>OX276416.1:0-1455799 GCA_946251805.1 Cybosia mesomella
CACACTTTTCTTCGACCTCTGCAGCAGTTCCGCTGCAGAGTGCGGATTGCAGTCCGCGCTCGAGGCGAGTTCGGCAGTTAATTGCTCTACCCGCCCAAGCGCGGCCTGCTCCTCTTCTTGGCGCCGCTGCGCCAGTTCGGCCTTGCGCGTGGAGCCCACTCTCGGTTCCGGGGTGCCCGGCTTCGAGAGGCCCCTTCCCGCGCTAGAGACTTTCGCGGGAGGCGGAACGACCCCACTTAAATCGGCGAAGCCGCTCAGGCTCTCCACCGACAGCTCTAGAGGGCGCTTCTGAGCCTTCCAATACTTTGACGAGAGGTTCAATGAGGTCGTTGAACCCCTCGCCGATGAGGCAGCGCTAGCCGGCTCCATATCCTCCCCATCCACCTCGCCACTTGAGGCAGCGCGGACGCGAGGCGACCGCCGCAACTCCACCAACGGCTGCCAGAAGGCCGCCGTCCCAATCTGACCGCTCCCAGAGGCCGGAGTGGCCTCTGACAGCTCAGCGTCGCTTTTAGCGAGGTCTACTGCTGTTGTGCTCGCTCTGGAGCTCTTCTTTTTTGGTTTGGGTTTTTGGGTTTTTGATTTGACAATATCCATAAAAGTCCCACGAGTATGAGACGAACTAAATACACTTCCCGGGTGACGCTCATTCCGGGAAGCGGGGTACATACTGTGGAGGTCCCCAGGTGTCCACAGGTTTTTACGACTTCGCTGTCGGGTCTTATAGACTTTTCCTTGTCGCGGGCCGGCCAATTAAGGCAAGCCCCGCGTCCTCCGAGATCACGTCTTCCCGCATGTGGCTAGCATGCAGGTCCTTGACGATCACCCGGAGATTACGCGACGCGGGAGGGCAGCCACCCCTCCCATCACCGACGGCGGCACGAATGCCTGTCAGCCCCTGCGCGAGCAGTGGGCCGACCCGTCCCTCGATCCTTACGGATCTGGGATCCTCGCGGATCCCTCGCGGGCCTAGCAGGCCCGCCATACCACGACCCCCTCGTGCAATGGGGTCAGCTAGCCCTGAAAAGGGCTGGAACGTTAGCCGTCGACGTTGACGCCAGCTACTCCAGAGGAGCAATCAATGATGCGTCATCGCCCACGTTGCCCAGGGTGCACCGCGAGGAGGTGTTCCGTCGCACCCCTTCCGTCGCACCCCTTTTTTTTTTTTTTTTTTTTTTTTTGTTTAGGCAGGAAAAAATGTACCTTCCGCATACCGCGCAGCGCGGGGACGCCGCGCGGTTATGTGGGGCTCTCACCACACTAAAACAACCTGCCGTGTGCCATACACCGCGACTTAGTGAGTGAACCGTCGGAAATACTTCGCACTCATCGACGGAACACTCAAGCGCCGGCCCGCAAAGGTGCGGTGCGGGCCCGTCTTCTAGGCGATGTCCAGGCACACCGGGACATCACCCCTTCGCGGGGGGCTCTACTGCGGGTGGAGGGCAATCCCCGGCCCATCCTCCCGCGGCCCCACTAGGGCGGCATGAGGCGCAAGAATGCGCGTGCACGCCGCCCAGTTCGCGGGCGGTGGATCGGATCTGCGAGGCCGTCTGCCTCTCTGATCCTCTCCGCCGCCTCTTCCTGCAAGATGACATTCTCGCAGGAAGACGCGACCGCGGTGTAACACCACACGACGTCGCCACGGCCGCCGGCCCTGGAGGACCCCCACGCCCAGACTAGGCGTTGAAGTCCCCCATGACCAGCACGTGACCTGAGGTCACTTGCCGCATCGAGGTCTCCAGTCGTAGGATGAAGTCCCCGAAACCGCTCAACCTCCGGTTGGTCGGCAGCGACATCTCCCGGACCCTTGTCTCTTGGCGACAAGGGGGGGAAATGAAGCGCCGCGGAGGCGGCGATTGCCACGGTTCCATCGTATGATCCGACCCAATTTGGGCGGCTCAGAACGATACATGGATCCGCGGCTACGGCAAGGCCTATGGACCACTGGATGTAGAGACCGAGATCCATTAATGGAGCGCGGTCTCTACATCCTCCTCCATTTGCGACGGCGACGTCGGTGTCACGGCGCTGGTAGCGGCCTCGGTCGAGCGACCGGCCCCCAGCTTTGGCGTAGAAGCCGAGGTGCGGGGTTGTCTACAACCCTCACGGCCCAGCAAGTGGTTAGCGGGCAGCTTGCCCGCGGCACATGCCGGGCAGTGAGGGGGGGCGGAGCACTCCGCCGCCTTGTGCCCGGGTTGACCGCAGCGGAAACATAATCCGCTGCAGTCAAAGCAGCTGGTGCATTTAACACGAGCGTGCCCGGCCGCCATGCATTTATAGCACCTCATGGGCCGGCTCTCCAGGACCGTGACCCTGGCTGAGATCCAGCCCACGAGGAGCCTGCCGGCATCGGCCAAAACTTTGACCGAGGCGACCGGACAGCTCGCCCACACTGCACCAACACCACCGGGACCGGGGCGGATGGTGCCGACCTTGATTTGGTCCGGGCTGCACTTAGTAGCCGAAGCTATGGCCTCCCGGACGTCGTCGGCAGTCGTGAAGTCCGCCAGACCCGAAATGCGCACCTCGGCGCATTTGGTTGGCCTGGCGATCTTCACGCCTTCCACCCCACTGAACAAACCCCGCAGCTTCTCAGCCACGACGTCGGCTCTCCTACCGCCTTCTGCCCCCGGGAACTCGAGAATCCGAGCCCCCGTACGGGCGAGGCGCGTTCGGGCACCTACGCCTCCGAGATCGGAGACGTCGATGCCCTGTTTGGCCCTCAGGAGAACCTGGCCGTAGCTGAGGCCACGCTCCACCGCCTCCGGCGCCACCGTGATCACCACGGCGGCGGATTTGGGCGGCGTGAGCTTCCTCGGCTTCTTGCCGTCCGTTTGCGGGGCTGCGGCCGCCTTTGCCGCAGCCTTCTTCCTCTTCTTCTTGCCTCCCCTCTTCCTCCGGCTCACCGTCTGCCAGCCCTCGCTGTCCGGCTGAGCGGAAGTCGAGGGGACGGGAGCCGAGGAGGCAGGTGTAGATGCCTCGGGAGGGGGGGCACGACGAGCCTTAGCTGGGGCCCGCGAGGGCGCCTGCACCGGTCGTAGGGGTGGGAAGTCCACCCTTGGGCCGGCTGCTGCGGGGCCCGCAGGCCGCACGGCCGACGCACTTTGGCTCTGAGGCGAGCGCGCAGTGGCCGCGGACGAGGGCGCCGGTGCCGCCTGCACCCGCCTCATTGCCGCCGTCGTAAGGCGGCGGGGCTCAGGAGGCAGCCTCGCCTCCAACGACTGGAGCTTCGCGTCCATCATGGAACCGACGCTCAGCATTACCTCCCTCATGAACTCCTGCGAGAGCAGGCCCGAGGGAGGTACCACGGAGGGTGAGGGCGTTGGGGCCACCTCTTCTGGCTCCGCCGCTGGCACCTCTTCGTGCGCAGCAGGCGATGAAGGCGCAGCAGGCGGCGCCATGGCCGCGGCAGGCGGAGGAACCGGCGCCAACGAAGCCTTCGATAGGCGACGAATCTCCGCCTGCATTTGCTGCATCTCCTCTTGGAGGGTTGCCAGCTCGGCGGCCTGGCGCCTGTTAGCGACTAGGAGCCGCCGCGTCTCGTCTGAGACGGTGCGGTCCGAGAGGGCCTCCACCGCCTCCCGCAGCCCCGAGGCTGCCAGCTTAAGGGCCTTCTGGTACGTCCCTTTTAAGTTGGTTGATTTGGTGGCCACATCAAGAATGATGGCCACACTCTTCATCGACCTGTCTAGCAGCTCTGCTGCCGAGTGCGGGTTTCCACCGGCACTCGAGACGAGTTCGGCAGATAACTGCTCCACCCGCTCGAGCGCGGCCTGCTCCCCATCTGCACGGCGGCGTGCGAGGTCCGCCTTGCGGGTGGCTCCGAGACCCACTGGTCCCGAGCGGCCCCTTGCCGCACTGGAGAGTTTTGCAGGAGGCTGGGTGGTCCCGCCGGACTCGACGGTGCCGTCCAGGGTCTCAACTGAACCCTCCAGTGGGCGCTTCTGCGCCTTCCAAAATTTGGACCAGAGGTTCAACGAGTTCGTTGAACCCCTCGCCGATGATACGGACTCCGTATCCGTCTCCTCCTCCTCACCAACTGAGGCGGCACGGACGCGTGGCGACCGCCGCAGCTCGACCACCGGCTGCCAGAAGGCCGCCGTCCCAATCTGACTGCTCCCAGAGGCCGGAGTGGCCTCTGAAAGGTCAGCGTCGCACTGGGCGACTGTGCTCGCTGTGGAGCTCTTCTTTTTAGGTTTTGTTTTGGGTTTTGAGTTTGAATAATCCATAAACTAATCCCACGAGAATGAGACGAAAGGATTACACTTCCCGGGTGACGCTCATTCCGGGAAGCGGGGTACATACTGTGGAGGTCCCCAGGTGTCCACAGGTTTTTACGACTTCGCTGTCGGGTCTTATAGACTTTTCCTTGTCGCGGGCCGGCCAATTAAGGCAAGCCCCGCGTCCTCCGAGATCACATCTTTCCGCATGTGGCTAGCATGCAGGTCCTTGACGATCACCCGGAGATTACGCGACGCGGGAGGGCAGCCACCCCTCCCATCACCGACGGCGGCACGAATGCCTGTCAGCCCCTGCGCGAGCAGTGGGCCGACCCGTCCCTCGATCCTTTCGGATCTGGGATCCTCGCGGATCCCTCGCGGGCCTAGCAGGCCCGCCATACCACGACCCCCTCGTGCAATGGGGTCAGCTAGCCCTGAAAAGGGCTGGAACGTTAGCCGTCGACGTTGACGCCAGCTACTCCAGAGGAGCAATCAATGATGCGTCATCGCCCACGTTGCCCAGGGTGCACCGCGAGGAGGTGTTCCGTCGCACCCCCGCATCAACCTTTTTTTTTTTTTTTGTTCAGGCAGGAAAAAATGTACCTCATCCGCATACCGCGCGGCGCGGGGACGCCGCGCGGTTATGTGGGGCTCTCACCACACTAAAACAACCTGCCGTGTGCCATACACCGCGACTTAGTGAGTGAACCGTCGGAAATACTACGCACTCATCGACGGAACACTCATGCGCCGGCCCGCAAGGTGCGGTGCGGGCCCGTCTCTAGGCGATGTCCAGACACACCGGGACATCACCCCTTCGCGGGGGGCTCTACTGCGGGTGGAGGGCATACCCCGGCCCATCCACCCGCGGCCTCACTAGGGCGGCATGAGGCGCAGGAATCTGCGCGCACGCCGCCCAGCTCGCGGGCGGCGGATCGGATCCGCGAGGCCGTCTGCCTCTCTGATCCTCTCCGCCGCCTCCTTCTGCGAGATGACATCCTCGCAGAAGGACGCGACCGCGGTAAAACTCCTCTCGCTGCGTGCCATGGAGCGCAGGATGGCCGGCAGCGAGAGGTCGACTCCCACTGTTGCCACGAGATCACGGCGCTGCACCGCCCAGGCCGGACAAGCCTCGAGCGTGTGCTGCGCCGTGTCCTCGCGGCAGGGACAGTGATGACAGGCGGGACTCGATTCCCTCCTGGCGACCGAGTACAGATACTTTCCGAAGCAGCCGTGCTCGGAAAGCATCTGAGTTAGTCGGAAGGAAAGGGTCCCGTGCTGTCTCTCCGTCCACTCGACAATGACCGGCTGGAGCGCCGCCACGGTGCGATGACCTGCACTCGGGGACTCCAGCCGGGACGACCATTTAGCCATGATGGCTAGGCGGGCGGCATCTCGCCACCCGCGGACCTCTTCGGGCGGAGGCCGACTGCCACTATCCGCCCGATGCTGCGTCGTCAGTCGATAAACTTCGGCGAGCACTTCCGCCTCCAGATCCCACGGAGGAGTTCCGGCCAATGCGCCGGCCGCTTCCGTTGACACGGTGCGGTACCCGCGTATGGCCCTGACCGCCACAATACGTTGGGCCCTCAAAAGCGTGGGCCTATTGCGGGCAGTCAGGGCGTCCGCCCACACCGGTGCGCCGTACAGCGCCATTGACCGGATCACCCCGGTATACAACCGTCGGCAGCCGATACTGGCTCCACCCAGGTTTGGCAAAAGCCTCCCCAGGGCGGATGCGGCGCCGACGAGTTTCGGGGCGAGCCTACGGAAGTGCTCGTCGAAGTGCCACCTGGAGTCGATATATAGGCCCAGATACTTAATCTGGGCCGCCACCGGTACGAGGACCGAACGGATCTCGATCGAGGCGCGAGGCGGCGGGCGGCGGTAAGGCCCGTGGAAGAACACGGCCTCCGTCTTCTCAACCGCCACCCGCAGGCCCAACGCCTCGATCCGTCCGACCACCTGGGAGACTCCCACGGTGGCCAGGTGCGCCGCCTCCTCGAAGCTTGCCCCCTGGGCCGTGACGAGAGTGTCATCCGCGTAGCAGATGACACCCAGCCCGGGAGGAAAGACTCCGCGGAGGACCCAATCATAGCCGATGTTCCACAGGAGCGGCCCTAAGACCGACCCCTGAGGAACACCGCACGACACGGGTCGCTGCAGCACACGTCCGTCGCAGTCCTCGTACAACACACGCCTCTCCTGCAGATAGTCCGCCACTAGCCGCCTCAGGTAGACGGGCACCCCGTGATAGCGGAGCGCCTCCCTGATGCAGCTGAACGGCAGACTATTGAATGCGTTGGCGATGTCCAAAGACACCGCCAACATCACTCCGCCGCGGCTCACAACCTCCTCGGCAGCAGCCCTCAGATGCAGGATCGCATCGACCGTCGAACGCCCCACCCGGAAACCGAATTGAGCGTCCGACAGGTCGGGCCCCACTGTAGTGAGATGCTCGACGATGCGGGCAGCGAGAATTTTCTCGAACAACTTACCCGCCTCGTCGAGCAGCACTATGGGCCTAAAGGCTGATGCCGAATTGGCGGGCCGTCCAGGCTTCTGCAGGAGTACCAGCTTCCCGCTTTTCCAGCAATCAGGGAACCGGCCGGACGCTAGGCAGGCGTCCAGCAGTTCCCTGAGGCGGTCCTCCATGTGGTCGAGGGCCAGGGCCAACACACGGGCAGGAACCCCGTCAGGCCCGGGGGCGGTGTTCTTTGAACGAATTCGCAGAACAGCCACCCCCACCTCCGTCTCCGTGACGGGCGGAACATCCTCCCCTACAACCCCCTCGTCCTCGGCCACAGGGGCCATGGACGGGGGTGTATGCTCCGCCCGATTCGGGAAAAGGCCCTCGACCACTTCCGCCAGGAAGCTGGGCCGGAGAGTCTCCGTGAGGGGGGGGCCCTGCGCGCGGAGCTTATCACGCGCCACGCGGTACGGGCGACCCCAGGGGTCACTGTCCAGACTCTCCAGCATTTCGGCTCTGCTGCGCTCCTTGGCAGCATCTATAGCCCGCCTGAGGGTGATTTCGGCCTCTCTGGCCACATCCCTCAAGCGGACCACCTCCGGGTGTTGGGCGTCTCTGTGACGCCCACGGCTTCGGGTGACGGCCCTCTTGGCACGGTTGGATGCCGCGCGGAGGGACGCCAGCTCTTGGGACCACCAGTAGACCTCCTTCTTTGGAGGCCTACGTCCGACCCGGTGCATGGCCGCGTCGCAAACCGCAGTTAGCGAGTCGCGAAAGCGGCCTGCACCGACGTCCACCCCCTCAGTCGGAGGTGGCAGAGACAGCCACGCTTGCACGATGGCTGCCTCCGCCAGTTGGTCCCTGTCGAGACTTCCCAAAGCCCACCTCTTAAAAGGTGAGATGCTGCCAACCCTGTGACCCCTACTGGCGTCCCGCGATCGAGACAACTCGAATCGGATGTACTGATGGTCCGACTCGGTCGTCTCGTCGTTCAGGACACGCCAGTTCCTCACACGTGCAGCAAGCGCGGGGGTAGCGAACGAAAGGTCCACTATCGACCGCCCCCACGGCTTGATGCACGTGGCGGTGGTGCCTCTGTTTAAAAGATAGACACCCACCGCATCTGCCCACTCGAGCACGACGTCGCCGCGGCCGCTGGTCCCGGAGGACCCCCACGCCGTAGACCAGGCGTTGAAGTCCCCCATGACCAGCACGTGACCTGAGGCCACTTGCCGCATCGAGGTCTCCAGTCGAAAGATGAAGTCCTCGAAATCGCTCAACCTCCGGTTTGGGGAGAAGTACACACCGTAAACGGTGATATCTCCCCAGTCGGCAGCGACATATCCCGGACCCTTGTCTCTTGGCGACAAGGGGGGGAAATGAAGCGCCGTGGAGGCGACGATTGCCACGTTTCCATGAATCGAATACGAACCGACCCAATTGGGGCGGTTCGGGACGATATACGGATCCGCGGCTACGGCAAGGCCTATGGACCACTGCGCCATGTTTTGCAGGAGGAGGTCCTGCGCACCGGCGCAGTGGTTCAGGTTCACCTGGAGGATGTTGCACCCGCGATCCATTAATGGAGCGCGGTTACTACATCCTCCTCCATTTGCGACGGCGACGTCGGCGATACGGCGCTGGGAGCGGCCTCGGTCGATCGACCGGCCCCCAGGCGTGGCGTAGAAGCCGAGGCTTGGGGTTGTCTACAACCCTCACGGCCCAGCAAGTGGTTAGCGGGCAGCTTGCCCGCGGCACATGCCGGGCAGTGAGGGGGGGCGGAGCACTCCGCCGCCTTGTGCCCGGGTTGACCGCAGCGGAAACATAATCCGCTGCAGTCAAAGCAGCTGGTGCACTTCACACGAGCGTGCCCGGCCGCCATGCATTTAAAGCACCTCATGGGCCGGCTCCCCAGGACCGTAACCCTGGCTGAGATCCAGCCCACGAGGAGCCTGCTCGCATCGGCCAAAACTTTGACCGAGGCGACCGGACAGCTCGCCCACACTGCACCAACGCCTCCGGGACCGGGGCGGATAGTGCCGACCTTGACGTGGTCCGGGCTACACTTTGTAGTAGAGGCAATGGCCTCCCGGACGTCGTCGGCAGTCGTGAAGTCCGCCAGACCCGAAATGCGCACCTCGGCGCACTTGGTGGGCCTGGCGATCTTCACGCCATCGACACCCTCAAACAACCCCCGCAGCTTCTCAGCCACGACGTCGGCTCTCCTACCGCCTTCTGCCCCCGGGAACTCGAGAATTCGAGCTCCCGTCCGGGCGAGGCGCGTTCGGGCACCAACGCCTCCGAGATCGGAGACGTCGATGCCCTGTTTTGCCCTCAGGAGAACCTGGCCGTAGCTGAGGCCTCGCTCCACCGCCTCTGGCGCCACCGTGATCACCACGGCGGCGGACTTGGGCGGTGTTAGCCTCGGCTTCCTGCCACTGGTTTGTGGGGCAGCGGCGGAAGCGGTGGCAGCGGCTGCCTTTGCCGCTGCCTTCTTCCGCTTCTTTTTCCCGCCCCTCTTTTTCCTCCGGCTCACCGTCTGCCAGCCCTCGCTGTCCGGCTGAGCGGAGGTCGAGGGGACGGGAGCTGAGGAGGCAGGCGTAGGTGCCACGGGAGGGGCTCTGGCTCTGGCGGGAGCCCGCGAAGATCCCTGCACCGGTCGTAAGGGTGGGAAGGCCACCCTTGGGCCGGTCGTTGCGGGAACCGCAGGCCGCACAGTCGACGCACCTTGGCCCTGAGACGGGCGCGCAGCCGCCGCGAAGGATGGCGCCGGCGCCGCCTGCACCCGCCTCATTGCCGCCGTCGTAAGGCGGCGGGGCTCAGGAGGCAGCCTCGCCTCCAACGCCTCCAGCTTCGCGTCGAGCATGAAGCCGACGCTTAGCATCACCTCCCTCATAAACTCCTGCGAGAGCAGGCCCGAGGAAGGTAACGAGGAGGGTGGGGGCGTTGGGGCCACCTCTTCCAGCACTGGCGCTGCTGGCGGAGCAGGCGAAGCTAACTGCGCCGCAGCCGATGCAGGCGGAGGAACCGGCGCCCCCACAGCCTTTGTCAGGCGGCGCATCTCCACCTGCATCTGCCGCATCTCCTCCTGGAGAGCCAGGATCTCGGCGGCCTGCCGCTTATTGGCTACTAGAAGCCGCCTCGTCTCGTCTGAGACGGTGCGGCCTGAGAGGGCCTCCACCGCCTCCTTCAGCCCCGAGGCTGCCATCTTAAGGGCCTTTTGGTAGGTGCCCTTGAGGTGCGTCGATTTGGTGGCCACATCCAAGATGATTGCCACACTCTTTGATGACCTCTCCAGGAGCTCCGCTGCCAAGTGCGGGTTACCGTCTGCACTCGAGTCGAGCTCGGCAGACAACTGCTCCACCCGCTCGAGCGCAGCCTGCTCCTCATCGGCACGCCGACGGGCCAGATCCGCCTTGCGGGTAGAGCCGAGACCACCTGGCCCCGATCGGCCCCGTCCCGCGCTGGAGAGCTTTGCGGGTGGCTGAGCTGCCCCGCCGGAATCGACGGAGCCGTCCAGCGCTTCCACTGAGCCCTCCAACGGGCGCTTTTGCGCCTTCCAGAATTTGGAAGAGAGGTTCAACGAACTCGTTGAACCCCTCTCCGACGACGACGCGGCCTCCAGGTCCGCCTCCTCCTCCTCGCCAGCTGAAGCGGCACGGACACGGGCCGACCGCCGCAGCTCAACAATCGGCTGCCAAGAGGCAGTCGATTCCACCTGACAGCTCCCAGGGACCGGAGTGGCCTCTGGAAGCTCTTCGTCGCACTGGGCGACGGTGCTCGCTTTGGAGCTCTTCTTTTTTAGGGGGGTGTTTTTAGTTTTAAATTTCAAATCCATATACTGAACCCACGAGAATGAGACGAAATGAATACACTTCCCGGGTGACGCTCATTCCGGGAAGCGGGGTACATACTGTGGAGGTCCCCAGGTGTCCACAGGTTTTTACGACTTCGCTGTCGGGTGTTACAGACTTTTCCTTGTCGCGGGCCGGCCAATGAAGGCAAGCCCCGCGTCCTCCGAGATCACATCTTCCCGCATGTGGCTAGCATGCAGGTCCTTGACGATCACCCGGAGATTACGCGACGCGGGAGGGCAGCCACCCCTCCCATCACCGACGGCGGCACGAATGCCTGTCAGCCCCTGCGCGAGCAGTGGGCCGACCCGTCCCTCGATCCTTTCGGATCTGGGATCCTCGCGGATCCCTCGCGGGCCTAGCAGGCCCGCCATACCACGACCCCCTCGTGCAATGGGGTCAGCTAGCCCTGAAAAGGGCTGGAACGTTAGCCGTCGACGTTGACGCCAGCTACTCCAGAGGAGCAATCAATGATGCGTCATCGCCCACGTTGCCCAGGGTGCACCGCGAGGAGGTGTTCCGTCGCACCCCCCCCCACCCCGGCATCAACCTAACCTTTTTTTTTTTTTTTTTTTTTTTTTTTTTTTTTTTTTTGTTCAGGCAGGAAAAAATGTACCTCATCCGCATACCGCGCGGCGCGGGGACGCCGCGCGGTTATGTGGGGCTCTCACCACACTAAAACAACCTGCCGTGTGCCATACACCGCGACTTAGTGAGTGAACCGTCGGAAATACTACGCACTCATCGACGGAACACTCATGCGCCGGCCCGCAAGGTGCGGTGCGGGCCCGTCTCTAGGCGATGTCCAGACACACCGGGACATCACCCCTTCGCGGGGGGCTCCACTGCGGGTGGAGGGCATACCCCGGCCCATCCACCCGCGGCCTCACTAGGGCGGCATGAGGCGCAGGAATCTGCGCGCACGCCGCCCAGCTCGCGGGCGGCGGATCGGATCCGCGAGGCCGTCTGCCTCTCTGATCCTCTCCGCCGCCTCCTTCTGCGAGATGACATCCTCGCAGAAGGACGCGACCGCGGTAAAACTCCTCTCGCTGCGTGCCATGGAGCGCAGGATGGCCGGCAGCGAGAGGTCGACTCCCACTGTTGCCACGAGATCACGGCGCTGCACCGCCCAGGCCGGACAAGCCTCGAGCGTGTGCTGCGCCGTGTCCTCGCGGCAGGGACAGTGATGACAGGCGGGACTCGATTCCCTCCTGGCGACCGAGTACAGATACTTTCCGAAGCAGCCGTGCTCGGAAAGCATCTGAGTCAGTCGGAAGGAAAGGGTCCCGTGCTGTCTCTCCGTCCACTCGACAATGACCGGCTGGAGCGCCGCCACGGTGCGATGACCTGCACTCGGGGACTCCAGCCGGGACGACCATTTAGCCATGATGGCTAGGCGGGCGGCATCTCGCCACCCGCGGACCTCTTCGGGCGGAGGCCGACTGCCACTATCCGCCCGATGCTGCGTCGTCAGTCGATAAACTTCGGCGAGCACTTCCGCCTCCAGATCCCACGGAGGAGTTCCGGCCAATGCGCCGGCCGCTTCCGTTGACACGGTGCGGTACCCGCGTATGGCCCTGACCGCCACAATACGTTGGGCCCTCAAAAGCGTGGGCCTATTGCGGGCAGTCAGGGCGTCCGCCCACACCGGTGCGCCGTACAGCGCCATTGACCGGATCACCCCGGTATACAACCGTCGGCAGCCGATACTGGCTCCACCCAGGTTTGGCAAAAGCCTCCCCAGGGCGGATGCGGCGCCGACGAGTTTCGGGGCGAGCCTACGGAAGTGCTCGTCGAAGTGCCACCTGGAGTCGATATATAGGCCCAGATACTTAATCTGGGCCGCCACCGGTACGAGGACCGAACGGATCTCGATCGAGGCGCGAGGCGGCGGGCGGCGGTAAGGCCCGTGGAAGAACACGGCCTCCGTCTTCTCAACCGCCACCCGCAGGCCCAACGCCTCGATCCGTCCGACCACCTGGGAGACTCCCACGGTGGCCAGGTGCGCCGCCTCCTCGAAGCTTTCCCCCTGGGCCGTGACGAGAGTGTCATCCGCGTAGCAGATGACACCCAGCCCGGGAGGAAAGACTCCGCGGAGGACCCAATCATAGCCGATGTTCCACAGGAGCGGCCCTAAGACCGACCCCTGAGGAACACCGCACGACACGGGTCGCTGCAGCACACGTCCGTCGCAGTCCTCGTACAACACACGCCTCTCCTGCAGATAGTCTGCCACTAGCCGCCTCAGGTAGACGGGCACCCCGTGATAGCGGAGCGCCTCCCTGATGCAGCTGAACGGCAGACTATTGAATGCGTTGGCGATGTCCAAAGACACCGCCAACATCACTCCGCCGCGGCTCACAACCTCCTCGGCAGCAGCCCTCAGATGCAGGATCGCATCGACCGTCGAACGCCCCACCCGGAAACCGAATTGAGCGTCCGACAGGTCGGGCCCCACTGTAGTGAGATGCTCGACGATGCGGGCAGCGAGAATTTTCTCGAACAACTTACCCGCCTCGTCGAGCAGCACTATGGGCCTAAAGGCTGATGCCGAATTGGCGGGCCGTCCAGGCTTCTGCAGGAGTACCAGCTTCCCGCTTTTCCAGCAATCAGGGAACCGGCCGGACGCTAGGCAGGCATCCAGCAGTTCCCTGAGGCGGTCCTCCATGTGGTCGAGGGCCAGGGCCAACACACGGGCAGGAACCCCGTCAGGCCCGGGGGCGGTGTTCTTTGAACGAATTCGCAGAACAGCCACCCCCACCTCCGTCTCCGTGACGGGCGGAACATCCTCCCCTACAACCCCCTCGTCCTCGGCCACAGGGGCCATGGACGGGGGTGTATGCTCCGCCCGATTCGGGAAAAGGCCCTCGACCACTTCCGCCAGGAAGCTGGGCCGGAGAGTCTCCGTGAGGGGGGGGCCCTGCGCGCGGAGCTTATCACGCGCCACGCGGTACGGGCGACCCCAGGGGTCACTGTCCAGACTCTCCAGCATTTCGGCTCTGCTGCGCTCCTTGGCAGCATCTATAGCCCGCCTGAGGGTGATTTCGGCCTCTCTGGCCACATCCCTCAAGCGGACCACCTCCGGGTGTTGGGCGTCTCTGTGACGCCCACGGCTTCGGGTGACGGCCCTCTTGGCACGGTTGGATGCCGCGCGGAGGGACGCCAGCTCTTGGGACCACCAGTAGACCTCCTTCTTTGGAGGCCTACGTCCGACCCGGTGCATGGCCGCGTCGCAAACCGCAGTTAGCGAGTCGCGAAAGCGGCCTGCACCGACGTCCACCCCCTCAGTCGGAGGTGGCAGAGACAGCCACGCTTGCACGATGGCTGCCTCCGCCAGTTGGTCCCTGTCGAGACTTCCCAAAGCCCACCTCTTAAAAGGTGAGATGCTGCCAACCCTGTGACCCCTACTGGCGTCCCGCGATCGAGACAACTCGAATCGGATGTACTGATGGTCCGACTCGGTCGTCTCGTCGTTCAGGACACGCCAGTTCCTCACACGTGCAGCAAGCGCGGGGGTAGCGAACGAAAGGTCCACTATCGACCGCCCCCACGGCTTGATGCACGTGGCGGTGGTGCCTCTGTTTAAAAGAGAGACACCCACCGCATCTGCCCACTCGAGCACGACGTCGCCGCGGCCGCTGGTCCCGGAGGACCCCCACGCCGTAGACCAGGCGTTGAAGTCCCCCATGACCAGCACGTGACCTGAGGCCACTTGCCGCATCGAGGTCTCCAGTCGAAAGATGAAGTCCTCGAAATCGCTCAACCTCCGGTTTGGGGAGAAGTACACACCGTAAACGGTGATATCTCCCCAGTCGGCAGCGACATATCCCGGACCCTTGTCTCTTGGCGACAAGGGGGGGAAATGAAGCGCCGTGGAGGCGACGATTGCCACGTTTCCATGAATCGAATACGAACCGACCCAATTGGGGCGGTTCGGGACGATATACGGATCCGCGGCTACGGCAAGGCCTATGGACCACTGCGCCATGTTTTGCAGGAGGAGGTCCTGCGCACCGGCGCAGTGGTTCAGGTTCACCTGGAGGATGTTGCACCCGCGATCCATTAATGGAGCGCGGTTACTACATCCTCCTCCATTTGCGACGGCGACGTCGGCGATACGGCGCTGGGAGCGGCCTCGGTCGATCGACCGGCCCCCAGGCGTGGCGTAGAAGCCGAGGCTTGGGGTTGTCTACAACCCTCACGGCCCAGCAAGTGGTTAGCGGGCAGCTTGCCCGCGGCACATGCCGGGCAGTGAGGGGGGGCGGAGCACTCCGCCGCCTTGTGCCCGGGTTGACCGCAGCGGAAACATAATCCGCTGCAGTCAAAGCAGCTGGTGCACTTCACACGAGCGTGCCCGGCCGCCATGCATTTAAAGCACCTCATGGGCCGGCTCCCCAGGACCGTAACCCTGGCTGAGATCCAGCCCACGAGGAGCCTGCCCGCATCGGCCAAAACTTTGACCGAGGCGACCGGACAGCTCGCCCACACTGCACCAACGCCTCCGGGACCGGGGCGGATAGTGCCGACCTTGACGTGGTCCGGGCTACACTTTGTAGTAGAGGCAATGGCCTCCCGGACGTCGTCGGCAGTCGTGAAGTCCGCCAGACCCGAAATGCGCACCTCGGCGCACTTGGTGGGCCTGGCGATCTTCACGCCATCGACACCCTCAAACAACCCCCGCAGCTTCTCAGCCACGACGTCGGCTCTCCTACCGCCTTCTGCCCCCGGGAACTCGAGAATTCGAGCTCCCGTCCGGGCGAGGCGCGTTCGGGCACCAACGCCTCCGAGATCGGAGACGTCGATGCCCTGTTTTGCCCTCAGGAGAACCTGGCCGTAGCTGAGGCCTCGCTCCACCGCCTCTGGCGCCACCGTGATCACCACGGCGGCGGACTTGGGCGGTGTTAGCCTCGGCTTCCTGCCACTGGTTTGTGGGGCAGCGGCGGAAGCGGTGGCAGCGGCTGCCTTTGCCGCTGCCTTCTTCCGCTTCTTTTTCCCGCCCCTCTTTTTCCTCCGGCTCACCGTCTGCCAGCCCTCGCTGTCCGGCTGAGCGGAGGTCGAGGGGACGGGAGCTGAGGAGGCAGGCGTAGGTGCCACGGGAGGGGCTCTGGCTCTGGCGGGAGCCCGCGAAGATCCCTGCACCGGTCGTAAGGGTGGGAAGGCCACCCTTGGGCCGGTCGTTGCGGGAACCGCAGGCCGCACAGTCGACGCACCTTGGCCCTGAGACGGGCGCGCAGCCGCCGCGAAGGATGGAGCCGGCGCCGCCTGCACCCGCCTCATTGCCGCCGTCGTAAGGCGGCGGGGCTCAGGAGGCAGCCTCGCCTCCAACGCCTCCAGCTTCGCGTCGAGCATGAAGCCGACGCTTAGCATCACCTCCCTCATAAACTCCTGCGAGAGCAGGCCCGAGGAAGGTAACGAGGAGGGTGGGGGCGTTGGGGCCACCTCTTCCAGCACTGGCGCTGCTGGCGGAGCAGGCGAAGCTAACTGCGCCGCAGCCGATGCAGGCGGAGGAACCGGCGCCCCCACAGCCTTTGTCAGGCGGCGCATCTCCACCTGCATCTGCCGCATCTCCTCCTGGAGAGCCAGGATCTCGGCGGCCTGCCGCTTATTGGCTACTAGAAGCCGCCTCGTCTCGTCTGAGACGGTGCGGCCTGAGAGGGCCTCCACCGCCTCCTTCAGCCCCGAGGCTGCCATCTTAAGGGCCTTTTGGTAGGTGCCCTTGAGGTGCGTCGATTTGGTGGCCACATCCAAGATGATTGCCACACTCTTTGATGACCTCTCCAGGAGCTCCGCTGCCGAGTGCGGGTTACCGTCTGCACTCGAGTCGAGCTCGGCAGACAACTGCTCCACCCGCTCGAGCGCAGCCTGCTCCTCATCGGCACGCCGACGGGCCAGATCCGCCTTGCGGGTGGAGCCGAGACCACCTGGCCCCGATCGGCCCCGTCCCGCGCTGGAGAGCTTTGCGGGTGGCTGAGCTGCCCCGCCGGACTCGACGGAGCCGTCCAGCGCTTCCACTGAGCCCTCCAACGGGCGCTTTTGCGCCTTCCAGAATTTGGAAGAGAGGTTCAACGAACTCGTTGAACCCCTCTCCGACGACGACGCGGCCTCCAGGTCCGCCTCCTCCTCCTCGCCAGCTGAAGCGGCACGGACACGGGCCGACCGCCGCAGCTCAACAATCGGCTGCCAAGAGGCAGTCGATTCCACCTGACAGCTCCCAGGGACCGGAGTGGCCTCTGGAAGCTCTTCGTCGCACTGGGCGACGGTGCTCGCTTTGGAGCTCTTCTTTTTTAGGGGGGTGTTTTTAGTTTTAAATTTCAAATCCATATACTGAACCCACGAGAATGAGACGAAATGAATACACTTCCCGGGTGACGCTCATTCCGGGAAGCGGGGTACATACTGTGGAGGTCCCCAGGTGTCCACAGGTTTTTACGACTTCTCTGTCGGGTGTTACAGACTTTTCCTTGTCGCGGGCCGGCCAATGAAGGCAAGCCCCGCGTCCTCCGAGATCACATCTTCCCGCATGTGGCTAGCATGCAGGTCCTTGACGATCACCCGGAGATTACGCGACGCGGGAGGGCAGCCACCCCTCCCATCACCAACGGCGGCACGAATGCCTGTCAGCCCCTGCGCGAGCAGAGGGCCGACCCGTCCCTGGATCTGTACGGATCCCACGCGGGCCTTGCAGGCCCGCCATACCACGACCCCCTCGTGCAATGGGGTCAGCTAGCCCTGAAAAGGGCTGGAACGTTAGCCGTCGACGTTGACGCCAGCTACTCCAGAGGAGCAATCAATGATGCGTCATCGCCCACGTTGCCCAGGGTGCACCGCGAGGAGGTGTTCCGTCGCACCCCGGCATCAACCTAACCTTTTTTTTTTTTTTTTTTTTTTTTGTTTAGGCAGGAAAAAATGTACCTTCCGCATACCGCGCAGCGCGGGGACGCCGCGCGGTTATGTGGGGCTCTCACCACACTAAAACAACCTGCCGTGTGCCATACACCGCGACTTAGTGAGTGGACCGTCGGAAATACTTCGCACTCATCGACGGAACACCCAAGCGCTGGCCCGCAAAGGTGCGGTGCGGGCCCGTCTTCTAGGCGATGTCCAGGCACACCGGGACATCACCCCTTCGCGGGGGGCTCTACTGCGGGTGGAGGGCAAGCCCCGTCCCATCCACCCGCGGCCTCACTACGGCGGCATGAGGCGCAGAAATGCGCGTGCACGCCGCCCAGTTCGCCGGCGGCGGATCGGATCCGCAAGGCCGTCTGCCTCTCTGATCCTCTCCGCCGCCTCTTTCTGCGAGATGACTGCCTCGCAGAAAGACGCGACCGCGGTAAAACTCCTCTCGCTGCGTGCCATGGAGCGCAGGATGGCCGGCAGCGAGAGGTCGACTCCCACTGCTGCCACGAGATCACGGCGCTCCACCGCCCAGGCCGGACAAGCCTCGAGCGTGTGTTGCGCCGTGTCCTCGCGGCAGGGACAGTGATGGCAGGCGGGACTCGATTCCCTCCTAGCGACCGAGTACAGATACTTTCCGAAACAGCCGTGCTCGGAAAGCATCTGAGTCAGTCGGAAGGAAAGGGTCCCGTGCTGCCTCTCCGTCCACTCGACAATGACCGGCTGGAGCGCCGCCACAGTGCGATGACCAGCACTCGGGGACTCCAGCCGGGACGACCACTTAGCCATGATGGCTTGGCGGGCGGCATCTCGCCACCCGCGAACGTCCTCGGGCGGAGGCCGACTGCCACTCTCCGCCCGATGTTGTGTCGTCTGCCGATATACTTCGGCGAGCACTTCCGCCTCTAGATCCCACGGGGGGGTTCCGGCCAATGCGCAGGCCGCTTCTGTCGAAACGGTGCGGTACCCGCGTATGGCCCTGACCGCCACGATGCGTTGGGCCCGCAAGAGACCGGGCCTATTGCGGGCGGTCAGGGCGTCCGCCCACACCGGTGCGCCGTACAGCGCCATCGACCGGATCACCCCGGTATACAACCGTCGGCACCCGATACTGGCTCCGCCCAGGTTTGGCAAAAGCCTCCCCAGGGCGGATGCGGCGCCGACGAGTTTCGGGGCGAGCCTACGGAAGTGCTCGTCGAAGTGCCACCTTGAGTCGATAACTAGGCCCAGATACTTTATCTGGGCCCCCACTGGTACGAGGACCGACCGGATCTCGATCGAGGCGCGGGGCGGCGGGCGGCGATAAGGCCCGTGGAAGAGCACGGCCTCCGTCTTCTCCACCGCCACCCGCAGGCCCAACGCCTCGATCCGTCCGACCACCTGGGAGACACCCACGGTGGCGAGGTGCGCCGCCTCCTCGAAACTTTCCCCCGGGGCCGTGACGAGAGTGTCATCCGCGTAGCAGATGACACCCAGCCCGGGAGGAAAGACTCCGCGGAGGACCCAATCATAGCCGATGTTCCACAGGAGCGGCCCTAAGACCGACCCCTGAGGAACACCGCACGACACGGGTCGCTGCAGCACACGTCCGTCGCAGTCCTCGTACGACACACGCCGCTCCTGCAGATAGTCCGCCACCAGCCGCCTCAGGTAGACGGGCACCCCGTGATAGCGGAGCGCCTCCCTGATGCAGCTGAACGGCAGACTGTTGAATGCGTTGGCGATGTCCAACGACACCGCCAACATCACTCCGCCGCGGCTCACCACCTCCTCGGAAGCAGCCCTCAGACGCAAGATTGCGTCGATCGTCGAACGCCCCACTCGAAAACCGAATTGGGCGTCCGACAGATCTGGCCCTACTGTAGTGAGGTGCTCGACGATGCGGGCAGCGAGAATTCTCTCGAATAACTTGCCCGCCTCGTCGAGCAACACTATGGGCCTGAAGGCTGCAGCCGAATTGGTGGGCCGTCCAGGCTTCTGCAGGAGCACCAGCTTCCCGCTTTTCCAGCAGTCAGGGAACCGTCCGGACGCTAGGCAGGCGTCCAGCAGTTCCCTGAGGCGGTCCTCCATGTGGTCGAGGGCCAGGGCCAACACACGGGCTGGGACCCCGTCAGGCCCGGGAGCGGTGTTCCTCGAACGGATTCGAAGAACAGCCACCCCCACCTCCGACTCCGTGACGGGCGGAACATCCTCCTGCACTACCCCCTCGTCCTCGGCAAGACCAGCCATGGACGGGGGCGTATGCTCCGCCCGCTCCGGGAAAAGGCCCTCGACCACTTCCGCCAGGAAGCTGGGCTGGAGAGTCTCCGTAAGGGGGGGGCCCTGCGCGCGGAGCTTATCACGCGCCGCGCGGTACGGGCGACCCCAGGGGTCACTGTTTAGTCTCTCCAGCATCTCGGCTCTGCTGCGCTCCTTGGCAGCATCTATGGCCCGCTTGAAGGTGATTTCGGCCTCCCTAGCCAACTCCCTCAAGCGGACAACCTCTGGGTGTTGGGCGTCTCTGTGACGCCCACGGCTTCGGGTGACGGCCCTCTTGGCGCGGTTAGAGGCCGCGCGGAGGGCCGCCAGCTCCTGGGACCACCAGTAGACCTCCGTCTTTGGAGGCCGACGTCCGACCCGGTGCATGGCCGCGTCGCAAACTGCGGTCAGCGACTCGCGAAAGCGGCCCGCACCGACGTCCACCCCCTCAGTCGGAGGTGGCAAAGACAGCCACGCTTGCACGATGGCTGCCTCCGTTAATTGGTCCCTGTCGAGACTACCCAAAGCCCACCGCTTAAAAGGTGAGATGCTGCCAACCCTGTGACCCCTACTGGCGTCCCGCGATCGAGACAACTCGAATCGGATGTACTGGTGATCCGACCCAGTTGTCTCGTCGTTCAGGACACGCCAGTTCCTTACACGTGTAGCAAGCGCGGGGGTAGTGAACGAAAGGTCCACTATCGACCGCCCCCACGGCTTGATACACGTGGCGGTGGTGCCTCTGTTTAGAAGACAGAGGCCCACCGAGTCTGCCCACTCTACAACGACGTCGCCGCGGCCGCTAGTCTCGGAGGACCCCCACGCCGTAGACCAGGCGTTGAAGTCCCCCATGACCAGCACGTGACCTGAGGTCACTTGCCGCATCGAGGTTTCCAGTCGGAAGATGAATTCCTCGAAATCGCTCAACCTCCGGTTGGGGGAGAAGTAAACACCGTAAACGGTGATACCTCCCCAGTCGGCAGCGACATATCCCGGACCCTTGTCTCTTAGCGACAAGGGGGGGAAATGAAGCGCCGTGGAGGCGACGATTGCCACGTTTCCGTCCACCGAAAATGAACCGACCCAATTGGGGCGGTTCGGGACGATGTACGGATCCGCGGCTACGGCAAGGCCTATCGACCACTGCGCCATGTTTTGCAGGAGGAGGTCCTGCGCACCGGCGCAGTGGTTCAGGTTCACTTGAAGGATGTTGCAGTCACGGTCCATTAATGGATCTCGACTACAACATCCTCCTCCATGTGCAACGGCGACGACGATGGTGGCACAGCACCACTGGGAGCGGCCTCGGCCGATCGACCAGCTCCCAGCTGTGGCCCGGAAGCCGAGATGCGGGGCTGCTTGCAGCCCTCACGGCCCAGCATGTGGTTTGCGGGCAGATTGCCCGCGGCACACGCCGGGCAGCGAGGGGCGGCAGAGCATTCCGCCGCTTTGTGCCCCGGTTGACCGCAGCGGAAGCACAATCCGCTGCAGTCAAAGCAGCTTGTGCACTTTGGGCGAGCGTGCCCAGGTGCCATACATTTGAAGCACCTCATGGGCCGGCTCGCCAGGACCGTGACCCTGGCTGAAATCCAGCCCACGAGGAGTCTTCCTGCGTCGGCCAAGACCTTGACCGACGCCACCGGGCAGCTCGCCCAAATCGCTCCAACGCCACCGGGACCAGGGCGGATGGGGCCCACCCTGACGTGTTCCGGGCTACAATTGGTAGCGGAGGCTATTGCCTCCCGGACATCGTCAGGTGTGGTGAAGTCTGCCAGACCCGAAATGCGCACCTCGGCGCATTTGGTGGGTCTGGCGATCCTCACACCCTCCACCCCGTCAAACAGACCCCGCAGTTTTTCGGCCACGACGTCGGCCCTCCTCGCACCCTCCTCGCCCGGGAACTCGAGGATACGAGCTCCCGTACGGGCGAGGCATCAACCTAACCTAACCTAACCTAACCTAACCTAACCTAACCTAAAAGAGTCACCGTCGGCCTACCGCCCGATAGTACTGCTTGACGAGATGAGCAAGCTGTTCGAGCGGGTGATCAGTGCTCGTCTCGTCAAGCACCTGGAGGGGGTAGGACCAGACTTGCACGACGGTCAATTTGGTTTTCGCCGCGGGAGGTCAACCCTAGATGCCATTTCGCACTTGCGGGAACGCGTGGGGGAGGCAGTCGACCAGGGAGAAGTGGTCCTTGCGGTCTCGCTGGATATCGCGAATGCGTTTAACACGCTTCCTTGGGCGACTGTCGCGGAGGCACTTAGGTACCACAAGGTTCCCGAGTACCTTAGGCAAGTGCTCGGGGACTACTTCGTCGGGCGCGCGATCGCGTATCCGTCGCGCGATCGGCTCGTCCGGCGAGAGATGTCATGCGGTGTTCCGCAGGGGTCGGTCCTCGGGCCTCTCCTGTGGAACATCGGATTCGACTGGGTCCTGCGCGGTGCAAATCTCCGGGGAGTTGGTATACTTTGTTATGCCGACGATACCCTGGTCACCGCGCGGGCCCCCAATTTTCGCGATGCGGCGGTGCTGGCCACGGCTGGTGTGGCGCAAGTAGTGCGCCGCATCAAGGCGTTAGGGCTCCGGGTGGCTCTCGAAAAATCTGAGGCTCTGTTTTTCCACGGGCCTCGGAGACCTCCACCTGTAGGCGCAAAAATCGTGGTAGGGGGCACCTCCATCGCTGTCGGGTCGAGGATGAAGTATTTAGGACTCGTTCTCGACAGTCGGTGGGGGTTTGTGGAGCACTTTCGGCAACTGGCTCCGAAACTTTTAGCATACGCCGGAATGCTCGCAAGGCTCCTCCCCAACAAAGGGGGACCGGGTAGTGCGTGCCGTCGCCTGTACGACGGAGTGTTGCGTTCGAAAGCACTGTACGGTGCGCCGATATGGGCAGATGCTCTGAGCGCTCAGAATATGGTCTTGCTGCGGCGCCCGCAGCGAGCCATAGCGCAAAGAGCGGCTCGGGCGTACTGTACGGTGTCGTACGAGGCGGCTTGCGCAATCGCAGCCAGTCTACCGTGGGATCTCGAGGCGGGGGTACTGTCGCAGGTTTACCGGCGAAGTACTCTGGTACGCAGGGGCGGGGGTTGGCCAACCATGGAGGAGATCGGAAGCTGGAGAGCGCAAGCTCGCGACGTTCTCTTCGACAGGTGGTCGGCCCGACTAGAGGGGTCCGCGGTGGGGAAGGAACTGGTTTCGGCCATCCAACCCATTCTGCGGCCCTACGTCGAAAGGCGGCACGGGACTCTAACGTTCCACCTTACACAACTCTTAACGGGGCACGGCTGCTTCGGGAAGTACTTGTGGGAGGTGGTCGGCATCGAGCCGGAGCCTACGTGTCGCCACTGTAGCGGTGGGGCTGTGGACACGGCGGAGCATACGCGCGTCGTGTGCACGGCTTGGAGCGGGGAGCGTTCGGCTCTAGTAGGTAAGATAGGACAAGACCTCTCGCTGCCGGCCGTGGTTCGCGCCATGGTCGACAGCGAAGAGGGCTGGGCCGCCGTCGTCTCATTCGCTGAGACAGTCATGACGGCAAAACGAGAGACGCTCAGAGAGAGGGAGCGTAGCGGTTTGACGCTTCCTCCTCGCCGGCCCACAGCGTCGGGGCGGCGGCGTATGCAGTACGCCAGCCGCCTGGCCTTGGAAGGAGGATCGGGGGATCCACCGACCTAATAATGGCCCCGCGATGTGGCGCCCCTAGTGTTCAGGGGGCGCTAACATGTGACGTTACAGGGGAAGGGCATTGGCCCAACCCCTGGGAGTCGAGCCCGCTCGTTGGGCAACGCCGGCCGGATCGCAGTGAGCAAACGCCTGCCTATCCTGTGATCTGACCTGAAGGCGATGAAGTGGACATCGTGAGGTTTAGTGGGTATGCCCCGAAGAGGTGAGTCCCACATACGGCCTCCAGATACCCCCCATATCGGAGGTAGCATGCCTAATAGCATTCCTCACGTAAAAAAAAAAAAAAAAAAAAAAAAACCTAACCTAACCTAACCTAACCTAACCTTTTTTTTTTTTTTTTTTTTTGTTTAGGCAGGAAAAAATGTACCTTCCGCATACCGCGCAGCGCGGGGACGCCGCGCGGTTATGTGGGGCTCTCACCACACTAAAACAACCTGCCGTGTGCCATACACCGCGACTTAGTGAGTGAACCGTCGGAAATACTTCGCACTCATCGACGGAACACTCATGCGCCGGCCCGCAAAGGTGCGGTGCGGGCCCGTCTTCTAGGTGATGTCCAGGCACACCGGGACATCACCCCTTCGCGGGGGGCTCTAATGCGGGTGGAGGGCAATCCCCGGCCCATCCACCCGCGGCCCCACTAGGGCGGCATGAGGCGCAGGAATGCGCGTGCACGCCGCCCAGTTCGCGGGCGGCGGATCGGATCTGCGAAGCCGTCTGCCTCTTTGATCCTCTCCGCCGCCTCCTTCCGCGAGATGACTTCCACGCAGAAGGACGCGACCGCGGTAAAACACCACACGACGTCGCCGCGGCCGCCGGCCCTGGAGGACTCCCACGCCCAGACCAGGCGTTGAAGTCCCCCATGACCAGCACGTGACCTGAGGTCACCTGCCGCATCGAGGTCTCCAGTCGAAGGACGAAGTCCCCGAAATCGCTCAACCTCCGGTTGGTCGGCAGCGACATCTCCCGGACCCTTGTCTCTTGGCGACAAGGGGGGGAAATGAAGCGCCGTGGAGGCGGCGACTGCCACGCTTCCATCGACCGAATCCGAACCGACCCAATTCGGGCAGCTCGGAACGATACATGGACACGCGGCTACGGCAAGGCCTATGGACCACTGGATGTAGATACCACGATCCATTAATGGAGCGCGGTCTCTACATCCTCCTCCATTTGCGACGGCGACGTCGGTGACACGGCGCTGGTAGCGACCTCGGTCGAGCGACCGGCCCCCAGCTTTGGCGTAGAAGCCGAGGTGCGGGGTTGTCTACAACCCTCACGGCCCAGCAAGTGGTTAGCGGGCAGCTTGCCCGCGGCACATGCTGGGCAGCGAGGGGGGGCGGAGCACTCCGCCGCCTTGTGCCCGGGTTGACCGCAGCGGAAACATAATCCGCTGCAGTCAAAGCAGCTGGTGCATTTAACACGAGCGTGCCCGGCCGCCATGCACTTGTAGCACCTCATGGGCCGGCTATCCAGGACCGTAACCCTGGCTGATATCCAGCCCACGAGGAGCCTGCCTGCATCGGCCAAAACCTTGACCGAGGCGACCGGACAGCTCGCCCACACTGCACCAACGCCTCCGGGACCGGGGCGGATAGTGCCGACCTTGATTTGGTCCGGGCTGCACTTAGTAGCCGAAGCTATGGCCTCCCGGACGTCATCGGCTGTCGTGAAGTCCGCCAGACCCGAAATGCGCACCTCGGCGCACTTGGTCGGCCTGGCGATCTTCACGCCTTCCACCCCACTAAACAGACCCCGCAGCTTCTCAGCCACGACGTCGGCTCTCCTACCGCCTTCTGCCCCCGGGAACTCGAGAATCCGAGCCCCCGTGCGGGCGAGGCGCGTTCGGGCACCTACGCCTCCGAGATCGGAGACGTCGATGCCCTGTTTGGCCCTCAGGAGAACCTGGCCGTAGCTGAGGCCACGCTCCACCGCCTCCGGTGCCACCGTGATCACCACGGCGGCGGACTTGGGCGGCGTGAGCTTCCTCGGCTTCTTGCCGTCCGTTTGCGGGGCTGCGACCGCCTTTGCCGCAGCCTTCTTCGCCTTTTTCTTGCCTCCCCTCTTTTTCTTCTGCCAGCCCTCGCTGTCCGGCTGAGCGGAAGTCGAGGGGACGGGAGCCGAGGAGGCAGGTGTAGATGCCTCGGGAGGGGGGGCACGACGAGCCTTAGCTGGGGCCCGCGAGGGCGCCTGCACCGGTCGTAGGGGTGGGAAGTCCACCCTTGGGCCGGCTGCTGCGGGGCCCGCAGGCCGCACAGCCGACGCGCTTTTCGCAGAGGCCGCTGCCTGCGTCCGCCTCATTGCCGCTGTCGTAAGGCGGCGGGGCTCAGGAGGGAGCCTTGCCTCCAACGATTGGAGCTTTGCGTCGAGCATAAACCCGACGCTCAGCATCACCTCCCTCATAAAGTCCTGCGAGAGCAGGCCCGAGGGAGGTACCACGGAGGGTGAGGGCGTTGGGGCCACCTCTTCTGGCTCCGCCGCTGGCACCTCTTCGTGCGCAGCAGGCGATGAAGGCGCAGCAGGCGGCGCCATGGCCGCGGCAGGCGGAGGAACCGGCGCCAACGAAGCCTTCGATAGGCGACGAATCTCCGCCTGCATTTGCTGCATCTCCTCTTGGAGGGTTGCCAGCTCGGCGGCCTGGCGCCTGTTAGCGACTAGGAGCCGCCGCGTCTCGTCTGAGACGGTGCGGTCCGAGAGGGCCTCCACCGCCTCCCGCAGCCCCGAGGCTGCCAGCTTAAGGGCCTTCTGGTACGTCCCTTTTAAGTTTGTTGATTTGGTGGCCACATCAAGAATGATGGCCACACTCTTCATCGACCTGTCTAGCAGCTCTGCTGCCGAGTGCGGGTTTCCACCGGCACTCGAGACGAGTTCGGCAGATAACTGCTCCACCCGCTCGAGCGCGGCCTGCTCCCCATCTGCACGGCGGCGTGCGAGGTCCGCCTTGCGGGTGGCTCCGAGACCCACTGGTCCCGAGCGGCCCCTTGCCGCACTGGAGAGTTTTGCAGGAGGCTGGGTGGTCCCGCCGGACTCGACGGTGCCGTCCAGGGTCTCAACTGAACCCTCCAGTGGGCGCTTCTGCGCCTTCCAAAATTTGGACCAGAGGTTCAACGAGTTCGTTGAACCCCTCGCCGATGATACGGACTCCGTATCCGTCTCCTCTTCCTCACCAACTGAGGCGGCACGGACGCGTGGCGAACGCCGCAGCTCGACCACCGGCTGCCAGAAGGCCGCCGTCCCAATCTGACTGCTCCCAGAGGCCGGAGTGGCCTCTGAAAGGTCAGCGTCGCCCTGGGCGACTGTGCTCGCTGTGGAGCTCTTCTTTTTTGGTTTTGTTTTGGGTTTTGAGTTTGAATAATCCATAAACTAATCCCACGAGAATGAGACGAAAGGATTACACTTCCCGGGTGACGCTCATTCCGGGAAGCGGGGTACATACTGTGGAGGTCCCCAGGTGTCCACAGGTTTTTACGACTTCGCTGTCGGGTCTTATAGACTTTTCCTTGTCGCGGGCCGGCCAATTAAGGCAAGCCCCGCGTCCTCCGAGATCACATCTTTCCGCATGTGGCTAGCATGCAGGTCCTTGACGATCACCCGGAGATTACGCGACGCGGGAGGGCAGCCACCCCTCCCATCACCGACGGTGGCACGAATGCCTGTCAGCCCCTGCGCGAGCAGTGGGCCGACCCGTCCCTCGATCCTTTCGGATCTGGGATCCTCGCGGATCCCTCGCGGGCCTAGCAGGCCCGCCATACCACGACCCCCCCGTGCAATGGGGTCAGCTAGCCCTGAAAAGGGCTGGAACGTTAGCCGTCGACGTTGACGCCAGCTACTCCAGAGGAGCAATCAATGATGCGTCATCGCCCACGTTGCCCAGGGTGCACCGCGAGGAGGTGTTCCGTCGCACCCCAACCTAACCTTTTTTTTTTTTTTTTTGTTCAGGCAGGAAAAAATGTACCTCATCCGCATACCGCGCAGCGCGGGGACGCCGCGCGGTTATGTGGGGCTCTCACCACACTAAAACAACCTGCCGTGTGCCATACACCGCGACTTAGTGAGTGGACCGTCGGAAATACTTCGCACTCATCGACGGAACACTCAAGCGCCGGCCCGCAAAGGTGCGGTGCGGGCCCGTCTTCTAGGCGATGTCCAGGCACACCGGGACATCACCCCTTCGCGGGGGGCTCTACTGCGGGTGGAGGGCAATCCCCGGCCCATCCTCCCGCGGCCCCACTAGGGCGGCATGAGGCGCAAGAATGCGCGTGCACGCCGCCCAGTTCGCGGGCGGCGGATCGGATCTGCGAGGCCGTCTGCCTCTCTGATCCTCTCCGCCGCCTCTTCCTGCAAGATGACATTCTCGCATTAAGACGCGACCGCGGTGAAACACCACACGACGTCGCCACGGCCGCCGGCCCTGGAGGACCCCCACGCCCAGACTAGGCGTTGAAGTCCCCCATGACCAGCACGTGACCTGAGGTCACTTGCCGCATCGAGGTCTCCAGTCGTAGGATGAAGTCCCCGAAACCGCTCCACCTCCGGTTGGTCGGCAGCGACTTCTCCCGGACCCTTGTCTCTTGGCGACAAGGGGGGGAAATGAAGCGCCGCGGAGGCGGCGATTGCCACGGTTCCATCGTATGAACCGACCCAATTTGGGCGGCTCAGAACGATCCTCGAAGAGAAAGACCCTCCAGCATTTCCATTCTACTGCGCTCCTTGGCAGCATCTATGGCCCGCTTGAAGGTGTTTTCGGCCTCTTTCGACAACTCCCTCAAGCGGACAACCTCTGGGTGTTGGGCGTCTCTGTAACGCCCACGGCTTCGGGTGACGGCCCTCTTGGCGCGGTTAGAGGCCGCGCGAAGGGACGCCAGCTCTTGGGACCACCAGTAGACCTCCGTCTTTGGAGGCCTACGTCCGACCCGGTGCATGGCCGCGTCGCAAACCGCAGTTAGCGAGTCGCGAAAGCGGCCTGCACCGACGTCCACCCCCTCAGACGGAGGTGGCAGAGACAGCCACGCTTGCACGATGGCTGCCTCCGCTAATTGATCCCTATCGAGACTACCCAAAGCCCACCGCTTAAAAGGTGAGGTGCTGCCAACCCTGTGACCCCTACTGGCGTCCTGCGACCGAGAGAGCTCAAAACGGATGTATTGATGGTCCGAGTTGGTCGTCTCGTCGTTCAGGACACGCCAGTTCCTTACCCGTGTGGCAAGCGTGGGGGTAGCGAACGAAAGGTCCACTATCGACCCCCCCCACGACTTGACACACGTATAGGTGGTGCCCCTGTTAAGGAGACAGAGGCCCACCGAGTCCGCCCACTCCAACACGACGTCGCCGCGGCCGCTGGTCCTGGAGGACCCCCACGCCTCAGACCAGGCGTTGAAGTCCCCCATTACCAGCACGTGACCCGAGGTCACCTGCCGCATCGAGGACTCCAGTCTAAAGATGAAGTCCTCGAAATCGCTCAGCCTCCGGTTGGGGGAGAAGTAAACACCGTAAACGGTGATACCCCCCCATGCGGCAGCAACAAATCCCGGACCCTTGTCTCTTGGTGACAAGGGGGGGAGTTGAAGCGCCGTGGAGGCAACGATTGCCACGTTTCCGTCCACCGAGTACGAACCGACCCAATTCGGGCGGCTCGGGATGATGTACGGATCCGCGGCTACGGCAAGGCCTATTGACCACTGCGCCATGTTTTGCAGGAGGAGGTCCTGCGCACGGCGACAGTGGTTCAGGTGCGTGCCGTCGCCTGTACGACGGAGTGTTGCGTTCGAAAGCACTGTACGGTGCGCCGATATGGGCAGATGCTCTGAGCGCTCAGAATATGGTCTTGCTGCGGCGCCCGCAGCGAGCCATAGCGCAAAGAGCGGCTCGGGCGTACTGTACGGTGTCGTACGAGGCGGCTTGCGCAATCGCAGCCAGTCTACCGTGGGATCTCGAGGCGGGGGTACTGTCGCAGGTTTACCGGCGAAGTACTCTGGTACGCAGGGGCGGGGGTTGGCCAACCATGGAGGAGATCGGAACTTGGAGAGCGCAAGCTCGCGACGTTCTCTTCGAAAGGTGGTCGACCCGACTAGAGGGGTCCGCGGTGGGGAAGGAACTGGTTTCGGCCATCCAACCCATTCTGCGGCCCTACGTCGAAAGGCGGCACGGGACTCTAACGTTCCACCTTACACAACTCTTAACGGGGCACGGCTGCTTCGGGAAGTACTTGTGGGAGGTGGTCGGCATCGAGCCGGAGCCTACGTGTCGCCACTGTAGCGGTGGGGCTGTGGACACGGCGGAGCATACGCGCGTCGTGTGCACGGCTTGGAGCGGGGAGCGTTCGGCTCTAATAGGTAGGATAGGACAAGACCTCTCGCTGCCGGCCGTGGTTCGCGCCATGATCGACAGCGAAGAGGGCTGGGCCGCCGTCGTCTCATTCGCTGAGACAGTCATGACGGCAAAACGAGAGACGCTCAGAGAGAGGGAACGTAGCGGTTTGACGCTTCCTCCTCGCCGGCCCACAGCGTCGGGGCGGCGGCGTATGCAGTACGCCAGCCGCCTGGCCTTGGAAGGAGGATCGGGGGATCCACCGACCTAATAATGGCCCCGCGATGTGGCGCCCCTAGTGTTCAGGGGGCGCTAACATGTGACGTTACAGGGGAAGGGCATTGGCCCAACCCCTGGGAGTCGAGCCCGCTCGTTGGGCAACGCCGGCCGGATCGCAGTGAGCAAACGCCTGCCTATCCTGTGATCTGACCTGAAGGCGATGAAGTGGACATCGTAAGGTTCAGTGGGTATGCCCCAAAGAGGTGAGTCCCACATACGGCCTCCAGATACCCCCCATATCGGAGGTAGCATGCCTAATAGCATTCCTCACGTAAAAAAAAAAAAAAAAAAAAAAAAACCTAACCTAACCTAACCTTTTTTTTTTTTTTTTTTTGTTTAGGCAGGAAAAAATGTACCTTCCGCATACCGCGCAGCGCGGGGACGCCGCGCGGTTATGTGGGGCTCTCACCACACTAAAACAACCTGCCGTGTGCCATACACCGCGACTTAGTGAGTGAACCGTCGGAAATACTTCGCACTCATCGACGGAACACTCAAGCGCCGGCCCGCAAAGGTGCGGTGCGGGCCCGTCTTCTAGGCGATGTCCAGGCACACCGGGACATCACCCCTTCGCGGGGGGCTCTACTGCGGGTGGAGGGCAATCCCCGGCCCGTCCACCCGCGGCCCCACTAGGGCGGCATGAGGCGCATGAATGCGCGCGCACGCCGCCCAGTTCGCGGGCGGCGGATCGGATCTGCGAGGCCGTCTGCCTCTTTGATCCTCTCCGCCGCCTCCTTCCGCGAGATGACTTCCTCGCAGAAGGACGCGACCGCGGTGAAACACCACACGACGTCGCCACGGCCGCCGGCCTTGGAGGACCCCCACGCCCAGACCAGGCGTTGAGGTCCCCCATGACCAGCACGTGACCTGAGGTCACTTGCCGCATCGAGGTCTCCAGTCATAGGATGAAGTCCCCGAAACCGCTCAACCTCCGGTTGGTCGGCAGCGACATCTCCCGGACCCTTGTCTCTTGGCGACAAGGGGGGGAAATGAAGCGCCGCGGAGGCGGCGATTGCCACGGTTCCATCGTACGAACCGACCCAATTTGGGCGGCTCAGAACGATACATGGATCCGCGGCTACGGCAAGGCCTATGGACCACTGGATGTAGAGACCGAGATCCATTAATGGAGCGCGGTCTCTACATCCTCCTCCATTTGCGACGGCGACGTCGGTGTCACGGCGCTGGTAGCGGCCTCGGTCGAGCGACCGGCCCCCAGCTTTGGCGTAGAAGCCGAGGTGCGGGGTTGTCTACAACCCTCACGGCCCAGCAAGTGGTTAGCGGGCAGCTTGCCCGCGGCACATGCCGGGCAGTGAGGGGGGGCGGAGCACTCCGCCGCCTTGTGCCCGGGTTGACCGCAGCGGAAACATAATCCGCTGCAGTCAAAGCAGCTGGTGCATTTAACACGAGCGTGCCCGGCCGCCATGCATTTATAGCACCTCATGGGCCGGCTCTCCAGGACCGTGACCCTGGCTGAGATCCAGCCCACGAGGAGCCTGCCGGCATCGGCCAAAACTTTGACCGAGGCGACCGGACAGCTCGCCGACACTGCACCAACGCCACCGGGACCGGGGCGGATGGTGCCGACCTTGATTTGGTCCGGGCTGCACTTAGTAGCCGAAGCTATGGCCTCCCGGACGTCGTCGGCAGTCGTGAAGTCCGCCAGACCCGAAATGCGCACCTCGGCGCATTTGGTTGGCCTGGCGATCTTCACGCCTTCCACCCCACTGAACAAACCCCGCAGCTTCTCAGCCACGACGTCGGCTCTCCTACCGCCTTCTGCCCCCGGGAACTCGAGAATCCGAACCCCCGTACGGGCGAGGCGCGTTCGGGCACCTACGCCTCCGAGATCGGAGACGTCGATGCCCTGTTTGGCCCTCAGGAGAACCTGGCCGTAGCTGAGGCCACGCTCCACCGCCTCCGGCGCCACCGTGATCACCACGGCGGCGGATTTGGGCGGCGTGAGCTTCCTCGGCTTCTTGCCGTCCGTTTGCGGGGCTGCGGCCGCCTTTGCCGCAGCCTTCTTCCTCTTCTTCTTGCCTCCCCTCTTCCTCCGGCTCACCGTCTGCCAGCCCTCGCTGTCCGGCTGAGCGGAAGTCGAGGGGACGGGAGCCGAGGAGGCAGGTGTAAGTGCCACGGGAGGGGGGGCTGGACCGCCGCAGCTCAACCAACGGCTGCCAAGAGGCCGCCGTTCCAACCTGAACGCTCCCGGAGGCCGTAGTGGCCTCTGGAAGCTCTTTGTCGCACTGGGCGACTATGCTCGCTGTGGAGCTCTGCTTTTTTGGGTTTTGGGGTTTTTTTGGTTTGAGTTTTAGACTATCCATGAAATTCCCACGAGCATGAGACGAAAGGATTACACTTCCCGGGTGACGCTCATTCCGGGAAGCGGGGTACATACTGTGGAGGTCCCCAGGTGTCCACAGGTTTTTACGACTTCGCTGTCGGGTCTTATAGACTTTTCCTTGTCGCGGGCCGGCCAATGAAGGCAAGCCCCGCGTCCTCCGAGATCACATCTTCCCGCATGTGGCTAGCATGCAGGTCCTTGACGATCGCCCGGAGATTACGCGACGCGGGAGGGCAGCCACCCCTCCCATCACCGACGGCGGCACGAATGCCTGTCAGCCCCTGCGCGAGCAGAGGGTCGACCCGTCCCTGGATCCTCGCGGATCCCTCGCGGGCCTAGCAGGCCCGCCATACCACGACCCCCCCGTGCAATGGGGTCAGCTAGCCCTGAAAAGGGCTGGAACGTTAGCCGTCGACGTTGACGCCAGCTACTCCAGAGGAGCAATCAATGATGCGTCATCGCCCACGTTGCCCAGGGTGCACCGCGAGGAGGTGTTCCGTCGCACCCCAACCTTTTTTTTTTTTTTTTTTTTTTGTTTAGGCAGGAAAAAATGTACCTTCCGCATACCGCGCAGCGCGGGGACGCCGCGCGGTTATGTGGGGCTCTCACCACACTAAAACAACCTGCCGTGTGCCGTACACCGCGACTTAGTGAGTGGACCGTCGGAAATACTTCGCACTCATCGACGGAACACCCAAGCGCTGGCCCGCAAAGGTGCGGTGCGGGCCCGTCTTCTAGGCGATGTCCAGGCACACCGGGACATCACCCCTTCGCGGGGGGCTCTACTGCGGGTGGAGGGCAAACCCCGTCCCATCCACCCGCGGCCTCACTACGGCGGCATGAGGCGCAGAAATGCGCGTGCACGCCGCCCAGTTCGCCGGCGGCGGATCGGATCCGCGAGGCCGTCTGCCTCTCTGATCCTCTCCGCCGCCTCCTTCTGCGAGATGACTGCCTCGCAGAAAGACGCGACCGCGGTAAAACTCCTCTCGCTGCGTGCCATGGAGCGCAGGATGGCCGGCAGCGAGAGGTCGACTCCCACTACTGCCACGAGATCACGGCGCTCCACCGCCCAGGCCGGACAAGCCTCGAGCGTGTGTTGCGCCGTGTCCTCGCGGCAGGGACAGTGATGGCAGGCGGGACTCGATTCCCTCCTAGCGACCGAGTACAGATACTTTCCTAAGCAGCCGTGCTCGGAAAGCATCTGAGTCAGTCGGAAGGAAAGGGTCCCGTGCTGTCTCTCCGTCCACTCGACAATGACCGGCTGGAGCGCCGCCACGGTGCGATGACCAGCACTCGGGGACTCCAGCCGGGACGACCACTTAGCCATGATGGCTTGGCGGGCGACATCTCGCCACCCGCGAACGTCCTCGGGCGGAGGCCGACTGCCACTCTCCGCCCGATGTTGTGTCGTCTGCCGATATACTTCGGCGAGCACTTCCGCCTCTAGATCCCACGGGGGGGTTCCGGCCAATGCGCAGGCCGCCTCTGTTGACACAGTGCGGTACCCGCGTATGGCCCTGACCGCAACGATGCGTTGGGCCCGCAAGAGACCGGGCCTATTGCGAGCGGTCAGGGCGTCCGCCCACACCGGTGCGCCGTACAGCGCCATCGACCGGATCACCCCGGTATACAACCGTCGGCACCCGATACTGGCTCCGCCCAGGTTCGGCAAAAGCCTCCCCAGGGCGGATGCGGCGCCGACGAGTTTCGGGGCGAGCCTACGGAAGTGCTCGTCGAAGTGCCACCTTGAGTCGATATACAGGCCCAGATATTTTATCTGGGCCCCCAATGGTACGAGGACCGACCGGATCTCGATCGAGGCGCGGGGCGGCGGGCGGCGATAAGGCCCGTGGAAGAGCACGGCCTCCGTCTTTTCCACCGCCACCCGCAGGCCCAACGCCTCGATCCGTCCGACCACCTGGGAAACACCCACGGTGGCGAGGTGCGCCGCCTCCTCGAAACTTTCCCCCGGGGCCGTGACGAGAGTGTCATCCGCGTAGCAGATGACACCCAGCCCGGGAGGAAAGACTCCGCGGAGGACCCAATCATAGCCGATGTTCCACAGGAGCGGCCCTAAGACCGACCCCTGAGGAACACCGCACGACACGGGTCGCTGCAGCACACGTCCGTCGCAGTCCTCGTACAACACACGCCGCTCCTGCAGATAGTCCGCCACCAGCCGCCTCAGGTAGACGGGCACCCCGTGATATCGGAGCGCCTCCCTGATGCAGCTGAACGGCAGACTATTGAATGCGTTGGCGATGTCCAACGACACCGCCAACATCACTCCGCCGCGGCTCACCACCTCCTCGGAAGCAGCCTTCAGACGCAAGATTGCGTCGATCGTCGAACGCCCCACTCGAAAACCGAATTGGGCGTCCGACAGATCCGGCCCCACAGTAGTAAGGTGCTCGACGATGCGGGCAGCGAGAATTCTCTCGAATAACTTACCCGCCTCGTCGAGCAACACTATGGGCCTGAAGGCTGCAGCCGAATTGGTGGGCCGTCCAGGCTTCTGCAGGAGCACCAGCTTCCCGCTTTTCCAGCAGTCAGGGAACCGTCCGGACGCTAGGCAGGCGTCCAGCAGTTCCCTGAGGCGGTCCTCCATGTGATCGAGGGCCAGGGCCAACACACGGGCAGGGACCCCGTCAGGCCCGGGAGTGGTGTTCTTCGAACGGATTCGAAGAACAGCCACCCCCACCTCCGCCTCCGTGACGGGCGGAACATCCTCCTGCACTACCCCCTCGTCCTCGGCAAGAACAGCCATGGACGGGGGCGTATGCTCCGCCCGATCCGGGAAAAGGCCCTCGACCACTTCCGCCAGGAAGCTGGGCTGGAGAGTCTCCGTAAGGGGGGGGCCCTGCGCGCGGAGCTTATCACGCGCCGCGCGGTACGGGCGACCCCAGGGGTCACTGTCTAGACTCTCCAGCATCTCGGCTCTGCTGCGCTGCAGGAAAAAATGTCCCTTCCGCATACCGCGCAGCTCGGGGAAGCCGCGCGGTTATGTGGGCTTATGCGGCCTCCTTCCGCGAGATGACTTCCTCGCAGAAGGTTGCGACCGCGGAAAAACACCCGTCACTGCGAGCCATGGATCGTGTTATGGCTCGCAGCGAGAGGTCCACTCCAACGACTGTAGTGAGGGCTTGACGCTCCGTCGCCCAAGCTGGACAAACCTCGAGCGTGTGCTGCGCCGAGTCCTCACTACAGTCGCAATGATAGCAGGCGGGGGTCCTCTCCCTCCTTGCGACCGAGAACAGGTACCTCCCGAAGCAACCGTGGCCGGAAAGCACCTGTGTCAGCCGGAAGGAGAGGGTTCCGTGCTGCCGCCCTGCCCACTCAGCTATGACCGGCTGGAGCGCCTCCACGGTTTTCCCCCACTTTTTATGGATGTTCAATTAAATAAAAACCCTAATGATGAAAGAAAGGAGGATGAAGTGGCGAAGGAGGACTTTGTTCCTTGCTTCGTGGCGTTGGAGGATGTGTGCAAGAGCGTTTCAGGCTCTGCACGCGACTCGATAGAGGAGAAGGCTGGCGAGCCAGAAGCCGTCGCTCGGGGAGATAAGGCAGCATCCCAGCTGCTAGAAAACTCCTTGAACGGACGCCGGAGGTCTGCCCGTCTGAACTCGGAGGTGGCCGCTGTTAGCGATTCCGACATGGAGTCGCTTCCAAGCACAAGCCAAGGCACGGACGTGGACGCTACGTCTAAGTTTTGGCAGAGTAGGAAGAGGAATCGCTCTCAGGACTCGGTAGGTGCGGAAGCGGACAACATGGTCGCTCCCCCACCGAAAGTGACAAGCGCCTTTCGTGGGCGCTCTAGCACCCCAGATTCACGGCCTGGTGCCACAAGAAAGGCTGAAATGGCGAAACAACGCGCCATTGACAAACAGCAGGTGGAATGGAGAGCGGAGCAGTTCGCACAACAGCTGCGAAATATGCCGACAGAACAGCTGGCGGCAGTAGAGCTTAAGAAGAGGGCAGCGGACTGCTTCGCCATGATCACGGACGTGGCCACGAAGTCCAATCAATTGAAGGGCACCTTCGTGAAGGTGCTCACGGCTCGTGCTCAACCCGAGCCTGCGGTAGTATCCGGCCCACAGGACGTGCCCTCTGCTGCGCTCCTCTCGCAGGAACAAATGCGGCAGGTGATGTTGAGCGTGGGGCCGATGATTGGCGCTCGCCTAGAGGCCCTGGAAGCAAGATTGCCTCCAGAACCGTGTCTACGGGACACGATGAGGTCGACAACACAGTCGAAGGCCGCCATACCTGGACCGTCATCTGGTCATGGTGCGGTTGTATCCGCCCCTGCGGCTACGACGCATTCGAAGCGGAAGCCGGCCGGGGTGCAACGCAGGGAAGAGTTTCCGCCTCTTCGAACTGCAGGTGGACGGAGTGCGCCGAGTAACCCTCTTCCCGCTCCCCCCGCTCCTACTCCAGGCCCCTCGACCTCAACCTCGAATGAGGACTGGCACACCGTGGAAGGACGGAAAAAGAAGAAGAAGAGGGGGGGCAAGAAAAAGAAAAAGAAAGGCGTTGCTGGCGCACCCGCGCCCGCAGCCGCAGCCCCAAATACCCAGGGTGGAGGAGCAGGAAGCCGGATGCCGAAGCTTCAAACTCCAAAAACAGCGGCCGTTGTAATTACGGTGGCCCCAGAAGCGGTGGAGCGCGGCCTTACCTATCAGGCTGTGCTAAAAAAGGCTCAACAGAGCATCACCGTATCCGAGCTTTGGTGCGAGAATTCGCAAAGGTCGCACGGGATCTCGCATTTTGGAGTTCTCTGGAGCAAACGGCACCAAGACGGCTGACACTATGGCGGAGAGGCTGCGGAACTTGATGCAGGAAGAGGAGGGCATCACTGTTACCAGGCCTACCAAGTGTGCCGATATTAGGCTGACAGGCCTGGATGACTCAATCCAGGCGCCTGATATCCGGCACGCAATCGTGTCCCTCATAAATTGCTCGCCGGAGTTAGTGAGGATCGGCATTATTCGTCCCGGTCCCAGAGGTGTAGGTGCCGTTTGGGCAAGTTGCCCCGTTGCCGCGGTCCAAATCTTGGCCAAGGCCGGCAGGCTCCTCGTTGGTTGGTCATCGGTCAAGGTAACTGTCCTGCCGAACAGGCCAGCGAGGTGCTATAAGTGCATGGCAACGGGACACACTCGTCCAACCTGCACAAGCTGTTTTGACTGCAGCGGACTATGTTTCCGCTGCGGTCTACCCGGGCACAACGCCGCGGCGTGTTCGGCCCCCCCTCATTGTCCTGTGTGTGCGGCCAATAAATTACCGGCCAACCACGTCATGGGACGCGAGGCCTGTAAGCCTAAAAAGGCACCAAAGAAGACATCCGACGCCAGCCAATCGGTTCAGGCTGCCTCCGATGTTGTTGCGCGACCGCCGTCGCGCATGGAGGAGGATGCTGTAATTACACCAGAATAATGGCTCGTAATTGCAGCGTCCTACTGTCGAACCTGCACCTCGTCTCGGGCGCCCAGGATCTGCTCATGCAGAACATGGCGGCCTGGTCGATAGGTGTCACCGTGGCTACGGAGCCGAACTTTGTCCCCCCTCGCCCCAATTGGGCTGGAGAACGGGACGGATCCGTGGCGATTGTCAGCTCCGCAGGGCCCCTGTCTGTAAGAGATGCGGGTTTCGTAGCCGCTGATTGGGGAGGTGCGACTCTGTACGGGGTCTACTTCTCCCCAAATCGGAGCTTGGCCGACTTTGAGGTCTTCCTTAACTCCGTGTAGACCTCAATGCGGCAACTAGCACCAGGTCACTTTCTGGTCCTGGGGGATCTTAACGCTCACGCTACAGCGTGGGGTTCCCCAGGGACAGATGGCCGAGGTGAGGCGGTGATGGAGTGGGCGGACGCCTTGGGCCTCTGTCTATTGAACAGAGGCCGCACTGCCACGTTCGTAGGACCGCAGAGGGAGTCAATAGTGGACATTTCGTTCGCCACCCCTGCGGTTGCTGAGCGGGTAAGGGACTGGCGAGTCGTTAAAGGTGGGGAGAATCTCTCGGACCACCGATACGTTCGCTTTGAGCTCTCCGGATCTCACGCTGCCAGAAGGGGTCGCACAGCGGGCAGCACCTCACCTTTTCCGCGGTGGGCTGCGGGTAAGGTCGATAGGGATCTCCTAGCGGAGGCAGCAATAGTGGAGGCGTGGTTGAACTGCACGCCTCCGACTGAGGGGGTTGACGTCGGAGCTAACCGCTTTCGCGACGCTTTAACGTCTGTATGCGATGCGGCAATGCCCCGGGCAACGCGTCGGCCTCCCAGGAAATCAGTGTATTGGTGGTCCCAGGACATAGCTGACCTGCGCGAGGCCTGTGTTGCCAAGCGAAGGCTCTACACCCGCAGCCGTAGACGTCGATGCCCACAGTGCACTTAACTCCTATATGGCCCGGTTCCAGACAGCGGAAGCACCGCTGCTGTCTGGGCTCTAAAAGTGTAGGTCGGACGACCGACCACCCCACCAAAATTCGGCGACCATCGGTCACCCTTTGGGCTGCGGTGGTAGGGCACTTAAGCCAAACCGACCCCAGCCCACCAGTTGGGCGGTTGATCTCGCCAACCTTTACGGCCTCTACGACACACCCTCCCTCGGCTGCAATGGCCGATGCCACTTTCTCCTTGGTGGCCGCATCATCCAGGCCGGAGATGCGCAGTTCTGCGCATTTCTCCGGTCGGGACACGCGGACCACGTCGCCCAAAACTTTTTTGAGCTCGGTGGCTAGCCCGTTCGCCTTTTCAGCGTTACCGGCGCCAGCCACCTCGAGGATCCGTGCCCCCGTCGCCGCCTTGCGGAAGCGGACACCATCGATCCCTAAGCCTTTGAGATCGATGGAATTTGCCGCCTCGCCTCGGACGGCCGCATAGGTTGCGCCCTGTTCCACCGCGCTAGGCTGCAGGGTGATGACCACTGTTGCCGAACGCGGAGGGCGGAGTTTAGGGCTCTTCTTTTTTGGGGCCACAGCTGGAGCGGGTTTCGCTGCCGGCTTAGTGGCGCTTCGCTACCACAGTCCATCCCTCATCCATCGACGAGGGGGAAGGTGGCAGCGGGCGAGGTTGGTGAGCGGCAGCTGCCTGTTTGGCAGCAGCGCTCTTCCTCGCTTGCCGCTTCTTTTTTTTATTATTATCGCCTGGGGCAGTCTCCGAGGTTGGAGGCAACTTCGAAGATTGTGCCTGCTCAGGCAGGGACGCCGCGGGTTTGGCCACCTTAGGTGGTGCCTGCTTAGGTGTAGACGCCTCAGGTGTGGCCACCACAGGTGTCGCCCCGCGTGCGGCCTTGGCCTTGGACTTAGCCTTGGCCTTAGACGCGGGGGTGCGGTGGGCGCAGACGCGGGGAGCGCTGGCTCTTCGATGCCTATGGCCGAAGAGGACGCGGAGGCAGCAGCGGCAACATTCCGTATGTCCGCCTGAAGCGGAGGACGGAGCCGTTTTTCGGGCAACAGGCGGTCCTGTATCCCCTCGAGCCGCGCGTCGACCATAAACGCGATCTCGTCGCGGCTCATAGTGAGGGGAGCCGATTCCGCCCGCTCCCTCAAAACCCCTATCTCGACTCGGAGGGTGGCCAGCTCGGCCTGAAGCCTGGCCACCTCGTCCGTCTCTGTGCGAGACCTCAACTCGCGGGCGTACTCTAAGATAGAGCTTGCCGCGAGATTGAGGTCCCGCACATATTGACCCTTCAGACGGGACGACTTCTTCGCCACCGTCTGAACGGTCCCTACTGCAGCCTCTATGGCTTGCGTCAACTCCTCAGCCCGAAGGTGAGCAGATGACACGGTCGCCTCATTGTGCGGTTTGTGCGGTTTCAAAAGAAATGACTCCTTCTGTTGCCGCAGCTCCTCCGCCAGTTCCTCCTCCGCCCGAAGTTGGAGCTCACGCTCCTTGGCCAGGTTGACCTCGGCCTTGGCTTTTGCCAGGCCGACATACTGGCCTGTGGTCGGGGGACGACCACGCAGTTTTTTGCCACCGGCCTCAGCGGCAGCCACACGGTCTCCCGACTCGGAGCAGTCCCCGTCCGATGCAGAGTTTGCGCGTTTCCGCCAAAGTCTGCCCGGGGAGGACGGCCGCGAGTCGACAGACGCCACCGTGCCAACGCTGGTGTCGGTGGACGACTCGGAAAGAGTTTGCGTCCTAGAGCCTAGACGAGGCAGTAGGACGCGCGCCTCCTTGCAAACCCCTGGGAGGGAGGATTGAGACCTTTCGGTCCCTCTCCCCGACCCTCAGGGTTAGAAGCCCCCAGGAAGGGAGATCGGGGCCTTTCGGCCGCTTTCCCCGCTCCCTTAGGGTCGCACGCACCTCGGAGAGGGGAGCGGGACCTCTCAGTCCCACTTCCCGCCCCCTGAGGGCCAGAACACCCGTCAGACATCGTTTCCGATGCTTGACGTCTACTAACCTTGTTGGCGCTGAAAAGCACCGGGGTTTGGCACTGAAAAGTGCCTTAAGCGCAGAAGTAACTGCTCGCTCTAAATGCCCCTCAAGTATCGAGCCAGAGATTCGGTCACCCGCCTGCCACTCCGTTACGGTGGTCAGGTCGGGGTCCAGGGCCGGACGACAAGGACGTACTCAAAGCTCACTTACGGGGGCCCGCCCCAGGTTAGGTTTTTTTTTTTTTTTTTTTTTACGTGAGGAATGCTATTAGGCATGCTACCTCCGATATGGGGGGTATCTGGAGGCCGTATGTGGGACTCACCTCTTCGGGGCATACCCACTAAACCTCACGATGTCCACTTCATCGCCTTCAGGTCAGATCACAGGATAGGCAGGCGTTTGCTCACTGCGATCCGGCCGGCGTTGCCAAACGAGCGGGCTCGACTCCCAGGGGTTGGGCCAGTGCCCTTCCCCTGTAACGTCACATGTTAGCGCCCCCTGAACACTAGAGGCGCCACATCGCGGGGCCATTATTAGGTCGGTGGATCCCCCGATCCTCCTTCCAAGGCCGCCTGGCCTTGGATCGGCTGGCGTACTGCATACGCCGCCGCCCCGACGCTGTGGGCCGGCGAGGAGGAAGCGTCAAACCGCTACGTTCCCTCTCTCTGAGCGTCTCTCGTTTTGCCGTCATGACTGTCTCAGCGAATGAGACGACGGCGGCCCAGCCCTCTTCGCTGTCGACCATGGCGCGAACCACGGCCGGCAGCGAGAGGTCTTGTCCTATACTACCTATTAGAGCCGAACGCTCCCCGCTCCAAGCCGTGCACACGACGCGCGTATGCACCGCCGTGTCCACAGCCCCACCGCTACAGTGGCGACACGTAGGCTCCGGCTCGATGCCGACCACCTCCCACAAGTACTTCCCGAAGCAACCGTGCCCCGTTAAGAGTTGTGTAAGGTGGAACGTTAGAGTCCCGTGCCGCCTTTCGACGTAGGGCCGCAGAATGGGTTGGATGGCCGAAACCAGTTCCTTCCCCACCGCGGACCCCTCTAGTCGGGTCGACCACCTTTCGAAGAGAACGTCGCGAGCTTGCGCTCTCCAAGTTCCGATCTCCTCCATGGTTGGCCAACCCCCGCCCCTGCGTACCAGAGTACTTCGCCGGTAAACCTGCGACAGTACCCCCGCCTCGAGATCCCACGGTAGACTGGCTGCGATTGCGCAAGCCGCCTCGTACGACACCGTACAGTCCGCCCGAGCCGCTCTTTGCACTATGGCTCGCTGCGGGCGCCGCAGCAAGACCATATTCTGAGCGCTCAGAGCATGTGCCCATATCGGCGCACCGTACAGTGCTTTCGAACGCAACACTCCGTCGTACAGGCGACGGCACGCACTACCCGGTCCCCCTTTGTTGGGGAGGAGCCTTGCGAGCATTCCGGCGTAGGCTAAAAGTTTCGGAGCCAGTTGCCGAAAGTGCTCCACAAACCCCCACCGACTGTCGAGAACGAGTCCTAAATACTTCATCCTCGACCCGACAGCGATGGAGGTGCCCCCTACCACGATTTTTGCGCCTACAGGTGGAGGTCTCCGAGGCCCGTGGAAAAACAGTGCCTCAGATTTTTCGAGAGCCACCCGGAGCCCTAACGCCTTGATGCGGCGCACTACTTGCGCCACACCAGCCGTGGCCAGCACCGCCGCATCGCGAAAATTGGGGGCCCGCGCGGTGACCAGGGTATCGTCGGCATAACAAAGTATACCGACTCCCCGGAGATTTGCACCGCGTAGGACCCAGTCGAATCCGATGTTCCACAGGAGAGGGCCGAGTACCGACCCCTGCGGGACACCGCATGACATCTCTCGCCGGACGAGCCGATCGCGTGACGGATACGTGATCGCCCGCCCGACGATGTAGTCCCCGAGAACTTGCCTAAGGTACTCGGGAACCTTATGATTAGGTATCATAAGGTTCCCGAGTACCTTAGGCAAGTTCCTCCGCGACAGTCGCCCAAGGAAGCGTGTTAAACGCATTCGCGATATCCAGCGAAACCGCAAGGACCACTTCTCCCTGGTCGACTGCCTCCCCTACGCGTTCCCGCAAGTGCGAAATGGCATCTAGGGTTGACCTCCCGCGGCGAAAACCAAATTGACTGTCGTGCAAGTCTGGTCCTACCCCCTCCAGGTGCTTGACGAGACGAGCACTGATCACCCGCTCGAACAGCTTGCTCATCATCTCGTCAAGCAATACTATCGGGCGGTAGGCCGACGGTGACTCTTTTGGGCGGCTGTTCTTACCGAGAAGAACGAGCTTCCCGATCTTCCAAGTACGCGGGAATCTCCCCCCCGTCAGACATTCCGTCATGAGGGATCGCGTATCCTCCCCGATAATCGGCATCACCGAGGTGATCAGCCGTCCAGGTACTCCGTCCGGGCCTGGGGCGCCGTTCTTCGCCTTGAGTCGCAGAACGGCCACCTCCAGTTCCTCCTCGGACACGGGAGGAATGACCTCCGCCGCTGTTGGCTCCTGGTTACGTGACGACATGGTCGGAGGGACCCATTCGTCTGCCGCCGGAAATAGGGTGCTGACCACTTGTCCTACGAACGAGGGCTCCAGAGACCTGGTGAGTGGGGGCGCCCACGGTCGGAGCTTGTGGCTCATGACCTTGTATGGCCGCCCCCATGGATCTCTGTCGAGTGTCTCAAGTCACTCCCTCCAGGCCTCCTCCTTAGCCGACTTGATCGCTGCGCTGTAGACCGCACGGGCGGCCTGCCACGCAGCGCGAAGCTCCGCTTCCAAGACCAGGTCCCTAACCCGTCTTCCCCGACCCCTCAGGGTTAGAAGCTCCCAGGAAGGGAGATCGGGGCCTTTCGGCCCCTTTCCCCGCTCCCTTAGGGTCACACGCACCTCAGAGAGGAGAGCGGGACCTCTAAGTCTCACTTCCCGCCCCCTGAGGGACAGCACACCCGTCAGACATTGTTTCCGATGCTTGACGTCCACTAACCTTGTTGGCGCTGAAAAGCACCGTGGTTTGGCACTGAAAAGTGCCTTAAGCGCAGAAGTAACTGCTCGCTCTAAATGCCCCTCAAGTATCGAGCCAGAGATTCGGTCACCCGCCTGCCACTCCGTTACGGTGGTCAGGTCGGGGTCCAGGGCCGGACGACAAGGACGTACTCAAAGCTCACTTACGGGGGCCCGCCCCAGGTTAGGTTAGGTTAGGTTGGGGTGCGACGGAACACCTCCTCGCGGTGCACCCTGGGCAACGTGGGCGATGACGCATCATTGATTGCTCCTCTGGAGTAGCTGGCGTCAACGTCGACGGCTAAAGTTCCAGCCCTTTTCACGGCTAGCTGACCCCATTGCACGAGGGGGTCGTGGTATGGCGGGCCTGCTAGGCCCGCGAGGGATCCGCGAGGATCCCAGATCCGAAAGGATCGAGGGACGGGTCGGCCCACTGCTCGCGCAGGGGCCGACAGGCATTCGTGCCGCCGTCGGTGATGGGAGGGGTGGCTGCCCTCCCGCGTCGCGTAATCTCCTGGTGATCGTCAAGGACCTGCATGCTAGCCACATGCGGAAAGATGTGATCTCGGAGGACGCGGGGCTTGCCTTAATTGGCCGGCCCGCGACAAGGAAAAGTCTATAAGACCCGACAGCGAAGTCGTAAAAACCTGTGGACACCTGGGGACCTCCACAGTATGTACCCCGCTTCCCGGAATGAGCGTCACCCGGGAAGTGTATTTAGTTCGTCTCATACTCGTGGGACTTTTATGGACTCTACAAATATAAAACAAACAAAAAGGGTCAGGGTGGGCCCCATCCGCCCTGGTCCCGGTGGCGTTGGAGCGATTTGGGCGAGCTGCCCGGTGGCGTCGGTCAAGGTCTTGGCCGACGCAGGAAGACTCCTCGTGGGCTGGATTTCAGCCAGGGTCACGGTCCTGGCGAGCCGGCCCATGAGGTGCTTCAAATGTATGGCACCTGGGCACGCTCGCCCAAAGTGCACCAACTGCTTTGACTGCAGCGGATTGTGCTTCCGCTGCGGTCAACCGGGGCACAAAGCGGCGGAATGCTCTGCCGCCCCTCGCTGCCCGGCGTGTGCCGCGGGCAATCTGCCCGCAAACCACATGCTGGGCCGTGAGGGCTGCAAGCAGCCACGCATCTCGGCTTCCGGGCCACAGCTGGGAGCTGGTCGATCGGCCGAGGCCACTCCCAGTGGTGCTGTGCCACGATCGTCGTCGCCGTTGCACATGGAGGAGGATGTTGTAGTCGAGATCCATTAATGGACCGTGACTGCAACATCCTTCAAGTGAACCTGAACCACTGCGCCGGTGCGCAGGACCTCCTCCTGCAAAACATGGCGCAGTGGTCGATAGGCCTTGCCGTAGCCGCGGATCCGTACATCGTCCCGAACCGCCCCAATTGGGTCGGTTCATTTTCGGTGGACGGAAACGTGGCAATCGTCGCCTCCACGGCGCTTCATTTCCCCCCTTGTCGCTAAGAGACAAGGGTCCGGGATGTGTCGCTGCCGACTGGGGAGGTATCACTGTTTACGGTGTATACTTCTCCCCCAACCGGAGGTTGAGCAATTTCGAGGAATTCATCTTCCGACTGGAAACCTCGATGCGGCAAGTGACCTCAGGTCACGTGCTGGTCATGGGGGACTTCAACGCCTGGTCTACGGCGTGGGGGTCCTCCGAGACTAGCGGCCGCGGCGACGTCGTTGTAGAGTGGGCAGACTCGGTGGGCCTCTGTCTCCTAAACAGAGGCACCACCGCCACGTGTATCAAGCCGTGGGGGCGGTCGATAGTGGACCTTTCGTTCACTACCCCCCGCTTGCTACACGTGTAAGGAACTGGCATGTCCTGGACGACGAGACAACCGGGTCGGATCACCAGTACATCCGATTCGAGTTGTCTCAATCGCGGGACGCCAGTAGGGGTCACAGAGTTGGCAGCATCTCACCTTTTAAGCGGTGGGCTTTGGGTCGTCTCGACAGGGACCAATTAGCGGAGGCAGCCATCGTGCAAGCGTGGCTGTCTTTGCCACCTCCGACTGAGGGGGTGGACGTCGGTGCGGGCCGCCTTCGCGAGTCGCTGACCGCAGTTTGCGACGCGGCCATGCACCGGGTCGGACGTCGGCCTCCAAAGACGGAGGTCTACTGGTGGTCCCAGGAGCTGGCGGCCCTCCGCGCGGCCTCTAACCGCGCCAAGAGGGCCGTCACCCGAAGCCGAGGGCGTCACAGAGACGCCCAACACCCAGAGGTTGTCCGCTTGAGGGAGTTGGCTAGGGAGGCCGAAATCACCTTCAAGCGGGCCATAGATGCTGCCAAGGAGCGCAGCAGAGCCGAGATGCTGGAGAGTCTAAACAGTGACCCCTGGGGTCGCCCGTACCGCGCGGCGCGTGATAAGCTCCGCGCGCAGGGCCCCCCCCTTACGGAGACTCTCCAGCCCAGCTTCCTGGCGGAAGTGGTCGAGGGCCTTTTCCCGGATCGGGCGGAGCATACGCCCCCGTCCATGGCCGGTCTTGCCGAGGACGAGGGGGTAGTACAGGAGAATGTTCCGCCCGTCACGGAGTCGGAGGTGGGGGTGGCTGTTCTTCGAATCCGTTCGAGGAACACCGCTCCCGGGCCTGACGGGGTCCCAGCCCGTGCGTTGGCCCTGGCCCTCGATCACATGGAGGACCGCCTCAGGGAACTGCTGGACGCCTGCCTAGTGTCTGATCGGTTCCCTGACTGCTGGAAAAGCGGGAAGCTGGTGCTCCTGCAGAAGCCTGGACGGCCCACCAATTCGGCTGCAGCCTTCAGGCCCATAGTGTTGCTCGACGAGGCGGGCAAGTTATTCGAGAGAATTCTCGCTGCCCGCATCGTCGAGCACCTCACTACAGTGGGGCCGGATATGTCGGACGCCCAATTCGGTTTTCGAGTGGGGCGGTCGACGATCGACGCAATCTTGCGTCTGAGGGCTGCTTCCGAGGAGGTGGTGAGCCGCGGCGGGGTGATGTTGGTGGTGTCGTTGGACATCGCCAACGCATTCAATAGTCTGCCGTTCAGCTGCATCAGGGAGGCGCTCCGCTATCACGGGGTGCCCCTCTACCTGAGGCGGCTGGTGGCGGACTATCTGCAGGAGCGGCGTGTGTTGTACGAGGACTGCGACGGACGTGTGCTGCAGCGACCCGTGTCGTGCGGTGTTCCTCAGGGGTCGGTCTTAGGGCCGCTCCTGTGGAACATCGGCTATGATTGGGTCCTACGCGGAGTCTTTCCTCCCGGGCTGGGTGTCATCTGCTACGCGGATGACACTCTCGTCACGGCCCCGGGGGAAAGTTTCGAGGAGGCGGCACACCTCGCCACCGTGGGTGTCTCCCAGGTGGTCGGACGGATCGAGGCGTTGGGCCTGCGGGTGGCAGTGGAGAAGACGGAGGCCGTGCTCTTCCACGGGCCTTATCGCCGCCCGCCGCCCCGCGCCTCGATCGAGATCCGGTCGGTCCTCGTACCAGTGGGGGCCCAGATAAAGTATCTGGGCCTAGTTATCGACTCAAGGTGGCACTTCGACGAGCACTTCCGTAGGCTCGCCCCGAAACTCGTCGGCGCCGCATCCGCCCTGGGGAGGCTTTTGCCGAACCTGGGCGGAGCCAGTATCGGGTGCCGACGGTTGTATACCGGGGTGATCCGGTCGATGGCGCTGTACGGCGCACCGGTGTGGGCGGACGCCCTGACCGCCCGCAATAGGCCCGGTCTCTTGCGGGCCCAAAGCATCGTGGCGATCAGGGCCATACGCGGGTACCGCACTGTGTCGACAGAGGCGGCCTGCGCATTGGCCGGATCCCCCCCGTGGGATCTAGAGGCGGAAGTGCTCGCCGAAGTATATCGGCAGACGACACAACATCGGGCGGAGAGTGGCAGTCGGCCTCCGCCCGAGGACGTTCGCGAGTGGCGAGACGCCGCCCGCCAAGCCATCATGGCTAAGTGGTCGTCCCGGCTGGAGTCCCCGAGTGCTGGTCATCGCACCGTGGCGGCGCTCCAGCCGGTCATTGTCGAGTGGACGGAGAGGCAGCACGGGACCCTTTCCTTCCGACTGACTCAGATGCTTTCCGAGCACGGCTGCTTCGGAAAGTATCTGTACTCGGTCGCTAGGAGGGAATCGAGTCCCGCCTGCCATGACTGTCCCTGCCGCGAGGACACGGCGCAACACACGCTCGAGGCTTGTCCGGCCTGGGCGGTGGAGCGCCGTGATCTCGTGGCAGTAGTGGGAGTCGACCTCTCGCTGCCGGCCATCCTGCGCTCCATGGCACGCAGCGAGAGGAGTTTTACCGCGGTCGCATCTTTCTGCGAGATAGTCATCTCGCAGAAGGAGGCGGCGGAGAGGATCAGAGAGGCAGACGGCCTTGCGGATCCGATCCGCCGCCGGCAAACTGGGCGGCGTGCACGCGCATTTCTGCGCCTCATGCCGCCGTAGTGAGGCCGCGGGTGTATGGGACGGGGCTTGCCCTCCACCCGCAGTAGAGCCCCCCGCGAAGGGGTGATGTCCCGGTGTGCCTGGACATCGCCTAGAAGACGGGCCCGCACCGCACCTTTGCGGGCCAGCGCTTGGGTGTTCCGTCGATGAGTGCGAAGTATTTCCGACGGTCCACTCACTAAGTCGCGGTGTACGGCACACGGCAGGTTGTTTTAGTGTGGTGAGAGCCCCACATAACCGCGCGGCGTCCCCGCGCTGCGCGGTATGCGGAAGGTACATTTTTTCCTGCCTGAACAAAAAAAAAAAAAAAAGGTTAGGTTAGGTTAGGTTAGGTTAGGGGTGCGACGGACGGTGCAGGGGTCTTCGCGGGCTCCCGCCAGAGCCTCCCGTGGCACCTACGCCTGCCTCCTCAGCTCCCGTCCCCTCGACCTCCGCTCAGCCGGACAGCGAGGGCTGGCAGACGGTGAGCCGGAGGAAAAAGAGGGGCGGTAAGAAGAAGCGGAAGAAGGCAGCGGCAAAGGCAGCCGCTGCCACTGCTTCCACCGTTGCCCCACAAACCAGTGGCAGGAAGCCGAGGTTAACACCGCCCAAGTCCGCCGCCGTGGTGATCACGGTGGCGCCAGAGGCGGTGGAGCGAGGCGTCAGCTACGGCCAGGTTCTCCTGAGGGCAAAACAGGGCATCGACGTCTCCGATCTCGGAGGCGTTGGTGCCCGAACGCGCCTCGCCCAGACGGGAGCTCGAATTCTCGAGTTCCCGGGGGCAGAAGGCGGTAGGAGAGCCGACGTCGTGGCTGAGAAGCTACGGGGGTTGTTTGAGGGTGTCGATGGCGTGAAGATCGCCAGGCCTACCAAGTGCGCCGAGGTGCGCATTTCGGGTCTGGCGGACTTCACGACTGCCGACGACGTCCGGGAGGCCATAGCTTCGACTACGAAGTGCAGCCCGGACCACATCAAGGTCGGCACAATCCGCCCCGGTCCCGGAGGCGTTGGTGCAGTATGGGCGAGCTGTCCGGTCGCGTCGGTCAAAGTTTTGGCCGATGCGGGCAGGCTCCTCGTGGGCTGGATCTCAGCCAGGATTACGGTCCTGGGGAGCCGGCCCATGAGGTGCTTTAAGTGCATGGCGGCCGGGCACGCTCGCGTAAAGTGCACCAGTTGCTTTGACTGCAGCGGATTATGTTTCCGCTCAACCCGGGCATAAGGCGGCGGAGTGCTCCGCCCCCCCTCACTGCCCGGCATGTGCCGCGGGCAAGCTGCCCGCTAACCACTTGCTGGGCCGTGAGGGTTGTAGACAACCCCAAACCTCGGCTTCAACGCCACGCCTGGGGGCCGGTCGATCGACCGTGGCCGCTCCCAGCGCCGTATCGCCGACTTCCGCCGCGCGGTATGCGGATGAGGTACATTTTTTCCTGCCTGAACAAAAAAAAAAAAAAAAAAAGGGGTGCGACGGAACACCTCCTCGCGGTGCACCCTGGGCAACGTGGGCGATGAGGCATCATTGATTGCTCCTCTGGAGTAGCTGGCGTCAACGTCGAGGGCTAACATTCCAGCCCTTTTCAGGGCTAGCTGACCCCATTGCACGAGGGGGTCGTGGTATGGCGGGCCTGCTAGACCCGCGAGGGATCCGCGAGGATCCCAGATCCGAAAGAATCGAGGGACGGGTCGGCCCACTGCTCGCGCAGGGGCTGACAGGCATTCGTGCCGCCGTCGGTGATGGGAGGGGTGGCTGCCCTCCCGCGTCGCGTAATCTCCGGGTGATCGTCAAGGACCTGCATGCTAGCCACATGCGGGAAGATGTGATCTCGGAGGACGCGGGGCTTGCCTTAATTGGCCGGCCCGCGACAAGGAAAAGTCTATAAGACCCGACAGCGAAGTCGTAAAAACCTGTGGACACCTGGGGACCTCCACAGTATGTACCCCGCTTCCCGGAATGAGCGTCACCCGGGAAGTGTATTCATTTCGTCTCGTAATCGTGGGAACTGTATGGAATTTTTAAAATCTAAACCCAAACCCAAAACCAAAAAGAAGAGCTCCAGAGCGAGCACAACAGCAGAAGACCTCGCTAAAAGCGACGCTGAGCTGTCAGAGGCCACTCCGGCCTCTGGGAGCGGTCAGATAGGGACGGCGGCCTTCTGGCAGCCGTTGGTGGAGTTGCGGCGGTCGCCTCGCGTCCGCGCTGCCTCAAGTGGCGAGGTGGACGTAGAGGATACGGAGCCAGCTTGCGCTGCCTCATCGGCGAGGGGTTCAACGACCTCGTTGAACCTCTCGTCAAAGTATTGGAAGGCGCAGAAGCGCCCTCTAGAGCTGTCGGTGGAGAGCCTGAGCGGCTTCGCCGATCTAAGTGGGGTCGTTCCGCCTCCCGCGAAAGTCTCTAGCGCGGGAAGGGGCCTCTCGAAGCCGGGTACTCCGGAGCCGAGAGTCGGCTCTTCCCGCAAGGCCGAACTGGCGCAACGGCGCCATGAAGAAGAACAGGCCGCACTCGGGCGGGTGGAGCAACTTACCGCCGAACTCACCACGAGCGGGGACTGTAATCCGCTCTCTGCAGCGGAATTGCTGCAGAGGTCGAAGAAAAGTGTGGCCATCATTTTAGATGTGGCCACCAAATCTTCACAACTTAAGGGCACCTACCAAAAGGCCCTCAAGGTGGCAGCCCCAGCGCTACTTGAGAATGCGGAGGTCCTCCAAGGCCGCACGGTTGATGACGAGAACCGGCGGCTTTGGGTAGCGTATAACCGCTTAAATGCGGAGAATCTCCACCTGCAGGAGCAGATGCGGCAAATGCAGGTGGAGATACGTCGTCTTACCAAGGCTCAGCAGGGGTCTGCGTCAGCATCTGCGACGGTGATAGCACCTGCATCGACAGTGGCGCCCGCATCACCTGTGGCGCCATCATCGCCAGTGACGATGAAATTCAGGTCTACGGCCCCCTCAGCGTCTCCCTCGGCTCTGTTCACTCAGGAGCAAATGACGGAAATAATGCTGAGTCTGGGCCCAATGATAGGTGCCAGATTGGAGGCACTGGAAGCGAGGTTGCCTCCGGAGCCGCGTCGCCTGACAACCGAGGCGATGAGACGGACGCAGGCGGCGCAGCCGTCTTCCTCTGTGGCAGCAGCTGCACGTCCGTCTCAGGGCCAGAGTGCCCGGGCTGGGCGACCCGCGGGTCCCGCGGCAGCCCGTCTAAGGGAGAATTTCCCTACCTTGAGACCGGTGGTGGAGCAGGCATTCCCGCAGGCCCCTGCCCGACGCCGACGTGCCACTCCCGTGGCATCCAGAGTAGCCTCATCAGCTCCCGCTCCCTCTACCTCCGCTCAGACGGACGACGAGGGCTTCCAGGTGGTCGAGCGGAGGAAGAGACGAAATAAAAATAAGAAGAAGAAGAAAAAGAAGACTGTGGCTGAGGCAGCCGCAGCCCCACAAGCCGGTGGCGCAAAGGCCCGGAAGCCGAGGCTGACGCCGCCAAAAACCGCCGCCGTGGTTATCACGGTGGGGCCGGAGGCGCAGGAGCGAGGCCTAAGCTACGGCGAGGTCCTCCAGCGGGCCCGTCGCGGCATTGACGTCTCCGATATTGGAGGCGTTGGTGCCCGGACGCGCCTCGCCCGTACGGGAGCTCGTATTCTTGAGTTCCCGGGTGAGGAGGGTGCTAGGAGGGCCGACGTCGTGGCCGAGAAATTGCGGGGTCTCTTCGACGGGGTGGAGGGCGTGACGATCGCCAGACCCACCAAATGCGCAGAGGTGCGCATTTCGGGTCTGGCAGACTTCACCACACCTGACGATGTCCGGGAGGCAATAGCCTCCGCTACCAATTGTAGCCCGGAACGGGTCAGGGTGGGCCCCATCCGCCCCGGTCCCGGTGGCGTTGGAGTGGTTTGGGCGAGCTATCCGGTGGCGTCCGTCAAGGTCTTGGCCGACGCCGGAAGACTCCTCGTGGGCTGGATTTCAGCCAGGGTCACGGTCCTGGCGAGCCGGCCCATGAGGTGTTATAAATGTATGGCACCTGGGCACGCTCGCCCAAAGTGCACCAGCTGTTTTGACTGCAGCGGACTGTGCTTCCGCTGCGGTCAACCTGGGCACAAAGCGGCGGAATGTTCTGCCGCCCCTCGCTGCCCGGCATGTGCCACGGGCAACCTGCCCGCAAACCATATGCTGGGCCGTGAGGGCTGCAAACCGCCCCGCATCCTGACTTCCGGGCCACGGCTGGGGGCAGGTCGATAGACCGAGCCCGCTCCCAGTGGTGTAGTGCCACCATCGACGTCGCCGTTGCACATGGAGGAGGATGTTGTAGTCGAGATCCATTAATGGATCGTGACTGCAACATTCTTCAAGTGAATCTGAACCACAGCGCCGGTGCGCAGGACCTCCTCCTGCAAAACATGGCGCAGTGGTCCATAGGCTTTGCCGTAGTCGCGGATCCGTACATCGTCCCGAACCGCCCCAATTGGATCGGTTCATTTTCGGTGGACGGAAACGTGGCAATCGTCGCCTCCACGGCGCTTCATTTCCCCCCCTTGTCGCTTAGAGACAAGGGTCCGGGATATGTCGCTGCCGACTGGGGAGGTATCACCGTTTTCGAGGAATTCATCTTCCGACTGGAAACCTCGATTCGGCAAGTGACCTCAGGTCACGTGCTGGTCATGGGGGACTTCAACGCCTGGTCTACGGCGTGGGGGTCCTCCGAGACTAGCGGCCGCGGCGACGTCGTAACAGAGTGGGCAGACTCGGTGGGCCTCTGTCTCCTAAACAGAGGCACCACCGCCACGTGTATCAAGCCGTGGGGGCGGTCGATAGTGGACCTTTCGTTCAGGTTCGGTTCAGTTCGCGATTGACGGAATAAATATATCTTTTTATAATGAATAATTGAAAATATAACAATGAAATAATTTAATACGTGCTGGGATCGAACCTGCAGACCATACTACCATACAGAACATACCCGGATCAATTTAGAACTTAACGCGGGCGTAGTTGCAGGCAATAGCTAGTCTATAATAAAACTTCACCATAATTTATCACATTTTTATTCATATGAAAACAATTTTACAATATTTCTTTTAAACAATAAATACAGGTTACAATAATGTCTCAATTTTAGTACGATTGACGGAATAAATATATCTTTAACACTTTTTATTTACACAACTGTTTGTACAATCGAGATTCCCACTATCGCTAGCGGATATTATACTAGAAATATAAAAAGGTATTTAAATCCATGATCGTCGAGTACAAGAGTACACTTTTGTACAATATTTACAAATATTACGAAGACACTTACAAATAAATGTTTGAAATTGGTTTTTATTTTTCTTACTTAGTAATCCTCAACAACAAAAGCCATGTCCACTAATCGGGCTGCGGAGCTCCACACCACACAGCGCCACGTTCGCGGCGGGGTGTGGTTCGCCGAATCATGAACGTATTTCCTTCGAGAAACTTTGACGTGTACTCCTAATAGGCAACAAAGCAGACATTTCTAACGAATATACAACAAATTGGAAGAATATGAGCTCTAAAAGTACAACAACAACCGTTATAAATAATAGAATATCGTGTACGATATACTTGGCACCTGTGATGTTCAGGGAAGCGTTGTTTGTTTCGGCCGCGTGTCCATTACACATTTTATTAACTCTTGGGATGGGAAGCGGTTACCGTGATTTATGTGCGTGTGCAGCACCGGGGTCGTCTCCCTCGCGTTGCAGAGCCTAAACCCTGTGTACTTCAGTAATTTAATAAAATGAATAAAATGGTGTAATGAACACGCGGCTATATAAAATTAATGATATCTCCAATATATAAATTAGTAATATGTGTAGTAATACCTATTTCTAAGACATCCTTGTTGCTGTAGCCTAAAGGCATACTTAATGTGAATCTTTGTGGGAAGTCGAGAGTCGGTTCGACGGCACTCCGAGAACATCGAACAGAACGTGCGTAATGTGGTTGGACTGAGCTTAACTCTAGAGGAATGTGGAACGCGGCCACGTCCAGCCGCGCCGGCGCTAGGCCCACACTGCTACACCCACGCTACGTATCAAAACTTTAGAAGGGCACTTACTAGGGGCAGCTTACACAGCTAATATAATATGCTTGACACGCGGCGCTCGGCGCTCGGCTCGGCCAGCCCACCGGCTACACCGCAACTGTTCTCGCCACAATCAATTTAATAATACTTAAGTTTTTAATTAAGTTCTTAAGTAAGACTACACTCATATTTTACTGACTACAAAGTTTGCATGACATACAATGTCAGAAAGTTTGATGTCGCTCAGGCCAACAAGGAAAGAGAGAGAGAGGCTGAGAGCGAATTCAGCAAAATATTCAATTGGTTTGTAGTCAGTTGAAGAGGTCGCACTATGTTCACTAGCAGTGACAGGCGAGACACAGATCCACCGATCTCCGGCTGTACGTGGGCAGTACGCGTCGTAGGCCACCACCAGCGAGACAACCGCTCCAGCGTCGCTTCCTCGCACGCGGCGCACAACTATTCGTTTACTGTTTACTTTCATAAAATCAGCAGCAGTTCTGAAAACTTCATCTTGAGTAAAATGCGATTATTACATTCAGGTTTCTCCATTTTCGTATTCTATGTACAAAATGAAACAGAAATATGTTTAACGGTGACTCGTAACGAATGAGAGTCCGAGTACAAAATCAGACTTCAGATAAACAGAACTTAGATGAAGCATCAGAAACTACAGCAACTACCTAAAGTCGTAGCATTTGGGAATGAGGCCAATGGATCATCCATTGCACTGCTCTTAAATTTGAACTTGAAGATCCCTTCAAACATGCTTGATGATATTAAATACTGAATCAGCGGGGAGAGCGCAGATTAGAGACGAAACAGTCCGATGAGCACTCAGCCTTATTCTTGCAACATATCGAACGTACTCGAGTGATAGTTGAAAGTGAAAGTCCACAGAAGCGAGTGAAGTGCGGTGCGGTGGGTTTACAACTAAACACTCGCCAGAAGAGACGTCGTTGGGTGACGATACAGATGATTCTATCTACGAAGTTTCAAAATACTAAAATTATTAACTTACAAGAAACGATAATTCTTCTAAGGTAGTAAAGGACAAACAATGTTCCCATACTAAGCTCATACGTCGGAAGTTAGTGACTAAAACAAAAGGTTAAAACTAACGAGCCCAGAAGGACACGGATGGAAACATCGCGTGTATATATCAGAGTGTATAATCGACGGCGCTATAAAATCTAATAAATCTTCAAAAGAGTGCTTACATTTAAACCGTAGACTTACTGAAACGATGAAAATCAGACTTCCATCAAAACAGTTAACGCGACGCAGGCCGACACGCCCGCCGCCGGGCGGTCGCGCTACACTTGTGGCCACTCTACAAATGGTCGAAGCATCCACCACACCGAACTCATGAGACTTGTCGCACCGCGCGCCGCCTGCGCCTGCGCCGGCCGCCGTCTCTGAATTGGTTGGTGTTTACCTATCGTATTTAGTTATTTTCATAAATTCAGCTGGTTATGTAAAACTACTGAAAATTGGATGTCCCTCCGCCGAGGGCTAGTATTATAATCAGTTCATCGAAGGCTTCGAGTGTGGTATTGTCACGGATCAGGTGTTACAAAAAGTTTATACAACAAGTGGAAAGAACACGCCTATTCGGCTTCGCATTCGAATACTGCTAAACTAGTCAATCAGGATTTCATCTAATACTGCGTCGTAACAATCAAAGCGATTGCTCCCAATCCAGCACACCCAATTTAATGTGTCAGCATTAAAGCTCTAGTGCGAAAAATGTTTGCAGTAGAATTAAAGTGGAATTCACCACGCGATCGAGTCCAACTGAACTGCGTAATTCCATTGAGTGAAACGTGAGAACTCAGTTTAGTTGAACTCAATTGGAATCATTTACGCTGTGAGTGACTGTGAGTACTCTGGTGATATCCAAGCTTAGTCCAACAAATATTTCAGCCAAATTATGAGACGGTCATATTTTTTTCATAAATCTCATCAATGCAAATATCAATTAGGTCACAAAGTAAAACATGTGGGAAAAGAGTTGCACGGTCACTCTTGGTCAAAAGAGTCGCACGGTCAATCTTGGTCAAAAGAGTCACAGGGTCACTCTTGGTCGAAAGCTAATGCCTGGTACAATCAGTGCGTAATCAATTTGTAAAAACTAAGCGTGTCATCGTCTACTACTCGCTTGATTTAATATCAGCGAGTTCATAGTTCTATTAAAACTAACACAAGCGGCGCTTCTTCCCAATGTGTAATAATTACGATTTGATGTAGGTGTACCCACTTGACCTGGATCAAGTGACAGATTTGATTACTTTCTATGGTTTTCGTAAGACACTATCTCTCTCAAAATTCGATTTCTCTACTAAGACTGTAAAACGGTCAAATTACATCATTATCGACAAAGAGGTTTACAACAGAGAAGTGCTGACACATTCAAAACAGTTAACGTTTTTATTGATTTTGTCGTAGTCATAATTACATTTACACTACGCGTTTATTAATACAACTATATCTCACTTTGTCTGTGTAACTCACAGTGTCGGCCCGTGTACTCATGTACCTACTCTAACCTTGTTCCACCTGGTCGGAAATAGAGAAACAAATGAAGAATTTGAGCTGGACTATCGCCCCGAACCAAATAATCGAGTCATTTACAACTGTGCCATAGAGCTGATGAAACGATAAAACCAACAGTTATAGTACGTTTGGGGACTAAACAAGTACTGGTTTGCGTTTTCTCTTCTTTCTGCGGTGCACGGAGGATGCAGCGGCTGCAGCGGTCGTCGCTGACGCAGCGGCTGTAGCGGCTGCGGCGGCTGCAGCGGTCGCAGCGGCCGGCGCTGGCGCAGCGAGGGCAGCGGGTGCTATAACCGTTTGAATGCCGGCGGGGGCATCGTCGCCGGGTGGTGGAACGGGTGGTATTGGCGGGCAAGCATGTCGCCCTAGAACCCAAATAGTACACTATACATTCGTTATTAAATATGGTAGCAAGGTCGCAACTGAAAAGGATTGGTGGCGTCAAGCAGTGAGCGACAAATTCTGATACTTACCACTTGAGGTTGTTGACTTTGAGCTTGTTTTATGTTCTTTTCCTTTATTAGCAACTGGTGCGCGGCTCTGCAACGCAAATACACACAATGGGAATTGAGTCCATAGAGATAGGGCTTAAAGGTTGGTATAGATTATTTGCAACGCAACTTTTTTTTTATTGTGTGCGGTAATCCACTCGGGCTTCACCTCATCGGAGCTAGTGATGAGGTGGGTGGGCTTCGTGAGATCAGCTTGTGAGGCCGGGGAATCTGGTGTGCCCTAGAAAGGATATCCGAGAGACACTGACCGACCTTGGCCATCAACATTGGCGACACCGACGTGTTGTATTGCATTAAAATCTCCGCCACCACTGGCATGCTTATGCTAGGGCGACGAGTAGCTCCAACTGTCACCCCCAGGCCCGCGCTCATGGAGGACGCGGATCATTCTGCGATCTTCGACGCCCGGTACGCCTACCTCACCAGTTTACGCCGCCTCTTCTGCACGCTTACGTACAGTATGTGAAGCGGCGTATCCACGGAATAGCCCTGGCAGCAGTGGCACTCTGTCGTCGGCACCCAGCATATACGATGCAGGAACTCACCGAAATAGCGATGTCCGGTGTGCAACCCTTCTCATTATTTTATATTTTTGTGGTCTATTCAGTATCGCCTCGCTCGTTTGCCGCACTTTACTATAAAAACTATTTTAAATAGAATACTGCTATGCGACAGTTTTATTACCTGTCCATTTGCTCCTGCGTCATTTCTAGTGCCTCTTGCATTTCGCGAGAAGTGTTTCTTACGAACTCAGAGTCGCAGTACACGCCCAGACCCTGCTCCTGCAGCACCTATATTAATAAACATCATGAGTTCATAGATTCGATAACAGGCTAAAAGTGAACAAACAAAAGTAGTACGACTTACTCTCGTGACTAGGCTCTCCGCAGAGCCCACCACTGGTACCGAGGCATTATTCCCACGAGGACTACCGGGTAGTGAAACTACGCCGCGACCAATGCTATCGCCTCCTGCAATGTCGTGAACAGCATACTATATACCTAGGCGATATATTTGCAAATTTTAGAGGCCATCAATATTTTTGTTTTTTAGAATGTCATCTTTACTGAAAAAGTGTTTTATATTACGTTTTCTAAGTTTCTAATAGTCTATGATTCGTCTATTTCTCAGAAGCTCAAATACTAGCCTACGTTCAGGGTCAAAATGTCCAATTCTCAAAATGTCCAAATCCCAAAATGTCCAATTCTCAAAATGTCCAATTCCCAGAATGTCCAATCTTTGAGAATGGACTACAGGTAGCAAAATGTTTCTTACTCAGAATGTCCATTTCGCAAAATGTCCCTTTCTCAGAATGTCCCTTGCGCAAAATGTCCCTTTAGCAAAATGTCCCCTTCCTCAAACAGGCATTAAATTACTTGTGGGTTAGATTAGGTTAGAACTGTGAACCCAACAGACCGCGAGCCAAGCGAGCGTGGCGAGCGTGGCGCGGTAGCGGCTGACAAAGCGCTTGAATTGATTTGTATAATAACAATATAATTATTATAGTAGTTATTTTGATTCTCGAGTTTTATTACCGTTTATTTACGTAGTTATTACGTACGTTATTTACGTAGTTTTACTTCAGAATGTCCAATTCTCAAAATGTCCAATTCCCAGAATGTCCAATCTTTGACAATGTGGTAAATTTGTTCAATAACACATCACAGCGCTTTATTAATACTTATGAAAAACAATAAATACAAAATACTGATAGAATCAAAATAACTACTATAATAATTATATTGTTATTATACTAATCAATTCTGGCTCTTCGCCGGCCGCTACCGCGGCACGCTCGCAACGCTCGCTCGGCTCGCGCCTGTTGGGGTTACAGTTCTAACCTAACCTAACCCACAAGTAATTTAATGCCTGTTTGAGGAAGGGGACATTTTGCTAAAGGGACATTTTGCGAAAGAGACACTCTGAGAAAGGGACTTTTGCGAAATGGACATTCTGAGAAAGGGACATTCTGCTACCTGTAGTCCATTCTCAAAGATTGGACATTCTGAGAATTGGACATTTTGAGAATTGCACATTCTGGGAATTGGACATTTTGAGAATTGGACATTTTGGGATTTGGATATTTTGACACCGTTGGAAATTTTGAGAATTGGACATTTTGACCCTGAAGCCTAGCCTAGAATGGTTGTCAAAGCGATGAAGTCAATCACCTTCTATACATAAATCTAAACTCAACTCAATCAACAGCGTTCTCGTGGATTTTTATGATTTTTTAAAGTTTCGTGCAAACCATACAAAACAAAAACTTGTTTGAAGTTCACTAAAAGCGACTGTTTAAGTGGTTCTAAAATGCAAAACTAATGCAACTTATCAACGTTAGTCTCATGCCGGTTGCAATGTTATGCGGTGATGATCGTTCACCGCCGTCACTCGTAGTTGGCCAACGCCTCGGTGGTGTTTAATCTCAATCGTTTACAGTAATGTGCAAGATAACCGTGTTTTTGAATTTGTGAAATTGCAAAAAATGAAGTTTGCTGAAGCAAAGTGCGAGTGTGTAACATTTTAATCAGTAGGGACAGGTACTGTCGCAATGTCACCTTGGATATGTCCCGGAAGCCCCGATGTTTGCTGATACGACTTCATATTACTTCTACTGTATAGAAAGCTTCCTTCGTACAAAAAGAAGTTTCAAGAAAAAGTTTCAAAAAGTTTTTTGATAGTAACTGCATATGTAACATCGCGCACCTACATCAATTTGAAGAAGTTCTATGGTCCGTATGTCATATTTGTTATAAACAATTAAACTACGAGTATATGACCCTGATCATTATTGTAACACTGTTTTCATTTTTGCTTTTAGAGAAATTAGCAGAACTGCATTTGTTTGAAAAATCTTCACATCATCACATAAGACGTGAAGTTCGGGAAGCAATCTGTGTCATTTCCTAATGAAACCCGTACTAAGAAAGAAGCTTGTTTTTTATTTCGATCAGTGGCCTATCAGTGGCATATCAAGGGCAGTGCAAACCCATACCGACAACAGACACCGGGGGCCAGCCAGAAGCGGCGTGCACGCTTTGCGGTCACATGCCGACGTAGTGCTTTTTGGCGGTTCGACCGAATTAGTTGGATTTGTCACTCGGCATCTCGAAATTCAGTTTTACAAATGAGCCAGTTGGACCGATATAGTGCGCTGTCGGAACGAGCGGAGGGCGGTGGGAGGCGGCGGGCGGCAGAAGTGCGGACCTGGGTCGTGCGCGCGAGCTACAAGCCGAGGGGCGGGCGCCGGCGCATGCGCGGGCGCGCCCGAGGAGGCGCTGCGCACCATCCGACCTGCACCTGCACCTGCAGCTGCACCTCCGCCTGCACCTGCGGGCGGCCGCGCGGCGCGCAGGCTGCGGCGGGGCGCGCGCGCCGCCCGCGCCGCCCGCGCCACGCCGTGCGAGAAGGCGAAGGGCAGCTTGGCGGCCGCGTTGTACCCGTAAAGCGTCATGGCGCGCGCCTCCGCCGCGGGCGGGGCCGCGCTCGCCAGCAGCGGCGAGATCTTCGGCAGGATCGCCGCCTCGACCGCGCCGGCTGGCGGCGGCGGCGCGTCCTCCGCGCCGGCCGGCCTCTCCTGCGAGGGGGCGGCCTCCTCCGGGTGCACGCGCTGGCGGGACGCCGCGGCGGGCGGCCGGGGCGCGGCGGCCGCCTCGCTGGGCGTCGACAGGTAGTTGACGCAGCCGAACGCGAGGCCGATCTGGCCGAGCATCTCGGGGTAGTTCGATTTCTGGTTGCTGTTAGTTACGTACCGTTATCCACGCGAATGCGGTGAAAGAGGACGAACGAGTTAGAGAGTTATTTAAGCGTTAGAAGTGCGGACTGCGAACTTAAAGTTGGAAATAAATCAACTGCCAAACCACGCTTTAGACTACCTTGGTAAATAGTGTTCTTTAGGTCATTTGTGGTTCTTCTGTAATACAAGCATTTTTAACTTAGACTCTGGAATATTAGGTAGGTATTAATTTTATTGATTCCCGATTGCAACTATTGAGGTATTATTGTTTGTTACAAACTAGTTCTTAAGCTTCTACTTACTCGAGCACTTGGTAAATCCTTTCTGATTCTCCATTGAATATGAGAGGCCTCAGTGGTATTTGTTCTTTTGGCTGCCCGTTCGTCCTGCCATCAAATGTTATTATAATGATATTATTGTTTTGCCAGATTTTTGGTTAGCTCTGTATACTCTTGGGAAATTGTTTCTGGGTGCCGTCTATTTGGTAGAAACTTGATACTCCGAAACCTATTTGGGATAACTCATTTCGCAGAAACTTCTTTAATCGATCGTTTATTAGGCATTAAAAATATTTGACATAAATATTTTTAGGCATAATGTGCTTATGACCGAATTTAGAATGGCATACATTTAAGATAGTAGAATTTTATTTGGCATAATTACCTTTGGCATAGTTAAAATTTTGTATAACTTCATTTAGCATAACGTTCATTTAGAGTACAGATTATTTGGCATAATTTGACTAGGCATACTATAAAGAGCATAGAATTTCAATTAGAATAATATAGATTGGGTTACTTTCTTCTTTAAAAATGGGTAAGTTAGGTTAGGTTAGAACTGTGACTGTGTAGACTGTGAGCCAGAAACGAGCATGCTCTCATAGGCAAGGATATAAAAACCAAATAATTATCATTAAATCAACTTTTATTTATTACATATTACTAAAAAAAAACAATTAAATTAATCAGAAAATAAAATTAAACTAATCTTATATTAGCTCCTATTGCTTTCAGATACCCAACTTCTGTGTAATCAGACTGATTATTTATAATATTTTGAATACGATTTGTTTTATTCAATGTTTTCTTTTTTTTTGGCTGGTGGTGGCGCGCCGAAACTTAATTTATCTATTTCTATAATTGAATATTTTGTTTCTTTGATCAGTTGATTTGATATATTATAAAATCCCACATGATTCGCGCTTACAATTTTATTTATTCTGTGATGCCACGATTCGGCAGAATTTTGTGTTCTAGGGATATTCTGGTCAAATAAATCTTTTGTACTCCAGTGGCTAGGCTGATATTTTGGAGGCGAAGACATTGTTCCCCAGATGTAATTATCGCTAAACAAATGTGCAATAGTTTCCGCCTCTGGGAATATCGTTTTGAGCCATTCATCGTAATACTTTGGTATATTATTAGGCGATAAGTAAGAAAGAGCAAATAAACATTTCATCTCCATAGCAAAATTAGCATCGTTACCGTATAGTTTTTGAAAGCCACTTTTCAGTATCTTTCGGTATATGATTTGCCCTAAATGAACTTTCTGCGATGTGATGGTTATACATTATGATTATGATGGATACAAAAGTTATGCGTACAGATGATTCTGACTTACAAAATTATGGGTTTCAATGTATGCAAAATGAGTTTATGCCAAACGATATTCTGCGAAAAGAGGTTTATGCAATATAAAATTATTACTTAAAAAGTTCTACTATATGAGGTGTACCCATTGTTTCTATATGGTACATTCTTATCAAAACTATAATTAATCATCGATGAATGTATCATCATGACATACTAAATACATGCGGTCCCACAAAGATCTTCGGAGCACAAAATAACCTCATCTGCTAATTGTTGGACGAAGATCTGGCGCAGGCCTTCGCTCCCATAAAGAAAAATAAACCAAATAAAGGGACGAGGGATCAGGAGAGCGGACCCGTGCTCCGAGGTGCATTGGTTGGCGGAACTACTGGGCGCGACTAGAGGAGCAGCAGTAGGCAGCGCTAGCAGCGCTAGAAGGGCAAAGAGTGTCAGCTAGTGGCCCACGACAATGGCTCGTCAAGTCAACCGCCATTATAATAAATTATGGTCAGAAATCTACAATACTTCACTCCACTTACTTAAAACTTGCTATCGTTATAATACATTGCTGCTACTTACAAATTAGGTGTAAGGGGCAGGGGCCCGACTCCGTACTCGCGTTGCATCATTGAACTTAAATGATTACCAACGCCATCTGCCAACACACAACGCAGTTCACTTATTTACGTTAAGTTACAAATGACAGCAGCCGGAGCCGAACATTGAGATAAAGTTTCACCAGGGACAGGATCATTCGATAGTTTCAATTATATTTTTATTTCAAAAAAACTTAATAATTATCTGTATTGTGTTTCACCAATATTTGGAGCACGACTCCAATCATTCCAAATATTAGTAAAACACATATTTTGTGCATCATCATCAAAACGCTGCACAGCAATGGGCCTTGCATACAGTAATATAAGTAAACTTAGAACATCCTCACATGGCCTCTCCTGACAACCAGCTCTACGAAGTCGCAAGTAGCGCGGCAGCAGCTGGCTGCCGATAAGGTGGCATTAAGTTGAGAGGCGGCCAGCTCTGCGCGGGTGTGGCGAGCATCGGTATACAACATTCATTTCAGTAATTTTTGTTTTTTAGTTCATGCTTGTATGTCTGAACGTTTTGTGCACATCTATAGCTCATACAGCTCATATTCTCAAACAAGACACTGATGAAATAATATGCAGAGTTAAACTATTTTTCCTTAGTTATATTGTTCCTTTACCTGCAGGTGCTTCGCCCTGTTTCCGATGCCGTTGGAGGTTTCTATTAGGCCCGTGTCTTCGTATACTTGACCAAACACCTCCGAACAGCGAATGATTTCTCTGTTCAAAGGACATAACTTAGTTATACATTAACAATACTAAAGTACCTAAAGTCAATTTCCGACTGTTCACTGTATCACTGTTTGAACTATCAAAACTATACAGCAACTGAATGACACATCAGTATCAAAAGGCTGTAAAATAAGTGACAAAAAGGCTGCCGATGTCGACATGATGAAGCACTGACCCTATGCATGGGCACGTCGCACTCCGCAGAGACGTCGTCCAGGTTGCCCGAGATGGCGCGCTTCAGCTCCGGGCCCGCCTCGTGCAGCGTGCGCAGCCCGGCCTGCAGCGTCATCTGGTGGTTCTGTTCGTCTGTCTTCTTCAGCTCTTGTTCTTTCCTCTTTTTAAACCTTATAATGTATACACTTCCATTTAATGGATTATATTTTTTAAATTCTTCTATAGGTACATTACAAAAAATGTCGAAATGTGCAATTATGTTAAGCATTAGCATTGGGTGTACTCGTAAAGTTTTTTTAAGAGTTGATAAAGTATATTAAAGGAGAACCCAGTTCCCATACTAACATAGTTCAGAGCTGTACCTGACTTGACTTCCTCGTAATAATCCAAGGGTCAATAGTGACAATTGTTCGATGTTGTCAAGTCAGTATTTTCGGTAGATATAATCTTCATCACGGGAGTGTTAAGCTATTATTACTAGCGTAGTAATAATAGTACAATCGAAAAGAGGAAAAAAATAGTTTCATTTCAATGTGTGACATTCGCGTAAACTGCCGACAATATCAGAGGGATTCATTTTAATTTTGTTTGAACAAATTAGAATGTAGGTGTTATACAAAAGATATGGAATGATTTCTTTTTTATGCACACAGAACACCGCTCTGATTAGATAGAATGTGTGTATGGAGGAGTTTAAACGACTTTTAGCGTAACTGTTCAACTTGGTCTATCTAATTATATTGACTTAAGTACAGTTAGGGTCAGACAATGCCAGGTTTAGTAGCATACTATTATACTATATTATACTACGTATAATATCAGCAGTATAGAAGATTTTTGCTTTCTTCTAAATCAGCGTGCACTAGGGAACGTACCAAACGGAAGCGAAGATGAACAACCAATTATTTATTTATTTATTTTATTATGAACGAGCAGCTGCAAGCTGATATGTTCATATCCAGTGATAAAATTTTAGTAGTCTTTTTGCTTCATTTTAATAGTCCGTCACTATTTTTAGCACTGAATTGTCCAGTCGTAGCCAGTTATCGAGTCTGTTTTTAAGTGAGTTTATAGAAGTGGCAGAAACTACGTCCTCTGGCAGTGAGTTCCAATTATGAACCACTCTATTGCTGAAGAAGTGGTGGGCAACCAGTGTGCTAGTGGAGGCCCGCATCAAACGAAGGCTGTGTCCGCGGGATGACCGTTGACTGTCTTTTTTGAGGAGGATGTCTTGTATATCCGGTAGATTGTAGCGTGCGAGACAGTTACTGCAGAAACCTTATATGTATATAAGTATGTATATAATATGCGACGAAGATGATTCATACAAGACCAGTGCTATGTTGATATACATTATGAGCTTCAACACTTTTCAATATTTTTAAGAGTCCTTCAATATAAGACTACTTCCTAAATTTCGATTTTCATTAGTCGATAATCAAGCAAAATCCCTTTCATTTCGGGGCTCAGTATGGGGTATCATTGTTACTACAACAAAGATCGACAAATATTATAAATTTGTTTTCTAAATAATACGAGAGCACGAACAGCTACGAGTAGACGATTTGATTTGATTTGATTTCGCAGCGAGAATCTCACGACACAACATCGTCTCCTTGTCATAGATCTCTACGTAAAGTGCACGATATGTCAAGGGTGGACGAAAGTGCGACAAGTTGGTGGTGGAACGACACAGTCCAGAAGGAGACTAGGGTAAAGAAAGCCCTCTTTAAGAAGTGGCAAGCGTCCAAATCTCCTGAAGACCGCGACGCGTACAGAGCTGTTAAGCGCGCCATTAAGAGAGCAGTAGCCAGAGCCAGGCAGCACCACTTGCAACCGTTGTATGACAAGTTGGAATCGTCCGAGGGACAAAAACTCATCTATAAGTTGAAGTGTTCCAGGGTCAAAGCGGCACAGGATATTTCCAAGTGCCACTGTGTTAAAGGCCCTGGAGGCAATCTGTTATACGAGGAAGTCGCGGTGAAGGAGAAACATTTATATTTCCACGAGCTGCTAAACAAGCAGCATAAAGAGGTGCAATCACCGGATCTGACGGTCACGGCACCATGGACCCTGTCTTTGCACTAAGGATCGTTGCAGAGAATACAGGACGAAGAATACGCCTCTGCAATGTCTATTTCTGGACATGCAGAAGGCCTTCGACTGTGTTCCTCGCGCGATGATCAGGTGAGCACTGCGATCCAAAGGGGTTCCGGAATCTTATATTAACATCATCCGAGACATTTACCACGATTCCGATTCCGTGGTTCAAACCACCGTTGGCGACACTAAACCCTTTCCCATCGCAGTCGGGGTACACAGGAACTGGGCAGTCGAGCCGCCTTCATATCCGAGACGTCGCAGCTAAAATGCAGGTTACGGCTACATTTTGCTGCAACCTCCAGGTTACGTGACTAACAAAAGTCTGGCCATGCCACTTCCGCCGAGCCCCGATAGGAGGGGAAGACCCGAGAAGGGCTAGCTTGAAGTCGCAAGGGACGACATGCGTGCCAATGGTGTCACTGTCACCATGGATGCCCAAGATCGTGCAAAGTGGAGCAGAAAAAGCAGAAAACCGGACCCTGGGCTACGAGGTGTAGCCTCGGATGCAATCGGGACAACGCTAAATGATGATGATGAAATACCTTTTTAATACTAATACCTTATTAAAAAATTTTGAAGTGATTTTAGTCTTATGAAATGTAACATTTTTTTATGCTTAGCGTACAAAAGTCAGAGAACTTTGAATGTTAAGAGGGTGTTAGTGTAAAGTTAAGTCCAAGGTTGAGGGGTCGCAACCATGGTCCCATGGCTGCCATCTTAAAAAACGGGTGCGAATTGTTTTTGTGCTATATCGGGCAAACTATGCATCGCACAGAAAATTTGTAAAAGCAGTTTTGTTGCAAATTTTTTTTTTACCACTTTGATTATGTAAGTGCAGCTTAAATTATTTTTAAAATTAAACTGATTTAGTTTAATTTTACTAACAAAAATTACTTACAAAAATTACTATTAATACTAGTTAATATCACCAAAACACAAAATATAACAACGGGAAATGAATTTATCGGAGAAACTAAAATGGCTAGTAAGACATTGGGCGGTCAGCGGCGTTCGCATGCTCAGCTCTGGCGTCAACTTTGCATCTGGTTTTAACGATGGTTCTATGAAACTAAATAAATTTAGTTAGATAAATAAAATAGTTATTGATGTGTTTAGGGGCATAGACTAGGGACATGCAGGGTCGACTTCTGAATGAATCCGCGACCAGACTTGTACTACTAGATGCATGTCGCAGGACAGAGGCACATCAGCGCCGCATGTTCGAGTGTAGATACACTAAGGGGGCACATTCTGTCCTACTCGTAAACCTACGAATGTAATTTGTTGTTACTCACGCGTGATTCCTATGAAACAAAAATTTGTATATCAGTGTTAACCGAACAAAAAATAAATTAATAAATATATTATGATACCAAATTACTATACATCAAAAAAATTAAAGGTCGCGGGTTCAAGTCCCGTCCTAGATGTTCTCTTTTTCCGATCTAAATCTTTACATAATTATGATTTATTTTTATTATTTCTGTAATTTGCATATTACATTTTTTTGTAAATTTTGTTACGATTAATTTTATTGGTCGACATGTGAGAAAGCCAGAAAATTATACGAAGTGAGAAATTATATAGGCGTCTGTATAAAGCTTCACGCATCGGCAAATCGACAAGTTAAAGGAGTTAGAGCGATTACTCAAAGCGATTCTTAGTTCATATTTGCAAAATTAACAAAATATCCAAGGTGCGGATATTCATTATCCACTTGTTAAAACAAACCGTTTCTGTCCGCAAAGAAAGGGTCATAGAATGAGCACGGGACTCTTGTTCTAACTTTTTCATTGCTTGCTTCTGCCGAGTGGCGGGCGCGAATACCAGCGATACAGCGCCGGCTGTTTCACTCGTGTGTACACAATGTACCTATACACTTGTGCTTCGTTAAGGAATAATGGATGCGATTTTGATCGACGTCTCTCTTGGACTGACCTTCTGAAGTAGTCCTGTATGAGGAAGGTAGCGTAGAACTTGCCGACGGTGATCTCGTTGGGGTCCCCTGGCGGTGGTACGACCTGGTCCAATAGTTTAGGAGAGGTTCGCTTCCAGATCTTTTTGATGACAGCGCGTAATTCTGTGTTGCAGTCATCGATGTTACCTGTAGGTAATTATCAATACTTAAGTTTGTAACCATTATTGGTTCTTTAAATCCATTTCATAGATGTATGCGTATGCGTAATGTTGTTACCGTCAGTCTTGATTTTGAGCGAGGTCCTAACGACGGCGAATAGCGTTGCGTTGAAGAGCACGGTGCCGTCCGAGTTGAGCGGCATGTTCATGGACACGAGCCGCTTGCACGCCACGCGGTGCGGGCACAGCTTGCCGAAACCTGCGCAGCGCCTTCATCAGCACACGAGAGGCACCACTCACTTACATATTTATCAATGGAGATGTCGCTTACCTAATGGTGGGCTTATTTTCCTTAATAAAGTAACTACATCCAAATGCTTTATTCTACCCTTCGCATCTGGATCGTATTCACTCCACAACCTGAAAGTTTAAGAGCTTAAGATAGAACTGCTTAGGTTTATGTACATCTAATACCAATGACTCACCTTATAAATTCATCTAAATGATGTGGTCCCAATATTGACCAGTCTCTGGTCAAATAGTCGAAGTTATCCATAATAACCGCAACAAATAAATTTATAATCTGTAATAACACACCTATTTCAGTTTATGAAACAAGATAAATGTGCCGTTTTGTTGGCGAACGAAATATAGATAGACATGGTTATGTTATGTTTTAAAGATCGATGATAGTTGAATACTAGAATACTTAATAGACTCGACTTTCAGTTTCCGTACATACACACAATGACGCCTCTGTCCCATTGGGTTAGGCAGAGACAGCATGTTCCCGCTCGCTTCGACGCTAGCATACGCCTTTCGCTTATTTTACTTTGGTAGAAACTCGCCGACTGTGGGTACTCTTAACTTGGCCTTTCCTTAAAACATCATCCATCTGACTGACACCGTATGCCTAGGTCGACTTTACCTCTTCTATTTTCAATACGAAGAATTTTGACTTTCAATGATTAATAGAAGTAGATGATTATGTTTGTTCAACGTATTTGTCCTCTTGGCATGCTTACCAAGAAAGAGCACAGCACGTAGAACGAAATGAAATAGGGAAAAGCGAGCACAGATCCGCAGGAGCCACTGCTGTCCTCGGGCTCCACGTCCCCATCCTCGTGGTAGTTTCTGTCGCACTTGACCTCCGGCTCCGGAGAAACGCCCATCATTATGTCTTGCCATGCCTCACCTGATTCAAATATACAGTCTAGTAGTTTTCATTAACGGTGAAAGAATTTACGGATAAGTAATTATGCGTAAGAAATGTTTTAAGCCACGCTGTATTACTGTCGACTCACCCGTGGCGGAGCGGAACAGCACCAGCAAAGCTTGCGGAAACGTTTGGAAATGATTGTTCCTAGTGATCGGCGTCTCGTCATCTATCGCTATCTTCCCAAACACCTGGTATCGGACAGCAGAATGGATTTACTGTTTTAATATCAATAAATATGATTTATGGTCAGTTATATCTTTAGGATGTCATACCTGCATTCCAACGACAGCATAGATAAAGAACAGCATGAGGATCAGTAGCGCGACGTACGGCAGGGCTTGGAAGGACTTGATGAATGTCCAGAGCAATGTTCGGATACCCTCGCCCCGCGAGAGCAGCTTCACTAGCCTCATCACACGGAAAAGACGGAAGAAGTTTATAGATGGTAATGTGCTTTCCTGTAAGATGCACAATTGTACGTGTCTAAATGTTCAAACATCTATAAAACAATATAATCGTGGTATTCTTATGCAACTGCATATCATTCTACTTTTACTGGAAGTAATTACAATATCTACTCTCGATGCTCTGTGTGTCCAGTTTCGATGAAACCTTATTTTTTTCTATAAACTATCATCCCATTTGACTCTCCTGAGATGCGTTAACTATTTTTTATTCTACTCTGAAATCCTGATAGTTTTAGTATCAATTTTATTTTTCAATATTTTATAGTATCTAATTTACTTATTCGTACTTATATTACTAAGTGCACTTAGGTGCTGGGATAGTTGTGCGGCTATCAGTCTAGTCTAGTCTACTTGTACCGACATTGCCTACCATTACTTCAATTATAACAACAGGAGCGTTACTGTCCCATAGTGGTATATTGCTAACATTAAAAGCTTGAACTACATTTAAAGCTATTATATTGATGTATGTTTGTTGCTTGATCTGGTCTTTGATAAAATTATTATTTCATTCAGAACATAGACATTTGTAATAAGGCAAACGACATCAATCAGTAGAACGATCGTTGTTACATTCACCGTTGTATTTGCATGATTTAAGTTGCTTTGTTATTTATGTCTTTTCATTGTGTTTACAACGAGCGGTGGAAGCGTGGCTTACCTTGATGATGTGAGCTTTGGACATCCCACTGCCCTGAAACCAACAGGTCGTCTTCAGTGGCAGATCCTCGTATAATGTGAGAGCTCTAGCATTTGCTGTTATTACAACATCGAATTTGTCCATGCTCGGGACAGTAACTTAACTGCCTCATTTTCGGAACTAGCTATTTACGTCTAGATGGGTAACCTAACATTTTAATTCAATTCAAATGATCACTGTTGTAATGAATAATTTATTAAATGAGTGTTTCTACAATACTTCTAATATTTCTAAAGATTACCGACTATTTAAAAGAATTAAAACTAATTTAAATAAGTAAAGATTAAAGCGACATTAAAGTTTCCAACAATAGAGATCCAACTTTGAACGGAAAAATTTGTAGTTCAAAAATTAGACAGCAATTGAACAGCGATGGTGTACTGTCTCTAGTAAGTGTCAAATGTCAAGGAAGGCGAGATCTGACGGCGTGCTCACCTGGTTCTTGAGTTCGTTCACTTGCGATACCACAATGTCAATGATGCTGCCCAACACGATTATGAAGTCAAACGTGTTCCACGCGTCGCCGAAGTAGTTCTGTACAGAATTATTATTACGATAGATTGGGTATAGGTTGACATGACGGTGACCACCTCGCCAACTGACTGGTTAGGTTCCTCACTTGGCGCAACTATTTCTGTGGTTCATTCCCGTGACGCAAAGGTAATTCGCAAATATGGGATTTGCTTTCTTAAGAAAGAAATTATAGAAATATTCATAGTATTGTTTCAATAGAAGCCTCGTACCGAGCAACGTTAGTTTTGGACCTCCGAGCAGAATAGATATATATACCAAAAATACGTATATTTATAGACACCTGAAACAGATGGCCAGCTTCACACGACGATAGAAGACGCGCTTACGCGTTGGTATATAAACATCTACTTTTGAGGAATGCAACTCACTTCGATTCTCACGTCAGTAGCAATTTACCTTACTTTGACGATATGCATAATTGCGTGCCTGCATGTGAGTATGTGTGTGCTTTCAGTCATTGTATGAGCACTTTACAGAGGCTATTCAACAAAGACATTGTGCCCTTGAACACTTTACCTTAAATCTAAAAGCAGCCAGTTTAAATATGAACTCCAGCGCGAACACGGCGGTGAACAGCATGTTGAGCATATCCAGCGCCTTGCTGTACTCGTGCGGCTGGTTGTGGTACTTCATGGCCAGCGTGATGGTATTGATCATGATCAGCACGAAGATCGCGTACTCAAACGGCTGCGAGGTCACAAACCACCACACTTTGTACTGTATTCGGTGTTTTGGGATGTACCTGTAAGGTGCATGGACGAACACTGAGTAGTTACAATCATTTGTTACATAAATACCAAATATTGATTGATGCGTTACCTTCTAATAGGTTTTGCTTTCAAAGCAAATTCAATACAGTTTCTTTGATTCTTGTCTAACTCACAGTTTTTATACTCTTGCTCACCCTCGTTTTGGAATGTCACTATGACGAAACCGACGAATATATTAACCTTAAAAATTAAAATGATTTTAATGAACTTAAACGTATCAGACATTACATTTTTCGTACTGTGTTTTGAGTTAAATATAAATAACAAAATTTTATGACGCTTAATAGAAATTTAATAGTTTTATGATTTATGTTGTTCTACGCGTATAATTTATGTATAGCTAGTATTACTACTTTTAAAATTGAAGCCACTGACCATAAAGAAGGCAATTATAATGATATAAATAATGTAATAGGCTGCTACAATTGGACGGAAGTTAGTTATGGGACCACGATCCTCCGCATTGGAATCTATAGACACGTACAGTAACCTGAAAATAAAAGAAAAGTTATATAAGCAACCATTTAAATTGTTGCATAGCTGGATTTGTCCACAAGAGCAGTAATGTAATGATCCACGTATAAGACAAGTACCGGTTGGTTATTCCTACATAGCATACGTATGCAAAGTAACCACCATTCATCAGAAAGTCATGCAAGAAAGAAAAAAATAAAAAATACTGTTCATATTCAAGTAAGCTTGCCTGTAACCAAACAGTCTCCTGCGTATACATACCCTGGCCATCCTTCAAAAGTAGACACAGTAAACAGAGTTAACATCCCCTTCATCACATTATCAAAATGAAAGTCATTCCGTTTCCATACTCTGTCTTTCACAACATATTTGCTGTTTTCAAACACTAAATATGTCCCTCTGAAATATACCATATATATCATTTTAGATAGTTTAAGTAGATTCGTTTATTTAAGTAGTCACGACTCACAACGCACGCCCCGTCCCCTCACGGGTGTAGAGTGAACTTCAGATTGTGCATACACCGACGTGCTATGTCATCGATATGTTACCCGTTTTTATTCAACGATAATACTTTTTGTCATTTTATGTCCAGCCATACAGTGGGAACGTGCAATTTGCGCTGAAGCCATCAGCGGGTGAAGCTAGTGGGTGCACGGGTCGTGCGTCGTTGGCACGTCGAATGTGAATAAGTGTTTATCTTGATGAAAATAATTCTAGATACTTACTGACATTCATCCATCGTCATTTTAGAAATATCATTACATCTAAAAAATTTGCCCTGCAACAAAATCTCAGCGATTAAATCCACGACAACTCGAGAGCATTGATTTATTGCATGCCAAGACATCTAAGTGTATTTCAGCCAATTTATCAAATTAAAATTAGGTAGGTAGTGTGATTTTTAGTCAACCCATTTCTCATGATACCGACCTTCGGTTAAAAGCACAATGTTAGTCCCAAAGCAGACAATGTCAGGATTATTTTTGAAATGAAATGTAATTTAGAAATTATTGCATTGCTATTTTTTTTCTGCTACATTTTACAAGTTAGGTACTAATAGAAGCACGATTAATTATTGGTTGAACACATGCAACGACGATTGTAGTCAGACATTACCATGTTGATATTCAAAACTTTCAAGATGTTCTAACTTACTTCATTAAGAGCACGATTCTTTGAGCATTATCAAAAATCTTCTGAATACAAAATAAACACGGTGTATCATGTAAGTTAGAAGAGCTTTAGAATTAACAAGCACAACAAGTGAATGCCTCACCTTAAATAACTGTACACCGACCACAGCAAACATAAATTGTAACAAATAAGTAACTAGCATTATATTGCCTATAGTCTTAATCGCTACTATCACACACTTCACCACATACTGTTATCGGACCGAGGGCGTTAGTCGTCGGGGCATACGTTACCGGGGGCCGGGGACCGGGGGGCGGGGGCAAGGGTCCACATTGTCCAGTGACCACGCAGCGACGGAACATAGGAGACAAGCAAACCAATTTTAATCACATGGGATATCGTACAAGGTCGCAGGGGTCGCTTGCTTCGGTTAGAACCTCCGCCGTGTAAACGCCAAGGTAGGGGGATGGTTACATCGTCTAGCATGTAGGCTTCATTAGTCATCTAAATGATTGGATTCACATGTACTACACCTTTGGGTTGTATTAATGACGTCATGCTGAAACTATTTAACGACACTGAAATTATAACGCCTAACAAACTAATGGTTTCCTCTACTGATTCAGTTGATCATGCGAAAATGTTGTAATCTTACTGGTCTATACCTATATTCGTTAAGTCTCGCAGCCAATGTCCAACCCATGTGTATTTTCGTAGTATATATGTAGTAGATATGATCAAGCATGACACAACATCATAAATAAAAAGTATGACAAAGCTTTCCAAATAACTTTATATAGCAGCTCAGCAAGAACATAAACTAATATTACAGAAGTTAATTGAAGCTTGAACAAGTTATTGTACACGTTTATAATAAGACAATTATATAGATATAGGTATGCCTTCAGTAGGTACGTGGTAATTAAGTAAATATTATTTACTGGCAACTTATATACAATATAAACAAAATAATCATGAGAAATGAGTAAGAAGAATAGAAAAAACAGAGACGTGGACGAGACATAAAAGTTTGATACCCAAAGGTGTATGAAAATTGAATAAGTGTAATGTGTCGTATTATGTGTGTTCACTCGGACCACTCGAGGTGGCTTATAGAACGGAGGATTGTGGTACTTGAAGGCTTGCCCCCTACCTTGAACATTTGAACTCCCATGACAGCAAACATGAATTGCAGTAACGATGTTACCAACAAAATGTTGCCAATAGTTTTGATGGCCACTATCACGCATTGTACAACGTGCTATAATAACGGAAAACGTACATCAGGGTCTTTAGTCAAGCTCCGTCGAAGAGTGTTGAAGCATGTACTGCGCTCCTAACGGTGAAAGTGAACCATTGCATTACAAGTCCTGAGATGGTTCACTTTTCTCGCTTGTTGCGCATCATTTTGATTAACTGTGTAATGAAAAGTTCGAATAAATTGTAAACCAAGAAATGGTACCATTTCTTGGTTTACAAACATTTACCGGAATAAAAAGCTAGGTGATGCCAGGTCCCAGAATGTGAAGTTGGCCAGCCTTTACTTTATTGTGTTGTTGGGTTAAGATGGAAAGCAATTCTCTTCTCCTCTATTAATGGACAAGGTAAAGCAGTCCACAAACTACAACCGCATAACAAAATATGATAAGATTTCGAACTTTCCACTTACGTATGATAAGAATAATTATTGTATCACACAAAATTATTTAAAACAGTTTTTTTTAACAACCGCCAAAGTCGTGTCTTTTCAGAATGTTATGTGCTACCATACACAATGCTACCATCATTATCATCGTCTACCAGCCCTTGTCCCAGTTCTCGTCGGGTCGGTGCAGCATGTTAATCGTGTATAATGCAATATTCATTGAATAAAGCATCGATATAATCAGAAGTAAATTTTGCTACTGACCTTAAGGCCCTTGGCCCGGTTGATAGCTCTTAAAGGCCTCAGCACTCTGAATACTCTCAATATTTTCACCACTGATATACTACCCGATCTGAAAATAATATTTTACCAATTTAGAAATAAAATGGTGCTATTTGCTGATTAGGTGGAACCATATTGTATTCACCATTTTAGAATAAACTGCGATTTATAATGTTATCTATTTGTTTATAATTATTTCACGTTTTGAATATAGCCGAAAATTATTAAAATAGATATTTAATAAACATTTTTGGACTAAACCATGTTCCTAAGTGAGTGAGCAGAACATTATCATGAATGAAAGAGAAAGTGAAAAGACCAGAACAGTTATAATAAGTAGGTACGCTAGTAGTGTCGGGGTGCGAGGGAGTGGTCGGGGTGCGAGGGATATGTCGGGGTGCGAGGGATATGCTCTATGGGCAACCTTACACCCCGGCGTCTGCAGACCCGAGACGGCGTGCGGTTTTAGTCGGTTCAAGCCCGACATAACCGCCCCCGCTGGCCGGCGGGGGGGTATCCGAGGGGATTTCCGCACGAAAAAAAAAAAAAAAAAAAAGGTACGCTAGTAGTGCTTATAATAAGAATTTTGATACTATTCCACCAGTTCTTTGAAATAAACTAACATTACATTATATATTAGCTTATATATAATATAAGCGGCGATAGCCCAGTGGCGTACGTAACTGTCTGCTGAGACGAGGTCTCAAGTTCGATCCGCAGTCGCCCCGGGCACACACCTCTGACTTTTCGTAGTTATGTGTGCGTTAATAAATGTTAATTATCGCTTTCTTAATAATGTGCCCGGTAGATGGCAATAGGCTCGCCCCCTATTATATTGGGACCTAAACATAGCTGGCGAATCGTGGGTGTGTAATACACCTCTGCCTACCCCTTCGGGGATACAGGCGTGAAGTTATGTTATGTTATGTTACATTTAATTTTAGTTATTATAACAAAGAAGATCCTATTCCTTTATAATCCCTTTGTAACTATATAATTTTAGCAAAACTCGATTGATTTGCAATGAATATGGAGAACATTTCAAGTTGTATATTGCTTCAGTAGCTCGGTAAACACAGCAAACTTACTTAAAACTCATAGAGATAAGTGACACGCAGACGACGAGCATGTCGAGCACGTTGAACGCCGAGCGCAGGAAGGCACCCTGGTGAAGGAGCAGGCCGTACGTCACCAGCTTCAGGAAGAGCTCCAACGTAAAGATCCCGGTGAAGAACACATCGAATTGACTAAGTAACTGAAAGTTAAATATTTTGGATTTTACTTTGATTACAAAACAATTGCGGCACATGTAGTATTAATATTATAACCAATAGACACTACTTTGCGAGAGTGAAATCCTCTAGCTCCATCTCATCTTTGCAAGTTATTATTATAGAACACTGAGTGGTTACAAAACGATATATCTTATGTCATAGGATCTTATCATGTCTCCTAGCCTCGAGAAATCAGGGCTCAGTAGTCCCAGCTCCGCCAGGAACTCATGGAGACATGGAGGGTGCGACTTGAGCAACCAAGGTGGGGGGAATCCACAATCGTGGCGGTGAGGCCGTTTATGGAGAAGTGGTTGGAGGGGCACCACGGTGACCACTCCTACCGGTAGTCCCAGATAATTACCGGACACTGGTGCATCTGTGGCGTATCCACCGGGAGACAATTCCGCAGTGCCAGCACTGCGAGGATCTTGGCGAAGACACGGCGCTCCACACTTTGGTAGAGTGCCCACCGTGGGCGAGTCAACGCTGGGATCTCATTGCGGTCCTGGACGTTCTCTTGCTGGAGACCATGGTGAGAGGCTTGGTTCCCGACGGGAGCAGGTAATGCGCGCGAAAGAGGCGGCGGAGAGGGGGCGGGAGAGAACCCTACCCCCAGAATTCCGCAGTCTGCGGTTAGGATGCCGCAGACTCGTCTACGCCCGGAACTACCGACCTCCATGATCGGGGCCTGAGGACGGAAGCAGGCCGCGGCAGAGGCGTGTCGTGTGTGTCCTACACACGACACGCCTGCCAACTCACCGACGCGGGATAAAACCCGACCCCACCAGACGAGGCCGCGGTGGCGGCCAGAGTCCGCCGGTAACCCCGGGGTTATCCTTTCGAAGGCTTACCCGGGGTGCTGGCAGTGGACACTTGGGGAGGACATCGTGAGGTTTTAGTCGGTCCGATTCCGATACGCCCAACCCATCGTTGGCACCGATGATGGGGTAAAGCCCGTGGAGGTTTCCACAGGTTAAAAATAAAATAATAGGGCCTTATCATTACTTTCAGAATTCATATCATACCTATTCAGTTAGATGCTCGAGTTGTAATCTAGGATTCCAACCAAACCTTTGAATCAATACGTTATTTGCTGAAATTCCATTAGAATATAAAACAATCCTTGAAAATACTCACAAAATTTCTAAATCCACTTTGTGCAGCATCTAGCGGATCTTCAGCAGCCAACATGGCAGACGAGAGCATGATGCACACCAAAATAATGTTCCCGAACGTCGACGATGAAGACATCTTGTAGCAAAAGACACGAAACCTGGTATTGAACATCAATGTCAAGACGTTGTATTAGGTGTATTATACTGTTGTGACGTTAGAGGACTCATGGATCTTAAATACAAACTTTAATAATACGTAAAATTGTTTTTTTTTCTCAATTTAGAAAACACCAAATGTGTACATTGTTAACGATGGAATGGAAAAGAAGGATTTCAGATTCAGCAATTTAAAATACACAAAAGCTAGCATTGTAAGCATGGTAAAATCACCTTTTTTCGGAACGTATAAAATGACACTGACTTGCAAAAATAGTCACAATATAAATAACGGAATAATTTTTGTACATATACCTACATATATTACACAAAACTTAGTTTTAAGCGCATGCAATAACATCACATAAAAGAAATATTATACTTATCATGCTTTCATGCGTTGCGCGCATGTTTAATGAATTATTATCAAAAAATAAATTTGTGTATGAAGTAAAATATTCGTTATTTAATGCGCACACCACTGACGACACAACACTCATGCAATAAATAAATTTGACGCAAATACTACTCGCCATATAAACAACACAGTTTATAAGTTAAACTAAATCTAAGGGATTTCAGGTCATGCTTTAATAACCTATCATCTAAACAAACAGACCTAACTTCTAATGGGAAACACAATTGTGGTACCCACATTATACTCATTGCTGAAATTTCACACAGATTATGGAGTCACAACGTTCGTGCAACGGAGACGATGAGTGAGAATAGTGTTGGAAACGGTACTGTTGAGGGAAGAGGTACTGAAGAGGGAATACGGTAACTGAAAGTTACTAGGGAATAATAAGGTTTGGTAAAACTTATATTCTGAGGACACGAACTATGTCCAATGCTAATAAAATAAGTATCAATCTCGCTAAATTATCAATGAAAAATAAATATTTGAGGTAAAAAGAGAAGGATCGGATACATAAAGAAAATACAGTTTCCAACCAACTCGGGGACAGTCACAGTCAATGATATGTAACGTGAATCACTGCAAGGACAACACAACGCCAATCGACACAATGAGACATGGGTACCACCAGGCGATGACTCCATCATTCACCTGTTCGTCGGTGAGAATATGAAGAAACTACTAGCGTTCGGTATTGGCGGCGTTTGATTTGGCATATTCAGTTCAGACACACGCAGCGGTCTGGCTGTTACCAATTTTCCCTCCTCTTCAGATTGTTCGGCATCTTAATGAGGAAAAATTATAGTTTCTACACTATCTTCTATCGCTATAGCAAAGGTTATCTTAGTATTACGTAGTACATCGCTACTTCTATTGACCATGCTGAAATCCCTGTACCTAGAATGTCTTACATACGAGTTTATAAGAAAGTAGTAATTTTATTTTTCTAATGTTTCCAATTAAACTCAAACACAAGTGTGGAAATTAGCTAAAATGTGTAGTAAACCAATAAATTTATTTTTAATGATTAATAAAGTTGAAAGAAGAAATATAAAGGCGTAAAGTAGGAAAACAATTTGCCTTTGATAGCCCGTAAGTTCAAATACCTTTATGCTGAGGTAGTACTCAGAGCAAAAAGTACATACCTGCATTCATTTAATTTTATAGATATTTGTGATGTACCTGTGACGCATGCAATGCCTTACGGTAAGCGAGGCGGTATGACGTAGGTAATAATCATGTGTACATAACTGTGATTGTATTAAAAATTCCATTACATAAATTATAGAAAAGCCAATTCAGTCAACGCCACAGGTACGATTATTCAGATTATTCTAACTGTCAAAGACAAATTAAAAACGCAAAATACGTAAAAATAACATCTAAAATAAGTGTTCGCCGTCGTTCCCTCCCCTAACCTGTTGCTCTTAGTAAATATGAAGAAGGAAGTCGCGTCGGGAATGGGTTTCTTAGTGTCGCAAATATCGACCTCGGAGAGGCGGCGCGGTCTTGCCGACGAGGTCGTTGGCTTACGTTTCAGCCGAGGCTCTTCTTCCAACTCTGTATTCACTGTTTCGGTTGGTTAGATTGTGTAATAATGTACCACATGTTATGTTACTGAAATATCCTACGTCTTCATACGCTTCATGTTTCTCACTGAATAGTTATGGAACAATTATGGAAGTCTCTGGACATAATATTGCTCCATTACAATTTAAACCAATACTTAATTAGTCGCGATGGATTCATATTACAAATTCACTGTGATACTTTATTACAATTTTATTTTTCGGTAGTTCGTTGACTGAATTATTATTCATTTACCAAACTCTAATTTGATTCCAAGGTGCTTGAAAAATATTTTGTAAGAATACATACTCACATATGCTCACGCCTTTTTCGCCTCAGGATAGGCCACCAAACAGCCCTTCATTAAATCGATCATCACAAGTTAACTACACCATTATTCAAAAAATCGTGTCTGCTTTCAGACAGTTCTGCGTAGCCCTTTTGAGAACATCACCAATTTGGTTGGTTAATAATTTTGGGGTCAACTCTATGAACTTGCGAACGTACCTTTGCCTTATAAACTTCATTTTGTCATTCATTCAGTACACAGCCGCCCTTATGTCCAAACCATAGCAATATAAACATTTCATCTTCCATCACTAATGATTATCTACATACATTGCTCTTTCTATCACCCAAACTTGCTCCACACATACTTTGTACTAGTCTCACCTCAACTGCGCTGGTTAAACTTTCACACTGTACGTTATAGTAGGGATCAGCATGCTTTTATAAACAACCAGGTGCATCTTATTTGGCACCGATTGCCTACTCACAAAAGTGTGTATATACTTAGTGCATCGCTTATATGGGTTATAAGGACAATATTTTCTAATCTGAACTAGTCCAACTTATTATACCTATGTGATTTCTTGGATGCCCCTCTATTATTTCGCTATCATCTCTTTCTTGTTCCTCTTCTATTCTTTCAGCACTACTGTTTTCTTCATCTACAATTTCGTCTATTTCTCCTTCTATATCTTCTTCCTGTTCGCCCTCAGAACCCGTTTCTTCATAATCTCTCTCAGAGCTGAAATTATAAGCAAAAACAATGAACATGATAGTGATCAATTTACATTGATTTCATAATTTAATATCACTGTAAAATGCAATATAATTCATTTAACAAATAACTGAATAGGTAGCTGTTAGCTGTTATCGCCGTTAACCCGGTGTCTCCAGCCGGATCTGCTCGGAGGAGTTGTTGGCTCCCTGTTCCCAGCGCGGGCGGTGGAACATGTTCCACCGCGGATGACTCCGCCTCGGTTGCGCATGGCGCCCGACGTGGAAGACGACGACGTGCCCGAGGTCACTTGGGTAGAACTAGAGCTGGCGGTGAGAAGGCTAAGAGCCAAACACACCGCCCCGGGACCCGACGGCATTCCAGGCCGAGCGTGGGTCCTAGCTCTAGTCGACGACGCTCTCGAGCCCCGACTGAGAGGGTTTCTCAGCGCATGTTTGGAGCGGGGCCAGTTTCCGAAATTGTGGAAGACGGGGAAACTGGTCGTCATCCGAAAGGAGGGGCGCCCGGCGGACTCGCCGTCCGCCTACCGACCCATAGTGTTGTTCGACGAGGTGTGCAAGCTCTTTGAAAGAGTAATTGCGAAGCGCCTCGTCGAGCACCTCTCAAGAGTGGGGCCGGACCTGGCGGATGGCCAATATGGCTTCCGCCAGAGGCGCTCCACCGTGGATGCCATCATGCGCGTGAGGGCTCTGGCGGAGGATGCAGTAGCCCGGGGTGAGGTGATGTTGGCGGTGTCCCTGGACATCGCCAACGCGTTCAACACCTTGCCCTGGAGTTGCATTAGGGAGGCGCTCGTGTATCACGAAGTGCCTCTCTACCTGCGCCGCATAGTCGGGGCGTATTTGACGGAGAGAGCCGTCATCTACCCAACCGTGACCGGTCTCGGTCGGCGTGAAATGTCGTGCGGTGTTCCACAGGGATCGGTCCTGGGGCCGCTCCTGTGGAACATCGGATACGACTGGGTGCTTCGCGGTGAGCTCGTAGGCGGTGCCGCCGTCACGTGCTACGCGGACGACACGCTCGTGACGGCGTGCGGGGCGACGTACCGCGAAGCGACCCGAAAGGCCACGACCGCGGTTGCCCAAGTCGTTAGGCGGATCCGGCGGCTGGGTCTCGAGGTGGCCCTGCATAAAACCGAGGCCCTGTTCTTCCATGGGCCTCGGAGCAAGCCACCCGAGGGATCCAGTCTCATCGTGGGAGGAAATCGCATCGGCATCAAGCCCCAAATGAAATATTTGGGGCTCGTGCTCGACGGCCGATGGGACTTCGGAGAGCACATCCGAAGTCTGGCCCCCAAATTGAAGGGCACAGCTCTTGCTCTGGCTCGGCTGTTGCCCAACATGAGGGGGCCCGATGACTCCTGCAGGAGACTTTACGCGGGGATCGTGCGGTCCATGGCCCTGTATGGGTGCCCAATATGGGCGGAGGCCCTGAGGACCAGAACTGTGCGGATGCTGCGCGCTCCGCAGCGAGTTCTGGCCATCAGGGTCATCCGAGGGTACCGCACGATCTCCTTCGAGGCGGCGAGTCTCCTTGCCGGAACTCCGCCATGGGACCTGGAAGCGAGAGCCCTTTCGCAACTGTACCAGTGGCGAAAGGAGGCGCGGGAGCAGGGATGGAACCCCGAGCCTCGAGAAATCGAGGCCGTGCAGTCCCAGCTCCGCCAGGCCATCGTGGTGGAGTGGAAGGAACGACTTGGGCAACCAAGCGCAGGGCACGCCGCAATAGCGGCGGTAAGGTCCATCATGGAGGATTGGCTGGAGAGGCGACACGGAAGCCTCTCCTACCGACTGACGCAGGTGATCTCAGGGAAGGGGTGCTTCGGGGACCACCTGCATCGGATCAGGAAGGAGCCAACGCCTGAGTGTCATCACTGCGACGCGAGCGAGGACTCAGGGCTGCACACGCTGGCGGACTGCCCGGCATGGGAGGCGCCGAGGCGTGACCTCGTGGCAGCCATCGGGGTGGGAGTCCTCTCGCTCGGCAGCATGATTGCGGCAATGGTGCGGAGCGCGAGCGCGTGGACCGCCGCCGCCTCCTTCTGCGAGCATGTAATGCTCGCGAAGGAGGTGGCGGAGCGCGCCCGGGAGAGACTTAGAACTCTCCCGGTCCGCCGAGCCCGCAACTTGCTCGCCGCGCGTCGCAGGCAACTCAGGCGCCGGAGGTCGCTTAACGACCTCCGTCCTCCTTGAGCGCAGGCCTGGGGATGGCGGGTGAGGCCACCTGTCACCCCAGCAGAAGCAGGCCGGGACGGTGGGGCGACTAGCGCCCCTCCCCCAAACCGGGGCAAGACGGGGACACCGTGGTTCCCAAACCCGAGGGGGCCATCTCGAAACCGGAGATGGCCCAGGGTCAGTCGGGGTGCGAGGGATATGCTCTATGGGCAACCTTACACCCCGGCGTCTGTAGACCCGAGACGGCGTGCGGTTTTAGTCGGTTCAAGCCCGACATAACCGCCCCCGCTGGCACGCGGGGGGGTATCCGAAGGGATTTCCGCACGATAAAAAAAAAAAAAAAAAAGGTAGCTGTTATCTGAAAAGTTTATGGGTACCGCATAGACATTAAAATACTCACTTATCAGTCGTGTATGCATCGTCATCGTGTATGTACTCATCATCAGTATCTGCGTGACCACCTTCAGTTGCCACCACACTTCCACATTCCTTTTCTTCAATTGCCTTAAATAATTTGATTAGAACGTAGTCTTCACATAAATATAGGCCGATTAAGATACCTAACAAATATTTAGCACTCACCACTTGTTCTTTTTCTATGTTTGTTAGTGATTCAGCGTCTGCCAAATTATCAACAGCGATAGCCAGGAAGACGTTCAGAAGGATGTCTGCATGCTATGTGTTAAGGATCATATGTGAACAAGTATAACTATATTTTATTTTCTAATAGCATCTAGTTACCGCATGGAAGCCCACCATAATATTTAATGAAAGCGTGTCATATAATATACTATACAGTTGATGTCGTTTGCCAGAGGTGTCTAGGGACATTGTTAAATAATCCCCGCCCATTTTTCTAGCAGTACACGTACTCCTATATACCTCCGTCTGTCGGCCCAAACAGAGGTTGTGCCATTTAGATTTGTTTATCTAACTATCCTATTATAAAATTAAAAATTACTTGGGTCTGTACATTGGAGATTTAAAAAAAAAACGATACTTACTCAACACATTTTTTTGGAACAACACATTTTGGAATTGTTGTCTGTTTGTTCGCGGTGGACGTAAAATTAGTGATCGAATTTTGATGCGGTTTTTTATTATGGAAAGGTCTTTGTTTTATTGCAATTGGTTAAATACGAGTACAAGCATCAGCTAGTTTTTAATAATATTGTTTTTGAAATAGCACATTCACCCCCATATCTATTCTGCTCTCCGCAGAACATGAGATTGGAAGAAAATAAGAAATGGTGTCACAATAAAATATTCAGGTTTAGTCCCGCATTTTTAGAATTAAAGCAATTCGATCACAATAGAATGGAGCACTATGCATATGGAGCATGAATATGTCTATTTGCATTGGTCTGGGTGTTTCTATGTATAATATGTATGTATTTACAAAAAAAAAAGTATATAAGTATGTTTATCCGCATTCTGGAACCCATAACACAAGTTAGTTAAACTATGCTTACTTTGGGTCTAGAAAGCGCTGTGTAGAATGTCGTATATATTTTTTTTTTTTTACTGGTTACCATACCAGGCTGCTGTGAATTTGTTTCTCAGCTCAGATCTATAATAATAATAATAATGTTACATCGTAAATCAATTAATTCGGGTCAATAAATTTAAAGTGCACCCCAGCTGTTGCAGTGTTCCAAGATCGATAGGTTGACCTGATCTTATTGGGGCGACGCCTTAAATATGTTTGTTTTTATGTACACTTGGAGGTATACTGTTTATATAAAAGAGAAAATAAATGATAAATATAAGAACTGTGCAAGGATACAATTGCCGCAAATGAAGAGAATGATGAAGTATATACAGGCTACTATCCCGACGGTGCCTGCACCGCCGTACGCTTTGATTCCCTCATACATGACTGCGTTCCAGTCCTCCCCTGTTAGTATCTGAAACATAACTGGTACTATAGGTATAATAAATGACAATAAAATAAAATAGAATAAATATTCGAAAGACTTTATATGTACTATAGTATATTTAATATTAACACATGAATAGAAGTAGATTGATATTTGATTTCTGCAATTACCTGAAAAACCGTGAGCAACGCCTGCCAGAAGCAGTCAAAATTGTGGCGATCCTTCTCTTCGACGGGATCGTAATTGAACTTTCCTCCGAAGACTTGCATGCCGAGCAGCGCAAAGATCATAATGAACAGAAACAGCAGCAGCAGCAGCGAGGCTATGGACTGGATGGAGTTCAGCAGAGATGCCACCAAGTTCGACAAGGAGCGCCAGTATCTAACAGCCCATTGGATTTCGTTATATTTCACCTCAAGTATTTATTTGTACAGCAAGAAATCTATAGTTTCAGTAAGTTTACAATTTTCAGAGTTCGCTTTTTACAGTATACGTACTTGGTGACCTTGAACACCCTGAGCAGTCTAACGCAGCGCAACACAGAGATGCCGAGGGGGGGCATCACTTCCGTCTTGGTGAGCACCATCTCACTGATTGAGCCGACAACGACGAAACAGTCGAACCGATTAAAAAGAGACACAAAGTAGCCCTGCAAATAGTAGGAACTATTAGTTACCTTGTTTGGAGACAGTAAACATGCATACAAGTTGAATATGTCATTCAGTATAAAGATATTGAAGGTGATACATCCTTTTTTCCTTTGAATAGATTTCGTTTACATATAAATTTTCCTTTTAGTATTATATTAGTTACATGGATATATATTTTAAACTGAGAATACTAAAGCATTTACAAATTGTACCTAGTTATTAACTTGGGAAAGAACAGACATAGGAGAATATCTCCGACATAACTATATTTTGATAGTCTTAGTAGTTATGTCATATGTAAACTTAAGGAATAAGAAATTAAAATAGAGAGACCTAACCTCAACTTACTTGTAAGCCTAAGCTGTACATTTTCACCAACATCTCCAGAGTGAACAGCGCCACAAAGAATGCATTCCCGTACTCTTGGAAAAGGTCAAGCCACTCTGGCTGCCTGCAACAAATATTAAGAGTTGATTCGTTCACTTGCTGCGATCGTTACACAGGTACGGATTATGGCGTAAAATTTCACAGTTAAAGAATTAATATTTATCTACTAAATTATCAAATACGCACAGATCCTGTGTAGCATTAATCAAGGCGATACTCACTGGTAGTGTTCACTGGCGAGCACCACAGTGTTGAGGAACACCAGCACTATGATCAGCCAATAGAATGTCTGCGACTTTACGGCTTTTCTGCACGCGCGTTTCATTCGACGATTCACCTGAAACATTTGTATCTATATATGTTCCATAAACGGGTCCTTCCACATTCAATTGCATCCTTTCTCTAAAAAGTATACTTATGGATCAGCATATGCTAAAACCATATGTTCATCACAGCCATCCCCATCTCTACACATTTTTCTGACAGACAGGCACCATTGAAACTAAAGTTTTGTTTTCGCCGCGGATAACAAACACGCAGCTTTTTTTCATCCGAAAGGTACACGTTGTTAGCACGCCGCAAAAGCGGCGGTAAGGCCCATCATGGAGGATTGGCTAGAGAGGCGACACGGAAGCCTCTCGTACCGACTGACGCAGGTGATCTCCGGGAAGGGGTGCTTCGGGGACCACCTGCATCGGATCAGGAAGGAGCCAACTCCTGAGTGTCATCACTGCGACGCGAGCGAGGACTCAGGGCTGCACACGCTGGCGGACTGCCCGGCGTGGGAGGCGCCGAGGCATGACCTCGTGGCAGCCATCGGGGTGGGAGCCCTCTTACTCGGCAGCATGATTGCGGCAATGGTGCGGAACGCGAGCGCGTGGGCCGCCGCCACCTCCTTCTGCGAGCATGTAATGCTCGCGAAGGAGATGGCGGAGCGCGCCAGGGAGAGATTTAGAACTTTCCCGGCCCGCCGAGCCCGCAACTTGCTTGCAGCGCGTCGCAGGCGACTCAGGCACCGGAGGTCGCTTAACGACCTCCATCCTCCATGAGCGCAGGCCTGGGGGTGGCAGGTAAGGCCGCCTGTCACCCCAGCAGAAGCAGGCCGGGACGGTGGGGCAACTAGCGCCCCTCCCCCAAACCGGGGCAAGATGGGGACACCGTGGTTCAGAAACCCGAGGGTTCGAAACCGGAGATGGCCCAGGGTCAGTCGGGGTGCGAGGGATATGCTCTATGGGCAACCTTACACCCCGGCGTCTGTAGACCCGAGACGGCGAGCGGTTTTAGTCGGTTCAAGCCCGACATAACCGCCCCCGCAGGCCGGCGGGGGCGGGTAAAAAAAAAAAAAAGGACATGTTGTTATAACATGGGATTCAATGGAAATTATAAATCATTAATATTTGAACACTGGGATACAACGAATGTAATATTAATTACACAAAAGCAATTTCAAAGTACCGGGACGCAAAGTCTAGTCTTGATTACTAAAGCTGTTACATCTACACACATCAAAAAAGTCTAAGCAACATGATTAATTTTACATATTCTGCAAATTATATTGGTCAATTGTTCTACTTTTTTTTACCATAGGTGGGCAGGTATGTAACCTGTTTGATTAGAAAAAAAAACTCGATTTAGTTTTGTTTTTTTTTAAATTAAAAGTGTACCTACTCAATCACGCACAAAAGAAAACAAGGCACCTAAGAATATAAACTTAAAAAAAAAAAAATTAAATCGTTAACCAAAATTTATTTATTCGTAAAGAATTCTTTAATTTAATACAAAGTGTGTCCTTCTCTCTTGTTTAAAACTTGTTGGCACCGATTATTCATGCTATCGATGAGTTTGTTAATGGTATCCTGCGGCAATCGCTATCAATGAAATTTTAGCAAATTCTGCAACTGTTGGATTGTTGTCACGCCGTCCAGGTCCTCTAATACATATCTCTGGAGCATATCCCATACATGCTCGATGGGGTTGAGGTCTGGCGATTGTGCAGGCCAGGGTAACACCTTGATGTTTTCGGTTACCAAGTACTCCCTAGTCCGCATCGCTGTATGAGAACGTGCATTGTCATGCATTAACTTAAAATCGGAGCCAAGGGTTTGTGCAAATGGATGAACTTAAGGCCTAAGAACATCCTCAACGTAATTTTGAGCGTTCATGTTTCCATTTACAAAAACGAGCTCAGTTCGTCTGTTCTTCATAATACCCGCCCATACCTTATCTGTTGATCCGTTGTATGGATGAACTTCCTGAACACACCTCAGTTTTTCAGTATTGTCGGGACGACGGTACACCCTTACCCTTCTTGTATCAGGCCTAAACCCGAATCGAGGCTCATCGCAAAATAAAATATTGTCCTATTGTTCCTGGGTCCACGTTATGTGTTCCCTACACCATTCATTTCGACGAGCGCGATTTCCGTGACGTATAGGCGGGCACCTGATTGGACGTCGCGCTCGTAGACCGTACTCATGTAGTCGATTTCGCACGTTTTGGGGGCTAACAACAACACCACTTGAGTTTTGTAGCCTTGAACCTATCTCTCTGGCGGTTAACTTTGGTTGACGTCTTACGGTTAGTTGTATGTATCGGTCTTGCCGAGTAGTTGTACTCCCTCCACGGTCCGGGTGCTGCTCAGCGGGATTTCCTCTCATAGTGTAACGCTGCCACAGACGGCAGATAATGCTCCTGTTCACATCAAAATGGCGAGATACCTCAGATTGGTTTCTTCCCGCTTGTATCATTCCCACAGCTCTTTGCATTTCATCAGCGGTCAAGTGACGTCGCTCCATAACGTAAAGAATATCTCACAATTCAATTTTTAAAACTATAAAATTCAAACGATACGAAATTACTTAAATTATCAAAAGAAAAAACATTTAAATTGGAACTAACGTATCAGTCTTAATTTTATGAGAAAAAAACAAAACACAATCGAGTTTTTTTTTTCTAACCAGCCAGTAGGTAATCTGGAACCAAAAAGGTTACATACCTGCCCACCTATGGTAAAAAAGTAGAATAATTGTCCAATCCCAAAGCATGTTGCTTAGACTTTTTTGATGTGTGTATTATAGAATTTATAAGCAAAGAGTGTTTTTCACCTTTTCGAAATCTTTTTTCCACACTTTACCGACGGAGACCTTTTGTTGATCTAACGTGTCGATTCCCAAGTGGTCTGTAGAATCGTGTTCATTTGGTGTAGGCCCTGAAAACATTTCGCAAAAAAATAATAATTTAATAATAAAAATTAATAATAAAGTAAATTTATTTTCAAAAAGCGTTATATAATGTGTTCGTGGACATAGACACATTGTATTATATAATACAAAAACATAACAAAATACTAATAAATAATGATTGCTCTACTTGCTCCAGTAAGTTAGCATGAGGAAGTTGGCATGAGGAAGAGTATGACTGTATGACAAATTGTAGTGGCAGTATAAATGTAATGTAACTAAAATAGGTATTTATCGATAAAATACTATGATTCTTACATATCATAAAATATATTATATCTAATGTACCAACTGTTCGATAGGGTATTTCAGAGATGTTTGTTCGCTAGCAATACGAAACTGCTTGATTGATCAACTATTAATAATTACTCAATCATTTAAAAAAGAACCCACAGAAGCACTTTACTCAATGTCCACTATTAACGAATTTCCACAAAAATAAATTTTCCCTCTTACCAATTCCATAATCTCTCTTTTGATCTACTACATCATGTTGATCGGCCAGGGGCTCCAAGTACTCTGCTTGCGTGATCCAGTCAAGGTAGCCTTTTAGATCTTCTTCCAATTGCTGTTTCTCGCGTAACTTCTGAAAATCACCCCTGTTTTTTGCTTTTTCCCTTTCTTTGGAGAACTCTCTAGAACATGTCAACAAATGAAAATAAAAATCTGATTTTTTCCTAGTTTACCAGAAATGAGTTGTAGCCAGCATTGGTAGTATTAGAATATTACATTTACTTGCAATGAGTTAATTCCTAAAAGAACGCTAAGGGCTACCACGCGAACAATCACGTGACGGCACATGAATGTTTGTGACGCGATGGACACCCGCGCTTTGGCCTGCTCTTCGCAGTGGACGGCCTTAGGGGTGGAATCACGTCATTGGTATACTGGGTGGTGTTTGAACCCGCAAACTTAAGTCCAACAACTGAGCCATTACACGATCGCAGCTTTATTATAAATCCAATATTGTGAATGAAAACCACGTTTACAAGCCTCTGCTTTAAGGTGGGCGATTGGATTGTTTACTATCATATAAAAAAAAAGTAACTAACTTACCCAGATAACACACCGAGAATAAGGTTCATAACGAAAAAAGCACCCAGGATGACCATCGATACGAAATATAACCACTCCCAACTGTTGCCCATCGCGTCTTGAATCTGAAATGCATGATATCGTCAGTGAAGCACGTAGTGCTACTGAAGCACGTAGCACTACTGTGGTAATCTTCAAAGTTACAACTACTCTGGTTCAACTTATTTTATCATCGAATTACATCAAAAGTCCTTCTTTTTTTATTCACTCCCATCATTTCAAGCACATTACGGGAAGACATACTCACATTATACATAACATCGGTCCAACCTTCGAGCGTGATGCACTGAAAAACAGTGAGCATGGAGAGGCCGAAGTTATCGAAATTGGTGATGCCAAAGTTAGGTCCCATCCACCCCTCCCGGCACTCCATGTCGTCATTGATCATCGAGCAGTTGAAGCCGTTGTCCAGGTCGCATGGATGAGGAGTGTCCATGATCTCATCTGGGGAATGTATTTCATGATAATTATTCATTGATGTAGGTTATAGCTTTATGATTAAATAGCACACTTAGCAGCGTGTTACTTTATACATTTTATTGAATTTATTAACATGTTGATAATTTAATTTATAAATAACATAACATAAACTCACGCCTATATCCCCGAAGGGGTAGGCAGAGGTGCTAGTAAACATAACCTGTGCACCCAAATTCCTTCAATAGTTCCCCTCAACAATGCCATTTCCTCTTGGTTGAATAATATTAATGCTATAAGCTCTACTATTATGATACTTTAAGGCTCAGAGGTATCACTTGGCATTTGGCTCGGAATGACTTTAGCATGTAAGTTGAATTTTGGATCCTCCGAAACATTGGTCCCCATTTTGCATTATGTTGGAGTACTTTAGTGCACGAGTTCAAAGTAACGCACTGTTCATTTGAATTTCAAATATTTTATGAAATAGTTGTGGAAAGCGCTTAATACGTGTAACTACGCACTGATACTCAAATACCCGCACCTCGCGCATACTTTCTACTTCACCGAGTACCATCTTAATGGTCTTAAATGAGGTCTGATACTGAAGTAGGAAGGTGGCCGTAGGAAGTCCTAAACTAAACAAGATAAACCTATGGAGTCTGGACTCATTTGTTTTTTCTTGACAAATTCTCTGGTATTACATACATAGTATTCAGGATCTGATGATGGAATAAGAAGGTGGCCATAGGAATTCCTAAGCTAAATAAGATAAAACTATAGAATTTGGGCTCATTTGTTTTGTCGTGATAAACTCTCTGATGATAGTTGGTATTCAGGGTCTGGTATAGAGAGGACGGTGGCCATAGGAACTTCTAAACTAAACAAAATAAATCTCGAATTCGGGCTCATTTGTTTTGTCTTGGTAAACACTCTGGGCTACTTGATATCCAAGGTCTGCAGCTGGAGACAGTAGGTGGTCTGGAACTAATCAAGATAGACTTGTTGTGTTGAGCTCCTTTGGCTGGTCTTGGTTAGCACTCTGGTGCTAAATGACATTACTAAAACCAAAAAGTTGAAAATAAAATAATAATATTTTTTTAAAAAACAAACTTTTACTAAAGCAATCGGAATAATCGGCATAAAATTATTATTTTCGTTGTAGTACACAACGAAAATAATAATTTTATGCAAGGGTTGTGCTGATTTCAAAAGCTTATATCGGAATTAGAACACAGAATACCATTCGCGATACTAGCTCTTAAAATCAGCAGAACCCTTTCATACAATAATTATTTTCGTTTTAGCACAACAATTTTTTAAATTAAAAGTTTGTTTTAAAAAGTTTTTTTACCGTTATGATTAACCGTATTACTTTATGGTCATTGAAGTTAAACATCTGACCTGTGTACTTGTTGAAACAGCTCTTGTGCATCTTGCCGGAGAAGAGCTCCAAGCCGATGATTGCGTAGATGATGATGACGAAGATGACCAGCAGCGCGATGTGGAGCAGCGGCACCATCGCCTTCAGGATCGAGTTCAACACGATTTGGAGACCTGCAACACCGCACTTATATTTAACTTCATAAATCTTAACGACCAATTACCTACTTTGATTGGTATTTTTGGATGCGCATGGATTAGATGTGCATTTAGTAAGCAGTTGTGAATTCATTTCATACAGCAGGAGTATCCCAATTGCTTAGTATTTTGAAAACATTTTACAAAGGAAATGAATATGTGGATCGAATATGAAAGTTCCAACTCACTGGGCACGCCGGAGACGAGCCGCAGCGGGCGGAGCACCCTGAAGGCTCGCAGCGCTTTCACGTCGAACGCGTCCTTGAATATGCTCGATAGTACTGTGCTCACCATTCTGGAATTGAAAGACTCATGTCAGTAGCACTGCATTGAAACTTGAGCAGAGAGAAAATAATTAGGAGAACATGCCTTTTTAGGTGTGCTTAGTTTATTTGTGACAAGCTGTGCCCGCGACTTCGTCCGCGTGGATTTAGATTTTTAAGGTTTTAAATTTTTTGCACGGAACTAATTATTTTTATAAAATAAAAGTAGCCAGTGTTACGCCTATGTTATATGCCTTCAGGAGTTGCCGAATAGTAAAACATTTACAAACGATCTTTACATTAAAACAAATCAATAAATAATTGATGTATAATTTATTATTTTTATAATCTTCAGAGGATAACAAATTCAACATATTTCAATTTTTGTTAATTCTTTTATGTTACGTTTCAGAGCTAAGGTGTGTCAAGCTAATACCGATGGCGACTTTAGCTACCAACCAGTTAACTACCTATCAGAAAGGCAGACAGACACACAAAAATAAAATAAAATGCATTTTTGTTATCAGTATCGTGTATACATTCATATGCAATCATTAAATATCTGTTATTTTAATATTACAAACAGACACTTGAATTTTATTCATTTGTATACTTAGATAAAATCTATACACATAATGAATATACATATACCACTTCAAAGTATTCTAACTTAATTATGTAGTTTTCAACATATTATATGTTATCCGAGAGGAAACTCGTTTGAGTGAAAGAGACAAGCTAAGGGCGATATCAAGAACATTGACAGTTAGACAAATATAGGTTAGCCTCTCTCACCCAATGACTACGATGGTGAAGTCGAGTAAGTTCCACCCGTTGCGGATGTAGGAGCCCTGGTGCATGATGAAGCCGTACGCGATGATCTTCATGATGCACTCTCCCGTGAATATCACCAGGAACACATACTCTATTTTTTCCTGTAGAAATGTACAGTGCGATAAGCCCGCCAATTGTATATACCATAGTGTAATATTTATATTTCTTTTTATCTTATTCTTGGTGTACAATAAAGAGATACTACTACTATTAGTACTACATTTTTAGTCGTAAATACGCTCAGGATGGGATTTGAATCCAGGACATGAGATTACTCAGTCCAAGCAAAACTGTATCTTATGCCCGATCATACGGTTTTGCGTGATTGAGTGAATTCCCTCTGCCCCCAACAGAAGGCAGCCAGTGGGTTGTCGGGTCGCCCCCAAAAAATCGAACAATCTCACTTTTTGTATTAGTTAGAATTCGATTATAGTGAATCTTGGCCTAGGCAGTGAAGATAAGTAATGAGAGTACGCAGTACTACACTGCGTCCACATCTTTCACGTTCTGTACTCAAGGATACAAGCAGGCACTCCTGCAAGAGCCGGTGATACTTACAAGAACCCAGTTGGTGTAGTTCGAGTCGCTGGCAGGGTAGGGCGTGTACACGGCGAGGGCGATGCAGTTGGCGAAGATTGTCGTGAGAATCATCCACTCGAACGGTCTGAGATCGAGTTAAGGCTCTTGTCCCGCTGACATAGCGATCACAATCATGTTTGTTTAGTAAGAGGATAATGAAGCACTTGTTAAGCGACTTTCAGTCTATGAACGCGACAAACACCAATACCGTCCCCTCTCCCCTCCCCAAGGAGCCAGAGCAACTCCATTCAATTGCTAAGGATCATGTATATAAAGTAGGAATAAGATATTATGAAGTTAAGTACCAATGTTTGCCTCATCTACTTAAAAAAAAGTCTCGTTAAATTTTAACCGAAGCCCTTGGCATTACTTCCCTTGACCCAAAATCAACACTATTTAAAAAACTAATATATGCGTATTATAAGTTTATTGTATTTCATTCATACTTAGCGGGCGTAGTTTGGATTAGTGCCAACTTTTTAAGCCATCATCGGCATTGTTCGAGATTAAATGCGATTATTGCAAATTTAGCGCGGTTCGTGAAATATCTTCCTGGTTTTGATAGCACTGAAATATTTGCCTCCCTTTGTGTTGGAGGAACATCACACCCCTTTCCTTTACAATGATAAAATTGTTTATTTGTCTCAAAATAATGATATCATTGTAAGGTCTTATCATTAAGGCATTAATTTGGCTTACATTTTGTACAGGTAACTGGTTCCCAAACTAAGCTGACGCCTGTATTTTGGGAGTCAGTGCTCATCGATAACATTTACACTATCATTATCCATGGTGAATTGTGAAAAATATTTATTTTTTATTCCACTAAAAGAAGATAATTTAGTTTGGATATATTAACATAAATTAACATATAAAAAGACGATATGTGTGTTAGGGTGAGTGTGAGGGTGACAGGGGGCGTGTGTGTATTAGGGTGAGGGTGTGTATGTAAGGATATGTGTGTGTATATGCGCGCAAATGATGGTGAGTTTGTGTATGGGCGAGTGTGTGTGTGCTTATAATTAATAAATGGTCGATCGGTGAATTGAGAGACTGTGTGTGAGATCTTTGTATATTCTATGAATTTTAGTAGGGTTTCGGTTCCCTCATAAGTAATCCAGCTGAATATTTTTATTTAATTGAAATGTAGATTATATTTATTTATTTTAGAAATAGGAGCAGGTGTACAGAGAAATTGCTAGTAAAAATAGTTAGCAAACAAAGCAAAAAATAATAATATATTGGATTTGTAACGACAAAGTTGCGTTGAAACTGTCACTTATCATATTCTCGAACGCAATAGCCTTCTACTGAGAAGAGATAGATACGGCACTGGCACTTAAAAACGTCTCTTGAAATCAGGCAAAGATTACCGTTAGCAGGCGACAGAGGGCGTTTGTGGCGCCGGCACTCATGTCAGTACTACTCAGACAGCGATTTTGAAGAGAGAGATCATTTTATGTGTTGCAGGGATGTACCAGTTTAGTAAAAGTTATGGTGCTAGTATGTTTGTTTATCTTTAATGTAATTAGCTAATATCCCCATCTGATGTGTTTTGGCATCGATATTTGAAAAAGTCTAAATATTTGGTAATCATGATCTATGCCGGTTATCGGCCACGATGGTGTTGGCGAAACGCCAGCATCCGTTCATACGAGAAATCAATTTTAAATATAATATATTGATCGTAGGAATTATTAATAACTATAACCCAGTATTACAGCAATACATGAAGCATATCGTTACCTTGTTTATCACCACAGCAAAGATAATATTTGGCCACAAAAGAATAGAGATCGAGAAAGATATCGTCGTAAATGTAATTAACTCGTTAATATTGATTTATTTTTCTAATACTTGTTGACGAATACTGTACAAATGCGAAATTTTAGATATGCTCTGCTAATCCGCCTTTGGGTGATGCGGGAACTAACAAAGCTAGCTCCGAGTCAGACACTTTTATCAATTCAATTGCTTATCAGGTTATCAGGATATGTTACTCTGAGTGGTTCACGAATTATCCATATCGACCATGTCGAAACATGTAGACAGAGTGTTGTTTTGCATGTTTTGCTTTATAAATTTTATCAAAATAATAATTAATATTAAAGTAAAAGTAATATAGAAAATTTTGAAGCGAGAATTCTCGACCACTACGAGCGCTTGCGGAACGTTCTGCAAGGAAACAATGTTTTGTAGGCTTCGCTACCGACCGTCTACATGCCGACGTATTCGATGAAGGTGACGTCACTTCGACCTGAATGCAAAAAAAAAAACAACAAAGTACCCGTCTCCTAAATAACTGCATTCGATTCGCCTTCAACCTCCACAAGTACGACTTAAGCTGTTGTGTCCAACTAAAATGATTATCGGTTTCCCAATGTTCAAATCTACTTGCGCTTGCTAAACGGTTTTCAATTTGAACATCTTTAAATCTTCATATCCATCTATCTCCTTACTTTCAGAACCCTTGCACAAAATTCCGACCGCGGGCTGCGGTCAAAAATAATATTCTCTTGCTCTGTCATGCTCACAATAATGCCTTTGTTTATTATTCTTTTCATATACAACCTGTACTCCTTTGGACTGCGCTACTTCTTGGAATCCGGACTGCACACTGCACTTTCAACGAAATTCATAATCGAACAAAAATACATCACTTCATTAAACTATGTTAAAAGGATACTTCCATTCGACGATATCGATGCACACTTTCCGTACCGGGTTCTTGAGGGGGAAGCAGAAGATCGCGCGCTTCGGCCGCTCGTGTTGCACCTTCTGGCAACGGCGCGGCAGCTTCCGGGGCACTGGCTGCCAAACGACAATATCCACATCAAAATTGATTGAACTGTTTTAACTCCAAAAAAAGGAAGACTCCTGGTACGGTATATTTAGATAATACAAGTATGAAGTATCCACCAGGAGTCATGATCTGTATAATTACGTATAATAGTTAGTAAAGTAAGGAATCCAAGTCCTTAGGCACTATGAAAAAGTAATTGCAGGATGCTAAAAGAATGGTCTATCCAAGCGAAAACTCGAGCCATGAAAGAAATAATAGTACAATTACCGTGTCTAACGACAGCTTTAGTTAACTACTACAACTTCTTTCTACCGTGGACTCGCGCGGGAGGCAAGCCATTTATTTGCATGCCGCCAATTACACGTATTTTGAATACTAACTGAAGTAATAAACAAAGTGGTGATATTTTAACTACCTACTGCACTTATAGGATCTAAGTCGTTCTTAAATTCTTAGTTTTAAGTGTTTGTAGTTTCAACAGTGTAAGTTAACGGAGTGCTCTGAACTGTCATGAAATAAAATGTATTTAAATCCTTATACAAATCATTATCATCAATATAAAGACCTGGTAGTAGCTGAAGGCAGTTCGCCACGACAAACTGTAGGGCCAGAGGAATCAGCGCTCGCTTATATCACAAGCCGTCTTCTTAAGGTGGCTCTTCCAAAACGAAACGAAACATTTAAAAAACTGGATACTTATGTATGAATAAACGTTGGCAATTAAACTGTATTTGTTTTGGTACTGCGGCACTCTCTCTGGCTCAGGTGGGTTATTTAGTTTTAGGAATGGGAGCTATAAAACCAACCCAATATAATGTAACGCAAACAGCTAATTCATTTACCTCTGCCGTTATTTGATAACACACACAATAATCGATAACGATCCCTACGAGTGAGAATAAACAGATTCGGGGTGAGTTTATTGTCTCTGTTGGGTCCCAGCGCTAGAAACTGGTGTACTAATAGCAAGTGGATATAATGAGTATGGTGTGCGTTTCTCATATTCTAGGGCTCCATCTATATGGTCTATTCATCTAGACAGAGGTACGTTTAGCCTGGTTTCGTTCTATTAGAAAGGTATCCTCCTTGCGACTTAACATTTCAGTACTTTCTACCTCTGTACATTCATATAGATACATAATACAAACAGCGTACCATAATCTGGCATCCGACAACCGGAAGGCCCTCTTGTATATATCTACGGCATGATATCTTAATATCGAGTATGCTGTACAGCCTATTTGAGTGTTGCCTGGTCAATACGCGAGGTGGGGTCTTCTGTTTTATTATATAAAATATACCGATATTTACCTGCACGAGTGTTTCGACCCCGTCCGGAGCGATAGGGGTTCCAACAGTGTTGGCGGGGGGGTTGGCAGATGTCATGCCCGGCACCGGCAGCGCGGGCTCCTCGCCCCCGCCCTTGGTGACGCTCATCTCGACCTGAGGCAAACAGACAGCAGTGTAGAATATAATTACACCATCCAATTTCGACTAGGAGGTTACAACCGTTTGTCTTTATTTGTTAAACATGCCCATAGTACCGACACATTTCAAAATTCCCGGCTTCGCTCGAGAATTAATTCGTGAAAAACCATCCGATCACTCGATTAGTGTCACATACCGAGTGCAGCTGTGAATAAAGTTATAAGAAGCTTAGTAAGCTTTAAGAAGCTTTAATATTCAATTTCAAATTTCTTAATTCAAAGTGAAGAACTTGCCACATGAATTTTCTAAACATAATCAACCCTCTAGGGGTATACTATTGAAAAGGCCATATAACCTTACCTTCTCATAATATACCCCCTTGGAAATGGAAGGATATTTGCAACATAAATAAAATAAATATAAGGCATCAACTGGCAAAACTTCAATGATGTATCCGCAGTGGTTTAGGCTCTGTGTTGATGAATTTGTCAGCGGTCAGTCAGTCGGGACAGGTCAAATACATGTACAGAGACCGGTGGGGCTGTGCAATTATTAAGCTCTGATGCTCAAGTGGAAAAAGGTATCAAAGCTCAACCACACCTTTCAAATCTTTTCATTTGCAAGATGTGCTGGAGTGATTTCGTACTGCAGCTATCTGGGTTTTATATTTCGTGGTTCCGTATCACACTCATTTCCTTACTGACCTAATCACCCTTGAATTTTATTCAAATTAAAATTGGGCTCCTCTCTAGGTAGTTAAACTTATTGAATAAAAGAAGCATCTTTCAATTTCCAAGAATAATAAAACAGCCACATTGCGAGCCTCCTCCGTGGATTCAATAAGAATAATCGAGTGTAGTTCCGATTCTCAAAACATTACATTATAGAGTGAATCAGCTGTATGCAGGATTCTTGCCAGAAGTTCATTAATTTTGAGCAAGGAACCGACAGTTACCTCGAAAACTACATATTTATTACCTCCCGCCGTTTGCTGTAGACTGTCGAACTGAAACATGACTCCACCGTAACCACAATTTGCCAAGAATCATCGTAAACTGAAGGAGCCAACATTCTGTAATATATTCATATTGTTTTATTTTATTTTCTTGGAACGTTGCTTTTCTTTGTAGCGATATTCCTATTTCATACCTATCAATAATATTTTACATAGCAAGTAGCAATTGAAGCCGTAACGTCGCTTGCAATTCTAAATATTCACGCGGCTTCAGATCGGAATCGACTAATACTTTAGACGTGATTCATACGATTGTTCTCTGAAATCGCTAATGATTCGCTCAAAAGCAATGCTACACAATGCTGAATGAATCTATTTACAGCGCCCGCAATTAGCTACAACTGTTTCAATGCAAATGCTCTCTGAACAAAGAAAGTAAGAGCGCGTGGTAGGAAAGCAGGCCCGGGGCGCGGAGCGGAAGATTTAGAAGCAACCGGACGGCGCGGCGCCAGGATGAAGAAGACTTTTCTAATGATTTGCCAATCAACATTAGCGGGGCGCGGGGGAAGTATATTTTAATTAGTGGGCGGTGAAGTTCGACAAACCCCCCACGGTAGTATCACTCTGCAGTAGGAAATCACCCTGCTATGGAATACTATCACGCACTCTACGACGCTACGCCGTAGAGTGCTTCCGTAATTGACGCAATACTTACATTTTCTACTAGTCGTTTTAAAAAACTTTTCCATAATATTAATTTATCGTAATCAGTATATGTATAACCATTTCATATTTCATAATAACTACCGACTGCCAACCAAGCTTTACGTGAAAAAATATTTACGTAATTAGTTAAATATACAAATAACATTCAATGTTAACAGGCATGCCCACACACGTCGTTATTCTTCGTCGATGAAGATAATAAGCAAGTATAGTGCAAAGGGCATTCGGACCACGCGGTATTAAAGGAAGTACCTATTGGAAGAATTATGTTTCAGTGGAATTGTTGTAATGTAATGTTGCACGCAGAACCGTTGTTACTGTTAGGTATTATAATGACAATCGACACGAGTAACACACCAGTTGCCGGCCTCGTTATTATTTAGCTCGGTAACGGTTCACACCGCGCACTAGGCAAGGGTGCCACAGGATACATAGGTTGGTTTTATGAAAGAGAAAGTTTGTGAAGATGTTTGTTAATCACGCTCAAACTGCTAAACGGATATGACTGCAATTTGGTAGGCTACTTTTTATCACTGAAAACAGAAAATCTCGCCTTGGCGTCTGTCTTTGAACTAGGTAGTTTAAAGTATGATTACAAATTGTGCTGACGTCACCGCGCGTCGTTCCTTGCGGCGGCGGCTACAGCGCATCTCGTGAGATGTAATCAATCATTGGAAAGATCGCTTACCGCTACTTAAGGGGACGACCTCGAAACGATAACAAATTACTTTAGTTGTTGCTGAATTGCTTTACAATGTATTATAGCTATCATTTTGTTTAGATTAGACTGTCCCACGCGTCAGGGTCTCTTTACACTTGTAATAAAGAACCCTGATTCTAAAGAGATAAGGTTTTCAATTAATTTCCCCTCGACACTCTAGAATTCGGTATTGGATCAATTATCCGTGACGTTGGTGGCTGCTCATTCAGTTGTATGTCCAAGCTGTTAAATTTTAATCTGTATTAATCAGTTCTTTACTGTGAGGGCTCAATGTTTTTTATTATTAATGAATGTTACCTTATGAATTCCCTCGCCTCGGTCCCGTGGCAAAGGATTGAAAAACTTATATTTTCTGTGTATGTTCAATGAAAGAGAGATTCAAATCGAAAGTCTCTGAATTGTGAGGCTATATATATATATATATATATATATATAGTATAGTATTATCAAATATATATAATATATCTGATAGGATTGATTGATTGATACATCTTTTCCATCACGCTGTGTGCAAAGCACTCCTGGCTTGGAATCAAACCAGCGTCGCCAACGTGACCCCGTTAGGTAATCGTACCGCACTCTAATAGCACGCACATGTAAACACACAGTAGGTACCTGCCATCGTCCGTGGGTTCCGCGTTAACTCAACCAATCGTGTATAAATCCATTATTGCAAATACATGTATATGTCCATTAGTACCGCGGCGGAGGTTGCGCAAGGCAGCACCGTGGGGCATCTGCTCGCGGGCTCGTAGAGACACCACACGCCCCGGGCTCACGTGGACGGTCCAGGGCGGTGCGGAGCGGTGTGGTGCTAATGTCAGTCATGGCGATTAAATACAACAGACCGTGTGACACAACCGTGTGTATCAACAAAGGTCTATGAGCGAATCGTATGTTCCCGGAACTGAATTCTCTTACACCACTACAACATTATACAATACTAGCTGTTGCCCGCGGCATCACCCGCGTGAAATTCTGATCCCGGTCCCGCTACCCATGGGACTCTATTCCAGCACCACAACCTATAGGTTTAGTCCACTCTCGACCCCTCGACCCCCAATAAATGATGTGTCCACTGGACCCCTAACTATAGTTTCCTCTCGACCCCCATTAGTACACTTAGGATGATAAATCATTCATTAGTCTACCCCATATAATATATGCATACTATTTAACTAAAGTACTCTCAATATAATTTGTTTAATAAGTACTTAAGTAATTTGCGTTTTAGTAGTTATCAAGTGATTGATGCATACAGAAGTTCTATTTGCAAACATGTCTGACATACCAACTACAAGTGACAACAGGGCGCAATTAAAACTTATTACTTCCAGAGAGGAGGACGTATGCTGCTTCTGGAAGGTCATCAATACCATGTCAACAAACAGTTTAAAAACGGAACATCATATTGGCGGTGTATTAATAAGCCTACATGCCGCGGTAGGTACTGTGACAATTATAGAAACGGAAAGTAAAGTGATCAAATCTACTGTGCATTTATGTCAAACTAATAGTGCGAAAAATAAAGTGCAGGAGATCATGTCATTTTGTAAAGAACGAGTGTCAAAAGAATTTAAACAGACTGTACCATCTATATATTATGATGCAGTGGTTGCGCTAAAGGACTCCGAACCAAATGTCATCAAAGAATTACGTCGGTACGTACGTACGTAGCGTCGGTAGCTTAGTGGTTAAGGAGACAACCTTACGATCGGGAGGTCCCGGGTTCGAATCCTGGCCATTACACTACAGACGTGAACCCACTCCTAACACAAGCAATTTAGCTTAGCTGGAGGGGTCAGGGGGAATATTAGTAATTGCGGTTACTAATATTCTATTAAAAAAAAAAAAAAAAAAAAAAAAAAAACCTTCATATAAAAATGTAAAATCAGGACTTTACAAACAACGGAATAAAGCTGCAGGTGTAAAAAGAAGTTGCCATTCCGGCGCTAACGAAGTAGAAGTGCCTGAACTATTTGAGAACTTCTTATTATTGGATTATAATTATAGATCTGAGAGAATATTGGCATTCGCAAGTAGTAAAGCAAGACAATTGATGTGCAGTGTTGAGCATTTTATTGTGATGGAACTTTTAAAGTTTGTCCCCGTCCTTTTTAGGGTTCCGTTGCCAAATGGCAAAAAACGGAACCCTTATAGATTTATCATGTCTGTCTGTCTGTACGTCCGTATGTCACAGCGACTTTTTTCCTAAACTATAAGATCTATGCTGTTGAAACTTGGTAAGTAGATGTATTCTGGGAACCGCATTAAGATTTTCATACAAAAATAGAAAAAAAACAATAAATTTTGGGGGCGACCCCCAAAATTTTTTTTACTTAGAACAGAAACATACTTAGAACAGAAACTCAAAAATTTTTTTTTCGTCAAACCCATACGTGTGTGGTATCTATGGATAGATCTTCAAAAATGATATGGAGGTTTCTAATATCATTTTTTTCTAAACTGAATAGTTTGCGCGAGAGACACTTCCAAAGTGGTAAAATGTGTCCCCCCCCCCCCCTGTAACTTCTAAAATAAGAGAATGATAAAACTAAAAAAAATATATGATGTACATTACCATGTAAACTTCCAACGATAATTGGTTTGAACGAGATCTAGTAAGTAGTTTTTTTTGAATACGTCATAAATCGTAAACTGCAATTTACCTTTCATTCAATCAACTCAAATATAAACATTAAAAAAAAAACAATATTATGTTACTTGCTGCTACGGAACCCTTTATGGGCGAGTCCGACTCGCACTTGGCCGCTTTTTTTTTACAACTATTTTCGATTCATGGGGATATTGGGAGCTCTGAAGATAATACCAATATTGTACCCTTAGTTTATGTCTTCTTAGGAAGTAAAAAGCAAACTACCTATAACCTATTATTGAGTGTAATGAAAAAAGTGTTGCCTGATGGGCAGCCAAAAAAAATTGCTGTAGATTTTGAAAGTGGACCTATGTTAGCCTTCGATATTTTTTTTCCTGAGATACAAAAAAAGGTTGTTTTTACGATTTTAACCGGGCTATTTGGAAAAAAGCCAAGGCTTTAAATTTAAATGATAAAAAATTACCCGGAAACACGTAGCTTTATGTACAGTTCTGGCGCACCTTCCTCAAGAAGAAATTGATAATGGATTTCTTTTTATCGTGGAAGACAGTCCAGATGAACAGTGTGTGGAAGAATTGAATGATCATTTCGTACAACCATGGTTTGAAAACCGACTCATGAGAATTAAATGGTGTTGTTATGCTGAACGACATCGCACCACTAATAAACTGGAAGGTTCGCATGCTATGCTAAATAGAAAATTAGCAAAAACCACCAATTTGATGATTCCAATTATCAACATCTAGTTGAGATGCTATCTTCATCACAGTCAAAACGAAGATCAGACGATATTGACAACGACAAACGCATTAATTATACTTATTATTCATAAAGAAATGCCAGTTAGTCTTTGTTTAGATAAATTAAATCCATATATTTTTTAAGATTCAGCAGATCATAAATAAAGAACTAATTTTTTTTTGCTCGTTTATTTTCTTTAATAGTCGGTAACACATATACGCTCCACTGCTGGGGCACGGGTCTCTTCTCTTCCGTCAAGAGAGTTGAGAGAGGTTAAGGCCAGATTTTTTTAGGTTATGTGGGTTTCCTCACAATAGTTTTCTTCACCGTCAGCAATGGTAAGTTATATGGCTATTAAATTCATATTTCACAAAATGATTTTTACATTTGATGATTACCGCCACTCGGGATCGAACTCACAACCACATGCTTACAAGGTCGGTTATATGCTCACTTAGCTACCATTGCTTTTTGTATAGTCTGTACATGACTGTACCAAAATATTAATTTTAGATAATTATCAAATTAGGGGTTGAGAGTGGACGAGATAGGTTTAAGGGTCGAGAGGAAACAAATAAAGAAATCTTAGTTTAGGGGATAAGATACAAGATTCCATCATAAATCTTTTTGTTATATCTCAAAGGATTTAGGCGTTTTCGTTGAAAGCTTCCAGGTATTTATTTCCGAGACCTCCAACAAATATTTATATGTCCTCCAATGTATACAACTGGACAAAACCCTTTATAAATACTTTCTCAAAAAGTGCTAAGGATCTAGGTGTAATCATAGACTCGAACCTTTCGTGGGACTCTCACATTGCGGAGGTGGTGGAGGAGTGGTCTTCTGTTCGTTTCAGTCTCTCAAACGTCTTCAAAAATTCCTACCATTTCACACAAAATTTACTCTTGCACAAACCCTTTTACTTCCTCTACTATGCAGACGTCTGTTTCCTTGACGCTAGGGAAGAACATCTGAACAAACTCGAACGGCTGCAGAACTTAGGTATCCGTTTCATATTCGGTCTCCGCAAATATGATCATGTCTCGGAGTTTCGTCAGCGGCTGAAGTGGTTACCTATTCGTCTGCGCCGTGACAGCCATATCCTTTCTCTCCTCTATTCTATACTTTATAATCCTAAAGCGCATCCATACCTGCGTGAACGCTTTGAGTACTTGGTTCCTCGTGATAAGCCTGGACGATCTTCTTCCTCTCTTTTGCTTCGCACTCCTCTTCATTTTCCCAGTCGTTACGATGGTTCTTTTACGATAAACGCTGTTCGATTGTGGAATCGCCTTCCTCATTCTATTAGAGATAGTCCTTCATTAGACGTTTTCAAGAGAAGAATTAAAGAGCATTTTCTCTCTCAATCATAATAATATATTATGTGTGTTTATGTATTTATATATAGTATATATGTATTCAACATCTATATTTTATATTCTATTTATAGTTAGTAGAGTGTATGTAGGTTTATATTATTGTATACTTAAAAGTATACACTTAATTTAGGATAGGTATACATGACATTATATGTATTTAGACATAGGTAGTTTATTTTCCTCTTTATAATTTTCAATTTATTGTACATTTCCATTTACCCTCCAAAGTATCTCTTTCCTCTATCACTAAAAGGTTTGCTGGAAGAAAACCCATTTTAGTGGTTAAGCTCGCCATTACTCGTACATTAATTTTAAATCGTACTAATTATATATATATAAAACCTTCCTCGAGAACCGCTCTATCCATTGGAGTGTACACAACATGAAAATCGTTGTAGCAGTATTTGAGTTTACCGCGAACAGACAGACACGGCGGAGGTTTTATAATATGCAGTGATTATGTATACATACAGTCAAGCCTCTTTCCCAACGGGGTAGGTAGAGACGATATGTTTTCACTTGCTTCGATCCTGTAGGATGACCTTTCGCTTCTGCCACTTTCATAAATGTTTACATCAATAACAAGGCGCTCGTGACCAAGTGGTGACCGAGTAGGTTGACACATTGCAAAGTTAAGCAATCATTGCCAGGTCAGTCTTAGGATGGATGACCATTCTTATCATATTAATAAATATTAAATAAATATTCTACGACAATCTACACAGCGCTTACTAGACCCAAAGTAAGCATAGTTTAAATAGCTTGTGTTATGGGTTCTAGAATGCGGATAAACATACTTATATACGCTTTTTTTTTTGTAAATGCATACATATTATACATAGATACACCCAAACCAATGCAAATAGACATATTCATGCATACAGATATTTGCACTGAACGGGAATCGAACCTGCGCCCCTTGTCGGAGCAGTCGAATGCACTATCACTACGCCACAGAGGTCAAAATGTAGTGATTATTAGAAACCTCCCCTTAGAACCCTCTTTCCTGAGACTTTACCTTCAGCTTACCATCAGGCGAGGTCAAGTCAAATTGACGTGCCCTACATATAAAAAAAAAAAAAAAAAATTACTGGAACCTCTCCGCGCCTCAGAGAGCACGTTACGCTGTCAGTCCCGGTTACCACACGAACACCTATGGCAGCAGTTACGGGTAGTCCGACAACTGGCCGTACTGCGAAACTTCGATAGCGCAATGGGTGGTGGAGGTTCTTCACTCCTTCGTACTTCGTAGTCAGACTTAAAAGTCGACCCAACTGAGTTTGGAAAGGCCTCAGAGGATGATGAGTTGTATAAAAGTTTTATAAAACTGTATATCACACTTTGTCCATGTAATATAATCATAAGTATGTGGTGAGTGAGCTAATCATTGTGACAGCGGTAGAATGCATGCTCTTCTTTTAGTATGGTACCAAGTGAGTGCAAATCATTCCGATGGCGGCATCTAAACACCCGCTGAACTGACGAACACCGACGTCATTCCTAACAATCGTCCTGACTTCTCACCAGCACATGGAGCACTTACAAATATTCCACCTCAATAATTCAAATGTATATTTGTAATACTTGGAACCTCGGCTCGCCTCCCGGAATGCCTCGCTTGTCTGGTTCCATCATTACGCTTGTCTTTAAGATGTATTATTTATTATTCATGTCACTGATGCAGGGCATCAGTGGGATGCCGTAGTGCTAATTACATTTCTACTAAAACTTAATTCTACGAATATATATTGTTTCTTATTAACTTTAAACGAGCATCTCGTTTACAAAAAAATACATCATATAATTCAGTTTATATTATATATTACTAGCTGACCCGGCAGACTTCGTACTACCTCAATCGATAACAACTTCCATATTTATTCACCTTTTAAACCTTCTCTGGACCTCCACAAATAATTCAAGACCAAAATTAACCAAATCGGTTCAGCCGTTCTCGAGTTTTATCGAGACTAACGAACAGCAATTCATTTTTATATATAAAGAAGATTATATTAAGGTAGTGTTTATTCACACTGCAATGTTTCAGTTCGAATAAACTTAAAATTGTTAGTAAGTAAACTTACTTACATAACAACTCATTCACATACACAACACATTCATATGAGCATAGCAAGTGAGCGAACAGAATGCTTATTCGTTTGTATTATAAAAGCTATGAATTAGTGCCTCGAACAATCAATGACAACGAGAACCGCGGACCGCCTCTGTGGCGTGTGGCATGTGGCGTGTGGCGTGGTGGTAGAGGCTGCGTGTGCGACAGTTCGATGACTGCTCAGTGCAAATGTTTATATATATTAATGTGGTAATTTGCATTGGTCTGAGTGTTTCTATGTATAAATGTGTGTATTTATGAAAACGGCATATAAGTACGTTCATCCACTTTCTGGATCCTATATATTACAAGCTATGCTTAATAAAATGCCGTAAAATATTAAATATTAAAAAAAGTAAAACTCAACCCAATTCAAGATAAATTAAGCGGATATTGTTGACTGGTCTACATCACAAAGAAAAAGGGCGATACCTCAAAAGTTGATGTTAGTTTTTGATACTCCAATCTGAATTTATATCTTGACACGAGGCAGCGAGTCCAGCCAAGTTCAAAGAAAAAGGAACTAGCCACGCAGCAGCCATGTGTATATTAACACGAACCATTTCGAGCCACTTCTGACCCCTTCACAACTCAAAATCTATTAAACCGTACGTTACGTACGGTTAACATACTTTTCAATCCCGCTACTCCTACGTATCTCAAAGAACGTTTTAGATTCCTTCGGGACACACATGTTAGATCCCCGAGGTCATCTGACAACTTGACGCTGGAGGTGCCAGTGCACTCTACCGCCTATTATGGCAAGTCTTTTACTGTGAACGCCGTTGGGTTATGGAATGCATTACCAGTAACCATTAGACAGGCACAATCCATAAATATTTCCATTGTAGTCAGAAAACACTCGTCACATTCACATTCTATTTATTTATTTGTGTATGTACCTATATATTTGTATACTATATAATTATTATTCATGTAAAGAATTCTTCAATCTTTTTAATAAAACTGCACCAACACTCACTTATATTACGTACTCTTCATTTCTGTCCTTCCTAAGGTTGCCAGGAAGAGATCACTTTTAGTGATAAGGCCGCCCATTGTGCATTTAACTGTAAATGTTCCAAATTTGTATACCCAATGATTTTGGTGTACAATAAAGAGTTATCTATCTATTTAAACCTAGATATATGAAATTGGGCACAATTATTAAAGCCCCTTAGTTTGTCTTAGCTTGGTCAAAACCTAACCCACTTCCAGATGAGATAGAAACTTGATATTTGGCATCAAGGTAGAGACAGAGAAAAAACTTGCACGATACAAGCTTTTGAAATCAGCACAAACCTTGCATAAAATTATTATTTTCGTTTTATTACAACTGATGGTTTTAATAAAAGCTTGTTTTTAAAAAGTTTTTTTTTTAATTTACTTTCATTCTCTTTACTCTGTGTGAGCTGGCTCAGGCAATAGTAGAACGGATGCAACAATAGTAACACTACTAACAATTCTATTATTAAACACTAAAACTAAAGACAACACGGCGCACTCATTGTGGCGCCCACGAGCGCAACAGCAGTGGAACTAATTCTGATCAAGCCGACGCTATTTTTACAAATTTTATTGCGAGTTATTCACGTCGGACACGTTGTAATGTCGCTCGCTTCCGCTTAGCGCGCGTGCGGCGTGCGGCGTGTGGCGTGCGGCGTGTGGCGGCGCTACACGGCAATTATGCGGGAGTGTGAAACATAAGGTGATGATGATGGTGTCGAAGCGATTCAGCGCAGCGACAGGAGCATCGTAGGCGGTGACTGCGTTGCGGATATTTGATCTCTTACTCATTTAAATTACGAAGTAATGCGAATAATATTATTTGCTCGTACATTAACATTCAAAGTCAACTTGCAAAGCAATAGGAAGAGTCTGCAGCAAACAGTGACAATATCAGCTCGTAAGATACTGCAAGTAATATCTAACAATGGCGAATATGTCATACATAACTGTAGATTTAGATCGGAAAAACAGAACATCTAGGACGGGACTTGAACCCGCGACCAGTCCCTTACAGGGGGAATGCTCTGACCAACTGAGCTACCTAGACACGTCCCAGATATTCGAAATTCTCCAATATATTATAAACGTCTCAAAGCGACGCTGGAGCCATCTACCGTAATTCTTGCGAACTACGGAAACAATGAATGACTTTACAATCATTTTTAAACATTTTTTTTTTGCTTTTAGATTACTCCGTCACATAATTCAATGAAATTTTTGAGCAATTAATATGTCGTCTCGTCCCAGATGTTCTCTTTTTCCGATCTAAATCTATAGGAAAAATAAGTAGGTATACTAATTGTTCAAAAATTTCATTGAATATTACAACTGGATGAAATTTGTTTTGTACCTACCGTAAAATCATGGAAAGTGGAAATTTTTACTCAGGGATTGAGGCTGCGGAGATGTATTAACGGCTGTTAATACATCTCCGCTAGTTGAGTAAATTGGCGAATTGTGGCTACAATTCGCCAATTTACTCAACTAGCCGTCAACCGGACACATGTTCTAGATTACGTGCTGCTTAAAATTTCCTAATAGAAAACCTATTAACACTTTGACCAGTTCGATAATCGAACCCAGGCCCACATGCACACCAGAGGTACTCGGTATGAGTGCAGGCCTGGGGGTGGCAGGTGAGGCCGCCTATCACCCCAGCAGAAACAGGCCGGGACGGTGGGGCGACTAGCGCCCCTCCGCCAAACCGGGGCAAGACGGGGACAGTTGATTTCCACACGAAAAAAAAATGTACTCGGTATGCTACTGATAGATCTTCTCAATATTCGATGAAATAATGCAAGATTGTCTTGTTATAAACAGATTTATTATAAATCAGTCAAATCGTCTACACTGTTCGACATCTGATTTTACAATGCTGGCGCTTGTCCGTCTAGTCTATGTTGAAGTGTCACCTTACGTCAAAGTCATAGATGTCACTTCAACATTTACATTCGTGAACTTACTAAATCGGTAGTATTGCCATATCACAAAAATAAACTAGTTCAATAATAAATAAATATACATTATAATGAATCGATACTTACAGCTCGGCCATCCTTACAATGGTGTGTCCTCACACCAAATTAATTATTAGGGTTACTTCTATTTTGGTAATGTACTAATTCAAGTATACAAAAAAAATAACTTGTAATAAATCAAATAAATTGCACTAACATCAAACAATATTGATTGAATTAACGTATGTTCTATTTGTTTCTATTACAATCAGTGTTACTCACAATCTCCATCACAATTTATCTTCTTTCTAATTGGCACTGACGCTCGCAACCTATGCCACCATAGTCTGTCGCGATCTGCGTCATCTGTGCGAACTGTACTAACGCTCACAACCCATACCAACACAGTCTGTCGTAATCTACGTCATCTGTGCAAATGGCACTGACGCTCACGACCCATGCCGATATAGTCTGTTGTGATCTGCGTTATCTGTGCGTAATGCACTGACACTCACAGAGTCACAGCCCATACCAACACAGTCTGTCGTAATCTGCGTCATCTGTGCAATCGGCACTGACGCTTACGACCCATGCCGATACAGTCTGTTGTGATCTGCGTTATCTGTGCGTAAAGCACTAACACTCGCAACCCATACCGATATAGTCTGCTACGATCAGCGTCATCTATGCAAATTGCACTGACGCTCGTAGCCTATATCAGTATAGTCTGTTGCGATCTGTGTTCTTACTTCGACTACTTATTGGAGCTCATAACATAAAGTAATCTAAACATTCACATTGCTATCATCATATAATCTTAAAATATTATGACAAAATATCTATTCATTTATCTTCTTTATCATTCATTCATCGCTCTCGTTATTACTGTCATTACCGTCGCTATCGTTTTCGCTTCCGAATCCCTTAAAATTTAGCCACGGATGTATTTTGTCAATGGAAACTACATTTTCGTACTTTTTGCCCCCTTTTCTCGTAATAGGAGTATCCTCCACTAAATATCTATCGTGCGGTAACACTTTAACAATTCTGTATGGACCATGAAATTTAGCTTTTTTTTGCTACCTCCTGTTCTTTCTCAATTTTACGGCTAGATTCCTTCCTTAGATTTATCAAATCATCGCCACTTACCCGATCTACTGTTGTATTTATCACATCACTCAATATGTTTTCCGATATACTTTTAACGTTGTATCCAAATAGTAATTCAGAAGGACTTTTACCAGTGGTTTTATTGACTGATGTGTTTAATCCTAGCTGAATCTCACTCACGTACTCATCTCAAGTATTATCGTTTTTATTATGACATTTAGTACCAAGTGCCTCTGAAATCGTCCGGTTGAATCTCTCGACTTGTCCGTTTGCACGAGGAGTTGCTACGGCATTTAAAATATGTTTGATACCAGTATTTTGGACAAAACTTTTAAACTTAGAACTTGTGAAACATGTGCCTCTGTCAGTTATCAATCTAGTAGGTGCACCAAAATAACTAAAATAATCTTGAAGTACACGAATAGCAGTAGTAGTTTTAGTATCTCGAACGGGTTTGATACTAATAAACTTGGTAAAAGCGTCTATAACTACCAAAAGATACATGTTTCCTCTACGTGAACGAACGAATGGACCCAAGTGGTCGGCATGAACTGTATGAAATGGAATTTCTGGCTTCGGAATAGGATGAAGTAGGCCTTCTTTTGGTCCTCCAGGTGTTTTATGATATGCGCATTCTAAGCATGCCTTTACATATTTTTTTGTGAATCTATTCATTTTTGGGAACCAAAATGAATCCTTGGGCCGTTTTAATGTTTTATTGTAACTAAAGTGACCCACGTCATCGTGGTTCATCCGTAACAACTGCCACCTGACTGACCTTGGTACTACCCAACGCACTCCTCCATCAACTATTCTATACACACGATCACCATTTAATTGATAATTTTTATGAACGTCTACCACGAATGTAGTATAATTACTCTTTAAGATCTCTTTTATTCTCTTAATCTCATCATCATCGCCTTGAACTGTTGCGATCCAATCCTGTACGTCTACAGTAAGTACATCGAAAACATGGATCACATCAGAAGTGGTAGGTTCATCAACAGGAGCACGACTGAGTGCGTCGACATGTGACATACTTACACCAGCTCTGTATTCTATTTCACAGTCGTACTCCTGGAGCTGCAACCACCACCGACCTATCCTTGGAACTAGATCTCGTTTAGTCATGGTAGTCCGTAGCGCATTGCAGTCCGTCACTATTTTAAATTTTAATCCTAATAAATAAACTCTGAATCTATTTAACGACGCTACTACTGCAAGTGTCTCTAAATCGAACGAATGAAGTTTTTGTTCGTCAGCTGTTGTTTTGCGACTGTAATATGCTACGGGTCTCAGTAATCCATCTTGCCCGCGCTGCATGAGAATTCCTGCAACGCCGTGCTTCGATGCATCTGTGTGCAATTCTGTATCTAATTTGGCATCATATAAGGCGAGTAAGGGTCTCTCTACTAATTTACATTTTAAGGATTCAAACGCCAACATTTATGCTCTTCAGTCCACTTCCAAGTAAACTGTTTCTTTAATAAATCGGTCAAAGGACGTGCAATCAGGGAGAAATCTTTTACAAAACGTCTAAAGAAGCTGGCTAACCCTATGAAACGTCTGACGTCATGAACATTCTTGGGAGTCGGGAAATTAGATACGGCTATTATTTTACGCGATCCAGGTCTTATCCCAGATCCACTAACTTCAAAACCTAGGAAATCAATTTGTGTATAAAAGAAGAAACATTTCTCCAATTTCAAAGTAAGATTAGCATCACGAAAAACACCTAACACTTCATCCAATCGATTTAAACCTTCATTAAACGTATGTGCTGGTATTAAAATATCATCCATGAAAACTATAGAATAAGCTATCTTAGATAATACTTTATTCATTGTCCTCTGAAATACTGATGGGGCATTAGCTAATCCGAAAGGAATTCTCTTGAACTGGTATTGGCCATCAGGGGTTACAAATGCTGTTTTATCCTGGGATTTTTCATCAACAGGCAATTGATAATAACCTGATGCCAAGTCTAGACTAATGAATAGAGAATGACCTGCTAATCGGTCTAACTGATCATCGATCAATGGTAGAGGAAAATGCTCTTTTTTCGTTTTTCTGTTTAAAGCTCGATAGTCAACGCAGAGGCGTTTGTCCCCAGTCTTCTTCTTAATTAGAAGAACTGGACTGGCATAAGCAGAGTTGGATTCACAAATTATATCCGCTTCAAGCATTTCCTGTACCATTGATTTCACAAGTTCTCTTTCCGGATAAGGTAACCTATAAGGTCTATAGACCACAGGTTTTGTATCAATCAATTCGATTTCCATCTTTTCCACGTTAGTATACCCTAACTCCATCATATTACTAGAAAAACATTCCTTATACTTTTGTAATGTATCCTTCAATCTGGAGACTTCATCATGAGATAACTTTTTATCATAATTAAGATATTTATCTGTATAGGCATCGTAGAAATCCAAAAAATTTACGTTCAAAATCGTATTAGTACATAAGGCCCGGGTTATCAATAAACCCTGTTCTAAATTTATATTATTATCTGATATATTTTGTATTAATAGTGCACCGGTCTTATTTATTATATTATATTCGCCGGGCATCAAGTAGTATTCCTTTCCAGAAAATCCCCGCAAAGAGCCATTAACGTGTACGACACCTGTATAATTGACGTCACTATTTATTTTTACTACGCATGTATCACGCGGTGGAATCAACACATCATTGCAAAGAGTAAGTTTAAGTTTAGTCGGTAAAGATTGTTCAAAAATCAGAGCGTTGCTTGTCTTTGTTATAGTTATACCTGGTAACTCAGTAAAGCTGTGTCCGATCAAAATGTCGTACTTGATCACATTATCCTCAACAATATAACTATCTACTGATCGTGATATCCCTTGAATTTCGATCTCGACTACCACCCTCCCTAGTGGCAAAACAACATTGTTACCAATGCCACGCATAGTAGGTAGTTGCTCTGACGACCAGTTAATACCTAATCTCTGTGCTGTGCTGCGACGTAATAAAGTGCACTGGCTGCCTAGATCAACGTATCCGTGCAAAAATTGACTATTGACTCGCAATTCGATGAAATATTTGTCATTATTCACACTATTCACATTATTCACATTATTCACCTAAGTGGGTAGTTGAGTGTAAAGTACCGAATTTTTTTGCCTCCTCAGTTTTAATTAAATAAATAACATCATAACAGTTTAAAACTTCATTTAATGTCATATTAGAGTATATCTAGGTACGCTACCTGCCAGTGAGTGTTGTCTCCTTTCAAATCCTTCTTTTAAAAACAAATCCATGGAGTCACTACAAAACACTTTGGCGAGCTTGACAAGCATGTTTCACAAACGAATGGACCAATTTGAAGCCAATCTTCAGAGCAATGCCGGCCCCCCATCCGATACTGCGGGGCTAGTTGGCGAGTTCACTGCATTCCGAGCCTTCATACTTGAGACAGTGAAAGGACTCCAGCGGCAGATGGAGTCTCTAGCATGCAGTGTTGATCATTTGGAGATGCAGGGAAGGCGGAAAATTCTCCTGTTCCATGGGGTCGCCGAGGAAATGAATGAAGATCTAGCCCAGGTAGTGGTCAACGTGATTAAGTCTACACTCAAGGTGGATAACTTCGCGGTAAGTGCCATAAAGCGTTGCCATCGCATGGGAAGGCCTGCTACGCCTCATAGACATCGGCCTATCCTGGTCAAGCTGCAGCATATGTCTGTCCGGGAACAAGTGTGGTTTTCGAAGGCCAAACTAAAGGGTACAGGCATTACAGTGTCTGAATTCCTGACCAAACCTCGCCACGACCTCTTCTTGGCCGCACGGGAGAAATACGGTGTGGCAAAATGTTGGACCCGGGACGGCACTATATATGTACTCGGCGAAAAGGGACAGCGTCGCAAGATCAGTACCAGAGCTGATTTACACCATATTCCCGTAGTGGCGGCACAGGAAAGCGGTCAAGCGGAACCTCTTGCAGCCTCTGTGCCCAGGTTTGCCCTCACGAAGACTAAAAGAACCGTTAGAAAGTAGGTAACCTTTGGCAGGAGTTGTTCGTGTCATTGTTATACTGTCTTGTTTCCGGGCGTATGGTATATGTATCGCGCTGCATCTTTTTAACATCGTGGGTACTCCGATTCGGTTTTTGTACGTCGCGTCGCCGTCGTAATAATAATCTTTTGATTATTATTATGTTTATTGAAAATCATTTTGACAAATAGTTAACATAACAAAATATCCAGTTTTAGGTCACTGACAACTGACACCTTTGTTGCTCTGTCAAAAACAAATAAATTCAGACTGATATTCTCGTCTCGCGTTCTTTGTCGCTTGAGAAGTGGGGAGGTGCAGCGCGGTCCATAGATAGTCCGAGTACTGTCATTCTTGTAGTATCACGCATCACACAATTTATCTCTTGGTGTGCAGAATGTCCCTGAATGTCGTAGATCGTAAAATCCTATTATGTAAATTTATGTTTATTTATGCCTAATAAAATGCAATTGTGTTTATGTATACAGCTTTATTTCTTTCTTTCTTTTTTTTTTTTTTTTTTTTTCTCTTCTCTTGGCTCTGTATAATATGTTTCTTGTATGTTTCTTGTTATGTTGTGTTGTTTATCGCAGAATACCGTGTTCCAAAATTGTGTTGTGTGTGTGTGTGTGTGTTGTGCTATGTATCATCTATCTTAATTTTATAATTTTCTGTATCGGTATTCAATGTCGTGGTTAAAGTTTGCCATATTCTGTAATTTTAAATGGCACCTATGGATTTGATAATTTATATATTGCTCAACTGGCGGGTGGGCTGTATTGCCTGGATTACAGTAGACCGTGTAAAGTCAATTTAGCATAGTTTATAGCATATTGAAGATATTTATATATATATATATATATATTATTATTTATTTATTTTTCTATGGCTAGCGATAGTGAAATTTACTTTTCATTTAGTGATGATAACAGCGACATACTTGATGGTAATGCTAGTGCTCCCGCATTGACTGAAACTCTTCAGAATCAATTTTCCGATGTTTCGAGAAACTTTAACGTGGTTCATATTAACGCTCAGAGTATTCCTGGCCACTTCCCAGAGATGCTGACAGCTTTCGGTAGTAATAATAATATCCATGCTATATTAGTTTCGGAGTCATGGCTTAAGCCATGTCTACCCACAAATTCTTACTCACTACCTGGCTTCACACTTATCCGAAATGATCGCACGGGTAAGAAAGGCGGTGGTGTTGCTATATATCTCCGTTGCTTTATCCCCTACTCTGTAGTCGATATATCGGCACAACCGCCCGTATCAAATGCTGGCGAACATTTGTTTGTGGAAGTCAAACTGCATCACTCAAAAATTCTGCTTGGTGTTTATTACTCTCCTTCGTTACTTGTAAACTTCTTTTCATCCTTTGAGAATCTCCTACACAATCTCACCCCTTTGTACAATCACACCATTATCATGGGTGACTTTAACACATGTTTGCTAAAAAAAGATTCCCGCTCGTCTTCTCTTCTTTCTATTATACAATCTACGAATCTCTATGTTCTCCCTCTTAATGCCACCCATTTCTTTCCAGACTGTGCACCATCTCTTCTTGACCTCATGCTAGTTTCTTCCTCGGACCATGTCGCTAAACATGGGCAATTGGCAGCGGATATGTTCTCCTACCACCATCTTCTCTATCTCTCTTACAAAATCCGCCCACCCAAAGCAAAATCAAAAATATTAATGCAGCGTAATTTTGGAGCCATGAACATTGATCGGCTCAGACAAGATGCAAATGAGATCGATTGGGCGCCCCTATTAACATCAGACTCCCTTGACGAGAAGGTTGATATTTTTAATACCAACCTAATCGCGCTCTACGACATACATGCGCCCATTCGAGCTATAAAACTGAGACACCCCCCCGCACCGTGGCTCACAGATGATATAAAAAAATTGATCGCCAAAAAAAGTGCAGCTAAGTATAAGTTCAAGATGCGACCCACTGATCGTAATAAAGATAACTATCTGACGATACGTAATCACTGCAACAAGGTGTGTAGGAATGCACAACGCCAACATGTCCATAACTCTGTACAAAACAGTGACCCAGCTAAAGTCTGGAAATTCCTTAGATCGTTAGGGGTTGGAAAGCAACGGCAAGAACTAATTCCAACACGTCTCGATATTAACGCTCTTAACCAGTATTTCTCTGCTTCGTCCAACTTCAGCGGGACAGCTAAAAATAAAACTCTGAATCATCTTTCATCGCTTCCTACCCCTGATTACTCTCCATTTGTCTTTAGTCAATTGACCGCTTGTGATGTTGAGAAGAGTATTCTGTCTATATCATCTAATGCAGTTGGCTCTGACTCTGTCAGCCGCAAGATGGTGCTGCCCATCCTTGGTGATATTCTGCCTATTATTACTCACATAATGAACCACTCCATTGCCAAAGGTACATTTCCTACGATGTGGAAAGATGCCCAAATCATCCCGTTGCCCAAAAATCCTAAACCTACATCTTTTTCCGAATACCGTCCTATCTCTATCTTACCATTCCTGTCTAAAGTCCTCGAACGCCTCATCCAAAACCAGCTGAGGGAATTCATCCGTAAAAACAACCTACTTAACCCGTTTCAATCCGGGTTTCGACCGGGACACAGCACCGCAACTTCACTTATTAACATTACTGACGACATAAGATTCGGTATGGAGAATGGAAATCTCACAATACTCTGTTTACTTGATTTTAGCAACGCATTTAACACTGTGGATTTCGACGTTCTCCTTGCCATATTAAGCTCTCTCAACATATCTCCATCGGCTATTGAATTGTTTCGAAGTTACCTGTCTGGTCGCCGGCAGCGGGTCCGACTGGATGATACCTATTCATCTTGGTCTGACACGGCTGCGGGTGTGCCGCAGGGTGGCGTTTTATCTCCCTTGCTCTTTTCATTATTCATTAACTCTATCTCTAATCAACTTCTCTCTTCCTACCACCTTTATGCAGACGATTTACAAATCTACTACCAGACTAGTGTGGACGGACTGTCCCAGGGTATTGCCACGATTAATACCGACCTGGCCAACCTTAGTGCTTGGACCACCATGTATGGACTGAAGATTAATCCCGGTAAGACTCAGATTACTATAATTGGTAGCTCAAGACTTTTACCCAGAGTCGACTGGTCGGCACTGCCCCAAATTCACTTTGAAGGTACTACCATTCCCATAAGTGACACAGTTAAGAACTTGGGCATATATCTGGACAAAACCATGTCATGGACGGCTCAGGTTCAGAACGTTAGCCGTAAAATTTTCGCCGCCGGTGGAGCATTGAGGAGATTACGTAATTTCCTTCCTACCGCAACAAAAATTGCGCTAGCGCAATCCATACTTCTCCCTATTCTGGACTATGCCGATGTCAGCTATCTTGATCTTAATAAGGACCAACTTGATAAACTTGAGCGACTCCAAAACTTCTGTATACGATTCATTTTTGGTTTGCGCAAATATGATCATGTTTCCGAATTTCGTAAAAAACTCAAGTGGTTACCAATCCGCCTTCGCCGGAATACTCATATACTCTCTCTTCTTTTTAATATTTTGTTTAACCCGTCTATTCCTCTCTATCTAAAAAAAACGATTTCAATTTCTGTGTGAGAACAATTCTAGACACCTAAGATCCACGGAAAATTTAACCCTGGAAATTGTGAGGCATTCTACAAGCTTCTACGATAAGTCCTTCACAATACAGGCTGCACGATTGTGGAACGCGTTGCCTATAAATATAAGACGAGCACAGTCGCTGTCTACATTTCAAAGACTGGTAAGGGAGCACTACCTAGCGTTATAAGTATTTTATGTATGTTCACTCTTTGTTTTTTTTTTATTTATTTTTTTCTTACTTCTAGTAAGTATGTTATGTAATTAGTGTGTATTTGCATGCAGTATATTTATTTATAATATATATTTAACTTAGGTGTGTATAAATGTAGCTATGGTATGTATATGTATGTTTATTTATGGTATATATTTTATGTATGTATGTGTATATATAGGCAGGTACTTATTAAATGAAATAATATAATCTCTTAGTCTTCTTCACTTCCGTTTTCTAAATACTATACTAGATAAAATATTAAATTATTATGATTTAGTGTACACCGCAAACTACCCTGAATACTGGCAGTATAGTCCATACACTGGTTGTCTGGAAGAGATCGCAGACCGCGATAAGACCGCCCATTGTACAACTTTCTAACATGTATGTATCCATCGTATATATTCTATGTTTGGTGTGCAATAAAGAGTATCTAAATCTAAATCTAAATCTAAGTATTGAGTTTAATGCCATAACAGACTTTTCGCTACTTTTATCCGACTTTGATGTGTCATTAGGTAATTTGGAACAGTTACTCGCTCGGTGTCCTAGTCTACTGCAAATATTACATTTGAGAATGTTCTTTGTACAATTAAAGCTATAATGCCCCGTCTCGTTACAATTAAAGCAAGTAATAGACTTAGTGTTATCATGAGGTCTGTGAGATTTTGTGTTTGATGTCTGTTTATATGAGCTACCCACATTGGTGTTTATCCGTTTATCGTAGTGTGACCTTGTCCTATTATCTGGCTCCCACGGGAGCCAGATAATAGGACAAGGTTGCTTGGTTGACAAGGTTGACAAGGTTGCTGTTGCTTAATTGACTGTAAGTATCGCAACACCTGTTCAGGCTCCTCACATTTTGTTGCTTTGGCACCTAACCTTAAACTACGATCCTCTATGCCATATATCAAGCAATCAACCGCGCGTTTACCCTTAATTTCACATCGGTTTAATAAATTAATCTTTTCATAAAAATATAATTCTAAAGAATCATTGTATTTAACTTTTTTAGACAACATTTCTGTTAAAAGTTCTGCATAGTCATCACTCGATGGAAAAGATTCGGTTAATTTAATTTTCCATTCAGACCACGAAAACGACATCGACGGCAGAGTCTGATACCATGTCTTGGCCACTGAACTGCGCTGACGACTTGAGCTCAAGCAGCCGCGTCGCACCGAATTCGAATGATCCCGTCGTGCTGATCTCGAAGTGCATCGACGTGCTGATCTGGAACTATCTCCACGTGTAGAACTCGAACTACGCCTACGCTTCGAATGAGAGCGCCGGCTCACATCTACGCTGCTCTGTCCACTGTCATGTCTTCCATCAACTGTAGCTTCAGGGGTGTGTAATTTTGTTCTTCGACGTTTCTTCCGTAATATATTTTGGTTATTTTCGCTATCTGTGTTTTGGACGTACGATTTCTCGCGAGTCTTCCGATGATGGCGTCGTTTACGTGATGATTTTTCATGATTATGTTGCGTTCGGTCAATATCACTCATGGCGGGTAGTTACGAAAAAAATATTTCTCACAGGATGCACCAGTCGCGGAAATAACTAGTGAGTTTCATCAATCCCACTTCTGAGATGATAGATCTTCTCAATATTCGATGAAATAATGCAAGATTGTCTTGTTATAAACAGATTTATTATAAATCAGTCAAATCGTCTACACTGTTCGACATCTGATTCTACAATGCTGGCGCTTGTCCGTCTAGTCTATGTTGAAGTGTCATCTTACGTCAAAGTCATAGATATCACTTCAACATTTACATTCGTGAACTTACTAAATCGGTAGTATTGCCATATCACAAAAATAAACTAGTTCAATAATAAATAAATATACATTATAATGAATCGATTCTTACACTACAGAGCACGTTTAACATCTATTCAACACTAGCTTGCCCGCGGCCTACCTCACGAGGAATTCTGATCCTGTTCCCACAACCCATAGAACCTATGCCAGTGATAAAAACTACCCTATGTGTTATTTCAGATTGTAATATATTTCTAGTTTTGTCTTAATTTTAATCTTCGCCTCTGCTCACTTGGGTAGTAGCATATGACACTCACAAATAATGTGGCCTTCTATTTTTCAAAATCGGTTCAGTAGATCCAGAGATTACCCCCTACGAACTCACAACATCACAAACTCACAAACTTTACCTCTTTATAATATTTTAGTATAGATGTACTTCGGATCGTATTGGTACAACTAATTATTATTGTTGATAAAGCATAAGTTGTCTGGTGAATAGTCTCCGGGCACATTAGAACAGTACTGTATGCTCGCTTGTGCTTGCTTCACACTAGCAGGCTTTACGACTGACTAGTTTGACTCAACCATCCATCCGTATTGTCTCACCTTACTTCATTAAAATTACATATTACCAGAGCGCAGATCACTGAGTACAGTGACGACGAACCTTTACAGAGTTTAAAAGCATTTACGAGCAACGCTGGCACCCGACATGTTGTAAACGGTAACAACACGTGAGCTCAGGCCACGAAACCGCTATAAAATAGAACTATATGTTTGATTCGCACATAAGTACACGATGACGAGTGAGGGATCACAGTCTTCGCCTGTAATCACTCAGAATGAATGTGCTTTGTGAATTTTTCCACAGTGTAACAATCCATCAAACATTGTTCCGATCTGTCGACGAAGCAGCGGCTGGTGATCTTCTTCAGTTCTCGGTTACAATCAACGCCTTTACATTTCACTCGCATCGCTCCACAACTCATCGAATCAAATCGAGTGGCTCTACAAGATGAAATTCGATAATAAAAGAACAATCGCAGCGCCAGCTAAGCCGCTAAATTGAAATTGTATGAGGGCTGATACTAAAAATGAGATGGTTGGTGAACAGCGGATTTAATTGTTAAAAATGTACGAAATGGCCAAGATTTGCGCGCTTATTGCACATATATTATACGCTATAATCTATCCCTGTACCAAATTTCAGCCAGGTCCGTGCGCCGTTCTGGCGTGAGTGAGTAACAAACGTTCATCCATACATCCAAAGTTTCACATTTATGATATTAGTGGGATTAGTTGGATGTACTCAATGTACATATTACGATCACAGCAACTAGTGATGGACCGACTATTTTGGAATTCTGAATTGGAACTGCCATCAAAAATATACTGAGCCTCATTGAAACCTAGGTAGATACTTTAGGTAAAAAAAACTTACATTATTGTATACCTATGGGCACTTATTACTCGTAGATCTCCTTCTAGAAATATACTTAATGCTAACGCAAAAGTAAACAAAGTCTGAGAGATAAATCGTGTTCTTGAATAAGTTCCGCAGCGCGCAGCTACACGACCCCACGGCCCTGCGCACGCCGCGCGAGCCGGGCCGGTGATCAGTTTTACGATTGGAACAATTAACCATTAAGTGCTGTAGCGTCCGTTAGCGATAGGGTATGTCCGCGGCGGGGGATCGGGTGCTATGGCGCACGCTGCGACAGAACCATGTCCAGCAGTGTAACCCATACAGTTGAATAAACAACGACATCCTGCCCTCGAAATATAGGGAATAGTAACTATTTAATATCACGTAGGAAGCATACCTCTACGGATTGTTTTGGCCTTAAAATGGTTTGTTCAGCAAAGGTACGGTACACATTCTAATTCGAAGAATGCTTGTGATTGGAATTGGTTAGGTTTATTTTATTCGCATGGTAACGCTGCACTTCTGTGGAACGGTTTGCCTGAGGCGTTGAGCTGCACTCGCTCCGTGTCTATTGATGGAACATAATTGATACAGTTTATTTCCTTTATTTTACGTAGGTTTAGATACAAACACTTAACGGGCGAGGGGCCAATACTGCAAAAAAGCGCCAGTGGCAGCCATTACTCTGTTGCTTTGTGGCAGCGATGCACGACTGGATCGTTTTGTTTTTATTTAACCAATAAAATAGCAAAAGCGTATTGGTCCACCCCGGCTACTGGTGCCCATGAACATATATCATTCCAGGCTATCCTCCTGAACATACATATGCGGCGAACCTATTCCCTAGCAAGAAAACTACATTTAGCTGTTTGATTGAGGTTGTCTGTAGGGTGGATTCCCTAATCTCTAAATATAAACAGGATATCCCTTTATACCTTTTGGGACGGTTAGGGAGTATTTACCTATATTTCTAAATGATAAACTTAACATGTAGGTATGGGTGCTTATTTGAGGGCGTCATGTTATCTTCCACATTAATGATTAAAACTATTTACCTATACTTCTCTTCGCTCCGCCGAATGGGACCGCAGCAGTGTAAATCCATGCGATTTCCTTACACAAGCACTACGCACATCACTATTTACGAAGATGACTTCACAAGACTTATATGAAATTTGAAATAGCCGCCGCCCCCACAGCACCCCGGAGCCAGCGGAGGTTGGTCCCCTGCAACAAACAAAAGAGCCGCGTCAAGCATCGTCATCCACCAACGTGGCGCCGACGGGCGGCACGCAGTAGGCAGTAGGCAGTAGGTAGTAGGCAGTGGGCAGTAGGCACATCTCGGCGGAAGACGAAGAAGGTATTCAAGGTTGTAACCATTGTATTATTTGCGCTGTTCCCGATGCTGCGGTTGCTTTCCAGCAGCCCAAGGTCTCGGGTCGACTAATATGTTGGGTCATCTCATGTATGTATGTCTTGCACACTGTAAATAATAAGATAACACAAAACAAATCGCGAATAAACGGTTAAAGTAAATGTATGTCAAAGTGTAACATTCGCGTAAACTTCCGATAATATCTACTTTTAATTCGGGAACGATGTTTAAATGAAATCATTTTTGGAGACGAATTAGATTTTATAATTGTCCTTTAAACTTAACTTTACAAGAGTCATTCTAAGACTAAAGCTTAAATTAAGTACATGGTTATTTCTTAAGCTTATCGCGGTCGCGACAGACCGTCGCCAGTGCACACGCCACCTTCCAGCGATAAGAAAGTGCTCCGTTGAAGCTTAAAGCCCTACCGCAGGCTATGGTCAGTGATGGTACGTAACTATCTTGAACCAATATTTTGTTTATAAACAAATGTGCACGCACGTGGGTCACTCACTGGTGTGCGACATCTAAATTCAAGTAATAAATCTTTAATTAATAACTCTTTCAAATACTCAATAGTGCAAGTTCGTTCGTCTAAAACAAAATTTAAACGACTTACTATAAAATTGTAAATTAGTTGTGTCGGTGCATTGGAGATATTACAAAAAATACTTTTGTTATGTTAAATGAGCGATTTTGAACACACAAATAATATTTTTCAATTTCTTGTCTCTGGTTGTTTATCTATTCGTCTGTATCGGCGTGATGGACGCAAAAACTATGAAACGGATTTTGATGCGGTTCCTTCTATTAGAAACGTCTTGTTCAGATTTAAAATCTGCCGTATGTTTGATTGCAATTGGTTAAGTAGAACCGGAGACATGACCAAAAAATCCGTTACGCACAGGTAGATTTCGTGAAGCAATTAATATTAATTTATATAGAGAACTACGGACTTTAAACATTTTTTTTTTCTCGAAAACGGTAGCTTTTAGCGAAAAACTTTTCAGACATTTATTTTAGACTTAAAAATGGCCTATCGATTAAAAATGTTTCTGACGGCAAGAATGTTCACCGGTTAGGAGTTATGATTTTTTTCCCAAAAAATTTTGGTTTCCCCCCCCCTCCACTTTTGGTTAAAGTTTTAATCTTATAGGTTTATAGTTTTTTTTTTTTTTTTTTTTTTTGGTGTAGGTACCGTGTGCCTAGTGGGCCTACCAGTCCACCCGCGTGGGGTGGCCCGCGAAGCTGGGACCTAATCAGTATCTCCCTCACAGAATGAAGGCTTTGTTCGTCTGGTGTATGTGTAGCTACTGTGTTGTTTTTTCATTTCCCTTTTTGGGTTCATTCATTTATTTATTATCATAGTTGTAGAGTACAATTTGTATTTAATTATAATTTAAAACAGTAAATAATTCCACATTCTTTAAAATAGCCAAAATATAAATACAAGTGGTTAAAAACAAGTTAAAATTAAAACGATAATAATTATTAAAGCTAGGACATAATACAATTTGGTTAAAAATTTAAAATTAATTACAATAATAATTCCCACATTTACAAACACAATAATTATAAAATTTAAAAATAAAAATAAAAATATAAAATAATTACAATTTGGCTAATAATTTGCATTACAATTAATAAAAAAAACTCATACATTTGATTATTTACAGTCGTCAATATTACATTTTAAAAAAAAAACAGAATTCAATCCTATAGATGATATAATAAATAGTTAAAATCTTTATTTGAAAATACTGTACTCTACTGGAGTACTGCACCTCCTTGAACGGCGTTCTTTTTGGTGACGCGCTGGGACCGCCGTATGCTGGCAGCGCAAATGCGCTTATCATACGGCGCCCAACACGCCACCCGCCCTGTTCCTTTCCATGCATTTTCTTACTATCTTGGTGCAGTACTCCAGAAACTGTTCTCTATCATCATTATTTTTAAAAATTTCTAACAACACCCCTTTGTCCAGCCTCTTCCCTAATCTCATCTCTGTATTATACTTGTCTACCCCGTTCGCAGGGCAGTCAAACAGGAGGTGAGAGACCGTTTCGTCCTCAGTCGGACTACAGATGCACGATGGGCTCGCCCTGCACTTGAATCTGTACAAGTACGCGGCGAACGCACCGTGCCCCGTGAGGACCTGAGTGGTCTCGTACGAGAGTTCCCTTTTTAAGGCGAACTTATAAGCGGTGAACACATCAGGGAAGAACAGTTTTGTGCCACTGGCCACCGTCCCCGACTGGTAGCGCCGGTTCCACTCGTCAAGCGCTCCATTACGGATAAGACGCCTGACGTGTGACACCGGCACCAAGTCGTACACTGGTCGAACCTTGGACCGGAGAGCCGCGGCTTTCGCCAGCTCGTCAGCCCTCTCGTTCCCCGCTAAGCCTGCGTGAGCCTTGATCCAGTACAGGGACACTTCCCCGCCTTGGATCAATGCTTCACGCAGGTTCGCCCTGGCTTCAACCGCCAGGGGATGCGGGGACTGACTGTTTACAACAGTTTCTAGGGCTGAACGAGAGTCGCTTAGAATTGCAGAAGCTCCGCGGTGCTTTGCGGCAAGCCCCGTAGCCTTGCATATGGCCAGCAGTTCCGCCTGGTAGACAGTGCAGTACGGTGAGAGAGCAAGCTTGATGGCCTTGGTTTCGGTTTCGCCATTCCATATAGAAATGGCGGCCCCCACCCTGCCATCAATCTTGCTCCCGTCAGTATAGTACCGCACTGCACTGTCCACCCGCTCGACCTCCTCTGCGGTCGTCAGGCAAGCGAACTGCAGGCTCATATGGTCGGCCGGGTGGGGCCTGCACCTGAATGGAGTCGGTGTCTCCACCTGCCGATCCGCCAATTCCGGCCGCTCTGCCCCCCGCCGGCACTCGTACAGGGCGGCATTTTCCCTTATGCGAATGTCGAGGGGGAGGAGACCGGCCAGAGCCAGAGCGGCATTTAGAGACACCGTCCGATACGCCCGACAGAGCTTCTGTGCGAATCCGCGCTGCACGGCTTCCAACCTTTTCCTCGTTTCGACCTTGTGTGTAGACGGTGCCCAAACGGCAGCGGCATACGTGATAATGGGCTCCACGGTGGCCGTGTATATTATACGGACCACCTCCGGGTGGAGCCCCCAGCTGGATCTGGCAGCTGCCGATACACCCTTGTAGACGTTCAACGCCCTGCTGCAAACACTTTTAACATGGGCGTTGAACGTCAACTTGCTGTCTATCAACAGCCCCAGAATCTTGACCTCCTGCACCGCGGCAATGGCAACGCCCGCCATGCTCAGGCGTGGGGTGTCATACTTAAGTTTCCGGGTTAGCACCATTGCACTGGTCTTGTGCGGTGCAAACCTCAACTTATTTATGACACCCCATTCCCGCACGTATTCGAGCGCGGCATTGCCGCGATGTTCGATATCCGCTGCTGTGTCACCGGAGAAGACGAGTACTACGTCATCGGCAAAAGCCTGGCAGTACTCGCCTCTCCGGGTCAGGCCAACTAGCAGCGGGTCGATGAGGAGGTTCCAAAGCAGGGGTCCCCCTATGGAGCCCTGCACGCAGCCTTTGTTACATTCCCTGGTGTGCTCAGCGCCCCCGTACCTGACCGTGACCTGCCTCTCGCTTAGGTAACTTCGCAATATGGCGTCGAGCCGTGGTGGGCAATTGGCCCTCGCCAGCGCAACCTTCACCGCCGGCCACCAGGCACTGTCGAAGGCGCCCTCTATGTCTAGCGAAACCATCGTGACGATTTTCCCCTTATGGGTTTCGCCACGAATATGGTTCACCAGATCATAGAGGGCGTCTTCCGTGCTGCGCTGTGCGGTGAAGCCGTACTGGCGAGGACTCAATGCCGGCGCCAGATGGTGGCCGAGTCGTCGTACCACCATCTTCTCGAGTATCTTCCCCATGACCGGAAGCAGCCCTATGGGTCTGTACGACCGTGGGTCCTGGTAGTCCGACTTCCCAGGCTTGCGAAATGCAACCACGGTCGCCTCCTTCCAGTCCTTCGGGAAGTACCCGAGTGCGAAGCACCTATTATATAGTGTTAGATGGAGCCCCATGTCGAACAGAATGGCCCGCGAGCATATTTCAGCCGTGAAACCCTCTGGCCCAGGGGCCTTTTTCGGGTTAAAGCTGAGCACCGCGGACCGAAGCTCTTCCTCGGTAAAGGCCGGTTCATCATCATTATGTAACAGGACCTTTACCGGGATTTCGGCTTCGGCCCTGATACGGCGGTGCTCGTCTGTATCACTACCCTGATGGTCGCTGGGGAAGAAGGTTTCCGCCAACACGCGCGCGGAGTCGTTCTGGCCGACCGGAGCCCCATTCTGCGAGAGCGGCAGTTCTTCCTCCTGTTTACCTGTCCTGCGAATTACCCTGTATATACCCTCCCAGACCCCCTCCTTCGTCTGACGCTCACAAAAGGATTTCCAGGACCTAATTTGTGCTGCTTTCGTTTCACTTTCGTAGAGGGCTTTCGCCGCCACGTACTCATCGACGACGCTTTGCCGACGCGACTGTGAAGCCCAATGGACTCTGCGCTTCTTGGTCGCGACTGAGCGCTTCATCTGTTCTAGCTCGTCAGACCACCACGGAACTTTGTATTTGCCGAATTGTTTGAGCTTGGGCATCGCAGCTTCGCACGCCTTCGTCACCGACTCCGTGTGTTTTCGGACTATGTCGTTCAGAACACCCGCGTCGTCAACTGACCGGATATCTTCTGCAGTTAGCCGGTTCAGCCCACACTCCTCGCTGAACTTACTGCAGAAGTGTTCCCAGTTGGCTTTGCGGGTGTTGAACACACGGGTCGTCCGCTCCACTGCGATACCTTTCGCTCTGCGTAGTTGAATTTTGAACATTATTCCGTTGTGGTCCGACGTAGTTAGGTCCTTGACTACTCTCCAGTCGTCGACCAAGGCGAGCAGGTCCACGCTGCAACAAGTCACGTCGATAAAGCTCGTGAACTGTTTACCCCCACGCATGGTATCAAACGTGGGGGTAGACCCCTGATTTAGTACGTGGAGGCCAGCCCCCTCTACGAAAGCGGCGAACTTCTTTCCCCTCCTATTAGTTTTGTGGTCCCCCCACCATATATTCCTGGCGTTCGCATCCCCTCCAACGATGAGTCTTGATCCACCTAGGGTCCCCATGATGGAGGTCAAGTGGTCCAGGTATGGGGCCATCGCCATCTTCTTGTCTAGGTAGTACGATACGGCGAGGACATCCCAGGCGCTGGTGCGTAAACGGACCACCGCGATGTTGTTGGTGGTCATGTGGGGGAACTGTTCAACGCTGATGTCCCGGTTGAAAACCGCGACAGCAGCCTTGACAGTGCCCCCACCGCGATTCGCGCACTGGAATATCCTCACCCCACCGTACCCCTTCATCTCATTGATGGCCCCGACGTATGGCTCCTGGATGAGGGCCACGTCCACTCCCTTCCTCTGGGCCTCCATCATGAGTTCCGTAGTGGCCAATTGGTTCCGCTGGAGGTTCGCCTGCACCACGGTGTACAGTGCGGTACCATCTGCAGTGCCTGGGACGCCCGCGGCCACCTTAGCAATAAGCCACGTTCTGCCGACTTATGGCGTCCCATTTCTATAGGTTTATAGTTAATAGTAATAGTAATATAGTAATATAATAAGTTAATAGTTAATAGTAATATAGTTAATAGGTTTATAGTTAAAAGTTGTTGGTATTCATGTATACTATGGGATAAAATTAGAACGGTTCGAATATCTTTCATGGAACGTGAAATTTTGAGGAAAAACTGATTTCACAAAAAGTGAGGCCCTACCGTCCCCTTAGGTCGGATTCCACCCGTTCACGAACTTAAACTAAGTTTACGCCCAAGCAATTTTTGACCGCAGTTTGAAAGCGATCGGGGCAAAAATGCGACCGTGAGAGTGCCGCAAATTTTGGGAAGTGGAACCATACATACATATAAACTTTTTGACCAGTGGTCATTTCGGACTCAGGGGGTCATAACTAGACCTCCTATGAAGACATTTTTTTTAAATTCGACAGTAGTCAAGAAACCGATTTCATCGAAATCTACCTAAAAACGATAACCGAGCTCCGCGCGGGTGGGACCGCGGGCATCAGGCATCGTCATACAATATAAACATACTATCAAATTATTTATTCTTGAAAATAGATAGCTAATGTTACTTTTAAATGTACGTTATATTGCATCGCTTATATAGAAAGAAAGAAAGAAAAGTTTTTTTATTCTGTACCTGCCTACATAATAAAATTACATCAACTCAGTACATATAAAAAACACATCCACACAGAATAATGGCCGCCTCTCAGCTTATATGCTGTCCGCGTATTAGTGCCAAAAAGCGGACAGCGCTGGTTTTCAGAGGCGGCCAATTTTGGCTACATGAAAAGATAATTAAAAACAAATTAAAAATAATAACATAAGACTCCCAAACACTGTCAACAAAACTCCGCACTACTCAACACGAATCACATTACACTAATATATTTATATCGCACAACTTCAGCTCTAAGACGCCTCGAACAACTTCAAAGGAAATTCAACAATTTTGTGAATAACAGTTCGTAAAGGGTTAGATGTGGCTTAAGGGATTGAATATTAGGGAGCTGTTGGTTCCAGTTTAACACAAACTGTACAGATGTACGCGGAGGCCGCCTCCGCCCGCCGCCGTCTCGCGCTTCGCTCAGTACTTACGAAATGCTGACGTGTCGCTATATTTCACGATCTAGTCATACATGATATTATACTTACTTAATATTATATAGTTCAAGTTAAACTCATAACAAAATTAGGAAACAATTGCTCTGTTCTAATGACAGAGGACCAATGAGTCTTCCATAAGTCGAGCTTTCAAAAGATGTGGTTCTTCAGATAGATTGCACAAAAAAGTAACAATTCTTGCAATAATATAGAGCAACCCTGCTTGTTTTTTTCCAAAATGTTGTATCTCACTATAAATTAGTGAAAATGATTAAGTAGGTAGCTAGGTACCAGTAGGTAGTTTCGAGAGAAGATAACGAAATGATACCTACCTAATCACAATTCAAGACGTGCCGAGCCGACGTGTATCAGCTTTGTGAAAGAAGAAAGTGGGCGCGTCTAATGAAACAAGTGCTTTTTCCACTATCTCTTAGGGCTGCTCGCACAAGAAACAACGCGAAAGTTGTACATTTCTGATTTAAAATGTAAACTTGGCCGAATTTATGACTACCGTTCACATCTCAGCCGAGGCTCGGCAGTGAATTCCTTCAATTAATCTAAATGTAAAATACCATTCATGATTATTATAGTCATTTAAAAAATGCTTTGACGTCTCGACTGCGGGATGAGACCAGGACACGACAAACAGATGACGATGGTGATTTTTATTTAAAAAAATGTACTTAGCCTTGATTATGTTATATAATGTTTGTTTAATGTTGTCAGATATATAAATTACATAATATATATATAGAAACATTCATAGCGCTACTATGACTATGTGAAGATATTCATTGTTACAATGGGAACATTGCACAGTTTCCTGCTGATACCAGTGGCGTAACTAAGGCCCATGGCAAATACATTGGATGGGGCCCTCTCAGTAAAAATCCTCAAGTTATAATTAGTAAAATAAATAATCAATTAATTTAATTAACCACAAACGTAGTTACCCAACACAATTAGGCTACGTTCACTTTCTTAGTTAATAAGATCGGAGAATTTCTGTTACTCGCGTCAGGTCGCTTGCGTCACCAATGCTCCGCGATACAAAAATTAAACAACCAATGAAAGCGTTTTAAAGTTGATCGACATCAGTTTGTTTTGTTTTAATTGAAATTATTCAAATTTGTGTTGTACTTATAGGGTCTTCCGTTGTGTCTCACATTATTCGATTTACTGTAAGTTCTTAAAAAAAATGCTCTCGTGCCGGTGTAAGTTCTTAAAAAAAATGCTCTCGTGCCGGTGCAAGTTCTTATAAAAAATGACCGAGTTCATAAAAAAAATGCTCTCGTGCCGGTGCCTACCTAGCGCTGCCACCCTATAGTTACGCCACTGGCTAATATCATCAAGTGGTACTAATGTTAGTATTAATATTTGGTAATCCCGGGTACAAAGCACTGAAGCATAAATAACGATCCGACAAACTCATAACAAGATGTTTAAGTGAGCTGTTTCATTGGAAGGGATTCAAAACAATCTAACGAGAGGAACATCATGTGGTAGTAGATGCAATGTAACTGTACGCAGGCATCTTGGTAGCCACCTAATCATTTGCAATTTGTTATTGAAAATAACATATTTGCTCTGTTTGTTAAATTAGGTTCTATTCTCTAGATCGGCCCACCTCACATAATTTTAACCGAACATCACTTCGAAAAGTAGCAATTAGGCGCATCACTAATTTTAGGGTAAGAATATACCTAACTAATTTGTTCCTATAATAATTTCAACCCAGTTCCTAAGCTATTTCACTGCTTGAGAGGGGCTTGACAATAACCCAACTTGCTCTACCCCAGTTCGGATTAACAGATTTCGTAAACCCTTCATTACGTCTTTCTCCACAGTTCATGCAGGATTGTATAATATAAAATACGCACATGAAGGTCCGAGGTGCGTGACCGGACCTTGGTGACGACGGGAACATTGGGCTGTCACAGCTCACAGCCATACACCAAGTAGGTACTAATAAGCTCGGCATTGCATTCCATAATAATCGTTTAACATTTCCAACTATATACACAGTCAGGTCATAAATTCTGTCACATCTTTAATATAAAATAATTGAAACAAGTTTATTCATTATGTAACCATTTATATACCAAAATGAACTTAACAAAACATAGATTCTTATGACAATAAAGTTTGTTCAAAATGACCTCCGTGATTTTGAATACAGGCCTTCAATCTGCACGGCCAGTCGTCTATCGCAGCACGAACGAGGTCCATGTCAATATCGGCGGCTGCCTTAATCAAGGATGTCTTGAGTGACTCCAAATTGGGATGATGCTTTGAGCACGCCTTTTCCTCCAAGTGTTGCCATATCTTGTAATCTAACGGACTCAAATCTGGACTGGAGGAGGGCCAGCCTTCGTGCCGGATGAAGTCGATTTCACGCACCGCCAGCCAGTCTTGTGTGCTCTTCGCTCTATGAGCTGGCGCCGAATCTTGTTGGAATACCCAGTGCCTGTTATTGAACATGGTAGGAGAAACAGGTTCCAAAGGGTTCGTCAGGACTGTATTTTGATACACAACTGCATTAGTTTTTACACCTTTCTCACAAAAATGTACCTCTGTTAAGCCCCAATAAGAAACTCCCAACCATACCATGAGCGAGGATGGAAAATGACGTCGTTGGACACGCGGAATACGGTTGCTCGCTTCTTCACTACTGTGTGCGTACACCTTATCATTTTGTTTGTTGTAGCTCTCTTCTACGGTAAAAATTTTTTCATCCGAAAAAAGAATTTCCCGATATTTTTTTCCGCCGTACCGCTTCAACAAAGCGCGGCATCTCTTCAGTCTCAGGTCCATTAGACGAGCATTTCAATGATGTCCTGTTTTTCTTCGATATGCCCGAAGCCCTAAGTCTTCATTTAACACCCTTTTCACCGTGGTTCTGCTTAACCCCATCTGAAGGGCCAACAGTTTCTGCTTACGTTTGGGATTTCTTTGAATTCGCGCCTTCACAGCTTTTATCACTGCTGGAGTCCTAACAGACAGAGGGCGACCACTTCTTGACCTGTCATCTACACTAGAGTCTTCATTGTATCGTTTCATGGTACGATAAACGAATCTTTTGGTTATATTCAAATTTTTCAGTATGTCAAAAATTTGAATTGGCGCGTAACCGCAACGATGCAACGCAATACCTGCAACACGGTCTTCTTTAAGCGTCCACTCCATATTTAAAAATGAGTAAAATTCTAAAAAGTATACATTTTTATTTTCATGAACAATTCGAAATTCGAGTTCAATAAACTTTTTTATGGCCAGCATTCTAAAAGAAAAGTTTTTACTGTGTGACAATACTTATGACCTGACTAGGTATATAGTGATGTCAAACAGTCGATACGTCGGTTTGTACAGGACTAATATTCATATTTTTAGAGCATCGATAAACTAAATGGACACAACTGGTAAACTTGTATGAAGCTGTCTGTATTGAACTGTCCAACGTACTTGTGAACCTTCTAGCCGCGTATCGCCCTAGTTCACTAGTTTGTGTTTATGAAGACAGGAGAGGGGCAGCAGGGTGGATAAGTTTAGCGCCTACTTTGATGAGTCGCGTGGAGTTTACCACTAGTGGCGTCGGATGTGAATGGTATGGTACGAGACTATAGACTATAGACCTGACAGTGTTTACATACTGTGTGATTATAGAATATATGTGTCTGTCATCTAGTTTGTAATCTCAACATACCTACATAATCAGGTTTTGAACAATCATCGCACTTAAATTGCCCTGCGACATTAAAATTAAAATTTAATGAACCACATTGTGTAAACCACACACAACTGTGCCATAATGATGCTCTTGGTTTTGCCCGCCTCCTACAAAGCGGGATATAAGTTACAGTCGATATACGAGTATGATAGAGCGTGACGCATAGCTTTTCACTTGTGTTGCTGGGGTTTTGAGAGCCCCGCAGCAATATTATTAAATTTTTATTTTATTAAAATATAAACAAGTTCCTCGGCCAGTTAGTTCAGTCGAACACAGGTACAGCTATCACAGGGCGAATTCTTTGCAATATTTGGAAGGCCGTCGTGGGAGGCGACAGCTGTCGGTGTCCATTATCAGCTGAGCCGATCCATTATCCTCGGCTGCGATGTCCTGTCTATATCACTTGTACATCACTACAGCATTTACTGAGAAACATTGTGGCATCTTGGGGTCGTCGACTTATACGCTAAGAATTTTCTACACAGATTTTCATATCTGCAATCTCCATACTTTTCTTTTTCTTGTTCTAGTTCAGTTATATAATAATAACAAATATTTTAGGACATATTACACAGCGCCATCTGGACCCAAATTAAGCAGAGCTTGTCATTGAATTCTAGAATGCTGATAAATATACGTAGATACATTTTTTTGTAAATAAATACATATTAAACATGGCAACACGGCAACGGGAATCGAACCCGCGACTTCTGACTTAGCAGTCAAATGCTCTACCGCTGCGCCATAGAGGTCGTACGCCATATAGCTAGCGGCTATAGGAACGTTATCATTTCCATCAAATAAAATATTTTTGGTGGGTTGGTAAAGAAAACGAAACGAAACGAAACGAAACGAAATGCCGAATGAAATGTTCGGTATCGTTTCTGAATATTGATAAGTTGGAATAACGAAAAGTTAATTGAAAATCTTGTCGTTGATTTAAACTATGATAAGATAAAAAAAAAAGACAGATTTTTTCTATCATTTATATATCATATTTTGAGATCCCATTTTGATCATTCGAGTATTTCAGTGAAGATTACTCGAAGTGCTGCACTATCGTTAAGGTACCTGCTGGCCTGGTTGTTCGATGATCAAAGGGAGATGAAGAATCATCTCGGGATCATTTAAACGAAGTTCTAGATTCACTCACATACAAATATTCGTCATGAACAACGGGTAAGTCAAAGTCTGTATTTAGTTAACTTGTCACGGTGAATGTTATACCTTCGCGAGCGAGAATTATGTTCATGACAGCTAGCTGTTCAAGGCATCCAAATACACTTTCTGTACATATTATATATTCCAAGTATGTAATGAAAGCGAGCTCGTACAGTTCGCCCTCTTGCAGCCAACATTCAACATCGGTTGCAGCTAATGAGTGCGTGTTACAGGTGCCATTGTGTTGCACAACTCCGCTGACAGGGTAGCGTTATCATAACGCTCATTATTGTGAGTTTGGACAAGAGATAGCGTGAGGGCGTCATAACATCCCAGTAAATGAATGCCTATTGTGTGCAGGGAATAGGGAGCAATCGTCAGCGCAGGCTACGTACCTACGTGATAACGTCGCGTCGGGCTGGCCGCGGGACAACGGTTGATGGTTTTGATGTGACAAGTTTCATAGCGTTACTTAGGTTCGATTTCAATATCGTTTGGCAATTCTATTCGTTGGAAGTGGAACTGTATCACTATACTCTATCCAACCACATAATTAACTTTTGACAGCTCAATTTTTTATAAAAATAGTTATGTTCTAATGCGTAACCTATTCGATTTCATACAACAATCGACCTTATTTCTGAAGAAGTTTGTAGTATTGTAGACTTACTTTTTGTATACCAGGTATTTAATTGATTAAAATAATGATTAACGACGATTCATTTTAATAAAATAATATTCAAGTACCCATCTCAATTGTTTTTACATTATAGTGACGTGACAGCTTTTAATCCCTACACAACACAACTTCAACGTTTTGTTGTTTTTCATTCAAAGTAGATACAATAATGCATAATTTGACGTAAATGCAAATAAGAGTAACCGATTATTTGCTATTAAATAATTTGCAACTAATGTATTCGATCCCTACACTAGATGCGGTGAAATATAACTGTTTTTGTTAAGCGAGTGAATTATCGTATATTTAAATTTAACCTATTAAATTTAAAGCATTTTAGTGTTTAGAATGGGTTACAAATAGGGTAGATACACATGGTTAGGTTAGTTTATATATTTTTTGCCGCGCATTTTCTAGTTTACTTTTACGATTAATGCAATAGTTATGTTCTGAAGCAGATGTCAAAACTTAAATAAAAGGTTGGATAGAGATTAGTTAATAAGTTACTAATAATAAAATTGAATTATGAAGCTGTTCCAAGCAAATATTTCTAACCTTAGACAAGTATGGACTTTTTCGATGAAACACATGTTCAAATTCAAATTCAAATTATGTTTATTGTAAATCATAGGTACAGCGGATGTACCGGAGGTCGCTTAACGACCTCCGTCCTCCATGAGCGCAGGCCTGGGGGTGGCGGGTGAGGCCACCTGTCACCCCAGCAGAAGCAGGCCGGGACGGTGGGGCGACTTGCGCCCCTCCCCCAAACCGGGGCAAGACGGGGACACCGTGGTTCCCAAACCCGAGGGGGCCATCTCGAAACCGGAGATGGCCCAGGGTCAGTCGGGGTGCGAGGGATATGCTCTATGGGCAACCTTACACCCCGGCGTCTGTAGACCCGAGACGGCGTGCGGTTTTAGTCGGTTCAAGCCCGACATAACCGCCCCCGCTGGTACGCGGGGGGGTATCCGAAGGGATTTCCGTACAATAAAAAAAAAAATAAAAAAATAAAGGTGCAGCGGATGTTCACAAAATATTGAGGTCACCTATGTTTCACCATTTGGACGTACAATATTAAACAAGTAGTGATTAACTCATCACATAAATATTATTCAAAATTAAATTAAGCATACAAAACACACAACATAAATTGAAATTGAATTAATAATTACATTACATTTTGATTTTTTTAAATTTTTATTATAATTATATTAGTTATTATTACAGTGATTCATCCTCCAAATATTCTTTAATTGTATAGTCACATTTTTCTATAAATAGTTTGCGAAGTTTCCTTTAAAACTCTCCATTTCAGTTACATTTCTGATCGTTATTGGAATTTTATTAAATATGCGCGGTCCTAGGCATGTAAGTATCGAAAATAGTCCATCGTATCGCAAGAACGACTGAATAGTAAAGATTTATTTCTCTATCACAAAGGTACAACAAAGGCACAATTTGCATGTAACACCTAGGTCATTGTGTTACTCTCGTGCCTTGGTGGGAGGCTGGTGGCTGTAGCAGGAGAACCTGTGTTACAGATCACCAGGCTCCCAGCTCTAGGACAACCGTTACGTTTTACCGTGCACAATTGCGAGAAACCCTCCTTAGTAATCCAATTTGCGTTCAGGGGTCTGCCTTGCGGTTGTGGTCGCAGCACTAGTGGGACCGGTGGGTGTCACGCGGTGCTGCGACGACAATCCTCTTCTGAAAAGGCCGTCAAGCTGAGTGCCACCATTGTTAACATGGTACGTGTATGTAATGGTGACCCTCTTTCCTGAGACTTTACCTTCAGCTTACCATCAGGCGAGGTGAAATCAAATATAAATAATAAAAAAAAAACATATCGATACCACCAACGCAAAAAGTCGGAACACATTTTTTTATCAAAATGACCTTTTGTTCCATTAGGGCAGTATTATATAATATTAAACAAAATATGAACTCAGAATATAAAAATATTCAATAATTAACCAGGTTTTCAATCGTCAATAGTCACAACATTTGAACGCGGGAGCGCAAACCGTCGGACGGTGAGTAGCGACGATGTGCGCCGATCCCCGGGCGGCGCACGGGCCAATCACAGCACAGTACCGACGTCGTATGACATGCGGCAACCGCAAACGAAAATATTCATAATAATTAAGTTTCCTGAAGTATTCCTTTACAAATAAGACTTAGATTTAATAGCATAATTGTCAAGAAGTGAAAATGAGTAACACACGTTCGAAAAATATTTTGAATTTAGTTTTAAATGATACTGTACCTAACACCGAAGAAATAGCGGCCGGTCAACAAGATAGAAATGGTAAGTTTTATTGAATTGTCGTATATTTTATGTGAATAAAGTGTTTGTTTATCATGATATTAGGGGCAAAATACAAAATTAAGCGATTACAACGCATAACGTCGGAACATCTGTGTTACGACTTTATACGCCGTTTCTTTAGTGGGTGCGATGGTTAGTTACGACTTTTTACTACTGAACAAAAATACTCTAGAGGTCGTAACTTATACTTACGACATTATGCGATGTTGTAATTTAAAAATAAATAAATGTATAAGAACGTATCATAAACTTAAGACTTTATGCTTAGTTACAAAACAAAGATACAACTATTTGTTATTTAAAAACTGTTGTAAATATGTATAAAATAATTTATTTTCGTGTTTCTTGTAAATACATCTATTTATATACCCTATTTATATACTATTCACCTTTTTTTATACTAATACACCTATTTTATCATCTATAATCGAGTTACTTTTTTTCAGAATCGCCAGTACCAAGTGAGGCTGTGGCCCACTGGGATTTACATAAGACAATGTTCGGACAATCTTTTATGCATAGCAGCACAAGTAGTAGTCACTCATGATGAAATACCTAATAGTTTAGACAGTAACAATTCAGCTTCTATTCTGCCAATACCATCCTTTACGACAAAAGCTCTTGTTTAAACTACAGACAAGGAACAGAGTGCTGAAGTTTTAATTGCACAAAGACCGGTAAGCCAATATTCCTTGGATATAACACCAATGCGCTCTCCAAATGCTGATTTTATAGCACATGACGTTGTCGCTTCGACCCCTCAAATCCGAAATGTATTAATTTGCGATTCAGATTGTTCCTCTAGTAGTGGTAGTAGAGTCAGTACACCAGAATGTAGTAATATTTCGAGTCAGGATTCTCCGTGTTCATCTAATAACAATACTCCATTAGGAAGGATTGGTCGAAAACGTCAGCGTCACCATGATGAATGGAAGGATATAAAAAGAAAATGCTTAAAAAATTTAGGGAAATGTTATATGAGTAGAAATGGAATACCTAGGGATGCAAAAAATTTAAAAGAGCCATGTCCACATACTTGCCTACTTAAATGCTTCCAAAAACTTAATACACAGGAACGTGAACGTATTTTTGCTTCTTTTTGGCAACTTGGAGATCACTCTAGACAATGGGATTACATTGTTAATCATACCGAAGAAACCGACACTAGGTATCCTTCTACTTCAAATGCTGTACTTAAATACTTACTGTAAATACCTATTGTCGAACCGAACTCTGATGTACCTTTTTTTTTTTTTTTTTTTTTTATCGTGCGGAAATCCCTTCGGATACCCCCCCGCCGGCCAGCGGGGGCGGTTATGTCGGGCTTGCACCGACTAAAACCGCACGCCGTCTCGGGTCTTCAGACGCCGGGGTGTAAGGTTACCCATAGAGCATATCCCTCGCACCCCGGCTGACCCTGGGCCATCTCACCACTAACAGCATCGCTCATCCTGTCTCCTCTGAAAGCAGAGGAGTACGGAGAGCGATGTGTTCCCGCCACGTTGGGTATTGGCCGACGATCAATGCCAACCCTATGAAGGGGTGAAGGGGAAGCCATTGACCGCCGCCCAGGGTGTACCGGCCGCTCCGATTCCGTTCCCCCCGGACTGCAGCGGGATCGGAATCGGAGCGACACTCGAGGAGGACACTCTGATGTACCTAATAAAATATTAGTTTGTAAAACCATGTTCCTAAACACGATTTCTATAGGGGAGAGAACAGTTCAAACAGCATTGAAAAAATGGCGCTTAGGTGGTGGGTCTGTCTCTCCTGATCGGCGTGGTGGAACCAGAGTCATTGTCATAGATGACCAAATAAAGGAAGGAGTTATAAGACATGTTAATACATTTCAGCCAGTCGAATCTCATTATGTGCGCAAAAAATCTACTAAGCTATACCTGGATAGTGATCTTACATTCACAAAAATGTTTTGTTTGTACAATGAGTGGTGTGTTACTGAAAATATATTCAACAAAGCAAAGACAGCAAGACAGTATCGTGACATTGTAAATCAAAACTTCAATATTTCATTTCATAAACCGAAAAAAGATATTTGTAACGAATGCCATACATATAATATAAACAAAAATACATTAACTGAAGAAGAAAAGCAAAAGCAAGAACAGCACATGAAAAACAAAACTATAGCGCGATAAATTAAGGCTAAAGATAAAGAAGAAGCTTTAGAAAATAAAGGAAAAATAATTACAGCGTGTTTTGATTTCCAAAAAATTTTGAATTGTCCCCATGGCAATGTAGGTTTATTCTATTACAAAAGAAAATTGTCTATTTACAATTTCACAGTGTTTGATCTTGCTAGTCAAGAAGGTTATTGTTATATGTGGCCTGAGATTAATGGCAAACACGGAGCATGTGAAGTGGCAAGTTGCTTGTCTAAATTTATTGAGTCTAAAGTAAAAGATGGTGCCAAAGAACTTAGGTTTTGGTCCGATAATTGTGCGGGCCAAAATCGAAACCGAATTGTCTTTGCTTTTTATACTTATGCCGCTAAAAAGTATGGAGTAACAATAACTCATAGGTTTTTAGAGCGTGGTCATACACAAAATGAGGCAGACTCTGTTCATGCCCTAATAGAGAGAAATGCAAAAAATAAACTTATATACACGCCAGCGCAATGGTTTGCTTTAGTTAGATGGTCCAAAGTGAACCCTCCGAATTATAATGTAATTGAAATGAGTCTGTCAGATTTTTACAATTACAAAATATTACTAGAGGGTAGAAATTGGGTTAAAAATAGTAGGAATCAAAAAATATTATGGACCAAAATACGAGAAGTTCAAGTAGTATCAAATGAATCCCATATTTTGAACTATCGATATCAGTTGGAGGAAGAAAATTATATGAGCTTAATAACTAAAAAGGGGTATGAATCGAGAAGAAGGAACAATATTTCATTAGAAATAATTGAAAGTGATTTGAACCAATGTTACGCCAATCATTTATGTGTAACATCAGCAAATAATTATTGTTTATACGGGACTTAATCGCGTTAATAAATATATAATGGTATATATTCCGAAATAGTTCGAAATACTCGCACGACTCGCAGGCGGTGATGCTCCAATTCTTCAGTCCTACTCGCGACCATGGGCGCAACATCGCGTCCGAAACGTCGAGGTAAATATATACCATTATATATTTATTAACGCGATTAAGTCCCGTATAAACAATAATTATGTGTGAAAATCGTGTAAGTTTAAATCAATATAACATCAGCAAAGTTTAAGGATTTATTAAGTCTTTGTGAAGGACGTATAATACCTCAAGAATACCATAATTTTTATCAACAACTATCGCATAATGACACTGTTGCAGGACCTGTAGAAGAGAGTTCATCATCCGATTAGTGCTAATAAACAGTAATATGACTTTAATTATATTTTTATATGATTCTATGTTGATTTTTACATATTTTTATAATGTTGATCAGTAATTAGTAGGTAGATAAACCAAACATAATTTCTTAGGAGTAAAGTTTAGATTTTTTGTTTCCAAGAATTAGATTTTTATGTTTTAAATATTTGTTACAAGATGTACCTAGATTATACATTATATATTTTTGATACATTTATTCATATTTTTTATTAATAAGATAAAGCTATAATAAGGACAATTTCAAAAAGAAAAAGGCTGTTATATTTTTTCATAAGTACCTATAATCGTAAAAATTTTTAGAAGTATTGTTATGTTTTATTTTAAGTTTCCTATTATTAGAAAAATAATGTAAGAAGATTGAAATAGTGTAAAATTTGTTGTAATAAAGCTGATCTCAATAGCTTTTATTGTGGTTTTCATTTATTATACCCTAGATACGACGATAATTTTGTTGACATATGACTGTTTAAAACGTCGCATAAGGTCGTATTTTAAACATACGACTTTATTTGCGTTGTCTAAGTAGGTTTTAGTAGTAGCATATGGACGTAACAACGAGATACGACCTTTATGCAACGCGTATAAGGTCGTAAGTTACTAAATTGGCCTTTATTCTCTTAAATATGATTATTTATTACGCCAAAAGACTGTTATAACATTTTGAAGTCTATTATTAGTCATATGGAATGATAACTTTAGTAAAAAACTTTGTACAGAGTCAGCAAAACACTATATTCCTAAAAACGGCTCCCCTATAAAATTTGACTTTTGGAGTTACGACTTAATGCGTGGTAGGTATCGATATGTTCTTTTATTATACTTTACAAGAAATAAACTCTATAGAGGATACTACTATATGTGTGCCTATATGTATGGAGCCCCTTATTTCGCAGAAAGAAATTTCATAGAATTTCGTTTCACAGAAAAGGTTTCATATAATATTTGGTCCTTATATTTTTATTTCGAATATTATTGTTTCAAAAACAATTTACTACAATGAAACATATTTCACAGGAACACAATTGAATGAATTTTTTATCACATATTTTTGTTTAACAAACATCAAACTGTAGAATTATTTTTAAAAGAATATTAAACCACCTTTATAATTTTCCAAATCACATTTATTTTTAACTGTAACATGTACAATTTTAATTTTTTTCCGATTACTTGTAGTAATTTAAGTTCTGAATAATTTCATATCAATATAGAATTTTATATCTTTCGTATATTTTGTTGCAAATTTGTTTGCTTGAATTCTTCTAGAAAATAAAATAAAATCAAATTGTTATTAAATTGTTAATAAAACGTCATTATAGTTAACACCCCGACTCAGATTACCCCGACTTGGAGAGGTTAGGTTAGAAGGCTGAGGCGGGCGCGAAGCGGAGCGGAGCTCCCGCCTTAGCCTTCGTGGTTATTTTTTTTTAATCACCCAGATACAGGACCACCCAGAATCGTTGATTGTATTAGCTTATCGTTATATTAAAAAAAAGTATAGCTTCACCTGTAAATTATTTGACTGAAATGAACGGTATGAATTGAAAAGTTTAGAAACTGCCACTTTGATAATATGTTATTCTTGGTAATAAGTTTTATATTAAATAAACAATATAATGATAAAGAATATTTGATTTGTTATTCTATGATATGATGTGAAACAAAAATCAATGATTTAAAAATCTTTAAAGGAAGTATTCTGTATATATTGATTATTCTATGAAATGAAATTATGCGAAACATTTTCTGTAAAACGAAATTATATAAAACAATTGTCTATAAAACAACGCACACCCGTGCTGAATGTGTTAGCGTGCGCGCGTTAGTAAATATATTATGTGTGTTAGTGAGTGTGTGAGGGTTGTGTGTGTGTGAGGGTGTGTGTGTGTGTGTTTGTGAGTGTGCGAGGGTGTGTATGAGGGTGTGTGTGTGTGAATGTGTGTGTGTGATGGTGTGTGTCTGTGGGTGGGTGTGCGTGTATGTGGGAGTGTGTGTGGTTTACCCATTTATATTTACTTGAGTAGTGCATAGTTTATTGATATTACCTGTGTTAATAGGTTTTCGGTATCAACATAACATAAGCTTTATAATCAGGACGTCAGTTTCCTTTTTAGTTTAAATTTATTTAAATGGTATATGGGAAGAAGGGAGTTAATTTTATTGTACAGATATGAACCGCGGTAGCCTAGTGGTATGGGTAATGGACTGCTGAGACGAGGTCTCGGGTTCGATCCCAGGTTTTACCATGGCACACACCAATGACTTTTCGATGCTTTTCGAAGTTATGTGTGTATTTATCGCAGGTTTATAAGTGCCCGGTTAATGGCAATAGGCTCGCCACCTATTACATTGGGACCTAAACATAAACTGGCGAAATGTGGGTGCTAGCACCTCTGCCTACCCCTTCGGGGATATAGGCGTGAGTTTATGTTATGTTATCGACCCAAAAAACAATAAAATCTATGTGACAGGGTTGTTCTGTAGATAGTATTTATTAGCTTGAAATGACGGCGCTTATTTGCATTAAGGAAAGGATCGTACCCTGACTAATGATGTGACCTCAATATTATACGAAGTCTAAAAACCTGTCAAACTGTAAGGACATCAAACAACACCATGATTTTCTCGTTGGTTTATGGAGCCGCCAGTCCGCACTGGGCCCACAAAGTAGAGTTTATAAACGGATCTGATTTCATTTACTTATAAAATAGGGGGTTACACATTGTGGCACTGTATTGAAAAACTTATCGTCACTCGTCAATGTGTGTAAAGTTTGCCGAAGTGTGACGTCACCGGCGTCTCTCACTTAGCGATCCGCCTGAAGGCGAGCTAACATATAGAAACCTGTTGGGGCAATTCAAAGGAAAGGAAAGTGATAAACCCAAATCCAAGTAGGTACAATGAATGGGTGCGCCTGTGACCTAAATGTGGTACAAAAATAGCGCGCGCGCATATTGACGCCGATCTGTAGGTAAGCCGTAAGCGTTGTTGCTACTCAATGCGCAGCGCGGTAGGTACTGAGGGCGTACACGCATTCTTCACACTGAACGCTTCTAAGAGCCACGCTTTCCCAGCGCGAACGGAATGAGATGGCTCGGACGGTAGGGCGCCACTTCTTCGTACAGTTGATGAAACTGCCGAACTGAACAAACAAAACTCCTTACGGCAAGTCGTTATAAGTATTCTATTAGGTAAGTATTTCTCAATTCAAGCTCAGCTATGAAATAAAAGCCAAAATTTAAAGCAGCCAAAGGCGGGAATGGGTTCGTATAGAGGCGCGAGCGCACAAGACATGTTGCGGTATGAGTGACCGGCGGGTCGCGACTGCTTCGATGAGTTCCTGCATCAGTTGACACTACTGCCGGGTGCCTGATTTATTCTTTCTCTCATGCCTAGACTGCTAAACCGTTTTGTTTAAAGTTAATATCAGATGGTAAATCTCAGGCGGCTTAACAAACACTAGCACATTTAAGATATTGAGCGCAACGGGTACGTACATTAGGTGCCCCCTCCCTGTACAAACACTTTACATTTCTAGAGCGTGGAGCGGTCGCTGTCTCCGCCTCAGGTCGCCCCTACGCGCATCCTGCACCACGTACGCACTATCTTGTTCTTTACGTCTCTTGAAGTAAGATCAAGAACAGGATATTGATTTATTACCATTGAAAGATTATTATAACCAGCGACTATACAATATTAATTATATAGTTCAATTTTAGAGCTCTAATTGTTAGATCAGAACGAAGCGCAGTGGCCTAAAATATTGAGAAGAAAATACGGAGCGATAAAATTATAGTTACCATTAAACAAGTGAATATTAAGATGATAATGAATGACGATATCCTTTTTTAAGTCGACTTTGAAATGTCAAGATAGAAGGCTTTTTTTAACGTGTGAAAACCCCCACGGACTTCACTTCATTGGCGCCAACGATGGGATGGGCGTGTCGGAATCGGACCGACTAGAACCACACGGTGTCCTCCCAAAGTGTCCATTGCCGGGCACCCCGGCCAGCCCTCGAAAGGATAACACCAGGGAAGATAGAAGGCTAATGAAGAAGTTTAGTATTATTTTAAACATTTACAAATAACAATCAATTTAACAAAATGTTAATTATAAATCATTGCAGATGTGCTATGGCGATAAGTTTAGTGTCGTGTATCGGGTTCGACAGCACCACGCTAGTGATGCTTCGAAGTTTAACGCTGTCGCGCCGCGCCGAGAAAAGACCAAGGCTTTCTTCTGACGACTCGATATCTAAAAGATAACTTTGCAGCGATCGCTTTCATTGATGCGCCTCCGCCGAGATAAGGCATGACTTAGAACTATTCCTATATTCTGTAATAGTCGAAGTAATGTAGCTCTTGAACAAGCCACTATCTGAAGTCGTCCGCCGCTTGGCCCTTTGTTCAAACGATGATTTGCGTAATAGAGGACCGCGCAACTTTGTCTGCGGGCTCAACTTTAAGGACAGTTGGTGGTTGTGATGATTATACTTCAAAGTTGATACAGGGTGAAGGCTTCCCTTTTCTTCGATGCTAATGTTTTCAGAGTCAGTCAGTGTGTGTTAGTGGAGTCCACCTTTTTACGGTTACGGTTTCAGAACTATAAGTCATTTATTGCCCGCGGTTCACCTGTGTAGTTCACCTGTGTAGTTCACCTGTGTAGTTCACCTGTGTAGTTCACCTGTGTACTTCACCTGTGTAGTTCACCTGTGTAGTTCACCTGTGTAGTTCACCTGTGTACTTCACCTGTGTAGTTCACCTGTGTACTTCACCTGTGTAGTTCACCTGTGTAGTTCACCTGTGTAGTTCACCTGTGTAGTTCCCCTGGGCGGACCACGGTAAACTGTCTATTAGTATTATAGTTAGGTACCTACTAGTACTGGGGTGCTTGGTTGGGGAGCGGTGCTTGGTTGGGGACCTCCACGCGGTGCACCCTGGGCAACGGAGACAGCAGCGCCTCTCTCCTAGGGCGGGAGAGACGCTGCCGCTTAAGGCCAACTCCGACCGAGGCGAGGACGGCCCTGTTGTGGGCTGTTCGGAAGCTTTCCACGTGTCCCTCTGATTAGCAGATGGCACAGTGGAGAGCAAGTAAGGGGGCCATCTCGAAACCGGAGATGGCCCAGGGTCAGTCGGGGTGCGAGGGATATGCTCTATGGGTAACCTTACACCCCGGCGTCTTAAGACCCGAGACGGCATGCGGTTTTAGTCGGTTCAAGCCCGACATAACCGCCCCCGCTGGAGACCCCCCCGCTGGAGACCCCCCCGCTCTCCAGCGGGGACGGTATCCGAAGGGATTTCCACACGAAAAAAAAAAAAAAAAAAGGTACCTACTAGTACTGAAACGGCCAAAAAGGTTTTTATTTTTGGAATATCACTTTTATTCAGGAAATACACTTATTTTGATAAACTCGAAAGTTAAACCTTGTCGAAATAAATTTGATATGAAATGTATTTATATCTCTTAATATTTTTTTTTTCTTTAATTATGTATTCATGACTGTGTAATTTATGACAATATTAACTGTCTGTACAATAAAAACAGAATTATATAAACTAAAATAATTACAGCCTAAAAAGAGTATGTAGGTATCAAGTAAAAAGTTTAGGTGTCAAAAATTCCTCCCCATCGCTGTCGACTGGTAACGTACCAGTCATAAGGATTACCTTTTTCAAATAAAGTTTATGAACGCCCACATTTAATGAAAACCAAGTTGTAAACGTGAAAAGCAATAGGTATGTCAATTTTCTAATGCTGTTTTGACTTGGGTAGTCCAAGTCAAAAAAAAACATTTCACAATTAAAATACCTATTCTATTAATTCCTACCCTATTTAAATGTTGAATTTAATTTCAATTTAACTTTCTCAAAATAAAGCCAGTAATGGACGAGTATTCCGCACAATACGAGTGCTTCAGCGAGCAACTCGACGAGAAACAAGACGAGTCACCGCCACTGACTATAAACACTCGTTGTTCTGCTCACGGACGTGGGTGTTCTCGTAAAAATCGATGCGAGACAAATTAGTTTCGGAGATGTTATGTCGCTGGTTAATAATGACTAAGTAACTGGTGTAACCCCTAATGATCAGCTGGCTGCGTGCGAAGAGCAAGGTCGGTTACAAGTAGCGCCTCGGTATGTAATTAGCCACTTATTAGCAAACTTTGAATAATGATTACATTAGCGTATATATGTTCTAGAGATGTCTCTCAACTCTCTATTTGCCATCTGTATATTACACATAATTATGGAAGGTTAGCCTCAAGATAGTATTTCTAAAGCACTTCAAGTCAACATATCCACAGTAGAGCATGCATTTGATACCAATCATGAAGTGTGTTTTACGCCGTTTAAAAGCCAAAGAATACGTATCCTTCTTTTAAGTAGCTGTTAGGAATTTAATAATTATATTAAATTTCTAACAGTTACTTGGAAGCACTTCCAGTTTCTTGCATTTCAGCTCTCTTCCGCTGCTCAACCAGTTATGACCGCCTGATAAGTGTCTCTGGCATCCCCACTACGAACGAGTAGAAATTTGGGCGCGAACAGTCAGTATTGCCACAATGAAGGTACAATTTGACTAACGCATTAATAAAATAATGAAACATATAAATATAAAACATAATTTTTGAAATCAGTTCAGTAGTTTCAAAGTTTATCGATTACAAACAACCAAATCTTTCCTTCTCCTCTCCTTTCTTTTCTCCTTATAATAGATGTAGATAGTATACTAGTGGGGTGCTTGGTGGGGGACCTCCACGCGGCGCACCCTGGGCAACGGAGACGGCAGCGCCTCTCTCCTAGGGCGGGAGAGACGCTGCCGCCTACGGCCAACTGATACGGCCCTGTTGCGGGCTGTTCGGAAGCTTTCCACGTGTCCCTCTGATTAGCAGATGGCACAGTGGAGAGCAAGTAAGGGGGCCATCTCGAAACCGGAGATGGCCCAGGGTCAGTCGGGGTGCGAGGGATATGCTCTATGGGTAACCTTACACCCCGGCGTCTTAAGACCCGAGACGGCGTGCGGTTTTAGTCGGTGCAAGCCCGACATAACCGCCCCCGGTGGCCGGCGGGGGGGGGGGGTATCCGAAGGGATTTCCGCACGAAAAAAAAAAAAAAAAGATAGTATACTAGTATAGAGTACAGACCACTCTATCTTTACCTAGCTACAGTCAGAAGTAAATTTGCTGAAACACATCGACAAATAACATCTGTATAAGAATGTTCATAATTCTCAGAAACAAGGTTGCACCAGTACGTTTATCCGCACTGGACCCACGGGGGTTGCCTCACATTCCGTACATTGGTTGGTACCATGGTTGCCATTAGTGTCGAAAGTCGCAGAAGATACAATACGAGCTGATCCTTTGCCGTCAAAGCTCGGCGCCTGAGCTGGAGGCGTGACGCGTGAGGCGTCAATAAACCGATAACGTCCGGCAGTAAAGTGCCGGTGAAGGAACACCACTTAACTTAATTGCTCGTCGCGCTATCATCTCAATTATGTCCTGGCTTCGGCCGCACCGCGACTATCAATGATACTGTTAACTTTAACTGTCTGTGGCTTTATATATCTTTTTTTGAATGTGTCGCCCTTGGGCATTTTCTATGACTATCTTAAATCGACCACGCGCGTGGATCGCTCTCGGAAGTGCTGCTATTTACTGGAGGTAGAAATTTGATACACAAATTTGTCACAAAATTCGGCCGGGTGGGTACCACCGTGTACGATTGCGAAAAACCCTCCATAGCAATCCAATTTCGGTTTGATTGCGTTCAGGGGTCAGCAAGTGCATAGCCGGGCAGGAAGATTGTGATCGCAGCACTAGTGGGACCGGTGGGTCCCACTAGTGCTGCGGCGTGACGCCGTTCTGCGACGACAATCCTCTTTTGATGAGGCCGTCAAACTGAGTGCCACCATTGTTAACATGGTACGTGTATGTAATGGTGAACCTCTTTCCTGAGACTTTACCTTCAGCTTACCATCAGGCGAGGTGCAGTCAAATTGACGTGTCCTATATATATAAAAAAAAAACTTAATAACAGTCTTCCATAGCAGTCACTTTATATTTTAAATTGATTATTATTTTGAATTAAAACTTATTCTAACGGATTCTATCGCAATTTATTTGATGTTATTTTATATTTGACATTGATCCCGACGTTTCGGTCGCTTTGGGATCAGTGTAAAATATAAAATAACATCAAATAAATCGCGACCGAATCCGTTAAAAATAGTTTTATTTCAATGTGTGACTCGCGTGAACCTCCGACAGTATCATGTTGATTATTATTGTTCACCTGTCGACCCCGTTCGCAAATTTGAACTGAAGAAAATATGTTTGGTTAACTATTAAATTTAATTAAGGAAAGTTCGCTACGACTAAGTACAGGTCAAGTAAGAATAGCAAATATCTAGCGCAGCTACATCACTAGTTCACCTCAGACGTGTTTGCGGTACTAGGATTAGTGGGAATAATAAAAGGATTGTTTGATTGAAATGACGAATTTGTGTGTGAATTATGAAATTACAATACTGACCGGTCGCCCCGGGTACACACCTCTGACTTTTCGTAGTTATGTGTGTATTAAAAATGATAATTATCGCTCGCTTAGTGATATGCCCGGTAGATGACAATAGGCTTGGCCCCTATTACATTATGAAATAAACATAACTGGTGAATTTTGGGTGTTTAATACACCTATGCCTACCCTTTCGAGGATACTGGTGTGAAGTTATCTATGTATTTATGTATGTATAATGTAAAAATGTGAAATATTATGAACGGTGATAAATAATGAATATATCTTGATAGCTGAGCAACCATTGCAGATGCCCTTTATATGCCAGAGATGCGACGTCAAAATCTTACAAACTAAAAAGAAAATAAAGTATTATAGCCCGGTCAGACAACGATTGAACTTAAAATGTTCTCCCCCGGGGCACAATTATAACTGGTTGCGGTTACGCAGACGGCAAATTGTGCTCCAGACGCTGAGGACCTGGCGCTGGAAATTAAACACATCCATTTACAACCAGCTTTAAACTTATGATCCACGCCGGACACAAATCTTCATAAATTTGATTGTGAGCTGTGATGTTTTATGTGTTTACTAATCGTTAACGTCGCGCGATACTCGCACTCCACGAGCGTTAGAAACTTCTACATAAACAACGTCGCCGACGAAAAGACGAACCTAATTATGGAAACGAAGACGATGCAAACTTTAACGAACAGGGCCAATGGCGAGTTCAACGACCTCTCAACGCCGTGACCCGTCCCTTGCCAGTGGCGTCGTCCATGAGCGGCTGAAACGGGCAACCGGGCAATGCTCCTTTCCGGCCTTAGTCCTGCCTTTTCCGAAGTAGTTATTATTATTAACCAAACTACTGTTCAAACTAGTGCTCTTGAATCAGTTGAACCGTCGGTAGCTTAAGGAGTCGACCCTACGATCGAGAGGTCCCGGGTTGGAATCCTGGCCATTACACTACCGACGTGAACCCACTCCTAACACAAGCAATTAATTAATTAATTTCGGTTACTAATATTCTTTTTAAAAAAAGAAACACTTTGTACTAGACTTACTACGCTGCAGTCAAAAGTCCAAACCATTGTAATTACTTGTTCAAGCGACCCATATTGCGTATCGGTCGTCACCTCTGCGCGCCGTCCTACACGTAGCAGAACTGGACCAGCAAATAAAATGTTATAGGCAGATGAAATTTAAGTGGCACTAAAGACGGAGATATTATGTATAATTTGAAAGTCGGCAATATTCCTACGGTGATGTATTTTACAACACGCAATAAATCCACGACGTTGTTTCTGACGGACTGAGCCAAAAGCAGAACATATTAAAATAAGACATACTATACGTATGCACATTTACACATATTTGTACACCTTCCGAAATAGGCAAGTTCCAGACAATCGAGTCGGTAGGGTTTCGCCTCCGACTGCGAATCAACATTAAGGCGTGAATAATTTGGTACATCTCTGAACCCATCGATGTACTAGTCCTCTTCTCCCCCTCCCCCCCCCCCCACTACACAGTAGCAAGTTTCCAATATAAATGAAACGTTTATTATCACGAGCTAGACTGCAGCGCTCGCCCCGCGGTGATGGAGGGCGCTTCTAATATCTGCGCAAGGGCCGTTGTCCCAGGATACGGTAAAGCAGCTACGACACAGCGGAGCTAAGCGACGCGACGCCACACGGAGCTACGCGTCAGTTCATGTTCTAAGGCAGCTCAATTAGACGATACTGTGTTGTAACTAAGGGATTGAACATACGTTAATAATGACTCATTATCTCTACTCTTATACGCGGCATAGCCGTTTGTTGGTGGCTGAACTCCTCCGTAACCACTAGCGCTTACCACGGTGATAGTGTGGACACTGAGGAGTGTTTTGAAGCGAGATGGTTCATGTACGCTGTACCATTGAGGAATAATCACCGATAAACAGTTTCACGAGCGCGCGGCCTTGGGCAAGCGGTGACCGTAGTAAGATGTCTTATTTTCAAGTAAGAGTCGTGCTCGCTCAGCTCAATTTATTTTAGTCGCACCCTGCACTGAATTCCTAGTTTTTAAGTACAGCTGGACGATGAATGCACTAGTAGAATAAACCGCCACTACTAAATTCAGTTTTTAGTGGTGCCAGCTGACACTTTCCCAGTCCTGATTTCTTCCTTCATTGTTGATTGTATTGAATATGTGTCGAGAATATTGAGTTTCGAACAAATACCGATCTCGCTACATTAAGTACGAGTTCTTATATCTACCTCCACGACGCTCTTTTAACTGTTGAAATGCGCTCAACGCTATATGTAATATGTTCCAAAGTGTACTCTCCGCATTACTGCGCCTTGGACACCTTGCGGTTCGAGTTGAAAGAATACACAAGGCCAAAAATCGTTTATTATAGCTTCTAGTACAGCGCAGCCCTTACGCCAGACTAAAGACATTGTGTGCGCTGGCGTGGCGTGTGGTGCAGTACCAATCTATTTTACAATCAGACGAGGCGCGCTCTCGCAAGCAAGACAATAAAATCGTTGTCGCTAAAAAATATCTAACTTTTATTATTTTTCTGGAAAGTGTTTGTTATGTTTGTTGATTTGTCGCATCGTTGTAGGGGAGTTGTTGAACATAGGCTTGAGTTTTGCAGGGTTTTCAGTAATGAGTTATTTTAAAACCTGGTGGAGCACCCTGGGCACCAGAAATGGCAAAGACTTTCTTTTTTATTTTGTGTTACTGCTAGCGGCTAGTTTTCTGTAGAGGCATTGAAGTGCTAATGCCTCTACAGAACACTGCAATAAAGGGACAGAAACTAAGAACAACGAAAGGGTGGATTGATGTACTACCTATCTTGAGAAAACCTCTGACTAGTCACCCCGATGTGATGGCCTGGCAGTGGAGGGCAACCTCATGCGTTCCAACTGGTGGTACTCAATTTGATGTTGAAACCGCTGCAGCGTTGGTGTAAGTCAGTTCCACTACCACAAAACCTTTTCGTCGGATTCGCAATAAGATGGTACCAGGAGGTTTCCATATAAGAAAAAGGTATATTACCTCTCTATTCATTCTTTTAAAATTATTATGCAGCAAAGGTGTATTTGTGCTTTATTGTCCTTGGTTCACCTGCGTAGTTCACCTGAGTGGACCACGGGGAATTATTTCTTCCCATGGTTCCGATAGAACTATTATGTGACGATATGTGCGCTTGAGGACGTTAGTGCTTCGCTTGACGACTTGCTTCCAAATGACAAATATACTGGTGGTAGAAATTTGATGACACAAATTTGTCACAAAATTCGGCCGGGTAGGTACCACCGTGCACGATTGCGAAAAACCCTCCATAGTAATCCAATTTCGGTTTGATTGCGTTCAGGGGTCAGCAAGTGCATAGCCGGGCAGGGGGATTGTGGTCGCAGCACTAGTGGGACCAGTGGATGTCACGCGGTGCTGCGACGACAATCCTCTTCTGATGAGGCCGTCAAGCTCAGTGCCACCATTGTTAACATGGTACGTGTATGTAATGGTGACCCTCTTTCCTGAGACTTTACCTTTAGCTTACCATCAGGCGAAGTGAAGTCAAATTGACGTGTCCTAAATATAAAAAAAAAAAAAAAAAACATAAAACGTACCATCGAAGTTTCTCGTAACTCGTGCAAGTTTTTCCTTTTTTATAAAAAAAAATGTGTAAAACGAAAACATTAGCATGGTGCACAATCTTAATGAACTTCGCGGCACTTCAAATTGTAGAATAACCTTCCTGCATGGTTTTGCCAACAGAAAGCATGGAACTCTTGAAATGTAAATAGTATTATAATGTTTCTGCAGGATTGATAACGCGCACAATACAAAACTGGGACTGCCAGTCGTCCGTATGCTACGGTAACCGCTTAACATGAGACGGATATTTTGCTTGCTTTCCATAATAGTGAAATAAAGATAAACTAAGCTACTTTTATCATATATGTAGCGCCCAGTCCCGGGAAATGAACGTTCCGGGAAAGGAACATTCTGAGAAATGGAAGTAATGGGGAGAGGACATTTCGAGTAATACCGGCGCTATATCCGTAACTACTTGCGAAAACAGACAATATTACTGTACGAACTGAATGTTAGGTACACGTTTGGTTGCGAGGGATATGCTCTATGGGCAACCTTACACCCCGGCGTCTGTAGACCCGAGACGGCGTGCGGTTTTAGTCGGTTCAAGCCCGACATAACCGCCCCCGCTGGCACGCGGGGGGGTATCCGAAGGGATTTCCGCACGAAAAAAAAAAAAAAAAAAAAAAAAAGGTACACGTTTGGTAGGGCACGCCGTAATAGCGGCGGTAAGGCCCATCATGGAGGATTGGCTAGAGAGTCGACACGAAAGCCTCTCGTACCGTGCCGTCGTACCGTCGTGGTTCCCAAGCCCGAGGGGGCTATCGCGAAACCGGACATGGCCCAGGGTCAGTCGGGGTGCGAGGGATATGCTCTATGGGCAACCTTACACTCCGGCGTCTGAAGACCCGAGATGGCGTGCGGTTTTAGTCGGTTCCAGCCCGGCATAACCGCCCCCGCTACCCGGCGGGGAGGTGGGGGTATCCCAAAGGATTTCCGAACGAAAAAAAAACGGTTCAAGTTTGGTAATTATATTCGACGAAAGCGGCTCAGTATCTACTGCGTGTCTCTTGAGCACGTGCGTACTGACAATCGAAACTGCCATAAACTAGACAAACTGACACCAGCGTTTAATGAAATTAGCGCTTTGTGACAGCCATCTGCCGACAGACAGATTGAATGAGCATTAATGTCAATAATAAGATTTGACGATCGTCGGATTACCTTGTTCTGCGACATCGTGTGACACTTGCTAATAAAATAGAAGGAAATGTTAACGGACAATAGTATTTGGAGCTGCCGGAAGGAGAATCTCCAAGTTTAGAGAAAGTAAACATGTATCTACGTCGGGTTGCATTGTTGTCGATAAGCAGGAACTGTATTTGTAATAACACATGATGACACTGTTTCGTTTTAATTGGTCTCGGTTCAAATAGTTAATTATCACGAATGACTGAGTAAATTGGTACCTACGTACATGCTACAAGCGTCCTCTCGTAAGTTTGTAACTATCTTATTTTCAACTCAGTGACGCCACCGCATTCTATGACGTCAAAATGCTTTACAATGATGATTCGAATAAAATATAATGGGTATTCGCATGTTAATCGAGTTCTAATGGCGGTGAGCGCCTTTGTCTAATAACTGGCGTTTGTTAACGGATGACATCAAGACAAGTGAGACGAGATTCTGCATCACTGGAATTATATTTACAGTATTTTAGATTAACTTTGATACATATATGATAACTTTAGCTAGCGGTATAGGGTCTGCGTTGTTGAAACAGTCAGTCAGTCGGGTCTATTAATTATTATATTTGTATAGATACTGAAAAGAAACCCCATATCCTTGCGAGTAGATCACTGTAAGGAAAAAATGGCCGCGTCTTACCTGACAGAATTATGAATGGGAAGCTATCACAAAGTTGGAATGTTAAGAGGGAGGGGGGCGCGCGCCGCTTCTATGAAATAGATGTATTTATTGTATACTTTACTATAAGTTCGTCAATTACATCATTCTTGGTACAGGAACTAAAAAAAAAAGCAGTATAATAGGCGGCCTTATCGCTTAACGCAATTTGTGCCACGCACCCACTGGATTTTAGTAGCATTCATTTAATTTAGCATTTTGATAGTGGAGGTTTTGCGATGTATTCATTTTGCGAAGTAGTCATTGTGTGCCGGAAAAAATTAAGCAGCTCAAATGATTCAAACACTTCAACTGTCAGTTGAAAAAAATTACACTTAACAATATACCATTGAATACAAAAGGCTCCTTGTTTACTCATCTCGCAGAACTTCGTCCTAGTATTTAGAGTACAATACCAAGTTTGGCAGTTTTATCATTACTGAAAAGTTTGAGACCAAGTTTGTTTCTATCATAATTTTTATGAAGAATTTCATGGTTTTCTCGCTCTTGCTGCTATTGCTGCAGTAACATTTAGCCACTACTGCATTTAATACATTGTGCAGCTGTAAATTCTCCACTTAGTGCGCCCCTCACTCGTCGATATGTCCGATAAACTGAAAATTTATGTACCGGCTTGATCTCACTGACTACAATTAGGTACATGCTGAGTCGTAAAAACAATTCCGTTTAAAATTACTTTAAACATGCGAGATCAGTCCGTGCAACAGTTTAGTATCTTATTCCCGTGTGCTTACAACTCGATTCAAAATTTATAGAGCAATAACGGCACAGACTATTAGCACCATAAAGATTCATCGATTCACAATTGCCGAGTGGTTAACGCCACACTTGTAAGTAATATATGTACTGCGCAGATTGTAGCACGCACGCTGAAGGTGGTACTTCCTGTACATCGCCCCTTTTCAATTGTAAGCGTGCAATGACTTACGCAGAAGTGCTAACAACTTCACATTTCATTAGTTTTATCATTCATAAGCCCATTAGATTCGACAGAGTGGGTTTCATTGGTCATTTTAATTCACATTTAGATCCTTCTGTCGCTCCACAGTCGTTTCTATTTTTTTTTCATCCAGTTCTTTTAGGTTTTTCTTTAGACAGGAAATTAACTCAACTTCGTTTATCGAAATTGTTCGACTGTACCTGTGCCTCCGCTCAGTACTCACTTCTCACTCGTTGACGCACCAGGCAAGATAAATTATGTTTTAAAATCACTCTTAAATTACTAATTAGCAATAATTGTACGCCGAATCGTCAAAACCTCTACAAAAAACTTAACAAAAGACTTTATAAGTAGCCGTCGGAAGTGTGAATTTGGTTGCGCGCAACATTTCGTTATCTGCTTCACGTGTGCTTACAATATCGATTCGCAATTGATTGATCAAAGCGGCGCCGGCTATTAGCGCTGCAGTGATTGATTGATCCACGACCGGGGGTCGGCTTCAGTGGGTAGCTACACTTGTCAATCATGTATACTGGGCAAAGGTGCGGTAAACATGGCGGCTGCAAGTGTGGGTTTTGAGAGTTATTACTCTTTTCTGAACTAATGTTAATTACTTCTAAGGTATGGAAGGTATTTGCTTTGTTGGATTTCTATCCACTCTTTAGCAATTTCATTAGTAAACTATGTAGAGCCATACTGAAAGCTGTACAGGCTTTGTTATAAATTCGTACACAAACATACTTTTGTCGGTGTAAATTAAAAACATGTCTGAACTTCAGCGCGTCGAAGCTTGTTGTTGCAAAATGTTTAAAAGGTTCAGTGATGAGGGTCGTTGTTTATTTTCGGTCGGCAAGGGTTGATTTAGCGCACGTTCTGGTCCACACGTGTAATGTTAACTCCACATGTTTTAAACAAGTTATTTGAGTAAATATTTTATCATAATTTCGTGCTACAAAAATAGCCGAAATTAAGGTAGCTGAATTATTCTGGATGCGAGGTTTTTTAGTTGCTGCACTTGAGTCTTCTTTGAGAATAGCAAAGATCATCAACTTTTCTGATACCTCTACTGAATACAAGCCTCTCCCAAGATGATATACAAGGGATAACAAAGAAAGTCAGTCAGTATTTGAATCGCATTCGTATATAGTCATCCGCCTCCCCAAGTCCTAAAATCTAGCCACGTCCTCCATACCCCCAGGAGAAGCGCAGTCTCAGCGACAAATAACAAATATTGTGACGCTATTAACAGTGATTACAGTCGAGTTCCGACAGCCCGGCGCCTGCTGCAGCGCGCCCCATGAGGAGCGCCGTGGAAGAGGAAGTTTCCTACATTAATCTTCGAACGTTATTTACATACCTACCTTAAATCAATTATTCATGGGTGGCCGCGGCGCAACAGGAGGAAAGGCGTCTTAAACGTTAAATTGCTGTAAATGGACATTTTGGCATAGGAAGTAGTTATGTGTAGACCGTATTTGGATAGCTTTATGAAGCTGCGCCTACAAAGGATAACAGATTACTTAGTTCCTTATTACGGAGCAGAGGAAAGGCCTCCTCTGTGGCGCAGGGATAGCGAGTGTACATTCTCAGTTTGGGGTGCCATCTTTTTAATAGAGGTCAGCGACCATCAGGGCAACTTGAACTCTCTATACAGCAGCTCTTTTGTTGTACCACTGGCGCAAGTTCTTCGGTCAGGATGGTTTTCCTCCGACCAATACTGCGTTTACCTTGAATTATGGGACGTAACAACTTGTATTTAGTATTTCTCATAATTGTATATGTCAGGTGTATATTCTATACTTCATTCATGATCCATGAAAAGTTACAGCGGTAAAAATGTGTTCAAGCAATAATGTAGTAAACAAATAAAATGAATGAACTTTCTAATAAATAGAGTTAATACGCGATGAAGGTCAATTTGTAAGTAATGGCGCAAAGCGGCACATTTAGATAAGGAAGTATCGATATTATTCATTCTATTTTATTTAGTAGAGGCTACGGATAGCTTGAAACGCATATTGGTGCTAGGTAATCATTGTCTCTGCTCCGTGTCGAGTACACGCGCCTCTGTACTGTTATGTCGTTCTGATCCACCATTCCACAGAAAAATATTGGAATATTGGGCTAAGAGTGGAATCGACCGTGTTCTTAGGTTTAAGTATCGATGCTAAATTAAGGTGGGGATCACATATTGAAAAAATGGCTAGTAGGTTAAGTTCTGCTTCGTGCGCTGTGAATAAGATTTTTTTTTTTTTTTTATATTTAGGACACGTCAATTTGACTTCACCTCGCCTGATGGTAAGCTGAAGGTAAAGTCTCAGGAAAGAGGGTCACCATTACATACACGTACCATGTTAACAATGGTGGCACTCAGCTTGACGGCCTCATCAGAAGAGGATTGTCGTCGCAGCACCGCGTGACACCAACCGGTCCCACTAGTGCTGCGACCACAATCCCCCTGCCCGGCTATGCACTTGCTGACCCCTGAACGCAATCAAACCGAAATTGGATTACTATGGAGGGTTTTTCGCAATCGTGCTACCCGGCCGAATTTTGTGACAAATTTGTGTCATCAAATTTCTACCACCAGATTAGGACTTTAACAGACATAGAACCCGCTAGAATAGTTTATTTCTGTTATTTCCATAGTATTATGAGCTACGGCATTCTCCTTTGGGATAATGCCGCAGATTTAAATACAATCTTTGTATTGCAAAAGCGGGCTGTGCAGGCAATTAATAAGTTGGACCCAAGAGTCTCCCTCCGAGAAAAGTTCAAGGTAATAAACATTGTAACTTTAGTGCTCAATATATGTTTGTATGTTAGAAGAAAGATTTCCAATTTTTTAAGACTTTGTGATATATAGGGCTCATTACTGGTGGTAGAAATTTGATGACAAAAATTTGTCACTAAATTCGTCCGGGTAGGTACCACCGTGCACGATTGCGAAAAACCCTCGATAGTAATCCAATTTCGGTTGGATTGCGTTCAGGGGTCAGCAAGTGCATAGCCGGGCAGGGGGATTGTGGTCGCAGCACTAGTGGGACCGGTGGGTGTCACGCGGTGCTGCGACGACAATCCTCTTCTGATGAGGCCGTCAAGCTGAGTGCCACCATTGTTAACATGGTACGTGTATGTAATGGTGACCCTCTTTACTGAGACTTTACCTTCAGCTTACCATCAGGCGAGGTAAAGTCAAATTGACGAGTCCTAAATATTAAAAAAAAAAACAAGACGTAAATACTAGACATAAAAACAATCTTGTGGTAATAGTCGACTCCACAAGATCAGTAATTCCTTTCAGGGTAACTGTATACGCTTCTACAACAAGCTTCCTAGTGAAATGAAGAATCTACCTCTTCATAAATTTAAAAGCGAAGTTAAACCTAAACTCTGCCAAAAAGGCTACTATAAAATTCAAGACTATTTAGATGACAAACAAGCTTGGATATGAACTGTTTGCTCTCTCACTATGCTACTCAAACGAAATATTGTAATTAGATTAAGTAAACATGTTTGTAAATAGACCAAAAACAAAACAGCCCGCTGAGTTTCTTGCCCGAGTCTTCTCAGGACAGGGCCGCGTTTCGAACCGGTGGTCCATTTGCCAAACATTAGTTTATTCTTTTTACGTTTTGCAAGTTCCGTATTAATGGTCTATACAGAATAAATGGTTTTCGACTTTGACTTGACTTTGACTATACATAGTGGATTCGATTAACCGAGGGGGCCATCTCAAACCGGAGATGGTCAGATGGTCATGACCTGGGTCAGTCGAGGTGCGAAGGCCATCTTACACCCCGGTGTCTGAAGACCCGAGACGGCGTGCGGTTTTAGTCGGTTCAAACCTCCCCCGCATAATTAAAATAGATTTACTTTCAAATAATGCTGTTATCTATATCTATATAATTATTATAAAAAGGAAGATTTGTTTATTTAAATAATCAATAAACTCTGAAACTACAGACGCGGTTTCAAAAAATATTTCACCATTACAATGCTACATTATCCCTGAGTAACGTAGGCTGCTTTTTATCCCGATATTCCCCCGGGGTCATTACTTACGCGGGTGAAACCGTGTGGCGATGTTAGTATTGAATAAATGGAGACCACATCGTCACTTACGACCAGGTGAGATAGAGGTCAAACGTGAGCTATCATTCATAAAAAAAAATATGTTGAAACCATAAAAATTATGTCAAATTTCTTATGAGTTACGTTGTGCAGTTCACGGAGGTACACAATTATATCGAGATGAAATGTTCACGGGCGGCGTATTTTTGAGACATTTTATTTTATCTCAACGAAGTTTAATAATAAAACAAGTTTGTGTCACTGAACAGATGCACAGATGCACACTGTCAAACACCACATTATTATGAGCGTTATACAAAATAGTTTCATTTTATTATAACTCCAGTGATTAAAATAAAACTATTTTAGATTTAATCGCAGTTTATTTTAATGTTTACGTTTCCTGTGTGGATAACATGGAATGTTTAATTACGTTTCTCGAATACTGAAATACCAGTTCGTGTGAGTGCCGCACGCCTTCTCGTACTTTCGTTTCTACCCAACAAGTGTTGTAAGGTTGTAACCGACTGGCCCACGGTCCGTGTGGCGGTGAGCCGCTGTCGACAGCTATAAAATATTACACTGGTGTCACTTGTACCGAAAAGGCACTGAACTATTCTCCTCTCCAAAGAACTTAGAGCAGAAACAAAGCTGTGATTTCCTGCCCAAGTGGCTGCGAATTGGCAAATTCCTTCATGTTCAAACTCCTACGCTGTAGACAAGCCTGTATGTTGAAAAAATGCAACGATTGTGAATGTCATCCTTTAAACTTTCGCTTTACATGATATTATACAATAATATAGGGAGAATTAAATTAACCGTGAGATTCTAATTGCTGTAAATATAATTATAATATAGCTCAATAAAATAGCTAAAAATAGCGTGAGCCCGTTAATTCTCCTATAAATGTTTTATGTCTTGAATGGTTCGGTGGGGTCTGTAACTCCACCAATAATAACAAAGGCTTTTGCGACTATCGAGTAGGCGTCACACTTCTTAGTAACATTTGCACACTTAAGTACAAAAAGCCTAATTTAGCACACTGAACATTTCTTCCATACCACTACGCAGTGAGCAAGTACGTCGCGCGCCCTTTTGAATGGCTGCTTCCACAGCCTAATGACGACGACAACATCGCAAAACCCTTTTGGAAACATTTCGCAATATTATTACGACAGTCGTTGCTCCGTTGAAATAATCGCTGTGATAATATTTTGTTTATGAGTGTTCCAACGGCAAAATGATTCAACTTGAAAACAGAATCTTGTAGAAAAACCTCGTCTCAATAATATCATTGGATAGGTACGCCTGTGTAGAGTTTGGTTCGGCTAGTTTGGTTTTAGAGATCGATAGTGACCCTTGACACAATCATCTCAAAACACAAACTATTGAGAAAACAGTGGAAGTTGAATAAAGTTGAAAATATCCAAAGATGTGCTTAAAATGTTTATGATAACCATATTCTCTTCTAAAGTTGGTAAGTGTAGTCTAGATAATTTTGTGTTAGTCAAGTAAACGAACTGCAAGCTTCATAGGTCCCGTGCGTCACTTACACTGGAATATCATACCATCGTATTAACCAGTCACTACCGAAGCGAGATTTACGCCTGACAAAACGTTAAGTTCTCCGTTCAAAGCGTAGATTTGAAGCCTCTCAGTACAACAGCACGACACGAAGACCAGCGATGACGTAAGGTTGCTAGGCGCCGTCGCAATGCAAACATGATATACAATATATCAACGTTTGAGAAGATAATGAAACTGCCTGTTGAATGATTTAACACATCATTATCATATTGTTAGGACAATCATTAATCTTTGTCAAACTAGAATACTTTGCCGCGATACAACAGGTTCGTGTTATCGAAAATGTTCACTCGTTATCGTAATATATCACTTTGTTATCACTTGCTGAAAAGACGAATGGTTTCGACAATGTCCTTGCGGGTGTCTAAAGTGCCGACATCGTGTGTTTGTCGTTACGCGACATCATGTAAAATCGGCACCGTTCAATACGATGCCCAGTTTACTAACGATATATAGAACCAGCGCCTATATAATCGGATCGGACCAGCTTAAAGTTTCTCACATCAATTATTGATTCAAATTCTTATCTCTTTCCTCCTTTTTGTTTTTCTCCCCTGCCTTTCTCTTAATTTGTTAATTAAAAATGGATGTCTCGTAGCAGGTTCCTACTGAGTAAGATTTTAACTCTATATGAACAAACGTCTTTTGGATGGAAAACTTTCATCGCGTGTAACAAACTACTGTGATAACTTACGCCTCGACATTCATTGCACGTAAGCTGTTTGCCTTCTTCAAGAGCCCTGGAGACTGAGCGTTAGGTTAGGTTACTGACTGGGCGTTAGGTTACAACGACATTACAGCAAACAGTGAACCACCATGCAAGATTACAATGCTAATATAATTAAAGGAAACAGTTTGCCGGGAATAATCTGTTAAAAGTATCTCAGAGCCACTTTAGTACGCGTCAGTTAATTAAGGGAAATAGCGGCAAACTTGGCGCTACCTTCTCTGTCGAAACAAAAGCTAACATTGAACCTAAGCCTTGGCTTTGACACATTCATCAGTCGCAAATCAATAGCTGCCAGCTGCTCCGGGACAGTTACACACACAGTATTATTGTACCAACTATGTTCAAGTATTCTTTCTTGTCCATTTTTCTTCAACTTCACTAAGAAAAAGACTGCGTATCATTAATAATTTTCCAATCAACAATTTCTTAAGATCAATGTTATCTGTCACACTTCTAATGAAAAGTTATTGAAGTATTTACCAACCGGAAGAACTTCATCCCCGTACGAGTGTACAACGAATTTGGTATAAGCTTTTGTAATTTCATCCAATTTAATAGAATATTGCTAGAAGCAATATTAGCCCCTGGTGACCTAAAAGAATACTGACTGTCTATGGTTCAATCGGATATTACGCATACATTTTTAAACATCGACTGCACTGACTTTTTGTTTGAAATTTCAATTGGAAAAGTGTCACATGTTGTTAAAGGTCACCCGGTACAAACAGTACTATTATAAAATTGAAAATTAGTTGTGTCTTCGCCGCACCATCAAGACTTGGAATTTTTTACCAGCACACGTTCCTTCTTCCTACTGTCCCGCGTCCTTTAAGCGGGGCGTGACAAGGATCTGATGATGTCGTCAAGCTGACGCCCATGATTGTAGCATTATCCGTGTCTGTAATGGTGACCCTCATTCCTGATACTTTACCTTTAGCTTGCCATCAGGCGAGGTAAAGTCACATTGACGTGACAAATATAAAACAAGCATTGGAAATAATTAAAAAACTACTTGTTAAATGAACTTATCAGTTTATCTGTTTGTCTGTTTATTCTCGATGGACGCAAATTGTGTTGTGTTAAATAAACTATTCTGGACACAAAAATAATCTTCTTGGAATTCTTGTACCTATGTTTGTTCTTGATGGACACAAAGACTACTGAACGGATTTTGATGTGGTTTTTATTAGAAAGGTTTTTCTACTCTCCGACCTACGCCGCTCCAAGTAGCTCTAGGGTCCGAAAAGTTCCAACTGGAACTTAAAAATCGTTTTACAATGCTGGAAACCACTAGCAGTATTGATGAGAAAACCGACACAGTGGTCAAAACTCTGCAGGAAGTGTCCCGAAAGTTGTTTCCCGGAAAACGCAAACAGCTAGAGTCCAAACTCTCTCCTGAGACTCTCGAACTTATGAGGAGGAGGCGTGATGAGCCCTCAACTCAGTCGTTTTCGTTGGATGGGAGAGTCTTAAACCAAAAAATAAAAAAGCTGATACGACGCGACCTCCGACGCTTCAACACTAACATCATACATGATGCGATTGAGTCGAAAGTGTTCGCTCAGCAATTGGGAAGGCGCCATTTGACGAAACTTAAAACTGAGGATGGCAGAACCATCACCTCAAAGTTCGAGATTCTCGAAGAGGTCGAGAAGTTTTATGGACAGCTGTATGCATCACGGATGCCTAAACTGACGGGACACAGCGTTGAAGACCACAGAGCTCCACTCACGCGCCATTACACCGAGGAAATACCCGATGTCGAGCAGTGCGAGATAGAGGCGGCTCTCAAGCAAACAAAGAACAACAGGTGCTCTGGCGATGACGGAATTACTACTGAGCTCCTAAAAGCAGGCGGGGTCCCAGTGCTCCAAGAGCTAGCGAGCCTTTTTAATTCCGTCATCCAGCAAGGCTTAACACCTAGGGCATGGAGCGGGAGTGCGGTGGTACTGTTCTTCAAAAAAGGTGATAAAGCCTTGCTTAAGAATTACAGACCCATCTCACTCCTGAGTCATGTCTACAAGCAGTTCTCGAGAGTCGTCACGAATCGTCTTGCGAGCAAGCTCGACTAGTTCCAGCCACCGGAGCAAGCCGGGTTTCGAAAAGGCTACAGTACCGTGGACCACATCCATACTGTTCGGCAGATTATACAAAAGACTCACGAGTATAATCAGCCGCTGTGTATGGCTTTTGTGGACTACGAGAAAGCCTTCGACTGCATCGAGACCTGGGCAGTTCTGGATGCTCTGCAACGGTGTCGTGTTGATTGGCGATATATCGAAGTGCTGAGATGCCTATATGAGACCGCTACTATGTCCGTCCAGCTCCAAGACCAGAAGACGAACCCCATAAGCATACAGCGTGGAGTGAGACAGGGGGATGTTATATCCCCCAAACTATTCACCAACGCGCTGGAGGACGTCTTCAAGACTCTGGATTGGACTGGGCGGGGTATAAACATAAATGGCGAGTACATCTCGCATCTTCGGTTCGCCGACGACATCGTCATAGTTGCGGAGTCGCTGGAGCAGCTGGGCGAGATGCTGCACAGCCTAAATGGAGCCTCTCGACGTGTCGGTCTTGGTGTGAACCTTGACAAAACCAAGGTTATGTTCAACGAACATGTCACGCCGATGCCGATTGCCATCGAAGGGTCGACACTCGAAGTTGTTCAACAGTATGTCTACCTTGGGCAGGTTATCCAGCTCGGTAGAAACAACTTCGAGAAAGAAGTCACCAAAAGGATCCAATTAGGTTGGGCAGCATTTGGCAAACTGCGTCGGGTTTTCTCCTCCTCTTTACCGCAATGCCTTAAAACAAAGGTGTTCGACCAGTGCGTCCTACCTGTCATGACTTACGGTGCCGAAACGTGGACATTGACAGTGAGGCTTGTCCACGACTTAAAAGTCGCGCAGCGGGCTATGGAGCGAGCTATGCTTGGGGTTTCTTTGAAGGATAAAATTCGAAATGAGGCCATCCGACAAAGAACCAAAGTCACCAACATAGCTCGCAGAATAAGCAAGCTGAAGTGGCAATGGGCTGGCCACATCTGCCGAAGGACCGATGGCCGATGGAGCAAACGAGTCCTAGAGTGGAGACCACGAATCGGTAAACGGAAGGTGGGACGTCCCCCAGCAAGATGGACGGACGACCTGATAAAGGTAGCTGGGATAGACTGGATGCGCAAGGCGGAGGATCGGGTGCTATGGCGTACAATGGGAGAGGCCTATGTCCAGCAGTGGACTGCAATAGGCTAATTGATTGAGAATATTAAGTTGAAACGATACGAACTGTTCAGTTATATTAACATTATTTAACTACAGGTGTTTGTCAATTAACAGACATTGTATTTATAAAATGACTAGTTGTTGCCCGAGGCTTCGCCCGCGTCTAGTTCGGTTCCCGTTCCCGCTACCCATGGTAAACTATTCCAGGAATATTATGTAGTCTATGTGTTATTCCAGACTATAATCTATTCCTGTACCAAATTTCAGCCAGATCCGTCCAGCCCCTGGGGCGAGATTGAGTAACAAACATCCAAACATCTTCACAAACTTTCACATTTAAAAGACTAGTAGGAAGTACTTTTGGGTAAGGAGAAGTACTTCCTACTACTGGCCCCCCCCCCTTAGCGTGAGCTGACCTGAACTGATAGACAGGTGTCACCTTCACTCGAAAACATTACAGAAAGCTCTCAGGTAGGCAGTTTCCCGCGTGAAGCTTTTAAAGCTTCTGATAAATTACCTTCTAATACACATATAAACGTGTAGAAGTCAGAGGCCCGCGCCCGGCGCTCCCACTTGACCCCGGGTGCCGCGCCAGCGGTCTCAACGCGAACCACTTAGGTACTTACTTATATAACTATTTTAACGTAACACATGATAATGTCTTCACATATTATAACGTATATCTATCTTACACCCCGGCGTCTGTAGACCCGAGACGGCGTGCGGTTTTAGTCGGTTCAAGCCCGACATAACCGCCCCCGCTGGCCGGCGGGGGGGTATCCGAAGGGATTTCCGCACGAAAAAAAAAAAGGTATCATATAAAAGTGAATCGCTGAATGTGTTGCTAAGCGCAAATCTCGAGAGCAGCTGAACCGATTTCGCTAATTCTTTTTTTATGATATTCCTTGAAGTACGAGGATGGTTCTTACTGAGAGAAAAATAAAACAAGTTGAATTCCTGAGACGAGCTCAGCTGAATACAAGGGATTTTCGATTTTGCGATTATTATTTTTTTTGCGATTTTTTGCGTTTTTTTTTTATCTTGCAATGGTTCCCCCAGCACGAATCTATTACCGAAAACAGCAACTCGATAGCTCATCTCCTTCATACCTAAAAACGTGACAGAAAATTGGCAACGACTTGGCAATAGGGCTTTTCTAAAGAAAATCCCTAAAAAAATCTTGAAAAAAAGAAGGCTACGTTTATTCCAGGAATCGGTTCCCATGGGTTGCGGGAACGGGATCATAATTGTACGCGGGCGGAGCCGCGGGCAACAGCTACTATTAAATAAAATTCAATGGCCTATGTGACCCTATAGTCATAGTTACAGTTTGTATGCAAAAATGTGTATTTGCGTTGGGATGAGTGTTTCTATGTAAATTATGTTACCGTAGTACAAATTACGCTGAGTTTATGATTTGGTATAACACCATAAATAGCGCTGTGTAATAATATGCCAAAATATTTTGATATTAACAGTAGATTAGTGAAGTAGTAGGCGAGCAGAGCACGGGCTCCCTCGTGGACGAGTGGACGAGCGGACGAGTGGACGAGTGGACGAGTGGTCGAGCGGACGAGTGGACGAGTGGACGAGTACTGTGTGGTGGGAAGAACTTCTTACCTATTGGATAAGTTCTTAAGTAACTGAACATGAAATTCTTCAAAGGTACATAACGGGAAGATTTATAGCTGTGCACTTGTCCAAAGACAGTGATAAACATTCTCTAAGTGGGAAGTAAGTATACTTATTTTTTACCTTAGTAATATTTAGAAAGCAGCTGAAAGACATTGGTAAATAAACCGGGTACATGAAGACGCAATAAGATCGCTAAACTGAATTGGCACAGGCCGGAAGGCCACTGGAATCCAGTTGTGGGAGTAGACCTGAGGGCGCAGGCGCCGCGGTAGGCTCTCTCTTGTATGGGTTCTCAGGGCTTCACACATAACAAAACATGGTGTGGGGGCCAGTGCCACAGGTACGCCAAAACACACTTGTAATGTAACCTTTTTTAAAATATGTATGATTGTGTCTTTACTGGTGGTAGAAATTTGATGACACAAATTTGTCACAAAATTCGGCCGGGTAGGTTCACCGTGCACAATTACAAAAAACCCACCATAGTAATCCAATTTCGGTTTGATTGCGTTCAGGGGTCAGCAAGTGCATAGCCGGGCAAGGGGATTGTGGCTTGCTACACGTGTAAGGAACTGGCGTGTCCTGAACGACGAGACAACCGGGTCGGATCACCAGTACATCCGATTCGAGTTGTCTCGATCGCGGGACGCCAGTAGGGGTCACAGGTTTGGCAGCATCTCACCTTATAAGCGGTGGGCTTTGGGTAGCCTCGACAGGGACCAATTAGCGGAGGCAGCCATCGTGCAAGCGTGGCTGTCTTTGCCACCTCCGACTGAGGGGGTGGACGTCGGTGCGGGCCGCTTTCGCGAGTCGCTGACCGCAGTCTGCGACGCGGCCATGCACCGGGTCGGACGTCGGCCTCCAAAGACGGAGGTCTACTGGTGGTCCCAGGAGCTGGCGGCCCTCCGCGCGGCCTCTAACCGCGCCAAGAGGGCCGTCACCCGAAGCCGTGGGCGTCACAGAGACCCCCAACACCCAGAGGTTGTCCGCTTGAGGGAGTTGGCTAGGGAGGCCGAAATCACCTTCAAGCGGGCCATAGATGCTGCCAAGGAGCGCAGCAGAGCCGAGATGACCGAGATACCGGGGTCAGCACTAGTGGTACCGGTGGTTGTCACGCAGTGCTGCGACGACAATTCTCTTCTGATGAGGCCGTCAAGCTGAGTGCCACCATTGTTAACATGGTACGTGTATGTAATGGTGACCCTCTTTCCTGAGACTTTACCTTCAGCTTACCATCAGGCGAGGTGAAGTCAAATTGACGTGTCCAAAATATAAAAAAAAAACCTTTGCCCGTCTACCTCAGATAGATGCAAGCGATTGATCAGCATCTGCATGCTTGTCTCCAGTTCCACAGACGCGCTGCAGGACGTAGCGGTTATATTATTATTATTTTATTGTACTGCTCGGGGTCACACAGCGAGCTATGGAACGGGCTATGCTTGGGGTTTCTCTACGAGATCGAATCAGAAATGAGGAGATCGGTAGACGAACTAGAGTTACCCACATAGCAGAGCGAGTCAGTAAGCTGAAGTAGCAGTGGGCAGGGCACATAGCTCGGAGAAGCGATGGCCAGTGGGGCAGAAAGGTTCTTGAGTGGAGACCACGTAACGGCAAGCGCAGCGTAGGAAGGCCTCCCGCAAGGTGGACAGACGACCTAACAAAGAGCGCAGGGACTCGGTGGATGCAGGCCGCTACAGACCGGTCGAAATGGAAGTCGATGGGGGAGGCCTATGTTCATCAGTGGACTTCCTACCAGCTGATATGATGATGATGATGAATCTATTAAATTGTATGCAAACAGGATCTCATCGAGGCCACACTCAGGCACCAACTTGAATATTTGATCTGTCCTGTACAATTTGACTAATCGAAGCGTATTAATGACATAAAAAGAAATTTGGCTTACCTATATAAATTTTCTGTTAGGGTGGTGCTGTGATACCTGTACGTGATATTTACTTTGGTATATTCGATTATTCATCAACACGAAATAACGGTGCCTTGTTACGAGTATAAGAGGATCATACAAATGCTATGAGTTATCTACAAAATTATAACAATCGCAGTGACATTGCTATGTACTTCCTTTAGGCGCGAAGAAGTCCTAAAACGACGGCCGGCCTCGCCAAGCTATATGTATAGTGGTGGCAGCATCTTATGCGCTCTCGTTTAGAGTCCCAACGTTCATTTTAACGATTGAAAATGGCAGCTTAGTTTAATGCGATATCATTAGGTTTACGACAAAGTAATCGTAGTTTTACAATACTATCTATCAAATAATATCGTAACGATCGATTCGCTTCGTACCGTCTAATTTCGATCATCGTCTATCTCGCGAATGGAGGGTATATAAGTGGGGTCGTGGTCCACCCACGTGAACAAAGAGAAGAAATAATTCCTGTAGTCCATCCAGGTGGACTACGCAGGTGGACCGCGAGCAATAAACAGTTCAAGCTATTATTCTAACGGTCGCTAGTCAAACACTTTAGAATAGGAAATATATACATATAAAATATGAACTGACGGGCATATAAGCCCTGGTGGAGGGGCAGCCGGTGGAGGGCAATCAGGAGCTCTTGCTGCGCCGCTTTCTTTAATTATGAATCCCGTGTCTACAACCCGAAAAATGAAGAGAAGGTGGTGAGCATAAAATAAAGTAAGTAAATAAAAAAATAATTCGTTACCAGCCTCATAATAAAAACAATATCAATCTTGCAAGACTCACAGAGTAAATTGCTGAATGGAAAAGAACCTAAACAACTTTTATTCTTTTCTTCACTTCGCTTGAACAAGCTTGCATTCCGCACAGCGGAGAAGATGTACACCCTGCATACAAGTAATACAGTATTTTAGCATTTTAAATTCAAGATTTTGTAGCACTAAACAAAATGTTTTTAAATTACAAAACGTTATAAGGAAAACTTCCTAAATGGTATACCATGTTTTTTAAACAAACATTCATTTTAAATAATGATATCATATCATTGCAAGTACAATAGTTGTCTAAGCAGGCGGCACCACTAACACTATACCGAGTTACATTCTACTGCGGCCTTTAAAGAGCCACTTATGAAACGCGGTTTACGACTCCCTACAGGCGGGCGGACTCGTATTGTGAAGTAGGTTTATTGTACTTTGCTCGGCTACTAAATACTTAATGCATAACGAAAGTTCATTTCGAGCTATTCACAGTACTCGTGTGAGTCTACAACATCACTTCATTTTTTAAAGCAACGAGCTTGGTGCTGTGGACGGGCTACGGCAGGCGAACGTTGACCGAATATCTGATAAAAGATTAAAATTAAAACTTTTTTTAAAAACAATCTTTTATTAGAAAATGTGTTGTACTACAACGAAAATCATTATTTTATGCAAAGGTTGTGCTGATTTCAATAGCTTGTAAAGCGCAAGTTTTTCTCTGTGTTCTAATTGCACTACAAGCTTTGATACAACTGATTTTTTTTTAATAAAAGCTTGTTTTTAAAAAGTTTTTCTTAGTAATTATTTTATTTTCAACTTTTTAGTTTTAGTAATGTCATAGCACCAGAGTGCTTGCCAAAACCAGCCAAAGGAGTTCAACATAATAGGTCTATCTTATTTAGTTCCAAACCACATACCGTCTTCATCTTCAGATCTTGAACATCATATAGCACTACAATACAAAATAAATGAGCCCAAAGTGGATAGTTATATCTTCTTTAGTTTAGGAGTTCCTATGACCACATTCCTACTTCATTCTTCAGACCCTGAATACTATGTAACGCCAGAGAGTTTGTCACGACAAAACAAATGAGCCCACACTCGATACGTTTATCTTGTTCAATTTAGGAGTTCCTATGGGCACCTTCTTACTCCATCATCAGATCAGCTCCATGGTACCATAGTCACCGGCATAGTTCACCTATGCTCTTTGTCCGAACTTAAATGAAAAAAAAAATGATAATGCGTCAAATCAATTGGTCGAGGATAACTGCCTTAAGATTCAGTTGCAAGATTTGCCCCGCACTAGCATACATCGCAAGTTACATAAAAAATATACATACAGAGCAAGTTAAATAAAACAGCTTGTTAAAAAATTGATAGCGATTGTATCCACAAGTACTATGCTAGTGAGATTTAATCCTGGGATTATTATGACAATTTTGTTTACACCTAAAACATGATCCAAATTAGAAATAACCAAAGTGGATCATCATTAGGTCAAAATGAATTCCCAAGTGCGCCGCAAGTGGTCGCCGAGCTAACTTCGCCTGCGTCCAGTATTGTCGGATTCGTTGTTTTGATTTTGGATATACTACTAAATAGACTACCCACCTCATGGTGTCACCTATAAACGAAATGGGATGGATCCGATCCGATCCTAATCTCAAGCTCATCTTCATTGTAAAAGCTGAATGTTAAAATTACTACAAAAGTACGAGTATACATCCGTCGCCGTCACCGCGTCGTGCTGGTCCGCTCACTCGCCTGTATGTTTCCTTTGACCTGGTTGCAGATTGAATGGGTCGCTTTATTGCACTTTTTATGCAAACATAGCCCTCCCCCTCCCTCGCCGGGGAGGAGGAAGAGGTTTACTAACGTCATCAGACATTAGTACTGTGTACTGTCTAATGGCAGTTAGAATACTCGCAACTCAAGCGGTACAATCTGGCTAAATTATCAAGCTATGCATATAGTTCTTTGTTAAATTTACTACACAGATTAGTTGGAAATTACACTGTAGTCTTGAACAAAATAAGTGCAATAGAAACCATAGATGAGACCAACTGACAATACAAATTAATAAGAGTGCAGTCGGAGGGCTTTCGGTACAAGTTCTTTGCCCTTAAGGGGCGGCGCAGCTCCCGAGGGACATATACGTGTGTGGAACAAGTGTACAAGCTCCTAGCGGGCGCTGTTCGTGAGTTCATGTATTATTCCAGTGTAGGTGGTAGGTAGCCCGTGCCGTGGTACGACTGGTCGCTGTTGTTGGGCACGCTCGCTCCGTGCCGCCGGTAAATGGTTGTTATTGTTGGTCTGTGTTTCACTTCATTTAGTATCTATTTTATACGTGAATAAAATTAGATAATATATATCAGAATGCGCAAATTGTTGTTTGGTTTCTATGGATCTCAACGATGGATATGTTTGTGTTAATTTGCTATATATTATGTTTTAGAGCCGTTTGGCGTTGAATGCTCGTGCATGTTTTGAAGCAGACGTTTCAATATAAATATTTGCAAGGCAGCAAAAAAAAACACTTAACTAGCAGCCCAAGTTACGACGATAGTCCTGCGCTAATAAAATACCTCAAACCAGGTTATCTTTCCATGAAACTCTGTGCTTATCTAAACAGCGAACTTGCATGGATCGCATGGATCATATTGACGGAAGGTATCCTAACAGTGCCTCATTATGAACTGAATATGTATGTGAAGCTGTACATAATCTTTTCAACAACATGTAAGCATGTTTTACTAAATAAATACTTCTTTCCTTTTTCTCAGTATAGCTAGAAAATTGCTATCTAACCTCAGACGGAAACACAATCTTCAAATTGATTTTGAAGGTCTGATATAAGTCGGATAGGATACAAACATCGCCAGAGGCGGCGATAACTCGTCTCCTTTGTCGGCGTTAGAATCAATCAAGCTGGGACTCAATTCGTACAACAATAGAACAGTTTGGGACTACAGAGGGGCTGCGCCCCCTCCTGTATAAATACATGGGTTTCAAACCTTTTGTGTTCATAGAACTGCGTATGAATAGAACATTATAAAACTGAAGAGTTTGTTTGGTTGAACACGCTAATCTCAGGAACTACTGGTTTGAATTGAAAAATTCTTTTTGTGTTGGATAGCCCATTTATCGAGAAAGGTTATAGGCATTATATAATCACGCTACAACCCAGGAGAGTGGAGCAGTAATCATATATGTCAACAAATCGGGCAGATTTTCATACAATATGTAGAATTAATAAATTACGTTCATGTATGGTTTATGTATTGTATGTATTAATGGGTGTCACGGGGGCGAAGTATGCTACGGGCGAAGGCCAGCTATGAATAGATATCGCTTATCATTTTACTTTTAATAAACAAAGGACGCTAGTTTCCCGGCAACAAATGGGCTGGTTTGACCTGCCCTGATAAGTACCACAAGCTCCTCGCTTAATATCGGCGTGAAGTGCGCCGTTGTCGTAACCGTATGCTCGTGATGCTAGTTAACGTTCAGAGACTGTGCCGGGCTGTGTGGTGTGTTGAGCTTGTAATTAGATGGAAGACAACGTTATGGGGTACAGCAATCGTAACGAAATAGTTAAAAATACACTGGCGGATAAATAACTAGAAATAGAAAGAGCTTCAATTGTCCATTATCATTTTGAAAATTCTTCAACCTCCAAAGGCCTGCGTTAATCAACCTGGTAATTTTTAGAGACACCTAGAAGCTAAACGCGCCGAGAGGGCCTGCCTGATACGCGCTGTAGTGGTTCTGGGGTTCAAGGTCCACGCTTTCTATTAAAGTACTGCTGAACCTCACACTACCTCAACCAGAAGTTTGAGTTACATGTAGTCATTTGAGACCGATATTCTTAGCAATCCATGGATTCTCCGTGCGGGTGCCGGGTCTATCGCGTTGCTGAGTTGGGAACTCGGGACAGTGCCTGGGACTTGCGACCCAAGTGTAGGTTTAAAAGGGGCCCCTTTTGTTGATGTACATCAACACTCACCCAAGTTCCCCTCCCAGCCTAACCAACTAAATTATAACTTTTTTGTAGTAAATTCGTAACCGGAGAAGCGTTTTTACAGAGAGAGGTCGCGTTAATTGACGCATGACTTTTAATGGCTCAATTTAAGAGCTGACACATTTACAAGTGTCGGATCAAGATATCTCCCTAGATTAATGATTTATTAGTTAGGTAATGTGTTTTTACCAACTAGGAGTGAAGTATGAAAAGCTAAAATAGAAATATTATTGTTACATTATGTTGGAAATATCTTGAAATATATAGAAAATTTAGCCTACATACAAGAAAATCTCATAAGCCATACAATCTTCAAAAGGTTGATCCTATCCTCGATATGCACACTCAGTATCATCCATACTTTTTTTACTACTTTCTTTTTTGTAGTCCTGTTACACCACAAAAGGGTTTTCTATCTTGGCAACCTATGATACTTTATTTCAGGAGTGTTGAACGTAAATGCTGATGACAACACATGTATATTCGGAGCCACCCCCCGGGGAAGCCTACAGGAAACCGCAACTAAACAACCCTCTAGTGAGTTAGCCTAGAACGAAACTACTGCGGAAGAACGGCTATGTCCTCTTGCGGGAGTGGTATGCTCGAGTATAAATACAAGATGACTGAGCAATGATTTCAAAATCATTTCTGAGCACCGGTAACTACTCACCGGGGACAGCCGGTGGGCTTGTTTACCACATAATCAAAAACTGTTATTACTGAAAGCAAAAGGAGAATAAATCTGGTTTCCTAAGATTTAAAATTACCTTAGGTTTGCAAGGTTATCCTAATGATATGAAACTGTACAGAGTTAATCCTCAAATCTATCTCGAAGCCACAACGCTGCGTAGAACGATCTTTACTTCGAAAGTCTTCGATGCATTCTCTAACGTTTGATTGTTTGAATTTAAGACGACACATCAACGCAATTTAATCATAACTTTTGTCTCATCAGCTCATCTCACAGGCCGAATTACTGGTGGGAAAGTGTATTGACTTTCAACTAGAATATCAAGATTATGATCAACTCCGCTGCAAATGGAACAATTACTACCGTAGTAGTATCGTATCAAACGTAGTTTATCAAAGTACACATAAGTAACAGTGGGCTCGCCGCACGGCATCCCCGTGGGAGCTACACCCTCAACAACAACAGCACGGTAATTAATAGGTTTAAATACTTACAAGGATAGGCAGCCGCCCCAGACCGACGACGGTCACACTACACTACCAGGGTACTCCACTCGTAGTACTCCCTAGGTCCCGTGCGTTAGCCGCAACATACTGTACTCAACACGCGTCCGAACTACGGCGCCACATTGATACACTGGCCGCCATTTTTATTATACACATTCGAATTTAAAATTTGGAAGTCAGAACACGCCTTGACTTTATTTTTAAATAGTATTTTTGCGAGGAGCCAGCGGTTTCGGCGGCGGGGACACCAGGGCGGCAGTGGCCGGCGGCGGCGCGCGCACCGCGCCAGCTTCGCGAGGCTGCGCGGCGCACCCCGCCAACTTCGCGCCGCTCGTCTGACCTGGTTTCCGAGACGCGATGTATTATTTTCGATTGGCAACGCATTGAAATTGCATCCTTTTTATTATAACACAACCATAATTGTTTGTTTGACAACCTTCTAAGGTCATGTGAGCACGTTGGCCTATTTTATTCTAAAACTTTTATTTAGTAAAAATAATATTTGATGTGCGCATAAAACTTATCCTTATTGGAAATATGCACATAATATGTCTGTATTAATGTATGACGGGGAGAGGTCACTAGGGCACTCGGGAAGCGCACAGCGTAGGGCTTCGCGTGCTCGAGGGCAATCCGTTTACGATAGCTTATAATTAAATTGAAATGAAATTGTCTGATGTCTAATTACTATTATTCTATTGACACTTGACATTAAATTATTGTAAGTTTACATCAGTGCCTCCGAGCCATCTGAAATACATTGCGTAATATATTCCATTAAAGTTAAGAATGTTTACCAGAAAATGTTCTGGATTGTTTAATATCATGAATGAAACATGTCTCGCCCGGCGGAGCGCGCTGTCGCAACGCAAGTGTCGCCAGACGCTAACAGCATCTCCACAGATATTACAGATGACAGTGTATTCATTTATGGCTGGTTAGCAATTCAACTGCGGGTGGAGCTAAAGCAACGGGAGACAAGTTCATTGAATAAACAACGCAATATGTGCTGGTAACCAGTCAGTCGAGTGCACCATCGGTTTTAAGTTGTTATTAATCTTATTTTCGTTTCTTGTCTTAAAGCTTTTGCCTGTTATCTGTATAATTTGTAATTTGCGAGCAATGAAAAATATGAGCTTTAAGATATTTTGCGCTATGATGGGCCTTGTAGCATACTAGTATTATAAACGCGAAAGTTGATGAGTATGGATGTATGGAAGTTTGTTACTGTTTCACGCAAAAACGGCTTAACAGATCTAGCTGAAATTTGGTAAAAGAAGATAAAGATTTTAGTCTGGAATAATACTTGGCTACTTTTTGTCCCTGGAATAGGTTCCCATAGGGTCAGAAGCTAGAAAATCTCAAGAAATATGGCTATAAGGGTAGGTAGGTATATTGTTTAGCGTTAGCGGGGTAGCTTATAGCCTGGAGTAGTACATAAGCTACTTCTTATCCCCGAACAGGCGCCCGCGACGGCATCAGTATTCCACGCGGCTGGAGCCGCGCGCGACAGCTGTCTACTCTGGCGCCAATTATCATTCGCCTACTTTTTAAATTCTTTACAGGAGTCGCGGCATCGAAAAGTTGTCTTCAAGAACTGCCCTTAGTTGATACTGAATGTCGCAAAACGATTCAAGTATTTTGTGAGTGAACGAAATACAAAGAAGAAGGGTGAGAGTACAAAGGTAGCATATGGTTTGTCAGATCGGTCTATATTTCTATCAGTCACCGAGCGAAACTCTGTAGAGCGACGCTCTTTTTGTGTGCATATTTTGAAAACAATTGATCGCTTATTTCTGTTTGTCTTCAATTTCGTCTTCATTATGAATTGAATATTAGAGAAACCCCTAAGTAATAATGGTACAATTCTTGCGTGGAATTAGGTACTGGCAATACAGGGGTGTGTGTTGGGTAACCTCCTCGAGTGTCGCTCCGATTCCGATCCCGCTGCAGTCCGGGGGGAACGGAATCGGAGCGGCCGGTACACCCTGGGCGGTGGTCAATGGCTTCCCCTTCACCCCTTCATAGGGTTGGCATTGATCGTCGGCCAATACCCAACGTGGCGGGAACACATCGCTCTCCGTACTCCTCTGCTTTCAGAGGAGACAGGATGAGCGATGCTGTTAGTGGTGAGATGGCCCAGGGTCAGCCGGGGTGCGAGGGATATGCTCTATGGGTAACCTTACACCCCGGCGTCTGAAGACCCGAGACGGCGTGCGGTTTTAGTCGGTGCAAGCCCGACATAACCGCCCCCGCTAGCCGGCGGGGGGGTATCCGAAGGGATTTCCGCACGATAAAAAAAAAAAAAAAAAAAAGGTACTGGCAATACACTAAGCGATATTCATCATGACCGTCCAAGGACAGCGAGTAGTACTGTCAATATCGAATTGATTGCGAGCTTTGTAATTCTTATTGATGGATCGCGTGAAAGAAGACGTGGCATGGATTTTTTTTATTTTTTTATTTAGGAAACAGACAGTCGTTTACAGTTTTTACATCAAGAAGAAAAAATATATAATTATAGACTTAGAGTTCTATAATAGTTTAAGGTAGTATACGAATAGTATTCACTGAGAAGACGTCCGATAGGCAAATGTGGAAGGGAATTGTGTGCCGACACCAATTAACTGGGACAAGGGCAGGTCAGTGATGATAATGATGAACATTCACGCTTCAGCATTGGCAGATAGGATTACGTAGAGCTACAGAGCACTGCATAGTGGTTTCAGCAAGGTGGCGCAGCGGTGTGTACCACTTAATATCTCTTTCTTAACAACTTCAATGAAAAACTTTCGATAATGTACACAAACGATTTGAAGAGTGTTGCCACAATAACATTACATAACTTCATGCTTGTATCCCCGAAGGGGTAGGCAGAGGTGTATTACACACCCACGATTCGCCAGTTATGTTAAGGTCCCAGGGGGCGAGCCTATTGCCATCTACAGGGCACATTATTAACTTTTATTAATGCACACATAACTAACCACAATAACGGCCGCTATTTATTTATTATAAGGGGAACCCGACCCCGCCAGGCGAGGCCGCGGTGGCGGCCAAAGTCCGCCGGTAACCCTGGGGTTATCCTTTCGAGGACTTACCCGAGGTGCCCGGCAATGGACACTTGGGCAGGACACCGTGCGGTTTGAGTCGATGCACGACATAACCGCCCCCGCTGGCTGGCGGGGGGATATCCGAAGGGATTTCTGCACGTAAAAAAAAAGGCGCTTCTTATGATTATAAGAAATGTGCATCAGTAGTAGTATAGGAGAAAGATCAGTAGTACAGGAATATTAATATCGGGACAGCAGTTTTCATTTTAATAGTAAATGTATCGTTTTGTTTTGTGGATATTGTAGTCAGCGGCGTGCAACGACTACGTTATTACACCTTGTTATATCGGCCTGGGTAGGCAGCGGGCGTGGCGTCGTGCTCCTCGCGTTAAACAATTTCATTTTATTTCGTATGTCTTACCTGGCAACCAACTTAAAGTGGTCGTTGAAAACATATTATTTGCTTTGGCACTCAAAATTTACCTCACATTTTGACTGTCTAATAACCGTTACATTTTTTGGATATAGTCATAGGCCAAATATTTATAATAAAGATTAAATGGAATAAGAAGAAGGCGTTGTTATTTAGTTGTAGGTGGTGGCACCGTGTTCTTCTCAAGGACGTACCTCTAACTGAGAACTACTAAATCGTAGCAGTTTGCTACCTTTCGTGCGGTTTTAAGAGTACCGGTGGTGGGAAAGAAACACTGACATCCTTCCGTTCCGCTTTGCCTGTCAATACGGTTTAAGGGGCTGCGGTAACCGTTTTCCATCATTCGCGCATGTTTGCCAGTGTAGTAGCATAAATAGAAAATATTCCTTATGCAAGCCCTTACCCATGTTTGAGGATACACAGGTTCAATGGGCTCCCATTAGGGTAAAGGAGAGCTTGAGTGGGCGATCATGAATCGATGAATTGAAGGTAGGACGCGCTCGCCACGTGAACCGATGACCTATAAAAGATAGTTGGGACCGACGGGATGCGGAAGGTGAAATATGTGACAAATGTGGAGTTATAGCGACGCGACACTCTGCTGCAGGGAGTATAAACGTCCGTTCAACGTAATATTTTATTTCTCATCTCATAATCTACGAGTATACTTAATATTATAAAGAGAAAGGTCGAATTTTGTGAGGTCGTATAGAAGTTTTTGGTAAGCTTCGGAACCACTGTAATAATTGGAAAAATTCTTTCACTATTTAAAAGGTACAGTCGCCATCCGCATTAGCTGAACACGTTCCAAGTTACCGATCGACTTAGCTCCAAAACTTTACATCTAATAATAAACAAAACTTGATAAATAATCAATTTCCCAACTTAAGATTACAAAAATATATACATATCATAGTGTGTCATGTTTTTTTTTTTTATACCACTAAGGTGGTAGACAAGCACACGGCCCACCTGATGGGAAGCGGTTACCGCGGCCTATAGACGTGTGCAACACCAGTGGCGTCACACTCGCGCTGCTGACCCTGTAAAGGAAAGGGGTTGGGAAAGGAGTTTGGGAGGGGGTGGGAAAGGAGTTTGGGCTCTGGCACTCTCACTCACCAAACGGAACGCAACAGTTCAAATACTGTTACTTGGCGTCGATATTCTGTGAGAGGGTGGTGCTTCCCCGGTCGAGTCGGCCCATTCATGCAACGGCCAAAATGACTGTTGCTTGACTCTACCACTCACGAACACTATTTCAGTGTAAACATCGTTTGTAAATTTGTAAATGTGCAGCTACTTCTGAGGGTGACTGGTCATTAGTCCCGATGGACATGGGCTATATATTATGTGTAAATTACGACGGCTTCAGTTAAAAGTGACACTGCTGAAGCGTATCGAGGGCATGTTGTTAGACAAAATTATAGAGAAAAACAAATGTGTGTGGCGGCGGTTGTTTGGGATTGTCTGGTAACAGCACGTAGTTAAGGAAAAATTCTAGGCTCGCCTTCTGTTATGTGCCCTTCAGGATGTACTCGAAAGTCGTATGAACAGGGATAAGTATTGTCACCAAGCTTGATTGGGTAGATGTGTGTGTGTGTGTGTGTGTGTGAAGGTTAGCTAACATTGTAACGTCTGACACATTATCTCGTGTGTAATCGGACTCGCTGCAATAATACCACAGAATAGATATAGTACTTACGATAGTACGTTCAGAAATAACAGAACCATATACATACGAGTACCAGCGCAGCGTCGTCACGTGCGGTGAGTATGTACCCACACTACGCGCATGGACGACATGGGCAGCTATGCACAGCGCGCCCCGAGATGCTCCCGTGGCTGACAGAATGCGCGCACACGTGTGTGGCATCTCACATGATATAAACCTTGGGGCATTCATTTATGTATCATTTATTTACATTTACACTCCTTACTGTATAATACACACATACAGTTACGCCTTCTTCTATACAGGAGATGTATTTTCATTTCCTACAATAGGACATACGCCGACATACGCTTTTCACTACTTCTACCATCGTGACTGTGTTCATTCATTTATAAACAGCAAGTAATTTCTTTTTTATAGCGATTATAACGATCACTTAGTTAAAATAATAATGGTCGCAAAGAAACCAATACTAGTTTTCTGAATACACACAAACATTTGCATTTATAGAATTACCAAGCCACCTTTTCAATCTGCGATGTAATTTATATAATATCCCACTTATATTATATTACATTGGTACAGATATAGATTAAAGTTTGGAGTAGGACATAGGCTAATTTTTATCCCTGGATTAGGTTTCCATGAGAAGCGGGTGGAGCCGCGGGCAGCACCTAAAATTATATGATAGCAATATAGCTCGCGATGTCTTTTAAATCATATCTCAGTGTAAACAGTTCCGTTTGCAAGTATGGTAAGCGATATTAAATTTATATCTAGAGACGTAATATATATTGCACTGGCTTTTGCCCGCGGCTTCGCCCTGTTCGTGTTTCTGTTTCCCACGGGAACCTATTCCAGGGATAAAATGTGTTATTCCAGACTACAATCTATCCCTGTACAACATTTCAGCCAGGTCCATTCAGTCGCGCGTCGCAGGCGACTCAGGCGCCGGAGGTCGCTTAACGACCTCCGTCCTCCATGAGCGCAGGCCTGGGGGTGGCGGGTGAGGCCGCCTGTCACCCCAGCAGAAGCAGGCCGGGACGGTGGGGCGACTAGCACCCCTCCCCCAAACTGGGGCAAGACGGGGTTCCTATAAACCCGAGGGGGCATTCTCGAAACCGGAGATGGCCCAGGGTCAGTCGGGGTGCGAGGGATATGCTCTATGGGCAACCTTACACCCCGGCGTCTGTAGACCCGAGACGGCGTGCGGTTTTAGTCGGTTCAAGCCCGACCTAACCGCCCCCGCTGGCCGGCAGGTGGGTATCCGAAGAGATTTCCGCACGAAAAAAAAGAAAAAAAAAAGTCCATTCAGTCGTTCTGGCGTCATGGAGTAACAAATATTCATCCATACATCCATCCATCCAAATGTTCACATATTAGTAGGATTATATACCACAGTGAAAAGTCAGCTATAGGAAAATAATTTTACTGTACATATCTTTGAAATACACAGATTTCACTCGGTCTGAGGACATGTGATGAATGAACGAGAGCTTGAATTGTTAGGTAGGTAATGAAATACATTGCACTGATGTTCTGTACGTGTGTACGGGTGAACTGCTGACTCAAGCGAGTGGCAGACACTACTATCATATAGTGCTGACTACGGCTCCTTAAAGGAGAAACTTGGTTGATAAGAATAATGGTAAAATTCTTAAAATAATATGATATCATTTGTAGAGTAGGGCTTCTCCACCAAGTTCATTCGACTGTGACCTCCCATAATGTAACTTCGCATCGGCTCTAAGTGACAGTGTTTTCACATTGTGCTTAGTTTCTTTAAATCACTGCAGGCGTATACAGCAAAACGAGAAATGAATAAAATATGAACAAACATTCCCAGAGGTCTCGTAGCGCGTAGATGCCGCTACGTCGTAGATGCGCTACGACGAGCTCCACTAGTAGGGTATCAATGAATGTTTAATAAATTTTGTACGGAGAAATTCGTTTCCCGACAGTTCGTTAGGAAGTGCAGGGAACTAAATTAGATGTTTTAGTGCACTGAGGGCTCTGTGCGAGTCTTGGTACCCGCTACATACGAGTATATGTATATATATTAAGTTGTTGTGTGTGTTTGTTTACGAGAAATAATGGTATAGGTGTAACCTGATTCAAACTTACTTATTACTTTGGGTCTAGAAAACGCTGTGTAGAATGTCGTAGAATATTTATATTATATTAGCTCTTATACGCGGCATAACCGTTTGTTGATGGCTGAACTCCTCCGTCACCACTCTCACGATCTTGACTAAAGGACAATGCCCATGTCAGTATGGAAATCGGTTGCACACTTTTTTTTGCTATGTCACATAAGTATAAACTGCATTAAAAAGCCTGCATTGAGTATTATATGAAATATAAACGCATATTGTAACAGAACTTGGGGTTATTGAGAAATTAAATGATTACAACTAGAAAAACAACAAACGCAAGAAAATATTGTGACACTGACTGTTGAACTGACGTTTTAGTAAGACAGGAATACTCGTACCATGTATGAATTAAGAGAAAACTACCACTGAAGCACATATTATTTTACAACTTTAACTGATTATCACTAATAAACTACGAATACATACACGAAATATTAAGATTTCATAACTGCAATATATTTGAATGTCACATTGCGAATTATTATCACGTATTATTATTTAACCATGTTATTTTGAAGATATTGGTATATTTGCATTCTACCACCAATGGTTTATTTCATATAATGGTAACAATTAAATTAAAATGGAAACGATTAGTCATTCAAGTTTTATATCTTTATAAGTTAAATTCAAACCCCAAGTTCTATAGAAGCGATTTAGTGTTGTAAAGTCATACTATAATCAATATTATTTTTTAACATTTGAAATATTGACGCGAACGTCTAAAAGCGCAACCAAGAATGGGCATTCTCCTTTACCACGGTGATGGTGTAGACACTACCATTGAGGAATAATCACCGAAAAACAGTTTCACGAGTACGCGGCCTTAGTTAAGATGTCTTATTTTCAAGTAAGAGTCCTGCTCGCTCAGCTCAATTTATTTCAGTCGCACCCTGCATTAAATTTTTAGTATTATATATTTCAATGTTTTTAGAACTTTAGGTATATGCTCCTTGACAAGATCACCTACAATGGCATCCGTGGCAACTTGTTAAGATGGTTTATGTCATAAAGATGCAAAAGAACGCAAAAGGTTGTAGTTATTGGCTTCGAAACGGATGCCACTACTGTTACTTCTGGTGTGCCTCAGGGGTCAGTCCTGGAACCTCTCCTCTTTATTTCGTGAGTCAATGACATTAAACATTACTTCGCTGATTCACATTTTCTTATGTACGCCAACGACATCAACGTTTATAAGGAGTGCCACGGTCCTCAGGATTGCTTATCTTTACAAGATGACCTCAACCGACTGGCCCCATACTGTTTTACCTTCATAAACTACAGCTCAGTCCACCCAATGGTAATTAATAACTTACACAAACATAAAACAGTTGTAACTCATAATTATACGATACAAGACTTTACTCTGTAACGGTGTAATGACCTGAGGGTCACTCTCGCGACTGTAGTAGCATCGCTAACTAAGGCGCGTGGCGCGTGACGCGGCTGTCGCTATCTTTTAGAGACGCACAACACACACCTGGCCGATAATGACATATTCGCAAACTCACACATAAAATTTAAAGATGTAGCAATTGAAGTTTTTAAAAACCCCAAACTTCGAACCCCGACATCAAAAAGAGGTTCACTGTTTGACCTGTATGTTTTTCCACGATTTTCGCACGTTTGGTTGAACCGATTTTGAAACGATTTGCGAAAAGTTTTTTATATTCTTGAGAAGGTTTTAATATACTTAACCGACTTAAGTTGGTTTTACTTTTTCAGAACAGTTATTATAATTAAATACTTGTTTGTAATAAACATAAAACTTTCATGCTTTTTATTCACTTGCATAATACTTTTTTTTTTTTTTTTTTCATAAACTCACGCCTATATCCCCGAAGGGGTAGGCAGAGGTGCTAGCACCCACATTTCGCCAGTTTATGTTTACGTCCCAATGTAATAGGTGGCGAGCCTATTGCCATTAACCGGGCACTTATAAACCTGCGATAAATACACACATAACTTCGAAAAGCATCGAAAAGTCATTGGTGTGTACCATGGTAAAACCTGGGATCGAACCCGAGACCTCGTCTCAGCAGTCCATTACCCATACCACTAGGCTATAACATTACTTTACGGACAAGGTACCATTTACTGTATACTTCTAACATCAATGTATAACGCATAACTGTTGAATGTTCCAATAAATATAAAAAAATGTTTTTAATAAGTTTATTTTCTTTATTTCTTTTTTTATTTTCATTTTCAATATCTATTCTTTCCTGTCATTACTGATAATTATGTAGGTGTATTAAAAGTTTTTTTATTTTATCAAAATGATTTTTCATTTAATAGAGTTTTTGCATTTGAAACCAAAACAAGTAGAACATTGCGCTTGAAGCAGTCAGATCACGTTCATCAAGTGGGACAATCTGACTTTTTTGTGCTGTTTTAATGTGTTCAGCATTAATTTAAGAAAATTTTATTGCCATCAACGAGAGCACGAAATTATTCAGAGATTAACCTCTTCTTTATAGCATATAGTGAATACGGTGTTTGCTTTGTAAATAGTAGGTACATCTGCACGGGGTCACTGGCCGCTGGCCGCTCACTTGATGCCCAGAGGCATGGTGTTTTTAGGTCACTCACCTCATATTGTTGGGTAATTAAAATGCAGGTGGTACAGTTGCGAACAGTTTCTACAAAGGGCCGTCCCGCAAGGAACGTCGCGCACAAAACTTCTACGTTAGTCAGTGACATTGACAGTTGCGTGACAATCGCGGCCTTGTGCGGCCACGTGCGCACGCGATACGGATGACACGTAAATATTATTATATATTATAGATTTGTTTTAGGAAAGCAATGACTCGAGAAGCCAAGGTTGCTGTTGCTGTCGCTTAAAACTAAGTACGCCACTCACCAGCCACGAAGATAACGTCACGACACACGCCACCACCGAACGCCTTTTGTGAGCGAGCAATGCGAATGGAACACATTCGCATTGTACGTACACTTCCGGGTACGAACCCGTGTCTACCTATTCATGTGAGTAGGAAGGAAGTGGAATGGTGTACTCATTGTGTTCAATTAATAACTGCCCGCGACTTCATCCGCGTGGACTTGCATCTGGGTTTAATTTTTGGTGAAGAGGAACCCTACAACTTTTTCTAAAATAAAAGTGGCCTTAGTTACGCCTTATAACATCGGTTATCTGTCAGTGAAAATTCTGTCAAAATCTACTCAACCACTTTGAAGATTAGTGGGAACAAACAGATTAACATTTTTCAAATTGTTTTTTGTTTAATTTATTTATTCTGCCTACCTCTTCGGGGATACAGGCGTGAAATTATGTTGTTATGTGTTTATTTATAAGCTTTTTAATAAATGCATGTGAGTGTATGTATACGGTACTTATTCATACACATACTCATATGCATTGATTACAAACCTGTTAATTTACCATTACAAACAGACACTTTACATTTATTTATTTGTATAGATATAGGTACTTGTACTAAGAAGTAGAAGCAGGCCGGGACGGTGGGGCAACTAGCACCCCTCCCCCAAACCGGGGCAAGACGGGGACACCGTGGTTTCCAAACCCGAGGGGTCCATCTCGAAACCGGAGATGGCCCAGGGTCAGTCGGGGTGCGAGGGATATGCTCTATGGGCAACCTTACACCCCGGCGTCTGAAGACCCGAGAAGGCGTGCGGTTTTAGTCGGTTCAAGCCCGACATAGCCGCTGGCCGGCGGGGGGGTATCCGAAGGGATTTCCGCACGAAAAAAAAAAAGGTACTTGTACTATGTTTGTATGTGGTTACATGTGGTTTACATGAGTCGTTCAACAACACTAGCACTAGAGTTTAGTTTATATCACAAAAGATCAATATTAGGTACTGATTCTATATATATAAAAAAATGAATCGCAAAATGTGTTGGTAAGCGCATAACTCAACAATGCCTGGACCAATTTGAAGAATTCTTTTTTTAAATGTTCGTTGAAGTGCAAGGATGGTTTTTACGGAGAGAAAAGTTAAAAAATTTGCATAAAAAAAATTACAGACATGTTTAGGATAAATAGGTACCGCGGGCGAAGCCGCGGCGGACAGCTAGTACAAAATAAAATAATAAGTCTTGAACAATGACGAGGCCGCTGGCACTTTTGTCTTTTGTGAAATAGATTCCCTCCGCATTCGTCTCGACATTTTGCCCCACGTTCCTAATATTTCCAAACATGATTTGTGGATGCCACTTTGAACCCCATATATTCAACGAGGCAAGTAAGTGGTCCACACTCGTATTTCGTATACTTGAGCAATAACTTACGTAGTTGTTCAATAACGCGAGTACTGAAAATGAAACTACAAAACATTGTACATTCGACTTATCCACTTGAAGAATGATAAAAATTGTTATTTTACATATGTCTACGATTTCTCAATTTCTTTATGTACCTTTTTTTTTTTTTTTTTTTTTTGTTTTTTTTTTTTTATCGTGCGGAAATCCCTTCGGATACCCCCCCGCCGGCCAGCGGGGGCGGTTATGTCGGGCTTGCACCGACTAAAACCGCACGCCGTCTCGGGTCTTCAGACGCCGGGGTGTAAGGTTACCCATAGAGCATATCCCTCGCACCCCGGCTGACCCTAGGCCATCTCACCACTAACAGCATCGCTCATCCTGTCTCCTCTGAAAGCAGAGGAGTACGGAGAGCGATGTGTTCCCGCCACGTTGGGTATTGGCCGACGATCAATGCCAACCCTATGAAGGGGTGAAGGGGAAGCCATTGACCGCCGCCCAGGGTGTACCGGCCGCTCCGATTCCGTTCCCCCCGGACTGCAGCGGGATCGGAATCGGAGCAACACTCGAGGAGGTTACCCAACACACACCCCAATTTCTTTATGTACCTATACCTACTGAAATGTCGAAATTCTCAATTTAAAAAGTAGGGTAATGTAGTGAGTAATTGAGTGAAATAGTATTTAGAAAGCTTCCTGCGCGACTGATGTTGTGCGTCGCAGGAAGCAAATCACCCATTCATATATAATGAAGCCTGGAGTTGAATGTTCTAGAGCTGCCGCAAGTTCGTGCCTTACAATATTCAACGTGTTTTATAACCTCCCGGCAAGTCTGTGATCATTGCTGTTTGTGCCCATCATCGGGTGAGAGAGACCTAAGCTGTAAGTTGGTTAACAAAGCAATTAACTTGACGTATCAAATTCAACCAACTCTACCAAAAGTGTATTCGAAATATTATACTTGTTCGCAAATATACTCCCGATCCTACTTAATCTTAGGATCACCCATTAGCATTAGCGGGACAACAATAGCTATAAACAGGGAATAAGTCTCTGTAAACGCTGAGGTACTAGCTACACTACGACAACAATACAACAACACTGCGGCATCGTTACTGAGGTGTCGCAGTGTCAGCAATTAATTACATAATTAATAAGTTTTGACAAAAATTGTACCTCTAAGGTATACCGCACGACGTGGGACTCTGTGGGGCCCATATGTGGGCCATTGGACTTCAACAAACTGCCGTGTACACGGTGCTTGAAATTAATGGACCGTCAGTGCTAGCCCAACGACAACGTCGCGTGCTGCATCCAGCTTGTAATTTTATGGAAGTATTTATTCCCACTGTTATTTTGTAAAAACAACAAAACGGGCTTGTTACATTCCGCAATAGCACATCCACATATACTTTACGCTAATTACCTACCGACAAGTAGTGAGGCGCTCCTGCAGAACACTATACAATAGAGTATCAGCGATGATTGAAACTAACCGCGGGCCTCGAGACCCTTACACAATCAAAACAATTGGCGCTGATATCTGTCATAGCGCTCTCTTCATTGTCGTTACGCTATCAAGCGAGAATTTCCACTCGAAGTAGCGCAAACCGAGGAGCGCGAACGGCTCTGTCGTCGCACTGTCAAACCTTTTAACAGCGATAATTAGTCACTTTTCAACAGCGTCTATAATTACACATTTATATCACAACGAGAATCAGTGAAATTGGAACTCTACAGCAAATACGTTAAGGTTTAGATTCTAATGTTACGTGTTTACTAAAACATTACATTGTTTTCTCATTAGTAAGACTTTTATTATTACAAATGTATGGAAGATGTTTCACGAAGTGATTCATTCCGAGGACTTTGATGTGATTTATGATAATATATGTTATCTTAAATGTGATTTACGTGGTTTTTGACACGTATCTAACATCAATTGTTCTCTACGTTTTAGGCACACCTAGTGCATTAACACAGAGAGTCTCAATTCTTGTTTCATACTAGTTTCCTATAGTATTCGTGTTAAATTGTGCAACAAGTCGTAGCAAGGACTTACTAAACGAAGTATAAACCTTCAAACAGTGCGACACGGAAGACACGAAGATGAATTACGTGGACGTCCGTGGCAAATGGTGAAATGTACTAGAACAGATACTAAAACTCAAATCACTACGATGCGGACCCTCAGCGTCACGGAGAGGCACATGACGGCAACCCTTGATTGTATCAATCCACTAAGCACTGAATACAGTTAATCGCGACTTAGAGCGTCAGCTCTCATCCGCTCGCGGGAAATCCGGGTTGAACTGCTTTGTACACGGCCTAAAGCCCTCGGATCTCGGACATTCAAGTTCACGATATTACGTAGTTATAAAAACATCAACAGTCCTCTTTGCTAATTCTATAAAGTTATGTTTAAGTACGTTAATAAAACTCTCCTCTCGTTTGCGTGAACGGTATTTTGAGTCAATTACTGGCACGTAATGAAATAAATATTTCATTTTTATGTGATGTGTCGCTAACAAGAGCATTGGCATTAGAATTTAATTTTGTAAAAGATGCATTTATTTATGTGTGTTTTCCTTAATTAATCTAACTTATTCCACCAAACGCGTAGCAGTGTTACTAGTTGGGAAAAATCCCTTCGTGTCACACTGTTACTCGATGTCTATAGTGGTTTGTAGTGTCTTCCAAAAACACTTGCAAATTTCAGGAGGTTGACTTAGTGGTGATATTTTTTGAGCTAAACATGCGATGGCAAGCATGTTATATGCTTGCCATGCTATTATATGACAGCAAATGATGTTTTTTTAACTTCTAATTAATAACTTAGTTCGATTTTATTGAGTTATCTTGGCCTTTTTACAAGTGATTCAAAGTGAACAACCATTGGACTTACCCATTTGAGCCATCAATCGCAATGTCGAAAGCGATTTGATGTGTTTGAGAATTTAGCTTATTTGCAAAGTAGTCAACCCGCTCCTCCATCTAGCAATATAATTTACCAAATAACCGTTAAGGACTTGTAATTTACGACTTGTTATCATAATAAAATATTTCTTCCATTCCTAAGTCAACATAAAATATAAAAAATGAACACGTGAGTGGAGCAGGAAGCGCGCGCGGCCGCGAATGTTGCCTCCGCACCGCACCACATGCGCGCAACACGTCGCATTTAGTAACAACTTGGCCTAATTACGTTCTATAAATAACAACAGGCTTTTACGATATCTTTACTAGCTGCCACCAAGACTCACAGATTAGCAGAGGGCCCTGTGAAAAGACAGCAGGGGCCTGCTCCAGTGTACTTGGTTGGACACATACTTCCACCCGGCGTAAATCTGACTGGCAATAGATTGTAATAGCTGCTCTTCGGATATGCGAGAAAGAAAACCCGCAACAAATTTGCCTTAGGTTCAGTTTGATATAGACCGCCGTCAGGCCAAACTATATTCGGGACCGGCAACGGTAAAGAACGGTAGCTCTTCTAAGAAAACCTTATAAAAAATTTCCCGATGGTCTGATGGTGACGGGCTGCGTAGCCCATCATTTTATTAAATGGTCGAAGAAGGTGGCACGCTCGTATGTTGCGCGCACCTCCGACCCCCCGTGGTCTAACGCGTCATGTCGAACAGCGCCCTCAGCTCTCTGCTACTGCCCGCTTTACATCTAGCGAAAAGTAAAATATCTCGACGTTGCTCTAACATCCCGGAATTGAGATTAATAAACAAACTAAATCTATTATTTAGGATTATAATATAAAGTAAGATGTTTTATAACTGCGGCGAAACAGAGCAGTTGCGAACTATTTAACCATTTATTTAACTTATACATGTTCCGGCGTCTTTATAGGTCTATGTTTTGATGGCTCACGGCCGAACGGAAAATTAAATTATAATATACATTCCTTTCCAACGAGTGTAGAGAAATACTCTCTCAGCACGCGGAGCGGGACATCTATTGACATCACTGGTGCCTTGCTGTTACGCAAGTAATAACACTGGAATGTTACTTTCTATATTGACAGCTCAACTATTTAGAAGATGGACTGTTAGGGAAAGTAGAAAGAAGGTATTCTGAAAGCTGTAGAGACATGGCCAAGTCCAAGAAACCGATGACAGGAGATATCGCGGTGCAAGAGTTCAACAGTGGATGTTCCAGTAGCGAATTATGGTGACCGCATGCAGATTATTATGCAAGACAATGTATTTACCGCGGAAATACGAACGAGAATACTACCAATTAACGACATTGCTTATAATTAACAATAATAAGGCCACTTTGAGGTGTACTAAACAAGTCAAGACTTTGATACTACATAGTTTAGAATCTTAAAAAGTAAAAACATGAAGGTTTCGTGATCATGTTCGCTCTCTCGTTGATATGGAAACGCCACACTCAATATATTCAAAGCATGATGACACTATATCGAACGTAATTTGACGTTTGGAATCCGCAGCAGCCACGCGATTATCGCGGTGTGCAAAAACTCCAACTCTAATAAATAAAAACAAAAATACTTACGATATAAGACGAAGAAATGCGGAAAATCTCGTTCAACACTTGTACAGTCTTATTACGAATGTTTTTCACAGACACATGGTTTGGTTCCGGCTTGCGGATGGAGTGCGACTAAACTGGCTGCCGAGCCAGTTAAAGGAAATAGCGTGTTTTTTTAAATACCGGCACAGTCAGCCACCTCAGCGAATCTAGACCGAAATATCCATCACTCACCTCTCGAATATTTCAAAATTGCATCCAAGAATTCTTACACGGTTTGTCACAATATTTCACTCACTTTTCCTGAAGCACGCACTCGTACTGAATATTTTAGAGTCACTCGGCGCAATGAATAATGCGGTACTTAAACATAATAACGAGGGCGATGAATAAATTCGAATATGGAATTTCTATTTATAATGATTTATAAATGAAGCATTTCGTTGGATCGGAAGTTTTCGTTAAAAATAACCGACGCGTGGCGTCGCACGCGCATATCGAGAGTGAGCGTGTAGTAGTGATGCTACGTCCAGATGTTCGATTCTGGAACACTTCCATCGGTGCTGGAGGATCGATGTTTCTATCGATACGCCTGCGCCGGATTCAGACCGATCTTCCTCTCACAATCGGTACAGCGTTAGCGAGTAGGTTATGAACGCGCGCCGCCCGCATTAATCCTTATTAATCGTCTTATTGAACGAAATTAAAATATTAAGCAAGTAAGCGCCCCTTTATAGTATATTTTAAAGATAATTTGGATTCGTTTCTTGAGATGCTGCTCAGGGTTATTTACGCCAACTTTCTTGAAATAGAACTTTTATGAATAAATAAACACATTATAATTATAAGGTCTGTTTTCGTCCCTAAGTCATCATACGATGTGGGAATACATGATGAAGCTGCCACTTAAAGTTCAATAACACCGTATCATTCGGACTCCTTCGAACACTATAGTTAGTTGCCTGGCCATCATGCGTCAGGGATATTCAAATAAAAATATATATATTTTTTTATATCACTCAGGTGGCAGACAAGCTCATGGCCCACCTGATGGGAAGTGGTTACCGTGGCCTATGGACGTGTGCAACACCAGGGGCATCACACTCGCGCTGCCGACCCTGTAAAAACCTTTTAATGCCCTTCTTGAAGAGCCCCATATTGTAGTTGCTTGGGAAAACCACAGCAGGGAGATCATTCCACAGCCTGAGGGTGCGCGGAAGTAAGTGCCTTTCATACCTAACTGTACGCACCGTTTCCGGTCGCAACGTGTGAGGATGAATTCCCTGTCTGTGGTGGGCGGTGCGATGATAGAATATGGCCGTGGGCATCATGTCATACAATTCTTCTGAACACACCCCGTTATAAAGGCGGTAGAAAACGCACAGGGAGACGAAATCTCTCCTAATGTTAAGAGGTTCTACGCTGCCTGTAAGTATGGGATTGTCGACAATCCTCAGCGCCCGTCTTCGCACCGAGTCGAACGGGTCAAGTTGGTATGTACGTGCTCCGACAAAAAGGTGACAGCAGTACTCCATCTGGGGCCGGACTTGCGACTTATAAAGAAGAAGTCATTGCTCCCCAGGCGCTACAATAAATGGGGTTTTCTTAGCGGTGAATGCACATTCATGTGCATTAGTGGGGTTGAATTGGACCAGATTTAGTCCACCCCAATCGGACACTCTTGTGAGAGTAGTCTCGATTTTAGACACAATTTGTTCGCGACTTTCTTCCACTGCGGACCGAGGGATGTTAGCCCGGCCCGTGTAAAATGCGTCCCCGGTACTTTTGTCCGCATAGCAATGAATGGAGTCATCAGACAGCATGTCATTGATGTGCAGGAGGAACAGGGTCGGAGACAGCACGGAGCCTTGTGTAACACCAGCGTTTATGTCCATGCGGTCCGAGCAGCTGCCGTCAACGATATAAATCAATTTGAAAGGAGAGCATAGAAAAAACAAAAGGTTGGCGGACAGAGCCAGTGAGTGGATGGTCAGGGATCCATCCTTGATCCGGAGGAAGAAAATATCATCAATGAAAAGTGTATTAGGCTCAATCACTGAGCAAATTTCGCGATCCTCTTGTTCGTATTAGTGAATTTAAAAAACCTCGCGTAAATCCCATAAAAACACGTTCAGTAGAAATATAATTACGAATAAATATATTAATCATATAAAATCCTTGTCTTATAATTTAAGTATCACAAGTTATCGACAAGAAGCTGTGAAGTCAAACCCCAGACTCCACAGTACCAACATACCTATTACGTAACATTGAGTTATGTATGGCCTACAACAACACAGTAACTCGGCATCGTTCCCAGCGACGCCGACAGCGCGGTGGTGCCGAATCGAAGCAGAGATACATTATGAGGCATCCACACGATACAATTTGATTGACCAATCAGATCTGCCAATTTCCATCGACACGTGCTACGGAGCAAGGCAAGATTCTTTGTTTCAATCAAATCTTCTATCTACACGACACGATTTGATTGTCAATCTAGTCAGATTGATCATAAAATTGTATCGAGTGGAAGCCCCTTTACAAGTATCAGTAGTAGGTAGCGGTTCTGAACAAAAGATGTTCCACATATGTTAGTATACAGGCGTACATACCCACTCCATGTTATCCATGTATACATATTTATATTAGTACTTCAAAAACCTTCGAGATTATTACAGACAACAGACAATATGGGTTTCCTCGGGAAGTGTGTTATACTACTAAGGTAGCAAGCAAGTACACGGTACACCTGTTGGTAAGCGGATGGGTACCATGTGTCGTCATCATCGTTCTCATAGCGATTTACGGTTGCGTCCAAAGTTCACACTTTTGAGCCCAAGGCCCCCTTATTAATTTTAATTGGTATGTCGGCTTTTCCAGGAGCGACTGCCATCTGACACCCAGCGCCTAGAGGAGAACCTGCGATAGAACCTCGTTCGTTATAGTGTAAGTGGACTGTCTAGCACTTCAACTACTGTCTTACACCATACACCCTTTCACTCACGCACCCGCAGTTGTTATACTACTAAGGTAGAAAGCAAGTACACGGCCCACATGACGGCAAGCGGTCACCATGTGCTCGCAACATCAAAGGTGCCACTCACTAATTAGTGCACTCACAATTAATTAAATTTGTATTAGTATCACTAGTTAGGAGGTGAAGGGGAGAAACTATGGACAAGTAGGAAGTAAAGGCTTTTCTCTGTTTCATTTGTTTGGCGGCAAACGGATAAATAAATCATTTAAAAAATATGACGGATTTGAGGATGTTAATTTGTAGATATTCCACTAGCTGATTAAATTTTCTTTATATTTGTAACAAAAAATATATATGTCATCGCTAAACATATTGAGATAATTGAAACGAAAAATTTATTTCGAAGAGTGTTTCTTTGCAATTTTTTTAACAAGAAACTACTCTATTTATCCAAAATGTTTTTGAATGTGCGTGAACAGTAGATAATTAGCTGTATATATAAAAAAAATCAACTGTCTAGCATCAGTAATCTTAGAAAGAGAGAGAGAAATAATCTTAGAAACAAAAAATAAGCATAATTACGGTAGCTTACGTCCAGACAGGGCCTTAAACTCACACAGGGCGTGAGGCTTTGGTCGGTTTGAGTCCGACATAATCACCCCTGCTGGCCAGCGGCGGAGTACGTAAGGGGGCACAGCATAGGAGGAGACAAATCTAAAAAACCCTTCGTCCACGGTTCTTGAGTTTATCCGGGTCATCACTAACACGGCTTCGTTTTATATATACCTCCAGGGTGGAAACGTTAAGTGTGTCCAGACGATTATTTCGCCGTTTTGAAGATATTGCAACACTTTAACTCATATGAAATCTACATCGCTTATTCTATAAAATGATATAATAAAAAAAAAAAAAAAAAAAGTAAATAACGTGTTCACATTTTGTACTTTTGCGGTTCCCATACATTTACTACGGCACGGCTTATTCACTAATCTGATAATTAGAAATATAAAATAAATACTAATTAAAAATAAAATTAAACATAAAAGGTTTTTAAAAAATCAGGTATGTAAGTTTTATCTCGAAACCGGAGATGGCCCAGGGTCAGTCGGGGTGCGAGGGATATGCTCTATGGGCAACCTTACACCCCGGCGTCTGTAGACCCGAGACGGCGTGCGGTTTTAGTCGGTTCAAGCCCGACATAACCGCCCCCGCTGGCACGCGGGGGGGTATCCGAAGGGATTTCCGCACGAAAAAAAAAAAAAAAAAAAAAAAAAAAAAGGTATGTAAGTTTTGTACTTTTGCGGTTCCCGTACATTTACCGCGGCAAAGGTACAAATTGCGAACATAATATGACAATATCTTTTGAAAACTTTGCTGCATATCTTTAAAATGGATGAAATACTCATCTGGGCACACTTAGCGTTTCCACCCTGTATAGATTGAAATGAAACAATGGTTAGTCAGTTTCCTATCTGGTTCTAACAAGTTTCTATAATTATAACTTTAGTAGGTATGATACGTTGGGAAAGTAGGTATTGATTATATCTTGAATGCATTTTGGCTTTATACAAGTTCTCTACTTCATTCGAGCTTTTTCAGGGTAAAATCACTCATTAACAGCAGCACAGAGTTGACTAAAATTTTACAGACAGAGATAACTTATAGATACTGGACAAGGATATAAAAGATTTTTTTCCGGTAATTAGTTCCTACCTATGGGAAAAACGGCCAAACATTAAAGAGAAGTTCACTCGAATGAAGTCGCGTGTAACAACTAATTAATAATTATGTTATTACTGATTAGAGTAACTAACGTCTGTTATCGATATCGCCACATCTCTAGTGTGTGTTACACGCGATCCAACTGTGACTACTGTAGTACTCGGGCCAGATACGCGTTCTACCGTTAAAATCTCGGGGTAATTCATTAAATATGAGCGTCTGGTTCGTTTACTTCGTTCTTAACTAATATTATTAGTAGGTAATTAATTAGCCATTTACATCAACAAGCTGTGAGTTATTCAATGTTTGGGTTAATTAATAGCCGAGGTTTACACGTGAAGGAATTTTAATCACTATCGATCTTGTTAATCAACTGTTTTATATTTGTTTATGTGCATGTTTTTTTACTTTATTAACTCTTTCTAGTTAGTTTAATGTACTTACAAGAAACCTTAGACTATACTAATGTTCATGGAGGCGTGGTTGGAGAGGCACTGCGGTGACCTCTCCTACCAGATGTCACAGATGATAACCGGACACGGGAGCTTCGGTTAGTATCTGTGGGGCATCCACCACACAACGCCGCAGCGCCAGCACTGCGAGGATCCCGGCGAAGACATGGCGCACCACACATTATTGGAGAGCCCAGCGTTGGCGAGTCAACGCCGGGATCTCGTTTCGGTCCTGGGCGTTCTCTCGCAGGAGACTACGGTGAGAGCCGTGGTCTCCGACGGAAGCAAGTGGCACGCCGCAGCCTCTTTCTGCTTGTTTACGCCCAGGACTACCGACCTCCATGATCGGGGCCTGAAGATGGCAGTCGGCCGACTCTCCGTCCATACAGACGCAGGACAAGATGGAGGCGTGTCGTGTGAGTCCTACATTTGCCTGACAAATCAGTGACGCGGGATCAAACCCGACTCCAAAGGTGAGGCCGCGATGGCGGCCGAAGTCCGCCGAGAAACCTAGGATTATCCTTTCGAGGGCGTACCCGAGATGCATAGCTATGGACACTAGGGAAGGACACCGTGTGGTTTTAGTCGGTTCAATTTCAACATACCCACCTCAACGCTGGGACCAGTGGGGTGAAGTCAGTAGGGGTTTCCGCACTTAAAAAAAAAAGACCATACTAATGTGATGTGTCCTCCAAGGGGACAAACAAATTACGGCGGATGCGCTGATATGCGACGCTGGCCATTCTTGGGGCGGCCGGTCTAGGGCTCAAGCGTTGCTCGTCCTGTATACATTCTGAAGCCTACTTGGAGGACTTCATGATGTATTCTAAGAAAACTATAATAACATAAGATAATCGTGTGTCGGAGGCACTTCCGGGCGGTTCTAAAGTAGTGCGAAAGCATTAAGGTTTCAAAGTGCGGATGGGAACTGTTGTCAGAATTGCAAAAATAAAATCTAGTGGGGCGGAAATCACACAGTGATTGTCAAACTTCGGGCCAAACTTAGATATTTGGACAATTTGTATGGCAGGTACCCGAAACCTTCAACGTACAAACCCCAAAATCTAATCAGTTCTTCCCATTAACCAAACAAGATGATTGGCGAAAGAATTTTTTAAATCTTATAAGTGGTTATTGAGTTATTGTGTAAACATACATCCAGATATCCAGACCAACAGACAGACCGACACAAAAATTTTTTTTGCTTAATTAGACTTAGAATCATGTGAAACGTCGAGAAAAGTGAAAAAAAGTGGGTGTAAGATTTTGATTTTTTTTGCGTGATTTTAAGACTTCGGTGTCCACCTGGTTGGTGGCCCGAAGTAATGACACCTAACATATTCCTACTCCATACATAAACATAACTTCACGCCTGTATCCCCGAAGAGGTAGGCAGAGGTGAATTACACACCCACGATTCGCCAGTTATGATTTTTTTTTCTATACCACTAAGGTGGCAGACAAGCACACGGTCCACCTGATGGGAAGCTTTGGTTGACTCCCAATGTGATAGGGGGCGAGCCTATTCCCATCTACCGGGCACATTACTAGGCGAGCGATAATTAACTTTTTTTTTCCTACTCCATCACAAGGAAAAATGGCTGCGATGCTCAGAGCACCACATTTAGCTCTTTTCAACTGCGGCTCTAACTGCAACGATAACACAATGTCTATTTTTGTTCAGAGCGTTCCCACCAATGCCGGCGCTCGTCAAATGTGAATCAGTTACTTGATGAACCCAATATAGGATTGTATCTCTGGTACACAGTAGATAATTAGAAAAACGAATGAGTATAATTATGGTCAATTCATACTATAGTTTGAGCCTTACTGCCTTTCGACGAAACATGAAAACAACTCACTCGTGTTTGTTGTTAGGTGATTTTACGCCCACAACTGTACGTTAACTTAAAAACTCACTACATTCTTTTTGAAATGAGCTAGAATCAAACCATCCTCCTTGCAAGCGGACAGATGGCCAGTCTTAGCTGTCAACTTTTCAAAACCAATAGTTCCAATTCGTACATCAGTCAAACCGTCACACCGTAAAAAACCACAAACTTTGCAAAAATAATCCTAAGTCCAAATTCATAGTTATCACATTTTCAAGAACCACACATAACCACAAACAGGATAAGGTGAGTTTGGAAATAGGTAATATCATTAGATCCTATAGCTTATGTAGTATTTTAGAAATTGGACCCAAATCAATAGATGTAGGCAATAGCGCGACATATTTAGAGCAGAAACACTCATGTGCTATGTGTTTTAAGCATTTCTTTTTATAGTAAGTGTAATAAAATTGAAGACAGCATAGTCACAGGACAGGTGTATAAAGCTTGAAATGAGACGCAAATCAGGACACACTCTTAGCCTACCAAAAAGTGGAAACTATACAACAAAATAAAAGAGACCTATATTATCACCTAAAAATATAAAAATTAGAATGTTGTCGATGATTACATCGCCAAAAGCTTAAAAACGCGCTTCTACGCTATTTCGCCATCTACTGACGGCGAGCATTAGTCGACACAGGAGCTTACATTTGCAGGGCATCTGAAGACGCGACGCTATGCGGAAGCGCTAGAGTACAATGGACGTTGTGCAGAGGTTTATTCTGTCGATCTTCACTGGAATCCTGGGACTCTTCAGTCTTGTCCACGCCTGTACTAAGAAAGTATACATTGCCTGCAGATCACCGGCGCCGTGCAGCAAGTAACTGACGGTAAGAATTAATTCGTGTTAAAGTTATCAGTAGGTATTTGACATTGTATTCGCATTAATTTCCAAGGATTGCTCAAGTGACTGGTGATGTTACCCCACCACGATTTTCAGTAATTTCTAAAGAAACTTCTTGAAGGATTATTCTTAGCAATACAAACAAACAGAATCTTGATTTTATGTCGCATACTTATTCTACAACAAATTTGCCTGTTGACCTGACTTACAATTATGTTAATTACAAATGTTTCTTGTATACCGCCGGGTGCTTCGATAAACTGAAATTTAGCCTCATTATTTTCCACGCTCCTCATTATAGCTGCCTACGTATTGCGCTGTTCAGGTACTTTATTTTGGCAGATCTCACAAACCTAATTGATATTGTTAAAAGGTCATCTTACTGGGTGAATTGTTGCACTATCTCGCAGCAGTGAGGGCAAACCAAAATCTGTTAATGTTTTTCATCCAATTTATATATGTACTTTATCGTCGATTTATACCTAAATAGTTATTATCTATACTTATATAATTACTTGTCCTGGCTGGCTGACTCATTCATCAACGCAGAGCCATATGCTACTGTACATACGGCGCTGCAGTCAAGGCTTTTATTTTTGTTAAGCAAAGGCACATTTTTTACATAATGTTATTTCGCAAACTGCTAGGCAGCAGGAGATACATTACTATTTTTATTACAAATAGTCACCTTCGCTTACTCTCCGTCCAAAATCCATTGAGTGTGTGTGAACCTAACATCTTGAGCTCGATCCTTCGTTGTTCACAGATTGAGACTCAGAACATTATTAAACGGCAAAAAGGTCGACGAATAATTCATCTTCTATTTTAATTGTTTCAATGTCAAATACGCCAGTTTTTGTACGATATAGTGATTTATATAGTTTTAGTACATAGCTGTAGGTATAAATCTAAAAGTTTACTTTGGAGTAATATATAAAATAGTAATTCGCACCTGGGGAGTGTTTGCGCGATTAACAGCTTGCACAATTAATAACATGCCAGTGCCAGTAGCTCGTATATCGTTCCTCTCGCTACTTATTCAATTGCGTACACAAATATTCAATTCGCGTTGTCCTTTTGTACAAAAGTATTACAATATTTGGAATCATTAATAATATCACGTTTTTTTATTTCAGTCAATCAAGAATGGCCAAGTTCAATATAAGCCACATTTGCAAACTATTGATTTTCTTCCTCGCGGTGCTCATCATCAGCGTGTCCGGTTGTAAGAAGAAAATGAACAAAGGTGCTCCTTGCGGCCCCGGCATTGCACCTTGCAGACGTGGCCCATACCACGGATCCTAAACCTAAGGACTCTTGAATGTTAGAAAGTGCTTTGAGAAGGTCGATATAGAATTGGGACATTAAAAATATGGAATGTGAACTAGCCTTGCAGTTTGGTGGATTGTCATTTGCCACAACAATCAGATTTCCATTCCATTATGGCCCATTCTTTTAGTAAATGAAGATAATCAATGTTGCTACTACAGACATTTTTTACTTTAAAAAATAACATACAGAAATCATAAATAAAACTAGATCGCAATAGTGTTGTTTGCTTGGTCACACCCGCTCTGCAAGTTCGGTCGACAGGTAGTCTCTGCAGCCACAGTTTGGGATGAGTTCAAGTGAGCATATGCTACTGTCAGTACACGTAACCATTACTAGTGGAGTATTTGTATTCTGTATGTAGAATTAACCAGTTGTGTGTAGTTGTATTTTCTCGTTGCAAACTTAAAGTATTGATTTGGGTCAAAAATTCCACCTGTTAGTATTACTTTCTGTATTGTATAGTTAGTGCATCGTAGTCTTTGTTTTTGTTATTAGTTTGGTGGAACGACTCAAATCGATTCTTTTTATTTGCAGAGAGAAGATGACAGCGTGATAGTAGTGACAAAGCAGTTGAAACAGTGCTGTTAGCAAGTGAGTGTTTTCACAATTACCGTACTCAGATCTCGTAACAGATCAATATCCTGTATGTACCGCACTGTTCATACTACACCTCCCAGTAATTATACAATCCTGAGTGGTCCTCTAATTGTCTAAAGTGCTTGTATTTCTCATATCCAAGATATTACGATCACAATTTTCCAGCTAAAGTATAACATATAATGCGCATCCCCTGGACGAACCTGTTGCTGGCGACGTGGTGTTCGAACATTTCCTGCTTGGGAAACAGTGTTGCAGCGGACCTTCCGGCGGCTGTGTTACCGATAAATGTGAGTATGATTACCCAGCGAAGATCTATCTTGTGTTTATTCAATATTAGCAAAGTACACTAGATAAAGGTTTGATACCGTCATTAATGTGTAATGGTACTTATTGCAGAACGTATAATGCCAAATCATTGGGCGCGGCTGTTACTGGCACTTTATATTGTGGCCATTTGGTTATTAGAAGTTGCTGGCTGCGGCAAAAAGAAAATCGTTTGTAGCCCACAAAACCCTCCTTGCAAAACATAACCTGTAAGTTGATCAGACTGAACATTTGACGGCCTCTGTGGCGTAGCGGTAGTGCATTCGACGCCACGACAGGGGGCGCGGGTTCGATTCCCGCTCAGTGCAAATATTTGTATGCATGAATGTCTATTTAAATTGGTTTGGGTGTTTCTATGTATAATATGTATGTATTTAGAAAAAAAGGATGTTTATCCGCCTTCTGGAACCCATAACACAAGCTAGTTAAACTATACTTACTTACATTCTACACAGTGCTCTTTAGACCCACTAAAGAGCACTGTGTAGAATGTCGTAGAATATTTATAGTCTTTTATTTTTTATTATAAATCTGTGATACACCCTCATCTTTGTACGTTTTACCTTGCATGTCACAGTCACTACACTCGAGAACAAGTTCCCACCCCAAGTGACGACAATAAAGGCTACTTTTTCCAGGTCCGTTTGCCAACTATGGACAAACAGTTATACCAAGAGGTGGTGGTGCTTATCGTGACTCTACTGCTGTCATATCTAGAAACATGTCTCGGGTGCTCCAAAACGACCTACATTGATTGCGCGGATCCCCCGTTTTGTAAACGGCCTAGAGGCAGTGAGACTTTCAACTTAACAAAATAAACTGCATAGTGTGGCCGTGTTCCCTTGCCATACAATTTTAGCTTGTTGCAACTTTAGAATTATTCAAGACATTCATACTTGTCGGTTACTAATTGCATTATAGGAGTTATGTTAAAAGCATGGTAGACTGTATTTATTCGGATCGTTTTTCCACATTTACAGGAATATGAATGCGTAGAAACGATCCGGCCATTGATATTTTATGAACCCTAGACCGCAATTTACGGACGTACGGACCTGAATATTTTTATTTTAAACTAGTGACTCACCCTCGCTTCGCTTCGGTATTTTTTGTAATTGCTTTTGTATTAGAAATAGTTTGTATATTTTCTAAGTATGTACACACCTTTACTTGTAATTCATCTTGTACTCTGATGCACTTTGTGCCCGTCGGTCTAAAAATTAACTTAATTTCAAGCATGACATTGCACAACGCGCGGAATGTCGCTGAGTGAAATTTTTCTCCTGATGCTTGCTTTCCTGTTGCTGACACTGAGTGACGCCTGCTGCTGGAGGCCACAGCCGAGCTGCCGAGGGCGCTGCATCCCTAAACCCGACAAAGTTAAAGTGATTTTGAACAATTCCCGCGGGGTATGTTCATAACACGTTGTCAATGTAGCACTTGTCGGTTTAAGGTTTGTTGCCTACTTGCAATCGACTCCGTATTGAAATAATACGTCTTCTAGATTGTCATAACCGCAGTACGCTGAATTGTTTTAATCGTATACCTTCTCGTACTGCTTTTGGACACTCACGCATGGAAAGTCAATCGGTAAGTATTCTTATACTTCTCTCTCTGCCGAGCGAGATATTGTTTTGAATGAGATTCAATGGATTTTAGAGGACAAGATTTACTAGACAGGAAGTGATTACTTCTAAAAGCTACAAACTTCTGCAACGATTTCCATCATTGGATACGATTTTTGTGTTTGCACGTGCTCAGTAGTGTTCATTTTGAAATTCTAGACGTTTTATAACGCAATTAATTTTACCACTGCCTGGCCACACCAACATTTTACCCTGGGCGGTCAAGCATTGACTACCAAGGTAGACTTTGCAAACTCAAAGTACAGCAATTTTAAATTCGGTGCACATATTTCGATCTAGTTTATTTCTACAAAATTATACATTATGTTATAGAATCACCAAGATGACTAAATCAAACATAAAAACATACCATAACTTCACGCCTGTATCCCCGAAGGGGTAGGCAGAGGTGTATGAGGTCGCCAGTTATGTTTAGGTCCCAATGTAATAGGGGGCGAGCCTATTGCCATCTTCCGGGCACTTTACTAAGCGAGCGATAATCAACATTTTTAATACACACAACTACGAAAAGTCAGAGTTGTGTGCCCGGGGCGCCTGGGGATCGAATACATTTTACTTTTAATTTTAAATTTAGCGCACATAGCGCACTAATGAAATACATTTATTTTCCCTTCAGGTTTATAAGAATAATATTTCCTTCTTTAACCCTTTTACCATCAGGTGAGATGCAGTCAAACGCACTCAAATTTTTAGTAAAAAAAAAAAAAAAAAAAAGGGTGGTCCGCCAATATAACGAGGTGGCAAAGTGGAACAAGCCCCTTGACATATTTGAGTCCAACTTTAACAGATTTAATACAATTCTGAAAGACATCCTCTATAGCAGTTTGGCCTTGAAAGACATTAAACGCGTCACTATTAGACCTAGACCAATTTAGAGCGTTTCCTATTTTATTATATTGTTTTAAATGTGTGTACATGAATTTATGTTACGATCCAGAACGGATCTGTGTTTTATTGCTATTGTTTTTAATAGAAGGTAATGCTTCGTGCGCCTGAATAAATAAATTTAAAAAAACTGATGATTACAGTAACAAATCCCAATGAACTTGCTGCTGATCCCCGTGGTCCTGCACACCGTTTTCCTGGTACTGAAGGTGTTGGACTGCATTCGTCCACGTGCGGCTGATACCGTAAGGTTAGTCTACCTGCGATCTTAAACTCAATTATTTCGTTGTGATGTGCGTAATCACATGGATACCTCATAGTGATGACAATCTAGTCTTGCGGCTAATACGTTATCCGCCTGATGATAAGCTATCACCGGTGTTTATAAATACTCGTTAGAGCGGTGCGTTACCTCCCCGAGGAGCGCGGACTAACCCACTCGCCAATGAATTTACACGTTGGTCAATGCTTTTTGTGATTATTTTTATTTGATATAGCAAGCCGCCCTCACGTCGCTTCGGTTTATCACTTTTTGTAACTCAAGCTATCGTCTACACATAATAGGTGTGGGTACAGCCCATGTCCATCGGGGATAATGTACTGTTACGACCTTCGATATCTCGAAAACTACTGATCGAATCTTCTGGAAATTAAAACGCATTGTTAGTGTCGAAGTACTCTACCAAAGTGTAGAAAAATCTAGAAAAGTATCTAATAATAATACAATAATATACAATAATATAATATCTTTTTTTTTTTCGTGCGGAAATCCCTTCGGATACCCCCCCGCCGACCAGCGGGGGCGGTTATGTCGGGCTTGAACCGACTAAAACCGCACGCCGTCTCGGGTCTTCAGACGCCGGGCTGTAAGGTTGCCCATAGAGCATATCCCTCGCACCCCGACTGACCCTGGGCCATCTCCGGTTTCGAGATGGCCCCATCGGGAATAATATAATATCTAAAAATAGTGTGGTAGGAAAATGTGAGGAAGTAAAGTACCTGCGGCGGTTGAACAGCACTACGACTATACAAGGCGGTACACAAATCTCCGAAGATCACATTCAGCAACTTCTCGAGAATTCAAAGGAAAACTTATCAGCATCAGAATTGCATCAAGCACGAGACCTCTTGCTACAATTCTGAGACATCTTTGCAACCGGAAATGACTGTGGAAGGACTGGGCTCGTGAAACAACGGATTGACACAGGTGGCCTATAAAACAAAGACCTCGTTTACCATGGGCAAGAGAAGAGGAGGTAGCAGTTATGATTAAAGACATGGCCGATAACAAGGTGAATGAACCTTCTACGAGCCCATGGTCATCACCTGTGGTACTAGTGAAAAAGAAGGATGGTAGTACAATGTTTGGTGTGGATTACCGAATGTTGAATAATGTGACAAAGAAGGACAATCGACGATACCCATCGATTTAAAAAGTTGCTACTGGCAGGAGATCAGTCCAGACGATAAAGAGAAGACAGCCTTTAGTACAGTATTTGGAAACGGCTTATGGCATTTTAATGTCATGCCATTTGGTTTATGTAATGCACCGGCCACGTTTGAACGCCTCATGGAAAGAGTAATAATTGGATTTGGCTCTCGAGAATGTCGACATGTGGAGTGTGGATTCGGCAATTATTGTTCCGATAGTTGTCTCGGTTCACGGACTGATTGCCAAGAGCCTGTTGTGCCTATTGTTGAGGGTGGGCCACTATTTTTTATATTTTTATACGCTTCTTATTAGCTTCACCTGTATGTTTATTTGTATAAACGGCCAGATATCGTTCAAACTTTGTAGATTTATCGAGGACCGATGACAATATACTAATTAGATATAATTATTCAATTTTTACTAATGATTCAATTTAAACTAATGAATTCGCGAAATATTTGCCTACAGCTCTGTAAATATTTGATAACAACGCCATCTATCCCGTCAACTTTGTATCACGTAGTAGCGAATAATGTCACATTATAAACTCTGAAATAGGTGGCAACAGCAGCGTGTTATAGTACATTACGATACAAGTGTGCTAAGTTTGTCATTACACTCGAGTCGGTTTTTAAGCCTGAGCCGGAGGCGAAGGCTTAATGGAGACGAAAAGTGTAATGACCAATGCTCACGTGTTTCATACGACGTTTTTCAACACACTTGCGAGGAAAAGTAAATAAATGTTCACATTTATTTAAAAACTAATTATTGAAACAGTTATTAAAAGTACAATTATTGAAATGATATGCTACCGCCTTATGAGGCATTTGTACTGTATGTTTAATTGTATTATTAATTATTTCATTGCTTTGTTCTTAGGTAACTGTAAATTTCGGAGATAATGCAACATTCTGAAAGGAGGTAGAAGAACATTGCGTTTCATCATTAGCAAACGTATGAAATCCCAAATCATCATTGGCATATGAGGTGGAAGGACGCGGTTTAGGGCAGAACTTCTTGGATTGTGGCTCCAAATGGATTGCTTGTCTTATCTTGGCACTTATGTCGGCTTTATTTTGGATGGAGTCCTCAATATATGACTCGGCGACATTATCAGATCGCCATCCCCCATGGCGTTTAAAAGTCAATATATCGGCTCCTGAATTAGCCAGCAATGTAGCTGAAGTCCGCCTAAAACTGTGTCCGGTGTAAGCGTCAGCCTGTGGTAAGCCTAAAAACTTGGCAATTTCTCTAGGCATCGATCCAAATTTGTTCACTCCGATAACTTGACTCGTGCATTTGCCGTTTTGAAAATTTTGGAAGAACCTTTCATATTTTTTCACTATTTCATAAAATGGTCCGTGAATAGTAAATGACCGAGGAATTTTATTTTTAGTGTTCGGAATTTTGACAAGTAGCATCTCTCCGTGATTCTCTATATCTTTTGTCGTAATGTTGTTTAATTCCTGACGCCTACAGGCACCAGTAATTCCGAATATTAATGCGACCTGAAAATAAATAAAATCATAATTAAGTAATAATAATCGTACTTAGTTCCTATTATATCAACACTCACAATACCGCCTACAAATATTATAATAATGAATACAAAACTAAATAGTGGAACTGACCTTTGTCGCTAGATATTGATTATCCGGTGCTTCTTTAATGAACTTCTCCACTTCATTAGGTGTTAAAACCTTTGATTTCGACTGTAAAAGCCGTCTGAACGTCTTTTCAAGAATGCAGTTAGATTGGTGTACGCTTTGATGTCAATTGCATTTTTATTCTGCACGGTACTCTTCAACATAGAATATATACACCAAAGCGAACTAGGATTATACCTCTTCGCCAGTTCACTAAAGTAAGCCATGAACACGTTCTCTGAGAAAGAGCTAGCATTTTTGCTATTTTTCCATTGAATGAAATTTGCGTAGGCTTGCATGTAGGTAGGTATTTATCTTTTGATTTTGAGGGCAAAAGACTATCACTCGCATTTTGCGCTTCAACTATGATATCTGGCGGCGTACACTCGATAAGTAATTCTTCGTTATCTAAATTCGACATGTAATGTAAAAGGCACGGCATGGGTAATATTCTGCATTATCAGTGTAAATACGCTGTAATAAGACCTACTTTACGAGCAGGTGTGTTGAAAATTTATTTATGAATAAACAAAACAAAAAAGTAGGAAATAAATAATAGTTTAAAAAACTAAAAAACACGCTTTTTATAGAAAACCGAACTAAAAAAATAGAAATAAATTTATTAAATAAATTTAAATTAAGAATAGTGTTAAAAATTTCTGTAAATATTAATTAATAATAGTGTAAATAAAATAAATGTATTGCATTTTAAAAAATGGGCTGTGTGGTGCCGGCCTAGAAGCACCACCCCAACTCTTCCCGTGGGTGTCGTATGAGGCGGCTAAGGGACATATCCGGGGGTGGGCAGCAGCGCCCCCGCAGAACAACCCCTCCCAACAAACTGCTATCCCCAACCCACCTGCCCAGCGTGGGGATTATGGGCATTACCCCCAAATGAAGAAAACAGCCAAAAGATGGCCCCCAGTTCCCGGCCGCCTCGCTATCCCTGGTCATGGTAGCGGCCATGGTAACGGCAGGGCATGGGGTGCTAAGAATCCCCGGGCTACAATAGGCTACCAAACCCTTCACAAACTGACCCTGGCTACGTATAACGGACGCACTCTGAGGCTTGACCATCATCTAGCGCAGTTGGAAGTGGAGTTAGAGAACATTAAATGGCATGTTCTCGGGTTATGCGAAATCCGTAGAAAGGGAGAGGACACAACCCTTGACTCGGGCCATCTTCTCTACTTTCACGAGGGTGATAAAACATTCCAGGGTGGCGTAGGTTTCCTCGTCAATAGGGCCCTCTCTAACAACGTTCAACAAATCTCCAGCGTGTCGAACAGGGTAGTCCCCCATTAGGGGGACTTTAACGGCAAGGTGGGTACCCAGTCTGGGTACGAATCCCGTATAGGCCCGCATGGTTATGGAGTTAGGAATCACAGGGGGCAAATGCTTATCAACGTCCTTGAGAAAGAGGGACTATTGTTAATGAATTCCTTATTTAAGAAACAGCCTCAAAGGAAGTGGACATGGCAAAACCCCGACGCTGGGACAAAAAATGAGATCGACTTCATCATGACGGATAGCAAGCACATATTCAGAGATTTCTCAGTGATCAACAGATTTAATACCGGATCTGATCACCGACTGCTCCGAGGCTCTCTGAATATCAACCTAAAGCTTGAAAGAAACCGTCTGATGATGTCCACGCTCCGACCTAACCCAACCAAAATCATGGCGGGCACCGAGAAGTTCCAGCAGCTTCTCGGGGAAAGATTTGTGGCCTTGGAACCCACTAATGACGCTGACGAGAGCCTACACAATCTGGTCGAAACGCTGAGAGACGAGGGCATCAAGTTCTGCAAAAAACAGCGTACTGGCAGGAAGTCCAAACTCGGATGAGACTCTGGGGCTGATGGCAAGAAGACGGGAAACCACCCAAGCGACTTCGTCAGATAGGTCACACCTAAACAAGGAAACTGCAACACACGCCTCATTGAAGAGGCGATAGAGCGAAACCGAGTGTCCAAAGTATTCACTCAGCAGCTTGGAAGGAGCCATCTGACGAAGCTCATAACGCATGACGAGAGGACCGTATTGTCGAAGCCGGAGATCTCCACCGAGATAGAGGATTTCTATGGCCGTCTGTATACTGCACATGTTCCCCGTCCTCGACGAGACAACCATGATTCCAGAGCCACCCTGACACGCCACTATACCGACGAACTGCCTGATATCAGTCAAGACGAGATCGTGTTAGCTCTGAAGCAGCTTAAAAATGGAAAAATGGAGCTTCTGAAGGCAGGAGGAGCTCCTGTCATACAGGAGCTACAGAAACTCTTCAATGCCGTCCTTCACAGTGGGAGAATTCCTAAGGCGTGGAGCGGGAGTTTGGTTGTTCTCTTTTTTAAGAAGGGTGATAAGACCCTCCTTAAAAACTACAGACCCATCACACTCCTGAGCCACGTCTATAAGCTATTTTCACGAGTGGTCACGAATCGTCTCGCCAGGAGACTTGACGAGCCACCGGAACAGGCTGGGCTCCGCGGAGGATATGGCACCATAGACCACATTCACACAGTGAGGCAGATTATACAGAAGTCCGAAGAGTATAATCACTGTTCACGAGCGCATTGGAAGATATGTTTAAGACACTGGACTGGAAAGGTAAGGGCATAAATATAAACGGCCACTACATCTCACACCTGCGATTCGCTGATGACATAGTCTTAATGGCGGAGTCGCTAGAGGAGCTAACCCAGATGCTGGATGGCCTAGCTTCAGCCTCGCGACGCATCGGTCTTGGCATGAATTTGGATAAAACCAAAGTCTTGATCAATGGCCACATTGATCCAGGACCGGTCATCGTGGATGGCCACCTTCTTGAAATTGTTTCTGAGTACACTTACCTCGGGCAGTTTGTGCAGTTGGGTAAAAACAATTTTGAGAAGGAGGCCAAGAGGAGGATACAGCTAGGCTGAGCAGCGTTTGGGAAACTACGTCGGGTCTTCTAGTCATCCATACCGCAGTGTTTGAAAATGAAAGTTTTCAATCAGAGCGTCCTACCCGTAATGACCAACGGAACTGAGACGTGGACGCTCACGGTAGGGCTGGTGCTATGGAAAGAGCTATGCTCAGAGTTTCTCTGAAGGCTAGGATTCATAACGAATACATCCGACAGAGAACCAAGGTTATCAACATATCTCAAAGAATAAGCAAGCTGAAGTGGTAGTGGGCCGGCCATATCTCGCGAAGAACCGACAACCGCAGGGGTAAACGTGTTCTTGAGTGGAAACCGCGACTCGGCAAACTTAGTGTAGGTCGCCCTCCGGCCAGGTGGGATGACGATCTGCGAAAGACTGCGGGCAGATGCTGGATGCGGCAAGCTGAAGACAGGGCGCTATGGCGCTCATTAGGGGAGACCTATGTCCAGCAGTGGACTAGAATAGGTTGATGATGATGATGATGATTTTTAAAAAAACGTGGGGTGCATGGGTCAATAGATATAAATATTTTATTGACAGACACGAGTAGAGTGATCATCATTTTGATAAAATCTTAAAAAGCACCCCACGCTTTTTTAAAATGCAATACATTTATTTTATTTACATTTTTATTAATTAATATTTATAGAAAATTTTAACACTATTCTTAATTTAAATTTGTTAAAACTTATTTTCTATTTTTTTAATTCGGTATTCTATAAAAAGCGTGTTTTTGTTATTTTAAACTAAAGTTCATAATCATAATCATATTTATTGTAAATCATAGGTACAAAAGATGTTCACAGAATAATGAGTTCAGCTATGTTTCACCATTTGGGTATACAATATTAAGTAGGTTATTAATTAAAGTCATCACATAAAATTAAATAATACAAATCGCACAATATCAAAATTGAAACAATAATAGAATTCATTAATAATTATCATGCATCATATTCAAGTTGTCATAGGTATTAATTACAGTGAGTTATCCTCCAAAAATTCATTTTTAGTATAATAACATTTTTCTATTAAAAATTTGCGAAGTTTTATTTTAAAACTGTCCATTTCAATTACATTTCTAATTGTTACTGGTATTTTATTAAATATTCGTGGTCCTAGGCAAAACAAACTGTTATGTAGCAATTTTGTTTTACTTGCTACTATGGCCAATTTATCACAGTTTCGGGCCCTAGTCCGGAACTCAAACAATTCTATATTAGATTTAATAAATATTGCAACTTCATATATATAAAGAGAAGGTAATGTCAATATGTTCAGTTTCTTAAAATGAGGTACACATGAATCGGTACGTTTAAGTCGACAGATGCTTCTAATACAACGTTTTTGGGCAATAAAAACCTGGCCTCTATATGTTGAGCTACACCAAAAGATTATTCCATATCGTAAGGTAGATCCTACGTAGCCATGGTAAGCAGTTAGTACAGTGGGCTGATTGCTGATTTTACATAATCTATAGAGTGCGTATGAGAATTGACATAGTTTTTTACATATATGTTCGCAATGAGATTTCCAATGCACTTTACTGTCAATGTAAAGGCCCAAGAATTTTGTAACATCAATCTCTCTGATTTTTGTGTTTTGACAAGATATGTTCAAATTGTTTTGTGGCGTGTGCCGTTGTTTAAATAACATTAAATTAGTTTTGTCTATATTGATATTCAACTCATTTTCAGTCAGCCATTGTATTAATGATATCATAGATGTATTTATATTAATTTCTAAATTTTCTAAATTACCACCAGTATAAAGTACTTATAGTACTATCGTCAGCAAATAAAGTCATTTTATATGTCATTATTGTGGGCATGTCATTAATATAGATAAGAAACAAAAGAGGGCCTAATATACTACCTTGAGGAATTCCTGTGATTACGTTCCTTATATCAGAACCATGTGTTACCTCAATTTTACTAGTTACAGATACCCTTTTTATTTCCGTCAGTTGTTTCCTATTGGTAAGGTAAGATTTCAGAATTTCATGTACGTTGCCTCTTACACCGTACATATATAACTTACTTAAAAGTATTTCGTGATTGACACGGTCAAATGCTTTGGACATTTCCATAAAAAGAGCTATTGCTGATGATCTCTTGTCCATATTATTTAGTACCTCGTGTAAGAAGTTATACATAGCTAAGTTAATTGATTTACCCTTTCTAAATCCGTATTGACTTGTCGTGAATAAATCATTACTTTCGAAGAAATTATACAGGCATGTAGCTATGATTTTCTCAAATATTTTGGAAAATATTGGTAATAGAGCAATAGGTCTATAATTATTAACAAAGGAAATAATAATCATTTATTTCAAGCACAATGGCTCATACATAAATACCTTGACTAACATACATATAATTATAAAATTCCTATAACTAATTCACACGAAATGACGGCGTCGTGTTGCGCTGCGTGGTGTCTTGTAGTTGCCTTCGAAATCGGCGGTATATGACACCCTTCGGCCAAAACTCTTCTTTGAGGAAGTTCGCGAGGTGATATGTCGGAACCCGTACCACGAACGACTTGAAATTGGTGCTGTGGCGGGACTCTAAGCCTCTCGACCCTCAAAGTCCAGTTGGTCTTCGTCCTGATGTACTGCACCACATCTTCAACTGTCGTGGAGTGTTGTAATCGGGACACGTACAGCTGCGTCGAAGGTGTTGCAGGACGCAGCAACATATTGGGTCCTGCTAACGCAGTACCGCATAGATTACGACAAGGAGGCTTCTTTCTCTTCTTATTCTCTACACTCACACGAGTCCTTGTTTGGACCCAACTGTTTCGGATCGTTTTGGTCTGATGCACAGCTTCGCTTTGACCCTATCTCATTACCTGCAGGACGTTTTGTTTGCGTCGTAGCAGGCTTGTGTGAGGCAACAATAGCAGCGTAGGCACGAGGTGTCGGCGTACCTACGTGAGTCATAGTTCGGACGGGTGTCGAAACGGCGTCAGCAATTGAACACTTTGCAGGGCACGCATTTTCGGCGACGGGTGACGTAGTGCAACTCGCCGACTCGAAACTGCAGATGGATGCATTTTGTGCCCCGCGACGTTTGTTTACGTTAGAGGCATCGGGCAACCTACTTGTCGGAACAGCATTGCGTAACAACTCTACCTCGGCACATAGTTTGTCTATGGTGTTGTTTGACGCCTCCATCTTGGACTGCACCTCGACCAATCTAAACCGGAAAGAAATTGCTGTGTTACTCATCGTGAACTTCTCGCTGTGGTGAAGTCTTTACAGCATTTTTTATACGCTTTTTATTAGCTTCACCTGTATATTTGTTTGTATGTTTGTAACCCCGACTCCTATGGGCGCGATTTTGACTCACTTTAAGCGGACAAATTTCGTTCAAACTTTGTAGATTTATCGAGGACCGTTGAAAATACACTAATTTGTTAAAATTATTCCATTTTTCAATTTGCAAAATAATTTAAACTAATGAATTAAAGCTCTGTAAATATTTGATAACAGCGCCATCTATCCCGTCAACTTTGTATCACGTAGTGGCGAATAATGTCACATTATAAACTCTGAAATAAGGTGGCAACAGCAGCATTTAGCACTTTTCGAAGTGTCAGTAATACTGCTGAATTTCTATGAATCTTCCCTCGCGATAATTTTTTATCAGATTATTCATCTATAGTTGATAAGGCAGAAATTTTAATTTCCAACCATTATCTTTAGCCGATTTATCTAATACTAGCTAACCCGGCAGACTTCGTACTGCCTCAATCGATAACAACTTCCATATTTATTTACCTATTAAACCTTCTCTGGACCTCCACAAATAATTCAAGACCAAAATTAGCCAAATCGGTCCAGCCGTTCTCGAGTTTTAGCGAGACTAACGAACAGCAATTCATTTTTATATTTATCTATCTACTATCTAATATTAACAAATTTTCGAACACCAAAGAGAATTTTTAATTGAACAAAGCATATAATAGAAAGGGTTTTTATAAATAAAACTAAAAAGTAGGGAATAAATAATAGTTTAAAAAAACTAAAAAACACGCTTTTTATAGAAAACCGAACTAAAAAATAGAAAATAAGTTTTAATAAATTTAAATTAAGAATAGTGTTAAAAATCTCAATAAATATTAATTAATAATAGTGTAAATAAAAAAAATGTATTTTATTTAAAAAAAAGCGTGGGATGCTTTTTAAGATATTATCAAAATGATAATCACTCTGTCTGTCAATAAAATATTTATATCGACCCACGCTTTTTTTAAAATGAAATACATTTTCTTTTATGTACACTATTATTAATTTATATTTATTGAAATTTTTAACACTATTCTTAATTTAAATGTATTCAAACTTATTTTCTATTTTTTATATCGGTTTTCTATAAAAAGCGTGTTTTTTGTTTTTTTTTAATAAGTACCTTATAAGAAGAGAGTTTACACTAAAAGCAGATCATGCTGCGCTACAATCGTTGTTGCAATTCAAGAATCCGGAAGGCCAAGTAGCAAGATGGATCGAGCAACTACAGGAATTTCCCTTTGTGATAGAACACCGATGTGGAAAAGGGCACGGCAATGCTGATGCTTTGTCATGAAGGCCGTGTGTCGAAGATTGCAAGCATTGTCAGAGGAACGAAGCCCGAGAAGAGATTAAAGTCATAAAGGTGAATGGGCTTGACGACGAATGGACTGGCAGCAGTATGAAGAAGGCGCAAGAGGATGATGATAATCTACAACCTATACTGTACTGGAAACAGCTTGGAAGCAAACCCCAATGGAGTGATATATCTGCTTACAGTTCGACGACCAAAAGCTATTGGGCCCAGTGGACAGCTTAGCTCTGGTAGACGATGTCCTGTATAGGGAATAGGAGTCTAACGACGGCAAAGAAGTAACCATGCAAGTAGTGGTACCACGAAGCAAGGTGGCGCCACTCTTACGGCACATCCACGATGGTGTTTCTGGCGGGCATCTCGGAGTTAAGCAAACCCTGGTTAAAGTGCGACAGAGGTTTTATTGGCTTCGTTGTCGGGAAGATGTCGAGGATTGGTGCCGTAAATGCACTGCATGTGCTTCGGTTAAAGGACCGCAGACAAGAAGTAAAGGAAAATTGAAGTTGTACATCATTGGAGCACCGTGGGAACGTATCGCCATTGATGTTGCTGGACCTTTTCCAACGACTGATGAGGGTAACAAATACATCATAGTAGTGCAAGATTACTCCACTAAGTGGCCGGAAGTATTTGCGACACCCCACCAGGAAGCAGTCACTGTAGCCAAGAAACTGGTTCAGGAAGTGGTCAGTCGATACGGCGCTCCTATGGAGATCAACTCCGACCATGGACGGAACTTCGAGTCTGCTCTATTTCAAGAAATGTGCAATCTCCTCGGAATGAACATGTTGGGAATATCTGTCACCTGATGGTAAACCTCGTTCGGACTGATCGGCCGGAGCCAATAAAAGCACTTGGTGTTAGGTTAAGATCGTTTACTGATTCAAACTCACGACTCTAATGTACGTGGCCTACCTACGGCCCGGATCGTATGCGACTGCCCGTCGCAGCGGGACCGCACGATCGAGTGCCTACAAAATGCTTGTCAGCATTCTGTCCCCACAAACAAGACCCGTACGACTCCAGCGCATTCGCAGTCAGACGGAATGGTCGAAAATCTCCCGCAGTTGTAAGAGATTACCATTTAAAAATAGAAGGTCGCCATGTCACGGAGGATCTGGAAGTTGCGACAGAGTTTGAACACTTATTTCAAATATACCTGTAGCCACTACCCGAACTCTTCAGTCGTCTTCCACTTCCGCTGAGTCATTGCTTATGGAATCAATTACAAAATGTGAGGACGCTTTCAGATTCTCAGTTGTTGATAGCAAGGACATCACAAAAGCGTTTAAATCCATTGATATTAAAAAGACCGCGGACCTATGGGGATTATCAGTCAAAACTGTTTCAAGCATCATTGATGTCATTGCTCCCCATCTAGCAACTGTGTTTAATGACTGCGTCAGTAGCGGTATATTTCCTGATTTAATGAAACATAGTAAAGTCATACCTTTGTTCAAGGCAGGCAGCGCCTCAGATCCCTCGAATTTCAGACCCATCTCTGTGTTGCCAACCTTGAGTAAAGTATTTGAGAAATTAATTCTAGACCAAATGCTAACCCATTTTAATACCCCCACTAGGAGACTGTACCTGGGGATCGTACGAAGCATGGCCCTATACGGGGCCCCCGTATGGGCGGAGACTCTGGCTGCCCGCAACGTGGCTGTATTAAACAGCCCGTTAAAAGCGATGGCCGTCAGAGTCATCAGGGGGTATCGCACGATCTCAGTCGAGGCGGCATGTCTCCTAGCCGGGACCCCTCCATGGGACCTGGAAGCGAGAGCCCTTGCGCTGCTGTACCAGTGGCGCAAGGAGGCGCCGGAGCGGGGCCATAGGCCGGAGCCCCGAGAAATCAGGGCTCAACGGTCCCAGCTCCACCGGGAACTCATGGAGACATGGAGGGTGCGACTTGAGCACCCAAGGTGGGGGGAATCCACCATTGCGGCGGTGAGACCGATCATGAAGGAGTGGTTGGAGAGGGACCATGGGGACCTCTCCTACCGGATGTGCCAGATGGTTACCGGACACGGGTGTTTCGGTAAGTATCTGTGGCGCATCCACCGGGAGACAACGCCGCAGTGCCAGCACTGCGAGGATCCTGGCGAAGACACGGCGCTTCACACGTTGGTGGAGTGCCCTGCGTGGGCGAGTCAACGCCGGGATCTCGTTGCGGTCCTGGGCGTGGACGTTCTCTCGTTGGAGACCATGGTGAGGGCCGTGGTCTCCGACGGGAGCAAGTGGCACGCCGCCGCCTCTTTCTGCGAGCAGGTAATGCGCGCGAAAGAGACGGCGGAGAGGGAGCGGGAGAGAACCCTGCCCCCCGAGTTTCGCAGTCTGCGGCGAGGACGCCGCCGACTCATCTACGCCCGGGACTACCGACCTCGATGATCGGGGCCTGAGGACGGCAGTTGGCCGACTCGCCGTCCTTACAGAAGCAGGCCGTGGCGGAGGCGTGTCGTGTGTGCCCTACACACGCCTGCCAACTCACCGAAGTGGGATAAAACCCGACCCCACCTGGCGAGGCCGCGGTGGCGGCCAAAGTCCGCCGGCAACCCTGGGGTTATCCTTTCGAGGGCTTACCCGGGGTGCCCGGCAACGGACACTTGGGGAGGACACCGTGCGGTTTTAGTCGGGACACGACATAACCACCCCCGCTGGCCGGCGGGGGGGTATCCGAAGGGATTTCCGCACGTAAAAAAAAAAAAAAAAAAACCCATTTTAATAAATATAAATTATTTCATGATAAACAGTTTGGGTTTACTAAAGGACGATCAACGACGGATGCTGGTATAGAGTTATTGAAATGTATTTACGAGGCCTGGGAGGATAAGCAGGATGCATTAGATGTTTTCTGCGATCTATCCAGAGCCTTCGATTGCGTCCACCATGATACATTGGTCAGCAAATTAGATATTACGGAATAAGGAACAAGGCTCTCGACCTTTTGACTTCTTATTTAAACAATACAATTCAGAGGGTTCCACAGGGTTCGATACTTGGACCATTTTTATTTTTAATTTATATAAATGACCTTCCTTACTACGTAAGGGATAAAAATAGTATTGTTTTGTTTGCTGATGATACTTCCTTAATATTTAAAATTAAAAGACAATTAGATAATTATGACGAAGTGAACAACGCAATCTCACGAGTGGTTCATTGGTTTAATATAAATAATCTTTGCCTTAATGAAAAAAAAACCAAATGTATTAAATTCACCTTACCTAATGTTACACAGGTGGAAACCAATGTACAACTTAATGGACAGTTGTTGAGCCTTGTGAAATCAACCGTGTTCTTAGGTTTAAGTATCGATGCTAAATTACAGTGGGGATCACATATTGAAAAAATAGCTAGTAGGTTAAGTTCTGCTTCCTACGCTGTGAAAAAGATTAGGACTTGACATAGATACCGCTAGAATAGTTTATTTCAGTTATTTCCATAGTATTATGAGCTACGGCATTCTCCTTTGGGGTAATGCCGCAGATTTAAATACAATCTTTGTACTGCAAAAGCGGGCGGTGCGGGCAATTTATAAGTTGGGCCCAAGAGTCTCCCTCCGAGAAAAGTTCAAAGAAATAAACATTCTAACTGTAGTTTCCCAATATATTTTTGAAAATCTTTTGTATGTTAGAAGAAACATTTCCAATTTTTAAGGCTTTGTGATATACATAACGTAAATACTAGACATAAAAACAATCTTGTGGTTTGTAATAGTCGACTCCACAAGATTAGTAATTCCTTTCAGGGTAACTGTATACGCTTCTACAACAAGCTTCCCAGTGAAATGAAGAATCTACCTCTTCATAAATTTAAAAGCCAAATTTAAAGTAAACTTTGCCAAAAAGGCTACTATAAAATTCAAGACTATTTAGACGACAAACAAGCTAGCTAGCAAGTAGAAGCAATAGCTCTTACGGCGATGAACAACAGCTCCTTTACTTCGTCCAAGAGCCAATCCCTTTTGCACCCAAAGCTTACATTTTGGAGCCTCGCGATGCGCTCTCCCACTCTTTTCCATTATTTGGTTTATCTTCGTGTTTACCGGAGTAACTGGCGTCGGACCCTCCATCCAGAGGAAAGCCTACACTAGCGCCGCGTCCGTCAATCAGCAGGTGAGGTTGGCATGGGTCCCGAAGATATTTGTGGGACCCACCCTTGCTTAGCAAACTTCGGTTTAGACGTTTTGTCATATTTTTAATTAGTAACTTTATATTCGAGTGACTTCGCAAACGGAGCAGGTTCTACGTATCATATTTGCATAATCTCAATGTACGTTTCAGTAATGTGGTATAAGATAGTCGTGGCTTTGTTGCTGCATATCATACTGATCAAAGCCAGGACTGCGCTCGGCTGCTGTCGTGCGCATGTCGATGACGTGGAACTCCTCGAGTGCACTTCGGACTTCTGTCGCGACAGGGGCCGGGACTGCTGACCAGTGTATGTTCGCAATTAGTGTTTCTAAACTTGCAAATAATTTGATTGTACCCGGGAATTCAGATGACTGTCCACCGCCTCTCCAGCGCCACGCCGCTGAACCATCAAAGAAAAAGACATTCTCGGTCTTTGTGTAAATGTCGGTATTCTTTCCTCTCACTTTTTAACCTCCCGTGGACCTGCCTGGAGGTTGAGACTGTACCTACTTTGTGCACATGGCAGGACCTGAGACAAGACGCATAATGTGGAGGAGGCAGCTGTTGTTGCTGCTCCTACAGTTGTTGTGCCTGGTGCTCGCCGCGGCGGCCTGCTTCAAAGCCAGTCCAGACACGTTCTTCGAGTCGCCCCGCTACGACCGACAATCACCAGTGTACTATGAACCCGAATTCCGCAGATATAGAAAATTTGAATTCAATAAGGCATTTGTGATCGAATTTGGGTTAGCAACTTATTGTTTATGTACTCCCACAGGCAGGCATTTATTAATATCGACAGTCCGCCTCTTTGTTTCCTCATGAGCGGGTCATGCCGTTAATGGTATACAATTTTCTAACTTGTAACATTCTGCTAGACTTTAGAACCGAGACCGATAGCTAGCACATGCTACAAAAAAAATCGTCATTAAAAATTATAAAAAAAATTACCATTTATTTTTCTAGAAGAAACAAAAAGTGAAGACTATTATGTGGAAGACGCTGTTCCTGCTGTTCCTTCAATTCCTCGGGTTGTTGACGGACGTGGCGGCCTGCCGCCGCCGGGGCCACAAGGCCAGGCGACGCAACCCTGCACCGCCTTGTCAGGGACCTTTCGTTAGAGTTGTTTGCCTGCCGCGGCCGGTAAAAAATGTAATTTCTATATTACTGATACAACTTATTTAGATCTTTGGAAAGCATAGACTAATCTCATACATAAATTAAAAAGTTTAGAAAATGGTTTGTTACTCAAACACGTCAGAAGGGCTGAACGGATTTGGCGGAGATAGAAGTAGATTATGCATGTAAGTAATCATAATGTCATTTAAACTATACGGTACTTAAGTACCACTCACCGGCGTCTAAAGACACGAGACGGCGTGCGGTTTTAGTCTGTTCAAGCCCGACATAACCACCCCCGCTGCGCGGCGGGGGGGTTATACAGAAGGTATTTCCGCACGATCAAAAGAAAACAAAAAAATGTACCTACCACTCAGACTTTAGTATAGCTATGACTGTTTTGTGGAAGACGTTATCGTTACAAATTTTCAAATCCTGTACCCTTTTTTTAACCCACTTCAAAAAAGGAGGAGGTTCTCATTTCGACAGTATTCTTTTTTGTTTAGAAAAAATAAGCGCAAGATGCTGGTGCAGCTACTCCTCCTGATCGTGCAGCTCCTCTCGCTGCTGCTGACGGCCGAGGGCTGCGGCCGCTCGCGCCCGGAGCCCTACACCTGCTACCCGTGCGCTTTCAAGGGAGTTATTCTTGAGTCGATGGGCTCTAAGCAGGTCAATAACATCTATTGCACTGAACATCATTATCTCAACCTTGTATCCCATACATACACCCCGGAGCCCGGGGTTCGCTTTCCTGCTTGTCCTTTCCTGCTTTTCCTTCTCCACATCGCACGATATTGGGCACCCATAGTACTGAAACCATTGGCACGCATGTAATCCCTTACGACGTCAAACCAGCTTCTTGGGTCTCCCCCTCCTACCGGCGCCCGGCGGAAGGGCCATGGCCAGACATTTGTTGCCCACGCAGTCAGGCGGCTGCCGCAAAACGTGGCCGCACCAGCGAAGGGTCACCTTCACTGGTGCGGTGCTTCACATGTTATGCTACTGTAGCGGAGGTAGGTGTTCTTGTAAATAAAACGCACTGATAATTCAATAAAGATTGACTGCTTATATTTTCTTAAAATGTACAGTTTATATGTGAAAATAAAGTCCCGCAAGTAGTGACGGTCTTAGCGAACTACATTCTTGTGTATACAAAATTTATTCTTGCAAGTTGCGATGACGTTAACGAACAGCATTGTATTCCGAGTGATCTTCTCTCTCTGTCTCCGTCGCACGCACCGCGCGGACCGTGTAATTCTGTGGTACGGCGTATTTCGTTTTCAGTGCTCACAGTGTTCTGACGCCGGAATGTTGTTCGTCGGAGCGGTGATATTATGCACTGTGGTACGTGAGTCCCACATCACTCCCCCTCAAGCGAAGCGCACGGAAGGTTTTACAGTTCTTCCGGACTTGGTGACGTATAGCGGCTTCTGTTTCTCTGCTTTGATAGGGGCACGTCGATCAGTATCTTCTGTCAAATCGTTATAGATGTATGCTGGCTTGAGTCGGTCGAGTGATATGACTGATGTCCGATTAGGTAGCTGTATCTTGTAGAACTTGTCACACCGCTGAATAACTTTGTATGGACCATCGTACGGTGGCGTCAACGGCGAACGAACTGTATCGTTTCGTACGAAGACATGTGTACACGTAGCGAGGTCCTTATGGATGAACGTATTTGCACCGCTGGTATTTGAACAGGTACTCTCCTTTATTGATGCCATAGTGTCTACGAGGCGGCGTACATACTCGCTCTCGTCAATACTCGTTGCTGCGGGTGCAATAAAATCCGATGGAAGACGAAGTGTAGTTCCGTAGGTCATCATAGCAGGGCTTAAATTGTTACTGCTACGTAGGGTTGTTCGTAATCCCAATAGGACATACCCTCCAACCTTCCCATGGTCCTTCCCGCCTTGCGGCATAACGGACCGAATCACGGGAGACACAGCCGGTACTTGCGTTTGCTCTTTCCCGGCTGCGCTTCTTGAGGCTCCCTACAAATTTCTTGACGCGTCCCTGTTCCACCTGAAACCTCTCCCCTTTTTTGGGGCGTCACAGTCACAAATACGGCGACCTTTCGCCTGGGCTCTTCCTGGGATTAGTCTTACTGGGTAGCTCTTCGGTGCTGCCAGCGATGTGCGAAGACCTTGAGCCGCCTAAAACCCTCTTCGCTGTTCACCAGTTCACTGTAGTGAACCGGTCCTTCGGATTTTCGCTCCCAGTCCCGCAGCATTTCGTCTCTTATGTCCTCGTACATTGGGCACTCCCACAGCACGTGGTCCCTCGTCTCCTCGTCACCACTTTCGCAGCTGCAGAACCCTGACTCCACAAGCTTCATGCGGTGCAGGCGGCCGTTAAAGCATCCATGCCCGGTCAGGATCTGGGACACCGCATAGTCCGGTTCGACCCATCCAAATGACAGCCGGAGACCGACCTCCGGAAAAAACTTAAATAGGTCCCTACCCTTATCCACAGCCGACCACTCGCTCTGCCAACGAGCAACGACCTCCCCCATGATGCGCGACTCAACAGCTCTGCGCTCCCCACCCAGGGCACCCACCGGGCGCTCCTGCGCGATTCGTCCCGCCCGTATGACCTCCAGGTCGGCCGGCAGCACACCTGCTAGCACAGGGAGAGCTGAAGTGCTGACCGACCTGTAAGCCTTCGTAAGGAGTGTTAGTGCTGGTCTCTGGGTGCGCAGTAGGGCCCTCCTTACTGTGAACGCTGAGGCACGCCTCCACCATACCGCGGCGGCATAGGTGACTGTTGCCGTGTACGTCCCAAAGTATAGGACTCTAAGTGCCTTGTATTTCACCCCCCATGAGGAGGAGGAAATCCTTGACACTTTTCCGAAACAGTTCGAGGCCCTCACGCCTATAGCGTTAGCGTGCTCCAGGTATGATTTATTTTCGTCAATGATGACTCCCAGAATTCGAGCCGACGTCACGTGCGCGATGGACGCACCGTCCATGCGTATGATTGGCGACCGCTTCAATTTGCCTTTGATTGTTAGGGCTTTTGATTTACCGGCTGAGAAGCTGAGTCGATTTCTCAGTCCCCAGTCGGAAATCACCCGTAGCGCTGCTAAGGCGCTCGACTCAATCGCAGCCCTGGACGATGCCTCCACCACGACCGTCACGTCGTCAGCGTATGCTACCATACTGACGCCCTCCGGCATCGGCAGCCGCAGGAGGTCGTCGAGGAGGAGGTTCCAGAGGGCGGGCCCCAGCACCGATCCCTGTGGGCATCCCATTGTGGATGTCTTCCACACCGCCTGCTGGCCCACGATTAGCCCAACTTGGCGCTCCGTGAAGTAGCTGCAGATAGCACGGTAAATGTTTGGCGGGCAGCCCGAGTTCTTCACTTTGAGGAGGGTCATGGGCCACCAGGCGTTGTCGAAGGCCCCTGATATGTCTAATAGGACAATTTCAACATAGGTGTGAGCCGAGGAGGCCGCCCGATCGAGAATAGCGTTTATCGCCGATACTGTCGACCTCCCCCGCACAAACCCATGCTGGTCCGGGGAAATGGACCGGTGTAGGCAGGGGGCGCAGGCGATGATTGCCCGTTCCAGGATCTTGCCCAGAATTGGCAGCAGGGTGATAGGGCGATATGCCTTGGGATCGGATGGAGGTCTGTCGTTTCCCTTTGGCAGCACCAGCAGCCGGCCCCTCTTCCACACCGAGGGAAAAACTCCCTCCCTGATGCAAGCCTGGAAAATGGCTACCAGCTCTGATCTGGATGCTCGCCATGCAGATTTGATTATTTTGGCCGAGATGCCATCCAAACCGGGGGCCGTGTTTGGTAGGTCTCCGACTATCCTATGGAGCGTCTCCCCGTCCGGCGGATCACAGTCCATCCCGGGAGGAATGCAGGCCGCCGCCAATCTGATCTTCCTGTGGTAGATTGTGTCCTCGTTTGGGCTATCGTCCGGGCACAGGGAGTGTATTAACGCGGACATGGTATTATTGGCTGACAGCGGTTCCCCGTCCGCTCCACCTACAAGCCCGCAGATGATGTTCCGAGGAGGACGGATTCGGCCTGTAGCTGCTCGGTAGGCCATTCCCCATGGGTCCACGTTCCCCGTTTCCGCGATGTTTCGGTTAAATGTGATTTCGGCGCTTCTCATCGCTCTCTTATAGTTGCTGCGTGCGCCGCTAAGGGCATCTCTCAGGAATGGCACGCTTATGTCCCCTTTTTTCCTGGCCCGTTGCCAGGCCCTGCGGGCATGGTAGACCGTGCGCCTAAGTGCATCAAGCTCCGGCGACCACCATTCGTAACCTACGTTACGCTTCTCCTTCCTTACGCCCAAGCAGTCCCCTGCTGTGCGTGCAAGGACGTCGGAATACTCCGAGCATATTTTTTCGGCTGGGCCACTAAATTTAATTTTCCCCACTCGATAGTGGAGGGTGGAACGGAAAAGTCCCCAATTTACCCCGACTTCCCTGAACGACGGCTGTTCCACTAGTTCAGGCGATGTTCGGTGCGGTAGTGGCAGGGGCTGTCTGCCCGGGCCTCCAATCTTGTAAGTGATCAGCTGGTGGTCACTCACGCTCGCGCCCTCGTTCACTCTCCAATCTGTGACCGTAATCCCTCTGGTGCTTATTGTGAGGTCAATGTTTGATTGCCCCACTGGTCCGCTGAATGTTGGTGGCTGCCCTTCGGTGTTGTGGATGATGAGAGAACGTCCCAGAATGAAATCTTCCATTTGTTCTCTGCGATAGTCCGCGTCGCGTCCTCTTCCCTGGTATTGTGCGGGAGAGCAGTGCCAGAGTGGAGAATGGGCGTTGGAATCAATCCCAATCAAGATAGTGCTTCCTGTCAGCCTGTCCAGTACCGCCGACAGGTGTTCTAGGTGCCTGGCAATGTCGTGGCTGTATTGACAGTACGCAGAGACGATGTGTAGATCTACTCTGGGCATCCGGGACAACACGTGAGCCACTACACAATACTCGTTGCTCAGATGGTCGAGGTATGTCACAGTGAGGCTGCTGTTCGTCACTAAAATTCCGGCCTTCGGGTTGCCACTGTGCTGGATGATTTTCCCGTCATTATATTGTTCCTGGACGAGTCCCAATAGGACAGTCGGAAGTTCTTCCGACCACTGCGTAGTAACACAACGGGCCATAAGAGACGCTTTGATTAAGCGGTGCATTCTCTCGAGTTGGCCGTTACTCTGAGCATGGAAGGCCGTAGTACGAATGCGCGTGATGCCTAATCTCTTCATCAAAGCCTTGAATAATGATGCTTCAAACTGGCGACCTTGATCTGTAGTTATTCGTAATGGGCATCCAAATCTTGCTATCCAACTGTCGTAGAATGCTCGGGCGACGCTCTCAGCTGTGATGTCTATAACAGGAATTGCTTCTATCCACTTCGTACAACGGTCAATGATAGTCACCAAGTATCTATAGTTATTAGATACACAGAGTGGTCCGACGATGTCAATATGCGTATGCTCGAATCTTTCTGATGGTGGAAACTCGCCTAATGGGGTAACAACATGACGATGAACTTTTGCTCGCTGACAGCCTATGCATGCTTTGGCCCAGGTTCCGACGTCCTTGTTCATGTTAGGCCAAAAGAATTTTGCGTTTACTTGCTTCCGCGTTGTCCTTATGCCAGGATGATTCAAATCATGTTGCGCCTTGAATGCAGCAAAACGATATGAACTTGGTAGATACGGTCTCGGGCTTTTCATGGAATTCTCGCATGTGATTGGCTGACTCAATCCGGGTATGGTGACGTCGGTGAACTGTAAGTTCGTTTGTTTACGAAGTTGTTCGAGTTCCGCGTCACTTCTTTGATCACTAGCCAATTTCTCGTAGTCGATGGTAGTAGGACAACGAATATCTTCAATACGTGATAGCGCGTCCGCAACTGGGTTGTCTTCTCCATTCACATATCTGATATTTGTGCAGAACTGACTGATGAAATGTAACTGACGTTCTCGGCGGGGTGTGTCACTGCTATTCGCTTGACGTGTTAACGCGTAGACAAGTGGCTTGTGGTCAGTGTACACAGTAACTTTACAGCCTTCTATGAGTCGCCGGAAATGTTTAACAGCAGCGTAGATCGCTAACAATTCGCGGTCATATACGCTGTAGCGCTGTTGAGTCTTGCTCATCGCCTTTGAAAAGTACGCGAGAGGCGTCCACATGTTGTTGATCTTCTGTTGTAACACTGCGCCGAGACTGAAATTTGACGCATCAGTCATAATGCCGAGCTCACTGCCAGGAACTGGATGTACTAATTCCGTAGCTTCTATAATGCTTTGACGGCACTTTTTAAAAGCTAATTCGGAGTCTGGAGTCCACTCTATAGCAGTTTTGTCATTGCGCTTCCGGTTATGAAGAAACTTGTTTAATTCCACCTGCATTTCAGCTTGGCCAGGTAAGCAGCTCCGATAAAAATTGAGCATGCCAAGGAAGCGACGTAGATCAGCTACTGTCTTTGGTTTTGGATAATTTGCTATGGCTTCCGTCCGTTCCTGTGTCGGTTTTATACCACTTGATGAGACTTCGTGGCCCAGGAAGTTAATTTTCGTCTGACCGAATTGACATTTCTCAATGTTCAACATAACACCGTGTTCCTTAAGCCGTTGTAGCACTTGGTGTAAGAGTAGTTTGTGGCTTTCTTCACTCTCTGACGATAACAGGATGTCGTCAACAAAACAGAAGCAGATGTCTATACCTCGTAGAACTTGATGCATAAATCGTTGGAATGTTTGACTAGAGTTCCGTAAACCAAATGTCATTGACCTGAACTGGAATAGGCCAAAAGGAGTTATAATGGCCGTCTTCTGTGCGTCTTGTTCAGCTATTGGGATCCAGTAGTAAGCCATCTTGAGGTCTAACTTCGAAAACAGCTTCATTTTATGCAGCTGGTATGTGAAATCTTGTATGCGAGGTATAGGGTATCTGTCAGGTAGAGTGACCGCATTCAGTCTGCGGTAGTCTCCACATATGCGTAGTCCTCCATCCTTCTTCTGTACCACATGGAGTGGGCTTGCCCATGGGCTTTTCGAGGGCTCGCAAATCCCCAACTCCATCAGATGTTCAAACTCTGCCTTTGCTGCTTTGTACTTCTCTGGTGGCAGAGGACGAGCTCGTGCATAAAGTGGTGGGCCAGATGTTTCGATGTGATGCACGACGTCATGTTTTGCTGGCTCCTTCAGGCTGACAGGTCTTAGCACCTCCGGATATAGTTTCAATATATCATGATACACTTGATCGGAGCTGATAAGGTGTACTGAGTCGAAAACAGCAGTGACTTCTAACGCGTCGACTGATAGCTCGGTGAGATTGTCGATAAGTTTCTTTCGACTGAGATCGACCATCAACTTATAGTGGCGCAAGAAGTCTGCTCCCAGGATAGATGTTTTCACGTCTGCTACGATGAAACGCCAAGTGTAACAACGCCGAAGTCCAAGGTTGAGTTTCAGAGTTTTCTCACCATACGTATTGATTGGCGTGTTATTAGCAGCAAACAATCTGTAGGCACTTGCAGTTTTGGTACTTATTCGCGTTGTGGCGGCTAACACGGAGATGTCGGCACCAGTATCCACAAGAAAACGTTCTCTCGTGTTACGATCGAAGACACACAGGCGGTTAGTTGTTACGGGAACATCGACGTCCGCCACAGTCGATGTTGCAGCTAGTTTAAAGATGGCGATGGCGACGCTTGGTTCTTCTTTCTTCTACAGCACGGTGACTCACATCGCCTCGCCTTGTCACCAAAGCGATAGTGAAATCTGCATTCCCATTTTGGATCTCCGGGCCTGACTGCAGATTTACTATTCTCACGGGATTGTGAACGTGAGCGATAGGGTTGGCGGCCTCGCTGGTATCGGTGTGTAGAGCTACTGCGCAGATCCGCTACTTCTAGGTCTAATTTTTCAATTTTCTTAGTTAGGACTTGTAACTGCGCTAACATCACTGCATCTGTTGATGTTGTAGATACTGCAGCGACGATAGGGGGCTCCGAGTATTCTACCATTTTGTCGGCCATAGCAGCTAGTGTATCTAGCGATGATTCGGTGTTTACCGACAGCACGACTCGGATTTGCGTAGGAATATGATTCAGCCACTCAATGCGAAGTCCTTCATCGGTGATCATGCCGCTGCCTAGTTCTCGCATCTTCCGCAACAATTGGGATGGTTTTTGATCGCCCAACTCGAGACCACTGATGAGCTTCTGGAAATTCTTGACCTCAGATTTATCGTATACAGTTAGCAGACGATTCTTCACTGCATCATATTTGTTTGAAGCTGGTGGGTTGTACAGTATATCCGTAATATGTTGCAAATCGGCGGCTTGTAACTTTTGCAGAACATATCGAAACTTCTGGTCGTCTGAAGTCTTCAGAGGATCCACGACGGCTTCAAATTGGATAAACCAGGCTCGTGGAATCTCTCGCCAAAACGGTAACAGTCTTGATTGTATAGATACTGCTGCTAGCTCTGGAACGATCTTCGCCTCTGGAGTAGTACTGGTACTTGGGTTCACCGGATCCCTGGAGTTTTCTTCTGACATCTTGATGTTATATGGAGCACGTCGGTATATAGATCACGTCGGTATATAAATCACGTCGGTATATAAATCACGTCGGTATATAAATCACGTCGGTATATAGATCACGTCGGTATATAGATCACGTCGGTATATAAATCACGTCGGTATATAGATCACGTCGGTATATAAATCACGTCGGGGTCACCAATGTAGCGGAGGTAGGTGTTCTTGTAAATAAAACGCACTGATAATTCAATAAAGATTGACTGCTTATATTTTCTTAAAATGTACAGTTTATATGTGAAAATAAAGTCCCGCAAGTAGTGACGGTCTTAGCGAACTACATTCTTGTGTATACAAAATTTATTCTTGCAAGTTGCGATGACGTTAACGAACAGCATTGTATTCCGAGTGATCTTCTCTCTCTGTCTCCGTCGCACGCACCGCGCGGACCGTGTAATTCTGTGGTACGGCGTATTTCGTTTTCAGTGCTCACAGTGTTCTGACGCCGGAATGTTGTTCGTCGGAGCGGTGATATTATGCACTGGGTACGTGAGTCCCACACTACTATTACTGTTTCAAAAGTCGAAAAAGTTCGTCTAAAACTTCCAATATATTCAATTGATATATTCAGTTACAAATACCATATTGGAGTAGACTTTATTAGAAAATTTGAAAAATTAAATTTTTGCGCGCGCGAACTTTTTCCATTAGTTTCCATGGTAAATTGATTTTTCGGTGATAATTCCTCAATGGTATGTCCGATTTTTAATTTTATGGTCTCAAAACATGCCCCTAGATTGTCGTTATGATCATGCTAAATTTGGTTGAAATCAGATTTGTGGTTGCAAAGGAGTATCCGAGTTTGTAAGCGGCTATCCCGCGTATAAGAGCTTCGCTCGCTCAGGAAAATTATATTTTTAAAATTATTAAACATATATTTAAAAATATAAGAAATAATGACCCACCGGCATCGGGGATACAAGGACCAAGCTACCCGTGGTTAGGGCTCCAGGGGAAGGAGCCTCCTCCTGTTTATTATTAGTATTAGTATAGATGTACGATAGACTTGTGATTAGCTTTCCACCAAAGAATCTATTGATAACACCATTCTCATTACATGGTTTAAAGTGATAATAGCTTTATTACTATAGATATACATACTGGTATTGTTTTCGTAGAAGAAATAACTCCACATGACGCTGGAGCAGTTCGTACTGCTAATCCTGCAGCTGGTGTCGCTGGTGACGAGGGGGGCGAGTTGCGGTCGCCAGCGCCGCTCGTGCCCGCCCTCGTGCCTGCCCTGTACTTACAAGAGACCCATCATTGAAGTTATATACCCTAAACAGGTGAACACACACCTACTTATTAGTAGGTATATTTGAAACCGTTATACCATGTGCCAAAAAGTACAGAGTTTTGACAAAGATTCTACAAGATTTGCATAACATAGTTGGTAGAAATAAAAGATTATAGACATACAAACTTTTATGTACATTATATGTTAAACCCTGTCCCTTAAACTAGGATAGCCTGTGTCTTAAGAAACAGTGTAGGTATATACTATAAAATGACTTCAAAATTAAGTTCTACCACTGCGTTTTATATAAATTCTACACGTAGTTTTGTGTGTGGGTGGGTAAATGTGTGTGTGTGTGTGTGTGTGTGTGTGTGTGAGTGTTATCAATATAAATGCCATGCAATATCACGTATAGCTATAACTTTTCTATTCACTACCCCATAGATTTTACTTATATTGCTAAATATTTTTGTAAAAATAATAGCAGTTTTTTAATGTTACCTGTGGAATTACAGAACGTATAGTATGTAGTATTAAGGTATAAATAAAAGCCATTAATGCTTTTTCAAAATCCACTGTGAATGTCACTAGGTTCACCATGTCTAAGTATCAAACCATTTTATATCGACTATTGTCTACTACAGAACTAACACTATAAAATCCTATTAGGTACCCTATAACCCTTGGGGTGCTTGGTTGGGGTGGGGTGCTTGGTTGGGGACCTCCACGCGGCGCACCCTGGGCAACGGAGACGGCAGCGCCTCTCTCCTAGGGTAGGAGAGACGCTGCCGCCTACGGCCAACTCCGACCGAGGCGAGGACGGCCCTGTTGAGGGCTGTTCGGAAGCTTTCCACGTGTCCCTCTGATTAGCAGATGGCACAGTGGAGAGCAAGTAAGGGGGCCATCTCGAAACCGGAGATGGCCCAGGGTCGGTCGGGGTGCGAGGGATATGCTCTATGGGTAACCTTACACCCCGGCGTCTTAAGACCCGAGACGGCGTGCGGTTTTAGTCGGTGCAAGCCCGACATAACCGCCCCCGCTGGCCGGCGGGGGGGTATCCGAAGGGATTTAAAAAAAAAAAAGTTACCCTATAACCCATTAATCTGTTTTTTTTTGTTGTCAACTCGCGCGCACATTACAGTAGGAACAATCATATGAAATAGATTTAAATCAGATAACTATTACTTGCGGCTTTAGCCGGATTAGCTGATTTGGTGAAGTACCGACTGTAGGGGTATACTTCCGGTGTAGACGTGCGAAATGAGGCGAGGGGGCCGTGGCCGATGACGTTTTATATAATTAAATCGTTTCTTACGCTACTTTGCTACGAGATAGTTTCTCGCAGGGACTACAGGGAGCTACGGGGACCGACGCCCAACAAGTATCAGGGTCATTATCACAGCAATAGCACTATATTTTCAGACGTGACCCACTCGACATGCTGAAGGAGCTTCTCCTGCTGGTCCTGCAGCTCGCGGCGCTGGTGGCCAGCGCGGCGGGCTGCCGGCGCGCGCGCCACCCGCGCTACTGCCTGCCGTGCACTTACAGGGGACCCATCATCGAAGTGCTCAGTCCTAAACCGGTGAATATTATCTTCGTAATAATAAATGCTAGTCTTCCTATATACGTGATGTATTCACCGTTGTCCCATCGCTCTTGTCCCCATTAATACCGACGGCGGAAATTTGATCTGTCCTCATTGAAATATCTATAACTGTACGGAAATAAAAGTATAGTTTTCTACGTGGATGAATCTGTTCGGTATGGGCATAGCGGGAATACCCGTGTGTTATTTTTACGACCTGTGTTATGTGGCGGTAGAGCGTTCTACTTCTAGATCTAGGTTGATTTAGTCTGGGGTCTAGATAGCGCTGTGTAATATCCTTTCAGGTTTTTGCTGCAATTGGCCTGCTAGGATACTGCACTTAGCGAGTATTACTTTGCTGCTTAATATCCTTAATTTATTCGATAGCTCTAAGGGTTTTAAGGGTGGGGTGGGAGTGCAATCATCTTCGGTCAAGACACTTGTATAATTAGATATCAAACTTCACTAGGTAAGTTCGTTTGATTCTTAATAATACTTCGTATCCCTCCCGAAGATGATCTTCCAAAAACCAGAGAGAAACTTTACCTCTTACTACGTGCGCGCTTAGTTACCTGCCGCCCACTGGCCCGGCCGCCCACTGGCCCGGCCGCCCACTGGCCCAGCCGCCCACTGGCCCGGCCGCCCACTGGGACCGGCCACCATGTACATCTGGGCTCCCTGAAGATGTTGAAATAAATTCAACATTAAAATTATTTTTGCATTTTTATGCCTTTTCATTTTATGAAAGTATTAAGTACAGAAAAATTATGTTCCATCTAGACCCAAAACTAAGCAGAGCTTGTCATATAGGTTCTAGAATGCGGATAAACATGCTTAAATACTTTTTTTTGTATTATACATAGAAACACCCAGACCAATACAAATATACATATTTGCACTGAGCGGGAATCGAACCCGCGACCTCTGGCTTAGCAGTCGAACGCACTACCGCTACGCCACAGAGGTCGTCAACGATGTCATGTCATGACATGACATGACATGTCATGTCTAGACATTCGACCAATGTTAATACCTACCTGATTTTAGAAAAAATGAGCGTCTGAATAATATGCAGCTTCGCTGAAGCCTGTTACACTAGTGCTAGTCACGGACTACGAGGAACGTAACTGCGCGAGTACAAGCACCGGCCGCGAGCTAGCCTGGGCCTCCTCAATAAACGCATTGAAAGATGGTAAATGTTTCTATAACTTAGTAATGCATACCCTGCAAATATGTGGGGAGACGGGGCAAATTGATGCATAAAAATTCAACCTCATTTTCATAACATAACATAAACTCACGCCTATATCCCCGAAGGGGTAGGCAGAGGTGCTAGCACCCACATTTCGCCAGTTTATGTTTAGGTCCCAATGTAATAGGTGGCGAGCCTATTGCCATTAACCGGGCACTTATAAACCTGCGATAAATACACACATAACTTCGAAAAGCATCGAAAAGTCATTGGTGTGTGCCATGGTAAAACCTGGGATCGAACCCGAGACCTCGTCTCAGCAGTCCATTACCCATACCACTAGGCTACCGCGGCTTTTCCTCATTTTCAATGTACGAAAATTATCATATTTGAAAATTATTACATTATGTAATCAAATTTAAATTTAAATTAAAAAATATTATAAGTTATTATATAAGGTGTCACAAAATTAGGTCTCTCTATTTGGTGAGATGACTTGGTATCGACAAAATATGTATTTGAAAAAAAATATATATATATCGGAGAAAATAAAAAAAAAATATATAAAAAATATAAAAAAAAAAATGAAAAAAAAACCACCAGCAACCAGCGTCACGTGACGCGAAGAGCACACGTGACGCTGGTCACGATTTAGGTATTTCCCACATAACCGCCCCCGCTGGCGGGGTATCCGAATCGAAAAAACAAAAAAAAAAATTTTTATTTTACCCAATTTTTTTTTTCCAAATACATAATTTTGTCGATACCAAGTCATCTCACCAAATTCAGAGACCTATTTTTGTGACACATATATTAGTAAATTATTATTTTGGATACGAAATAGCCTCTTAAATTGATAAGATATAGAAATATATCTATACTGATTTTAATAAAAAAATGATTCTGCATCATTCTGCTACACCCGAGGGGTACTTTGATACAAACGATGGGAGCTATACGCTTCATCTCGCTCCCTCTGAACCGCTGCCCAAAACTGAATCGCATAATGTGCGACGTGGTAGGCCCACTGGTATACAAATCTACGACCATTTGGTAATTTGCTTAATACATAACCACAAGTCATATCTCAGTAGTACTCATTCCTGCCAAGTCGTGTTAAAATGACCATTTAATATGACCATACAATGACACACGGGTAAACCGTTCTACAATGAAACTTTAATATTTTTTTATGGCTATGGCATCAAAAATCAACATATGATTATGCCACAAAGCGCGCGTATTTGCGTCACGACTAATGAGGCTGTATGGATGAATTGCCTTTGCCTTTCACTTGTGGGAGTAGGTATAAGAACAAAACAACATTGCACGCGCCGCGCTATTTTCGCGCCATTGTTAAAATAAAACTATACCTATATTTTGTTTAATTTATATATACTTATTGATATTATAAATACTTATAAATAAAATTGTTTTGAAAGAGTTCAACATTGACGGTTTTTTGTATTTATTTATTTCATGATCGTAGAAAAAGTTTTGTATGCCACTGCCGCAAACAGCTATTGTAATACTCGTGCTGATCTATTGTGCCACGAAGCTAAGCTTGAAGCACTCGTGTTACAATAGCTATCATTGCTTGACAGTGGCATAAATAACTATTATAAAATATATATATGCATATAAATTATGCAGAAAAATAGAATTTCAATATGTAAAATCGATTGCAACTACTTCATGAATAAAGTCGATGGTTATGTGAAATCGAATAGGTTACGCACAAGTAGATAAATATTGGGTATGAAGCTGTCAAAAGTTAAATAAATGGCTGGACAAAATAGTTTATAAAAAAATGTTAAAAATATCATTGTACCCCGTACCTTATCGAATAGAAGAAGTACCTCACATACGTTTTTTTCATAACCAAATTATTTACTAAATTATTATTGAACCTTCTCAAAAATATTATTTAAAATCACTTGAATATATTCACTTATTTTGGTAACATCTAATAAGATGACGCTGAGACACGATCGCTGTTCAGGTAAAATTTTAGTAGACGACAGCATGAACTAGAGATGCCACGAATATTCGGCAACTATTCGGTATTCGGCCTGTTCGGCCACTTTTTTGCTATTCGGTATTCGGCCGAATAGTACGTACTATTCGGCCGAATACCGAATAGCAAATCATGTAAAAAAAGACACGTTATTTTACTCAAAATTATGTATTTATTTCAAAATTACAACATTTTAGTAGTTAAAATTAATCAGTGGTAAGTTGTGATGGATAAAAACGAGATTTTCAGCATTTTTTGGTAGCAAACGATTGCGTTTTTCATCGTAAACGTTACCAGCCTCAGAAAATAACCTCTCACTATAAACGCTACTTCCAGGCGAAGAAAGATAAACTTTTGCAAATTTCGAAAGGTTCGGGTATTGTTTTTCGTTTGCTGACCACCACTTGTAAGGATCGGCCTTCCGATCTAGGCGAACTGTTTTCAAATAAAATTCCAACTCGTTTGCCACAGCATTCTTCTCCACGTCCTCCTCATCATTAGCATTTCCCATATTATCTGTAGCGACTTCTTCAAAGCAGTTCCAGAAACTGTCGTGTATTTCAACAGTCCTATCATTTTCATTCAAGTTTCTTTTCTTACGCGCTAGAGAAGAATCGTCATCGGTACTACTTGGTTCATCACAACTTTTTTTAGAGCTTCTAGAAGAATTTTTTGTCTTGCTCTTTCTGCTTGAACCAATCCTAGAAAACTCGTTTTAAAGCGAGGATCCAGAAAAGTAGCAACCAGATATTTGTTTTTATCATCGAAGCTGAATCGCCTTTCTAGCTCGGCCCGCAGTGAAGATCTGATCGTGACTAAATTAGGTACTTTCTGTCTGTGTGTCTCTGCTTTTCCCAGATATTTTAATAAAGTTACTGCATGTGGAATCACTTCAGAGATGCAAGAGATACCTGAGCTAGTTATTTTTGTTATTTCTTCGAATGGTTTGAGGAGTTTGACACATTGTTCCAATAGTTCCCATTGAGCATGTGTCAGATTTATTAAAGTTTCATGATCTGTTATGTACAAGGAGACAGCTCGCTTTTGTTCTAATAATCGCTCCATTAAATAATACGTAGAATTCCAGCGTGTGCTCACATCTTGTACTAGTTGGTGGTTTGGCAAGTTAAGTTCTTGTTGAATAGATTTAAGTTTCTGCTCTGCTAAGCCAGAATGATTAAAATGGGTAACAATTCGTTTCGCAGCAGCTATCATCTGTTGTACTTCTGGTTGAGATTGTAGCGAATGATCTATTGCTCATTGTAGTGAATGAATAAAGCACCTGCCTGAATCATATCCTGCATCTCGCACACCTTTTATCATATTAGAGCCACTATCATGGACAAGTAAATGGATCTTGGATTGAGGAATATTCCATCTTTCTGTAATAGCATTGAGTTCTTTTGCAATATTGATACCAGAATGTAAGCCAGGAAATGATTTCATAGCTAAAATGCCATGTTCCAGAATGAACTCTGGAGATATCCAGTGCGCAGTGAAGCTCAGAAAGCTCTCGTTATTGTACTGGCATGTCCATATATCAGATGTCACTGATAATGCTGCTGCCTGTGAAATACTGGCTTCTATTTTAGCACAAATTCTGTTGTATATATCCGGAACAATTTTCTCGGTCATGTAAGTGCGACCAGGTACTTTATAATGGGGCAAAGCGTTTGCCATAAGTCTCTGAAATCCAACTCGTTCCACAAGTGACAATGGTTCGTTGTCCAAAGCAATCATTTCGCCAATCAAGTAATGATATTTTATTGATTTCGGATCATTAATGTCCCAGAGCAATTTCCTTTCTGATATTTCCTTCAGGGTGAGCTGCCGTTCTTTGGATCTGGACGTTACAGGTTCTGCTGGCATCTTGGCATCGGTAGAAGTAGAAGTACCGCCCATGTTGCTGCCACTTGTCGATGGAACATTAATTAAAGCAGCGTATTGGTCAGCATGTTTGGTTTTAAGATGGTTTTTTAAAGAGGTTGTAGCTGTAATAAAAAAAACTGAAATTAATTATAATTAAATAAGTTATTTTATTTCCCTTATCTATCTTATAGAAAATCAAATAAATATAGGTATATAAATAATTTCTTATAAAACTTTATTCCGTAACGACTAGGGCAAATCGATCTCCTTTCTTTTGTAAGTAGGTATCTACAAATAGGTACAGTGCAACAAGAAGGTAAGTAGGTACGTAGTTTAAGACATAACCAGTTAACAAACCACCTACCTACGTAAACGTATTAAGTGAATAAAACTATTTCGAAACTATTAAATTAACCTAACGTTTTACTTACTTGCTTTCTTTCCTTCTCCGCCTCTTGAGATCTTGATGCTACATAACAAACACTGGGCCAGTTTATTATTTTGACTACAAATCTCATAATATTCCCATATGGGCGATTTTTTATTAACCGGTGTCATTTTATAAACCTTTTGACGAAAAAACAATTGAAAATGAACTAAGGAACAAACTTCTTAGCAAAATAGTAATTAAGTTTCACTTTACGTATTATTTTAATACTAACAAAGTGCTCCGTGACGCGATTTACTCGCAATTGAAACAAATACAAACAACTATAAACAAATACAAAAGCGCCGTCGTCGCCTGCCGCGCGAACTCAACGAGAAAAACAGGTTGTGACTTGTCTTATTCCAGCTTACGCGCCCCCACCAAGCATGTACTTCGTACATATTCGGCGCTTCGGCCGACAGCGTTGCCGAATATTCGGTATTCGGTATTCTGCCAATTCCCTATTCGTGGCATCTCTAGCATGAACACATTTAAAACCCCATTGAAGGTCAACGGCGAACTGGCGGCAGGTGGTATCACAACTGTCATTCTTGATCATGTCCTTAACCATTCTAATGACGTACCAGACTGTACAGCGTTTTTTGGTTTTTAAATATACGTACCTACTGTAGAATTATGCCTCATGTATCTGTCTCTAATTCCAGTTAAATTTCATACCAACCTTAAGCTGAGAGTTGTAGTTGCGTAAATCTTGCTGTTGCAGGTCTTCAGTCAACATGCTGTAACCCTCAAAAGTTGAAGACAGATGGATACCTTTTATATGTTTTTTGTAATGACTACATTGTACAAGATATGAAATTCATACTGTAATAATAAGTATTTAATTCAATGCGGTTCTCTTATTGACTAGCAACCCGCTCTCGTTTCGCTTCGGATTATGATACAGGTGCTAGGTACTTAACCTGGTCCGTGCGCTCGACCTATGCGCCGCATGTGGGATCGGTGGAGTTTAATGCCATGTACTCAGCTTCGCTACATGTAACACGCCGCCGCTCTCAAGCGCCTCCTTCCACGTTGCACTAATCTGTCGCTGTTCGCATCCACCAGCGCATACATAGCGGCGATGGAGCTGCTTGTATGAGCTTCTGATGCTGTGCGTCATAACATCTAATACCACGCTGAACAGAAGCGTACTAAGAAAGGATCCTTAGTGTACTCTGACGGTTATGAAGAAGGGTTTCGTATCGCCAACAGCGGTCCGAACCACACAATCGGAATCGTGATACTTCTCGGATGATGTCAATATAAAATTCTGGAATCCCTTCAGACCACAGTCCGCGCGTTTGGAACCGCGTGAGGAACACAGTCAAAGCCCTTCTGCGTGTCTATATATAAACAAGCAATACAGAGGTAATCTTCGTCCTATATTTCTCCGCGACAATCTTTAGGGCAAAGACCGGATCCGACACAATGTATCCGGGGCGAAACCTATATTGACACTTCTTACCCTCTTATCCTCACGAGATGGTGTGGGACATTATATTCATATCGCAGTAGCTCGTGGTGGTAGTGGCACTTCTGCACCGACCACTTGCCTTTGAAGACTGGGAGTAATGATATTCAGCCTCCATTAGCTTGGGAGCTTGGGATAGGATCAGAGAAAACATTACGAAAAATTCTGAATTATTACCTATGTCTATTATGGGTAAAATTCATAGTTTGGCAATAAAAAAAAACTATCGCTATTCCTCTCTCGTATCCGCTGATAGCTAGTTTATAGTTCATGATCTGCCTACGTTACATAGTCTGATGTACGACAGAGCGAACGCTCTACAAATCCGAAGTAAGTCGATCTTGCCGAACTCTCTTCTGTCTTCTTTCCGACGTGCCAACCTAAGAGCCGGGACCTGTAAATATGTATGTTTGTACGTATGTACGAGTATGTATATACTACTTCTTGGAAATTTAGAAATATTTTTCCTGACATACCTACATAATGTTTTAGAAAATATATTGCTTTTGATATGTAGGTTGCTTTTGATTTTTATATTGATTTCTTTTATATTTTGTCATTTTCTTAGACATTTAAATAGAAAATGAGAAATAATCAAAAAGGTACTACGCCTCTCGTAATGAAGGAATGAATGAAGTGGTAGAATCAAGCAACAGTCATTTTGGCCGTTGCATGAATGGGCCGACTCGACCGGGGAAGCACCACCCTCTCACAGAATATCGGCGCCAAGTAACAGTATCTGAACTGTTGCGTTCCGTTTGGTGAGTCAGAGTGCCGGCGCCCAAACTCCTTTCCCATCGCCTCCCAAACTTCTTTCCCATCCCCTTTCCTTTACAGGGTCGGCAGCGCGAGTGTGACGCCACTGGTGTTGCACACGTCCATAGGCCGCGGTAACCGCTTCCCATCAGGTGGGCCGTGTGCTTGTCTGTCACCTTAGTGGCATATAAAAAATAAAAAAGGAGTTTATATACCTTTTTTTTTCGTGCGGAAATCCCTTCGGATACCCCGCCGCGTGCCAGCGGGGGCGGTTATGTCGGGCTTGAACCGACTAAAACCGCACGCCGTCTCGGGTCTACAGACGCCGGGGTGTAAGGTTGCCCATAGAGCATATCCCTCGCACCCCGACTGACCCTGGGCCATCTTCGGTTTCAAGATGGCCCCCTCGGGTTTGGGAACCACGGTGTCCCCGTCGTGCCCCGGTTTGGGGGAGGGGCGCTAGCCGCCCCACCGTCCCGGCCTGCTTCTGCTGGGGTGACAGGCGGCCTCACCTGTCACCCCCAGGCCTGCGCTCATGGAGGACGGAGGTCGTTAAGCAAGTTGCGGGCTCGGCGGACCGGGAGAGTTCTAAATCTCTCCCGGGCGCGCTCCGACATCTCCTTCGCGAGCATAACATGCTCGCAGAAGGAGGTGGCGGCGGCCCACGCGCTCGCGCTCCGCACCATTGCCGCAATCATGCTGCCGAGCGAGAGGACTCCCACCCCGATGACTGCCACGAGGTCACGCCTCGGCGCCTCCCACGCCGGGCAGTCCGCCAGCGTGTGCAGCCCTGAGTCCTCGCTTGCATCGCAGTGATGACACTCAGGCGTTGGCTCCTTCCTGATCCGATGCAGGTGGTCCCCGAAGCACCCCTTCCCAGAGATCACCTGCGTCAGTCGGTACGAGAGGCTTCCGTGTCACCTCTCTAGCCAATCCTCCATGATGGGCCTTACCGCCGCTATTGCGGCGTGCCCTGCGCTTGGTCGCCCAAGTCGTTCCTTTCACTCCACCACGATGGCCTGGCGGAGCTGGGACTGCACGGCCTTGATTTCTCGAGGCTCTGGCTCTTTTTTTTTAAATTGATTCAAGAAATGCAATTGTTTTATTTTTTCCTAACGCCTGTGTACGCAACTGTACCATATTAATAAATACTATACGGGAAGGTTAAGAACGTTACTTAGATATATGGCACGGCCGCTTTTTTATAGCAATCCGAACTTGGTCGGGTTATGTAGGGTTTCGATGCTTTGTCAGTATTTTAATGGTTTCTCTTTAATTACTGAATTTAATGAGATGAAATTTTGCATGTGAGTAGTTGAATTAATACACTAATTATTGGAATACATTTTAGTATGCAATTCCTTTAGAACGTCGTGATATTTGACTGCTTTGTAAACAGTGGTTTATTCATGTTAAATTGTCCTATAACTCTTTAATTACTAACGGAACATCATTGATACTTGGCAACATGTTGCAGACACTTTTACAAGGTTTGTATAAACGTGAAAATCTAGACCCCTCAGTGCATACTTTACGAACTAAGAACTATTATGCGTATTTTACGTTTAAATTTTTATCTTTTAAACCCTACGATTTTTTCTAAATCTGTTTTTTAAACAAATATAAACAAATTCAAAACAACGTATGTAAAAATCTATAGCTCTCTATATAAGCGCTTTATATGAAAACTAGCTAATGGCCAAACGTTCGCGTAGCGGAAACTTGAATTTCTCCAAAGTTTATGCATGCACTAGTTTTATTCATACATACACAATTACACACAAATACACACTAATTTTTGGACACATTTTTTTTCTTCTAAGTCCATGGATTAAAAAAAGTTCCGCCAGGACAACGTTCGCCCAGCGGAATCAGATTTTAGAAAATTTCTCAACAATGGCTGCATGCACAATTTTTTTTTTACCTTACACAATTACACGACGTCATACACTAAATATCTGCATGATTAAAATCTTTAAATTCAACAACATTCCGCTGCGCGAACGCACACGATTTTTGGCGCTAAAATAATATTTATATTATTTTTCATCTCTCCTGTTGTTGTGGAAAGTATTTTTTTTTAATTTTAAGTTTTGCCATGGAGTCCATGACCATTCAGTTACGTCATAATGCCTTGATATCATGACGCTTTTTTTTACATGGCCGCCTAGCTGCACATCTCGTGACCAACTCGGTGAGTGGTTTCGGATGGTTTCGGAAAGTGATTCCAGTGACATGGATGTTAATTTAACTCCCGATGAGATTAAAGAACAGGCAAAAGATGTTGTTAATAATCTATTTCCAATTTTTCCAATTTTACTTTAAATTTTAACTGATTATCAATATACCTGTTTCGTTAAATGCGTGTGTAGTATTTTAATTTCCTCACATAGTCGAAATGAACAGTAGTGTTTATCTCGGGTGAATGTCATCCATTTCACCCTCGAACTATTGGCGCTCTCACTTCGTTTGAGTGCCAGAAATATCACGGGTGAAATGACTGACTTTCAACCCTTGTGTAACAATCTACTATTCACTCAAACTTATCGAGTAGGGTATTAAAATGAATAGCTTTCAAGGGTGATTTCAACAATATGTATTATAACTAAAAAGTATACAACAAAATGATTAATTACAAATAAAAAAAACCGACTGCATTAAAAAGACCGAAACAAGTTTAATAGCAGGCGGGACCCATTTGAAGATCATAAAGCGAAAGAAAATTAATGGGTCCCGCCTCACTCTCCAACCCCTAATCTCCCGCAGGACTGTGTCGTTCCACCCTTGGACATGCCAAGCACCGCCTTCGCCGATCCAACAGTCCTGAACAGTTTCGCTTTCAGCATCGGCGATCGTCATCGACAGCCGAGGCGAATTTCTGGGACGTGACGATTAGTGGGAGCGACTGCCGCCTGACCTGTCAGCCCAAGAGGAAGGCCCGCTAGGTCGGGCCAGGTCTCGTCCGTTAATGAGCAGGAGCACCGGCTAGCAGGTGAGGCGGCACCCCGAAGATCTTGGTGGGGCCACAAAAGCACCCTTGCCTGGGGCGGTAGTCTAGACATTTATCGCAACTTTACTACTGAATTCGGTCGCTAACTTGCTATCTTGACGATATTTAGTAGTCTCTACTTTCAGAGCTAACTCGAATTTCATCGCAAACTTAACGATTTATCGGTAGTTCTTTTACCATTTTTAACAGCCCGCAAAGTACTTTACGATCGTTAGCTGTGTAATTTTTCGATATTTTTAGAGGCTATTAAATATGAAAATTGATTAGAATATTATGGCGGAAATGAATTTGGTGTAGGATTTGGTTGAGCTCTACCACAGGCGCGATATTATTATCTTAGGAATGCAATGTGATGATACATTGCATTCCTACAACGCTTGCACTTTGGAGCCCGAGAATAGGTTCCTGCACAGGAACCTTGATGGCCGGGCGGAGCGGCTTTGAAGCATACCTACCAAACAAATCTTCTTCTTCGTTTCAACGGCCACGAAATTTTGAGTAGATAGAATAGATTACATAAATTTAAATTTATACATAATAGATCAATATAATATTTTATCTCATTAAATTTTACCGGTCCAAAATGCTACTAATGAAAGGACAGTCTTCCCTAGTGCATGGATCTAGGATCCTAGTCCCTATTGGAGGGGCACAGAGGACAGGACAATAGATGGGCCATGTCCTGTGTTGGAGCACCGGAGTCACACTCCGACTCCGTGTAGTAGCCTCACTTGAGCAGGTTCGACCTACAGCGGCCCACACCTGTCCGAAGACGATTTGGTGTAAGCCAGGTAGCCCACTGCAATTCGTGACCCGCTGGCAGTTTCTCCGCTGGTTGGGTGAAGTCAAGAGGGACGGGGCTATTTAAGCTCCAGAGCTTGCTTGCCTTGCTTCTTTGGGGTGGACTGTTATGCTGTTTGTGGCCTTAATGAAGCTTTTTCGGCTTTTTAGGCGGACCCGGGCTGCAGAGTGGTCGAATAAAGGGTGCCTAGGATCGGTTTCCTGCGAGAGTTTCCCCGTTTCACAGGCTACTTGTCGACGCACATGCGGTGGAGCGATGCCCGCGAGTGGGTATAACAGGTTGAGAGGGGTGGGTTTGAGGCAGCCCGTTATAATTCGGCAGGTCTCATTGAGCGCAGTGTCAATTTCTTTTGCATGTGCAGAGCGATGCCACACTGGACATGGATACTCGCCCGCGGAGTACGACAAGGCGAGTCCTGTTGTTCTATGAACATGCGGGGCTGCACCCCAGGAAGATGTTGTAAGGCGCCTTAGAAGATGACGCAGAATGCCGACTTCTAGTGTCAACACGACGCAAAACATGCCAACATGCCATACAATACCTGATAATGACGTCTACCCAGTTTTGTCACCACGGTTACACATTCCATTAGATGGCGCCACATTTGTACATTAAACCTCTTTGGTTTGATACGACTGCAACAGAAAAATCTTCTGCGCATTTCGTACTTTTGAATTAAATCTGTAATTCAACGATTTTCCACTTTTTAGTCTCTTCTTGAATTTGCCGTTAAAACAATAATTAAATAAATAAATATTGTAGGACAAAGTACACAACGCTATCTAGACTCAAACGGTTCTAGAATGCGGCTATACATATTAAATACTTTTTTTTTGTAAATAAATACATGTTATACATAGAAACACGCAGACCAATGCAAATATACATATTTGCACCGAGCGGGACTAGAACCCGCGACCTTTGGCTTAGCAGTCGACTGCACTAGCGGTACGCCGCAGAGGTCGTCGCCACAATTGCGACATCCCATACAACAATAGGCCCATGCTCGCAGGGTAACCAGGTTGTGGGGCCCTAAGACCTACGGGTCGACGCCATCCTCACCTGCAAGCAGGCACGCACACTGGTTGACTGACGAAGCTTTATTTATGTAGGTACGCATGGTCAGCCTAGAATTTTGTCGCTTAGAAATACAAAAATGTTGATTATATTTAAAATTGAGCGTTCACAAATAAAGAAAACGTGTTAAGATTAAGATTTATATAGTAAAAACATTTTCGTAATTTCTGTTAATATCGGCTTACAGAAAAGTTCGGGTAAAATAAATAAATGCTATAACTTGGAACACTCATAAGGGACGTTAAAAATAGTTTTTTTTGACTTCCGAACTATTATATTTTACGTTAAGGTTTTTGTTTCATAAAATTGACACTGCATTATACTCATAAAATAACATCAGTTTAGGTGGTAGTGTCAGTGATAGAAGTACGGGTGCACCATGAACTTGACATGTCGACGGGTTCATTCGGTCACATAATTAGAAACATCGCTTTTTATAACAGGCCATATTCATTTATTGTTATTCCATTAACCTATTCATATACTACACAAGTTATCTTATTTTATTTTAGACTTGATGCTCTCAAGCCAAATTACTATTTAAAATAAGAACAAAAAATATTAAATAACGCCGTATTTTATTTACATTTACAATACAATTGAATACAGATTAATATATATCTAGTTTTAATATCTTCGGAAACAAAATTATTCCAATATTACAAACGAACCCATATAACTTAATTTTCTCATAGATTAAATGAAATTTCTACCATTATTTCATGTAGCAACAACTCTGACTGTACAATATATTGAGAGTTGCCAGTGTATTTAACAAATTTAGTGATAAATTTATTAGATATTAACAATATACCTATTCATACTTAATTACTTTAATACAAAAATTTCAAAATGGAAGTTACGAACATAATTATTGTTCTTAGCAAAAATGTTACAAATTATTGATCCCATACATAGCAACAAGCCTCAATGTAAAATAATAATAAAAAACATTTATTTATTGACTAAATTGACTCTTATGTGGCATTTTAGTTAAAGTACTACGTACGAGTATATTACTGTGTATGGGACGCAACATTTGCCCGTAGGACCACGTAAAACCTATTTATATAGGACATATTAAGGGACAAATTGAAACTTTCATTCAAAAGGCGACAAGTCCAATGCACATTCAATAAATGAAGGAAATCGACAAAATTATTCATAAATGCTGATCCGAGGCTTGCAATACAAAAATAAAGTCTGGTGCCGCAGATCAATGTTACAGACTAGCGCACTGTCGCGTTCTACTAGCAGTCCTTCGGATCGCAGCTCACTGCGCGACGGCGCCCGGGGGAGGGGAGGGGGGGGGGTATCCACACACCACGACATACCACCAAACTTAAGTCTACCGGCCTGGTGCAGGTCATGTGAAAACGTACTAAGATTCATTACATTTCAAATTCAATAAACAAAAGGTACTCCGTAACTAAAAGACAACAGAAAAGAAGAAAAGTAAGAAGTTTTAGGTGAAGGTGTAGACGATGTCTGCGTTAAAACATCTTTAACATTTTATTGTTCACATTCAACAAAATACTACGATTTGAACAGCAACCGTACACCAGGAGCGGCGGCAGGGCGGGGGGAGCGCCTAGTAGTAGCCGTACAAGTGCTATAGCAGCGCGCGGATCTCCTTGTGCACGTGGCACAGGTAGTCCACGTAGGACGACGCGCCGTCCACGCCGCGGTCCTCCACCAGGAAGTGGCGCAGCACCGTCTCCAGCTTGTCGTGCTGCCGCATTATCGTGAGCTGCAACAAACCGCATCGGTCACACGCTGCCGCTGCACGCACTGCTACTGAGCAGCTCGCCCGCTTATACCAATACTGTCCACGAGGGCCCGGGTTTCATTTCCGGGTCAAGGCAACTGTTATTACTTTTCCGTTAAGAAATACTCAGTAGCGGCACGGTCTTTGAAAAAAATATGCCCGGGTGACAGAAAACAGTTCCCCTGATTTAAATGGAACCGAAACGTTAGCTTAATAGACCTTACACATTAGGGGACGAACAGGCGTGACCACACTATCCCATGCTGTGGAGTGGTGATGGCGAGTGTGAATTCGCTTGGTTTAGTTTTAAAAAACGGCCTACAAAAATATTTGGCCGGTGATTGATTCTAAAAAGCTAAATGTTACTATGTACATATGGGACATGAGACATGAGACAGGAAATAATAAATGTATTCATGATACTTTACATTATTTTACTACGGTACCTTTTTTTGTTACGTGTATGTAATGGTGACCCTCTTTCCTGAGACTTTACCTTATTGACGTGTCCTAAATATAAAAATTTAAATTGGAGAAGTCAACATCCAGAATGGAACAAGAGCATCGTGAGCGCATTTTTGTCTTGAATTAAATCACTAATTCAATTATTTTTCACATTTTGTGCCTTTTTGAAGTTGGTTTAAATTTGTTATGAAACCTTATTTTTCACTTTTTAGTCAACGTAACTGATTGTAAAACCGAGTTCGGGTGAACCTAATAAACGCGAGCTGGCAATAAAAAACTTTTAACACTGAAAACTAGAAGCCCACACTATGGCAAATCGTTGAAAATGCTGCATAATGCTTGATTCTATAATAAAGTACCTGTAGGATCAAGAATATTCCTTCAATAACTTAAACGAGACATTCGTAACGTTGCGCGTTGGTTGAGTTCTAATGTCTGTCTTTTCAGTCTAAGTCTAGTCTAATCCAGCTTGTCTGCAACCACAGTTAGGTACTTCTACCTCACAGGATCGGTTTAATACCGTCAACACCTTGAACGAGACATTCGTGCTGTACATCGTTAAGAAGTTGTGTTGTTTGCCTTCGTAGTCCAATTCTAGACAATTCCAGCACGTCCTTGACCATATTAATGTACGCGTGTACATGTAGTATGGTCATAAATTTAAAAACACCTCAATCATTACACATTTTATATTTGATATTCCCTTGTGGATCTCTGGAGTCTCAGGTGCAATACCATTAAAATTGGTATGAGACTATCTCGAAGCTAAATCAAACCGAATGGTTTTTTTTTTATTTCAGTGCATAAGCGACAGGCGTGATGTTATGCTACGAAATTGCATAAACAATGCCTAAATACGCGATAGCAGCAATCGCGATTGATTTACTGACATTTATTGAAGAGCCTGTCTCGGAAATTTGTGATCAGATTTTTATGAAACTTAAATGGTACCATTTCAGAATAAATGTCTATCTAACAAAACAAAACACCCGAATGAGAACCTTCTCCTTTTTCTAAGTCGGTTAAAAACACTAAAGCTCTTAGATGCGATTTATTCATTATAAATTTCAGGAGACGTAGGTGACTGAAGGATTTTTTTAAAGTTAGGGAACAATAAATGAATTTAGTTGACTTCATCCAATTTAAATCTACAAACACATGCATACAATACAGACACCTGGTCTTCATAGCTCTTCCACGCCATCTTGTGCACAAAAAATGTAATTATGTCATTAATAGCCCAATCAAATTATGCAGAGACCTGTTTTGTGTCCTAATCGCCTTAAGTATTTTATAAAGCATTTAGTCGAAAAAAAAAACCAATATATTATTTAATCAAGCTTAACACACCACGAACACAATACATGTTCTAAAAAATCGCAAGAACCATCCGCTTTTCGCCTCACAACACGGAAGCCGTCAACCCTGGCACAGCTAGCACGATATCTGGCACATTTGGTAGAAGTGATACGTTGCCATTAAGACGTCATACATTCGCAAGGGATCGCTAATGTATACAATTGTGAGTGTTGGAATGTGTCTACAGTTATGCGCTTCAACTGAAGGACAAGGAGTTCGGCAAGCATGCTCACGACCAGCCCTATGATAAGCGGTTACCAGTACTTCGAAGCGTTTCCAACACCAGGGGTCACTCACGTATTACCGACCGTATGCCAGTCGCTAAAGTAGCTCTGGCAATCCTGTATGTACTAAGACTACGAGGAACCCTCGTGGTCTCATTACACCCCCGAGGGCAATCCCCCTGTACATACAGAATGATTGTGCGAATAGGAAATGACGGACTTTTTAACACCCAAATACAATTCAGCATGTTTACAATGTATATAAGTATCTAGCGAAATAAAATTCCTCATTTTCTACTCTCACGTAATAGCAGCGTATCATTTCTCGAATTTCGATAACAATAAGTCTACCGTACTAGCTGTGCCACCCATAAATTGATGCAACATTGGAGCCAGTACGCTGCGCAAGATCGCTTCACACATCACCCACACGTGCAGACCTGAATGTATGTAAAGCATACCATAGCTAAGGCCTCTGCCCACTACAACGGACCATACCTTTCATCGGAACCGTATCGACAAGTGCACACTGTGTTTTTGTATGAATTGCTATCAGGCCCCATGGACCGTTCTGTCACCGGTCACCTAGCGTGCCAGAACCGGACTCACGCCACGAGTGCGCTGATGCAAGTCCGTCTACTCCAATATGTTCAAGTATTTGTTCAACGAATTGAACATACTGGAAGTTTTTGTCCAATTTTTTCAACTTTTAAAATAGTTGAAATACTCGCAAAGAAAAGTGTAAAACTTCAATTAAAATATTTTAAGAATAATGTTTAACTAGCTGTTCAATAAATTGAACATATTGGAAGTTTTTATGCAAGTTTTTCAACTTTAAAAAAATAGTTGAACTACTTGGAAAGAAAAGTTTAAAACGTTCAATTCAATTTTAATTAACGATAACGATTACGTATTCAACTAAACACATTATAATAGAAATTGACGCACACTTATTTATTTCACCGTTAAAAAGTTGCATGTGGATTTTTTTAAACACGGTTACAATTTTTTTAAGTTTTAAAATTTTCTACGCCTAACTTGGCACCCATATTGATGTCAATTATTTTCTCAGCGAAGTCGACAACGATGCATATTCTTAATACACATTGAACTGCTCTCATTTTACATCTATATTTTTGATGGTGATGTAATGTCCGACCTCGTTCGAACACTACAGTTAATTCCCTGGCCATCATGCGTCAGCGATTAAAAATAAATTTGTTTTAAATATAAAATGAGAATAGGAAAAACAATTGGTGGGAGGACAAGTTGGTGACAGCGGGTTCGGCCTCGACCCGCCGTACGAAGAGAGTTCCAAGCAAAGTGATTGTAGGCTCAATCTCTGAGCAGAATCCGCGGCCCTCTTCAGTTCGCATATTAAAGTCAAATAAACTCGCGTAAAATCCCCTCAAACTCGTTATACAAGTTTTATGTGAAAAATAAATGCTATTTAAAATATAATTACTTGTGTTATCATTTAATTAACACGAGGAGTTGTGACGCCAGACCCCAGACGTCACAGTACATTCAGTCAAAAAAGTGTCGGGACTGGATGATTTGTTTATGGTTCCAAATAAAAAAATAAAAAATTTTTATTGTTAGATTGGCACAACTGTTTTCCATTTTGGAAACCGAAAAAACAACGCCAAAGTCGATCAAAAGTCAAAGTCATGATGACTGTTTTCTTTGACTATCGCGGTGTTGTGCACTCGGAATTCTTGCCGGAAGGTCAAACGGTAAATAAAGAATAGTATTTGAGCATTATGCGCCATTTAAGAGAGCAAATTCGACGAAAAAGGCCAGATTTGTGGGAAGAAAATTCTTGGATTTTGCACTACGAAGGCGCATCCTTCGCACAAGCCCATCATTGTGAACGAATTTTTGACCAAACACTCAACAAACACCATCAAGCAATTCACCAGATATGGCTCCAGCCAAATTCTTTTTTTTCCTAAACTCAAATTACCACTTTGTGGCACCCGTTTTCAATCGGTAGAAGACATAAAGGAGAATTCGTGGCGAGAACTGAACTCCATTCCGGAAACAGCGTTTAAAAAATGTTTCGATGATTGTATTATTCATTGGCGTAAGTGTGTCATTTCTGAAGGAGCATACTTTGAAGGAGATAAAATAAATTTGGATGAATAACAAACATTTTGTGTATTATTGATTTTTTCCCGATACTTTCTTGACAGAGTAGTATATCATTACTTTTTGTACAAAAAATAGTAATATACATAATAAATACTATTTTTACTCTACTTTGTTACTACCATTTTTTTTCTATGTTTAAGTTGTACGGTTTTTTTTGTGCTATTTTCTATTATTTTATTGTACCTTCGAAATATTAGAATGATAGCTTGGCTACTAAACATTGTAATTAGATTAAGCAAACATGTTTGTAAATAGACCAAAACAAAACAGCCCGCTGAGTTTCTTGCCGAAGTCTCCTTAGGACTTCAGGGCTGCGTTCCGAACCAGTGGTCCATTTGCTGCACATTATTTTTTTTACGTTTTGTAAGTACCGTTTTAATAGTCTATGCGGGTTCGAATCTTGACTATTACTCTACCGGCGTGAACCCACTCCTAACACAAGCAATTTAGCTTAGATAGAGGGATTAGGGGGGATACTAGTAATTTCGGTTACTAATATTCTTCAGAAAAAAAAATGCGTATTCATTTTCTGCAATTTTTTTTACGTGATTTCTGTTTATTTTTAGAAATAATAAAGAATAAGAATTTATTACGGCTTATATCAGTTGTAATTCGACTCTGTGGACGGCTGCTGCGTCGTTCCTTTTTGTTTGAACTTGGCCGGACACGTTGCCGCGTGCCTTGATTAATTAAACATGTGAGTTGAATTTTTTAGACTTTTCTTTCTGAGTACTTCATCTATTTTAAAAGTTGAAAATAATGGACAAAATGTTCCAATATATTCAATTGGTTAAACGTATTCGAGCAGACGACTCAAGTCATTTTGTCTAAAACGTATTACCCACAGATTTCAATGTTGCACGTAATTGAACGAGTTCACAACTGGTACGATACGCATGGCATGCGGGCACGTTATGAGTTCCATTCAGGAGTAAAACATTTTGGGAGATACATTTTCTTAGTCCGTTTTCATTTGTTTTTTGCCCAATAAGTCTTTAACTACGAGCACGGTATGGTCCGGAGCTATGGGCAAAGAACTCAGCGTCCCGAGGAACCGTCGCCGCAAAGCCAAGGGTTCCCAGCGGATGGACCGGCCCGGCGCACGTACTTCATGGTGAGCACGGCCTGGTGCACGGCCAGCAGCTGCTGCGCGTAGGCGGGCGCGCCGCCCGCGCCCGGTGCCGCGTCCTCCACCAGCAGCGCGCGGAACCGCGCCTCGTCCTTGCCGCGCTGCAGCACTACGGTCAGCTGCGCGTGCGACCAGCGACGCCACGGAACGGGGGAAAAAAGCGCTACTGACTGCACTATATTTACAGGTCGCCGCACTACGCACTCGCAAGGCATTAACATTGCACTAAACTAAACTAGCTGGCGATCGTTTCTTAAGGGAAAAGGGTCGACTCTAGAACGAGGCCATGTCCCTCTGCCACTGCTCGCAGGGAATCGACTCGGTCGCCCTTTATCTTTTAAAGCAAGCTCAAAACATGAGTATGAAAAATTAAAATAAAAATCTAGTTTGTCATGCATTGTCTACATTACCAAAGATAATTATTACTAAGGCGTTAAGCTCATTATGACAACGCAAAATGCTTCAAAACTTCTCAAAAACGTCAACTTCGCAGAAACTCAACTTCGCAAAATGTCCAATTTTACAAAAAAGAACAATATTTTCGATATATATAATGTTATAGAAAGTATAAAGAATTAAATCTAGTTATATTAGTTTATTTGATCTAATTCTCATTTAGCCCAAATGATTCACTAACAATAGAGGGGATGTGGCGCTCGACGGCCGCTGCTGCGACAAGCTCGCTTCGCTCATTCACCTTCATGCAATAATGGCCACTGTTCTTACCTAACCTATGATTCAGTAAAAATATTTTTTTGTTGTTTTAATTTAATCGTTACAGTAGAAAAGGGGGATTTGCAAGTTATTTAAACTCACGATCTTTTTTCTCCGATACACTATAGGCTTAACGTTACAGCTAAATCATTACTTTCTTTTTTAGTTTATATTTAATTGCATAAACCTTCAATCAAAAAATGCACAGTACGCGATCGACATTCGAATTTGCGAAACCATCCGAATAGCTTAAGCATTATGATATTTTAGCAACTTTTAAATATAATTTTTTTTTTTATTGAAAATATATAATATTTTATTGTTGTTCACGATTACAGTTATATAAGGTGTCACAAAAATATCGGGTGAAATAAAATTTTTTTTAAAAAAATATAAAAAATATATTTAAAAATGAAAAAAAAAAAACCACCAGCGACCAACGTCACGTGACGCGACGAGCACACGTGACGTTTCTTTTTTTTTTTTTTACGTGCGGAAATCCCTTCGGATACCCCCATGTCATGTTATGTCGTGTCTCGACTAAAACCGCACGGTGTCCTCCCCAAGTGTCCGTTGCCGGGCACCCCGGGTAAGCCCTCGAAAGGATAACCCCAGGGTTGCCGGCGGACTTTGGCCGCCACCGCGGCCCCGCCTGGTGGGGTCGGGTTTTATCCCGCTTCGGTGAGTTGGCAGGCGTGTGTAGGGCACACACGACGCGCCTCCGCCACGGCCTGCTTCTGTAAGGACGGCGAGTCGGCCAACTGCCGTCCTCAGGCCCCGATCATGGAGGTCGGTAGTCCCGGGCGTAGATGAGTCTGCGGCGTCCTCGCCGCAGATTGCGAAACTCGGGGGGCAGGGTTCTCTCCCGCTCCCTCTCCGCCGTCTCTTTCGCGCGCATTACCTGCTCGCAGAAAGAGGCGGCGGCGTGCCACTTGCTCCCGTCGGAGACCACGGCCCTCACCATGGTCTCCAACGAGAGAACGTCCACGCCCAGGACCGCAACGAGATCCCGGCGTTGACTCGCCCACGCAGGGCATTCCACCAACGTGTGGAGCGCCGTGTCTTCGCCAGGATCCTCGCAGTGCTGGCACTGCGGCGTTGTCTCCCGGTGTATGCGCCACAGATACTTACCGAAACACCCGTGTCCGGTAACCATCTGGCACATCCGGTAGGAGAGGTCCCCATGGTCCCTCTCCAACCACTCATTCATGATCGGTCTCACCGCCGCAATGGTGGATTCCCCCCACCTTGAGTGCTCAAGTCGCACCCTCCATGTCTCCATGAGTTCCCGGTGGAGCTGGGACCGCTGAGCCCTGATTTCTCGGGGCTCCGGCCTATGGCCCCGCTCCAGCGCCTCCTTGCGCCACTGGTACAGCAGCGCAAGGGCTCTCGCTTCCAGGTCCCATGGAGGGGTCCCAGCTAGGAGACATGCCGCCTCGATGGAGATCGTGCGATACCCCCTGATGACTCTGACGGCCATCGCTTTTAACGGGCTGTTTAATACAGCCACGTTGCGGGCAGCCAGAGTCTCCGCCCATACGGGGGCCCCGTATAGGGCCATGCTTCGCACGATCCCCAGGTAAGGTCTCCTAGTGGGGGCGTTGGGTCCCTTAACGTTGGGCATCAGCCGCGATAGCGCAGCCGCAGCCCCCCTCAATTTCGGGACCAGACTTCCGAGATGAGGTCCGAAGTCCCATCGGCTATCGAGTACGAGCCCAAGGTACTTCATCGTGGGCTCGATGCCGATGCTCACGCCCCCTACGGTTATGCGGGTTCCCGCAGGTGGCCCCCTTTCGAGGCCCGTGAAAACACATAGCCTCGGATTTGTGGAGAGCCACCTCGAGTCCCAGCCGCCGTATTCGACCCACGACTTGAGCAACCCCTGCCGTGGCCTTTAGTGCCGCGCTTCGGTACGTTGCTCCCCGCGCCATAACGAGGGTGTCGTCAGCATAGCAGACTATGCTGACACCCTCGAGCAACGTACCGCGCAGCACCCAGTCGTATCCGATGTTCCACAGGAGTGGCCCTAGGACCGACCCCTGCGGAACACCGCACGACACTTCTCGCCGCCCTGGCCCTAGCCAGCTCGGGTAAACTATGGCCCTCTCGGATAGGTATGCCTCGACAATGCGGCGGAGGTAAGGAGGCACTCCGTGATACGCGAGCGCCTCCCTAACGCAGCTCCAGAGTAGGGTGTTGAAGGCGTTGGCGATGTCGAGAGACACCGCCACCACCACCCCACCCCGCGAGACTACTTCCTCCGCCAGGCGCCTAACGCGCATGATCGCTTCAACGGTGGAGCGCCCCCGGCGGAAACCGAACTGGTTGTCCGCCAGATCTGGCCCCACGTTCGTGAGATGCTCGACGAGGCGCTCTGCAATAATCCGCTCAAAGAGCTTGCACACCTCGTCGAGCAACACGATCGGCCGGTAACCGGATGGCTGATCCGCCGGCCGCCCCGCCTTCCGGATAAGGACCAGTTTCCCCGTCCTCCACGCCTTTGGAAACTGGCCCCTTTCGAGGCATGCGCTAAAGAGTGCCACCAATCGAGGCCCTAGTTCCTCAAGGGCCAGGACCCATGCTCGGCCTGGAATGCCGTCGGGTCCGGGGGCAGTGCATTTCCGGGCTTTAAGCCGGAGCACTGCTACCCCCAGTTCACTCTCCCTGACTTCGGGCACATCGCTCTCGCTATTATCAGCGTCAGGCGCCTGAGGCGGAGCCATACGCGAAGGAACATGCTCCTCCGCTCTCGCTGGGAACAAGGAGCCCAGTATCCCCTTCAGCCGCTCCGGCTGGAGGCTCTGGGTCAGTAGGGGCGCCCTTGGGCGGATTTTGCCCCTGACCGCAAGGTAAGGGCGCCCCCATGGGTTCTGCTCCAGAGAATCCAGCAGCTCTTCGCGGGCCCGCCGTTTGGCCTGCTTAATGGCTACCTGGAGGGTCCTCTTGGCCCCCTTGTACGCCTCATATAGCTCCGCCTCTCGGGCTGCCGCATCGTCTGGGCGGCGACGCCTCCGGCGAAACCTGGTGTACTGGTGGCGAGCGGTCACGCACGCTGCTCGCAGCTGTGCGATCTCCGTTGACCACCAGTACACCTGTTTCTTTGCCGGGCCGGGCTTAACCCTAGGCATCGCCGCATCGCAGATATGCGACATGGCTCTCCTGAACCATTCGGCCTCTGCGTCGACATTGGCAGGCCTGGCCGGTGACGGAATCCAGGCCTGCACAATGGATGCCTCCAGGAGAGCCTCCCGATCCAGGCGTCTGAGCGCCCAACGTGGATCCGGGGGGTTCGCTATAGTCGGCGGTAGGTTAGGTGGAGGGGAGACGTTGAACCGAATGTACTTGTGGTCCGACGACGTCTCCTCCTCCTTCACCACGCGCCAACCCTGGACGCGGTGGGCGAGAGCAGGGGTCGCGAATGCAACATCCACGACCGAACTGAGCCCCTGCCGTTCCCAGGTGGCGACACTCCCCCGGTTGAGGACCTCTAGGCCACGGGTGTTGGCCCAGTCCTCCAGAACTCGCCCCTTGGCATTGGTTTCCCGGGAGCCCCAAGCCAGAGACCAGGCGTTGAAGTCTCCCAGGACCAAGACGGGGCGAGGACGGCACGCACCGAGAACGATGTCCAGTCCTGCGAGCCATATCTCGAGCTCATACTGGTCAAGGCTTGGCGAGAAGTAGACGGCCACGACAGCCAAACCCTCATAGTCCGCCGCGACACAGCCTCGGCCCCCTGCAATGACTGCAAGGCTCGAGGTGTCCGCGGCGGAACCCCCGAAGACGGTCGCTACGCCGTCCAGGTCCACCGGGCTTCCGGGGTGGACCCAGTACGGCTCAGCGACCACGATCACATTGATAGACCACTCCACGATGCTCTGGTACAGAAGATCCTGAGCACCGGTGCAGTGGTTTATGTTCACCTGCAGGATGCGGATTGGTGTGTCCATTAATGGACGTCCATCTCCGCATCCCGCCGCGAATGTGGCAGCTCCTGAGCAGCACCCCCGCTACCCGGTGCGGACGAACGGGGCTTTGGCCTCGAGGCGGCGCAGGTTCTGCTGTCCGCCCGGTGCTCCGCCGCTTTGCCCTCCGCTACGCATTTGTAGCACCGCGGCGGAGCATCACAAGCACTTGCCTTGTGCCCGGGCTGACTACAGCGGAAGCACCGATCCCCCACGGTGTCTCCCGCTGTGCACTGCACTCCCACATGCCCCACGGCCAAGCACCTAAAGCACCTGGTCTCGCGGGGCTGCAGGAGTTGCACCCGCGCCTTAAGGAAGCCCCCAACGAGGAGGCTCCGTCCGTCCGCAATTTTCTGCGCCGCTGCGACGGGGCAGTTGACGACTGCCGTTCCGTAACCGGTGGGGCTGAACCGGATTTCTCCAGCTCTCACCTGATCACGGGGGCAGCCGCCCGCCTCCACGACGGCGGAGATAATTTCCTCCGTCGTGGCCGCATCATCCAGACCCGAAATGCGCAAACCTGCGCATTTGTTGGGTCTGGTGGCGCGGACGGCTTCCGAGTCCAGCGACTCCCTAAGTCTGGCCGCTAGGGCATCAGCTTTGGGGCCGCTGGTGGCGCCGGAGACCTCGAGTAGGCGAGCTCTGGTGCGAGTCGTCTTGCACCGGAGCCCTCCCTCAATCTCGAGGGCCTTGAGGTCCACTGAGGCTTTCACCTGCCTCAGGACCTGGGCGTACCCCACGCCCTTCTCCACACCCTCCGTCGTCACCGTCAGGACGACGGCTGTGGAGCGTGGGGCGCGGAGCGACGGCGGGGGTGCTGCTCCCCTTTGACTTCCCCTGTGGCGATGGAGTCACTGGGGCGGCGGTCCTTTTATTAGGACCGGGCTTCCCACTGGCAACAGCCGCGAAAGATGCAGGCTGTGCCAGTGGAGGACGGTATGCCCAGTCCTCCAAAACGCCGAGCCGCCTCTCGATGGCCGCCAGTAGCTGCACCATGCTCGGTGCAGGCTCTGGCGCCACCTCGGGTGCCGGTTTGGGCGCCGGCTTAGGCGCTGTCTTTGGCGCCGACTTTGGTGCGGACTTTGGCGCCGGCCTAGGCGTCGACTCAGGCGCCGCCCCTGGTGACAAAATAGCCAATGGCTGTACCGCCACCTCCTCGACTCTTGGGGCCCTTTGGGCCTCCGGGGATCCCCTGACCAACTGTGTCAGTTGCTTCACTTACTCCCGGAGAACCCGCTGTTGCTCCAAGGAGTTAGCGAGCTCAGTTTCCAGGCTTGTGACCCGGGCCCTGAGCTTCGCCTCCTCCTCAGAGACGCTCCTAGCGAGGAGCTCCTCCAGCGCCGTTTTAGCGACGGCAACGCTTTCCGCCACCGTCTTCTTCTTCCCGGACACGTTTTTGGCACCTTTGATGGTGTCCGTGATCCGGGCAAGTGCAGAGAGGAGCTCCCTCGCGGCTGGGACCCCTTGGTCTCTACCACTGGGGCACACGTGACGCTGGTCGCGATTTAGGTATTTCCCACATATCCGCTTGGAGAATACTGCGAGAAGGACTGCAGGCCTACCACGTGCGTCACGGGCTCGTCGCGCCACGTGACGTTTTTTTGTTTTAATTTTTATATATATTATTAATTTTTTTTTTATTTTACACGATATTTTTTTTTGTTTTCAATACATATTTTGTCGATACCAAGTCATCTCACCAAATTCAGAGACCTAATTTTGTGACACCTTATATTTAGACAAATAATAAAAAAAAGATTGTAAAGAAAAATTTAGAAATAGGTAAATGATTATTTCATATTCTATTTCGCAATTAAATAACTTGTTTGTCGGATAACTATCACCGTCGTCATTGGCAGCACACCACACATGCCACACGTATTTTTATAAATATTCTAATTTTGGAAAAATATAAAAACCGCGTGCTTTAGAATTTGAGCTAGCATGCATCTTCTCTTATAGCAGGCAGCACTCACCCGCATGGCGGAGCGGCGCAGCGCGCGCGCCCCGTCCACGAGCGCGCGCACGGCGCGGCTGGCGGGCGTGGCGAGCGCGGGCAGCTCGCCCACCTGCGCGTCCACGAGCTGCGCCGACGCCGCGCCGAACACGTCGCGCACGAACTCGCCCGGCGCCTGCGCGCCCACCCACAGCAGCATGTGCACGCCGTTCTCTGCGCATATCGGGCACATCATCTCCAGCGCGACTGCGGCTCGACTGCGGTCGGGCACAAACAATTTGCCGCTTCGCTGCGATTCACCGTCAGTGCGCCTAGACCCTTATATCACAAAAATTAGTAGCCGCTTCGAAAAAAAAGCACGCCCTTGAACATTTTGTCGACATCCCTTATGGCATAGCTCATTTTAATTTACAACAGCACCTAACTCTTGAAAATCCAGTGTGTTCATTCCCATCGACAAAAAATAAAACATAAGATATCGCTTTTATGGAAGGATTTGGAAGTGTAAACAATATTTTGAGGTATTTAAGGTCGCGTGCCTGTAATTTACACTCAATATTGCCGCCTGTAATAATGGGAGTTACTTGAACTAATATAGCTCTATGAGGCATTATCATTATTAACATTTTAAAATTTAAATGGGGTTCTTCAAGGTTGTATTTCAGGCCCATTTCTACCCAAAATACTACCCTGAAGAACCCCATAATTATTAACTTAGTTGTCACATCAATATGAGTAATCTTCACGCATTATTTATGACTCCTTAACTTTTTTTTTTCATTGCACACCTATTCTTTGATATGATGAAAAAAGATAAGACAAGCAAGTCAAATGCTTTTGATAAAACCACAAATTTATAAACTCGAAAACTGAAACGCATTACTAACGCTTTTATCCGGCTTAAAATTAACGTAAACAAAACTCTACCAATAATATTATATATCATCTTCTAATCAAGTGCAATACACAACTTTATTTTAACCAAAGGAAATTGATATCACAATTATATCAGTTGTCCATGATTCATTTGGTGCTGCAATCCTAAAAATACTTATCACTAACTTGGCGATTCGCTTTTTTACACGCTATTTACTTCTTTTTAGAATTCAGCGTCATTCGAAAACACGCATACAATCTAGAATTTATTTTTCTAGATTTTCTGTTTAGTGTTTTTGCCAGTCAGTGGACAGAATTGCTACGTGTCAGTTCTGAGGGCCATATTATTAATTTATTAAGATATTCAAAATTCAATCTTAATATAGTCTCGATATCATGTCGATCTCCCATGTATCAAAAAAAGTTTTCTCATAACAATTTTGTTATGAGAACACTTTTTTTGGCGTACATTTATAGTACATGCCAAGACTTCAGAACAACAATGATATATCGATTTTTCTTGGATAAGTTTCATTATAACTATTCAACTTGGATATCGCTATGAATAAAAATGTTGAAGTCACAAAAGATATTGTAATCGATCGTGAAACTGTGGCTGCAAGAAGCGTGTTCGCCAACGTCCAACGTCCAACGTACAACGCACAACGTACCCAGCAGGTAGACGCCCTGGTCGCTGATCTTGTCCATGGAGGCGCGCAGCGGCTGCAGGCGCGCGGGCGGCGCGCCGTCGGCCAGGCGCGCCAGCGGCAGCAGGCGCGGGTAGGTGTAGGCCACGGACGTGGCCACGTCGGCGGCCAGCGCGCGGTACATGGCGCACGAGCGGTCGTCGCACGACAGGTCGGGCCCGCCCGCCACGGCGTCGCCGCGCAGCACGCAGTTGGTGTACAGCGGCAGCAGCTTCATGGGCTCGGGCAGCACCAGCTGCCCCGGCGACGAGGGCGAGGCGCAGTGGCGCCGGTAGGCCGCCAGCGAGCGCGCGCAGCGCACCGACAGCGCCTCGCGCACGGCGCGCGGCGGCTGCTCGCGCAGCGCCCACACGGCCTGCTTGGTGAGGAAGTTCACGCACGTGTCCAGCTCCATGCTGCGGTACACGTCGGCCAGCTGCTGCGCCACGCCCAGCGCCAGGTTGAGCACGCGCAGGCGGCGCTGGCCGCTGCGGTGCGTGTACAGCAGCGCCGCCTGCACGTACACGCCGTCCTCGGCCGTCAGCTTGTCGTCGTGCTTGATCTCGATGCCTATCGCTTTGTCCGCGTCTGTACGCAAAATACCAATACCCTGAAGTGTACATCCACTATTGCGGGCCCGTCCGAAACACGAACGAAAGAAGTGTCATTTAGGTACCATGAAGTTACTTCGGATTTCTTTCTATCGGTCGGGACCATAAAGTATGTTCGGCACTGAACCAAACATATCAAGGTTTTCGTTTACGATATCATCATCATCCTCCTCCCCTTATCAAAAATTTATTTGGGGTCGGCGCAACATGTGTGCTTTTTCCATTCATCTCTGCTTGCGGTCATCTCAACATTCACTGCCTTCCTAACCATATCCTCTTTCACACAGTCGATCCATCTCCTCTTAGGTCTTCCTCTCGCCCTTGTAACCGTCCACTTCCATACTTAATGCCTTCCTTACGATATTACTTTCATCGCTACGCATTACATGTCCGAACCAGGACAAGCGATTTCCTCGCAACTTTTCGGTTATGGACGCTACTTTTAAACTTCCTCAAATGTACTCATTCCTAATCTTATCCATTCTTGTCAGACTACACATCCATCTCAGCATTCGCATCTCGGCTGCATGCAGCCGTCTTTCATCTGTCGCCTTCACGGGCCAGCTCTCTGATCCATGCAGGACAGCAGGCCGGATCATAGTCTTGTAGATTTTCCCCCTAAAACTAAGGCGGATTCGCGAGTCACACGTCGTTGGCGTAACCTGCCGCCATTTCATCCAACCTACCGTTAATACGATGCTTGACGGCTCGATCTAATTCTCCATCACTTTGTAGTATCGAATCGAGATACCGGAAGTCGGAGCAGGTTGGTATAGGGGTGCCATCAAGTGCTATAGTTGTGGGGCTAGAGAGACCGCCCAAATCGCAGAATATGTACTCTGTTTTGGTTCTGCTGATTATTAGGCCAACACTCCAGCTTTTGTTGCCATGATACCAATCTGCTCTGGACCTCGGTTCCATCGTCACCAACAAGGACAATGACGTCGGCAAATAGCATACAACAGGGTGCCTCTTCCTGTATATCCGATGTCAGTGCATCCATTACCAACAGAAAGAGGTACGGGCTTAAAGCCGACCCTTGGTGTAAGCCTACAGCCACACTTAACTCATCGGTGCTACCCACGGCCGACCGGACATGCGTACTGGATTGCCTGTACATAACATGGATTAACTCCACATACTTAACTGGCACACCTTTCTCTTTCAGCGCCCACCACACGACCGTTTCGGGTACTTTAGGTATCGTATGCCTGGGGTGCTTGGTTGGGGACCTCCACGCGGTGCACCCTGGGCAACGGAGACGGCAGCGCCTCTCTCCTAGGGTGGGAGAGACGCTGCCGCCTACGGCCAACTCCGACCGAGGCGAGGACGGTCCTGTTGGGGGAAGCTTTCCACGTGTCCCTCTGATTAGCAGAGGGCACAGTGGAGAGCAAGTAAGGGGCCATCTCGAAACCGGAGATGGCCCAGGGTCAGTCGGGGTGCGAGGGATATGCTCTATGGGTAACCTTACACCCCGGCGTCTTAAGACCCGAGACGGCGTGCGGTTTTAGTCGGTGCAAGCCCGACATAACCGCCCCCGCTGGAGACCCCCCGCTCTCCAGCGGGGGCGGTATCCGAAGGGATTTCCGCACGAAAAAAAAAAAAAAAGGGTATCGTATGCCTTTTCGAGGTCCACAAACACCATGTGCAGGTTTTTATGCACGTCTATATTTTTCGCATAGTTGGCGCAAAGCGAATACGGCATCTGTGGTACCCCGCCCTGGCATAAAGCCGAATTGGTTTTTGGTGATCTCACTCTCCTCTCGCATTCGTTTCTCTATTACCTTCTCCCACACTTTCATACCATGTGACATGAGCTTTATTCCCCGATAGTTATTGCAGTCCTGTACATCACCTTTATTTTTAAATATGGGCACTAGTTCACTACTGCACCATTCACTTAGGATCGTCACTTCCCGCAACAACTTGTTGAAGAATAAAGTCAGCCAGCGACATCCATCTTCTCCCAATACGTTCCATACTTCTACTGGTATTCCATCTGGCCCAACAGCTTTTCCATTCTTCATACTTTTTACAGCTCTTCTTACTTCATCCACACAGATCTCTTTTACCAAACCAATATTCCCAGGCCCATCTTCTAGCACTCTATTTCAAACATTCTCTTCATTCAATAGTTTCTCGAATTATATCTTCCGTCGTGCTTTTATATCATCCTCTTGCAACAAAATCTGCCCTTCTTCGTCTTTTATACATTTAACATGTTTAATATCTGTACGCGAACGTAGCCGGAGGAATGATTCCGAAGCAGCTCTGCTACCAGCCCCCTCACTAAGGAGGAAGCAAATGCGAAAAATGCGACTACGAGTAGGTGGTTTTTAAACCGTAGCCCCACTAGTCGCTTTCGCGCTCGGAAACCGCGTTACTAGACACCGATATGGTCGTAAGTCAACGATATTAACTTAAGTCTAAAAAATCGCGTAGTGGAAACGTGCGAAAAACTTAATCATTCATTTATCAACCGTGTCTAGTAATGTCAATGTAAAATATAAAATAACATCAAATAAACCGCAATAGAATCCGTTAAAAATAGTTTTATTTCAATGTGTAACATTCGCGTAAACTTCCGACAATATCAATTATTACTAGGTTGCGAGAACTCGTGGCGGCAACTGGGGTGAGAGTCCTCTCGCTCGGCGCTATGATTGCCGCCATGGTGCGAAGTGCGAGCGAGTGGGCCGCCGCCGCCTCCTTCTGCGAGCAAGTAATGCTCGAGAAGGAGACGGCGGAGCGAGCTCGGGAGAGATTTAGAACTCTCCCGGCCCGCCGAGCCCGCAACATGCTCGCCGCGCGTCGCAGGCGACTCAGACGCCGGAGGTCGCTCAACGACCTCCGTCCTCCATGAGCGCAGGCCTGGGGGTGACAGGTGAGGCCGTCTGTCTCCCCAGCAGAAGCAGGCCGGGGCGGCGGCGCGACGCGCGCCCCCCCTCTCCGGGGCAAGGTGGGGACACCGTGGTTCCCACACCCGAGGGGGCCATCTCGAAGCCGTAGATGGCCCAGGGTCAGCCGGGGTGCGAGGGAATTGCCTTATTAGGTCACCTTACACACCGGCATCTGAAGACCCGAGACGGCGTGCGGTTTTAGTCGGTTCAAGCCCGACATAACCACCCCCGCTGGCCGGCGGGGGGGTATCCGAAGGGATTTCCGCACGAAAAAAAAAAAAAAAAAAAGGTAAAGGGAACCGACCAACTTATTGAAAATCCGAATTTCATTTAAAGAATAAATAGGGAAAAATATAAATATCCGTTCCAATACGTTCCGGGAGCCGACCAGAAACCAGCCCGAAACGCGAATACAAAATTTGGACCAATTTTAGGTTGGGGGGTCCAATCAAAAAAAAAAAAAAAGACCCCACTTGCAAAAATCAATAAAAATGTTCAGGATAGGCTTCTAAACGTTGGTTAGAGCTTACCAAGGTATTAAAATAAATTTACAAATACTATTTTATTAATTCATTTGAGCCACCCAAAGTGACTCGCTCTTGACCAAAAAATCAAAATATGGGGAAATGTTAGGTCAGTTATATAGATCGCAAACAACAATATTTGGACGGAAAGATCATCGTAATTAAATCCCACAAAGTCCCAAAAACCATTAATTAAAACAGGCACTCAAATCAAAACAATAATGCAAATTCAAAGAATAAATTCCGATCTCAAGCGATTAGGCCACATTTGACTTCTAGGCAACATTAATCAAGTATTTAATATGAAATAGTCTTTATTTTACAAAGAGGGTAAATCAAAAATGGACGACCCGCTACGTCCCAACGTGTACAATTATTACAACCGAAATCCGCGTGGTATTTCAATCGAGATAAAGATCGATCGATGTCAAACAAAATACCACGATACCACGACAAGCAAACAAATAAGTAAAATATCAAGAAAATGCAATATATATAAGTAGGTTGTTAACTAACCTTATTACTGACGGCCCCCGTACTTAGGAACAAATGACCCAGTGATAATGTACCTACCTAATCTAATCCTAGTCTAATGTATGTTGAGGATGTATTATACAATAGATTACAAAAAATTATAAAATATTTCACTTCCCTTTAGATGTGCTCCAGCGCCGCACTGGTTCCAAGTCCAACGAACGCGATGTCCGTATTAACTTAGTTTTTACAAAGAGATAACTATCTCGATTATTAATTTTCACCAATTAATCAATATAATGTTCTTTCAAAGCGCGTGGCAAAGCCAATCCAAATAGCGCGGGCACTTGATATAACAACGTGCCAACTTCAATAACGTTTCAAAGCGACTGTCACCCGGCGCACGACTAGCGATGCACAGGCATGTCACGCCCACTTCGTGCAATACAGGCGTCGTAACGCTCGTACTACGAATCTTAATCATTATGAGCGGGCACGCCAAGAAAAATAATAAACCAACACCGACATACGCGGTACAAATATCAAACTATAATTATTTAACAATTAAAACTAAATAATATCTTTCGTTCTTTCTTCTCTCATCTTAGTGATTCGGTAGAGTTCCTTATGACCGCCAGGTTTATCAAGACCACTATATATTTTATTATCTATTTCCGTTAAAAATTAACTATTATAAACGAACATATTAAAAAAGTATATTCCATTATATTGGATTATGATAACCTTTCGACCTTTTGAAATAAGTCGTATAGCATCATGTTTTCATTGTAATTATTTTTTTGGCGGACTGTCTAAATTCCGAATTTTGCGGTTTCAGGTTGTTTTGTCTAACGTCATGGTAGGTAACTTCATGATAGGGTGGCCGAATGAACTGTCATGTGCCGTCTTCGGGCCCGATTGTGAGATAAGTACTTTTCGTCGTAACGATTGCCCGAAATTGTAGTCCGCAATTGCGGATGTATGTTTAATGGTAGGCCTGCAGATCATTAAATTACTCCTCACTATTATTACCTTTTTAACACCCTTGCTCGTAAAGCTGATGTAATTCCACCGGTTTTAAATATGGAAAGCGGGTCATAAAAAACGCGTGTGTTACCAAAGCAAATAGTTAAGTTATAGTCCATACAAATTCCATAACAGTATTATTTGCCATTTCAAATATGGAACTGATCGCCGCCGCACCACTCCAGCTAGTGGGCAGCGCGCTGTTGCTATTCAAATTTCGAACTAATCGCCGCGCGGCGCCAGTCAGTAGGCAGCGCTAGCGCGCTGTTAAAATGAAATTAAAAATGAACAAAATATAATAGTACATTACGATATTAGTGCGTTAAGATGGTTATAACATGCGAGGCGGAATTTCAGCACGAGCCGAAGGCGAGGGCGTAATGGAGCCGAGCATGTTATAACCAATACGCACGTATATCGTACGACGTTTTTTAACACATTTGCGAGGAAACAGAAAAAATAAACATTTTATATATTGTTCATTTTTAATTATTGAAACAGTTAGTGAAATTACAATTATTAAAATAATACATAGTTGTAGTTTGACTGACGCCGCGCGGCGATTAGTTCGAAATTTGAATAGCAACAGCGCGCTGCTCACTAGCTGGAGTCGTGCGGCGGCGATCAGTTCCATATTTGAAATGGCAAATAATACTGTTATGGAATTTGTATGGACTATAACTTAACTATTTGCTTTGGTAACACACGCGTTTGTTATGACCCGCTTTACATATTTAAAACCGGTGGAATTACATCAGTTTTACGAGCAAGGGTGTTAAAAAATGTTTTTTTTTTCTGTTTCCTCGCAAATGTGTTAAAAAACGTCGTACGATATACGTGCGTATTGGTTATAACATGCTCGGCTCAATTACGCCCTCGCCTACGGCTCGGGCTGAAATTCCGCCTCGCATGTTATAACCATCTTACCGCACTAATATCGTAATGTACTATTATCAACTCAAATATATAATATTTTTAAATCGCAAATTATCCAACTAATAATTTAATGATGTGACATCCGACCCCTCAGAAATAGCACTCACCGATGGCGGCGAGCTCCACGTCGGTGGTGTTGGACATGAACAGGTGGCCGTAGAAGTCGGTGGGGCGCACGCCCGTGGACGTGCGCACGCGCATGACGGCGTCGTGCGCCGTGGGCCGCGTCAGCGCGCGCTCCACGTCCCACATCAGCCGCGCGCCGTCCAGCTCCGCCTGCAAGCGGAAGCGTTAGTGGCGACTCGCGGGCCGGCTGGGTAGCGCGGTGTCGCGGTGTCGCGGTGTCGCGCTGCTGCCTCACCGTGAAGTAGGTGTACTTGTGCAGCTGGCCGCCCGTGAGGCGCGGCAGCTGGCCGATGGTGGCGCAGTCCACGTACGCGTTGTTGCACACGAACAGCTCCACGCACACGCCCGCCGCCGAGCACGACTGGCCCAGCTCGTTGTACGCCGTCGTCTGAGGGGCTGCGAACAGACATGTGACACATTTCATAAGTATTAACTCGACTGCGTAGAAATAAAAAAGGGTGTTATGTGTTTGACTCGTATTTCTCTCTATCTCTGATAATAACTAAACGGTTGTACGGATTATCATAGACATCTATGACGTTAGACGAAACGTCATTTGTATTGCGCAAGATTCGGACGGACGTTTTAGGTACGCTAAATGTAAGGTTTAAAAAATAACCGCACTTGTGTTTTTAATTTCCGTAATTTTGACTTGTTTCATAAATTTTAGTGCCTTGAGGTTATTGAACATGATTAGCTATATCCGGCGAGATCTAACTCTACACTCACCTAAGATCTGCTTCTCTTTGTCAGTGCCGAGCAGCTTCCTGTCCTCCCTGTTGATGAGCTTCCCCGGCGCGTTGTACGAGGGTAGCGTCGTGTGGAACACTATGAGCTGACCGGACGTGTCGGCCGCCTTTAGCGCTTCCAGGCCTGCCTGGGGACAGTCATTAGATATCTTTTTATACTAATTGAGGGATGGGGTGGCACGCTTGTTTCAGAGGGACCTCTGACATAAGCGGAGCATTCTCCACTCAAGCAAGGTCCAATCATCTTATTATGTGAATAGTGAAGTATAGATATCATGTCATATTCAACAATTCAATACAATAACACGCCAAAGGTATAACTTTAAAAATTTTCACCGCCACAGAATGATTGGCTGATGTGAACCATTGAAAATATTTTGTTTAGGAAATATGCATGAAGGACCGTTTATAAAAGGAAATAAATATGACATTATCAATAACAAAATACTCATATTTTTTAAGAATGATATTTATTAAGAAGAACCAGAGATTTACTAAGAACAACTTCATTAATAATTTGTTTCGGATCGTGCAAATAATGGACAAGAAATTCCAAATTTAAATAACTACACATGTCTCAGCGCACGCAACTATCATCCCATCCTGAAAATATATTCTGACAGATTTGTTCTACAAAGCAATAAAGTTATAAATTAGACATTCGTTCTCCCCCGCTAGCCACAGTAGGTCTTACCTGGCAGGCGGGCAGCAGGATGGTCTCGGTCTCCTTGTTGTCGTGGAAGGTGCGTGGCAGCTGCTGCAGCAGGGCGGGCAGCACGGGCCCCGCGTCCTCGGGCCGCTGCAGGAAGCCCTCCAGCAGCGGCACGAAAACATCGCCTACGTCACCCACCGACAGCAACACCGGCTGCGCCAGCGAGCCCTGGGCCACAAACCCTACGTGAGCGATGAGCGACACGACGCTTGGGGAATAAGCAGGATGCATTAAGTATTTTATCTATCTATCTAAGGCCTTCGACTGCGTCCATCATGACACGTTAATCAAAAATCAGTTTATGACGGAATAAGGAACAAGGCTCTCGACTTTCTGACTTCAATATTTGAAGATAAGAATTCGGAGATTCTATGTTAACGATACACGTTCAGTGGGATCGGTGGTTTCGATGGGCGTTCCACAGGGTTCGATACTTGGAACCCTTGTATTTTTATTAATTTACATAAATGTCTTCCCATACTACATGCGGAATAAAAATTATATTAATATTAATATAATTTATATGTATTTTAAATTTAATAAAGAAAGTAATATTAAAAATAATATTAAATAATAATAAAAGTTCTTGCTGACACTTGCTTAACATTTAAAATGAAAAGACCATCAAAGATCATGGCGACACAAATAAAGCAATCTCAAGATAGATTCATTGGTATAATATAAATAATCCAAGCCGTGTTTAATAGTCTATGCAGACTAAATTAATTCTGATTTAACAAGCTTTTATTACCGTGGTATGTAGGTATGTTTGTACATAATGGAATCGTTGAAATCGATTTTGGAGTTTCGATTTATTTTAAATTTTGCACACTTATCAAGGACCGATGACTATACAATAATCTTCTCTTATATATAAAAATGAATTGCTGTTCGTTAGTCTCGCTAAAACTCGAGAACGGCAGGACCGATATGGCTAATTTTGGTCTTGAATTATTTGTGGAGGTCCAGAGAAGGTTTAAAAGGTTTGTCATCGATTGAGGCAGTACGAAGTCTGCCGGGTCAGCTAGTTACGAATAAAAATTAACACAAAAAAAAATCAGAACATTATTAATTAAAAAATGAAAAAGCCGACTGCCGTCAAAAGACCGAAACAAGCAGGCGGGACCCATTAATTTTCTTTCCGTTTATGATTTGCAAATGGGTCCCGCCTGCTATCAATGCTATGGTTTCAAAACAACTTTTAGCGTCAAAAATTCACCATTTTGTTTTTTTAAATTTTGATATACCACTTTTTTTATTATTTTTTTTATACCACTCAGGTGGCAGACAAGCTCACGGCCCACCTGATGGGAAGCGGTCACCGTGGCCTATGGACGCGTGCAACACCAGGGGCGTCACACTCGCGCTGCCGACCCTAAAAAAAAGAAATTGCAAAGCAGGAATAGCCTTTAGTCTTCCGGGAAGACCAAAGGCTACTCCCGCCCCTCCCTTCTTTTTACCACTACGGTACTACTGTCACTCACAAAGTAAATAAGAATCTAACGACACCCTCTCAAGCTAAAATCCATCAAGCCATACAGGCGTGCCAAACAATTATACATACATACGTACGTACGTACGTACATACATACATACTCCCTAAAAACACAACCCTCCTAAAATCCTAATATCCTCGATAAAAAGATAATTAACTAAAGAACACGTCCAGTGCGGAGGAGGCCCTTTTTTTTTCGTGCGGAAATCCCTTCGGATACCGCCCCGCCGGCCAGCGGGGGCGGTATGTCGGGCTTGAACTGACTAAAACCGCACGCCGTCTCGGGTCTACAGACGCCGGGGTGTAATGTTGCCCATAGAGCATATCCCTCGCACCTCGACTGACCCTGGGCCATCTCCGGTTTGGAGATGGCCCCTGCGAGCATATAATGCTCGCGAAGGAGATGCGGAGGACGCCAGGCTGTCCTGTCGCGCGTCTCTTTTTTACTTTATAGTGCGAAATGTCTTGAGTATAGGTTTTTACAGCTAGACACCTCTTTGGGAATACGTTATCACACGTTTTTATGATAATGAATAGACTTGACTTTTTACTTTTTAGTACTTCTAAGCTGGCACAGTTACGTGAGTCATCATTTCTCTATGTAACATGTGTCGACGTGCTACTGACCTTAATGTTGTAGAAGTGAACCGTTGAGCTATACGTGATGAACCCGACGCGCGTCCAGCTCTTTCCTGTTTTTTCGTCTTTCGGCAATGACTGCAGGACAAACGCTCGCTATTATTTAACAAGTTTGTGTGCGGCTTTCAATATAATTTTATTTAAGTGCAATTACGTCTATCGTGAAAGTATTGTTGTACACAATAAATGAAATAATATACTTGATTCATACCTCGATGATGTCAAGAATGTTGTCGCAGACTGTCTGCACCAGTCCACTCTTAATAGCATTGTACGACACATCGATAACGAATACTATGGCCGGTGGGTTAGGTAGTGTGTTATTCTGTTGACAAAAACTATAGGTATTAAAATGATTACAGCTATTGTAATATTAAACAATCGAAAGCTGTTTATGCGTTCCAAGATTCAGGAGATAAGGGACCCACATACATACCCTGCAGTACTCCTTGGTTGCAACAATCTCATATGCTCCGAGTGCCATCTCAGCCGGCACTCTTCCATACTGTTGAGTACTATTTATGTACTGCGTATACTCCATGGGCACTGAAACGCAAAAAAAAACATATGTAGATAGAAATAAAAATAAGAAATATATTTTATTGAACAACAGCATGCACAAATATAAATATGTTTGCTTTTACATTTTTAATAGGTCTTTACCTATGAAATTGCAGAAATTTACTTACAAATTCACGAGTTCATTATTCCTGTAATTTAATAGCTATTTCCATTATTTACTTTTGTTTGAAAGTTGATTTCAAGATTTTACAACTCTGAATTTTGTTTTTATTGGCCTATTATTGTATTAAATTAATTCGATCTTCAAAAACAGTACTTTCTAAATCCATTTTGATGATAAATTTCGTATTACTTAACAGCTGTCACTTTCAAAAATGTAATACAAATTGCTGTTTGTTAGCTTAATATGGTCTCATTATACACAAAAAAAAATTGTCATTCCTAAAAAAATGCAAAAATGTTAGTACTGAAAATTGGGTTTCCTCCAATTTCTTCAAGAAAAACGGCAATTTCATATGTAACGACCTAATATTATTTGTTCTTTTAAACAACAAAATTATGTAGTAGTAATAAATCAAGAATACCAAAATAATTAATTATGTTACAATAACATGTATCAACAATAACTGAAATTTGCCAATATATGTCTTAGCTGAAGTTCTAGCAATCAATGTATGTAAGCAAACAATACCTTCTGTAGTAGCCTTGCAAAAAGCACACTTGAAATGTCTCCCGGCGTCTACGAACTTCATGCTGGGGCACATGTAGGCCTTGCAGCGCGAGCAGCGCACCGGGCCCATGCTGGGGGAGCCCGTCAGCGCCGCGAAGTCGATGAGGGGGGGCTCTAGTTCCGAGCCCACGGTCTCTGCCATTGGAGCTATCTGGGAATACACATTCAATCAATTTATTTGGGGTAACTTTGTTTTATTTGAAATTTTATCAAAATAAACTATTCTAAGCACTACTACCTTTTTTTTTTCGTGCGGAAATCCCTTCGGATACCCCCCCGCCGTCCAGCGGGGGCGGTTATGTCGGGCTTGAACCGACTAAAACCGCACGCCGTCTCGGGTCTACAGACGCCGGCCGGGGTGTAAGGTTGCCCATAGAGCATATCCCTCGCACCCAGACTGACCCTGGGCCATCTCCGGTTTCGAGATGGCCCCCTCGGGTTTGAGAACCACGGTATCCCCGTCTTGCCCCACTAAGCACTACTACCTATTTCATGTTAGATTTAGACCACGTAAAACGTAATTCTGTTCATCCTGCAATGCCTTTTAAAAGAAAATAAGGAAAAAATATTAAGAGAGTTGGTTCAACATTCATACTTACGACTAAGCAAAAAGGCATGGAGGTCTGTTTGAGCAGGTCCGCTGTGACGGGCACTGTGTACATGGAACTTCTGATGTAGCGAGGACCTGGAATGTTCCATAATAGCTTTGCAGTTAACGCAATTTATGAGTCAATAACGTATAACTTGTATGAAATTGTATCATTGTTGAAATTGGAATTTATCTTGATGAGTATGTTGAAGTTTATAGACTGACGCGGTACTGATTGTATCTACATAATTATCACAAATCAAATTCAAATGCAGTTACTGTTATTAAAAACTTAGGGTCTCACGACTAAAGGGTTTAAATAAAGATAAAATCGGCAAATAGCGATCAAATTCCATTGCTGCATATTAATTGTTTTAATGATATTTTTGAGAATTCGCTCACAACTAGGATTGTGAGTGACACTTATATTTTTGAAGAAAATACAGATATACATCATGTGTTACTTACTGGCATTGCCTTTGTCGTCAACTACAAAGTCTGTAGTGGCCAGAGGAGGCACAAGCCCCTTCTCATTAGTCACGAAGACACCGCCGCGGTTCTCCTGGTCTTGTGCCATAACTTGAATCTACGGAAAACAATCATTTATTTTTATATCAGTTGCATTATGGTTAAGGCAGACTATAAAAAATCATTTATTTTTATATCAGTTGCATTATGGTTAAGGCAGACTATAAAAAATCATTTATTTTTATATCAGTTGCATTATGGTTAAGGCAGACTATAAAAAATCATTTATTTTTATATCAGTTGCATTATGGTTAAGGCAGACTATAAAAAATCATTTATTTTTATATCAGTTGCATTATGGTTAAGGCAGACTATAAAAAATCATTTATTTTTATATCAGTTGCATTATGGTTAAGGCAGACTATAAAAAATCATTTATTTTTATATCAGTTGCATTATGGTTAAGGCAGACTATAAAAATGCCAGCTATTTCTAGATGAATATTGTTACATGGTTCACCAAATAGTTTTTAACGCTTGTGTTAATTAGTAGGACAATTACTCACCGGACTAGGCATCTGCTCTGGATCAAGGCGCTTCTGTTCAGGTTGCTGGTATTGTTGCCCAGGATATGCCGGCTGCTGTCCAGGGAATTGCGGCTGGTACTGCGGAGGATACCCTGATGAGGGTTGCTGGTAACCGCGCTGCTGTTGGCCAGGCATTGGTTGAGGGGGTAGTTGCCCTTGCATGGGCTGAGGGGGTAGCTGACCGGGCATGGGCTGAGGAGGTAGTTGGCCAGGCATTGGCGGCATACCTGTATGATAAAGATGCTTCGATTTCAGATTTACATTGGTCAGTTGAAAATGTATCTGTCTCACACTTATGTGATGAGAGGATATTCTGTACGAAATTCGCACTATTTTTTTACTGGTGACGAGTGATAGGAGCAGGGATGCTAAATAAAATCATTCAGAATGGGTGCTGTATAATAAGTGGCTTCATTATTGTATCAATCAAATGTCGAACGAATATACCAAATTAGCAAAATGAAATGTCTTCCAAACTCACCAGGATATTGTCCACTAGGCTGCTGTCCAGGCTGAGCGCCATACCCAGGTTGCATTCCAGGATACTGTTGCTTCTGTTGCGATAGGGGGGGCGGCATATATGGAAGACCAGACATTGGTTGCGATTGTTGGAACTGTCCAGGTTGAGGTGGAAAACCAGGCTGTGGTGGAAGATTTTGCTGCATTGCTCCTGGCTGTGGTGGCAGCCCAGGCTGTCCAGGGATTTGAGTTGTTTGCGGAGGAAATCCAGCTTGACTCATTGACCCTGGCTGAGGTGGAAGCCCAGGTTGAGAATGTTGAGGTGGAAGTCCCGGCTGCCCAAGCATTTGACTGGGCTGTGGTGGCAATCCAGGTTGGTTCATTTGCCCAGGCTGAGGTGGGATTCCGAATTGTCCAGGCTGTGGAAGCATTCCGGGATGTCCCTGTTGTGGAGGCATTCCAGGTTGTCCAGCCTGTGGGGGAATTCCTGTTTGACCAGACATTTGTTGCTGAGATGGGTGCAACCCAGGGGGCCCAGGTTGGGGATGTAATCCTTGTTGTGGAGGCCCAGGGGCTTTTCCAGGAAGTTGACCTGGGTGTGATTGTTGTCCAGCTTGACTTGGCGGCTGACCAGGTTGTGATGACATGCCTACTGATGATATAGAACCAGGCTGTTGCGGTGCACCAGGTTGACTGGGCATCTGATCAGGTTGACTGGGCATCTGACCAGGATGACCGGGCATCTGACCAGGCTGCCCGGAAAGACCAGCTTTACTCTGGGGAGGCATACCTGGCGGCGGCATAGAACCTGGTAGCGTGTTCATTTGTTGATGAAACCCTTGAGGTTGTCCAGATTGTGAAGGCCCTCCCATTTGAGGCTGTGGAGGCATACCCGGTTTTGGCGGGACTGCGCCTTGGGGTGGCAACCCTGGTCTACCCATTGTGTGTTGTGGATGTTGAGCTGGTTGTGACATGGGTGGCATCTGTCCAGGACCTTGAAGAGTTTGTTGACCCTGAGGGGGCATTGATTGACTAGACTGAGCGCTAGGAGGACGCTGCTGTGGCGGCATTGAATTTGAGGGTTGGAACTGCCTAGTCTGGTCCATATTGGGTGTCTGACTTTGAGGAGGCATTTGTCCAAAACCTGAAGGGCCCCCTGGTGCTGATGTGGGTGGCATTTGAGGTGTTTGACTCATTGGATGCATTTGGGGTGCTGCACTAACTGGTGGCCTACTGGGTATACCTTGTGGTCTCTGACCAGGTGGAAGCTGTCCTGGAGCAAAATTGGAAGTTGGAGGATAATTACCTGGAGGAAACTGGCCCGGAGGTAACTGACCAGGGGGCAATTGAGTGGGTGGGATAGTTGGGAAACCTTGGGGTCCATTAATGTTCATACTCTGCATCTTCTGTGACATGTCTGTCTGGTCATAAGGTTTAGATGGTTGTTGTGGACCATTGGCTGACATTTGACTGTAGATATTGGCATTCTGGAGTCCATTATAGTCTTGTGATGTTGGTGGGAATGTAGGGTTTGATGGTGCATTATTATTTTGCCCCGGTGGTGAATACTGAGGATTCATCATGTTGGAAGGAGCCGATGACCCTGATAAACAAAAATAAATCTAATTTAATTTCATGGACAACAACAACACTATATGGTTAGGGTTTGCTACACTGTCAGTGCAACTAAAAATGTTCTGTAATATAATTATAAATCTGGAAACACAGCAGGTTCACTTCACTTCTAATTGAACAGGATACTATTAGCACAGATTAAATAACATAATAAGCACAGAACACATAATATTACTCTAATACCCTACTTAAAGCTTATTTGAAATTATATATGCATGGAGTAATTCATAATCATCAATTAACACCAATGTATTTGCTATCCAGACACCAATGACGCCCTAGACAGCAATGCTTGTGGACGATTTCATCCAATACAACCACTTAAGGAAATGTGCCAAGGTTTAATTTTATTTAAGTAATTACAGTTTTCTTATTACTTCATCATCATCATCATCATCATCATCATCATAAACCTTTATTAGTCCACTGCTGGACATAGGTCTCCCCTAATGTGCGCCATAGCGCCCTGTCTTCTTATTACTTATTCAATAGGTACTTATTATTATTCTAAAATTATAAAAGGAAACCACAAACCAATTTAAAAACAAACTTGATAAACTTATAACTGATAAAAAAACCAACAATGGATAACTGGATACAGGCAACTAACAGTTGTCTCAACTGCCTGCCTGCTAATAAATAATAATAATAATAATAATAAATAATAATAATAATAATAATACCAGCAATGTGGATCACACTTTGCTAACATTTTCACTAACCCCTACAGATAAGGTAAATTTTAGTAGTACTTACAATGAATTTAAAAATTAATGCAATTAATTGCAACTTCAACACCTTGGACATTACGCCAATGGTGCCTATTATATTCAAAAGTTCATGGAAAAAGTCTAATGTTAAACTTTTGGATTTTACTCTTAATACTTTGAAACCTAATAGCAAAGTGAATGTTTCAGTTTGACTCTCGGTGAAGCCATATAGTGCAACATTTACATCAGTGAATTCGTAAATACTGCCTGTCTTTAATATAGAACTTAGCACCTGAGTAAGCATATAATGCAAAGACAAATGTACAAATAAAAAGAGAAAGTTATAAGTTACAAGCATTAAGTAAGGTGGGTTATAAATACAACAGTACCATCATATAAGTGCAAACATTTGGTAGACTGACAACCTGCTCTTTAGGATACAATAATCTAAACTAACAATGAAGCTGAAGAGTTTCTTTGCTAATGTACTTATCTTTATAACTAAATTGCAACTTGACTTTTAGCTATATAACATGACGCTATGACGCTTAGGATTGAAGTAAAAAAAATTAAGTTGAGAGAGACATGGGTGGGTGGTACAATGGGGTCGAATAAAACTGAGTATGGCAAGACACCGTGAGGCACAGGTAGTTTTAGATAAAACTAATGAAGCAGCAAGTTAATACATTACTTGAAATAATAATGATAAATTATCTCCCCTAAGAGTTATAAGGGGTCAATCAATTTAAGTAGGTCAATGAATCATTGTTCCACTTCAATCGGAGACCATTCATAAAATCATGATAAAAGTAATAACCTACAAATAAAATATTTATAATTTTTTAAATAATAATTAGTATTCTGCAGTTATTCAAATATCAAAGAATTCAAAATAAATGTGTATATCTATACATTTACACAGAAGTATGTTTTGAGAGATTGGTATTAGTTTAAATAATCATCTAACACTAAACCATTCTACAATCACAAACAGGTGACTACCAACTATTATTGTATGTAAACCTTTATGCATTTTACAGAGCATTAAGTTTTGATACTTCTAGAATCCATACACTATAATTAAGTTATTTTTACGTTTAGGATTGACATATTTTAGTAAAAAAGTATGTTATTTACGAAAGATGAGACAAGAGATAAAAGGGAATTCTAAATATGCTTATTCAGACGTGCACCTGTGTCAGTGTGTAGTGAATGCGATGGTTTATGCTGTAACGTTGTGGGCGTAAGTAAAAGCACGAAGAATTTCTTTAGGAGAAATGGTAAAAACCTGATTTTTAACACGGTGCTGTGGTTCTTATATGAAAGCAGTATATCAAAATTATTATCTTAAAAAAAGTTTTTCATGAACAGTTTTGCATCGTATTAATGTTACTTACAGTAAACTACTCAATTCATGTTACATAATCAAAAAACAATTGGAAAATTACGCAAAATACAAGAAAATCTTGTTACCATGATTTTGACATCTGCAAACTTAACTTACAACTCATTTTCGTGACTATCCACTATGATACCGTCAATAAAATTATGGTGATATTGAAGAACGGTAACTTGATTTTATTTACCTTGGGCTTTCGAGGAAAATTTTACTGAATTTACACAATAAAAAATATAAACAAGACAGACTAATCACACAACTTCGGGGCCACGTATTCGGCAGTGTTGTCAGTTGAATACCGCTTATGTGGAACTTTTTGATTTTCAAATACTACTTTGTGAAATGGAACGCAATCTAAACAAGGAACACGGAGGGAACCATTGTATTCAGAGGTGGAATATTCCTGTTAATTATTTGTATTGTAAAATACTTTCTCATTACATTTTACAACTCAAATTCATATTAAAATTAATTTTAAAAGAGTTCATATTCAATTAGTCTTAAGTTTTCTATAACAGAAGAGGAACGTTAAGGGACTGTCAATATGGCAATCATAATTAAATAAATGTCAAACGCCGCTCCAATCATTACCTCTCATAAGAATACATTGATATAATAAATTGAACCCTATTGTCGGATAGATTAATTTCAAAGACATTCAACATTGAACATGATTGATTTCCTTACTTTTTATCTTTTTTTAACCCCCGACGCAAAAAGAGGGGTGTTATAAGTTTGACGTGTCTGTCTGTCTGTTTGTCTGTCTGTGGCTCCGTAACTCGCGAACGGATGAAGCGATTTCAGTTTAGTTTTTTTTGTATGAAAGGTGAGTTACGGGCGAGTGTTTTTAGACATGTTTGATGAAAATCGGTTGAGTCGTTTAAAAGTTGTGGGGGGTGAAAGTGGGGAAGAATAACCGAATGTCTGCAAATATACTAGAGTGGGGTCTCCAATGAAAGCGCATCACGACAAAATAATATGTTCAATGAAAATCGGTTGAGCCCTGAAGAAACTCTGGGGGTAAAAGTGGGGAAAATACCCAATATCTGCAAATATGTGTGGTGGGGAGAAAATGAGGATGGAAAACCGAATGTCAGCAAATTTACCCAAGTAGGGTCGCAAATGAAATAGCATCACATGCACTCACACGGTTGAGCCGTTTGAAGTTAATGGGGCTAAAAGTGGGGATTTAAAATCAGAATGCTTGAATGAAAGAGCACTGAAGAAGAATAATAATGACTTCGTTTGATGAGAAAATTGGTGAAAAGCCGTTTTAAAGTTATGGTTAAGGTGTCGGAAAATTGAGACATGGAAATTATCCAATTGTCAAGTGAAAGTATCAATTACTACATCTCAGTATTTGTAATTCTGCTAAAGATGATTTGTCATGTTGGTTATTTAATAGTTTGCTTTGGTCGAGCTCATAGATTGCTACACCATCCAAGGTTTTAACTCTACTTACAGTTACATAGGCTTGGCCTTTTGCAAAAGTACTTTTGCCTAAGTAAACAACAACTTTTTCAACTGTCGTCCCTTGCAACTTAAGTGCTGTAACCGCCCAACATAAAATGATAGGAAACATTGTTCTTTCAATATTTCCATATGTTCTAAGACCTTGAAAAGTTACATTATGTGGCGTTTTTGGAAGCTCCGCATCTTCCAGTTGGTCACGATAAAGTCCATTACATGCAATTTATTTAATAATGCCCATACTGCCATTGGCTAGCCCTTTTCTAAATTTAAATTGACTGTCAACGTGACCCTTGCTCCGATTGCAATTTTGATTGTACTTAGCAACCCCCCTGTACAGTTAGGATCTTGTGATACGAAATTTGTATTCGGTTTTTGCCCATAAATTGCAGGTTCTTTCGATTCATCGAGAGCATTAATGGTATAAATTTTTATCGATTTAGCCATCATTTTATGTGTCGAAACCCCCACCGGTGCCAGCGATGAGATGGGCATGTCGAAATCGAACAGGCTTAAACCACACGGTGTCCTTCCCATACTTATAAAAATATTGCTTGATGATTCAGTTACAGTCTTTGAGATAAGTGACTGACTGTCTGACTGAATGATTCATCAACGCAGAGCCTAAATTGCTGGACCTACAAACTAGAAATTTCCGCAGTAGATGCTTTTTAAATTGTAGGCATCCACTAAGAAAGGATTTTTGAAAATTTCTCTCCTAAGATAAACGTTAAGTATGGAAGAACGGCATTTTCAAAGTTAGCACCTAGTACGAAATTTTATATACCTACTTCTGGTTAGAAATTAATTAATACGTGTATTAGCGTTTATCAAGATTTTGCCCCTAAGAGGGTGAAATAGAGGTTAAAAGTTTATAAAGTTCGTAACTTTTGAAGATAGAAGCATGAAAGTTCATATACCTAATTCCGGTTGGAAATTACTGTACACGTATATCAGCGTTTTTCAAAATTGTACTACTAAAGGGGCAAATAATGGACGAGTATCCATTTTATGGAAAGTGCTTCACTTTTGAAGTAAGAAGCATGAAATTGAAATGCAAAGCTTCTTTTTATTTATATTTACAATTGGACCTGGTAGGTGGTAGTGTCATCGGGTTATAGGTTTTTTCGGATGAATTTATTTCCGGGCAAAGTCTTGTCCAATGCCGCATTACCGCTAGTAATTGATATACTTAGAGATAATAATAGCTTAGTGGTTCAGGAGTCTTATGATCGAGAGGTCCCAGATTTGAATCCTGGCCATTACCTACAATAGCGACTACAAAGAATAGACGATGAAAACCCACTCCTTACACAAACAATTTATATTGGCAATTTTGATTAATAGTATCGTTAAACAATAATATCTACTTACATAATGTCTATCTATACCTACCTACTAATAACAAAGTCCATGGCCTCACTGCCAGGGATTCTGAAGATCGTGCGAATCGTGCGAAGTAGAGGAGGAAAAGCCGCGGACTTCGCGGGCTTCGAGGCGAAGGCTTTGGATGCAACGTGGAATGCCGCGAGTACGATTCTCGTGGAGTGCAAATATTTTTCTACATGAACTAGCTGAACCGGCGACCTTCAATCCGCCTTAGAATCAAGTTATGTTGGTGTCCTTATCAGCTCAATTTATTTCGTGAATGTCTTCTTGCACCCCGGCATTAAAGACCCGAGATGGCGTAAGATTTTGGCTGGTTTGAGGCTGACAGTACCACCCCCGAAAACCGCAAAGCAAAAAAAAGACAAATATGTGCAGTATAGGCGGACACAAAACTAAACAAGTTGAATTCCTGAGACGAGCTCAGCCGAATACAAGGGATTTTCTTTTATTTTAACTTTATTTTTTTTCTTTTTTTTTCTTTTTCTTTTTCTTTTTTCTTTATCTTGCAATGGTTCACCCCAGCACGAATCTATTACCGAAAACAGCAACTCGATAGCTCATCTCCTCCATACCCAAAACCGTGACAGAAAATTGGCAACGACGACGTCGACGACGACAACTGGATAGCAATAGGGCTTTTCTAAAGAAAATCCCTAAAAATCAAATATCATGAAATCGGTCCCATCCGTTCTCGGGTTTATCTCTCTCATCACTAACACGACATTGTTTTATATTTATATTTATATATGTATATATGTATCGATATGTCTATTTGCATTGGTCTGGGTGTTGCTATATATTATAATTTACTAGTCGACCCGGCCAACGTTGTTCTGCCATATAAATTATCTAGAATACGAACGTAACGTAAGCATAAAATTGCAGAATTAAATGTGAAAGTGATAGCAAATGACTTGACATGAATACAAAAATACTAAAATCGTGTTAAAAAAATGGGTGGTGGGGGTAAAAGGGTGAAAAATACTTCAATCTAAGACTCCCTCCCAACTTGATCTCTGACTAGCTAGGTATATTGTAGAAGCTACCTTTTTTTTCGGGCCGAAATCCCCTCGGTACCCCTTAACCGACTAAAACCGCACGCCGTCTTGGGTCCTCAGATGGGTGTAGGGCATTTACCTCGCACCCCGGCTGACCCAGGGCCATCTCCGGTAATTTAGTAGGTACCTATTGCAGTAGGTATTGACGGCCGGTGGGCTACACCGGCCGTCAATACCTACTTCACAACCTACTACTTCACACGTGGAAATAGTAGATAGTTGTGCCATATGTATATATATATATATATATAATGTATATATATATATATACATATAATGTATCCGGTAGTATCCCAACTATTGTAGGTATCATCTATGGCATGAGTGGAGACACACCCGGCCCCGGCCTCGGCATCAGCCCCGAAGCCCACGCATGCGCCCCCTGCTGCCTGTAGAGTTGTACAAGATACAATCTGTCTATCGATATCGACCTTCCCCACTTCCACCATTGGTAATAATTGTGGCCTTGCAAGCGTCATATAAAGTAACCATCTGACGTGCCGTGGCTGGTTTGATACCTCAATAGTAACAAAAATATTTCTGTAAACCTTTTTATTTATTCTATTCTATTCTTTTATTTACAAAATCTTTTTAGAAAATCACATAATACGGGCACGTAGTATTTACCAGACTAGGTACTGTAGCGTCCGGGGGTTGGACGCCACAATACCTCGCGTTGATGAAAAGATAAAACACAAGGATTAAACTTTATGTATATTATCATTTATTTAATTAAAAACTTCCTACATCGAGTTTAGGGAGGTTTTACGCGAATATGTTTATGTTTAAAACGAACTGTAGGGAATCGCGGATTCTGCTCAAGGACTGAGCCTACAATCAGTATATTTAGGACTTCTCTTCGGACGGCGGGCGAGGCCGGCGCCCCAAGTCGCCCGCTGTCAGCCGCTTGGTCCGCCACGCGATTGTTTTTTCTTCCCTAAGCTTATTTCAAAAAACAAAACATTTATTTTTGAACTCTGACACATGATGGCCAGGTCAACGAATTGTAGTGATCGAACGAGGTCCGAGCACTACAGTACCTACTCGTTAATAATTTGTTCTTCTTCGCAACATCATTCATTGTTTCCGTAAGTTCACAAAAATTACGGTAGATGGCTCCAGTGACGGCCCGAAACGCATCATATTTCGGAGAAATTCGACTTTCTAGGACGTTTCCAGGTAGCTCAGCTGGTCAGAGTGTACCTCCTGTAAGAGCCTGGTCGCGGGTTCAAGTCCCGTCCTGGATGTTCACTTTTTCCAAACTAAAACTCTATTTACATATTTGATTTACTTTGGTTTTTATGGGAGCGACTGCCGTCTGACCCCCAACCCCTAGAGGACCTGCACCAAAGCCTCAGCCGCCAATCAGTAGGCGTAGGTACCGGTTTACAGGTGAGGTTGGTTGTTGTACACGTTGGGCTTGAACCAACTAAAACCGCACGCCGTCTCTGGTCTTAAAACGTGGTGTAAGATTGCCCATAGAGCATGTCCCTCGCACCCCGACTGACCCTGGGCAATCTCCGTTTTCGAGATGGCCCTCTCGGGTTTGGGAACCACGGTGTCCCCGTCTTGCCCCGGTTTTGGGGCAGGGGTGCTAGTCGCCCCACCGTCCCGGCCTGCTTCTGCTGGGGTGACAGGCGGCCTCACCTGCCACCCCCAGGCCTGCGCTCGTGGAGGACGGAGGTCGTTAACGTAGGTACCTTCTTTTCCGGTGCTCGCATTTATAAAATTGATTTAGTTGAATGTCATGGCGAGTTTGCACTTTGGAGCCTGAGGCCCGCTCATTGTTTTTGATTGGTATGTCGGCTTTTCCGGCAGTATATGGGTGTTTTCGAAGTATGAGCGATGTTTGCTAAATGGTCTGTGCACAGTAGAGAGTAGGACTCCCATCGATAACTGTCAGACTTTTCCCATCCCTCGGCGAAAAATCCACCCTCTATCGATTTCCACCGCCAAAGCCTAATTTTACTGTTTGTACAAACCACACCAACGAAGAACACCATAAAACGTACAAACTGAGAATAAAAATAATATCTTATGCGGTTACAATAAAGTATAAATTCCCTTAGGCAAGACATTAGTTTAAGGTGTAAGTGTTGGAGACAAAAGTTGTACTACGGATCATATGTCATGAAGACTTGAATTTTATAGTTGTGGTCATAAGGTCGGTTTTCCTATAATAGTAATGATCCCTTTCGTGAGTAAGGCCCAGTTGCAACGCCTGGACTTACTACTTCAGGTGAAAATGTAGGTTTAAGTTGTGCTTTCTGTTTTACACTAAAATATTTATAAAATAGATTAATTATAGCAAGCGAAGCTCGTGAATCACGTTATTTTGGTGGTTACTAAAGGAGGAACAGTGATTTGCTCAGAGACCCGATATAAGTCAAGTATTTATTAGCAGTTGTGAGATTTAACTACCGTGTGTCTATAGTACTAATTAGTGTTTTCTTAAACGAAGGTAAGTGATCGGAAATTCAAATTACACATTTGAAATCTTTGCCAAATAATTTGTAAATTATGAATAAGGTATGGGTGGTCCAGGATATGCTCTATGGGCAACCTTACACCCCGGCGTCTGAAGACCCGAGACGGCGTGCGGTTTTAGTCGGTTCAAGCCGAAGTCCGAAGGGATTCCCGCACTTAAAAAAAAAAGGTATGGGTGGTCCTAAGATCATCTAAAATATAAACACACATCTAAAATTATGAAACACGTCAATAGATACCTACATACATACCTACTTACATTCATATAGGTGCCTAGTGATGCGTCCTGCCCATGAGGCTGAGCGTAGACCACATATTCTCACTCGCTACGAGCCTGGTACGCTTACACCTTTCGGTTCTTCTACTTTCATGATTGGTTTCACATAACTATAGTCGCCGATTGGCATCTACTCTTGACCTGGCCTTTCGTTGAGACTTGGAGAATTGATATGAAGTTACAATCAGCTTAATTCCAGTCCAGACTAGCCACTACCTGCTTCACTTAATTCTTATGAGAAGTGGTCAAGGCAGAAGACTGGGATACCTACTTACATTTTTTTCTACCAAGTTTTGATCAGGGTGCTACGATATCTTGGAATTAGTTTCTTTATAAAAGAGTAAGCGAAAATACTGGTATTCCCCCTAACCCCTCCAGCTAAGCCGAATTGCTTGTGTTAGGAATAGGTTCACGTCGATAGTGTAATGGACCGGATTCGAAACCGGGACCCCTAGATCGTAAGGCCATACCTTAACCAGTAAGCTACCGACTTGACCCCGCTGGACGAATCCAGTACTTAAGTTACTTACTTTCATGGTTTTGAATACGCTATTAAACTGTAGTTACTTTTTCGATATATTTGCATGTTTTGCAACCACATACCAGGAAGAACTACTGGTGTACCTCTGTATCCGTGAATACGCCAATATATAACTAGTTCCTGCGACAAAGGGACTAAACATCAATCTGAAATTACAGACTCCAAAAAAATACAATTTTTATCTTTCAGGTGGCATGTCAATTACCATGGGGATGTTGCTACTCCTCGCACTGGCCACCCTCGGCCTCGGACACCCGCAGAAGCCGAACCTAGATGCCATTCTGAACCGCAGGACTGACGTCTACATCGCCGGTTTTTTCCCTTTCGGCAAGGGCGTGGAGAACTCCAATACTGGTATCTGTTTATCATTTAAGGATAGCTAAAGTTTTATCGACTAGCTGATGCCCGCAGCATCGCCCGCGTGCAGTTCTATTCCCTTTCCCTCTTCCCATGGAAACGTATTCCAGAGATAAAATGCCTATGTGTTATTTCAGACTATAATCTAAAAAAGAAATCCGTTCAGCCGTTAGAGCGTGGTTGATTAACAACCATCCATACATCCAAACTATCAAACATGTTCACAAATTTTCACATTTATAATATTAGTAGTATTAGTAGGAAGTAGGATATTGCAGTTTTGGACACCACTGAAGCGTCGGTAGCTTATTAGTGATTAAGGAGTCAACCCTACGATCGAGAGGTCCCGGGTTCGAATCCTGGCCATTACACTACCGACGTGAACGCACTCCTAACACAAGCAATTACGCTTGGCTGGAGGGGTTAGGGGGAATATTACCTAGTAATTTCGGTTACGAGTATTCTTTAAAAAAAAAAAATACCGACGTGGGCTCATTCATCAAACAAACGTATAGATTTCGTTGAAACAGAATATACGAAGCGAGTGAGCCCTTGGCCTACCATGACGTGCTATTAGTAAGCGTTCGTGTTTCGGGCGAGAAAGAGGGATGGAGACATATACTACTTTATACAGCTTACCGCTCTTGCTCGCCCGGTACACGAACCCTTATAACATGTCATGATAAAGTCACTGTCTTCTTACATCTGTACAATCAAGGCGAAACCATAGGTGGTGGTTGCAGCCCCGAAGTACGGTTTGACCGGCTTGACCGAGGTAGTAGCATCCTCTCTCGTAATATCGTCTAAGTTTGGTGGGCTAGCCTACCTCCCTACTTTGCCATTTCATTCTACGATTTCCTCTTCCCTTTTCAAGTAGTAACACGCAATTTTGTGCTTTCAATATTTTTACCATATTCCTTTACCTGTTATTCTATCTATTGGTCGTATTGCTACCTACATACCGTTGACTGCCTTGAAAACTATAGAAAAGTTATTCATAAGTAGTTGTTTGAAAGAAAGAAAGAAAAATCACTTTATTTCGGTGCAACACTAATTACACAACTAAGAACATTAGACACAGTAGTCGTAGTCGTGTTTCTATGAAAAATTATTTTATGCTTATGGCTTAGATGTATTATGGCTCAGAATCCAATTTATTATCGTGTTCAATGAACTATGTAAAGCGAAGTTAGTTTCCTAAAAGTTACGGGTCATGTTATTATTAATTCAGTGGTACAACATCAAGGTTGATTAGGAAGTTTTATTAAGTTTCCGTTGGTATCTAATGAAAGTTTAGCGGATAAGGTATGGAGTGATAAGTTAATAACTAACGGAAGAGAGTGAAAATGATTTTACTGGCTTTTACTCACAGCTGCGCATATTCTCTGTTTCATTGCGGAGAACGTTGCTGCTTCCAGCTTCCTCTCGGAGATACCAATGCTCCGTAAACATTGTTGTAGGGCGAGGTGTGATGCCGAGCGTGAAGCTGGCGCTGGACCACGTGAACGAGCACGAAACCGTCCTGCGCAACTACCGGCTGCACATGTGGTGGAATGACACGGAGGTCAGTAGGGGTATTATTTATTTATCGTACCACGAAAATTCCACTTACAGGAATCATTACAAAATAGCAGATTATGGGTGCCGTGGTTCCGGAGATTATTCCGCATAGAGGCTATGGCCACCAGCAGACATACAATACAAACATAAAGTCTAACTCTTGGTTTTATTAGGGCACAAGTCGAGCTAGTTTTGATTCGAAAACTGCTCTGTTATATTACATAGTACTTAATCATCATCATCATCATCATCATCAACCTATTCTAGTTCCACTGCTGGACATAGGTCTCCCCTACTGAGCGCCATAGCGCCCTGTCTCCAGCTTGCCGCATCCAGCATCTGCCCGCAGTCTCTCGCAGATCGTCTTCCCACCTGGACGCCCTCCGGCTAGTACTTAATAAGATACAAAAATTGTTCAACAGTGTAATGCGGCAGTTGGTGTGAAGTCTTTCTTCGATATGATGCACAGCGGGCCGCACAAGCTCATGTTGTTTGGCGCCGCGTGCACCCACGTCACGGACCCCATCGCCAAGGCCTCGAAGCACTGGCACCTCACGCAGGTAGGAGGATAAGTTAGTGTACAAAGTTAAGTCACTAGGTTAGTGTATAGTAAATGGTATAAAGAGTCAGATGTTCTACATACTCAGCATCAAAAAAATAATAATTAAAAATAGTTCTACTGGTATTGAGCTATTTTTGTATGGATGGTTGGCGGGAAATCAGAATTAGGCGTCGCAAAAATATAAAGGAATTTTAATAGGACTCTATTAATGAATTTTGATAAAGCTTGACGCTTTACTGGCCAAGGTTGTGATAAAACAGGTAAGCTCCCTATCAAGTCCTAGTGTGGCATGCAGTGAACCTCTGTGCTTGAGCTTCTAGCACACGAAGCCATGCGGAGTGATGCTCTCTATAAACATACCTATAGGTATGTATCTGAAGTAGGTAGTCCTCCTTGTGTACATTTGCTTTCCAGCTCTCGTACGCGGACACGCACCCGATGTTCACCAAGGAGGCGTTCCCAAACTTCTTCCGAATAGTGCCATCAGAGAACGCATTCAACCTGCCGAGGATCCGCCTGCTTCAACATTTTAACTGGACAAGAGTTGGAACTATTTATCAGAATGAGCCACGATATGCGTTGGTGAGAACATTACCTACATACTTATTAGGAAATCCAAATCATTTTTATGTTATTACTTAAACTTTGTACCGATCGCGATCTCGTTATCACAAGGTCTTGACAGACGGACAACAAAGTGATATCTATCAGCATTATAATAATCAGATACAGAAGCTTAAAATACTCATGTGATTTAATCTTTAATCCTAATCACACAAGTATTTTTAAAATTCCGTATTTCAAAAGGAAAATGCGGAATCCTATCACTTCGTTGTCGGTGTGACTGTCTGTCTGTAAAGACCTTTTGCTCAGGATACAGGTATCAATTTGAAATTAATATTAAATGCAATGCCATAAAGCTTTGAAAAAATCAAAATTCAAACTTTAAATCGACGCTATCAAAAGGTACAGCCGTTTATGCAGCATATATTTAGACAATAGCAAGAGACTGCCCATTGCGCTAGATTAATGAAATTCAATAATATTTTAGTGTTAAACAACTTTTATCGTTAACTGTAACTACCAGGGGGCAAGCTTATTGTGCTCCTTTCATAGAAGGGAAGCACTATAAACCTTTCCGGATTCGAACCTATTGGATTTCCTCACGGTCATACGCAAACTAAAGCGCCAGCTCGCCTGACAGCAATGTCAATAGATAATTCGATAATCTAATATGCAGTTCAACATTTCACTCGGTTTTTCCAGGCTCATAACCGCCTTCTGGCCGACTTGGACTCTAACGGTTTTCTGATCGAAGAGACACAGAGCTTCGCAACTGAAGTGAAGACGGCGCTGGCCAAACTGAAGGAGAAAGACGTCAGGATCATTTTGGGCAACTTTAACGAGACCTGGGCGTTGCAGATATTCTGCGAGGCTTACAAGTAACTTAACTTTCTACCGAATTACTTTGTAAGGGAGCAAAGACGGGCCCTGAGGAACGTCGATGATCTCGTGCTTTTAGGTAGTGTGGAACCTCTCAGCGATAGAAGAGATTTTGCCTCTGGGAGTGCTCTACCGCCTATATAATGGTCTGTGTTCAGACAAATTGTTCGATATGATGCCTACGGCTACATTCTATCAGCGCACCGCTCGCCACAAACTGGGAATTTATCCTTACACGTTGTAACTGGCAACGGTGCGCACAGTTAGATATAAAATAAACTTCATTCCGCGCACGCTCAAACTATGTAATGCTATTGCCACTGTGGTTTTCCCAAGCAACTACAATATGAGGTTCTTCAAGAAGGGCATTAAAAGGTGTCTATGGGGTCGGCAGCGCGAGTGTGACGCCTCTGGCGTTGCACAAGTCCATAGGCCACGGTAACCGGTGCTTCCTATCCGGTAACTTCCTATCCAGTGGGCCCTGCTTGTCTGCCACTTAAGTGGTATAAAAAAAAACATCTCTTCCGCTAACAACCTACTTTGTCAAGCTGAAACCTCACTAAACTCAAACTCTTTCCAGCTTAGAAATGTACGGCCGTGCCTACACCTGGCTTCTGCTGGGCACGTATAGCAACAACTGGTGGCACCGTCGAGCCCCCTGCTCAAAGAGAAACCTCACAGCTGCATTGGACACCACTATACTGACAGACCTTCTGCCGTTGTCCACTACCGGTGACACCACAGTATCCGGTATCGTAAGTTCTTCAACCAACAAGTACACAGTACACAGTACAGTACACAGTTTACAGTACTATATATATAAGGTGTCACAAAATTAGGATGTATTTGAAACAAAAATTTTTTTTTTTATTTTTAGGACAGGTCAATTTGACTTCACCTCGCCTGATGGTAAGCTGAAGGTAAAGTCTCAGGAAAGAGCGTCACCATTACATACACGTACCTTAAATAAATAAAATATATATAAAAAATAAAAAAAATAAAAAAAATAAAAAAAAAACACCACCAGCGACCAGCGTCACGTGCCGCGACGAGCCCGTGACGCACGTGGTAGGCGTGCAGTCCTTCTCGCAGTATTCTCCAAGCGGATGTGTGGGAAATACGGAAATAGGTACCTTTTTTTTTTTTTTTTCGTGCGGAAATCCCCTCGGATCCCGCCGGCCAGCGGGGGCGGTTATGTCGGGCTTGAACCGACTAAAACCGCACGCCGTCTCGGGTCTGCAGACGCCGGGGTGTAAATCGCGACCAGCGTCACGTGTGCTCGTCGCATCACGTGATGCTGGTCGCTGGTGGTGTTTTTTTTTCATTTTTATATTTTTTTTATTTATGGTACGTGTATGTAATGGTGACCCTCTTTCCTGAGACTTTACCTTTTATATTTTTATTTTACCCGATATTTTTTTTTGTTTCAAATACTTACATATTTTGTCGATACCAAGTCATCTCACCAAATTCAGAGACCTGATTTTGTGACACCTTATATAGTAGACAGTTGCAGTAACTCTCTTAAATCAAATTTCAGGATAATGAATGCATGATGAGTGCATGGCGAAGAATATGGGATTCTTTTATCATTACTTGTATTAAGTACCTTTTTTTCGTGCCGAAATCCCCTCTGATACCCCCCGCCGGCCGGCGGAGGCGGTTATGTCGGGCTTGAACCGACTAAAACCGCACGCCGTCTCGGGTCGTCAGACTTCGGGGTGTAAGGTTGCCCATAAAGCATATCCCTCGCACCCCGACTGACCCTGGGCCATCTCCGGTTTCGAGATGGCCCCCTCGGGTTTGGGAACCACGGTGTCCCCGTCTTACCCCGGTTTGGGGGAGGGGTGCTAGCCGCCCCACGGTCCCGGCCTGCTTCTGCCGGGGTGACAGGCGGCCTCACCTGCCACCCCCGGGCTTGCGCTCATGGAGGACGGAGGTCGTTAAGTACCTATACTGTACCTACTTCTGTTTTCAGACGGCGAAGGATTATCAAGTTGAATACGACCGTAGAAGAGGCTTAGAGTACTCTAGGTTTCATGGTTATACATATGATGGTAAGTAAAGTGGGCTCCCTCGTCTGAGTGACACTCGACATCGAATCAGTATTTTACAGAATACCTGGAAAGTGTTTCCTTGCTTGTAGGCATATGGGCGATGGCGCTAGCAATCCAAACAGTAGCGCAAAGAGTTAGGTCAAAGTACAAAGAGAAAACAGTTCAAGACTTTAAGTACCGCGACAAGGAGTGGGAGTCCCTGTTCTTGGAAGCGCTCAGCAATGTTACCTTCGAGGGAGTTACTGTGAGTGTGTACTTATATTTTACAAATGCCCGATTACCATATTTTACGTCTTCATTTCACCAACTATATTTTTGGTGTTCTGTAATGGAACTCGAGTCTATCTACCTTGATTTGGGTATTTTTCCAAACTATGGGAATTTGCTGTTGCTAAGACATACAACACAGGGAGTTGTGGTTGATTAGAGGATGGAACACGGGGACCGATGCAATAGCATGCAAATATTGGCGCTAACTCAGGTGTGAGCGAACTGCACAGGAGGACAATTTAATCATTTTGTGTACCAAAAATAATGTTGAATGACTTTAATTCTGTCAAATGAAAACGTGATTGATTTTGTAGAGACCAAATCAAATGAGGCAACAATCATTAGTGCATTCCTCTCATTTCTAGGGTCCGGTTCGATTCTACGACAACGAGCGCAAGGCTTCCATTCTGCTGAAGCAGTTCCAAGGGGAAGGAGTCGGCGAGGTCAAGGTCGGAGAGTATTGCGCGGAAAGAGACCACCTTGACCTTATTAGTGGAGAGTCTTTTAGGTGGATTGGCAAGTAGGTATAACAGATTGCTTCTATGGCTATAATATATGGCCTACATACAATTTTTTATATCAGTAATAAATAATGAGAGTGGCGATAGCCTAGTGGTACGTAACGGACTGCTGAGATGAGGTCTCGAGTTCGATCCCCAGTCCCCCGGGCACACACCTCTGACTTTTCGTAGTTATGTGTGCATTAATAAATGTTAATTATCGCTCGCTTAATAATGTGCCCGGTAGATGGCAATAGGCTCGCCCCCTATTACATTGGGACCTTAACATAACTGGCGAATCGTGGGTGTGTAATACACCTCTGCCTACCGCTTACAGGCGTGAAGTTATGTTATGTATGTTAAATAATGACACTGCATATTATAGCCTACTGTTCATTATTATGAAGCTAAGAAGATACGCTTTTACTGAACTTCTGTAAAAGTCGGTTGGAATTTTTTACAATCCTTGAACGATAAGCCCATGGTGTTGTCACTAAAAAGTTCTTGTGGTTTCTCAGGAACCCTCCAAAAGATCGAACTTTGATTCTCATCGAACACACGCAAGTGAACATCACCATTTACTCCATCCTGGTGTCGTGCTCCGTGCTGGGCATCCTACTGGCCATTGGTTTCCTGGCTATGAACATACACTACAGGAACCAGAGGTTTGATTGTTTCTTTTAATCGTATTTGTCATTAAGAAAATGTCAGTAATCATTTTATTATGTCATTAATGACATGCTCGTAATTTAATAACTTATGATAACATCAATAATTCTGATCAATATACAACAATATATGAACCCAACGTAGCTTTTGATTCAAGAAAGACACAGAAAATGGATTTTAGCATGCCCCATTTATTTGTAACGTGAATAACATCTATTTGAACCTACCAGATAATTGTTGAGCTGAGTGAGAAGAAGTCGAGCGAAAGCTCCTCATACCAGACTTCAGGATTTTCTTTGTCACAGGTCTCCTCCTAAACTACTAATCCAATCAGAACCAAATTTGGAATGATTGAAGAAGTCAATCAGAGGAAGGTTTATGGATATATTTTGAAAAAATTAATGCTACCACAGAGGAATGATCACCGTTAAAAAAATTCCAGATGGAATTACATAATAACCGCTCGAGACACTGTGACCAAACTTTACACGCTCAGAAAGCATGTCCAGAGTTGTGACTTTCAAAAAGAATTTTCAAAATCGGACTTGCCACGGAGGAATGATCACTGTTCAAAATTTTCAAAATCTGATTTCCAAATCACGATGTCTCCCTCAGCTCAACATTGCAAGCAGCGATTCGCCTTGCAGACCTAGTATTAGTTGTATCTTATTCAATATCATATCGTTTGACCTGACTACAGGTATATCAAGATGTCATCACCGCACTTGAACAACTTGATCATTGTCGGCTGCATGCTTACGTACCTAAGCGTCATCTTCCTGGGGCTGGACTCGAGTCTCAGCTCCATCGGTATGTATTTTAGGAATATCATCACCTGAATTCTGATTCTTTGTCCTATTAATGTATTTGTATTTAAACGTACTTGGGAATGGAAGGTAATCAGCTTCATCATTATTGATCTTTGATAAAAGGTTGAATAGCTTCGCAGGTGGTAAGGATTTTAGGAATGAATTTAGTATTGGCCCTAATACTTATCCAACTCCTTGAAGTTTATGGTTAAATGCCTAACTTATTATGAAGATACGAATTATTCGACAACTACAAGGTACTTTGGTATGGTACAACGCAATTTTTTTGAAAGTAGAGTGTTAAAATACAGAATTGAGACACACTTTTGAATTTCCGATCACTTACCATCTTGCTTAGCTCATTTACTAATTCACTCATAAATTAGAAAATTAAATAAATTAAATTAAAATAACAAAAAATAAAACGACACACTTAATTCGCATGTTGCTAGCACAATCATGTCCACGCTACTTTGTCATCTGATCTCATCAATGCCATTGGTTCTTAGGTCTTTCTCAGGACACGCCACGTGGAGGTAAACGCTTGCTCCCACCCCACAGCTTGAGCTTGTATCCTGTGACATGGATCCTCCAACCAAATTTTGGGAACTTACCCTGCCTTGGTTTTTAATTCTGAGAAAGACCTAGGTTGTTCTAGGTCTGAGGAGTCGTCAGCATGTTTCCAAGTTTTGGTTTCTTTGTTCCTTTACATCATCCGCGATGCTTTAGTCGGTTGATCGGTATGTCTCGGTCTGTATCTACAGCTTCTTATATTGGGTATGCTACTTATTACTTATGCTACAAAGATGTTAAAATGTTTTATGTATTTTATTTTAACGAAGATACGAAGACGGTCTTTAATTTTATTTTTATTATGTAAATATCATAATATGTAAAATATACTGCTTGCGGCCGTGAAAGCCAAAAGATGTTTATGTATCATATGTTTATTTCATCATTTTCTTTTTAATATCTTGTTTTTATATCACAAGTTGATTATTTGGTTGATATTGTAATTCACTTTTAATTTGTTTCTAATCCATTTGTTTATGTTTCATAATCTTTTGCAATATTTGCATGTATTTTAATTTCGCAACATCAAACTAAATAAATAAATATGTTTAAATGTATGAAATAAAAATTCAATTACTACCTTAGCGATGTTCTTGTATCCAAATGTGAGTCCAGTTGTGAGGTCCAGCACTCTGTTACTCTAGTTATAACATCTAGGAAATAGTCTGAAAATAAATTTTTTGTTAGTTCTCGTTTATGTCCAAAACACAATTGTGGCATGTTGAAATGGATTCTCTTTCCCTTACTTATTTTGTGAATTTTGTGACCTGTACGTTTATATTGTTGGACCTCAAGCATGTTCTGCAGAGCTCAGTACTGTACCCTCACTCTCATTGCACATTTCCATCCTCGAAAGTTCAACCCGAATGCTTCTGAATCCCCAGCGGCGTTTCCATACATCTGTACTGCCAGGGCTTGGCTCCTCATGGCGGGATTCAGTCTGGCCTTCGGAGCCATGTTCTCCAAGACTTGGAGGGTGCACTCCATCTTTACAGACGTCAAGTTGAATAAGAAGGTTAGTTTGTATGAATTATTTTTTAGATGTATTTTAAGTCTTCTTACCCATAGACATTACAGGTCTAAGCAGTGCTTTTATTGTATTATTGCAGGTCATAAAAGACTACCAGCTATTTATGGTAGTGGGAGTACTGCTGGCAATCGACCTGGGTATTATGACCACTTGGCAGGTTTCAGATCCTTTCTACCGAGAAATCAAGAAAATGGATCCTTATGTGAGTTTTCAGTTAAATTTAAGTACTATTGATACCCCAAACACATTATTTGATTATAGGAAATGATACAAAGTGTAATCTGCTAATGTCACAGCCTCATCCAACCAGCGAAGACATCGTGATCGTGCAAGAGAACGAGTATTGCCTGTCTAAGCACATGACTATCTACATTGGGATCATCTACGCCTACAAGGGACTTCTATTGGTGAGCACACTTTGGCCCTCAATGGCTTTTTAAAAGTACCGACAATGAGATATCTCTTAGACCTGGTGTTCTATAGTGTGACTGAAAACGACAGAGTCATTCAGTTGGTAAAGTTATAGTACCATTTTTTTTAAATATTTAGGACACGTCAATTTGACTTCACCTCGCCTGATGGTAAGCTGAAGGTAAAGTCTCAGGAAAGAGGGTCGCCATTACATACACGCACCATGTTAACAATGGTGGCACTCAGCTTGACGGCCTCATCAGAAGAGGATGGTCGTCGCAGCACCGCGTGACTCCCACCGGTCCCACTAGTGCTGCGACCACAATCTACCTGCCCGTGCAATGCAAGAGAAGAAGGTTATCATCAAAATCATTATCAAAATCAAGTTCACCTATAAACTTGTAATGTGTACACCTGCTGATTTACGGTCTTCTGTTCTGGCGCAGGCTTTTCTCTCGGGTTTAGGGAGTCAGATGGTAGTCACTCCTGTAAAAGCCAAGTTAAGAGTAGGTAGTCGTAAGAGAGCAGAGCCCGGGCGGCGAAGTGCTGGTAAGCTTTGAATGCAACCGGAATTAATGCTGTGATAATAAGGATGATAGAATGCAAGAGAAGCTGTAAGAATAAGACAAGTTGACTTACTATAACCAGTAACAGAATAAACGCAAGACCTCAGATATTCCAATTAGAATAAACTCCGTATCCGTTGCTAGCAGACAATACAAACACACAAAATGTGTCCCATACCCAGATATTCGGTGCGTTCCTGGCGTGGGAGACGCGCCGCGTGTCGATCCCCGCGCTGAACGACTCGCAGCACATCGGCATGTCCGTGTACAACGTGCTCATGATGTGCATCGCCGGCGCCGCCATCACTCTTGTGAGTACACCTTCCAACGAGACATATAACGCTCGTCGACACCCATGCACAAGTAGTATACACCTACAGATGCATTGAAAAAGGTATCATGAGGCAATTCAGTAAAATCGGACGATTGAATATAGACCTGCTGAACGAATACTCATCATCATCAATTAGCCTATTGCAGTCTACTACTGGAAATAGGCCTCTCACAATGTACACCACAGTATCCGACCCTCCGCCTTGCACATCCAATCTATCCCAGCTACATATTTTCAGGTATAAAAGGCAGGTCGATCGGGCTACAGAGTCGACCGAAGCCAAATCGAAAAAAAAAGTTTAGAGGTAGCTTATTAGTTGTGAGGTAGATACTGGCACTGAGGTACCTAATCAAAAAAAGCAATGTAAATCTGTTATTTCTTTTTACTCTGGACGGAAAGAAGTGTAGTTGCAATAGTCTACCAGACTAGGTGGAATTTCCGAAGGTTTATGGAGTGATAGCGCGAGGATAGAGAGAATTAGGGAATACGTACGTTCTAACTACCTCTTTTATAAATGTTTCATGACATCCACAGACTAGGGCGATGTTTAGTAGTCGGTCACGCACTGGTCACTTGATCCACGTGATCGTCACTGCACTGTACAGAGTGCCAACTTTCAGCGCTGAATGTATTTACGTACTATACAAATGTGTCCCAAACCTCTCTAGCTAGTGGATGATCCACAAGAAGGTATCAACAACTTACACAAATCTTTTATTCACCAGGTACTACAAGATCACAAAGATGCCTTATTCATCATAATTGCAGTCTTCATCATATTTTGCACGACGGGTACTCTGTGTTTGGTGTTCGTCCCCAAGGTAAGTAAATATATAATAACTATACGCTGGATCGTGAAAGATATTGTTGGTATAAAACCTTCTGTCAGTACGATTTCTCCTTCTGATGTGGTTTATCCTGACTTTCATAGAAGCGACTGCTACTGCTGCTGAGCGGCTCCATACACCATTAAGATTATTATGACGAACTAGAATTTCACATTTCCCTAGTTACTGGAGCTCCGACGCAATGGTCCCGGAGGTACTGGTGCCGGGCGCATCCGCGCCACGTTGCGGCCTGCCTCCACCCACGAGTGCCGCTCGCCGGGGCCCGAGCTGGAGAGAAGGATGAAAGAACTCAGACAGTACAACAATCGATACAGGAGGACACTGCAGGCGAAGGAAAATGAACTTCAGGTTTGTTAGTGTTAAAAGGTCCCCAAGAAACTGGTACAAACCTATTTCACGAATCTGTATCTTCATTTTGTGACGTTTTGTGTTATAAAATATAGCTTGTTGGTAGAAAAGGAAGTATATTAAATCTAGCAAAGCCAGTCCCACAAGAATCGATGCTGGTTATTGCAACCGCAAATTCGTAGACACTAGTAAAATTAACAGTTCCATGATGGAACTACTGATGTTTTTTGTAACGACAAGTTCCATTTTTTATCACTAGGTCCCCGTTACGAATAATATTATGTAATCTGTGCTGTTACCTATTGTTTTACGTACTTGTGACGTTTTTTAAGGGTGAAACACTGGAGGTATAAAACCTTTCCCCGGGAGAGATTTAGAACTCTCCCGGCCCGCCGAGCCCGCAACTTGCTCGTCGCGCGTCGCAGGCGACTCAGGCGCCGGAGGTCGCTTAACGACCTCCGTCCTCCATGAGCGCAGGCCTGGGGGTGGCAGGCCGCCTGTCACCCCAGCAGAAGCAGGCCGGGATGGTGGGGCGACTAGCGCCCCTTCCCCAAACCGGGGCAAGACGGGGACACCGTGGTTCACAAACCCGAGGGGGCCATCTCGAAACCGGAGATGGCCCAGGGTCAGTCGGGGTGCGGAGGGATATACTCTATGGGCAACCTTACACCCCGGCGTCTGTAGACCCGAGACGGCGTGCGGTTCTAGTCGGTTCAAGCATGACATAACCGCCCCCGCTGCCCGGCGAGGGGGTATCCGAAGGGATTTCCGCACGAAAAAAAAGGTCCCAATGTAATAGGGGGCGAGCCTATTGCCATCTACCGGGCACATTATTAAGCGAGCGATAATTATCATTTATTAATGCACACATAACTACGAAAAGTCAGAGGTGTGTGCCCGGGGCGACTGGGGATCGAACTCGAGAACCTCGTCTCAGCAGTCCGTTACGTACGCCACTGGACTATCGCCGCTTTTATAATAATGATATTCAATAAAATCAACGAATAATATTGTTTTTTATTTAGATAATATTTATTAATATTAATATACATTTCGAATTGAAGCGATTTTTATCCAGCCTTCTTTATCTATGAATCATAATCTATTCATCATAGTTCACGCACTCAACTGCAATATAATTTGTGTCCATAATGTTTTTGGTGTACATTATAGAATTATCTATCTATCTATCTATTTCGCGTGACTCGAAATGTGTATTAATAAGTATATACTTATCTAAATGGTATATCAATATTTTGTTTATTTTAATGAAAATAATTACCAAAAAACTCAGTTCTTCTACCTGTAGTGTATTTTCACACTCAAAAAAATTCACAAGTACCTAATACAATAACGTGGAGTTAGTGATAAAAAAATTCAACAGTAGTTCCATTATTTTCAGATTCTTTTAAAATGAAACTAGTGATTACAAAAAACATCAGTAGTTCCATCATGGAACTGTACCATTAACAGTTCCATGATGGAACTGTTGTTGGTACTAGTCAACGACAAGTAAGTACCTACCTACCTACCTACCTAATAGAATTGCTCAAAGAAGCAGTTGTTGGCAGTCGCAGCAGTCGGTATAAATTAAAATTATTAATTAAAAAATCAAATAATCCGACTGCCCTAAAAAGACCGGAACAAGTTTGATAGCAGGCGGGACCCATTAATTATCTTTCGGTTTATGATTTGCATCTGGGTCCCGCCTGCTATCAAACTTGTTTGGGTCTTTTTAACTGCTGCTCTTCAGACTGATATTGTCAATTGATTTAGATCAAATGTCAACAAAACTACTACCTATCACTTCGAGATTCAGGCTGAATCTGTTTAATGTGTTACAAGTAATTTACCTACTTATCTATTTCTGTTGGGGTTTATATAGCACCCCTTCTAAACCGACTATGATTTGCTACTCAGATGCTGCTCAGTAAGCTGGGAAGTGACGCCAGCTCCGAGCCCTCAACCCGAGACTCTCGTTCTCCAGCCACCCAGAGGACTAGACTACCTGTTCCTAAGGAGAATATCAGTCATCCTGGTGCGTTACTTAAAGAAGTGTAGATGTTGAAATAAAACTAAAATGGTCAAAATGTGTATTAATAAGTATATACTTATCTTAAAAGCAACCGAAACGTCGGGTTCAATGTAAATAATAAAATAACATTAGATAAATCGCGATAGAATCCGTTAAACATACTTTTATTTCAATCTGTGACATTCGCGTAAACTTTCGGCAGTATATCAATTATAGATATAAAAGGGAATCGAAGGATTAAGTTGTAATAACTTAGATTGTATTCGCTTCGGACCCGTGATACCACCCAATAGTCTCAGTAGTGTCAAGGGTATTTAAAATCCCCATGACACAAACGGTATTGTCTATAAATATTGTAGCCAGGGTCAAAGCGGCACAAGGTATTTTCAAGTGCTGCTGTGTTAAAGACAATCTGTTCTCTTCCGTCCTATAAGATTGGATCAATTACAATATTAAACTCAAATTACAAAATTCCATGTTTTACTAAAGCATTTTTTAACATAACTCATCTGATGGTTACCGAGGCTTATGAGCATTTGTAACACCAGAAGTCTGCCTGTCTTTTTACCAGCTGCAACTGTACGCTATTTTTGTTATATTTTAGAAACAAGTGACATAACATCTGTGTGCAGCCTGAGCGCGTCTGCTGGCGCCGAGGCTGAGTACATCAACCTCACCACGCAACCGCCCATTATTGACAAGTACGTCATCTGTTACACATGATTTTTACCTCAAATCCCTAAATAGCCCAGTACCTACCCTTCTTATCACAACTACAATCATCCTACTCATCTTAGCGTTGTTCCCGCTTAGCTTAACTGTAATATCTCTGTCTATTACCCGTGGTCTACCTGCATAGTCCACCTGGATGGACCACGGGAAATTATTTTTTCCCATGGTTCACCCGAATAGACCACGACAGACGACCTAACAAAGAGCGCAGGGATGCAGGACTCGGTGGATGCAGGCCGCTACAGACCGGTCGAAATGGAAGTCGATGGGGGAGGTCTATGTTCAGCAGTGGACTTCCTACGGCTGATATGATGATGATGATGATGGGTCACTTAGGTGGACTACGGGTAATTATCTTTCTTCGTGAATTTCCTTGATATCTCATCTCTGCGAAAGAGCTCATCGTAAAACATTAGGTCTGTGTCTGTTCCAGACCGAAGCCTTCAGCTCCTCCGGAGCCTGTTATAAAAGAACAGGTTGCTCCGAAGGAACCAAAAAAAGAGCAAACCAAGAACGTATCATTCAAAAACCACTTGGACTACACCAGCCCGCCGTCTTCTAAAGCAGTTCCAGAGAAAGATCAGCTTGCTAAATTGCCTTATGGATGGAATACCGAAGTAAATAGCCCATTTTCATTTTACGGAATTGTTTTAAAATCTATTCTAAAATCTTGGGTACTCGATAAATGTTGTAGCAAATTACAGCAATACTTATTATAGCTTGGCAAATTCATGCCTGACACTCCCATGATCCGCGCGAGATCAGGGGCGGAAAGCTGCAGAGGTGGTGAAACGTGCGCGCAGGACGACCGTCAGGTTACCACGTCCCATGCGAACGTGTCACCCCCTTCGCTGTCTTACGCCCCTCATTCCTATAATTTCTTGGTATGAGCCTCCTATAGATCCAATTTTGGACTAATATGGGGCAGTTTATGCCTACCTAAATTGATTAAACACAATAAACCTGTTCAGACTGGTTCATCAACTGCGTCCCGATATTTAGGTACTCAATTCCCTTGTAAAATCTTGGATTGTGACTTGGATGGGATTTAATGTAAATAGGTATCTAATCGTGGGTGTGTAATACACCTCTGCCTACCCCTTCGGGGATACAGGTGTGAAGTTATGTATGTATGTATGTATCTAATAAACAATATTTTTGATTTCGAGAATGCAGGCAAAGAAACATTTCAGTAATGCCAAATTAAAATAGCCTTAAAATATTTCGTTTACCCAAAAGCACTATGTCTTATCAAGGAACTTCCAGAACCACCAAAAGTGACTAAACTTCCTGAACCAGCAAAGGCGGAAGCGAAGACCATCCCCGCGTTGAAGTCAAGTGACACCGCCACTGCCAAGTCTGTACCAGCAAAAGTGCAAGAGCCCATGTACACTAGAGCAGCCACACCTAAAATTATAAAGGTACCTACTATGAGAACCAAGTATGTAAATGTAATTGAAATAATTAAACATGGTATACCCATAGCATATTATCAATATAATGTTTTGAGAAAACCCTTACTACTAGGGTATAATTATTACAATTGCCCTTTAATTCGTAAAATAGATATGAGTACTTATAGAAAATTAGGGCAATCAAGAAGCATTTTCACTCACTAAAGAAGTCAATTATAATCGCATTAAAAATATTTCAAGATCGATGGCCTCTTACTCATTCACAGACACCTGAGCTACCAAAGAAAATTGTTAAAACTCAAGATCCAGTGTCTACAAAGACGACACCATCGAGAGAACACAAGCCTTCATCCAGGGGGCACAGGAGGATGTCCAGCTTGAGTCAAGCCGCGCTGCTCACAGATATAATGCACGTGTCCATAGACCAGGATGATCTAGAACCACCGCCAGGAATGGAGAGGAAAGTTATAGGTAAGACTTGAAACTTAGTGATAACAGTTGTACTTAGAGCAGTAATTAACTATTTCCGAAGGGCTTCAGTAGCTGAGGGATTTTTACCTTAATTTCAGCGATTTTACTACCTAAATGAGGGTTAAAATAATTATTTTAGCATAACTTTGATGTCAGCTAATATTGGCAGCAATGTTTAAGTACCGATAACTGTCTTCTTTTAAAATAATGGCTATAAAAAATCAGCGTGGTCAGCTTCACGAACTGACTCATTTTACAATGTTTCTTGTATTTTAGGTCAAGAAAGAGACCCACCTCTGGCAATAAAACCAATATCACTGAAGCAAGAACCAGAAGATATACTAGACGTGGATCATGATTACTCCTCGACAGAAAGGAGAAAATCATGTAAGTAGCAGAACGTTATAATTGTCCACAGTAGGTGCGCTACGCTCGGAGAGTGCTCTTCCATTAGGGATCCGATTGGTTTTCACAGTCGAAATTATTTACTGTCTTTATATTGTCTTAGGGTAGCAACCAATCCGAAGACCAACAGAGCGTCTGGTCTGCAAGTATCATGGTACGATATTCGGCTATTGTCCCGAGCTTTATCACTTCCTTAAATCCCGGAATGTTTTTTTAAATAACTGTGAATGTATTGTGAATTTGTGTCAATTTGTGACAATTAAGCACTATGTAATGGTTTGGTTTAACCAAGTTAGATATTAACTAAAAGATCATACTTAAAGGGGTTTGCGACTTTCCAATTAGTCACGAATGTATTATGTGTTTTTTTTTTATACCACTAAGATGGCAGACAAGCACACGGCCCACCTGATGGGAAGCGGTTACCGCGGTCTATGGGAAGTGTAACTATGATTCAAGGGATAAATCAAAATTGTCAGACATTTGAGAGAAACAAGAAAAAAATCAATGATGTCTTTCACAATTGCAGCCCTAAACTCTTTTTTCAGACAAATTCTAACTTACATACTTTATGCCTGTCAATATGTACAAAATAAATTTCTTGCAGGTCAAAGAAAAGATTCAGAAAAAAGAAAAAAAGAGAGCTTTATCGTTGTACAAAGTGACCTGTGGGATACAAACACCTTCCAGTACACTTGCCAAAAATCACCGCCAGGTGAGATTAATGCAGGTGAAAAACTCTTTATTGATTTTTGTAGGATCTTAGAAGTCGGATGTAGCGTAGAGCCACACTTCATCATCTTCCAACTGCTGTAAGTCTTTACCTACTGCTTTCGACTTCATGTAGATCTATAATACCTAACAAGTGTGGATACCTATTAAATCCTTAAAGAAAGTAGTTCCTATGAAACCTATTCCTGCTTTCATAGTTTGTGCTGAATTTTTATCCTATATAGTAGTGGAGTGGAGGTACTAAAATTTAATTTCATTTAATGTCATTTGCGGTTTAGTCGAGGATTGTGAAAACCATTAGATGTTTACCAGTAAATATAGCGATTATTCAAAACACACTGTATGCTTCACCTATGTTTTGTTTAAAGATGTCTTGATTTAGTGTGTATGAAATATCAAGGAACTAAAATGTCTTAAGACTTCTGATATTGGTTTGTGATTTAATATACCTACCTAACTATATTCTAGATCGTGGCAGTGAAAAATATTCCAAGAGAATAATACCAATAATCACTTTAAGATTCAATCTATTCCATCTAGAGCATTTCAACTCTACAAATGCATATTAGGTATAGTTAATTACATAAATTCCTCAATATCTTTATTGGTTTTACATCGTAATTCGTGTCCATAGGTCACCATCACTCTCCAATGCAAAGAAGTGTATCGGAAAAGAGCCGACAATCACAGTCTTCACCACATCATCACAGGTAGCTCGAAATATCCAATCTATGTCCGCATTAGTGCACGTGTGACAGCTTGACCATGGATTTTCCCAGGGGGTGGGCGGCTCTGTGCCTGTGGGTGGCTCATATATACACAATATATTGTACCCGCCGCTATGGGACGCAAATTGGGGCATAGATTGCACGTTCAATATTAATTGGTACCGTACACCACCCTGGGAAGGAACGTGGTCCAGGCACCCGGGCACTGAAACTAGTTTGAAGAAAATTTCAATGATTTCAGAGAATCAGATACGAGAAGTATGGAAAGAAGAGCTTCAAATGCTTCAATTAATTATTGTAAGTTGTAGTCTTCTTATATTCTATTGCTGTATTTAATTGGCAAAAACACATTCGTCTGACAAGATATGTTAGACTCTAGTCTTTAATGGATACTAAAAGAAGATTTAATGTAAATTTAGCAGGCACAACGAGAGGTGGTACTCCCGAAGGATACCGGGAAGCAGAAACACTTAGAATGACTGATAGGTTATCGAAGGTAAGAATGAACTACCTATTAATAAAATTCAAATTGCGTGATCGTCCAAAGATAAATTCTTACACTATATACATTCTAGACAGTGCACATAATTGCAACAAAAAAAATCTGAATTTCACTCGGAATTTCCAAAATAGAGGGAAGCAAAAGTATCTTTGTTTTGTACATAAGAAACATTGTATCTAACGTTTCAGCGACGTGGGTCAGAGTTCCCTCAGCCGGTGAGCACACCTCCACAACAAAGCCAAATTAAAAGAAGACAGTCTTCAGCTCAAGTAAGTTATTTTTAATATTTCTCCCTCTCTAATATGTGTAAAGAATTTTACATTACAGACTGCCTATCGTTTTCTTTTTTTTGGGTCACTATATTTATCATGTGGAGACCGATTCATTGGCCTAGCGAAATTACAAGGCTTCAATTTCTGTAGCAATTGAAAAATGAGCAATGCGCGATGAATTCAGTTGCAGTTGATCTAACTGAAATAAAATACATCGCTCATACTTACTTAAGTATATCCATTGCTGTAGATGAGTAATCGAGTTACAACCAAATATGTCTCTTCTATTCAAGGTTAGATCATATCACGAAGAAAGGTTACAGAAGTCGGAAGCAACGCCGAGAAGACACGATGATATTCCGAGGAAGGCAGCTCCCGTCCAGGAGTCGAGTTTGGAGTCAGACTCATATAAACCAGACCCCGACACGATCAGAGTGTCCAAAACTCAGGATTCTCCTGCAAAGAGGCTAAGGCAAGAAGCTGAACCCTTGAAGAGGGCGAAGGGCGTGGGAGACTCGCCGCGGCTAACACAGGCTACTCACCAGCCCAGGCCTGACCATCATAAGAGTAGTCCAAATGTAGCATCTAGGCATAAAACGGGTACGTTTCTGTTTTTGTAATTCTTTGTTAGGTACCGTTTATTCTGGGGTGTGTGTTGGGTAACCTCCTCGAGTGTCGCTCCGATTCCGATCCCGCTGCAGTCCGGGGGGAACGGAATCGGAGCGGCCGGTACACCCTGGGCGGCGGTCAATGGCTTCCCCTTCACCCCTTCATAGGGTTGGCATTGATCGTCGGCCAATACCCAACGTGGCGGGAACACATCGCTCTCCGTACTCCTCTGCTTTCAGAGGAGACAGGATGAGCGATGCTGTTAGTGGTGAGATGGCCCAGGGTCAGCCGGGGTGCGAGGGATATGCTCTATGGGTAACCTTACACCTCGGCGTCTGAAGACCCGAGACGGCGTGCGGTTTTAGTCGGTGCAAGCCTGACATAACCACCCCCGCTGGCCGGCGGGGGGGTATCCGAAGGGATTTCCGCACGATAAAAAAAAAAAAAAAAAAAAAAAAAAGGTACCGTTTATTCTTTTGTTACCATGATTATTTATTGAGGTAGCTCAAACATATTCTAATAATATTACAATTAATTTATAGATTCCCCAAACAAACGCGAAGACAGGAAATCAGCGACATACAGAACCGATTCAAAACGCCAAGAGTCGGTGGACCAGCGCAAGATGTACACCGCGAGCTCCGAGTCAGAACTGTTCGAGTGCGCGATCCTGCCCATCTTCCACAAACTCCTCACGGAGCGACACAAGAGCCAGCCTCACGGGCTTAACCTTAGCTATGGTGTCAGCTGTCCCAATATATCAATAAAGTGTGATATAGTTGAATATTTGTAAGGAATGCTTGTTATTATGAAAAATAGTAGATTATTAACCAAGGGGATAAAGCAGTGTCTTCTGTCGCGGGTGACGATTTAAATCGCGAGCGTTTCATTCACCCGAGGGTTACTCCCGAGCGTAGCGAGGGTGTTAAAAACTTAAATCACGAGCGAAGCGAGGGATTTAAGACGAGTCCTGAGTGTAGCGAGGGATTTAAGTTCACCCAAGATTAAGACAGCTTTATCACCGAGGAAAATACTCTACTTTTCGTACCATTTGCGAAAACAATATTTATTATCAAACTTTTTCTATTTTAGGTATTACATAAAATACTGGCAGGTCACAAATAAAGAATTAAAACTTCTAATTTAAATTTCGCGCTCGAAAACCAATCAATCAATGTTTTTTTTAAACTGTTGGTTTATTAATTAAAATATGAATCGCGCGCGTAATTTTTTTAAAGGCAGCATTCCATTTGCAAGCAGCCTTTGCCCGCGAACGCCGCATAATGATTCGAAGCGTGCAAATGGTCAAATGTATGTATAATGCTTTAAATACAAACTCAATGGTGTAAACACAGATGTAGTTCAGTATAAATTTCGGTAAGTATTCCAAATTTAAATCACATTCTCCCCCTAGAGGTGAATGAAATTCAGTACCATTTTCTTTCCCTGTTTTTAACAGATTAAAAATGACTATTGTTATGTTCGCTTTTTGTGGCATAGAATGTCACTTTTTTGAGCAAATGGTACGAAAAATATATTATTGTTGGCACTCAACTATCTGAATGTACCTATACCTTTACATTACACATAGGTATCCTCTTATTACGCTTATACCGACTTTAAATTTACTTATTAACACCCTTGCTCGTAAAGCTGATGTAATTCCACCGGTTTTAAATATGTAAAGCGGGTCATAAAAAACGCGTGTGCTACCAAAGCAAATAGTTAAGTTATAGTCCATACAAATTCCATAACAGTATTATTTGCCATTTCAAATATCCAGCTAGTGAGCAGCGCGCTGTTGCTATTCAAATTTTTAACTAATCGCCGCGCGGCGCCAGTCAGTAGGCAGCGCTGGCGCGCTGTTAAAATGGCGGGAAAGCAACAGTGTGCATTCACAGATTGAGTTTATTTAAAATGTTTTTTTTTTCTGTTTCCTCGCAAATGTGTTAAAAAACGTCGTACGATATACGTGCGTATTGGTTATAACATGCTCGGCTCAATTACGCCCTCGCCTTCGGCTCGGGCTGAAATTCCGCCTCGCATGTTTTAACCATCTTAACGCACTAATATCGTAATGTACTATTAACGGCGATAGGCCAGTCGAGTACGTAACGGACTGCTGAGACGAGGTCTCGAGTTCGATCCCCAGTCGCCCCGGGCACACACCTCGGACTTTTCGTAGTTATGTGTGCATTAATAAATGGTAATTATCGCTCGCTTAATAATGTGCCCGGGAGATGGCAATAGGCTCGCCCCCTATTACATTGGGACTTTAACATAACTGGCGAATCGTGGGTGTGTAATACACCTCTGCCTACCTCTACGGGGATACAGGCGTGAAGTTATGTTATGTTATGTTATGTAAATTTACTTTATGTGTGAATCTACCATTAAATGGCGCTAGTATGTAGGTACCGACATAGACGCATTTCTTTTTAATTCTAGTAGACTTTCCAGATGTCTGCATTAATTGCAAATATTGAACTGATTATGTACCTACTTGTTACAGAAGTTTTCAAGAACCTTCAAGTGATAACTTTCACATGAAATTGATTACCATCTTTCAAAATAAATGTACCATAACATAGGTATCGTAACATAAGCAGACTATAGGTTTTTATTTGTTTCGTAATTTTGTACTACAATCATTAGATATCTTCTGTTATTATATCTTCTATATATTATATCTTCTATATCTTCCATTCAAATTAAAGTCCACAAAGTAATAAATAGGTCTATATGCGTAGGCACATTTTAACTAAATAAACAAAACTAATAGCAATATTATTGTGCAGAATATAAGGTTGGTAATACTTACTAGCGCCTTTATTTTAAACGAGGTACCTACCTACCTATATATCTTGAAATATTTTTCCTTTATGATATACCTTTTTTTTTCGTGCGGAAATCCCTTCGGATACCCCCCCGCCGGTCAGCGGGGGCTTGAACCGACTAAAACCGCACGCCGTCTCGGGTCTACAGACGCCGGGGTGTAAGGTTGCCCATAGAGCATATCCCTCGCACCCTTTATGATATACCTAATTGTGGTCTCGGGATGTAATAAGTATTATTGTATTAGTTAATAATGGAATGATATACATACAAGATATTAACAGAGGTTAAACTAATCTAGCTAGATACATAGGTGTACTAAACTCATCGACAAGTTCGCTCACGGGTCTACAAAGTAAGTAAACTGTAAAGTATTAATTTTTTCACTGCGAGAGTATTTTGTAGATATTATACGCACTGTTCCTGTATTCTGTTTATGTGACCTACCTACCTAATCATGGCATCCCCCTACAGAGTATAGTTCTTAAAATAATGTAATATCTACCTGTTTTGTGCTGTACCTATCTATACCTGTTATAGGTATATATAAGTATTAAGGTATTGTATATTATAGTGTTCAGTTGTATTAATATAAAACTTATTCAATTTGTAAATAAGAATTACCTGGTATTCCGAGTAAAGCTATAGGCACACCATCAATGTTTATTAATGAAGGACCTACGTTATCACTTTGCAGGAGAGTTTAAAAAAATTGTGTCCCTGTTGTGTAAGAAACCTTTTGTCTATTCGCACGTAATTTTAAAGACTTGATAGGTGTTAAGGTTTATTTATATAACGTTAAATGAGTAATAAATCATTTGATTAAATTACTGGTTTTTCTTGTAATTTCGTATCTCGTTTTAATATCCGTGCCTCCCCCTGTGGTCTCCCCTAAGGAGTCACCAGGTGAGATAGTTTAGTCGTTGTCATAATCGATGTGGTACTATCGAAAAGAACCAAGAAATGGGATGTCCAGGGCAGCTTATTTGATCAGAGTGTTCTAGAAACGGACTGGTGGCGGGTTCAAGTCCCATCCTGGTCGTTGACTTTTTCCGATTATAGACCCTGATTCCGTCCCTGCGTATAGAACACGAGGGTTACCTGTAAAATAAAAATATCCGTACTTACATACAACTTACTACACTTACTTTAAGAGCTTTCTCTACTGTCATTAAACTTTCATACAAATCCGCCGGTTTCGAGTGCTTTTGACCTGTGTCTCTCAGTATCCCTTAGTGGATGCCTTGCGAGGGAAGATGAGACGAATTAGGAAGTGACTTTGTGAAAAAGATTAAGCTCTTGAAAGGAGGGGACATAGGATTTGCAACGCGTGATTAGCTCTTCTTCTGATATTGTAGCGGTCTTCCTCATCAGTCATCAGGTGAGGTGGGCCATACTTTCATATGCATTAAGCTGTTATTTTAACATTGTTCGAGCCAATATGCAAACACCACGCCTGCCAAAATACCGTGAGCAAAAGACACCGGGATGACGGACGCGATGAAGTAGGAGTCAGTGCGTAACGAAAGACGATTCGGTGTACATCACAAATATTGTAATTTAGAAATAAATTCGTTTATCATTCGTATATCGTTATTCTTCGTTCCATTAACCTGCGCATTCATTTTGGTGACCCCGACGTGATCAACTTCGACTCGGAACGGACTCGCCGAACTGTTATCACGAGATACTTACCCACCGACTTCAAGAAAGATCAAGGACGGACCTATCCTCCAGGAATTCGCCAGTAACCAGCTGCAGCCACTATTTCCGAGGGAAGTGCATCCATCCTTTCTAGATAATTATCCTTTCTACTTCAATTTGCGCAAGTAAGTTGATAGTGATTTTATTTATGACCCACCGTCCACCAGTTGAATTCATTGTCATTATATTTCATTTACCTAAATTCGCAATAAAATCGTTATTTGTACAAACAATACGCCTTAGTTGGAGTTTCGCAGTTCATTTAGTGTATAAATATACGTGATTTGCTAAAGATTAAGCACAATTTAAGCGAAAAAATTAACATAAATAAGTGATGCCGAATACTGTGTCCTTTAGCCTTAAAATATTCATGTAATAACTTTAATTTCCCTATTTAATTTTAGTTTCTGCATTGGATTATCAACTGTAGTGCCATTTTAGTACAATTACAGTTGGTTTTCGACGGTGCACACAAGCAAGTGTAGTCAAAATTCATTGAGTGTTAACTACGAGCTTTCCAACAAGACACAGTGTACGTCTGTGTCGATATTTCTACGAGTACAATACGATCGGCCGGCAAACCGGTTTGTTATCACTTCGCTCGCCGTCGACCACGTATGTATTCACAGTTTTGAGTTTATTTATTGCACTTTTACTCGTTTGTTAAATAATACTTAATTATAACATTCGATTCGTTACCTACGTGAAACGTTTTTGCATCGTCAAAATGAGTGAAGTAAAGGAACTTATCAAACAAAGGGGACATATTAAGGCTCGATTAACATTGTTTGAAAAATATTTAAAGCCTTTGTTAGAGTGTGAAGAAATTAGTTCGGTACAGGTGAATGAGTTGCGCTTGCGCCTAAGCAAGATACGCGATTTATCATGCAACTTTGATGATATTCAATCGCAGATTGAAATGTTGGATGAAGATACGTTGAAACAAATGCAAGATCGCGAATCTACTGAAAATATATTTTTTCGTTTATCAGCCGAGGCACAGTCCTTAATTGAACTTTTTGAAAATAAAAATAAATCGGAATCTTCATCTAACAAAGGTCGTAGGGTCAGTCATTTGAAATTACCCCCAATTAAAATTACTCCTTTCAATGGTGAGGCAAATAAGTGGTTGTCATTCAGGGATACATATGTGTCGTTAATACATGACAATGAAAATATTGACGATATAAACAAGTTCTACTACCTCAAAACGTATTTGGAGGGGCCGGCTTGCGCTGTTATAAACTCAATCACTGTATCATCGGACAACTATATCCTTGCATGGAAATCGTTGTGCGAAAGATATGATAACAAGCGTCTCCTAATAAATGAACACATAAGGTGCTTATTTACAATCGAACCGTTGACCAAGGAATCCCATAGTTGTATTCGTAACCTTATCGATACGTTATCAAAAAACCTTAACGCTTTACATATTTTAGGAGAACCTACAGACAAGTGGGATACGTTAATTATCTATTTAGCTTCTGCCAAATTAGACAGTGTTACTTCTCGTCATTGGGAGGAACATAGAAGCAATAAAGACGCGCCCACACTGGACGATTTTTATGATTTTCTCCGAAAGCGTTCAATCGTGTTAGAAACAATGAACGTTAATAAGCCCAGTAAAGGCGATAAACGCCACAGTTTACCCAACACAAAATCGTTCCTTAGTTCATCCATTGAATCACCATCACCCTCCGCTCAGTGCCTTGTCTGTAATCAGAATCATAAATTATACGAGTGTACTACATTTAAGTCACTATCAATTGCTAATAGAATTAATAAACTTAAATTACTAAATGTATGCTCCAATTGTTTTCGTAAGGGACATCAAGCGTATCAGTGCAGGATGGGTGGCTGCAGAATTTGCCATAAAAAACATAACACCTTAATACACAAGCAAAATTCAATGCAGCAACTATCTAAAAATCAAGAATCAACCGATAGTAATAATAGTAAAAACTAACCTCTTCCCGCCTCGGCCGCCACCGATGCCGAAGTGCCGAGTACCTCTGCTTCAGTTTCAATGACTGCGACTTCCACAAATCAGTCACTACTTTCTACCGCTTTAGTCAAGGTAATGAGTAACGGTAAAACATGCATATTAAGAGCTTTGTTAGATTGTGGCAGTCAGTCTTCTTTTGTGACTGATAAGGCTCTAAGGGAAACAGGTTCGCAATATTATAATTCCGATTATCACTGCGTATCAGGTATCGGAAGCAGTGTGTTTAATGTCACAAGACATTGCTATTTGGATCTCGGTTCGTTTACCAATTCTTTGGTTATGCGCGTTAAATGTTTTGTACTATCTCACATTACCGATAGGTTGCCCCATGCTGCAGTGCACACACAAGACTTAGACATTCCGTCTCATGTCCAACTTGCTGATCCAAAGTTTTTTGAACCTTCTGATATCGATCTTTTATTGGGCGCTGATGTATTTTGGGACCTTTTAGAGTCAAACAGGATTAATTTGGGACCTCAAAGGCCGATCTTGCACTAAACGAAGCTAGGATGGATTGTAGCCGGCCCAACTGCTATTCATAACAACAATGATAACGGTAAATTATTGTGTCATTTCTCATTAGACATAAACCAGCAGCTTCGTAAGTTTTGGGAACTCGAAGAGGTGCCTCCTAATGTTGAGCCTCGTACTGATGATTATTGCGAAAATTTATTTATTAATACTACTTACCGAGATGATAACGGTAGATTTTGTGTACAAATTCCCCTTAAAGAATCTACTCAGTGCTTGGGTGATTCTTACAATGTAGCTGAAAAACGATTGTTACAATTGGAAAGAAAATTTAAAAACAAAACAGATCTAAAACAAAAATATCGCGAATTTCTCCACGAATATGAACGGTTAGGTCATATGACGAAAATTCCCCAACCAGTGTTTGGATGTTACTTGCCACATCATGCTGTCATACGAGAGTCTAGTGAGACTACTAAACTTCGTGTCGTCTTCGATGCTTCTTCAAAGACCTCTACCGGTGTCTCATTCAATGACATACAATATATCGGACCTGTTGTACAGGACGATTTATTTTCCATTCTTTTACGATACAGGCAGCATCGATATGTCGTATCAGCGGACGTTGAAAAGATGTATCGTCAAATCCTGGTTGATCCAAAGCAACGACATTTACAATTGATTCTATGGCGCGATGAACCTACACATCAAATTAAGGTATTTCAATTAAATACAATTACTTACGGTACGGCCTCGGCTCCTTACCTTAGCACTAGATGCTTACTTCAATTGTCAAAGGAATGTCATGATAGTAACCTAGCTCAGATCATCAAGGAAGACTTTTATGTGGATGACTATCTCTCAGGAGCGGAAACTGACGACGGCATGCGATGTTTAGTAGATTCAGTCACTTCCGTCCTTAATGCCGCTTGCCTCCCATTGCGTAAGTGGCGTACTAACTTACCATCACTTTTCAAAAATGAGTCGAGCACCTCTCAACTCAAACCCTTGGACCATATGTCCCATTCAACTATTTTGGGTCTAAATTGGGATCCATCGAGGGACGTATTGCAATTTTCAGCGAATTTGGAACTAGATCAAATTGCCACAAAACGGACTATCTTGTTCAACTCCGCAAAGCTCTTTGATCCACTGGGTTTGCTTAGCCCCAGCACCATTATCCCTAAAATGATCCTGCAGAGGCTGTGGCTGTCGAGAATGGACTGGGATGACCCAGTGGACAAAGCTACACTCAAACAATGGACTGATTTTGCGTCAAACTTAAATTCAATATCCAATTTTCAAATACCGAAGTGCGCTCTAATACCACAAGCAATTAAAATTGAGCTTCACGCATTCTCCGATGCCTCTCAGCTAGCGTACGCGTCTGCCGTCTACCTCCGATCGGTCAATGCTGCAGGACAGATCTTCATTAAACTCCTATGTGCCAAAACTAAGGTCGCTCCTGTCAAGGCTACTACTATACCCCGATTAGAGCTTTGCGGGGCGCTGCTATCGGCTCGACTAAGTGCTAAGGTCTTAAAAGCACTTCGTTGCAAGATTGACAAGGCTTATTTTTCGACCGACTCGACAATAGTCTTGGGTTGGCTATCTCATCAGCCTCGTGATTTAAAACCATTTGTCGGCAACCGAATCGGGGAGATTCATGAGCTGACAGCTAATGGTATTTGGAGACATGTTTCAGGAGATAAAAATCCAGCAGATCTGGCCTCGAGAGGGATCTGTCCTAAATCCATTCAGTCTGCTACGATATGGTGGAGTGGTCCTTCTTTTCTGACCGAAGATATTTGTTCATGGCCCCAGAATTTAGGAAAACATAATATTGAACAATTGCCTGAAATAAAATGTTCTAAAAATATCTGTAATTCTACTACATTACACGCTACTAATTGTAATTCTTCGATAAGTATTGTTGAGTTTGACAGATTTTCGCGATTCACGCGCTTGCAGAGGACTGTTGCATATGCTCTGCGATTTATCCATAACGTACTAAATAGAGATTCCAAAATGTCAGGTGTTCTAAGTGTTGACGAATTAAATCAATCTTTAAAATTTTTAATAAAACAACATCTACTGGAATGTTTCGCTAAAGAGATAAAAATTCTAAAAAATAATCAAATTTTACCATCTAAATCTCGCATATTGTCATTAAGTCTCTTCATTGACAAGGACGGCATTCTCTGTGTTGGGGGCAGAATACAAAATTCTAAACAACCTCACGATAGGAAACATCCAGCTTTGTTGGACACTAATCATATTTTAACCAAATTACTTTTTACACATTTTCATTTAAAACTGTTGCATTGTGGTCCTCAACTTTTAATGAGCGACTTAAGAAATAGTTTTTGGCCTCTAAGAGGCAGAATATTGGCGAGATCTACAGTCAATAATTGCAAGGTATGTAAAATCATGAAGGCTAAGTGTCAAAATCCCATTATGGGCAACTTACCTGCGAACAGAGTCACTCCAAATCAGCCATTTCATATTAGTGGTGTCGACTTCGGCGGCCCATTTCATATTACTGATCGCAAGGGTCGCGGTTGTCGGATTACGAAGTGCTATATGTGTTTATTTATCTGTTTTAGTACGAAAGCCGTGCATCTTGAGGTAGCCAGCGATCTGACAACAGATTGTTTTATTTTGTGTCTGCGGCGCTTCGTAGCCCGCCGAGGTAAACCATTAGAATTATGTTGTGATAATGGTACTAATTTTGTCGGTGCAAACAACGTACTAACCAACTTCTTACAAAACTGTGAAAGCATTAGGGGTTTTGCTGCTGAGGAAGGGATAAAATTTAACTTTTCTCCTCCCTTTTCCCCCCACTTTGGGGGCCTATGGGAAGCCGGCATCAAAGCAGCGAAACACAACATAACTCGTATATTAGGCAATAGGCATTTCACTTTCGAGGAATTATCGACTTTACTTTCGCAAGTTGAAGCAATCCTGAATTCCAGGCCCTTAACTCCCCTTTCATCAGATCCAACTGACCTCGATCCCTTGACTCCTGCTCACTTCCTGATCGGTAAGCCACTAACAGCGCTGCCTTCAGAAGAGTTGATGAACGTGAACCCATATCGACTCAACCGATACCAACTTCTGGAAAAGATGCGACAACATTTTTAGGATCGGTGGCAACATGAGTATCTGTGCGAGTTGCAGCAGAAGTCTAAGTGGAGAGTCCAGCAAAGAGGATTCCAGGAAGGTGATCTGGTCGTCATAAAGGAAGCAAATCTACCACCGCTTAAGTGGCGAATGGCAAGAATCCAAAGGCTTTATCCAGGATCAGATGGAACTGCCAGAGTTGCAGATGTCTACACTTCCAAAGGTGTCATCCGTAGAGCGGTACATAATTTCTGTTCTTTAGAAGAATCCAAGGCCACTCGGAAGTCAAAGGATTCCGAGGGGGGGGAGGATGTTCGAGCCAATATGCAAACACCACGCCTGCCAAAATACCGTGAGCAAAAGACACCGGGATGACGGACGCGATGAAGTAGGAGTCAGTGCGTAACGAAAGACGATTCGGTGTACATCACAAATATTGTAATTTAGAAATAAATTCGTTTATCATTCGTATATCGTTATTCTTCGTTCCATTAACCTGCGCATTCAAACATTGCAAACAGACAATTTTATTTAAAATGATTCTGAAATAGGCACATGAATCCAAAATATAGTGCAGGTTTTTTCGTGCGGAAATCCCTTCGGATACCCCCCCGCCATTCAGCGGGGGCGGTTATGTCGGGCTTGAACCGACTAAAACCGCACGCCTTCTCGGGTCTACAGACGCCGGGGTGTAAGGTTGCCCATAGAGCATATCCCTCGCACCTCGACTGACCCTGGGCCATCTCCGGTTTCGAGATGGCCCCCTCGGGTTTGGGAACCACGGTGTCCCCCTCTTGCCCTGGTTTGGGGGAGGGGTGCTAGTCGCCCCACCGTCCCGGCCTGCTTCTGCTGGGGTGACAGGAGGCCTTACTTGCCACCCCCAGGCCTGCGCTCATGGAGGACGGAGGTCGTTAAGCGATAGTGTAGGTACCTTGAGTGTATGTATATTTGCTAGCTTGTCATGGCGGCCATTGTCAATAATCAGATGCTAAAAGTAGGTAGGTATTTTTGTTAAAAATAAGATATTTGTGTCAATTCTGTTATACATTTTAACTAAATTAAATTTCGATTTTATCTCGTTTTGCTTGTTTCAGAATCTTACTAAAACTATTCAATAGGATTACTGCTTGTAGTTGATAGTTTTTGTCAATTTTGAAAACGAAACAACAAGTGAATTGGGTTGAAAATCTACATAAAATTTTGAGTTTTTAGTTTAGTTTAGTGAAAATGGACAACAGAATCGACTCGACTCGAAATTTCCTTACGTTTGCCGTACGTCAAATTGACAGGTCTGATTCCTGACGATTTTCCATAATCCAAATAATGCAGCTTTATTAAGTACCACGTTTTTCTTAGTTTCACTTCGTGTCTTTTTTTGAGTGTTTTTTTTTTTAATATCAACGGGTTTGATTCCTAGCGAGCCCGATTTTGATAATAATGCAGTTTTAGTTTTTGATAGTGCCGCTGATAAGAAACGAATTCTGGGAAGCAATAAAATACGGCAAACTTAAGAGGCTCCTACCGCAATTCGCAATAAATTAAAAAAAAAAACTTTTTTGGAAGCTTCCAGGGTTCTGGTAAAAGTTACCGCGCCGACGGAACATGTTGGAAATGTTCATAAAGATTTTTTTACACATATTAATATTTTCTAATACATACGTAAAAATCAGCACTACAAATTTAAGTGAACTTCGTACTACACACATCAAAACAGTCTAAGCAACATGCTTAATTTTACATATTCTGTAAACTATATTGCTCAATTGTTCTACTTTTTTTTACCATAGGTGGGCAGGTATGTAATCTATTTGATTAGAAAAAAAAACTCGATTATGTTTTGTTTTTTTTTTATTAAAAGTATACCTACGCTGTCACGCACAAAACAAAACAAGGTACCTAAGAAAATAAACTTTTTAAAACAAAATTACCAAAATCGTTAACCAAAATTAATTTATTCTTAAAGAATTCTTTAATTTAATACAAAGTGTGTCCTCCTCTGTTGTTTAAAACTTGTTGGTACCGATTATTCATGCTATCGACGAGTTTGTGTTTAATCGATGCCGCGATGTGCGGCAATCGCTCCCAATGAAATTTTAGCAAATTCTGCAACTGTTGGGTTGCTGTCACGCCGTCGCCGTCCAGGTCCTCTAATACACATCTCTGGAGCATATCCCATACATGCTCGATGGGGTTGAGATCTGGCGATTGTACAGGCCACGGTAACACCCTGATGTTTTCTGTTGCCAAGTACTCCCTAGTCCCTAGTCCGCATCGCTGTATGAGAACGTGCATTGTCATGCATTAACTTAAAATTGGAGTCAAGGGTTTGAGCAAATGGATGAACATAAGGCCTAAGAACATCCTCAACGTAATTTTGAGCGTTCATGTTTCCGTTTACAAAAACGAGCTCAGTTCGTCTATTCTTCATAATACCTGCCCATACCATAACTGTTGATCCGTTGTATGGATGAACTTCCTGAACGCACCTCAGTCTTTCAGTATTGCCGGGACGACGATACACTCTTACCCTTCTTGTATCAGGCCTAAACCCGAATGAGGACTATTTTTTTTTTTTACGGGCACTCCACCAACGTGTGGAGCGCCGTGTCTTCGCCAGGATCCTCGCAGTGCTGGCACTGCGGCGTTGTCTCTCGGTGGATGCGCCACAGATACTTACCGAAACACCCGTGTCCGGTAACCATCTGGCACATCCGGTAGGAGAGGTCCCCATGGTCCCTCTCCAACCACTCCTTCATGATCGGTCTCACCGCCGCAATGGTGGATTCCCCCCACCTTGGGTGCTCAAGTCGCACCCTCCATGTCTCCATGAGTTCCTGGCGGAGCAGGGACCGCTGAGCCCTGATTTCTCGGGGCTCCGGCCTATGACCCCGCTCCAGCGCCTCCTTGCGCCACTGGTACAGCAGCGCAAGGGCTCTCGGTTCCAGGTCCCATGGAGGGGTCCCGGCTAGGAGACATGACTCTGACGGCGATCGCCTCTAACGGGCCCGTATAGGGCCATGCTTCACACGATCCCCAGGTACAGTCTCCTAGTGGGGGCGTTGGGTCCCTTAACGTTGGGCATCAGCCGCGATAGCGCGGCCGCAGCCCCCCTCAGTTTCGGGACCAGACTTCGGAGATGAGGTCCGAAGTCCCATCGGCTATCGAGTACGAGCCCAAGGTACTTCATCGTGGGCTCGATGCCGATGCTTACGCCTCCTACGGTTATGCTGGTTCCCGCAGGTGGTCCCCTCCGAGGCCCGTGAAAACACATAGCCTCGGATTTGTGGAGTGCCACCTCGAGTCCCAGCCGCAATATTCGACACACGACTTGAGCAACCCCTGCCGTAGCCTTCAGTGTCGCGCTTCGGTACGTTGCTCCCCGCGCCATAACGAGGGTGTCGTCAGCATAGCACACTATGCTGACACCCTCGAGCAACGTACCGCGCAGCACCCAGTCGTATCCGATGTTCCAAAGGAGTGGCCCTAGGACCGACCCCTGCGGAACACTGCACGACACTTCTCGTCGCCCTGGCCCTAGCCAGCTCGGGTAAACTATGGCCCTCTCGGATAGGTATGCCTCGACAATGCGGCGGAGGTAAGGAGGCACTCCGTGATACGCGAGCGCCTCCCTAACGCAGCTCCAGGGTAGGGTGTTGAAGGCGTTGGCGATGTCGAGAGTCACTCATGCTCAGCCTGGAATGCCTCCGGATCCGGGGGCAGTGCATTTCCGGGCTTTAAGCCGGAGCACTGCTACCCTCAGTTCACTCTCCCTGACTTCGGGCACATCGCTCTCGCTATTATCAGCGTCAGGCGCCTGAGGCGGAGCCATACGCGGTGGAACATGCTCCTCCGCTCTCGCTGAGAACAAGGAGCCCAGTATCCCCTCCTGCCGCTCCGGCTGGAGGCTCTGGGTCAGTAGGGGGGGCCCTTGGGTGGATTTTGCCCCTGACCGCAAGGTAAGGGCGCCCCCATGGGTTCTGCTCCAGAGACTCCAGCAGCTCTTCGCGGGCCCGCCGTTTGGCCTGCTTAATGGCTACCTGGAGGGTCCTCTTGGCCCCCTTGTACGCCTCATATAGCTCCGCCTCTCGGGCTGCCGCATCGTCTGGGCGGCGACGCCTCCGGCGAAACCTGGTGTACTGGCGGCGAGCGGTCACGCATGCTGCTCGCAGCTGTGCGATCTCCGCTGACCACCAGTACACCTGTTTCTTTGCCGGGCTGGGCTTGACCCTAGGCATCGCCGCATCGCAGATATGCGACATGGCTCTCCTGAACCATTCGGCCTCTGCGTCGACATCGGCAGGCCTGGCCGGTGACGGAATCCAGGCCTGCACAATAGATGCCTCCAGGAGAGCCTCCCGATCCAGGCGTCTGAGCGCCCAACGTGGATCCGGGGGGTTCGCTATAGTCGGCGGTAGGTTAGTTGGAGGGGAGACGTTGAACCGAATGTACCTGTGGTCCGATGACGTCTCCTCCTCCTCCACCAAGCGCCAACCCTGGACGCGGCGGGCGAGAGCAGGGGTCGCGAATGCAACAACCACGACCGAACTGAGCCCCCGCCGCTCCCAGGTGGCGACACTCCCCCGGTTGAGGACCTCTAGGCCACGGGTGTTGGCCCAGTCCTCCAGAACTCGCCCCTTGGCATTGGTTTCCCGGGAGCCCCAAGCCAGAGACCAGGCGTTGAAGTCTCCCAGGACCAAGACAGGGCGAGGACGGCACGCAGCGAGAACAATGTCCAGTCCTGCGAGCCATAGCTCAAGCTCATACTGGTCAAGGCTTGGCGAGAAGAAGACGGCCACGACAGCCAAACCCTCATAGTGCGCCGCGACACAGCCTCGGCCCCTTGCAATGACTGCAAGGCGCGAGGTGTCCGTGGCGGAACCCCCGAAGACGGTCGCTACGCCGTCCAGGTCCACCGGGCTTCCGGGGTGGACCCAGTACGGCTCAGCGACCACGATCACATTGATAGACCACTCCACGATGCTCTGGTACAGAAGATCCTGAGCACCGGTGCAGTGGTTTATGTTCGCCTGCAGGATGCGGATTGGTGTGTCCATTAATGGACGTCCATCTCCGCACCCCGCCGCGACAAATATAACATAACTTAACAATAATACACAATATAATTTGCTGTTCAACGCTACAAAACTCAAGTGGTGTTGTTGTTAGCCCCCAAACCATGCGAAATCGACTGCATGAGTACGGTCTACGAGCGCGACATCCAATCAGGTGCCCGCCTATAAGACACGGAAATCGCGCTCGTCGAAATGAATGGTGTAGGGAACACATAACCTGGACCCAGGCACAAAACAATGGAACAACATTTTATTTTGGCGTGACAACAACCCAACAGTTGCAGAATTTGCTAAAATTTCATTGGGAGTGATTGCCGCACATCGCTGCATCGATTGAGCACAAACTCATCGATAGCATGAATAATCGGTGCCAACAAGTTTTAAACAACAGAGGAGGACACACTTTGTATTAAATTAAAGAGATCTTTATGAATAAATAAATTATGGTTAACGATTTAATTTTGTTTTAAAAAGTTTATTTTCTTAGGTGCCTTGTTTTGTTTTGTGCGTGATAGAGTAGGTATACTTTTAATTTAAAAAAAAACAAAACAAAATCGAGTTTTTTTTTTCTAATCAAACAGGTTACATGCCTGCCCACCTGTGGTTAAAAAAAGTAGAACAATTGACCAATATAATTTGCAGAATATGTAAAATTAAGCATGTTGCATAGACTTTTTTGATGTGTGTATTATACGTACAAACACCTAGACCAAATGCAAATATACATTTTTGGAATGAGCAGGAATAGATCCCGCGACCTCTGACTTAGCAATTGAATACTCTACCGCTACGCCACAAAGGTTGTCGTCAACTATTTGTTTAATTTGTACTTATTAGTAATAAATAATGTATAAATTAATTAAATGTATAAAGCGTCGGTAGCTTAGCGGTTAAGGAGTCGACCCTACGATCGAGAGGTTCGAATCCTAGCCATTACACTACCGACGTGAACCCACTCCTAACACAAGCAATTTAGCTTAGCTGGAGCGGTTAGGGGGAATATTAGTAATTTCGGTTACTAATAACTAATATTCTTTAAAAACAAAAAAAAAATCCTCAGAATTTTTCTCTTTTTATACAAATAAGCGTAATAAATCAATATAAACAAAACAATATGTTATATTTCTCATAAGCTTCTCAAAACTGCTTTACAAGGACTAGGATAATCTATTCATCATCAGTATCTATTCTATCTGCTGGGAATGCACATTCTAGGCATATAACAGTCACAAGTTCTAAACAAATATATTTTTCAGATTTTTAATAATTATATTTCGTCTTGCGGTTGTTTATTTCTATCACGAAGAGCAGGTGGCAAAATTTTATAACTGTTCTCTAAATAAATTGACAAATCTAGTCCTTACAGAAGAAGGGGGATTTTCATTCCAAACAGATCCCGTCCTTTCCAATATACTCACCCTCTTGTTGGTTTGAAAATTAAGTATATTATGTTAAAGGAACGTTATCATCGTGGCGACCACTAAGTTCACTCTCTGATTGAATACGTTCTTGTTATGCTATTAAGTTGTCTTCTTCGTATGAAAAATCATCAATGTATTCATCTTGTTACCACTTACTCAAGTATGCGACAAATTCGCCGTCCGACGTCTTCGTGACTCATCGTCTACAACAAAAAGCGTAGTAAATAATAAAATTTGCAAGGCCTGTATAATACAAAAAATAACATGTTTTGTTAGTAATAGGATACAAATAACATAAAATACTCATCTAGGTTTCAAATTAATTCCATTGATATTTTGTAAAACGCAATCCATCGCGCGGGGAATCTGAGGCTGCAAACACAAATAAAACGCACATGCGCATGCAACGAGTTTCACGGGCAGTGATAGGATAAACGGCTTTATTTTCATAATGCACTTAAACGTTTTTCAGTAAGTCGTTTAGAAACGTTCTTATGTAATAATTGCCTCGAAAGGAATTCATTAAAAAATATCAATGTAAATGTAAATTTTAAGTGTTGTTTCAGGATAGTTATCGTAGTTTATATATACAAAAAGTTTATGAGTCTCCTAACTAAAAAAGTATGCTCACGGAAGTGCGAGCGCCCATTGTTTAAAGTTTACATAACATAACATAAACTCACGCCTATATCCCCGAAGGGGTAGGCAGAGGTGCTAGCACCCACATTTCGCCAGTTTATGTTTAGGTCCCAATGTAATAGGTGGCGAGCCTATTGCCATTAACCGGGCACTTATAAACCTGCGATAAATACACACATAACTTCGAAAAGCATCGAAAAGTCATTGGTGTGTGCCATGGTAAAACCTGGGATCGAACCCGAGACCTCGTCTCAGCAGTCCATTACCCATACCACTAGGCTACCGCGGCCTGTTTAAAGTTTAGGTAAGTAAAATGACTAAAATAAGTTCGCTGCGGTCTCACAGACAGCGCGCGACCGCCGGAAGGTAAAAAGAATCGATACGATTGATACGACATACGACACGATACGTGCTTTTGCTTCTTGGCGCAGCTCTAGTGTCTACTCACTACTGTATCTAGTGTGTCTGTCAGTATTTTTCTGTCGCTCTTCTGTTTAGGTTGTGTTATTTTTATTTTGTGAATATTGTGTGAGATCATTGTTATTTGTGTTTTTTTATCTAATGTAATTTAAGTGTTGGACGTACCAAAACCAGAATGCCGGTGTTTCATACGAAGATTATCGAGAGTATTTTGGAGCCTGTCGCTCAACAGGTGAGATCCTCAAAATTATTTATAGATTGTAAAATGTTATTATAGTTTCGACGTGTAGGTGTAAGTCTCTAGATTATTGTTTACAGCTATCGTTTACTCTAACATTATCGGTGTATTATGTCATAGCAGTGATTAAAGGCCCAAGAATGCGATGAAAATCGCTATATTTGGTGGTGCGCGGTGCTTTAGCTATAAAATGTCTTTAGCGATCCAAGCTAGCTATCGAATGCTGTATAACCTTGGATGTTGGGATGTGTGAAATGATTCAGTTGTTGCTGTTTGGTTTTTGAATAAGAAGTTTTACTCAGAAGTGTATTTTATTACTTACAATTAGTTGGAACAACTGTGTGACTAATCTGTGCATAGTTGTAAAGTTAGTAAAATGATCTATGTAGTTACCACATATGAAAATATCCATCTAATCAATTTTATGTGATTGATGACTCTCTATTCTTATTGGTTTTCTAGTTGGACATCAAGTTATTGACACCAACAGGTGATCAAGATTCTAGATAGAATTCTATCACACTCAGTTTTTTTTTACTCCGATTGGTAAAATCCGAAAGTAAATTCAAAACACAATCATTAAACTCAATCACTCACTATATGTGAATATCTACGACCATGATGTGACTATATGATAGGTATACCTATGAGCTCCAAGGATATGTTGTTAACTTCTTACTTACTTCCTATCATTTACTGTACCAGATAATCACCTATTATAAATAAACTTTTTTCTGTACAGAAAGTTTCTATTCATTTGATAAAATTAAATGTTTACTGAATGTTATAATGAACTAGAAAAGAAGTGAATCATTTAATCATCATCATCATCATCTGTCTGCCCTTGCCCCAATTCTGTGTGAAAATCGAGCCCGCAACCTTTGACTCAGCAGTCATGAGCACTACTGCTAAGCCACTGAGGTCGACATTAAGTCACCTGCTTTGTAAGTTGTTGACTGGATGTCTAAAGGCCACCATTGATAAGAATAAGTGACTAGTTACAAATAAAACTTCCTTTCATATGAAGTATTGGTTGGCTGAGTGGTTAAAGACTCTGCCTTATGATTGAGTGGTCTCGGGTTTGAATCCTGGCCATTACACTAACGACATGAATATACTCGTAAAACAAGCACCTTAGCTGGAGGAATCTAAAGGACCAATAATAATTTTGGTTACTATTAACCAGTTACTTACGTACTTATTCTTATTGGTTGATAAGTTATTGATAGACATGTGATGATATCATTTAAGTAATATTTTTTTAATAATTATGAATAAATATTATCCATATAAATGGGTACTGTTCCGTAACTCCTAAATCTCATAGTAATTATACGCTTACCATAATTATATGCTATTAAAATTTCAATAAATACTAGATTGGCTTTGGACTATTACAGATGCAATCCTCATCCTGTTGAACTTTTTCATTTTACTTAAATTTACAAGACAATTAAACGAAAATGAAATATAATTAAACACCCAAATAGGCCTTTTAAGAATGGGTTGTTTCAGGAATAAGTCCTTCTGGACTCAGTGGCCTTTTTACAAACTAAACCATTAATTAATTGGCCTTATGTTGTATATTCAACAAGTGATAAGTCTTGCTATTTATTCCACTGCACACCTACATCTAAACAACCTGTCCGAATGCATCAATACTTTCAGACAGTTTGTTTATTGTGTGTTGTGAACAACATTAGATAACAAGTTAATATCTTATCGAAAGTCCAGGCTAATGCAACAAGGTCCCACCTGGACTTATATGATGACCACAGCCACATTGTATCGTTTCAAAACCTCACATGTTGCAACCGGCAACAGTGCACACAGTGAGGTATGAAAGAAACTTCATTCTGCGAACGCACAAAGTGTGGAATGATGTGTCCTTGCTTTGGTGTTCCCAACCCGCTATGATATGGAGTTCTTCAAGGTTTTACAATTTACAAGGAATTAGAAGGTTTTTACAAGGTCGGCAGTGTGATTGTGACACCCCTGGCATTGCGCACGTCCAAAGGTCATGGTAACCGCTTCCCATCAGGCGGGCCGGGTGCTTGTCTGCCACCTAAGTGGTATAAAAAATACAATAAAAGGCAGCAGAATACAGATGGCTATGTACGACAGCCAAGAAAATATTATGAAAGCAGACATTGTTCTAGATAAAATGATGCATAGATTAAATTTAATACAATGCACTATGTACAAAAAACAGACTTCGTCTAAATTGTTTAGTCTAGCTAGATATACCTACTTACATGTGGAAGATATAAAAAATATGAATATTGAAATGAGTTTGTTACTTTGTTTTGACAATGAGAAGAAATCTCATGAGAATATTTAAGAAAATGTGGTGTTTACTGACCTTGTGTAATTCTCTACAGAGGCATCACTTGTGTGTGGCGCGTATGGTGTACTTTTTGTTCTTGGTCTGTACTTCCATAACAATAGCTCTGTCTCCACTCCGAGTACCCCGCTATTATTTTAGCTATCGTTTTCTGCTACAGGTCTGTGTACTAATTCTGTTGTGACCGTACTTCTCATTCTATTTGGTATGAGAATACAGGCTAAAACATACACAGAAGTCGCACCTTGTTATGTATGCCAACATATAGTAGATAATATTGAAAAAATATCGTAATATACGTCTTTTCACTGCTGGGCAACAACTCTATTTGCTTCTATACTTACACCTAAAGCTCCTGCTTCTTTTACACGTTCTTGACTTCTAACAACATCCCATCCATTTCGGATACATTTCAAACATTATATCGAATTCACATACTTTTCGACAATTTCGACATCATCCCGACCGCTGTATTCCATTCCAAAAACCAAGGTCTTGGTGCTCGTCACAGTAGACGGCCTCTGTGGCGTAGCGGTAGTACATTCGACTGCTACGACAGGGGGCGCGGGTTCGATTCCCGCTCAGTGCAAATATTTGTATGCATGAATATGTCTATTTGCATTGGTCTGGGTGTTTCTATGTATAATATGTATGTATTTACAAAAAAAAAAAAGTATATTAAGTATGTTTATCCGCATTCTGGAACCCATAACACAAGCTAGTTAAACTATGCTTACTTTGGGTCTAGAAAGCGCTGTGTAGAATGTCGTAGAATATTTATTTATTATTTTATAAGAGCATCTAATTTTACATTTACGTACATCTTTAAAAGAAAATGACACAGTGAAACTAATGTGGGAGATACCTGTCCAAACAGATGTTACCATAACACACAATAGGCCGGATATAATATACATTGACAAGACTGAAAATAACACCTACATAATAGACGTAACTATCCCATCAGATTATAACATAGGACCGAAAGAAATAGAGAAACTTAGTAAATACCACGCACTGTAAGTTGAAATCACCGGATTATGGAACACACACGCTGAAACCATTCCCATAGTAATAGGCACGACAGGGGTAGTAGCCAAAAGCATACATAGATACATAAATAAACTAAATGCAAATATTAATATACACATTCTACAAAAACAGGCAGCAATTAATACTTCGACCATATTAAGTAAAGTTTTAGGGGACACAGTATTTGTGAATTCAGGGGCATCCGAAGTTCCTCTTCTCTGAGGGTCTTAGGGCGGGAATTTCGAGAGGACCAAGTGCAAACTTGAGAAAAAACCTTTTTTGAAAATAAATATAATAATATAACTTTCATGCGTTCAGGGGATTCGGTCACGTACAAGTGTGATATTTACCTACCTATATGACAGAATTGAAAGTCCTTGTATTAAAATAACCATTACAAGAAGTGATCTAGAGTTCTATTATGTAGGTAGCTTCATTGATTATACCGCTACCTTCAATGTATTTGGTAACAAGTAACTTCCTATTGCTCTAATTGACCTCCTTATTCATTTCGGTTATTAAATTGTCATGACCTTCCAAATTTCGAAGTCTTCGATAATTTGACGATTTACTATGAAAAATAAACAGACCGATTTATCATGTGAATTCGAATTCGAGCGAATCGAATCGAAGGAAAAGTAGAACCTCTTGAGAATTACGGCATGAGGCAATGCGCGCCTCTTCCACTCGGTTTGGCCGCGACAACTCGTCTAACTCTCGTTAACACCTAACTAATCCGCTTCACCGTTTCCTTTAGCGAGACGACATCCTCGCCAAAAACTGCTATTAAACAGATCACAGGAGACACAATGTCGACAATAAATACCTTATTTTTTCTTTTCGTGCGGAAATCCCTTCGGATACTCCCCCGCCGACCAACGGGGGTGGTTATGTCGGGCTTGAACCGACTAAACCCGCACGCCGTCTCGGGTCTCGAGAGGGTGTAAGGTTGCCCATAGAGCACATCCCAACTGACCCTGGACCATCTCCGGTTTTGAGATGGCCCCCTCGGGTTTGGGAACCACGGTGTCCCCGTCTTGCACCGGTTTGGAGGAGGGGCGCTAGTCGCCCCCCCGTCCCGGCCTGCTTCTGCTGGGGTGACAGGCGGCCTCACCTGCCACCCCCAGGCCTGCGCTCATGGAGGACGGAGCTCGTTAAGCGACCTCCGGCGCCTGTGTCGCCTGCGACGCGGGGCGAGCATGTTGCGTGCTCGGCGGGCCGGGAGAGTTCTAAATCTCTCCCGGGCGCGCTCCGCCATCTCCTTCGCGAGCATTACATGCTCGCAGACGGAGGTGGCGGCGGCCCACGCGCTCGCGCTCCGCACCATTGCCGCAATCATGCTGTCGAGCGAGAGGACCCCCACCCCGATGGCTGCCACGAGGTCACGCCGGGCAGGCCGCCAGCGTGTGCAGCCCTGAGTCCTCGCTCGCGTCGCAGTGATTACACTCAGGCGTTGGCTCCTTCCTGATCCGATGCAGTTGGTCCCCGAAGCTCGCCTTACCGGAGATCACCTGCGTCAGTCGGTACGAGAGGCTTCCGTGTCGCCTCTCTAGCCAATCCTCCATGATGCGCCTTACCGCCGCTATTGCGGCGTGCCCTGCGCTTGGTCGCCCAAGTCGTTCCTTCCACTCCACCACGAAGGCCTGGCGGAGCTGAGATTGCACGGCCTCAATTTCTCGAGGCTCGGGGTTCCATCCTTGCTCCCGCGCCTCCTTTCGCCACGGCAAGCAGACTCGCCGCCTCGAAGGAGATTGTGCGGTACCCGCGGATGACCCTGATGGCCATCACCCGCTACGGAGCGCGCAGCATCCGCACACTTCTGGCCTTCAAGGCCTCCGCCCATATTGGGCACCCATACAGGGCCATGGACCGCACGATCCCCGCGTAGTCTCCTGCGGTACGTCGCCCCGCACGCCGTCACGAGCGTGTCGTCCGCGTAGCACGTGACGACGGCGACCATAAATACCCAGTTTTCGAAGCAACCTTGCAGAAAACACGTGGTGCCACCTTGACCATGACCGTCTGAAGAGCTGAAGATTTTGACTATGTTTGAGTGGAAAATGAATAGGTATTTTGCTATCATACGAATTAGAGAGCGATGTCGATGGAGTCCCTATTTCATCGTACAATATCTATGTATGTCAGGGTGCGCGGTGTCCACGAGCTCGCTTAGCTCGCTCAACATGGTGTGTGTGTGCTGGGCCAAAGTAGGATACGTGTATCGTTTCCCTCAAGCAATTCAAATGGTTCTATCCGCAACATGGGCCATAAGCCTATAAACGACGACCAGGCCGTCCTGGCTTCGGCAATCGCAGCAGCTCCCTGAGGCGGTTCTCTTCATGATTTAGGGCACAGGCTACAACGCGGGCGGAAACCCTGTCATCCCCGAAGGCAGTATTCTTGCCACGGATCCGTAGAACAGCCGCCCCTACACCTGTATCTTTGAAAGACAAATAGCGTAGAAATTAGATTAATACCTGGCCCCCTTTGAAGGGCATTAAAAAGACTCACACTCAGTGAGGAATTAAGTCATCCGCTCGGCTAAGTATGCAAATAAAATGCAAATAAAATTTTGATTTGCAGCAGTCAATCCTAAAATATATAAAAGGCTACAATAATGGGTCATTCTCATGACGTATGAATACTATGAATTATAATTATGTGTAATTTGATTGAGCACTTGTCAGCTGCAAGAAAATGAAATCATCACAGACAATGTACCATTATGCGCTGTAGACCGTGAAGTCGCGGTTTCGATGGCTGCCTGGTATTGATGCTATCGCGTTTTGGTTTGTGCTCGTTTTTTACTACTAAGGTAGCTAATATGCACACGGTCTTTACTGGACTTCCACCGGATTTTGGACCATAATAAAAGTTTATTTTTGTACATCTTATACCCGGCACAGCCGTTTGTTGGTGGCTGAACTCCTCCGTAATCACTCGCGCGATCTCGACCATATTTACCATGGTGATAGTGTGGACACAGAGGTGTGTTTTGAAGCGAGATGGTTCATGTCCGATGTACCATTGAGGAATAATCATCGAAAAACAGTTTGACGAGCGCGCGACCGTAGTAAGATGTCTTATTTTCAAGTAAGAGTCCTGCTCGCTCAGGTCAATTTGTAATAAATTGCACCCTGCACTGAAGTCCTAGTTAAACACCGCAAAAATAAATGAACATCAGAAAAACATGATTAGGAACAAATTAATCATGCTGGCCCCTCCGACGGGCAGGAGGTGTAACGTAGCTAGACCATGTATGCAATATCCACATCCGTGGTAGCTTTCGGGTTAAACCCATCTCGGAAAAGTTGGTGGAAAGCCGATTTAGATGCGCCGGCCACCCGAACACATGGCACGTCAAGTACTTGACATGTTCGCGGCGCAAAAAAACCTCTACTTACATGGATGGCTGTGATAGACAGAGACTTGCGAGATGCAAATACCTATCACAACCGAGACGACCCGTCGCCGAGTGTCTGGGCGAAGAAAGATATCCCAAATAATGGGAGTCAAGAGAGTTAGAGAATAATCACCGTATCGCAATGGTCAAAAAATATATTTTATATTATGTATTATGCCATGCTAGAGAAGCTGTAATTCTTAACAAAGAGAAAAGCTGCCTACTAAGTATAATAATAAACTTGAAAATTTGTGTGAAACTATTTTTCGCACGAAGCTTCACACATAAAGGCAGCTTATGCTTAGCTATAATAATAACAGAATTACGAGGAACTAGAATTCAGTCTAAGGAGTATAAAATCACGCATCTCATCTCATCTGTATAAAATTGCAATTTTTTAGGTGGGGACTTAATAATTTTATTGACAATAGGATAGACGAGTCTTACGTAGAAGTCGTTGGACAATTTATTGGATCAGCTCGAGACAGGATATCTAATATTGGACAGTGCAATAATAGTCTTCCGAGTAATGATTTTGCCTCGTTTATATTACTCGCACGTTTTTATGAACTGTTCCTATGGAAATAACTTCGATTGCATAAATTGAAACGTCTTACAAAGTCAAACCGTCCGCGACTAATATTCCTGAACGCCACGTGTGTAATTAGGGCAGGTGCGCAACCTCGCGCGTATCCGGAGTTATTTCTACCATGGGACTGACTGCCATGTCACCACACAACGTGGAGGTCACCACAAGGTTGGTCAGTGGGGCCCTTATTGTGTAAAAAAATTTGCTTTTAAACTCGCACAGTATGTCTTCGTGAATATTTCAATGAGATAGTTCTTTTTGTATGACAGCTTTCCGGTGACGTGTCGTGAAGTTCGGCAACTTGGAACGACAACCACCCTCGAGTCGGTTTAAAAATGTTAACTTTTGTGATACCTAATATTGCCAATTCCTTATTTACCTGATTTACTGAAGTTATTACAGGGTTACAATAACCCCTCCTGTTAGTCGTATCGAAGTAGAACTTAGAGTCTATCCATATAGGCATAGCATGGCATACGGGCGGCTGTTTTAGAGAGGTGAGACCCCACATACATACCCGTTGCGATTTCCTCCAGTTGCGTAGTATGCGGATAAGGTGAATTCACAGCAAAAAATAAAAGGATACAATAGTCCTTTCCCCTGTATGTATGCAAGCGCCAAAGATCTTTCCAGTGATTAAAATTGAACTATGAAAGTAGGTATATTAACTTTTCACTTCTTGAAGGATTTTTTTAAGCTTTTGATCTGTGATACGATATATGATAATGTTATAATGCTGCTGGGTACCATTATAATCAATTCAGATTGTTGCTGAGGACTGTAGTAGATATTATCCAGTATGCTTAAGTATCCTCCACTAAGTTGTTGCATGATGTGTTTACCTTTAAGTAGTTGTTACATTGTCTGAAGTTTTTTCTGTTATTTTTATGTATATCGTGTATGCATTAATGTAAACAACTGTTGGTAGACCTATTAAATAAATAAATAAATAAATAAATGCTTTGTACAAATCCCAGAAGGAACAAATATTCCTAACCGACTCTCCGCTAACAAAATACAAGAGAAGTTGAGAGATTTCTAACTTTTAATATGTACTAAATTAGAGGAAGAACTTTTGAACGTCACCTTTATAGTTGACACGTCGGGGATAAGTTTATCTTTGCTCCTCGAATTACCCAGTCTGACGCGGGGCCGGGGAGTAAATTCGGCAATAGTCAACTTAAACTTCCGCAGCGCGCGGTTTTACACGTACATATTTTATCCGCGTTTTATACTCCTAGCGTTTTGTATTTCGCGTTTTATACATACATGGGAAGGTACAAAAATTCGCGGAACGAAATGGTCCTAAATTAAATAAAACAATTGAATTATTTTTCTTTTTCAATAATACATTTTTTGGATCTACTAATTATTTTGCATAAACCATAAAAAAAATGTTTTCTTTGTCCTCGAAATGAGGCGAAATTGCCTCCTTCACTTGTTCGTCGGTATGAATTTTTTTCCTCGTGGACCAGCGATTTGTTGCCACACTTTACGAGAGCAGCAGTCGTAACATGGCTCTTGTGAACTGCTGCGTTGTCATGCAAGAGCAACACACCCTTCGACAACTTTCCCCTTCTTTTTTCTTTAATGGCTCCTCTTAGTCTTTCCAGCAGCGTTGCGTAGTATGCCCCAGATATGGTAACCCTTGGAATCCCAAAAGATCGTCGCCATCAACTTCTCGGCTGATTCTGACACTTTAAACTTCCTCGGAGAAGGAACACCCTTCTTATGCCACTGCATAGACTCCTGTTTCGACTCAGGTTCAAAGTGATGAACCCAATTTTCATCTCCAGTAATAATTCGATCTAATATAACTTCACGGTTATCGCCACACACGTCTAAAAATGTTTTAATGCGTCAATTCTTTGTTGCATCTGTAGTGGTCTTAGCATTCTGGGTACCCACCTTGCACTAACTTTCGTCATACCAGGATGATCATGCAGGATCCTCAAAACAGTTGTATCTGATACTCCAACTAAGAGCAGATAACTGTTTTGAAAAATTATAAATCTTTAAATACTTCGCCTCTATTAAGCATCTTTCGACGCTGAATTCATATTCGAACTTATCCATCGGTTTTAACAAAGGAATGCATATATTCAGTTCCATTTATCACTCTACTCAGGATGTCTGTTCTTGGACACATTAACGATTCACAATAAATGTGCTCTTGCAAGATCGATCCCTTTGTACTGAAGACAAGCGACCGTTTTAGCACCAAAAACAAGCACTAAAATGGATAGTTAGTTGCAAAGTGGAGAAGGTATTAAGTATTCATCCCGTAACTGCCCGGTTCTATAAATAAACTGCGGGCTCGAGTCCGGCCTGTCGCCGTCGGTATGTTAACCTTTTTGCTCCTTAGCGTCTACGTTTAGTGCTGTAGCCTGTACCTGCCTTATTATGCCTTACTCAGTATTATTTTATTTGCCTGTTTGCTCTTTGAACTTGGCTAAGTTAGTAAAAGTGTAAAGATATCATCTTTATTGTACTTAATGAAACATTCAGTGTTCTGGTGCATATCTTTGGTATCAAAGGGTAGGGCTACATTATAGACTGTGATGGCTGTTTAAATTTGTGACAGTACAGTAATGCTATTTTATAATTTTTTTCATTTGGAGCGTTTACAAGGGCTCCCTTTTTAGAGTTCCGTTGCCAAATGGCAAATAACGGAAACCTTATAGATTAGTCGTGTCTGTCTGTCTGTCCGTCCGTATGTTACAGCCACTTTTTTCCGAAACTATAAGAACTATGCTGTTGAAACTTGGTAAGTAGATGTATTCTGTGAACCGCATTAAGATTTTCACACAAAAGTAGAAAAAAAAAACAACAAATATTGGGGGCTCCCCATACTTAGAACTGAAACTCAAAAATTTTTTTTCATCGTACCCATACGTGTGGGGTATCTATGGATAGATCTTCAAAAATTATATTGAGGTTTCTAATATCATTTTCGAGAGACTCTTCCAAAGTGGTAAAATGTGTCCCCCCCCCCCTGTAACTTCTAAAATAAGAGAATGATAAAACTAAAAAAATTATATGATGTAATTACCATGTAAACTTCGACCGAAAATTGGTTTGAACGAGATCTAGTAAGTGGCTTTTTTTAATACGTCATAAATCGTAGATGGTAGAGTCAAGCAACAGTAATTTTGGCCGTTGCATTAATGTGCCGACTCGACCGGGGAAGCACCACCCTCGCACAGAATATCGACGCCAAGTATTTGAACTGTTGCGTTCCGTTTGGTGAGTGAGAGTGCCGGAGCCCAAACTCCTTTCCCATCCCATCCCATTATTGCACACGTCCATAGGCCGCGGTAACCGCTTCCCATCAGGTGGGCCGTGTGCTTGTCTGCCACCTTAGTGGTAAAAAAAAAAAACGTTAACCGCAATTTTACCTTTCATTCAATCAACTCAAATATAAACATTTTAATTGCTGCTACCTGAACCTCATGGGCGAGTCCGACTGGCACTTGGCCGGTTTTTTATATGATATCTATGATGGCTTGATGGCTTGATGATTGAACATATCAACACTAGCTTTTGCCCGCTCCCGCTTTCCATGTTAGTCCAGACTATCTCTGTATCAAATTTCAGCCAAATTCGTTCAGCCGTTTTTAACAAACATCCATAGATCCATTTTTCTTTCTTTTAACTTTAACTTTAACTTTCGTGTTTATAATACCAGTAGCAAATAGAATTAAAGTCAAAAAAAGTATCTTCTGTTTTAGAGGCGTTCAGAATCAAAACAAAACAATTCAACAACATGTAAATGCTCCCACATAACAATATAGGTACTCGCGAAGAGGCTATCTCGAAACCCGAGATGGCCCAGGGTCAGTCGGGTTGCGAGGGATATGCTCTATGGGCAACCTTACACCCCGGCGTCTGTAGAACCGAGACGGCGTGCGGTTTTAGTCGGTTCAAGCCTGACATAACCGCCCCCGCTGGCCGGCGGGGGGTACCCGATGGGATTTCCGCACGGAAAAAGTAAGCACCTATTAATATTGTTCTAAAACAAACGATCTTTAAATTAAGTCGTATAATCTAAGGATATAACATGCTATATTGACAGTATACACAACGATAGTGTTGCCAGGTAATATATTTCTAATATTCTAATTTTAAAAGTTGACTCACTGCCTGTTTGTTTTAGTTTTCGCGCGCTCTGTTGGCGCTTAAATTTAGTATCGACCAGCACTCATTTCACAACGACTTTTTATTTTTATTCTATTGGAGATTGATGTTAACATGAAGAGTACCGATTTAAATGATTTGCATTCAACTAAAGACTCGCTCTGTGTTAGTCATTACTTTCTTAGAATGTATTATGAAGGAGGAGAGGATTCATAACCTACTAACATTAGTTCTTAAGTTAAATTGTTACTAACACTATGGATCAATGGTCTGAAAATAAATGAATTTTAATTTAATTTATACTTATTACACTATTATGGGCTAGATAATCGTGTGGATATAAATAAATGTAGCGTACATTTCGAGTAGGTACTCTATAGTAATGAAATAGGTCTACAACATCAAATAGCGACTGTTGAGGGTGGATTAGATAGTCATGCGGCCGACAATAGTACCAGAGACAACGAACTTATACGCGTCGTGCTAAGATCCTTCGGTCCACCAGGGAAGAAAGTTGCGCACAACTTGTTTGAAATCGTCAAGGTGAAATTGGTTTCTAAGAAAGTCGCTTTGTAAGGGTCGTTTTTACAAGAGTGACTTACTTAGTGTAATACACCTCTGTCTACCCCTTCGGGGACACAGGCGTGAAGTTATGTTTTATTATGTTATGACTTAGATAAAAGACAATTTAACCCAAATAAAACGTATACAAAAAAAGAAATACCAAATAAAAAGTAGACAGCTAAATGGGAGAAGCAGTATTCAATTGCAAATTCATTCAAATTCATTCAAGTAACGCCTTCAAAATTTGTGTTCCGAGAATTTTTCGTAAGAATTGCAAGAGTTGCAAGAAATAATCTCCACAAGCGCCATTGGTAAAAACTACGCAATTAACTATCGACTTCGAGGATATGATACTAACCTAATGGACATTCTTTTCCAATGGGTGGTCAAAGATAAGTAGAATAGCTTATGCAAAATAGTGTTACCCTACTGTTAGGAATGAGCCAAAGCTAACACTCCGTAGGCCGCATTAATAAAATAGTTATGACCAATGAAGCTATAATAATATTGTGCACCTTTTATGGTTCTTCGTTCATTTATAGATAAAACTGTGAAATACTAATTTGTTTACACAGTCCTATAAATGGAGATTAGTTCTGAATATAGCACGACGTTTTTAGGGTTCCGTAGCCAATAATAAAAATATAATATGTATATTAATGTAAACTTCCACCGAAAATTGGTTTGAACGAGATTTAGTAAGTAGTTTTTTTGAATACGTCATAAATCGTAAAGCGCAATTTACGTTTCATTCAATCAACTCAAATATAAAAAATTTACTTGCTGCTACGGAACCCTTCATGGGCGAGTCTGACTCGCACTTGGCCGGTTTTTGAACCTATACGACTGTCAAACAAAAAAAATAATACTTTTATTTTAAATATTCACTGTCAAAGTTAAGTAAATGTACAAATGTGGTTACAAATTTTATATCTAACTAAACTAAATAAAACTAAAATAAAATAAATAATTAAAAGAAACTTAAACCTAAAATGCATCGTGGAATTCCTCCGTATCGCATGCCTCCTGTGGTAACGTGCCCAGAAGACTGGCAGCATTGCCACGTTGTATGGCAATAATTATTCTCTGTGCTAAAAAGAAGCCAGCCTTCTGGTCACGAGAAGCGTCGATAATGCGTGTTGCAATCTCCCTGAAGAGACTGCGAGCACTCGGACCCCATGCCCCTAACGTTTCGACTCCAAACGGCACAAATTCATAATCTCCAATTAAGTTTGAGTATTTGCGCCGTTTGAGAGTCTCCGCAGAAGCAGCAGCAGCACCGGCACAGCCAGCCGTGCTGGCTAAATGGGTAGGAGCAATGGTGTCGACGCATGTTGCGTCCCAAACCAGATTCCTACCCATTTTCCATGGCATTAATGACATACCGTCCGGTCTCTTGCCATCGTCGCGTGCCAAACCATTTGGTTCAAGTACAGCTGGCACACCGGCAGTGACAAGAGCACGTCGGATTATGTCATTGAGGCTGGCGTGCCGTGGTATTCGCCCAGCGCTCCTGCAGCACGATAAGCCATGGTGTCCGAACCTGTCGACGGCTTCTCCACAGCGACATCGATGCGGAGAAACACACGGGGCACCTAAACGAAGGCATGTTGCAATGCGGAAGGTAGTGTCATCTAACATAGTTCCTACGTTAGATGAAGGAAGAGCTTGTAACCAAAGACCCGACTCCCACACTCCTTCCGCCAGCAAACGGGCACACTCTGCAGCATTAGAACATGTATTTATTAAATGTTGTCTTACTAAGCTTCAGTCTAATAACATTCATTCTAGTACAGCGCGACACATTTATTGAGTTCACAGGTTTAGTAGCGCTATAAAATAAGGGAGATAGCATACAAATTAAATTTGAAGGACTATTGCCTAGCGTTGTTTTGAAAAAAAATATTTGCGATTTGCGTGTGAACTGCAAAAGTTAATTTACTTCGTTCATGAGATGTCATAAGTCATGGGCATGTTGGCAATAAATAATATAACTGTGCTTACATTACAGGACATGCCTCTACTATTGAGACTGAAGAAAGTTTGATTACATAATAAATATTATAGAAAGTCGGCAGGTTAATATTCATAAAAACATACAGGTCTTCTGCATGACATTTACAACTCGGTTCCCTAAGCTTTTGACGATTTACGATCATGTCAGTGGCGTTAAGGCGACAGTTCCTCTTCCGATTTCATTTCCGTTTAGCTTGAATAGCTACTTGTATGTCTTCAGAACAAGAGACTAACGGCCAAAGCACACACGCTACTTTTAATGAAATCAAATCGACGGTAAATATGATCGAAGTGCTGATTCAATGTCGTAGAATATTTATTTATATATTTATTTATTTAATGTGGATTGAACGGTACATTTTCCATGGCATCGCTACTACGGTACTCTACTACAGTCTGGAGACAATCCCAATGGCGGCGTTACATGGATGACTTAATACTTACCAGTATGAAATCTAAGGTCCACCTTAGATTTCATACTGCCCAGTGTTAAGTGAAGGATGTGATATCTGAAAATTAAGCTTCCATTCTCTTAACATCACTCCTCATAACTGATACTTATAAAAGGTACTTGAACTACTTGGATATGTCACAAGCGTTTCTATGGGCCCTGAAGAAAGTACGTAGATGTGGAATGAACAAATTGATACACGTATATAAGTCCGTACTCCGTTGATTGCATTACCCCTATATCAGTGTTCGCGGAAATGTGCGAGTCGAAGCTTGTTAAATGCCAAGACTTCATAACCGCACCGTCTTAGAGATTCCAGGATTCTTTCCGCTTACCTTGGCGCGTTGGTGCAGCCGTTGCCTATAGTATTTGGTACTGGTGACTGCAGGAAGACATGCGGTACTGTCGGTTCTTTCATGGGCCCGACTGCTATCGGTTACTGCACGGGCTCAAGTTTTATCGGACGCATGGATGAGAAACTCGTGAAAGTAGAAAAGTTTAAGTTTTGGACTTGGCAATTGTAATTGTCTACTTGTGGAAAGTTGTTTCTGCAATCATTGTATTGATAGCTGATAACTTTATTTACCACCAGAAGAGGCTTCCGTTAACCGTGGATTAATTGAAGATATCACTTAGGTCACAGACCTAGTACCTATTTACTTTGCCATATTTAAGCGCTTGGGTGCTCCTAAGATGGCAGGAGTTGAATGCCCTGCCGCACTTAGTACCATGATGTTTCTTTTCTGATGTATTATTGAAAAATGACTTAGACATTACAGTTTATTTATTTATTTTTATATTAAAGTACCTTAACGTGTCCACTTATTACACGTCACCGTTTGTCTCTGGCGCAAAGTCTAAAGTCATAATAATGTTTCATAAGTAGGTATCATTATTATTAGCGAAGCTGTCACCATATGGTCGGTGCCCACGCGTGACGTTGGCCGTGGACCTATTGAAGACCTTGCTTACGACACATCGTTTTTATTCTTTCATATTTTGTTGCGTAGGTGTTCTAAGATGGCTTTTATATATAAATGTCTCAATTGGATCTGCATATTGTACACCTACTTCAGGAAATATGTAAAAAAAATACTACACATGCGTAAGGAAAGGGGGGTGGGGGGGTGGTTCATTTCGTTTCACCACCAGGCTAACCATGGGAGTGTCACACATGAATTTGCCAAGCTATAGTAAGGTACTATTTAATATGTATTCTGTGCTACTAGAGTAGCAAATAAGAGCACAGCTCACCTGCGGGTAGGTAAACTGTTACCGTCTTTGCCTATGAATTTGTCATATCATTGGATGCCATTGTCAAAACTGGACCAAATTTAAATGGAACCAACCACGCGGGAAGCCCCAGCTCTCAAATATAAAAAAAGAATCATCAAAATCGGTACACCCGGACGAAAGTTCTAAGGTAACAAATTTAAAAAATACAGTCAAATTGAGAACCTCGACCTTTTTTTGAAGTCTTTTGAAAATGGGAAGTTAGGGCTCCAGGCACCAGTTATATAATACTTTTATTTGAAATGTGTAAACTTAATAATACACGGAATAATGCACATACCTACCTACACTCCATAATTATTCATCAACCAAGCGTGATATGTCAAAAGCAATTTGCGGACGCCTGGGACAGCCTCCAATAACGTTGTTATGTTGCCAGCGGCGCACTAAAGTCTAGGCCCAGAATATTGGAGCTGGGCAAGTTGGACACGTTTGGACGTGAGGCCTTGACCCACAACGGGCTCGTGTCGATACTGGGCGATCGGCGACTATATCTCGCTGTTTCCAATGATACGTTTTAATAACTGTTTGTAACGACTCGTTGGATAAATTATTCATAGGTAAGGTTTTCTCATTAACACGGTTCTGATCATGGATGTTTTATTATTAAAATAACTTTTGATAGGTAGCTACAAAGTTTATTTTCGGTGAATAAAGCAAGTAGGTTTTGCGATGAGGAGTCTTGTTGTAAATACGCACGCCTCTGTATCCTTGGTGGGCTATGAGTTACGAGACACTCGTATTTCAAGTTTAAGGAGGAAATGTCACGTTTTGGAGGTGAGCTTCTTAGCACCAAACAGGTACTTACTTTTGCTTAAACCCGTGCTAAAGTAAATTCTTACCAAATTTCCTGAAAAAACCAGAATAACCCAATAATATCTATTTTATTGCTAATAGCTTTTGCCCGCGGCTCCGCCCAAGTAGATGTCGGTTATCGCGACAAAACATAGCCTATGTCCTTTCCCAAGGTCTAATCTACCCCTGTACCAAATTTCAGCAAAATCGGTTCAGTGGTGTTTGCGTGAAAGCGTAACAAACAAACTTACATTCGCATTTATAATAGTATATAGGATAGGATAGTACCTGACGACCTCAAGTTCAGCAGTTGCACCGTTGCGCCACCTAGGCAGTTTATTACATATCTACGTAAGTCTGCCTAAGTACATGACATGACATGACAGACAACATTTTTTCACTTGCTACAACCCTGGCATACGTCCTTTGCTTCTATTTTCATAATTGTTTTAATACATGCTCCCCGGTGACGAGTACTCATGATCTAGCGTTTCCTTAAAATGTCTTCGATTTGATTATCAGGAATTAATCTGAAATTATCGTAAATTTAACTAGATCTGTCTGAAATATGTCAGTTCTAGATTCGTCATCTAGACCTGACATATTTCTTTACTCGAGAGCGATAAAATATGTGGTCCTTGTGGAACTTACTGTATCGTGGGAAACAAATATACCGAAGGACCACACAATAAAGAAAAATAAATACTATGATCTCACAAACGAATTAACCAGAAACGGTTACGTGGTTAATTTCTATGCAGTAGAAGTGGGAGCGAGAGGCATACCTGCAAAATCTCTCTATAACCTACTTAAAGATCTAGGCTTATCGAGAGCTACAATAAGCTCATTACTAGGACGAATGTCTGAAGCGGCACTAGTAGGTTCACATCAAATTTGATTAGGCAGGGAGGGGAACTTGGGTAGTGAAGGTGAGTGTTGATGTACATCAACAAAAGGGGCCCCTTCTAAACCTACACTTGGGTCGCAAGTCCCAAGCACTGTCCCGAGATCCCAACTCAGCACCGCGATGGATCCGGCACCCGCACGGAGAATCCATGGATTGCTAAGAATATCGGTCTATAAAGAATCTCACGAATGCAAATTGTTGGATTTTTATTTTTTTGCAATGACGTTGCAGATCCGAGCTTTGTGTACCTAAATTAAACATTGTGTTTCTATATTGGTTGTATAGGTTGTATAAACCCTATGGTAAAACAAATGCCGCGCCCTTTCCTGCCGAACCCCTCACGGCTGAGGTGCCTTCGAGCCGAGAGTCATTTGTAAAAGTCACGCATCCACCCGCTTGGGCTAGATAACAATGCTTTATTGCTAAGTGGCGAGCCACAGCAACAATGATGGTTGAAGGGGACATCAAAATCATCGTTGTGAATCTACCATCAGAAGCTGAAATAATAAAATAAGAAATAAGCGCATATACCTTCTTTAAGATTTTTTTTATTTTAATGTTACCGAAGATGTCAACGTCAAAAACCACGAGGTTGAAATAGGTTGACTACGTAAGGAAAGTACAATAATTATATTCTCCAAAGACAAGTCAATGAATTCTGTATAGTCGTAGATTATGTAATCTGTGGTCGTAGATACACTTAAAACTTCGTAAAATATAGATGCGATGCGGTGTAGCTTCAGTAACTGAAGGTTACTCTCACACAGAGATAGAAACCTTAATTCAAAATATCCAAATCCATATAAGAATGCTAGGTAAAAAAAAAAAAGGTACTGCTCAGTAAAATCATACCAAAGGTACAATGATTTTGGGGTGCGACTGGTTCTGGCGGACTGCCCGGCGTGGGAGGCGCCGAGGCGTGACCTCGTGGCAGCCATCGGGGTGGGAGTCCTCTCGCTCGGCAGCAAAATTGCGGCAATGGTGCGGAGCGCGAGCGCGTGGGCCGCCGCCACCTCCTTCTGTGAGCATGTAATGCTCGCGAAGGAGATGGCGGAGCGCGTCCGGGAGAGATTTAGAACTCTCCCGGCCCGCCGAGCCCGCAACTTGCTCGCCGCGTGTCGCAGGCGACTCAGGCGCCGGAGGTCGCTTAACGACCTCCGTCCTCCATGAGCGCAGGCCTGGGGGTGACAGGCGAGGCCGCTTGTCACCCCAGCAGAAGCAGGCCGGGACGGTGGGGCGACTAGCGCCCAGGGATTGAAAACGGTTCCAAAATACCGGTAAAATACTGGTGTTTTGGGGTTCCGGTACCTATACCGGAACAGGAACCAGAACCTAAATTCGAACCTTTAAGAACCTTTATTTTACCGGTTCTTTGGCAAAGCGAGTCTAAACTTGTTTTTTGAGGTGCGTTCAGGTGACAGGCACGATGCAGCGCGTGTTTGTAGGAAATCACATTTGTATTGGTGTTTGGTGAATCTTCTGTTACCAACGCGCGCTTCAGTCGCTCGTATTCGTATTGATAAAATTACTGTTTTAAAATCACGTAATCTATACATATAAATAAAATTGGAGTGTCTGTTTGTAATGTTGAATACTACATATGTATATGAATATATATATGGTACATACACCAATATAACATTTTTTACAATTTTTGTCTGTCTGTTTGTTCCGGCTAATCTCTGAAATGGCTGGACCGATTTTGACGGGACTTATTGGCAGGTAGCTGATCTAATAAGGAGTAACTTAGGCCACTTTAATTTTTCAAAAAGTATTAGGGCTCCGCGCGAAATAAAACCCAGATCTAAGTCCACGCGAACGAAGTCGCAGGCACAGCTAGTTTAATAATAATAAATACTAATAGATAAGGACAGAGATGGAGCCGGCGCTGTCGTGCGAGCGAAATCGCGTTGGCTGCCGAATGTCGCCGAATTAACGCAACCACAAACATTGTATTATTAAAACACTGTTTAGCTGCCCAAGTCATTTTGAACTGTATTTATTACAAAAATAAAAAGAGTGTGTGACCACACGAATGAAGTAAAACTTTACGTAAACGCATATACGCGTAAGGTAAAGGCACCTAATACCGCCAGTTTAAGCCATGCTCATCTTGACATACAAAAAATAAGCACATGTTCAATAACTAGAATAATTTTGTATTATTTTTCAGGAGCAGAAATGATCTTTTTACTCGATTATAGAAATAACTAGCAAGCATAAAAGAAAAATAAAATAAAAATAGTTATTTATGAAATGGGCTCAGCCCCTATCATCGACCCCATGCATGTGTAAAACCCTAATACCGATTTTGTGGCACCTATTACCGACTGCTAAATTAATGAAACAATTCAAGTTAAATAAAATGCTTCTTTATGTTTATTTACATTATCATTAGGTATTATTAGAAAAAACTACATTATTTTAATTAACCAGTTCTTCAAAATTTAAAGTATGTGTTACTGAATATGTATGTGCTTACAGTCGACAAAAGAGATAAGTACACTTTTTCATATAAATTTGTATGGAAAGGTGTCTACTTGTTTCCTTTGCCGACTGTACCATGATAAGAAAAAATTAAAAAGAGTAAAAATATACTATTATTAAACAAATGAACGCTCGTGCTTCGAACTAATTTACTATAGAATCATATTATCAGAGCCCATGATATCAATCCTAGTTCGATCACATTACTAGGTGATATATATAAACAGTCAGGTCATAAATTCTGTCACATGTTTAATATAAAATAATTGAAACAAGTTCATTCATTATGTAATCATTTATATACCAAAATGAACTTAACAAAACATAGATTCTTATGACAATCAAGTTTATTCAAAATGACCTCCGTGATTTTGAATACAGGCCTTCAATCTGCGCGGCCAGTCGTCTATCGCAGCACGAACGAGGTCCATGTCAATATCGGCGGCTGCCTTAATCAAGGATGTCTTCAGTGACTCCAAATTGGGATGAGGCTTTGAGCACGCCTTTTCCTCCAAGTGTTGCCATATCTTGTAATCTAACGGACTCAAATCTGGACTGGAGGAGGGCCAGTCTTCGTGCCGGATGAAGTCGATTTCAAGCGCCGCCAGCCAGTCTTGTGTGCTCTTCGCTCTATGAGCTGGCGCCGAATCTTGTTGGAATACCCAGTGCCTGTTATTGAACATGGTATGAGAAACAGGTTCCACAAGGTTCGTCAGGACTGTATTTTGATACACAACTGCATTCGTTTTCACACCTTTCTCACAAAAATGTACCTCTGTTAAGCCCCAATAAGAAACTCCCAACCATACCATGAGCGAGGATGGAAAATGACCTCGTTGGACACGCGGAATACGGTTGCTCGCTTCTTCACTACTGTGTGCGTACACCTTATCATTTCGTTTGTTGTAGCTCTCTTCTACGGTAAAATTTTTTTCATCCGAAAAAAGAATTTCCCGATATTTTTTTCTCGCGTACCGCTTCAACAAAGCGCGGCATCTCTTCAGTCTCAGGTCCATTAGACGAGCATTTAAATGATGTCCTGTTTTTCTTCGATATGCCCCAAGCCCTAAGTCTTCATTTAACACCCTTTTCACCGTGGTTCTGCTTAACCCCATCTGAAGGGCCAATAGTTTCTGCTTACGTTTGGGATTTCTTTGAATTCGCGCCTTCACAGCTTTTATCACTGCTGGAGTCCTAACAGACCGACGGCGACCACTTCTTGACCTGTCATCTACACTAGAGTCTTCATTGTATCGTTTGATGGTACGATAAACGAATCTTTTGGTTATATTCAAATTTTTCAGTATGTCAAAAATTTGAATTGGCGCTTAACCGCAACGATGCAACGCAATAACTGCAACACGGTCTTCTTTAAGCGTCCACTCCATATTTAAAAATGAGTAAAATTCTAAAAAGTATACATTTTTATTTTCATGAACAATTCGAAATTCGAATTCCATAAACTTTTTTGTGGCCAGCATTCTAAAAGAAAAGTTTTTACTGTGTGACAATACTTATGACCTGACTAGGTATTATTACTCGCGTCTTTAGTAGGAGAACACGAAATGGCTATGCTGCCAGGCTAAAAACCAGGTGGTGATACGGGAAATCAATTTTAACAAGCTAAAAACATTCGATGTTTTACATGATGAGATTACCAGAAAAATCCAGGCTCATGTGCAAGATCATTAAAATTCAGTGTATTTCTAAACACTGGCGAAAGTGATGGCAGCAATAATTATAAGTCGCAAAAAAGCACTATCGTTCTCAACGATAGATAGATAAATTGATGTAACATTATGTTACTGCTGCCATCACTTTCGCCAGTATTTAGAAATGGCAGCAGTGGCAGTTCATACACATAATTTGAAGATCTTTCATAAATGAGCATGGTAATCTTCGATCGATCGATTTTTCAAATTGATTTTTGGTATCCCCACCAGGTTTTTAGCCTGGCAGCATAGCCATTTCGTGTTCTCCAATTAAATACGCGTCTAATGATACACATTTCATCCGATATTCTGATTGAACTAGGATTGGTGTCATGAGCTCTTATATTATCTCTATCTGTACGTTAAAAACTGCAATATTACATGTGGGTCGGTTTTAGGATTTTTCTATGAAAAATCGTAAAACCTGTTACCGACCCATTAAAATTTATATTTACTACGTAATTTTATTACTTTTATGTACATTTATATGGTTATATGATTGCAGTAACCATGAATATTTAATGTTAATTTTATTATTTAATTTTAACCGTAAAATACATCAATTGACAAATATACATCCTAGGGAAATCAAATATTTGCACAAGAATAAAATTGATTTTCACAGCTATCGGTACAACTAAACATATGACGCTAATAGCTCTAATAAAGCTTGACATACTAAGATATTAAATTGGTATAGCCCACTATTTATTAATAGACGCCTTATAACAAAAAAATATGAAATTAAAATACTTTGTAAAAACCCAACCCATGGGTTGTATTAGGAATAAAATGGTGAATATGGCTCCTATCACCGCCACTTTTTAATATTGAATTTTAGGCAAATTAAAGCTATATGAAATGTGCGGGATTTGCGGTGTCCGACGAGAAACTATTAATTTTGAAAATAAAAATTAAATTAAAATTTGAAGTCACTGGTTTACGCACACAAGCAAGTAATGAATGTGTGCATTACAAATACTTCTTTATTTTATTTGTCTAAAGAAAACATTTGTCTTACATACAACAGCCTAAAATGACGATTTTATGAATGGGTCGGAGATTGGTGCCAATTTTAAGGGGTCGGTATTCGGTGCCTTTACCTTACTTAGTTTTATTATCCATCTTGGCGACAATCTATGTAGTTGTAAAGTTCCAACACACTTGTGATTATGTTAACGAACAAGGTAGACGCGGAAACATGAATGGCGGCAAAATGACAAAACAACTTGCTTTGTCTGGCTCGGCCGAGACACGAACATCAATAAATTTCGGTTATTCATTCCCTTCCCCGAACACACATCCCCTCTTCCGTAAGGAACCTTTAAAACGGATGACAAGGAACCGGTATAACATCCGATTTAAAGGTTCTAGGAACCGGTATTTAGAACCGGTACATCGGAACCCAAACCGGAACCGATACCGGAACCGGAACCGTACCGAAAAGAGGAACCTTTATAAGAACCTAAATGTAGAACCAGAACCGAAATTGGTACCGGTTTTCAATCCCTGCTAGCACCCCTCCCCCAAACCGGGGCAAGACGGGGACACCGTGGTTCCCAAACTTGAGGGGGCCATCTCGAAACCGGAGATGGCCCAGGGTCAGTCGGGGTGTGTACACCCCGGCGTCTGTAGACCCGAGACGGCGTGCGGTTTTAGTCGGTTCAAGCCCGACATAACCGCCCCCGCTGGCACGCGGGGGGGTATACGAAGGGATTTCCGCACGATAAAAAAAACAAAAAAAGGGTGCGACTGGTTGGATCACCTCCAAGTTTGGTGCACCCTGGGCAACGTGGGCGATGACGCATCATTGATTGCTGCTCTGGAGTAGCTGGCGTCAACGTCAACGGCCAAGAGTCTGACTAACCGGCCCTTTTCAGGGCCAGCTACCCCATTGCACGAGGGGGTCGGGGTATGGCGGGCCTGCAAGGCCCGCGGGGAGGCGTGGTCGCTCCAGGTACCCCTCTGCTGTTATCAGAGGGGACACTACGAATGGCCCAGGGTCAGTCGGAGTGCGAGGGATATACTCTATAGGTAAACTTACACTCCGGCGTCTGTAGACCCGAGACGGCGTGCGGTTTTAGTCGGTTCAAGCCCGACATAACCGGCCCCGCTGGCCGGCGGGGGGTATCCGAAGGGATTTCCGCACAATAAAAAAAAAAAAAAAGGTACAATGATTTTCTTAACCAAGACATGAAGTTTAAAAGCTAGGTTAAAATATAGCAAGCAATAAAGGTAGTGAATTTTATAATAGTTCTGTGATTAAAAGTTCCCTCAAAATTATAATTATACCGAGTTCTCTAGGACCCACAGATTAGATCAACGTCAACATCGAGATGGTACTTGCTTAAGTACTGCAATTATGTGAATGTTATGATGACAAGCATATAATCTAACGTACTATATAATAAACCTTTCCGGGAGCACATAGGAAGCTTTTTGGCCTCACTGTTTACCCGGTGCATTTTATGACCGGGTGATCAACTAGTCCGATCGTGGGATCATGGAGGTGTTATCTTATAACTATGTATTTGCTTTTAAATGAAATGTACCTCAGAGATTTCCGATTGACAACCTGAACTGAAGGTTTTGTGTTTATTCACGAAATTTTCATTTTAATAATAAGTAACACTATGACTATGACATTTTCCTTATGTGACCTCTACGTTATTTATTAAATAAAATTGAAAGTAATCAGTGTAGTACGAGCGAGCACAAAAAAATATGAATGAAGTTGCGCACACGCACGCTCCATATACGGTGGCGGTTATCTGCGCGTGCTTCAAGCTATGTGACAACATTTGCATAAATTTCGAAGTATAATAATTATGCAATATGCCTTGAAGGCATTTGATGGTAATAAATCGTGGGAACACAGTTGTGTCGGATTCACAAATATAGATACAGACAGCAACGAAAACGACTCTATAGCCAGTTACATTAAGCGTTCTAGTGCTGAAAGGTGAATATCTTTAAATATTAACATTATTATATTAATAATATTTTTAAGAAGCTTCCAGGACTATAGATTTTCCGGACGGATACTCTGTAGTCCTTAATAGTCTGACTCGATCGGGGAATCATCACCACTTGGTACCGACGACGTATCACGTATCGGACGCCTCGGATGCGATCGGAATCCTCTCTTCTTTTCCTTTTCTCGCCCTAACTAGTCCATTCTTCCGGTAGGATGCGAGTCATGGAGTCCTGTTTTATATAAAGTCTAAGTAAAATTGTGCAACCTGTGCCAATTTAATACAGGAGAAAAGCACGAACTGATGGAAAGAGATTGAAATAAAACTATTTTTAACGCATTGTATCGTGATTTATTTGATGTTATTTTATATTTTACATTGATCCTGACGTTTCGGTTGCTTTTCAGCAGCCATGGTCACGGGGACCTTCCGCCAGTATCATGATGGAAAGAGAATTAACCTATAAAGAGATGATCTACATTTTTCGCAAAATTGTCAATATCTAGTACGAGTAGTACCAAGGATTAAATATGGTATAATATAATATCCTCTTAGGTGGTTATAAACATTATATTATAAACATTCTAACTGTAGTGTCTCAATATATTTTTGAAAATCTTTTGTATGTTAGAATAAACATTTCCAATTTTTTATGGCTTTGTGATGTACATAACGTAAATACTAGACATAAAAACAATCTTGTGGTTTGTAATAGTCGACTCCACAAGATCAGTAATTCCTTTCAGGGTAACTGTATACGCTTCTACAACAAGACAAGCTTCCAAGTGAAATGAAGAATCTCCCTCTTAAAAGACAAATTAAAAGTAAACTCTGCCAAAAAGGCCATTATAAAATTCAAGACTATTTAGATGACAAACAAGCTTGGATATGAACTGTTTGCTCTCTCTCTATGCTACTCAAATGAAATATTGTAATTAGGTTAAGTAAACATGTTTGTAAATAGACCAAAAAAAAAACAGCCCGCTGAGTTTCTTCTCAGGACAGGGCCGCGTTTCGAACCGGTGGTCCATTTGCCAAACAATTTTTTTTTGACGTTTTGTAAGTTCCGTATTAATGGTCTATACAGAATAAATGAATTTTGACTATGACTTTGACTATATATATTGTGTGAAACGAAAAATACAGAAGTTATCAAAATACCGGTGCTTACACCTCACGTTTTAAAAATATTTCTTGTCATAAACAATGTTACGGTTTACGTGACTCGGAGTACTCGGACATAATGGATAGTGCGGCGGCATTCAGCGATGTTATCTGTGGAATGTGCGGACGAGACCATTCTTGTACTTCAATGGCGTTAGTGAAAGTTTAAGATAACAGTAATGTTTAAATTGTTTGTTGGCGTTGTCTTTCGTTTGGAAAGGTGAAATAAAAGTTACAATTTTGTTTTTGTTTAGATTTCAATCCCATAGATAGATCATAAGCTTACTAGTAGATAGCATTTCACTTTTAAAGTTATCCTTTGTTTAATTTTTAAAGGAAAGCTTCAGTAACTAAACCATTTTTTGTATGATTGTGGGGGAAGGGAGTAATATTTCTTTTTTTTAATTTTCTACATCATTATTTTTTACCTTCAAAAACATAATGCACCGAGGCCTAAAGCACAGATGGATGGATTTTGGGATTTGAAATAGGATATGGCAAAGAAGGAAGTGAGGAGATGACGTCAGACAGGAATGTATGAAGCAGAATAGCATGTTGCGCCAAGCCTAAATTATTGAGACAATTACCTGAATGTCGATGATCACCCGCAATTTTTCAAAACCTAATCCTTATTCGCAGGTATCCCGGCTGGTTATCCTCCACGAAGAAGCAGAAGATGGCAACGCTATGCCGGACCTGGCGCGGCCGGTGCAGGCCGTGTCGCTCGCCGTCACCAACCTCGTCAAGGTATGCCTTCAACAAATTCCTAGCGTTCACCTTTTACTTGGCAGAATTTATCGACTGGTTGGAGGAATACCTATCTGAAAACTTATTGCAGGTTGGCCACGAAACTATCGAGTCGTCGGAAGACGCCATGCTCAGGCAGGACATGCCGGGCGCGCTGCAGCGCGTGGAGACGGCGGCCACGCTGCTGCAGCAGGCCTCCGACATGCTGCGCGCCGACCCCTACTCTGGCCCCGCTAGGTTCGCGACCTTTACTATAATCGACTACTGTATGTGCCGGAGCCAGCACATATATGGGTGTGGAAGAGTTATGGGAAACAGGGGGTGTACTTACGGGCTGGTGGCTGGCGCTGAGGAGTTCAGGAACTCGGGCACTTTATTTCTTTACACTAAATGCCAATTGTTTATAGATTGTTTATATTTGCATGAGCCGACTAGGAGTGCAGTAAACACATTAATTTTAATGAGCCGATTAGGAGATGTACTAAACACTTTCTTTCAAGGGTTTTAATGAATTGGTATCGCACGGGCGGATTACGGGAACAGTTCTCTCTCGTCTCATCAGTCACTGACACACGGAACGTCAATTTCACACTTCGCGTTCCGTTCCTGCAAACGTCTCGCTTATGCGGCGAGAACAACTACTTTTATGACATTTTGCACACAGGTCTTTTAACGACCTCCGTCCTCCATGAGCGCAGGCCTGGGGGTGGCAGGTAAAGCCGCCTGTCAACCTAGCAGAAGCAGGCCGGGACGGTGGGGCGAATAGCGCCCCTCCCCCAAACCGGGGCAAGACGGGGACACCGTGGTTCCCAAACCCGAGGGGGCCATGTCGAAACCGGAGATGGCCCAGGGTCAGTCGGGGTGCGAGGGATATGCTCTATGGGCAACCTTACACTCCGGCGTGCGGTTTTAGTCGGTTTAAGCCCGACATAACCGCCCCCGCTGGCCGGCGGGGTGGTATGCGAAGGGATTTCCGCACGAAAAAAAAAAGGGTATCTTTCCAGGATGCGCGCGTTGCAAACTTATTAGTCAACTTACTTTAGTTCGTGATTAATGGTTCAATGATCTCGCTTAAACATGTATAAAATACTGTAATAGGAAATGTGAATTAAATGAATTAAAATAATTTATTTTGCGAAATATGGGTTCACGACATCTTGTTAGTATAATTTGTATCGACATGCTCGCCAATACGGGACGCAGATTAGATAATTTATTACATGTTTTAACTTGCCATGTTTACATTATATCTTAATATTAACTAAATAATAATTCAATGAAATTTATCGCAATTAGTATGCTTACTTTTCCTATGGATTTAGATCGGAATAAAGAATATCTAGGACGGGACTGGAACCCGCGACCAGTTCCTTACAGGGGAATGCTCTGACCAACTGAGCCACCTAGACACGTCCCAGGTCCACGTCGCGGGTTCAAGTTCCGTTCTAGATGTTCTCTTTGTAACCTTTTTTCTTATTAGGGTTACACACCGGCTAGACCAGGTGAGCAACGGAGTTCTTAATCCCAGGGCGCCTTTCTACAGAGGTTCTTAGGTGGTGCACAGGTTAGCTGATCTCCAATGAAACTCAAGGATCAGTTGTACATACATATATTTATAAACAGAGAAATAGAAAAGTCACAGATAGATATACAGTAGATAGTCACACATAAAATAGGAATACAGATATATATAAGTTAGGTTAAGAGGTCACAGCACACAGACAGATACACAGAATAATTTACACAGCAAGATACAACAGAACACAGGTACAGGTACACTCATATGTAGACATGCAATTACTTTCGTACCCAGGGGTGATTCTCAAAGATGCCAGTCAGTAGTGACACAGCTCAGTAATACTATACACCAGCCTCGCGCCGCTCAGCAGTAATGCAATGAACAAATATAATAAGTAAATAGCTTGACCTTATGGATCTCGTGTATACGCGGGGCCCACAATGGCTGGGCACCGGCAGAACAGATCCCGGAACTTTCCCTGCGATCTGCTTCCCAATGGCAAGGTATCCAAGCTACCACGATTGACCATCTCAGAGTCACTGCTGTCTGACTATATTTTATGGGTTCTTTCCAAGAACTAACGACCCTGTGATGAAGATATACAACTTTTATCAATAACACATCCCCATTATGCGAATATACTGACAGCAATGGAATAAAATAACTTACCAGATCAAATCTGGGAACACACACGAACTATAACCTCCAAATCGGGTAATATATTTTTCTCAATAATATCAGTTCACAAAAATAACTGGTATGGACACAACTAATGACCTCTCAAACAAAAAATGAATCATAGGGTCACTGCGACCATCCTTATATATCAAATTAATTCTAGATCTTGCTAGAATAGTACCTATGCGGATATCCAACTCGAAACTTCCTTGAGACTGACATGACAACAATTCGTGATCCGAACGTATAACTCACGCCATCTGACGGGGAATCGCTAAAGTCAGCCACATCGATGCAATGTAGATGCACAGTAGTTGCGACTGTGTCCTACAGATGGCGCTAACCACAATTACACCTACCTACTCAACGGTATTGCATAGTTACATCTTTATCCGATCTAAATCTATAAATAATACTTATTTTTTAAAACAGAAAATTGCAGTACAATGAGGTATGCCCGCGATCGTATTCCTCTTTTTCCCATTGCTTCAATGATTGTAATTGAAAACCCAAGGTTTTGCATGACAGTCTAAGATTAATTTATTAATAAAATATTTTTATTCGGAACTATTGTTGTAGTTTCCCCATAAAGAAAAATTATGTATAATATGCTATAGACAAAATAATGGTTGGATATCACGAAATCTGTAGCATCGAGCAAACGGCGCTAGATTTTCTTTGATTGTCTATTTCGATTTAGTACAGTGCAGTGAGGTGCAGTCGTAGGTTTACTTCTGTGGACTCTTACAAAATGATATCCCTGTTAATAATATCGCAGTACGTGAATTCTTTGTAGTGCGTGTTCTAGCACACCATGTTATTTTGTATTGTATATGAATCTTATAATTTGCAGAAAAAAGCTGATAGAAGGTTCCCGAGGGATCTTGCAAGGTACATCAGCGTTGTTGCTGTGTTTCGATGAGTCTGAAGTGAGGAAAATTGTCAAAGAGTGCAAAAAGGTAAACTAATATATATATATAATAGCCTAGTGGTATGGGTAATGGACTGCTGAGACGAGGTCTCGGGTTCGATCCCAGGTTTTACCATGGCACACACCAATGACTTTTTGATGCTTTTCGAAGTTATGTGTGTATTTATCGCAGGTTTATAAGTGCCCGGTTAATGGCAATAGGCTCGCCACCTATTACATTGGGACCTAAACATAAACTGGCGAAATGTGGGTGCTAGCACCTCTGCCTACCCCTTCGGGGATCTAGGCGTGAGTTTATGTTTTTTTATGTTTTATTTAATAAAGAGTGATCCGTATACAGCGCGGTTGCGTTATACTTTAGATGGAAAATGAAAGATAAATACTCGATCTTCAATTCTTGATGTTTAATGTTAATCAGTACATGAAACATTTGCTTTCAATTACAATTTTATAGGTAATTCTGAGACGTTAGGTCGCTCGGTGTCGTGTGTTGCTTGACCGTTCGTCAATGGCGGGGCCGTCCCCCGCCCCGTCGCCCGCGCACCATCCTTGGACGTCGTAGTGGCGGTAACATCCTCCCCCCTCTCGAACACGGTGGTGGCTCGAGGATGAAGAGTGGACCGTCCTGAAGATGTGGACGGAAACAGCGGGCACAGGTTTCTGACCGCCCGACGAAGAACACCCTTTGATGTAAGCACGTCTACAACACGTGCGGTGTCGTCTGGTCCTGGGTATAGCTTGCATATGCGCCCCAAGCGCCATTTTAATGGAGGAAGGTTAGCATCCTTCAGCACAACCATGTCGCCTTCCTTAACGCCTTCTTTGTCAGCCTTCCATTTATTACGCAGCTGTAGTTCGCACAAGTATTCGTGCCGCCATCTCTGCCAGAAATGTTGACGAATCTGTTCGATTTGGTTGTACGAACTTAAACTTGAAGGTTTGATCCCGTCTTGAGCTGGTGTGGGCAGTGCGGTTAGTGGCCGTCCGATCAGGAAGTGTCCGGGGGTAAGCGGATCGAGATCGGAAGGCTCTGATGAAAGTGGGATCAAGGGTCTGGAGTTAAGGATCGCCTCCACTTGTGTAAATAAAGTATATAATTGATCATAAGTTAAATGTGCATTTCCTAACATCCTATTAAGATGGAATTTGGCGGATTTAACGCCGGCCTCCCAGAGGCCTCCGAAGTAAGGACTGTAAGCTGGTGAGAACTTAAATTGGATACCCTTACCAGCGGCAGCGTCAAGTATGGGTTTACTGTTTGCCTCTAAGAAAGCGCGCAACTCATTGTTTGCGCCCACAAAATTACGACCGTTGTCGCAATAAATCTCACTCGGTTTGCCCCTGCGGGATATGAAACGATTCAAACATTGTATAAATTCGTCCGAACTAAGGTCAACGGCTAATTCCAAATGCAAAGCCTTGGTCGAGAAGCATACAAACAAACATAGGTAGCTCTTCAAAAGCTTACATCCGCGACCACGTCGATCCTTGATAATGAATGGCCCGGCGAAATCGACACCAGTCACATCAAATGGGTAACTAGGTGTTACTCTAGGGAAGGGTAAATTACCCATAATGGGATTAACAGTGTTGGCTTTAAAAAGTCTACATAATTTACAATTATTCACTGTAGCCCTAGCCAGTTTCCTACCTGACAACGGCCAGTATTGTTGTCTAATACTTGATAGTAAGGACTGGGAACCACTATGTAATAAGACCTTGTGTTCATTTTGAAATAGAAGTTTGGTAAATACGTCGTTAGATTCAATTAAAATAGGATGTTTTTTATCAAATGGTTCTAATGAATTTCGAATCCTACCACCAACACGTAACAAGCCATCCTCATCAATGAATGGAGCTAACGATAAGATGTGGGATTTGGAAGGTAACTTTCGATTATTATTCAAGATGTGTAATTCATTAGAAAAATGTGTAGATTGTTGTTGTTTGGGACCTAAACATAACTGGCGAATCGAGGGTGTGCAATACACCCCTGCCTACCCCTTCGGGGATACAGGCGTGAAGTTATGTTATGTTATGTTATGTTGTTTTAAAATGTAATTTAAAGCTGATTTTAATTCGTCTACCGAAAGCGGACCTAGACGTTTGGCGGTTTTATGACGTACGTTATATGTATAACGAAGTACGTAGGCCATGCTTCTTATCAACGTATTAAATTTAGAAAATCTGTCGAAATCAATTAATTTAGCAGTGTCACACGTAGAGACACCGTTGCGTACATTGAAATAACTCTTACTTTCTGGTAATTCACTGGGAGGTGCGATGTCCTGTGGCCATTCTGATGAATCTTGTTTCAGAAAGGAAGGGCCCTCCCACCAAATTATCATATCCTTGATCTTCTGAGGGTCTACACCTCGAGAAGCAAGATCAGCGGGATTATCAATACCTGGAACATGTCTCCAAGTCCCAGTTGAAGTAAGATCCTGGATCTCTGCAACACGTTTGCCTACAAAGGTTTTCAGTTCACGAGATTGAGATGAGAGCCAACCAAGAACTACAGAAGAGTCGCTCCAGTAGAACACTTTGTGTATATGAAGACGTAGAGCCTTGATTACCTTTGTACATAAACGAGAAGACAATAAAGCGCCACAAAGCTCGAGGCGCGGTATCGTCTGAAGCTTAACCGGAGCAACCTTCGACTTAGCACATAACAATCGGATGGACTTCCAGTACTATCGACTGACCGCAAGTAAATGCACGCTGCGTAAGCATATTGAGACGCGTCAGAAAATGAGTGCAGCTCAATATATGAAGGGTGGTCGCTGAGGACGTATCTAGGTATAGCTATACTCGCAAGTGTGTGTAAATTTGAAGTAAATTGAAGCCACATTGCCGCAATATCAGACGGCACGGCATCATCCCAGCCGAGCTTCGACAACCATAGCCTCTGCAGAAGAACCTTTGGAGTGATCGTGCATAAGCTCAATAAGCCAAGAGGATCAAACAACATCGCTGACTGGGATAGAATTGATCGCTTTGTAGCTAACGAAGTAAACTCAATGTTTACAGGGAAATTTAACGAGTCAGAAGTCGGATCCCACTTGAGCCCGAGTGCACTAGACTCAGACTTTAGATCAAAATTAAACGGAATGGACACACCTGCCTTATCTTTGAAGATAGAACATGAATTTGATCGAAACTTACGAAGCGGGAAGCATCCAAGTTTGAGTATATCAGTGACATTGGACACGATGACGCTTAATTCTCTTTCAGTTTGACAACCTGAAATCAAATCATCCACAAATATGTCATTTTTTATAACTTCAGCCACTTTAGGATCATGGCATTCTTGAGCGAGTTGTAATAAGCATCTAGTACTCATGAATGGCGCTGAAGCCGTCCCAAATGTCAGTCTATTTAATTGGTAGCCTTTGATTGGATGACCTTCATCCTCTCGCCATAAGATCGATTGCAAATGACGCTGACTAGGATGAACAGTTACCTGACGGTACATTTTTTCGACATCTGCGGTTACAACGTATTTGTGCTGTCTAAATCGAAGTAAAATAGAAATCAAATCGTTCTGAACCACGGGACCTACATGTTGAATGTCGTTAAATGCAATGCCAGATGATGTTTTCGCAGATGCATCGAAAACAACTCTAACCTTAGTCGTTTCACTGTTCTCCTTAATCACAGCATGGTGAGGAAGATAACAGGCATTTTCGTAAATAGGAACTTCACTCATATGCCCTAAACGCTCGTACTCTGTCATAACTGCGTTGTATTCCTGACGTAGTTTGGGATTCTTACGTAACTTACGCTCTACTTGAAAAAGTCTTTTTTCAGCAATGTGATATGAGTCACCCAAAGTATCGGGACTGGCCTTGAGTGGGATCTGAACACAAAAACGACCTTCACTGTCACGGAATGTCGTTTCCTTAAAATGAGTTTCACAAACGTTACCTTTAAGAGACTCTAAATGATGTGTGGGCACCTCCTCAAGCGCCCATAATCTCTCGAGCTGTTTCTCAACAGTTTTGCTAAAAGAACATTTGCTTTGCTCAGTTCCATGACCAACCTCACTCCCCCCCATTGGGCCAGTCACCAACCAGCCCAATTTGGAGTCAAGTAGTAAAAGTTTATTGTCACCTAACTTGAACCTATCTGAACCAATTATGTCCCAGAAGACATCAGCTCCAAGAAGTAAATCAACAGAAGAAGGGACAAAGCAATTCGGATCAGCTAATTGAATGTGACTAGGAATGTAAAGATGTTGGACGCTCAAACTACGCTGTGGTAAGTCTTCTGTAATAAGAGGAATGACAAAACATGTGACTGGAAGACTGAACGCACGATGAAGAGATGAAATTTTTAGTTTACAACGTTCAGTAATATTTAATGATGTATTGTTAAGACCTGATACACACGCGAGTTGAGTCCTTAGTGTACTGCAACCAATTCTAGATACAGCAGCGTGTGTGATGAATGAAGTTTGGCTGCCACTATCAAGCAGTGCACGTAAGATGTGAGGTTGTTTATTGACCGTGACTTCGACTAATGCTGTTGAAAGAAGAGTATAATTTGAAGTGACGGCTGACATACTAACTGTTAAAGAAGTATTGTTTGTTTGAGCAGGTGACTCGATAGTAGAAGACTTATCGGTAGGATTGGACGTATCTTTATTTGATTCGGTTGACGGTGATCGTGTTGGTGGGAGTGAGCCTTGTTTATGTAATAGAGTGTTGTGTTTCTTTCTACAGATACGACAACCACCCAATGCGCACTGGTAAGACGAATGACCAGCTCGAAGACAATTATGACATAGCTTCCACTGACTGACCTTTGACTTCCTTTCGTCAACAGGTAAAGAGGTGAATTTGGGACACACATATAACTTATGATCATTGTTACAATATAAACATTTATTTTGAACTGAAGGTCCACTAGACGATGTAACAAATGATTTTGTTTTTGTCACAGATTCACGTCTTTCAACCTTAGATGGTTTCGCTACCTGCATTGTTTCCAACACAGTGGCTTGGCGGCGTAAGTATTGGAAAAAATCTTCTAACTTGGGCGATTCTAAAGAACTTCTAAAGTCTTCCCATTTTCGAGATGTGACAGTGTCTAACTTCGCCGAGGCTATGTAAATAAGAAGAGAGTCCCAGTGCTCAGTGGGCTCCCCTAAGATGCTTAAGGCGCTCAGGTTTTTAGACATTGTATCGATGAGGTTACGAATCCCGTGAACGGATTCCTTCGGAAGAGCTTCCATTGAAAAGAGACACTTAATGTGTTCATTTATGAGTAAACGCTTATTATTGTACCTATCGCACAAAATCGACCAAGCTGTCGCATAATTGTCCGCTGAGACACGAACCGAACTGATAACTGCCCTGGCGGATCCTTCTAAATATGTCTTTAAATAATGAAATTTGCTTACAGAATCAATGCTATCGTTGTTATGAATCAAAGTTAAGTACATATCTCTAAATTCTAGCCATCTATTGTAATCGCCGTCGAAAGGCGGTAGCTTTAACGGTGGGAGCTTCAAATGATAAGAACCCGACTGAGAACTATGGCTACAATTTAAAGGATCATCCCCGCTGGAAGGCTTATTAAATTGGTCTAATGATTTTTGCGCGGAGGCGATCAACTTGTAAATCCTTGATTCAGTTTCTTCACGTTCTTCAAATTGTTTAGGATCATCGGACGCTAAAAGTTCAATTTTAGTTTGAATTTCATCGAACGTAAGAAATAAATCTTGGAATTTACTAAGTCTCAACGTTAATTCATGTGCCGGAAAAAACTCCTTTTTTGTTACATCGTAATTCCACAATGGAGTGACAAACCGGTCAAATGATGTTATACGACTTCTTATATTGCCTCTTTGCTTGATGAGCTCCTTTAAATCGGCCATATTGTAGGCGCAAACACAGAGGTGAAATAAAATAAACGATATAAAAATGCCTACTTAAAGTGATGAGATGATTATGTAAATAGGCAAACAATAAACTCACCGAGAACAAAGATAACGGTCCAACGGTCAGCTGGGCCGCGCTCAGCTGTCGCCGGCTCAGGTAGGTACGGGATGAATCACACGCAGATAACGGCCGATACCGTGTAGTAATTGCAACTATTAATTACCATATGATGCTTACTGCGCTTCAGGTGATTCGATGCCAGCTGAAATTAGTCGGCACGACTCCGGGTCAGTGGTATATAATTATAAATGCACAGACCTACGCGACTAAAGGTATTGGGAATATCATGTACTTTACGAAAAATAGAAATGAAATTAAAGAATACTTTGAAATATCGATAAGAAACTATTTGAACAAATGAATCTAATCATTTACTGAGTAATTTGTTGGAAAATATACGTTATAAATGTATAATGTAAGAAAATATTTTTTTCTTTTTATAAAATTATTGTGAGGTAGGTTGACAAACCATATGAAGTAACGGGTTTTGTAAGATAATTTACACAAGTAAGGGGCTAAAGTATGGAAAAGACGGAATGGACTTACTTCCCTCGGTAATTGCCTTCTGCGCACCTTTCCCTCAGGAATAATCACTCCTTTACTCGTTTCCCGTATCACGTCGGGGTCACCAAAAATGATCCGTATACAGCGCGGTTGCGTTATACTTTAGATGGAAAATGAAAGATAAATACTCGATCTTCAATTCTTGATGTTTAATGTTAATCAGTACATGAAACATTTGCTTTCAATTACAATTTTATAGGTAATTCTGAGACGTTAGGTCGCTCGGTGTCGTGTGTTGCTTGACCGTTCGTCAATGGCGGGGCCGTCCCCCGCCCCGTCGCCCGCGCACCATCCTTGGACGTCGTAGTGGCGGTAACAAAGAGTATATGTTCGCTATTTACATTGTGTAATGACTGTAATGGCTACTAACTTATAAATATAACATTATTCCATCATGTTACAAATAGAAAGAAAGCTATGAATTAATCATTAATGTATTGCGAGCCAGGCCTTGCCTACCAAAATGATTGATTGTAGTTTATGATGATGACCACACACTTTGTGTAAATGACATGTTAAAAATGTTCAAACGACCCACGAGCTCTCTGCGACGATACAGAAATTGCGTAAAAATTAATTACTTGTTGCTAAAACATTGTTTTTGAGGCCGGAATTTATTGAAACAAAGCGCATGAAACCATAAATGTAACAGAATCACTCATATAAAATTCTTAAATGTGACTCGTTCGTGTAATAAATAAAAGTTCGATCAAGAGAGCTATGAAGCCCCTTGTACCGACTTGTTGTTTGCGAACAAAATACGAGAATTTTTGTTCATCTTCATAAATTTCCATGCGGACTGCGTCTCTTGTACTGTAAATTATTTTTTTATACAGTAGCTCAAAAAGTGCCGTATTGCAGGGACGTATAGCGTTCGGGATGTGGGCTATTACATACTCGAGCTTGTTCTTTACCTTTCCCGAACTCGTGCGTTTTCTTTCCCAACTGTCAAAATAATGTCTATTAAAAAGAAAAAACCAACCACGAAGTTTTTACTAAAAAAAAATCATAGAAGTTTTTATGATTTATGCAAATATTGCTAAAAAAAGGCTACTAATTTGTTTCAATATCAGATTTAAGCAGTAATTATAATTAAAATTTAAACATTATATTAATATTAGTATCGGCCAAATTAAATTTATAAATATAAAAAAGTTGGCTGTATGACGTGCACTGCCATAGTCTCTGCTTATATTCCTTTACGGTTAGTTGTTTGTTGCACAAAATGAGTAATTTCGACGACAATTTATTTGAATTAATACCACCGGAACTCAGTATAATTGCACAAAATGCTTCGGAGAATATTTTACCGGAAAAGTCAAAAAGTCGCTACATATCTACATACGACGAATTTAATGCGTGGAGAGAAGTGAAAAAAGAAAATAGTTTTTCAGAAAATGTTATGTTGGGATACTTCTCCGAACTCTCAGGAAAGTTAAAACCTACGTTCAAACAGTAAATATGCAGCCTAAAACTTCCCCAATTAGTATAAAAAACTGTACCAATTTCAATGTATATGTGAATTATAACTTTTATAAGAAATAAATGATTAGTTAGTTGAGTTTATTGTGATTTTATTATTATATTAAATTGCTTAATTTTTTCGCAACTGTAATAAAAATAGTTGTTCAATACAACATGTGGGACTGTTATTTCAACTCGTTCCGACTGTCTACCCTCGCCTTCGGCTCGCGTCGACATCTGTCGGAACTCGTTGTTATAACAGAAATCCCAAACTTGTATTGAAAACTACTATTGTTGTAATTAAACCGAGGTGCCTGTTTGCAGGTGTTGGACTACCTGGGAGTCGCAGAGGTGATCGACACCATGGAGGACCTGGTGCAGTTCCTGCGGGACATCTCGCCCGCGCTCTCCAGGGCCGCCAGGGAGGTGAGAGGATATCGATGTGCCGGCAGACATAGATTGAGATAGAGATAGATTGTATCTGTATATTATATAAGTATGCTTAGGCTGTGGAATGATCTTACTGCTGTGGTTTTCCCAAGCGACTACAATATGGAGAAATTGACGATTCTTAGAGAATCAAGAAGGGCATTAGGGTCGGTACTGTCGGCAGTGTGACGGCCCAGGTGTTGCATACGTCCATAGACCGCGAAAATTATTCTTTCCATCATTTGTACATAGTGTGCGTATCTGCCGCCTAAGTGGTATAAAAATAACGAATAGTTCAAGGATGTGTGTGTGTTGTCTTAAAAACGTTAGACCCAAATAGTTGACGTTTTGAAGAAGCCAGGGTTCACTGCGAAAGGAACAGAAGGTGATGCTTGAAAGGTTGACGAATTGTGGGATGGTGTGGCGGCCTGCTGTGAGTGCTGAGTGCTGTGCAGGTGGCGGCGCGCGCGGCCGAGCTGACGCACCCGCCGCACGCCGACACGCTGAGCCACTGCCTCGACAGCGTCAAGCAGCTGGCGCCCGTGCTCATCTGCTCCATGAAGATCTACATCCACATCCTCGCCGAAGGTAAGCGCGCTTTACACCTATTCACACATTAGCTGGGTACTCACTACGTCAGAGGTGTCACTTGCGCCTTGCTACCTGCAGGAGAGAAAGGGAGGGGAATAGGAAGAAACGATAGGATAAGCCTCCGGGAGTCTTCCCGACCAATCAACACTGCTATTCAAGGGCGATTTTAAGTGAGATGGTGCCCTTTTTTAGTAAAATCCGTGACTTTTTTTTATACTATGTGCCTTGCTAGTACTATTTGACTGTAGACGAATGTTGTTTCTCAGGTGGCAAGGGTATGGAGGAGGCGGCGGTAAACAGGAACTACTTAGCGCAGAGGATGGCCGATGAGATACATGAGATTATTCGGTAAGAATTTATCATTTGTTTTTCACCTTCGTTTAGTCGCTATTTAATTATTATATACTTCATATGCAATGTTATTGGACATAAATAGAGTGTGTCATTTTAGTAATTTAACGGTCTTAGCAGAATACAATTTCGGTAGCAGTAACTTATTAGCAACTGATAAACTATAGATTTTTATACACGCCCACCACCCCATCGTCAGCACCGACGCCCGTGGGGGTTCCCACACGCTAAAAAAAAAAACGAGTACACATCAAGAGTTTTGCGTAACAATTGGTATTACAAGACACGCTGCGATGGTAACATTCGGAAGTAGATACTCAAATTGGCGCTGGTATTATGAAGTGGGTAAAAATTTTAATAATTTCCAAAAAAATAAATGTTATGGCATTCTGTTCTTGTGAGGTGAGTAGAGGTTTTCAGTGCTAGTGATGTGCTGAATCGTTCAAAATGTATATCCGCGGATACGGATATTTGGTGTCAAGCTCCGCGAATTTTATTCCGTCTGTGTCAGTGCGCGCGACCTTCAGACAATAGTTGTGCCATTTGACGGTTTACGTGAAAGGACATGTTTCGACTTGTATTGCGCGGGTCTTTCTATATTTTATTTGATGAAATAAAAAACAATTTTATATGAATTCATTATTTTTTCACTGTTACCTGATCTAATCACCTATATATACAGAATTTCTTCCATGTATGTATTGTGAATTAATTAGGTAAAAGATCCATTACAAAAATTACGGATACAGATACGGATCTCCGTCCCCTCGGATATCCAACGATACGGAGATGGATACGGCTATCCGACGCATCGCTAGTTGTGCCTAGGGAGCTAGCTCTGTGTGTGTGTGTGTGTGTGGTCTGCGCGTGTGGCGATGGTGACACGGTACCCGGTGTGTTGCAGGGTGCTGCAGCTGACGTCGTACGTGGAGGACGGCGGCGAGAAGGACAACGTGGCCGTGCTGCGCGCGCTGCAGGCGCAGATGCACGCGCGCATGCCCGCCGCCCTCGACTTCCTCAACGTCAGTAGCGCCTCCTCCTCCTAGCTCCCTCCCTCCCTCCCTCTCTGTGTGCACATGCAGTGGCAGCTGGCGTCGCTCGTGCAGCACGGCGGCGATTAGGACGACGTGGCCGTACCTGTGGATTCCAAGACATTAGTTTTTCATAACATTTTAAAAGTTGCGTTTATCCGTTTGTGGAACGCATTAAATCGAGACCTGAATTGAATGCTGTTTGTCCACAGGACAGTGAAGCCCAGCGCAACAGCGGGGGCGAGCGGGCGCTGCGGGGCGTGCTGACGTCAGCGCAGCGAGCTGCCGAACACCTGGTGCCGCACAGCGCCGACAGTGCCAGGAGGATCGCCAGGTGGGCCTTGTTTGTGCTTGTGTTACACATCGGGCATGTCGTGGCGCGACAGCGTGATACTGGGTAGCAACGAGGCAGTAGGGCGCAACGTCACAGTGGGGCGCACCATAACAATGGGGCGCAACGTCACAGAGGGATGCAACATGACAATGGGGCGCAACATAACAATGGGGCGCAACATGACAATGGGGCGAAACATAACATTGGGGCGCAACGTCACAGTGGGGCGCAACGTCACACTGGGGTGCAACATGACAATGGGGCGCAAAATAACAATGGGGCGCAACATAACAATGGGGCGTAACGTCACAGTGGGGCGCAACGTCACAGTGGGGCGCAACATGACAATGTGGCGCAACGTCACAATGGGCCGTAACATGACAATGGGGCGCAACGTGACAGTGGAGCGCGTCATGACAGTGGGGTGCATCAAGACATTGGGGCGCAACGTGAAAGACAGACTCACTCGGTGATAAAATGGTCAATATTTTATTTGTGAACAGGTCTGGAGGTATAAACGCGGATCAACTCTGTGATGAACGACAGTACGGCCACGGAAGAGAAGCCAAGGTACGTCATTTGAATCGATTCAACATTTTATGTGATATAAGAACTAGTAAACACACATAGTAATACAAACTTGTTCTAGTCTTGGAACTTTAATTATACATACAATGTAGTTGCACAATATGGGCAATGGTATTAATTCTCTGATTACAAAGTCATAAGTGAATTTGACAGAACAAAAACATGTCTCCACTTTCGTCTTGTCGTCGGTAGAACGCTCGCTACTAGTACTGTTTAACTAGCTTAGTCAAAATGATGATGTTATTACACAAACAAAAAATGTTGATATGCTGCCAAAACTTTTATCTACACTCAAATCGAAAAATTCGAATTACGAATTCAAAGACGATTCTATACATACGCACTTTATAAACGCATATACATAAAATTAAAAATAAAACTTATTATAGTACCGCCAACTGTATCATAAAAGTCATAGTACCGCTATCTTTTTTTATTCATTAAACTAGCCTATGGTTTTAGGCTGAATATGAAAAAAAAGGCGCATGCGCATGCGCAGTTCGAACTGTGAAAAAAATGGCGCACGCTAAATTACTTCCTTGTAACCTACCTACTTTGTTTAATTTCAATTTTTCCTATGAGTGAAGATAAAGTAGTGTATGAAACTACATATAACTTAGGTATTAAAACACTCGAGTCAACCTATTATCGCTAAACAGACTCTCGTGTTTTAATACCCCTTCTTATATGACAAGTGCATAGACTACTATTACAATAGAATATCACTATCTAATGAATAAATTATATTGTTCAATAGACATAATCGCTGATTGTTACAGAACAGAATGAATATAGTATATAGCTAATTAAAATTAGTTTAACTAAAGCATTTTATTTCTGCACAAAATAGGTTTAGTAGCACACAAAAGACAAGTCAGTTGACATTAGAAATTAATAAAATAAGTGACTTAATCCTGTACATTTATAGTTTTATATAATGTTCACGCTTGTCAATACCCTGGTAACCAGAAGTATATTGTACTCTCATTTCGTAAGCAAACTGTTGGAGTCCCACATATAGGCGCCCACACTGTCTACCAAGCACATTTGGAGACTCCGTGGTGCTACTGATTTTTTTAAATCTGATAGAAAAATTCAATAAAAAAAAAAGTTGTTACCGAAATAATAAAATACTTATATTCCCCATAACCAATAGGAGTGGGTACATGTCGGTAGTGTAGTGGTTAAGTTTCGAACCTGGGACCTCTCGATCGTAACGCCGACTCCTTAACCGCTAAGTTACTAATGCTGTGGTAATGTTCTGGGAACCCAGGATGTTACTACAGTGTGCTAACAGGCTCCAACTTATACAACCAGACTAACGAGACAGTCTATGTGTAAAAAACAATATATAGATGTTGTAAATATCTAATTATTTTGTATTGCCAATCACAGTTCGCGGCTGGATATGGACCTCGCCTGACTGTAGGTATATTGTTAATAACACAGTAGACGCATGCGTTTCTTCTTTGCATAAGGGCCTGCGCTGCGGCGTGCGTGTGCACCTGTTTCATGCACATTATATTGAGCTAATCTCGTGCAGATAATTTTCTCAAAATCTTGCAAAAAAATCCATACGATTTGCACGACGTGCGGGCGTCCGCATGCATGCATACGCACGACGTAGCGCAGGCCCATATTAATAATATTGCATGACGCAACGTCATGGAAGGTGTAGCTATGAATAATATGTAATTTGTTGTTTGTCAGGCAATGAACTTGGCGTCGGACCTGCGCTCGCAGATCAACGAGCTGGACACCATCGTGAACGAGGGCGTGCGGGCGGCAGAGAAGCAGGGCGGGAAGACCATGCAGGCTAGGTCAGTGCTGTTGCTCAATTTACCAATCTTTGTGTTGCTAGCCCTGTAAAAAGTTTAGGAATATGCGTATGGTAACTTTATCAAGCTCGGTACAGGATGTGTTTACGACCAGATAAACCACCATACTACACACGGCCAAGGAGATAATAAATAAATACTGAATAATTTAAATCACTTATATTCTCTCAAACAATTAAATACGATTATAAAACTAAACTTGAACTTATTCCTAGGCGTACCTTAGTTTATCGTAGCCGTGGTGGTTTACATGTTTATTTGTTAGTGGCGCCCTGCTCAGGTACAACTCTTTAGCCTTAAGACCCCCGACACCGTACGCAGAGTTATTAGGTAAGGGTGTTCTGTGTTATTACACTTCTGTCCATCCTTCAAGAATATACAGACGGACCGTATAAAAAAAATCTATTCATATTTGCCTCATATAACACCAGGTTGGAAACAGCACATAAATGGTTGCTGCATCCCGCGTGCGACCCCGCCACCAGGATCGAGGGGCAGAAGGCCATCAACAGCATCGTGTCGCAGGGGCAGAGGGTAACTTCACATACTTTTTATCGACTGTATTTCTATTCTTATGAATCACACACGTAATAGCACACTCTCTATTTTTCTTTGTTTAAAACATTACAACGCATTCCACAAAATTTTATGAAAAATATTTTACTGTCCTGGCGTTACGGTTATGGAATACCTTTTCAAACTTTTATGTCATTGGTTTTTTTTCATTCGTTGTAGATCGCGGACGGTCTTCAAGGCCGTGAAAAAGCAGAGATCATGCAGTTGTGTTCTGAAGTACAGCGGCTATCTGACAAGTTGGCAGACTTGTGCGCCAGTGGCAAGGGAGACAGCGAAGAAGCTAGGGCTGTGACCAGGCAAGTTTAACCACCATAGTGTTACGTTTACACGTAATATTAGCGTAAAACATCTTGTATAGCAGAAATAGACTTCAAATTTTCTTCCTCACCATAATTATAATTTCTTCCTCACCATAATTATAACATTTGAAAACATGAGGGTTATTGTAGTGCCGAGATAAGAGATTTATTGTTGTCTACTCCGTTACGGAAATGGATTTTGGCGAAGTAGGCGACGTCAACGTCGAGGAGATGGTTTACGGGGTTATAAAGGAAAGCTTCAACAACGTTTAAACAGCTTAAACAGTTTAGCAGTACTTAAGTGATTTCAGTGGCTGACGTCAATAAATATATTTTACGTAGAGAATTGGCTATGGATACATACGTGTCATAAGTTTTCTTAATCGTTTTTTTTTTCGTTACTTAGTAGTTGTTGCTTGTTGAAACTCTATAGTTATAGAAGCGAGTCGAATGAATGTTCACCCTTGCATGTGCAGGGAGCTGACGGACAAGCTGCACGAGCTGAAGCGCGCCACGGAGCGCGCCGTCGTCAACCGGGTGGTGGAGGAGTTCATCGACGTGGCCGCGCCGCTGCGCCACTTCACCGACGCCGTCAACGCGCCGCCAGGTCAGTGCCGCAGGTCCCCAGGGTCCAGGGAGCTGGCGGACGAGCTGCACGCAACCGGGTGGTGGAGGAGTTCATCGACGTGGCCGCGCCGCTGCGCCACTTCACCGACGCCGTCAACGCGCCGCCAGGTCAGTGCCGCAGGTCCCCAGGGTCCAGGGAGCTGGCGGACGAGCTGCACGCAACCGGGTGGTGGAGGAGTTCATCGACGTGGCCGCGCCGCTGCGCCACTTCACCGACGCCGTCAACGCGCCGCCAGGTCAGTGCCGCAGGTCCCCAGGGTCCAGGGAGCTGGCGGACGAGCTGCACGCAACCGGGTGGTGGAGGAGTTCATCGACGTGGCCGCGCCGCTGCGCCACTTCACCGACGCCGTCAACGCGCCGCCAGGTCAGTGCCGCAGGTCCCCAGGGTCCAGGGAGCTGGCGGACGAGCTGCACGCAACCGGGTGGTGGAGGAGTTCATCGACGTGGCCGCGCCGCTGCGCCACTTCACCGACGCCGTCAACGCGCCGCCAGGTCAGTGCCGCAGGTCCCCAGGGTCCAGGGAGCTGGCGGACGAGCTGCACGCAACCGGGTGGTGGAGGAGTTCATCGACGTGGCCGCGCCGCTGCGCCACTTCACCGACGCCGTCAACGCGCCGCCAGGTCAGTGCCGCAGGTCCCCAGGGTCCAGGGAGCTGGCGGACGAGCTGCACGCAACCGGGTGGTGGAGGAGTTCATCGACGTGGCCGCGCCGCTGCGCCACTTCACCGACGCCGTCAACGCGCCGCCAGGTCAGTGCTGCAGGTCCCCAGGGTCCAGGGAGCTGGCGGACGAGCTGCACGAGCTGAAGCGTCGGGGAACGATGGGAGGGGGTAACAATAAAGATCCTTTGAACTATTTTGATTGTGTGAAATCGATTTATTGGAATTAGTAAAATTTTTCAACCGCCGCTATTTTTCCTCTAAATTAGGGGTATTTCTGTGGTTTCACTGAGTCAAACCAACTTCACTTGCAGACATCTTCATAGTCTAGGCTCTGACGCAGGCTTTTTTCTCTGTGTTGGGACAACGAGTAAGCGGAAACCAGGAGTAGACTCCTGGCTCCGAGCTTTAAGGTACAACTTTGGATGTAACCAAAAACAACGTGAAGATGTTGATGATGAAAGTAATATGTGTAAGTTTTCGTTATACGGGTGATCCTATCCGTCGTCTGGTAATCCACAGTGAAGTTTTCTCGACGCTTCCACGAACTGGCTATTTACACGTGACACGCCTGGCCCGCAGGCGCCCCGGGGCGGGAGGCGCGCTTCCAGGAGCGCGCGGCGGCGCTGGGCGCGTTCAGCGCGCGCGGGGCGGCGGCCGCGCTGCTGGTGGCGGCCGGCGCGCGCCACAACAAGCGCCTCGCCGACCAGCTGCTGCTCAACGCGCAGCAGGTAGCTCGCGCTCCGTCTGGGTCCCATGTTCTGCCACTTCTGTGTAACTACTATATGGGCTGTGTAACAAAACATTGGGTATGGCAAAAGAACAGTCATGGACCTTCGAACACACACAAACGACAGCTTGTCTAATATACAGTGAAGTCATTGATAAGTAGGTATTTACAAAAAATAAACACATTCTACATAACACTAGCTAGTTGAGCTATGCTAGCTTCTGGTCCAGATTACACTGTGTAGTGTGTCGTAGAATGTTATTATAACTCCGAAGACGGTTGTACGCGCTCGACGAAACAGGCATACTAAAATCGGTTTACTTCGGTTTTTGTAGAGTTCTCTCTGTATCGTACATCGGACTGACAGTTCGATTCATAAATAAAACCGTATATATTTATTAAAATTTAAACCCTAGCTTCAATTTTAACTACTCCAGAAAGATATCGAACTGTAGCTGAAATCTCTCTCTCTCCCTCCCCCCCCCCCTCTCTCTCTCTTTCTGACGTACCGAATCAAAAACCGGGTACTATACATGTTACCCTCGGAGTGCACAGAAGTACTCGACGACGAGAGGGACACCAGACGACGAGACAAGAGTTTGCAGTCGCCATAACAGCGATCTTATACACAAAAATAAGCGGCTGATAAAACATATTGCTTGTGTTGACAGGTGGAGAAACTATCGCCTCAGCTGATCGCGGCCGGCAAGATCCGACTGTACAACCCCGACAGTAAGGTGAGCCTGCTCTTGTCGTCTCTAATGTTCAAATTACATTATGGACTTCTAACATATATCATACTTTGTGTCACAAATAACATTCTTATATTACAATTATCAGTGTCCTTATTTTTCATATTATTCTTATTCTTCAGTTTATAAGTACCTATGTGTACGGATGGGGTACATAAAACCAGAGTTTTTAAGTTATCCATACATATTGGTCCTTTGAGCCGGTGTTCGAAGGACCACTATGGACGGATTGCTGTTTCAAACTCGAAGTGTTTATTGCAACTACTAGTCTAAATTATCATAAGATAGTTTATGTAGGTACAATCGCCATCAGAAGTAGCTTAACACTAACAAAAATAACAAACGTTCTTTATATTGAAATACATCAATAAATAATAATTGATTTATAATTATTTTTGTGATCTTCAGAGGTTAAATTTAACATATTTAAATATGTAAATTTAAATATTGTATGTAAAGTTTTAGAGCTAAGGTGGTAGGTAACTTGGAATGTGTTAAGCTAATACCGATGGCGACTGTACATTGCGTGCCTCTAAGTCAACAGAAAACTGAAACGAATACAATATACGGGTTTGCTCGTGAACTATGAATGAAGTTAAATTATTCATTTCACGAAGGCTCCAATTATTGTAATCATGAAATCATGATACTATAGTCCATTCAATATAGCTTGATCTCTGTGACAGATGCCTACGAAACCGACGAAGTAACCTTGAACAAGCGTCATGTTTACATTTTTATTTTGTATCACCTATATTTTCATTAATTTACAAAATAGGTCGCCTACGCACGTAGAAGGTCATACTCGACTGAGAAAAAGATAGAGACGTGACAAGCACTAAACGTAAATCGATAACTAATCCTTATTAAATTATTTATAAAAGAACCAATACAGTTCCCATATAAAATTTTAAATATTTTTCCACATTTCCAACATACAGTTCGGTTATGAAATACTTAAATTGAGGTAATTTAGTATTAAAACCATTTTCTCAGAGTAAATATTAATACTATAGACTCATCATTAGTTATTGGTAATAAAATAAACATGTTTATTCATAAAAAAGTCAATTACCAATCTAAAATCACTATTTCAAAAATAAAGAGTTTCATCGACGCAGAGATCAAGCTACATTGAAAGGAGTAAAGTCCATTAATCTATGAAGACTCACACGAGCATGGTGGGCGGGGGCGCAGGTGGCCGAGGAGCACTTCAACAACCTGAAGACGCAGTACGCGGACGCCGTGCTGCGCGTGCGCGACCTGTGCGACCAGGCCGTCGACCCGCTGGACTTCGTGCGCACCGCGGGTGGGTACGGGCAGCGCAGAGGGGGCGGCGTAGTATTCCATTGGGCTGTGGTAGGCAGGGGTTGGATCCTGTCCACTTCTGTATTTTCCGTCTATTGGCCAATAGCAAAACTACTGCCTTCATGCTATATCGATGTTGTTACGTAATATCTCACACTAGATGTCGGTAAATGTAACAGGAACGTACTCAGACACAGTGTCGCCATCTAGCATTGAGTAGAGTTATAGTTGGAGATATTGCAGTTAACAAAACTGTGCACAGAACGATGGCCTACAGTACACTGACTAAGGCCGCACCTACTGTGATGACGTCAGGACCTAGTTGGGAAGCACAGTGCACAGTTACATAGGCCTCCTTTCTGTAATTCGCTATAAATTTATTGATAAAAGACTTTTAAGATTGATGAGTGATGTTGTCCTTTAGGTGAGCTGATGCAGAAGCACACGTACCTGTGCGAGGACGCCATTCGCAACAACGACTCGCAGAAGATGGTCGACAACACTTCTGCCATTGCCAGGTGTGGACTTATTTCGTAAACGTCTATGTACCTACTTCTATTTGCACTGTTCGTTTAAGAGCTTTAAGAGGGATTATCTTATATGTAATCATGTGTAGATATTGGTTTATCGGCCCTTTTATTGCTTTTTATGATTGGTCGGTATAGTGCACATGCGTATGCGCGAACTCATTGACGCTAGTTGAGGAAGTCGGGCACATGTATACAAGCGCGCTGCGCGGCAGGCTGGCGAACCGCGTGCTGCTGGTGGGCGGCGCCGAGCGCGACAACACGGAGGACGCGGAGTTCGCGCGCGCGCTGGGCGGCGCGCAGCAGCGCCTGCAGGCCGCCATCGCGCCCGCCGTGCACCGCGCCAAGGCCGTGGCGCTGGGCGAGCGCGCGCAGCAGCAGCCCTGGCGCGCGGCCAACGCAGAGGTACTCTCCTCCGCTGGTTATCCCACCTTCAGTGGTTCCCTATCGGAACGCATCAAATTTAATGGCATAATTTATTATGGCATACTCTCATTTCTACTAGCGATCATATAGCATAGCAAATATTTTTTCTTTACGTACCCGCGCATTATTGTACTTGAACTATGACGGCAGTACATCGCGAGTTGAGCGCGACGTGGCTTTGTGAAGGGTCCGAGCCCATGAGCTCGTTTGGTAGACCCTGGGCTCGCGCTTTTTTGGGTTGGCCTTGCCACGCGCTTTGGGGGAGCCTTGTTGTGATTTAGTTTTTTTTTGAATGTTGATTAATTGTTGAAAATTAATTATCGAGATAGTTATCTATTTGTTAAATATAGTGAATATGCCCATCGCGTTCGTTGGACTTGGAACCATTGCTGCAGTGGAAAACACATTCTATGGGAAATAAATCTCACATTTTATTTTATTGCATAATTCGTTTATTGTATATTCAATCACACGTACATTCATGTCACATATAGTTGGATACACTAAATAGCCACACTATCCAATCTTTGCTACTTTCCCGGCTGAATCCCGAACCATTGAAGGTCAGTGAGCCATTAACCCTTGACGCGATGCACCGCGAAATAGCCTTTATGCATCTAATGTCGAGGGGGGGCAAGTCATTTACAATTTGGAGGTCATAGGTCACCGAAAATGCATATTTTAGATATCAAGAACATAATTATATATCATAATGCGTATATCAAAATGATCGTCACTAAACTAGGAATCATTATATATAAAGTAAATACCTGTAAATCCGAATGTTTTTACGATATGAGTTTATAATTCCAAAGTTTTGATTTTTACGTTCTGCTTCAACATGTTTACACAACAATTATCTCAGCTGAATCACCATAATCACTTACACTAATATCACTAAAGAATTACACATATATTGAAGTATTCACTGTACTAAAGTTACACTACACTATAACACGATATCCACAAAAAAATCCAATAAGATTCCGATAAGAACGCTCTCGCGAAAAAAATGGCGCGGATTGCACTCAGACTGCAGTCAGCCGGCGGCGCGCAAATATCCGTTATTCTTTTTCGCGGGAACGTGACGTCAACAATGCCACCTGCAACTCGCACCTGCGTTTAGGTACAGTCGCAAAGTTAAGCTATTGAGATTCAACTTTATTTATGTATAAATAAATGTAATACTATTTTACAATATTATACGAATCGATTTTTCTTTAGAAAAATGAATTACTATTATGTTACCTATTTATACTTGATTCTGTATAAACTAAACCACACTGCATCAAATTAGAACCAAATCAAAAAAATTGTTTTGAAAATTAATTTTGAACTTTGATTATTCTAATTTTTGTGCCCAGTCTTGTACTGAACCTCAAAAATAATTTTTATTTTTCAAGTACTATCCAAATTCTATAATATAGATGTTTAAATTATCGTAATTTTGAAACTTGCCCAATAATATTTATATAGCTGTTGTTTGACATGAAATCGGCGAACAAAGGAGATATTTTGTGGTTAAATTAATCTTCTTTATATATAAAAAGTGGCCAAGTGTGAGTCGGACTCGCCCATGAAGGGTTCCGTAGCAGCAAGTAATATAACAATGCTTTTTTTTAAATTTCATATTTGAATTGATTGAATGAAAGGTAAATTACGGTTTACGATTTATGACGTATTAAAAAAAACTACTTACTAGATCTCGTTCACACCAATTTTCGGTGGAAGTTTACATGGTAATGTACATCATATATTTTTTTTAGGTTTATCATTGTCTTATTTTAGAAGTTACAGGGGGAGACACACATTTTACCACTTTGGAAGTGTCTCTCGCGCAAACAATTCAGTTTAGAGAAAAATTATATTAGAAACCTCAATATCATTTTTGAAGACCTATCCACAGAAACACACGTGTATGCGTTTGATGTAAAAAAAAATTGAGTTTCATTTCTGAGTATGGGGAGCGCCCAAAATTTATTGCTTTTTTTTATTTTTGTGTGAAAATCTTAACGCGGTTCACAGAATACATCTACTTACCAAGTTTCAACAGCATAGTTCTTTTAGTTTCGGAAAAAAGTGGCTATGACATACGGACGGACAGATAGACAGACATGACGAATCTATAAGGGTTCCGTTTTTTGCCATTTGGCAACGGAACCCTAAAAATGAATTGCTGTTCGTTAGTCTCACTAAAACTCGAGGACGGCTGGACCGATTTGGCTAATTTTGCTCTTGAATTATTTGTGGAGGTCCAGAGAAGGTTTAAAAGGTGAATAAATATGGAAGTTGTTATCGATTGAGGCAGTACGAAGTCTGCCGGGTCAACTAGTAAAAAAAATATTTCTTGCCGACGCTAGGGCCACTAATCTTTAGGTCCACTTGTCCGTTTTGACACCTTATAATTTTATTATTTTTTCACTGACAATTCAGACACCGTCAAAATTAAAGCTATTTTGTGCTGTTAGCATAGTACAAATATAAAAATACTAATAATAAAGTGTCTATACGGACAAGTCAACCCAGAGATTAGTGGCCCTAACGTCGGCCAGCCATAATAACAAATAGCTGTTTGGTTATCCATGCCCACAGCATAATAAGGTACACATACATAATGCTGAGCTCAAATTCCGGTTGCTTACACTGGTAAGCTCGGGTTTCACTCCGCATAACTATTTATTTCATGATTTACAAACCTATTTATGACCGGCTGACCTGAAATCGAACCTCATTGGGAATGCCGGACTTCCACTGCTACCGGAACTCTGTAAGCTGCAAACCACGCTAAACGGATGAAGGACTAGAATGGAGCGTGAACCTTGTGACCTAATCGAAGACAAGGCGTGTCCTCCTAAGGACTCCACACGGTATCGAATACTCAAAGCAATACTTTACCCAAGTTAGCAAATTTATTTCATCATTTGATGTATAAATAAATGAAAATTCGAATATCTTTAAAATATTAAAACTATTTTGTACAGTTGGCATAGTACAAAATAGCTTTGATATTCGGATGGTGTCCGAATTGTCAGAAAAATAAAATAAATTGGAAAAATGTCAAGTCTGACCAGTGGCCCTAGAACTTAGTGTCCCTAAAGTAGGCTAGCCTTTTTATTGCTGCGCCAGGAACCACTCAGTAAAATATGGATGGTATGAATACTCGCTTACTAGACTGGCTGAAACCTGACTCTTCGAAACTTGAGTTCGAAATGAAATATTTGAACAGTCACCGCCAATATGGGTATTCAGTGTTTTATAACATAACATAACTTCACGCCTGTATCCCCGAAGGGGTAGGCAGAGGTGTATTACACACCCACGTTTCGCCAGTTATGTTAAGGTCCCAATGTAATAGGGGGCGAGCCTATTGCCATCTACCGGGCACATTATTAAGCGAGCGATAATTAACATTTATTAATCACACATAACTACGAAAAGTCAGAGGTGTGTGCCCGGGGCGACTGGGGATCGAACTCGAGACCTCGTCTCAGCTCCGTCCGTTACGTACGCCACTGGGCTATCGCCGCTTTTATAGAAACCTGAAAATTAAATATTTAGAATAGCACTAATGAAATACAGTCATGGATATCATACATTTTTATTTTATAATTCCTTTCATGAATAAATTCGCGATCGCTTCAGAAGAATGTGTGACAGCGGTGACGTTTTGCCTGATGTTGAGGTTGAACGTTTTACTAAAAGGTTTGTTAGCCGGCACAAAACTGTGGTCTACTTCTACTACTAGGCCCTGTTGACTTCATGACCAAACTTGAGATTTGCCATGGTGCAACGTCCATCATTTCCCCCATTTCCACATCGTCATCCACTTCTTCCAGCAGCTCCAATAATCCAGGGCTAGAAAGAAACAAAAATAAATAAAAATATAAATAGAAAACCTTACTTCTGGTTTAGGACAGAAATATCGTCCGTTAGCTAAGGCTTCTAAAAGCTTACTCAATTATTAGCCTTTTGTAGCCCACTACTGGACATAGGATTCTCCCATAGAGCGCCATAGTACCCGATCTTACGCCTTGAAAAAAAGATACAACCAAATATATCTTTTTTCTAAGATTTAAGGGTGTATACTTAGATAATCAGAGCCCACGCCGACCTCACCTGCTACCTGGTACACCTGCCGACTGGAACTGGCTTTGCTGTCGGGGTTGGAAGGTCAGATGGCAGTTGCTCACTTAAAAGCCAACTTTAGCCAATCAAATATTAATAAAGCGGACCCTGGGCTTCTTGAATCCATCCGGAACATATCTAAACACACGAAAGTCTATGCAAGTGACTCACAAATAATATATGCACCCTAAAAAGAAAACATTCTTTTTAAGATAGTCGTGTAAAAATTAAAGCAATTTACGTATCCAACCCGGTGCGTTGACGTGGACCACCACCCGTCTGGAACGTGGGTTCATTCTGGGCGTAAGAGAAAAAATACTAAGGAACAGATTTTTCCCAAATTACCTAATTCTGACACATTCGAGACACTTAGACTAAATAACTTACGTGTCTAGTACAACGTCGCGTCGTATGCTGCCACCAGGGGTTTCCTTCAAGGTCACAACGTTGGGCCGATTGGCTCTGTCCCTGTGTCGGTATCGCCGACCGTGACCAGCTGGTTGCACTCATACTACGGCGTCTGTTCGATCTAAAAAAAATATAGCAAAGTTACAATAATAAATATTTGTGTTATGAAAAGCGATGTCACATCGCATATTGTTTTACGTTAACTATATTTGAATGACAAGGAAACTAAAAATACGTCCTGAGACTTTAACCTCAGCTTACCATCAGGCGAGGTGAAGTCAAATTGACGTGTCCTAAATATATAAAAAAAAGGCACGATGACCGTTTACCATCATACGTAATCGTAAATTACATGTATACGAAACTTGCATCTTTTTGAACTAGCAACTAGATAGATGTTACGGTGACCGCTTACCATCAAATGTATATTATGATCTAGTGTTATTCTATCTAACCCAAATTACCTTTACCTCAGCTTACCATCAGGCGAGGTGAAGTCAAATTGTCCTATTTATTTTAAAAAGAAAAACCTAATCTGACGTAATCAAAAAAATAGTTTGCCACCGTAGTATTGAAATACCAATGTTTTTAGCAAAATACCAAGGTGGTGCTTTTTGGCTATTATTTTTATTTTATTCATAAAGGTGAATAAAATACAATACATGTATACGAAACTAGCATCTTGACGAACTCTCACATGATTTATGTGAGTGAGTGTACTTGAGTGGTATCTACTTTATCGAACATCCGTACCTATGATAGCTATAAATACATGAAATTCGACCTTATTTATATTTTGACTATGATTTTTGATGAAATATGCAATAATACGAAAAAAGAATTACTGAGTTATTCTAACAACTTATCCGTATTTCAAAATAATTCAAACTAGATTATTATATATATATTTGATGAACTATGTGAGATGTTATTGAAAGAAACTCGTTTTCATCATGGCGGTCAAAATTTAGTCACTTTTGTACATTTAGAACATGATTATAAAGTGAATTTGTAATAATAAGAAAATTTAATCACTGATTATGTTTTGCAATTTAATACTTAACCGACTTATGTATATTATAAATCTACCAACGTGATATTTTAATTGAAAATCTTATGTAAAACACGACAAGCTATTTCATAAAAAGGTTCAAATCAAATTGATAAACTTTTATCAGTAATATTTTCACCACTTTCCGTTTAAATTTCTCTTTATACGTAAACTACAACTAATTCTCAATAATTATATGTATAATAACACATAAAAACACTTACCGCTTTCTCAAATAATCCATATTCATTGTGCACTTCACACACCAAAACTTTCACAACAATGAACTCAACAGAAAATGGCGGCCCAGAAGGTCAATGTATTTTTATTTTAATATTTTTTGCGTTCCTTTGTCACTATCTTCGTTCAAAACTTATAAAATACGATTACCATAAGGTAAACATTGGGCTAAAGTTAAACGCCCAACGTTTTGATGTAAACGAAACGTTTAAATCCAATGACAAAATAGAGTGAGTTTATTTGTGCAAACCGTGGCACAAAAAACATTCAACGGTGCAACTTTATTTGTGCTAATGGGTGAACAAAAAACGCGCGACGGGTTAATATAATATATTTTGTGTATTGTTGATAATAATTAACGGATTGGTTTAATTTTTGGTTGGCCATTTGAAACTTAACACACGGTTCAAGTCCACCATTTTGAGTGTTAATTTATCGGTACCTTTTGGTGCAATTGAATTTGACTATTTTCACCTTAAAACTTGGAATTGTTATTGTAATTAAAATATTTCCTGGTCGATTTCGATCGGGTGTCAATTGCGGCTTAATTTGATTATTGAAACAAGTACGTGCTATAAATCTGTTTAACTTCGAATTGTTGTTTATTCATGTATTTGATTGGACCCGCCGGGAGGTGTGAATAGATCTTTATCGGTGTTTAGTTGCTATAAAATTGAAAGTAATGTATAATTTGATTTGTTTGGAATAGCTAATTTTATAGTTTAATATTTCTCGGGATTTACGAGTAATTTTTTGTTGTCGATTCTGACCGAACCGATTCACTGTAACGGGAATTCAACTTCGGGGCAATTTTTGATATTACTTTTGTTTGATTTGTTCTAAGTTCGGGGCGGTTCCTCGAATGCCTTTTAACCGTTTTGAGGGTTTGTCGGTTAACCGGTTTTGAATGATTTTGTACCGTTTGTTGCCTGCACATAGGTGAAGATTCGTATCATTAGACACTTCATTTTAGTTAGATATTAAGTTTTAGTTTTATTTGCGAATCCACTGTCGCGCTTTAGATCACGCTTCAGAACGAAGTAGTGATTGCGTGAAATACTACCTGCTCGTGGTCTCACTACTCACCCTTGTCTCCGGGTTAAAGGAGACTGAAGGAGACTCGGTTCACGCACTGAACAGTAAGGTATAATTGTTTTTTTAGCATAACTACATTTAGCGTAATTATTATACAATATGCTAAAGCATAACACTATAATTGCATAACGATATTAAAGCATAATATATATAAACATAATATTTGCAAACACACATTTAAAAGAACTTGACGGAACCCCACTACGAGGAGCACCTATTTGTGTGTGGGTAAAAAGAAATCTAACCTTGTCTATCCGAGTCGGACTGCTCTGAGTCGGGGTGTTAATCCTGATGCTGGTGTCAACAGTTATTAATAACGCATCCTTGTGTTAGTCTAACAAAATACTTAATTATGCCTTTTCCATGGGTTAGAAAACTTGACAGAGCACCGCTACGCCATGCTACTATTTCTTTGTGGTTAAAAAAAAATCCCAGATATAGACAACCTTCTAACCTAATCTATCCGAGTCGGGGTGTTAATGCTGATGCTGGTATCAACAGTCATTTGAGATAGTAAACAAAAATAGCGACTATATCCGGTCAAACCTTTTGATATTTACATGTTGCAAACTGTTATGCGAATAAATTATATTATGCTTTATAAGTTTATGCGATTTAAAATTAGGCCAAAATATATTAGTCTAAATGATGGTGCCAAAGAAACAGTATGCCATAAAATCGTTATGCCAATGTAATGTTATGCCTTTGAATTTTATGCCAAACGTGTTATGCTAAAGTAAATTAGGACAATAAAAGTTATACGTTCGGATGGGTTCTCCCTTCAGAACTAGTTTGGTTATTTTTGTTGATGACAACATTTTTATTCAATTTTACCTTATCTTAAATTATTCTTTGAGTTTTATTGGTAACGAAAGCTAACTTTTAAACTTATATTCTTAACGTTTGCTTAATGGGTCACCTGAATAAAACCAAGTATGGCGATTGAAATTGCAAGACAGAGTTGGTAATTTATGTAAGTTAAAAAATAGATAAGGGCCAATAATTGATCTATGTAGCACGCCCGTAGAACAAATACACAGAGGAGGCGGCATAAGTAACTGCTCTGTGTTTTTCGACTAGGTCCGGAAGTCATGACCAGAGATCGGAATAGGTAGAGTATATTTACCTAAAATTGAGGAAGGAAGTAACAGAGTTGATAATACCTTCTCTAAAATGCCGGAATCATAAACTGAAAAAAAAAACTGAAAATTTCTTATTGCGCTTTGAAAACATTTACACTAAATGATTATATTTAAGAATCTCATGATGTTTTCAGAGTTCCTTACTAAAAGTGTTAAATTAAAAAGCGTTGTTTTTTCTCCTGTTATTTAATAATAATAATACTCTTTATTGTACAAATATCACTAAAACTAAAATACATGTAAATAAACAACATTGCACAATTGGCGGCCTTATCGCTAAAAGCAATTTCTTCCAGGCAACCGTTGGATGGACAGGAATGAAATCAATAAGACAGAGGGTGGTCTAAACTAGTGATTTACTTTTTATTACATATATTTAAATTAATATTTACCTGATTATACGGTAGTAAAAAAAAGGGTGTCAAAGGTTAAGCAACACTTGGCTCATTTGATTCGTGAATGAATCACCATCCACGGATTACAGTAGATGTTGAAAAAGTCTCACAACAGCTGGTCTAAGTAAGAATCACACTCGTTTAATCAGTGATTATGAAGGTCTGATGGCAGCCGCTTTACGTAAAATACTTATATTTAAGTCGACCCCATGTAACTGGGAAATGGAAAGATGACGGAGCCAATAAAAATGAAAACTTCCAAAAAAAAAAACAAAGTACCCGATCAAAGCAATATACATTATATTTACTTACAAAACTTTTCTTCTTAAATTTAACAAAGAACTTGTTGTTTAGAACTGAATAAAGTTGTGATACATCTTTTCAATATAAAATCCAAAATAACTCTGTTTTGGTCGCCGTGCCGTCTATTAGGCAAAAATGCAAAGGTTGTCAGATAAAGCAGATATAATTCGATTCAATTCAAACTGGGGTTAAAACTGAGGTTCTACAAAACTGTTTCATTTTTTTTTAAAACTATTAAGGTGGCAGACAAGCACACGGCCCACCTGATGGGAAGCGGTTATCGCGGCCTATGGACGTGTGCAACACCAGTGGCGTCACACTCGCGCTGCCGACCCTGTAAAGGAAAGGGGATGTTGGAGTTTGGGAGGGGATGGGAAAGGAGTTTGGGAGGGGATGGGAGAGGAATTTGGGCTCCGGCACTCTCACTCACCAAACGGAACGCAACAGTTCAAATACTGTTACTTGGCGTTGATATTCTGTGAGAGGGTGGTGCTTCCCCGGTCGAGTCGGCCCATTAATGCAACGGCCAAAATGACTGTTGCTTGACTCTACCACTGCAAAACATTCATACTCGACAGAATATTACTCAGGAATACACACACGCACATTCAATAATAGAAAACGATGTTGCTATTTCTTTCATACAACTTGCTTGAATAAAAGAGAAAATAGATAGCAATTCCTACATGTGTGAAAGAGAGTAAATTATACCGCATTTATTTGTGTAACAAAAGATATTTAGAAACATTAGAGATTGCCGCACCCCCGCTTCCTGAATAATATTAACCAAATTCTACAACAAAATGTATTTAAGGCATAAGTTAAAATATATTTAGTATCCATGTAAACAATTCGAACTTGTTTGATTTAACTATTTAAAACATTTGAATATACCACAATTTTACTACGGAGCCCTAAAAATTGGAATGTGATTCTTCAAATCAATAATTTGTAACCATACTCAAAGTCCAGTTTATGTTTATGAATCCAGGATTTTAGAGAAGGTATTATCAACTCTATGTCATTTGCTTCTTCGAACTTTAGATAAATATACTCTACCTATTCCGATCTCTGGTAATGACAGTAGGTACCGACGTACAGTCTCACTATGAACTGTACATACAATTTTGCTGACACCGTAATTCCCCCAGGAGCACGTCATTGACACATAATAAAACCAAGACGTTACGAGCCAGTGCGAACCAGCTTCCAATGGTAGCTAACGAAACTAACGAAGCTAACGAAACTAAGACCTAATGCTAATAACAGCCATATTTTTTTAACATACTACAAACTAGTTCAGTGTAAAATTGTGTCTTTTTTCTTCTCAAGTACATTAAATGTAAAAATTTAACATTTGCATTTCATTCTTTGCTCTTTTAGCCTCAGTGTCTTCATCTCTCATCTTTATATTTCCACTTAATACTAGATGGCGACACTTTGTGTCAGAGTACATCCCTTGTTACATCTAGTCATATCTAGTGCATACTACGTAGTTGCTATTACTCGGTAGATGGAAAATTAAAAACCGGGCGGGAGCTAATCCTTCTTCACCACACCCTCACCCCCGCAAAGTGTCACGTGTTCTTTCATGGGGTTATCTAATTATAATACTCCGCCCTGTGTTTGCTCTGTGGACACGCCAATAATAACAGGTGAACTAGTTGATATCACCAAAAGGTCTGATAGGTGCATCGTTTTTATATTGCATTCTCCCCGTAGATAATCAGCGCCGCGGGAGACGTGGAGTCAGCCCTGCGCGGCCAGTACGCGCCGCCGCCCCCTCCACCAGCGCTGCCTGAAGCGCTGCGAGCGCTGCACGTGACGGACTCGCACGCCAGCGCCCCCCCGCGCCCCCCGCCGCCCGCGGGCGGGGGCGCCGCGCCCCCCCCGCGCCCGCCGCCGCCGGCCGACACGGACGACGAGGGCGAGGACATCTTCCGGCGCCAGCCGCACCCCAGCCACCCCATCCTGGTGGCGGCGCACAACCTGCACAAGGCGGTGCGCGAGTGGTCGTCCAAGGACAACGAGATCATCGCCGCCGCCAAGCGCATGGCCATCCTCATGGCGCGCCTCGCCGAGCTCGTGCGCTCCGACTCGCGAGGTACCCACCTCCCCCCCCTGCCACTCCCACTCCCGCGTGCGGGTAGCTGCCGGCTAACTTCGCACACGTGCTCCAACTGAGCAGCCAATAAACGGATCGGTCAACCGATGACGCGAGCCCTTTGAGTACGAGCTTGGTTGATTAGTTCGTGGTTGGTTAGGCGTCAGAGAGACTTAAAAACGAGTTGTGCGCGGTTAGACCACATTGTCACGAAGTGAGCCGGTCTGTGCATGTGTTCTAACTTACTACTGACGACCAGCTATGACACGTATCCCATTACCTAAACTATTTAAAAAGATTCCATCTAAAGCTTAGCAATATATACTGCTGATAATATACTACTGATATGCTTAAAATAACATTCACTAATATTTTTATGTTAACTAACTACACCTACTATAATTTTAGACATCCTAACTCTTTACATATGCAAATCAATCTAATGTTATTTTTAAACTATCGCGGTGTAAACTCATATTTTTATAACGTCTCGGGACTTATCGCGATAAACATGGAACTTACTTTTACCGACGTTTCGAATGCGTTGCAGCACCCGTCAAGCCAAGCAAGAGTCAAGCCGTGACCACGGGTGCTGCAACGCATTCGAAACGTCAGTAAAAGTAAGTTCCATGTTTATCGCGATAAGTCCCGAGACGTTATAAAAATACAAATCAATCTAATTTCAAAGAACGTATTTATCAATCTAATATAAATCGTTATGTAACCGAAAATATTTCTTCTTATTGATTAGCTATTGTGGTTCATAAATAAATGTCCAGAATCTAAACTGACTCTATATTCGTTAACATGCTTTGTTGTAAAGATATATTTAGATCGGAAAAAGAGAACATTTGACTTGAACCCGCGACCAGTCCCTTGCAGGGGGAATGCTCTGACCAACTGACACGCCCCAGATATTCGAAATTCTCCGTTATATTATATACGTCTTGGGGCGACGCTCGGGGGACTGGTCCCGGGTTCAAATCCCGTCCTAGATGTTCTCTTTTTCCAACCTAAATCTATAACCAAAGTTAGTATACTAATCGCTTCAAAAATTTCATTAAAGGATTTGTTATTTATAAAAAAAATTACCTGGCCTCTTTTCCCCTTTTTACCCTTGCCACATTTACCCTTTTTACCCTTTCCACCTTCCCCCTTTTTCACATTTCCCGTTTATAACCCTGCCTCAGTTCTCCTTTTTACCCTTTTATAGTGTCACAGTCACATTTTCCTTTTTTACGTTATTTCTCGTTTTTACGCTTTTTACCCTTTTTCACATTTCCCGTTTTTACCCTTGCCACATTTCCCCTTTTTACCCTTTACACAATTCCCCTTTTATAGTGTGTGTGTGTGTGCGCAAGTCACACACGGTAAAAGTGAAACTTCTGAAAAGTCCCTGATTAAAAAACAACCATGTACTTATTTTTTCGTTGCATCGAGTTTGAAATCACAACGATTCTAAAGAAGTTTCACTTCAAAAAATCCCTATCTTTGTTAGACTGCACCAAAACCACCCAAAAAAAGTTCCAACATCAACAAACTTGTATAGCTTCATATGCTATAAGCTGTATATAAAGCTTTAAGCTTACGTGTAAACTATTCATGCTCACACTTAATATATTGAAGTTAGGCGCATGTTACTTACAAAATCAAATATTTCTAATGTTATCAATGAATTAAAATCTAATTTCATTCAAAACAATCTTATGACTATACAATTTGAGACTCAGGGTTCAGGATCAATGTAAATAATACTGTTACGTGCGCGGGGTACAAATTAAATGCCGTTTACACAACAAAGAGGTTTATTCGCTCACCACAAACTAGACAACAAAATAACTAGCACACACAGTACTCTTCAACAGTTCCAGTCGCTCAGCAGTTCACAGTAGTCCACAATCGTTGCTTAAGTCGCAGGTATAACTCTCTTGGTTCACTTCGGTAAGCTGTGTTCACTTTCGCTTTCGAAAATTAACTGATTCGTGTCGATAGCCGGGCGTCCTTTTAAAGCTCTTAATAAGCGGGGTAGAATATACTAGAGCGTTCGAGAATAGTAGGTATTTACTGGGGCGTTCGAGAAAATAAGTACCTACACAGTCGTGCCGACGATAGAGGTGAATGCCCTTTTTATCGCGATTTGTAGGTAAAGTTGGTATAGGTAGACAAAAGGGCGTGTGATTTTGTATTGACTTTTCTGGATTTTTCTAAACGGATCGATAGAGTACTTCGACATTAACAATGCGTTTTAATTTCTAGAAGATTCGATCAGTAGTTTCCGAGATATCGACGATCGTTGTAACATTACCCCCCTCTTAATCATGCTCGTCCCGAGCATCATTTGTTCCATGATATCGCGTCAACCTATCCACATGGACTACCTTTGGTTTTCCCCTAAGGCCCTTCTTAATGCGGTAGGTGATGTCATTGATTCTTGTGACAACCGTATAGGGTCCTTCCCAGCGAGCTTGAAGTTTTGGAGATTTCCCTTTTCTGCGTAGCGGGTTGTGAAACCATACCAGTGTTCCTTCTTCAAAACCGTTGGTGTTTGCATTTCTATCGTACCGGGTTTTCATCCTTATACCTGTCTTCAAATTGTTTTCCCGTACCATTCTGTGCACCTCGTCCAGCCGGTTTTGAAGTTCACTCACGTAGTCCGTTACGGGCTTAGGACTTTCGGGTGGCGTGCCGGTTATTGCATCCACTGGTAGCCTTATCTCTCGACCAAAATTTACTTTAGCTGGAGTGTGTCCCGTACTGTCATGCACCGCAGATCGATAGGACATCAGGAACAGTGGGATGTACTGGTCCCAATCTTTTTGGTGTTCGTCGACAACTTTAGCCAAGTGATTTTCCAACGTCTGGTTAAACCTCTCGACCATTCCGTCTGACTGTGGGTGCGCTGGAGTCGTACGGGTCTTGTTTATACCGAGGAGTTTGCACATTTCTTGAAACAGAGCAGACTCGAAGTTCCGTCCTTGGTCGGAGTGGATCTCCATAGGTGCGCCATATCGACTGACCACTTCCTGAACTAGTTTCTTGGCTACAGTGACTGCTTCCTGGTTGGGTGTCGCAAATACTTCCGGCCACTTAGTGAAGTAGTCTTGCACTACTATGATGTATTTGTTACCCTCATCAGTCGTTGGAAAAGGTCCAGCAACATCAATGGCGATACGTTCCCACGGTGCTCCAACGTTGTACAGCTTCAATTTTCCTTTGCTTCTTGTCGGCGGTCCTTTAACCGAAGCACATGCAGTGCATTTACGGCACCAATCCTCGACATCTTCCCGACAACGAAGCCAGTAAAACCGCTGTCGCACTTTAACCAGGGTTTTCTTGACTCCGAGATGCCCGCCAGAAACACCATCGTGGATGTGCCGTAAGAGTGGGGCCACCTTGCTTCGTGGTACCACTACTTGCATGGTTACTTCCTTACCATCGTTAGACTCCCATTTCCTATACAGGACATCTTCTACCAGAACTAAGCTGTCCCACTGGGCCCAATAGCTTTTGGTAGTTGAACTGTAAGCAGATACATCACTCCATCGGGGTTTGCTTCCAAGTTGTTTCCAGTGCAGTATAGGTTGTAGATCATCATCATCTTCTTGCGCCTTCTTCATACTGCTTCCACTCCATTCGTCGTCAAGTCCATTCACCTTTATGACTTTAATCTCTTCTCGGGCTTCGTTCCTCTGACAATGCTTGCAATCTTCGACACACGGCCTTCGTGACAAAGCATCAGCATTGCCGTGCCCTTTTCCACTTCGGTGTTCTATCACAAAGGGAAATTCCTGTAGTTGCTCGATCCATCTTGCTACTTGGCCTTCCGGATTCTTGAATTGCAGCAACCACTGTAGCGCAGCATGATCTGTCCTTAGTGTAAACTCTCGTCCTATAAGGTACTTATTAAAATGCTGTAAAGACTTCACCACAGCGAGAAGTTCACGACGAGTTACACAGTAATTCCTTTCCGGTTTAGATAGCGATTTACTGAAGTACGCTATTACAACATGGCGATCTCCCTGCACTTGTGACAACACTCCACCTATTCCGGTGTTACTGGCGTCCGTGTCCACAATGAATCTACCTTCCCTAGTAGGATAACCCAATATAGGGGATTCGCACAATCGTTGTTTAAGCCTACTAAAAGCTTGCTCGCAATCCAGGTCCCAAACGAAGTCTCGTTTATCTTCCGTCAGTCGGTGTAGTGGTTTAGCAATATCCGAGAAATGCTTAATGAAGCGTCTGTAATACGCGCATAGTCCCAGAAACGCGCGAACCTCCGTTTTGTTCTCTGGAACAGGCCATTCTTGAACGGCTTTTATCTTCTCGGGGTCGGTTTTGACACCTTCCGTTGAGATCACATGTCCAAGATAGCTGACCTCCTTTTTAAATAGAGCACACTTCTTTGGACTCAGTTTAAGGTTAGCCTCACGAATCCGAGTAAAAACTTTTTCCAGGTTCTTCAGGTTTTCTTTGAAGCTACGTCCCATAACTATAACATCGTCCAGGTAAACCAGACAGACGTCTCCAAGTAGACCCACCATTACTCTTTCCATGAGGCGTTCAAACGTGGCCGGTGCATTACATAAACCAAATGGCATGACATTAAAATGCCATAAACCGTTTCCAATTCCAGTACTAAAGGCTGTCTTCTCTTTATCGTCCGGACTGATCTCCACCTGCCAGTAGCCGCTTTTTAAATCGATGGTTGAAAACCATTTCATACCACTTAGCATGTCCAGGGTATCATCGATTCTAGGCAAAGGATAACTGTCTTTCTTTGTGATATTATTCAACATTCGGTAATCCACACAAAACCTTGTACTGCCATCCTTCTTTTTTACTAGTACCACAGGTGATGACCACGGACTCGTAGAAGGTTCAATCACCTTGTTATCGGCCATGTCTTTAATCATAACTGCTACCTCCTCTTCTCTTGCCCATGGTAAACGTCGAGGTCTTTGTTTTATAGGCCTGGAGTCACCTGTGTCAATCCGATGTTTCACGAGCCCAGTCCTTCCACAGTCATTTCCGGTTGCAAAGATGTCTCTGAATTGTAGCAAGAGGTCTCCGGCTTGACGCAATTCTGATGCCGATAAGTTTTCCTTTGAATTCTCGAGAAGTTGCTGGATGTGATCCTCGGAGATTTGTGTACCGCCTTGTTTAGTCGTAGTGTTGTTCAGCCGCCTCAGGTACTTTACTTCTTCACATTTTCCAACCACACTATTCTTCTTCAGGAGAACTATTTCGTCACTGAGGTTGAGGATTCTCACCCTAGCGATTCCGTTCGGCATCAGTAAGGTTCTCGCTGTTATTAAGTTTTCATGACTGCCGGTATCTTCCACAATAAGACATCTTCTTTGTTCAGTCTTCGCAGGAAACCTCACTCTGACTAATGTTTCCGATTTAGGAGCTAACGTCGTATCCGTTAAACAGTAAAGAGTGCACGGGTGCGATCCTTGTAAACAAACTTCCTGATCAGGAAATCTCAGCACTCCTCTAGGTATATCCAAGACACATCGGTGATTCCTCAAGAAATCCAGTCCCAAAATGCAATCATCAGTAATATTAGCAATTAATACTGACTGGTGGTATATTTGGTCGCCAATTCTTACCTCCACATCTGTTTCACCGAGGACGGTCACTGGCTGGCAAGTAGCTGTCTGAAGCTGGCACCTCGGAGATCGTTTTTCCCACCTTATGGTGCGTTTCAGCAATTCCGGCCTTACAACTGTACGTGAAGCTCCAGTATCCACTGTTAAACTGCAAGGTTGATTGTCTAAGATGGCCTCGATGATCAGATTATTTCCATTGACAACTTGAGTTATTGTGATGGTTGGGGCCTCATGTCGACCAGCCAGCGCCCGCCCCGCGGCCCTGGCGACATTTAGTTTAACGGAACATCTTGATCGACTTGGGTCCCGGAGTCCGTGACCCTCCTCCGTTTCCTCGAAGGACACTCTGACTGGATATGGCCCCTTCCTCTACAGGAATAACACGTTGGGACATACCGTGGCTTCCTCTCCTCCTCAACTACCTCCTTGATCTCCCTGACCTTACTTATCCCGGCATTCTGCCGTACGGTTTCCACCTCAAGGGCATAAGCCAGTGCTTCTTTTAAGGTCTGGTGGTGACGCAACTGTACACTAGTTTTCACTTCTGCGTCCCGTATACCGTTTAGGAAGGCCTCCAGTAGAGTGGTCTCGATCATCACGGGTGTCGATGAGTAGGCCCGACGAACGAGCCTTTCAACCTCTACAGCCCATTCCTGGAGGCTTTCACCAGCTTTTTGTTTCCTCTCGCGTAGCTGCGCTCGGTAGACATTCTCCAGGTGCTTGTCGCCGTAGCGTGTGTCTAATGCTTCCATCAGGGACTCCAGTGTCCTTCCTTCAGGTGGCAGGTTTTCCAGTATTACTAAGGCATCTCCTCGTAATGCAAGTGTCAAGGCCATAAAAGACTCCTCGTTGCTCCAGCCTTTAGTTTTTACCAATATCTCAAATTGATACTTGAAGGCTGTCCACGAGGAGGTTCCATCGAAGTGTGGTAGGTCGAACTTCGCTGATGATGGTGAGGTCGCGACAACAGGTCCGCAGGTTTTTAGCCTGACAATCTCTCTTTCGAGCTCTTGTAAGCGGCCGTCCATGGTCCCAGTCTTCAAAGCCACTTCCTTACTGAGCATTTGCAAGCAGTCGTCAATGGTCCCAGTCTTCGAAGCCACTTCCTTACTCAGCATTTGCAAGCCGTCTTCGAGGTTCTTCACTTTATCTCCCAGTGCATGGATGCCTGCATCGATTTTACCCATGACAGCTTCCTGGTTGGCCTGTATCATCTCTTGCATGGAGGCCTGCATCGTCTGTCGACTAGCATCTTGGTTGGCCTGCATTTCTTGCAAGGAGGCTTGCATCGTCTGTCGACTAGCATCTTGGTTGGCCTGCATTTCTTGCAAGGAGGCTTGCATCGTCTGTCGACTAGCCTCTTGGTTGGCCTGCATCATCTGCTGTATAGAAGCCAATAGCGTCATCATGTTAATATCGGACGAGGTTCCATCTGGTGCTGCCGTAGTTACCGCTGAGATAGCAGGATCGGCCTGACGCCCTTCCTCTTCAAGGCTCCGTTGACGTGCAGCATCCATTTCCACTTGACGTCTGGTCCGTGGAGTACGCCCTTCGTCTTCACGTGGTAATAACGGCATCGCACTTCTGACACCAGTTGTTACGTGCGCGGGGTACAAATTAAATGCCGTTTACACAACAAAGAGGTTTATTCGCTCACCACAAACTAGACAACTAAATAACTAGCACACACAGTACTCTTCAACAGTTCCAGTCGCTCAGCAGTTCACAGTAGTCCACAATCGTTGCTTAAGTCGCAGGTATAACTCTCTTGGTTCACTTCGGTAAGCTGTGTTCACTTTCGCTTTCGAAAATTAACTGATTCGTGTCGATAGCCGGGCGTCCTTTTAAAGCTCTTAATAAGCGGGGTAGAATATACTAGAGCGTTCGAGAATAGTAGGTATTTACTGGGGCGTTCGAGAAAATAAGTACCTACACAGTCGTGCCGACGATAGAGGTGAATGCCCTTTTTATCGCGATTTGTAGGTAAAGTTGGTATAGGTAGACAAAAGGGCGTGTGATTTTGTATTGACTTTTCTGGATTTTTCTAAACGGATCGATAGAGTACTTCGACATTAACAATGCGTTTTAATTTCTAGAAGATTCGATCAGTAGTTTCCGAGATATCGACGATCGTTGTAACAATACAATAGCGCCAAATAAGTCGCGATAGAATCCGTTGAAAATAGTTTATTACAAAGTCAGAATTGTTCAGAAAACTTTCTTTTTTGAGAGATGATTCGAGACGAAGTAACATGCGCCCAGCCCGCAAGCCATGCGTGTCGATGTATTCATTGTATATGTCTCTGTCACCGCCCCCCCGGACTGGTCAGAGGTCGCTCTGAACCTGAGCGGTAAGTGCCAATGTACCACGTATCTTTTATGTGTATTGTCATTGTAACTATATGTAGAAAGTCGCTACTGCAGATAACTAAGAGCCACAACTCACTTGCGGCTAGCTTGTCTATTTTTATATGAAACGCTTCACGCTAGCCGCAAGTACGTTGTGGGCTTAAAAGTTAATTATTCATTTATTTGTAGCCCATAAAATATAAATAATATTCATCCCTGAGAACGTAACTAGCTCTCAGAAATATCTCAGGAACATAAACATATCCGACAGACACAATACAGCTCAGACTCTGCCTCAGTTGCGTGGCTCGAGTCAATAATAGTGCCAAGAAGGAGTGGTATGTCTTCCGACAGTATGTATGTATGTAAAATGGTTTGGCACGCTGTGCGGCCTGAACGACTCAATGGATTTTAGCTTGAGAGGTATCGTTAGATTCGTATTTACTGTGAGAGTGACACTGGGTATATCAAAATATAATAAAACTAAAATAAAATAAAAAACGATAATTTATAAAACTAAATTAAGCGTCGGTAGCTTAGTGGTTAAGGAGTTGGTCTTACGATCGAGAGGTTCCGGTTTCGAATCCTGGCCATTACACTACCGACGTGAACCCACTCCTAATACAAGCAATTAAGCTTAGCTGGAGGGGTTAGGGGGAATACCAGTAATTTTGGTTACTTGTATTCTTAAAAACAAAAACTCCGAATGCGTTTCTGTGTTATTTGGAAATGAAAAAGCCCTTAACTTAAGAATCGCCAAAGTAGAACGTAGCCGTAAGTTAGATATAAATTTGTATCTTAATATTGTAGGTAGCAAACGAGAGCTCATCGCAACTGCGAAGGCCATCGCGGAAGCTTCGGAAGAGGTGACCAGGCTCGCCAAGAAACTGGCCCTCGAGTGCACCGACAAGAGAATCAGAACTGTAAGTTATCTTGTTATTGTACCTGTTACACAATTGAGCAGAATTAATATTGTATTATTAAGGCCGGCTGACTTCCACGGTCGGTTCCAACCGGTATTTGGCCAATGAGTATTGTTAAATTTCATCACAATTGTAAAGTTTTTCGAGGAGTTACTGTTTATATTGCATCAAGATCGTTAGATAAATAGATTTCGTGGGTGTGTAACACAATTCTGCCTACCCCTTCGGGGATACAGGCATGAAGTTATGTTATGTTATGTTTATGTTTATCAAACGAATGCATTTTTATCATATTGAAGCAGACATTTTTTAGACCTCAGTCTTTGAGTATTTAACCTAAGGAGATGCCTTCAATGCCTGCAGTGCGAGGAAAGTATTCTGTTCTAGACGAGGTACACACGTATAGCACACACCAATATTATTACGAAGTTATTACGCATATTTGGGGATACAAATTTTGTACACTGACCTGATTGGTCGCCTACTATACTGACACGACCAAACTGCCATGTCCCTTGGCGAGAGGGAAAAGCATCTCCCGCGTTAAATACTCAAAGACCCCAATACGATGATGCGGTGATCACGTGGTGCGAGTAAGTGCAGTGGCTAACCCCGTGTGCTCCACAGAACCTGCTGCAGGTGTGCGAGCGCATCCCCACCATCGGCACGCAGCTCAAGATCCTGTCCACCGTCAAGGCCACCATGCTCGGCGCGCAAGGTACGCCCACTCAGCACTCAGCCTCCTAGCACTTCACAGAACCTGCTGCAGGTGTCCACCGTCAAGGCCACCCCGCATTGTTCCTTCATTATTACTATAATTGTATATTTAATACGTAATTCTATATTTAGAGCTTCAAATAAACTTTATAAGTAATTTTATACGATTAGTATAGGCCCGCTGCTACGCTCTGTTGTAGATATTTTATTTACCAACCTGACAGAAGAAAATGTATATAGAACGTAATATTTTGCCAATAATGTAGAGTAGATAAGTGAGCCTGTATCAGCGACCCGACTTCAAACTGGTGGAGGATTAAGACGCAACTTGTAACCTTGAAACCCTTTCAAATACTGTAAAGCGGCAGTGAACTAGACAACAATGTTGAGTCAAGAGCAAACCGTCCAGACTCCACGTACTATGTATATCCGATATCCGTTTTTAAATTTTCCAGTAATATGCTTAAACGCTTCGCAACAGATCTTAAATACATTTTAACATATGCTTTTATTTATTATATTAACGCTGCTGCCCGCATCTTAACAGTCGGCATGCCGGATTACAAAGGTAATATTCTATTTGTGCTCTCTCCACACAGACACTAACTAACACTGCCTATTCTTTGGCCAAAATACCCTGGCGTAGTGTAACAGCGATAGCCCAGTGGCGTACGTAACGGACTGCTGAGACGAGGCCTCGAGTTCGATCCCCAGTCGCCCCGGGCACACACCTCTGACTTTTCGTAGTTATTGGTGCATTAATCAATGTTAATTATCGCTCGCTTAATAATGTGCTCGGTAGATGGCAATAGGCTCGCCCCCTATTACATTGGGACCTTAACATAACTGGCGAATCGTGGCTGTGTAATACAACTCTGGCTACCCCTTCGGGGATACAGGCGTGAAGTTATGTTATGTTAATGTTTGTGTCATCAACTTTCGACTGCGACGGTATAAAATTTTCTTAACCACAAAAAATTCTTTGTTTATTATCATTACCTGTAAATAACTTGGAAGTCATAAAGCAAAATGCTGTTATACAAGAGTCGATTTCACCAAAGATAGGAACCAAGATCAGATTTGACAAAACTGAGTTATTGCTTTTTAGTCTATGAATTTCCATGAATAAAACACGAGTACCCATTTTAGTTCAATGGATTTTCACTCAGCTTCATTATCGTATCGGTTTGAATCTTCATAAGTTGGTGACATCCAGTTGACAATACATTAATTTGATATCATCGAGCGGATCTGATGATGTGCTCAGCATGTGGATAGTGGAACGACTACTAATAAACCCCTCATCTATTCATTAGACATGTTTTATATTAACAAGATATCAGAGTTCGCTGTTACCGTTTTCGAGAAGTCAGTACGAGTTACATTACCGGGACCCTGACAGCGCCGACACGACCGGTCAACTACCACTTAACATAAACTTGATGTACAGATATTGGCAAACATCTTGAACAAAAGTCGGCGTAGTGGGGAATGTCCGCGCATTTGCACTATACGGACCAACGAAAAACCAATAAAAGGAGTGATCATCGATTAACCATTGATGCGAGCCCTCTGAGCCCGTGATTGGTTGAATAATATTAATCTACGATTGGTTAATAGGCGAAATATAGCGGCGATAGCCCAGTGGCGTACGTAACGGACTGCTGAGACGAGGACTCGAGTTCAATCCCCAGTCGCCCCGGGCACACACCTCTGACTTTTCGTAGTTATGTGTGCATTAATCAATGTTAAATATCGCTCGCTTAATAATGTGCCCGGTAGATAGCAATAGGCTCGCTCCCTATTACATTGGGACCTTAACATAACTGGCGAATCGTGGGTGTTTAAGATACCTTTGCCTACCCCTTCGGGGATACAGGCGTGAAGTTATGTTATATGTATGGTTAATAGGCGCGCCTCGGCTATCGCGCCCCGCACTACCACCAAAGAGCCATAAAAATCACTTTTTGCGCAGGTAGATTACATTGTCAAGTTGCTTGCTGATCATTAAAACAGTATATGGTTAGAGTGCCTTTCTTCCCTTCTTGTCACAAATTCCTCTGGGCTCTGAACTACGTTGCACTTTTCTGAAACATGCTAAATATATGGTATTCGTATTACAGGTAGCGAAGAGGACCAGGAGGCCACCGAGATGTTGGTGGGCAACGCGCAAAACTTGATGCAGAGCGTAAGTATCGGTCTCCTCAGTCCGTCAGCTTACCGCCGGGTGCGGAGTAGGGCTTGAAATTTTGACCATCGAATCCGTATTATAATTAAGAATCAGGAATACTTTAAAACAAAAGGGTATAGTTAGAGTTTTTTTTTTATTAACGTTAATTTTTACTGTCGCTAAATTCCGTTAATGATAAATCAATAAACGGTCTTTCTGTAATTATTTATATAAGTGTCCAGCCCTTTTTCTATGTGCTTTTTGCTAAGAGAGTTGTGCACAGGATGAATGGCGGAATACAATGACTGAAGCCACGCCTACTGTGATGACATTATGAGTGACTTAGGTCGCTACGTCTCTGTTTTCGCTCTGGGGTCAGAATCGAACCGACTGAAACCACACGGTGCTCCGTTGCGGGGGCCCCGGGTATACGCTAAGAAAGAAGTTCTCAGGAACCCCCAAAGTATCTAGCCCTGGTTGCTACTCTGTAATGCCCCCTCCTCCCCCTACAGGTAAAGGAGACGGTGGCGGCGGCGGAGGGCGCGTCCATCAAGATCCGCACGGAGCAGGGCGGCTACCGCCTGCGCTGGGTGCGGCGCTCGCCCTGGTACCAGATTTAGGACACCTCCCCTTCCACCGGCCCCTCGCACACCCACTCTTGAGAGAATCGATGACTTGACTAGTGGCGAGTTATTTCAACCTGAAGTCGGTCCATAACAAATGTTATATGTTGTATTCTTTATAATTCAACTCGAGATTTTATAATGTAAGTCCGGTTTTAATGAAATGTCAGCCAATTTTTCTGCAATGGTAAACTTAGGCAGAAAAACACCGTATTCATTTTTAATTGTCTATACCGTTAATTTGTTACTATTAATTAACTGTAGGGTAGTGTCTCCTTACACCCACTTGACGACGAGCACTTGTAGCAGATAACTGCCCTGATGCTCTCCTTTCATCCACATTCGTAACTGAACTTTCGTAACCAGCTACGAACATGGAACTTTTTTTACTGTTTTGAGAACTACCTACGAAGACAGAATTACATTTTGGTTTTTGTTACTGGCTGTTTGTAGTTAGTTACGAAAGTTCATTTACGAATGTGAATGAAGGAGATGCTTGTAGTTTGTTGCTGTGTGAGTGTACGGAGACGTGAGAATAGTATAGATGAGATTTAGTACAATGCAATGTAAGCAATAAACAACTTTATACTGCCGGCCATAGTACCTGTGTATGCAACCTAAAATCTAAATGTAAGACGAACTCTGCAATATGTGCAATAAAGTACGGGGAAGCGTTTGCCTTCTCGATAGGCATATATGGCCCAACTGCTAACGTGTGTCAACTGACGGAGCTACAAGTAACTATAGTTGAGATCTGTACGTCGAGTAATAAGAGAATCTGAAAGGTATGTGTCCATCAGAGTGTAAAAAATAAAACCTTTATCGAGTACGCGTAATTAAGTAGGTACGTTACACTCTAGTGGACCCGTCCTTTACTATGCGCACACGCACAATGTTAGTGTTAGTTAAACTCATTTAGTGATTACGTCATCATTTTAATCAGAAGTCACAATCATAATATATTAGATTTAATTTAATTTCATAAATGTATCATGTCGTCTATAATATATTAATTTATGTCACTAATGCTCTTCGTATATATTGTATAAATAACATTGAGCTTCCCACTTATTATATTTAAGTAAATGTTAAATCAAGTGGTACCTTATAGTACCGTTTAGTTCGTGACACTACAGTGCGTTTGTGATTCCGGCAGCTCTTAACAATGAATCGACGTAAGAATCTTATTGTGAAGGATCATAACTGCTTTTTATACTTTTTCTTTTACAACGAATATGTAATGTCATAATTATTATTATTGAATAGTGATAGTTGAAGTGTGATTCGAGAAAGTGAGTGCCATTATAGTGCTTTATACATGTAGTTTAGCGTAGGTCCTCATGTCTTCTGACACTTTATTGTAAGTATGTGTATCGTAGTATCTTCACTTTTTATATATTTACCGCGTATGTACCGATAGAGTATACATTACATGCTGCGCCAAAATGACCTAAGTAGGTACATCGACAAGACGTAGGGCATAATGGCATTACTCGTTTGATTATGGAGTCGCCCAACTGGGGAAGTACCTCCACGCTTCGGCAATCCGCTGCGAACTAATACCACTAGCGTAGCGCGCTAGGTGTCCATGGGTGATACGCTTGGTGCGGCGAGCGTTTAAAGGTCGCGTCCTAGCTCGCCATAATATTATTCTTAAAATAAACAGTCTGTATTTTATTACAATTGAATGGCGTAAAGTAATCAGCAACGACGTTCCTAGCATTTGTGCTCCTCATATCAAGTTTGTGTGAATATACTTCCTCATAGTGATATCACTGAAATATAAACGTACCTATACGGGTACGCGAACATTGCGTGTCAAACACATTTATATAGCTTTTGTAAACATCATCTAGAGTGTCTATTCCTTAGTTATTATCTATAATGATAGAAAAACCCGACAGCCGCTGAAAATACCGAAAAAAGTTTGATAGCAGGCGGTACCCAATTGTAAATCATTAACCGAAAGAAAATTATTGATCAAACTTGCTTCGGTATTTTCAGCGGCAGTCAGGTTTTTTTTTTGTACTTTTTGTTTATATTACCTTAATTTTGATACCCTACTCAATAGGTTTGAGTGAAAATATTTTTTTTACAACATGTATTTTAGCGCCAAAAATCCACACTATAGTTCTTCCAATTTTGCCTATAGAGGGGCACAAAGAAAACTTCATACATACATACGCGAAAAACATTACCCTCGCTGGCGCAGTCGGGTAAAAAAACATTTCAGAGAGCTTGTTAAAATGTGTGATCGTGTAGCCAAAATATAATTATAAATTGCATAAAAACACAAATATTACGCGTCTGCTGCTAGATAGGACACATTACAGTAGTGATTCATAATATCAGAATTTTAATATTTTTAGGTTTCTTGAGATCTTTGTAAAAAACTATTGTACATAGTTTATTTTAATATTAATTAACTTTATACCAAACAGTAAATGCATAGAAATAGTCTGCATTCCACCTACTCAAGTAGCTACTAATAAATTGTCTCCTCCAAAACCCTGATCTTATGAAAAATCTTATGACGTTTTTTTTTAATACAAAATATAACTACGAATAATAAAGTTCTTCACTTGCTTTACGTAGGTGTCTCGGAGTGCGACTTCTTGAATGACTAGCGACTATATTATAAGCGACCTTGAGCTCCAACTCCTGTCGTATACACTAGGAAAATTACAGCCACACCGTTAAGTAGGTACGTGTTGTACGGTTTCCTGATGTAGGTATAAACTGTAGATGTTTTTATAGAGTTGATTATTAAGATTAATAAGAGATACATATGTTCTTAAAATGCAACTTATTAAAAGAGCGTAAGTATTTAGTACTCTGCACACAAATAAGCAATTGTAAAAGTATACAAGTACAAAATCGAACATTACATGTCAGTAAGCATCGGACCGAGGCGTGAGAGCAATATTTTTGTATGCGCGAGCGCAAGTTTGGTGATAACTAATGTAGTGCATAGGCGTTCGCTTGCGAGGCGTGCAGTTGCGAGCGTGTCGCGCGCGAATTTTCGCGGTGAGTGGGGGGTGCGGTGGACTCGACTTGGCGAATGACGCGCTGTTTCAAATTGAGCTAGCGGCCGAGCTGACTCATCTATTGGAAGACTTATCTACTGCCTGTTCTTGTCATATTATTTATATAGTTTTTCCTATAGACTTATATAGGAAAAAAACATTCAGGACGTGATTTGAACCCTTTTACAGTGGGAATACTCTGACCAACTGAGCTACCTGGACACATTCTGGTTGCTCTCTTTTTCCGATATAAATCTAGTTTATTTATTTATTTAAATCTTTATTGTACGCACACAGTAAACATTTTACAAACACACATAAAATTAGAGTACAAAGGCGAGCTTAACTCAGTATTGAGTTTTCTCCCACAAACCTTTGGGGATCGTGGAGAAGGACAATAAATGGGCAAACATGGGTGTACAACCAGAAGAATATATATACTTCCATAAGATACCAACTATAAACTTACATAGACAATAATACATACGAAATACATAAATATAAAATACATAACTACCTACACAATAAGTAGAAGTTATTATAACAATAAATTGGCAAACGAATTGCTTCAAAATGTCATTGTATTTATGGAGCTGTTATAGGAGCTCGCCCGTAGATGCCTGGCCGACGGGTCGCTCCGATGCGCCATGCGGTGTAATTACACAACATACTGACGCGACGTCGCTCACGTAGTCAGTAGTCAGCCCACTGCACACCTAAAGGTTACTAATATTTTCTAAATCGTGTGCTTTTATATTTTTAGTATAGATATGATTTACACTATTTTGTTTTTATGTTATATTTATTCTAATAAAGATTTTTTATTTAATTTTTTGTTTTGTTCTTCTCTTACCTAACGAAGTATATATGAACTTATATAATGTTTCTACAATACAAGATACATTCGGAAAGTTATTTTTCCAGGGTTTACAAGACACTAAGAGAATATAGAGTTAATAACTAGTATTAGGTGCATTGTTTTTAATGCAGTTGTATGTTTTATCGATTTGTAATTGACCCTTGATATCTCTAGTTTTAACTGTGAGCATTATCTTATGCATGCGTCTTTTAAGATGACTACGGGCACCGAGCTAAAATGTTTATTATGCTTTTCATTGTATTTGAATTGATAATAGATATTTTCATATTCATAACTTTATGTAAAGTCGCCCTCAAGTGTCGCTCAACACATTCCAAGTTACTGATCACCTTAACTCTATAATTTCTCTATAACATATAAACCGTAAAATAACATAACATAACATAAACTCACGCCTATATCCCCGAAGGGGTAGGCAGAGGTGCTAGCACCCACATTTCGCCAGTTTATGTTTAGGTCCCAATGTAATAGGTGGTGAGCCTATTGCCATTAACCGGGCACTTATAAACCTGCGATAAATACACACATAACTTCGAAAAGTCATTGGTGTGTGCCATGGTAAAACCTGGGATCGAACCCGAGACCTCGTCTCAGCAGTCCATTACCCATACCACTAGGCTACCGCGGTACCGTAAAATAAGTTATTTAAATGTGTCGATCGTTTGTAAAATCGTTAGAGCTTAGCTATTTCTGAGGGCGACTGTACCAGTCTTTGTACTCTTCAATGTGAACTATATATAAATATGAACAGTAACTGTAACATGAAAATGTACCACCTAGTGAAAATATTCTCAATTGTACCTTTTTTTTTTCGTGCAACAAGTGGTAGTCCCCTCGGATACCCCCCCGCCGGCCAGCGTGAATGGTTATGTCGGGCTAGAATCGACTAAAACCGCACGCCGTCTCGGGTCTTCAGACGTGGTGTGTAAGTTTGCCCATAAAGTATATCCCTCCCACCCCGACTGACCCTGGGCCATCTCCGCTTTCGAGATGGCCCCCTCGGGTTTGGGAACCACGGTGTCCCCGTCTAGCCCCGGTTTGGGGGAAGGGCGCCAATCGCTCCGCCGTCCCGGCCTGCTTCTGCTGGGGTGCCAGGCGGCCTCACCTGCCACCCCCAGGCCTGCGCTCATGGAGGGTGGAGGCCTCAATTGTACCTAATAATAAGTAGGTATACAAGTAACTAATGCAATGAGCAGGTTTCCTCGTGGCCTAACACGTAGCTAGCTTTCATCTGTCACTTTTCTTCGCTTGCTTGTCCACTCCTGTCTTACTGTCACGATTTGCTCGTCTGTGAAATACGCGCTATAGAAATCGCAGCCAAGTAGCACTACGTACCGTAAAACGGTGTGAACAGGAATAAAATGGCAGTAATTTTCATTCAAATGAAACTATGGACTATTTGAATGTTTCGATCGTTTGTAGCTTATTGTTATACAGTGTATTAAAAGCGCCGGTAGCTTAGCTTAGTCCCAGGTTCGAATCCTGGCCATTACACTACTGGGGTGAACCCACTCCTAACACAAGCAATTAAGCTTAGCTGGAGGGGTTGGGGGGAATATTAGTAATATCGGGTACGAATATTCTTAAAAAAGAAATGTTAGTTGAGTCTTGGAAGGAAATGGTTCAAAAATTTCTAATGGCCATTTTATTCCTAGTCACTCCGTTCTACGGTACTCGCAATGTCTTGTGCCTGCAGGCTGGTGGGTGCAGTTCACCGGTGCCTCTATAGGCGCCTTTACTGACGTCATTTTGCGTTTCTTTGCCACCATAGTAGTAGAATAGTAAGACTTTTTTTTGTAGCGTCTATAAGGCTACACTCTCTTTACTTGTCTTCCTGCCGTTTTTTCCATTTATTTGTTTTCTACTTCCTGTAAACGAAACACAGTTAAATACTTCCTTCGATAGAATTTAGCAAAAAGATAACTGATTGTGGACATCCCGGGTTGAGCCTTGGCCTGTTGCTCTGACCTGCCCGGCCGTGTGTCTCCTGACCGAAAGGTGACTGCGGGAGTCTCGCTACGACTCGCATCAACATTAGGATCGCGTCGAACTGAATTCACTTTAAGCATAGCCATTGGACTCAGCCTGTAGGCAGCCTTAAAAAAATTAAGTAAAAATGGACCGTGTAGTATTATAGTTAGTAAGAGTATTTAATAGATGCATATATTTATTTTCCTATAGAAATAAACATATTCTTATATCTATGTATTAGTTTTATTTTAATATTTCTCAATTGAGGACGCAAGTCACCTCGCCTGCAACTCTGCGCAGCTGCTAAAAAACGAACGAGTCTCTGGCGGAGGCTTTCCTTCAGGGTTGGTACGTCAGACGCAGTCGCTCCTGGAGAAGTCGACATCATCATCATCTAACTGCCCTTATCCCAATTATTTGGGGTCGTCGCAACATGTCATCCTCCATACATTCCTGTCAAATGTCATCTTCTCCGTCACTCCCTTGCCATTATCCTCTTTCACGCATTCCATCTACTTTTTCTTGGGCCTAAATCTGCTCCTAAAGCCCTCTACATTCACACTTTCACCCTTTTTAACAACATTACATTCATCTCTCGGTGGATGCAGGCCGCTACAGACCGGTCAAAATGGAAGCCAATGGGGGAGGCCTATGTTCAGCAGCGGACTTCCTACGGCTGAGATGATGATTCATCTGTTCTCATAATATATCTATACCACGACAGTCGCTCCCAGAAAAGTCGACATGCCAATCAAAAACTAAGTGCACCTCGGGTTCCGAAATAACTGGACGCGACTGGGACATCGCTATTAGGTTGATGGAGGATTTCTCAAGAAAAAGCGACGAAATATCGGTTATATCTACATAATAGATTGACAGTACTTAAATGCTGTACTCACCTGTAAATCCCTGAACGGCAGTAACTCGACTAGACTATTGATAATCTGCTACTGAACATAATATACCTAAAATCAAGTAGGTAGCTATCTACCTATAGGTAAGACAAGTCTGTCGGTTGGAGTCGATCACGAGAAAGACTTTAGTAACAGTACCTACCTATGATGCTACAGATTGCAGACCCTGGACTTTGCGAGTAGGTGACGCGCACAGGTTCGGTACAAGACTAGCACTCACCGAGCACTCACTCATCTTAGTTGATTCTCAAGTATCGTGTTGCGCTCGTTACGGTTGGCGGCAAGTTCATGAGGGATTCGGCACGTAAGTTTATGTAGCCTATAGGTAGTTTCCTAGTCTACAGAATGATTGGCCGGCGGGGGGTATCCGAAGGGATTTCCGCACGAAAAAGATACTATTCTACGATACAAGTGTAGTACCTACTACGATTGTTCTACACACAATCGTAGCACTTTATTACGTGCTAGGTACCTACCACACTAACGAAACGGACGCAAACAAGTGGGATTGGATGATTATTTTCGCACGCTCTATCGAGAATGCGATATGGATCACCAGCTAAAATGATTGAATGTAATGTTATGATTGTAGATGAATGTGTAGAACAAGTGGTGGTGTTTTAGGTATTTGGGTTGTTTTTTATGAAGGTACTTACTAACTTATAATCCTAATCTGTGGTCGACGGCCGGAAGACGTGAAGGATAAGTATATTAAAATGAATGAATGTGGAATCGTCTAGATCGAGCTACCCAAAAAACTAGGATGCCGAGTAGAATATTTGTATGAATTCAATGAAGTTATACACTTGGTTGATAAGTAATGAATCACTTATATTATATATAGGCAAGTAAAGTATGTCAAGGTTTATGACTTTTGAGTGCTACTTATTAGAAGGAAATAATAAGTTTATTTATATCTGCACGAACTTATAATGAAGTGGCGACAGTCAATTTCAAATTCACAGAATATTCATTAGAGGAATTAGGTTGTGTTGTCAAAAACAAGTTTATTTCTAGTAATTCTACTGAACAAAGCTATGATAAAACTAGTTAGATACCTTTTTCTTCTAGTCCCATCGACAATCCCGAATATAAGCACTCCGACTCAGATTACATTAGAAGGAAAAGCAAGGTTGAAGGTTTTAAACAAAAAGCCATGCAGGATAGGTAGATCACTGATTTACGCTCGAGCGATGACTAGAAACCCCTTACAGAAGATCATGGCTGTTTCTATTAGTGTGCGAGTAGGTTCAACAGCTTTCCTTGAGGTGTGAGTTGACAGATAGATAAAGACATCACAGCGGGGATGCTTGCTCCCCAACAGATAAGGTAGCTATACCTACTATAAAATTTTATTAAATGAAAATGTAATCATTTAAATAAAAACACCAAACCGCACATATTCACGTTAATAAGACCTAGTCTATATATAACATGTATAAATTTACAAAAAAAAAGTATATAAGTATGTTTATCCGCATTCTGGGACGTATAACACAAGCTAGTTAAACTATGATTACTTTGGGTCTAGAAAGCGCTGTGTAGAATATCGTAGAATATATACCAAAGTTTATACCAAAAGTCACCATAAGTAGCACCACTTAACTAGTCAACAGTATGACTTGCATATTATCTCCGAATAACGTGAGTGTTTAAAGCTAGGTGGCACAAAATAATAATGAACATCTCAGTTATTGTTTCGATAACATTTTGTAGGTATAGGTGCAGGAAAACAAGCTATGAGAATCATGTCCTGTGTCCTGTTGTGTCACGCGTTAGTTTGTCTGTGTTGGCGGTTGAGTGTAGACATCAGACAGCACTTTGGATATAGCGGAACTTGAGCAAATCACTGTGAGTACTGGTTTCTGTGATTATACTGGGACGTTTCATTTAACGATTAATTCTCCTGCCAAAGTTCCCTATTTGATAAAGTGCTATTCTGGAAGCGGTGGTGGCGTCTCGTGCACGACCATTGCATCACAGATCATGCTAGGCCCGAGGCCGTGAGGTCGTGTCTCGATAAGCCCGCTATCCCGTCGCGATTAGGTACAATCGCACTGGGGTGTGTGTTGGGTAACCTCCTCGAGTGTCACTCCGATTCCGATCCCGCTGCAGTCCGGGGGGAACGGAATCGGAGCGGCCGGTACACCCTGGTCGGCGGTCAATGGCTTCCCCTTCACCCCTTCATAGGGTTGGCATTGATCGTCGGCCAATACCCAACGTGGCGGGAACACATCGCTCTCCGTACTCCTCTGCTTTCAGAGGAGACAGGATGAGCGATGCTGTTAGTGGTGAGATGGCCCAGGGTCAGCCGGGGTGCGAGGGATATGCTCTATGGGTAACCTTACACCCCGGCGTCTGAAGACCCGAGACGGCGTGCGGTTTTAGTCGGTGCAAGCCCGACATAACCACCCCCGCTGGCCGGCGGGGGGGTATCCGAAGGGACTTCCGCACGATAAAAAAAAAAAAAATGTACAATCGCACTCAGAAATTCCTGAACACTAATTTACAAATAATCCTTACATTGAAATAATAAATTGAAGAAATAAATTATTGATGTATAACTATTTTTTTAATCTTCAGAAGACAAATTGAACATTTTTTAATTATTGTTATTTATTATTTTATGTAAAGTTTTATAGTTAATCTGGTCATGGTGCCAAAGGATCACAAGGAGCGATGCATATTTCGCTGTGCCTACTGATCTGATCAAACTCGCAGGATTCATAACCTCGGCTTTTGACTGTTACCTATTTAATTGTGCACGTCAGAGCAGAATGTTAGTCAAAACAGTAACGGCAATGAACAGAGGCGTTGCCACAACCGTTGCCGTAATGGCGTCATCAGGACGTATTTTAACTAAGCATGCCGCGTTGTCCAACTGTGTATATAGTTAATTAGTTTTGTTTATATTTACTTATATCTATGGACCATAGTTTTTATTTATTAATATACCTACCTATTAAATTTATATATTCCGTTGGCACCTATATATTATGTATAGGGAAAATTCAACATAAATCCTTTACTATATTTGTATCTATTTATTATACCTAAATAATACAAGGTATAATAAATAGATACAAATATAGTATGAATGCTCTGAATTATTTATTTTATTTTTATTAGTAAGTACCCCAATTAGAAACGTACCTATTTGCTAGCAACCTCATCCTTCATAATAAGAAATAGGTACCTTGTAAAATGGGTCGACGTTGATAATTCCCATATTTTTATCGATTCTGACAATATTAAAATCGTCGCCGTAGGTCAAAATATATTCTTCTTGGAACTAGATTTTGAATTTAATACTAGTTGTTTGACCCGCCCGTCATAGTGATGTAGCTAGGAGCCTACACTAGCTACCTGCCTACCAAGTTACTTACTTGAGGTACTTACTTACCTAACACAGTTGGTGTAGTTGTCCGTTCGAAACGGCTAATCTTTCATATTTTCAGTCCAGCGACTGCCATCTGTACTCCACAACCCGCTGGAGATGTCGAAGTTCTGTACCTAGCCAGCAGGTTGCCAGATTTTTAGGGCTCCAACTACCCTTAACGAATGCCACAATTAATGTTCAAAAGACAACCGGGAACGACGGCTTAACGTACTCTCCGAGGCACGAAGGGGTCTCAATGCGGGAAAAATGTTGTACCATCCTAAGACTGACCTGACGAGTGTGGTTTGCCACTTAACTTACTTAATCTGCTGGTGAACTAATATATCATAGTTTTAAGTTATTCATCGTTTCTGCATGAAGCACCAGTGTCATCTAGGAGTGCTGTCTGTTAAAACGACTTACGAACACATACGAAACGTTTCCTAAAGTCCTAACATTTTAGCTAGCAGCACCGGGAACAAATTTTTAATTTATTTCTATTTTCTTCTCAAGGTGTGTATAGAAGATGGCGCCAATATCGCTCAAGATAATCTCGAACGATGGTACCGTGACGCGGAAGGTGAAGTTTGACATCAAGAGCACTGTGAGGGATGCGCACGCCATTCTCAAGGAAAAGGTCATCGTGCCTGATCAAACCAAAGGTGAGGAGACGGAAACTCTGGAGCATGATGGTTGTAGTAACTGTTCAACTACGAATAGGACTGTTAGATGTCATTTTGTTCAAGTATTGTTTTCCAATTGCAAGACATTAAGCAAAGAAAAAAAATACCTTAATTACTTACTTGCAAGCAGATGGATAGATATTTATTCTTTATTGCCCACCAAATAAAGGGGGCGATGTTTGGTCTCACAGTTAAAAGTGCGATGTCTCGAAAAAAAAAATTGGAACACAAGGTAGCCTGATAGTGTAATTATTGGGTTAGTAGTAATTACGCTCTGTTTAAACATTTTTAAAATATTAAACATCTAATGATATAAATTTGTAACGATAAAATTATTAATAAATAATAATAAACAGTTCACTACATTGCGCGCTACAAACAGCAGCTCTCTCTGGACTCCAAGTAAACATTGTTTAACTAGCTTGTTATAAAGCGGATAAATATACCTACTTACATACTATTTTGTGTAAGTACATATATAACTAGTCTGGCCATAAATACTGTTACATCAAAACTTTTCTTTCCTTTTCAACTTTTTAATTATTTTGAATTTGGAACACGTACATTATTTTAAAAACTTCTTTCGATTTCGCGCCATTTCACATAATTTTTCGTGTTCATTATCGAATTACAATATGGAACGGGGTGTTAAAGAAAATAGGATCGCAGTGATCGCCTTGCACGAAGTGGGTATGAAGCCGTTGGACATATTCCAGATACTTCGTATATCGTACTATCAATAGATACAACATCACTTCATCTGTCGAAGACCAGAAAAAATCGGGGCGGCCGCGTGCTGTTAGAACTACAAAGGCTGTTAAAGCCAGAATTGGTCGAAACCCCATAAGGTAGCAAAAAATCTTATCGCGAGAAATGAAGATACCCGCTAGGACTCTGTCACGTATTATAAAACAAGACCTGAAGCTCGGTGCTTATCGTGGATATACAGGACATGCCCTAAATCAATCTTTACGATTAAAGAGAGTGGATCGATCAAATCGCCTTCTGTCGCGATACGCAGGTGAAAGGCACCTTTACCGATGAAAAAATTTTCACGATTGAAGAACACTACAATAAGCAAAATGATAAAGTGTACGCTCACAGTTCTAAGGAAGTAGTCGGAAAGGTAGAACGTGCATGGTCATCATCCTGCGTCAGTGATGGTTTGGTGGAGCGTGTCTTATCAGGGAGTGACAAAGCTACATTTTTGTGAAAAAGGAGTGAAAACTTCAGTCAAAATGTATGAAGATACTGTCTTGGATTATGTTGTGAAACCTCTCAGCAATACACTTTTTTAAAATATACTGTGGACTTTCCAGCAGGACTCTGCTCCTGGTCACAAGGCACGAACTACCCAAGCCTGGCTAGAAACAATTATGGTCAGTTTTAGAGGACATGGCCTGCTCTAAACGACACTGCGACATTGAGTCTCTTAAAAAATCTTTGGAGCAAGCAGTGGCAAAATTTCCCTTGGAAACAGTGCGTAAATCCATAGATTCGTGGCGCCAAACAGATTAAAGGCCTGTATAAAAGACAATGGTGGCCATTTCGAATAAAATAAATTTTTATTTTTTGCAAAGACTAATAAATATGTAGGTATAAAACTTAATAATGTTACATTACTTAATAATTGTTAATTATCGCTCGCTTATTAATGTGCCCGGTAGATGGCAATAGGCTCGCCCCCTATTACATTGGGACCTTAACATTACTGGCGAATCGTGGGTGTGTAATACACCTCTGCCTACCCCTTCGGGGATACAGGCGTGAAGTTATGTTTATGTTATGTTTACATTACTTCATTTAAAAAAAATGCATTTTCATTTGTAACAAAACTTATGGCTGGACTAGGCACTAAGCGAGAATCGAACCGTAGCAGTCGGATGCACTACCGCCACGCCACTGAGGCCACCCTCTTCTCCTGATCGTACAAAAACTTACACTTAATAGTCAATCTCAGTTAAAACGCATAGTACTTTCTTTTCCTACAGCCTTAACTTTCAGGTACTATGTATAAAGTAACAAAAATCTATGAATTTTTGAAGCAATTAGTATGCTAACTTTTCCTAAAGATTTAGATCGGAAAAAGAGAACATCTAGGACGGGACTTGAAAACGCGACCGGTCTGTTACAGGAATACTCTGACTAACTTAGCTACCTAGACACGTCCCAGATATTCGAAATTCTCCAATATAATAAACTGCAGCCATCTACTGTAATTCTTGCGAACTACGGAAACAATGAATTATGTTATAATCATTGTTAAACATTGTTTTTTATAAGGGACTGGTCGCGGGTACAAGTCCCATCCCAGATGTTCTCTTTTTCCGACTTGAATCTGTAATAATCTATGGTTTTCCAATTTAGAGCACGGGCTGTTCCTTCGCTCGCCTGACAACGACCGTGCGGGCATCTGGTTGGAGAACCACCGCACTCTCGACTACTACATGCTGAGGGACGGAGACTCTCTCGAATACATTTGCAAAATTAGGAATCTCAGGATCAAGCTTCTGGATGGTAAGGAATTCATTATCTGTCATTGGAGTATTCATTATATCTTCGTTAGGTATGCCTGGCCGGCTACACCACTTTGCACATTGCGGCTAATTTTCTGCTGAAATCGGTTTTTCCGTGTGTAACTTTGATAGCAGTGGGCACTGTGTGTCTATTGCGGACCGTGACTGTGAAGTCAGTGAATCTCTCCACAGTGCCCTTCTGTTGCTAATCAGAGAGACACGTGGATACGCCGATGCCTCGGTAGAACGATTGAAATAAGCTAGTATAAAATAAAAATGTATGTAAACATTTGCTACAGGTACGGTGAAGACCATCCAAGTGAACGAGGGCAAGACCGTAAGCGAACTGATGGTCGGCATCTGCAGCCGGCTCAACATCGCCAACCACGATGAACATGGACTGGTGAGACTGGGGTTACCCCTTGATTTGTGATCTCTGCTGGGGGCACTTAGCTACCCTGTATCTAAGTATATGACCTGCCGAGTCCACTGATGGCTTTAGTCGTGCCTTGTGCAACTCCAACCCTCACTCTTCAAAATGCATCCGATTCCGATCCGATCTGTTTGATTTTAGAGTTGTAACCATACCTACCTTATTAATATAATCAGTTCAATCATATTATTAATTAGCGAATCGTTGACAGTAGGTACCGCCTAAGTCCCCAAACCGGGGCAAGACGGGGACACCGTGGTTCCCAAACCCGAGGGGCCATCTCGAAACCGGAGATGGCCCAGGGTCAGTCAGGGTGCGAGGGATATGCTCTATGGGCAACCTTACACCCCGGCGTGTTTAAGACCCGAGACGGCGTGCGGTTTTAGTCGGTTCAAGCCCGACATAACCGCCCCCGCCGGCCGGCGGGAGGTAACCGAAGGGACTTACGCACGAAAAAAAAAACGGTACCGCCTAAGTGAAGCGTTCTGCTTATATTGTGGTCCAGCTGAGTTCTTGTACTTCTTATACAGCAACTCAAAACTTAAACTTTCATATTTTAAGTGTCCTGAGGAAGAAGAAACGACCGAGGAGGTGAAGGAGGCGCCGCAGACGGGCACGCTGACGCTCAAGCGCCGCAAGGTGGCGCCCCGGGAGCGCGACGCGGCGCTGGAGCAGCTCAGCAGGAAGATCAACACCGACGACAACGGTACCTCCTCCTCCTTTGATCTGGGTGTTTCTATTTAATACTAGCCGCCCCTGAATTGCACCACTTTATTTATGTGAAAGCCCCGGATACTCTTCTTGTGTTGCTTCCCGAAATCAATCAAAGATTGTCGCGTATCTTCTCCTTCCTATCAACTCGCGTGTCACAATCGGTACGCGTATCATACTTAGAGAACCCCTGACTTCATTGTTTTGGATTAAGAATATTAGTAACCGAAATTACTAATATTCCCCCTAACCCCTCCAGCTAAGCTAAATTGCTTGTGTTAGGAGTGGGTTCGGTAGCGTAATGGCCAGGATTCGAACCCAGGACCTCTCGATCGTAGGGTCGACTCCTTAACCACTAAGCTACCGACGCTTGACTTGACTTGATTGCAAGTCGATACACCTGCTAAACAACGGCAGAAGCTCTGGCGCAAGCTTATCTCTAAGGGTTGGGAGGTTAGACGGCAGTCGCTCGCAGAAAAGCTGACATACCCATCAAAAACAATAAGCGGGCCTCGGGTTGCTTCGTGCCAACTTTGGAAGCAACAGGGAAATCGCTATGAGCATGATGACGACGCCGCTGCCCCGCAGTGCACTGGCTGGACCAGCACAGCACGCTGCGCGAGCTGGGCGTGGAGCCCAGCGCCACGCTGATCCTCAAGCGGCGGCTGTTCTTCTCCGACCGCAACGTGGACGCGCGCGACCCCGTGCAGCTCAACCTGCTGTACGTGCAGACGCGCGACGCCATCCTCACCGGCCGCCACCTCGTCACCGAGGACCAAGGTCAGTGGGAGCACACACCACCTATTTTATGACTTCGTGTTGACGCTCCGCTGTAAAAACAGTGAGGTTAGGGGGTCATTTGACTTATTACGAATATATTTTTAGCTTTCATCGGAGGTAGAGTATTGCCGATGCCGCCAGATTTGCAACACAACTGGGAATTAAGTACTATTCCTTGTTTTAAAGCCGCTTGATTTGATATGGAAGGTATACGGTCTTTTATATCCAGCCTATAAACTCAAGGCTCGCTACAGAATGCTTAAATTAAACATTTTGTGGTGTCCGCGGTCCATTATTCCACGGAGCCAGTTTGACCGGACATTTCGGTAAAAAGGTCGGACACACCTTACATTATTGAGGATTTAGTAGCTCAGTATTTTAATAGGTAGGTACGATTTTTTTTTTAAATCAAGTTTTTTTTTAGTATTGTCATAAATCTTGTTAATTTCTAATGAAATATGAATGAAATCGAATACCATCAGTGCAAATAAGTATTTTATTATTAATCAGTCAAATAAAGTTATCCATCAGTTATAAACATTTGCGGACTACGGCAGCGATCGAAAGTCGACTCGCTCATTTTCGAGATACAAAAAGCCAAATAAAATCCGGACATTTTGGCCGGACGTGCAATCAAAAACCTAACTATGTGCGGCTTTATCCCGACGCCTGGCAACGCTACAAGGATACCAGACGGATATACGACCTAGAAACCATAGCTTAGAAAAAGGTACACATCTATTTCCTGCTGTACCTACAACCTACTCATTAACAGAATAGGTAGACTATTGTAGCCTTACTTAATCATTTATCAGATAAAACCGCAGAGCATAGAATTAGATATCTAAACATCGTTTACGACATAAAGTTGTAATGACAGTCCCTACATATATTATAACATCGTATAGTAAAAATCGGCCCGACCGGCGACCCCGATACGACTGCGCTCGGCAGCTGTGGAGTGTTGGCAGTGCGGTGTGCTCACTGTGCGACTGTGGTAGTCTGGCCCCAGCCGCTCGGCGGCGGAACGCACTGCGCAATGTCTAGAAAGGATGTCCGACAGTTAGCGTCGGCTTACATGGCGTACGGCACCACACGTGCTCATTGGACAAAATATAATCCCCACTTTAAAACCAGAACAGGCAAATACTCCTGTTATTCTCCAAGTTCTGTCAACTGAATTATTCCTAAATATCTGTTACAGTTTAAAATACTATTGAACTAAAACTAGACTCTAATTTGTATCCAAATTTTGGGCCAATGGGTTGTAGCTTGAAAGTGATACCAGTGGATAACCAACTGGTTTTGAAAAGAAATCTGAATCCATCGAGCAATGCTTGCTGTTCTGATCCTATGATTATCAATTAACAGCAGATCACGTGATTTTACATGAATTGAATGTAACTAGCCATATAGTTTATTTTAAATTCCAATTATGTTTAGTTGCCGGTAGTATAATATCTGATTTACCGGGAAAAATAATTTAATTTTCCTTCCTTCTTGGTTACTATTAATAACTTATTAGGAAAACGATATGAATGTTTAATGTTTTAAGTACACGTATGTTGACTCTTAAGTATTTATTTGTCATCAATGAAAACCTTTTTAGTCACACTTATAACTTTCAGTTACCTAAGTTCCTATGTGACATAATCATAGATTATTATTTGGACATAATGATGTCACTAAATAAGGGAAATTAATTCCTTCATTCAATTCATTCCTCCATTATTTTTGAAGTAGATAAATGTGTTAGATTCTGTCTCCATTTATATACGTTCATGTAAGTAAAATAATTATGATAAACATATCATGTGAGTATTAAATCAAAGCATGTAAGCCGCTCATAATCGTGCAAGTGAGAGAGGACACGTCACGACACACGACCGAAGGCCGACGAAGCGACGCCATCGGCGACTAGCGATCGCACCGACCGACCGGACCGACCCCGTTGCCGATCAGTGCGTCTCACAATGTTCCACGATAAACTCGACGTTAAACTCATTCGACAAGTGAAAGAAAACCCGGTCTTGTACGACTATAGCCATGAAAAGTACATGGACTTCAACGCCAGGGAAGTCGCCTGGCAGAAAATCGGAGATGAGTTGAAAAGACCAGGTAAGTAGATATTTACTTTAGTGTTTACGATGCGGTGGGATAGTTGCCTACTATTGATATCATTGCCGAGCGTAGGATCTCGTTCAATTCTCGCTGAGTGATTTTCTGTCGAGTTTTGAATTTAACACAAAAACATTATATTCTGCATTGTTATTGAACTAGAATTATTATAAATAATAATTTTAAAATTACTTTTCAGCTACTGATTGTAAAATCAGATGGATCAATATAAGAGATGTACACAGAAGAATATTGAGAAAAAGGTTATCTAGTGGCTCTCGTCCGTGTAAAGCCTACAAATATGAAAGTGAATTAGTTTTTATGAGGCACTACTATAAAGATGTTGCTGCTCCCGCGGTTAGCTGTGACGAAGAGGAAAAAGGGAACGACTGGAGTGCCATGCTTGATAGTGAGGACAATGATGCTCAAGTAGCTTCATATAGCGATGATTCAGAAAAACCTATAAAAAAAATTAAACCGAAACGTAAGAAGGCCAAAAAAAGAAAAGAAGTTTTATATGAACAAGAGGAAAAACAGGCGTCTTCGACATTCAACGAAACAGCAGCGATTTCTGGCGATTTTGATGTTGCAGATCCAGTTGATGCTTTTCTGTTGAGTATCGGAGCCACACTAAAGACGTTTTCGCCATATCACTTAAATGTCGCTAAGAGTAAAATTTTTGCTGTTGTGCAAGAGCACGATTTACAACAGATCGTTCAAAAGGAAAGACATGAGCAAACTGATGTGAAAGCTCCATCAGAGGGAATGTATATTGTTTAAAGGATTATTTTTGATAAAAATCAGTCACGGTGATACACAAAAATTGTAAAGACACGTATGTTCAGTTTGAGCTTTCAATGTATGTTTAGTGCTTGCAATTGCAATCACTAATACCAGTTGAGTGTTACAAAACATCACATATAGAGTGAGTGGTATATTTAAGTTAAGAAACTGGGCTACATCTGTAATTATTAAGATTAAATTTATGTTTAAAATTATGTAGTTTTACTTTTTCATATTACTGAATTAAACTAACATATTTATTTTAGTGATACTTTATAAAAATACAGTACATAATTACCTTCATATTCTTGTACGTATGTTTGATGAAATATCTGCGGGCACGCCTTGGTAGCAGAACTGACTTGTATGCTGTAACGACAAACAGTGTGATCGTTTTTAATTATAAATCAAATAAATAATAATGATTCATTTCAATTAACAATCATCTTTTACGTTTAGTCTATTAAAGCGTGTATTTATGGTGTTTGTTAACTATTATTTCTTAGTCGTTGTTGAATTTATATTTGAATATTAATAAAAAAAAAACCAAATGGTGATTTGGTACTAAAAATAATCCTAATCGATTCAAATCGACGAAAAGAACTTCTTAATCATGGGCAGCAAAATAGATGGCAATATATTAACTCTGGAGTGAAAATAAATCGAGTACACATGGTAGACGTGCCGAAAGCGGGTCGACGATCGATATCTCGCTACTCACGCACACATCGTCGCGTCGCGTCGTCGTTCGTCGGAGCTCCCACACGCTCGCCGACACGTCATGCTGATCATCTCTCATACTTGTTATTTTTTTTAGTGTGAGGCTCATACGTGCCTGGCGCTGAATGGTGATTAGACTGATTAGATGGTGATTAGAATGAATGGTAATGCTGCTTGATATTGATATTTTTATACTACTAAGGTAGGCAACAAATATACGGCTCACCTGATAGTAAGCGGTTACCGTGGCCCAGCAACGTTTGTGACACCAGAAGCATCAATCACACGCTGCGTAACTACCTGAAGAGGAGAAGGAGAGTGACCAAGGATGATACTCCTTAAAGGTAGCTATCAAACTGCCAATGTCAGATCAGTGAGGTCAGTCCGGTATACGATAGAAAGAACCCTCTACAAAACTTCATTCTGCGCACGCTCAAACTGTGGAATGACCTCCCTGCATTCTCCCAAGCAACTATAATATGGGGTTCTTTAAGGGCATTACAAGGTTTTTACAAGGTCAGCAGCGCGAGTGTGTCTCCCTGGTCTTGCACACGTCAGGTGGGCCGTGTGCTTATCTGCCACCTAAGCGGCATAAAAAGAAAGCTAACCAAAATCTCACAGTCGAATTATTTAAATCTTTTCTCAAAATTGGGTTAAAAACATATATATATGCCACATAGCCTATAATTTGCAAGTATTGTCGTTATGCTGCGCACCATTTAAAAAAGAACCAAAGCACATTTACGTAAATTAACAAATTGTAAATAAAAAGTATCTAGTACACAAAAAGAAGAGGACTAGACTCGTAAAAGTAATAATATTATCGTGAAAACAACACAATGCACATATTGCTCTGAACCGGTCCGTCTCGTTCACGTAACGGCGCACTTCACCACGTTGCCGCTCCGCGCCCGATTGCGGTGCGGGGCGCAGTCGCGCCGAGTCCGTCACGCCGCCGCGTCGCCGATACATCAGTCAAAATGCCTCTGCCCTTCAACAAGAACTTAGACCTGAAATTACTAGAACTGGTTAAAGACAATCCTATTCTATATAACACAAAACATTCCAAATACCTAGATTTTGATTCAAGGGAAGTTGTTTGGCAAAAGATCGGTGACGCTTTGACTAGACCAGGTAAGTTTATTTTATTTTGTTACGCTTTATGTTCTAACCCATAAGAGTTATTATTGATTGATGAGATTGTATTGTACTTAGCATCTTATCCCTGTGTCCGTATTTTGTGGCAGATAGGGTTCTAAATTGCACGGTATTTAGCACGGCCAATGTTAGTGTTGGTTTTGTTCACAATGGTTCAGCATCTTATGACTCTAGAAATAGAGGTTATTATAGTATGGTGATTGATTAGGCAGCCGCACTGTTGTGATAATGGGAACAACATCATTGATAATGCTATCAGTATTTATTTGATATTTTGATGCAACGCAAGCGATAGGTAGGCACGAAGTTTATAATGAGACTAGTGTTTTTATATATTCAGACCTGCTTACATTCCATTAAGCAAAGGCAGCGAGATTATTTCCTGTTATTTTCCTGCGCTTATACATATTTAAAACAAAAATATAATTCTCTTACAATCTTTGTGTCGGGGCGGTAGAGCATTCGATTGCTACGCCGGAGGTCGCGGGTTCGATTCCGCTCAGTGAAAATAATTGTATGCATGAATATGTATATTCGCATAGATCTGGGTGTTTCTAGGTATAATGTCTAGTTCGGGGTGCGAGGGATATGCTCTATGGGCAGGGCAACCTTACACCCCGGCGTCTGTAGACCCGAGACGGCGTGCGGTTTTAGTCGGTTCAAGCCCGACATAACCGCCCCCGCTGGCACGCGGGGGGGTATCCGAAGGGATTTCCGCACGATAAAAAAAAAAAAAAAAAAAAAAAAAAAAAAAGGTATAATGTCTAGTATATTGTCTTTAGTTACGTTGTAGCAGTAGTAGTGTGCGTTACGCTAACAAAGGATTATGTTTCAGCATTGGTGTGCAAGTCTCGCTGGGTGAACATCAGAGACATGATGCGGCGCAAGATCCGCGACCGCCTGCGCAACCCTTCCGCACACAGCTACAAATACAAGTACGAGGACGAGATCGCCTTCATGCTGCCCTACTTCAAGGAGACCCCAGCCACCGGCTCAAACGAGGAGTACGCCGAGTTCCTAGAAGACAGTGCATGCGAGGTCGAAATGCCTACTGAAGTATTTGTGGACGAAAGCTTGGATTATGACGAGCCCAGGGAATCGAAGCCAGTGATTAGGAAACGGCAAGAAGGACTCAGCTCCCCGCAGAACAGTAGCTTCCAAGAGTCAATGTATCAAGAATTAAACCCGGCAGATCCGCTAGATGTGTTCCTGTTAACTATAGGATCTACGTTAAGGAAGTTTAGCCCGTATTACCTGAACCAGGCGAAGAGTAAGATCTTCCAAGTGGTCCAAGAGTACGAGCTGCAGCAGATAATGAACTTGACTAAGGATGACCAGGCCCCCGGGAGTAGCACCACGTCTATTTTGTGATATGTTATGTTATGCTTAGAGTTAGTTAATATAGTACATTCTATTGTTACTGTTCTTAAGTGTTTCATTGATTGAAGGTCGGAGATCAAGTCTTAGCGTTTTATGGTTTACAGAAACATCTACCTGAAGAAAGATTCTGTTTTACATAAGGTACTTCCTACCATGGCATCGGCCGCATCCAGCATGGCAACAAGTCACTTGTAAAGATCAAAACATACTTTTCTATGTGATTTCGAAAGGCATTTCTTACGTTCAAATCACTTTGATGAAATTGTGGACTAACCTCCCTGCCATGGTAGGTACCGACTCATGACATTATGACACTCTTAAAAAGGACATAAAATGGTTTGTAGAAGGGGGCAATCTGAAACAAAAGTTGTTATCCACCATCAGGTAGGCTGTACTATTGTTTACCACCTAAGTGGTATAAACAAAAAGAAAACTTAATAAATGTTAATTATCGCTCGCTTAATAATGTGCCCGGTAGATGGCAATAGGCTCGCCCCCTATTACATTGGGACCTTAACATAACTGGCGAATCGTGAGTGTGTAATACAACGTGAAGTTATGTTATGTTATGTAAAACTTAATGGAAGTTTCATTGATGAGTGAGATTAGTATGAGTTTTATCCAGTAGTAGACTTATTAATGTTGATTTGCCAAAGAGGTATAATACGGTGGTAATTGTCTCTATGGAGTTTAGTTTAGTTGCAGTTTAAGAAACTATAAGACAACGCTATTTAAAAGTAAAAAATAATTAGAGTCAATAGTTTGAGATTAGAAATAGAATGAGACAAAACATATATTGAATTGTAAAAGCGTGGGGTGCCATATGATAATTGTCGAAAACACCTCACACTTTTTTAACAATAAAATGAATGTTTTGTTTACTACTCAAGTAATAACTAGACGAGGCAGGGTAAGCGGAAACATGGCTGACAACTCCTCCTTTATCAAGATGTTCAGAAGTGATACATTAGATTGGTGCAATATTGAACCCTCGCGATGGGAAGCTCCTTCTTCAATAGGCTTACATGGGAACCATGTCAACAACAGACATAACGAATAGAAACAGTCTTAGAATCAGAGTGCCTTCCAAACTTGATTGCTATAAATATAACTCAACTTCATAAATCAGGGGCATTATTCTGTTTGATAATGAGTTTTAATAGCAGTCGTAACCGTGAGTCACAACTAATAGGGGAAAGAACTGGCGTAAAACTAAAATACCTAACTTAAATGTGTCGGCGAGTATGAACGCGTGTGTTCACAATACGGGTTAATAAGGGGGCATGTAGTGCCAAGGGTTTCCAAAAATATGTACCAATCTTTTTCGTAAACCTCTTCGCCCATTCTGAGAAGAAATTAACTTGTCATACCTAAAACTAGAAATTTCACCATATCTGGCTCTCAGTATAGATACAGGTGGAGTCCGTGGGGCTACAGGGGTCCTAATCACACGCGCTTTAGGTAGCAGGTTCGTCGTCATGAAGGCCTATGACTCTGGGCTAGGTACCTAAGTTTTGAATGCGCTAGAGTTGTTCGAAAATGAATATAGCTCTATTTAGGAAGATATTTAGGAAGGTATGTTATGTATGCGTATGTAAAGATTCGTGGAAATGGTGAGCCTATAAAGATGAGACGTATAGAGAGACGTAAGAGACGTATTTATTATTTCTCCTGCATGGCGGAAGTTGGCGCTAATAGGTCCTAATTATCTATTGTTTTTGTTATACAGCTCTGCCTACCCCTTCGGGGATACAGGCGTGAAGTTATGTTTATATTTATGTATTTGTTATACCTACATAACGCAAGGTATGCCGATATCGACAATTCTGCCGATGTCAGACATGCGGTGGCTCTCGTTGGAGACCATGGTGAGGGCCGTGGTCTCCGACGGGAGCAAGTGGCACGCCGCCGCCTCTTTCTGCAAGCAGGTAATGCGCGCGAAAGAGACGGCGGAGAGGGAGCGGGAGAGAATCCTACCCCCTGAGTTGCGCAGTCTGCGGCGAGGACGCCGCGGACTCGTCTACGCCCGGGACTACCGACCTCCATGATCGGGGCCCGAGGACGGCAGTTCATATTAGGAAAAATGGGGGAAATTTTGGCGTTTTTGACAATTGGACTTGTTTAAGACAATCTAATTTTTTTATATAGTTCAAAACATTTACAACAATAACTTAAAATGATTAAGTATGTACAACTAATTATAAATACATAACTATATAATATATCTGCTATCACCATTCTCCCTACGAGGCAGGCAGATATACAATAGCCCGCTATCTACTTTTGTCATTGTGACATGTCTTATTATTATGGCCCTTCACACTTCACGAGTTTCCTTTAGAAGATACATGTAGATGTCAATGATAGAGTACCCCAAGGGAGAGTTCTCTCTTTCTCCTATTTACAGTAGACAGCCATGTATCTAGGGGGAGCAAAACGACACGGATAGGTGGTGACGGTATTCGCCAGACTTCACACCGAAACGTTACTCGAAGGGGCAAAATACGGTCATCGCGGTTAATGTCAATGGATTAATATTTTGTTGTGTTTCAGCGGTGGACTTCGCGGGTATCCAATGCCAAATCCAATTCGAAGACTTCCAAGAAGAGAAACATAAGCCAGGGTTCATTGAGAAGTGAGACATTTGGATTTTGTTTTCGCTCTTTAGTTAGGCCACAGATTATATAATGTTCTGATAGTTAAGTAGGCGTTTAGTTTTAAATACTGACTAATCTATATGTACCGCAGACAACTCGAGAACGGGTGGACTGCTTTTCATGATTTTTTATTTGTATTCGCCCATAGTGCCATTTTTGGGTTTTTATTTGCGGATCATCCCAAGGTTACCCCACCGCCGCCCAGTGGGGGTAGTTATGTCGGACTCGAACCGACTAAAATCGCATGCCGCGCCGTCTCAGGTCTCTAATGCCGGGGTGTAAGGCAATTCCCTCGCACCTCGGCTGACCCTAGGCCATCTACGGCTTTGCGATGGCCCTCTCGAGATACTGTGCATATATGAGATATTCACGAAATAAATTCAGCTGATAAGGTGATCAACATAATATGATTCTAAGGCGGAACGAAGTTTGCCGAGTCAGCTAGTTTTATTTAGATATTGTCGGAAGTTTACGCGAATGTCACACATTGAAATAAAACTATTTTTAACGGATTCTGTCGTGATTTATTTAATGTTATTTTATTAAACGTAGCGAGCCGAAGGCGAGCGAAGCGTCTTTGGTTTCAAAGTTGCATTTCAAACAAATGATACTCCTCCAAGACCGTTTGACTGATCTCGATCAAATTTGCCACGGTGATCAAGTAGACATTACTGAGTGTCTTAAGGGGTCGAATGTCCAGATCGGTCTTACCATCGAGGAATAATCACCGAAAAACGAAATCAATGGAAAAAGTCAACCGGTCACGTTGACCTATTGTTGGATAGGCAAATCTCGCTACACTTAAGTTTGGGTTGATTGCCAAGCTGGCAACCGTCTTAGTTAATTATATTGAACCCGACGTTTTGGACTCCCCGTGACCATGGCTGCTTGGAACAGTTTTGGAACATCAAATAAATCGCGATAGAATCCGTTTATAATAGTTTTTTTTATATTTTATTACTAGGATTGTAGGAAATGTGATCAAAAGTTTACTCGTATACATCCTGAGTTTAGATAGCCAGATTCATTCTTTGCTCATAGACCTTACCTATTGCCTTGCGAAACTAGCTGTAGTTACCTAGGTATCCCCGAGGGTGCCATCTCGAAACCGGAGATGGCCTAGGGTCAGTCAGGGTGTGGGGAAAATGCCTTGTTCGCAATCTTACACTCCGACGTATTTTAGTCGATTCAAGCACGACATAACCTCCCCCGCTGGCCGGCGGGTGTGGGGGGTGATATCAGAGGGGATTTCCGCACGAAAAAAAAGAAAGGAAAATGACTGTACTGTATTCTTGTAGCTTGAACGAGTTCCTGCCGACGACGTACTCGGGCTCATGGGGCATCGAGAAGAAGGTGCTGAGGGCGTACCGCAAGCACTCCGGCCTGTCGCCGCTGGAGGCCAAGAACCTGTACATCAAGACCGCTCGGGACCTGCCCACCTACGGCGTCACCTTCTTCTTGGTCAAGGTCGTTTATTATGCTATCACATATTTAGCCATTAACTAACCGATTCATTCCCACCTTCATTTATACAAATGGCTTCCACCAGCTACAAAAATTCATCCAATGACGCACATATGCGTCATTGGCATGACGGGATTAGTTGATTAAGTTGTAAAACAATGTATTTAAAACACATCATCTGTTGCATCGCCAAGAAAATGGCAAATGAGTAGATATATAATTGAATTATAAATCCTTTAGAAACCTATCTTTGGGCCTGAATTATACAACAAGAGGTATATGGTGAGCTTATGGCATGCTTAGTCTTGGCAAGGTTAAGGCGTAAATTATACAGAATAAAAGCGGCCAAGTGCGAGTCGGACTCGCCCATTAAGGGTTCCGTAGTAGCAAGTATCATAATATTTTTTTTTTTAATTATTATATTTGAGTTGATTGAATGAAACGTAAATTGCGGTTTACGATTTATGACGTATTAAACAAACTACTTACTAGATCTCGTTCAAACCAATTGTCGTTGGAAGATTACATGGTAATGTACATCATTTTTTTTTTTCGTTTTATCATTCTCTTATTTTAGAAGTTACAGGGGTGGGGGGGGGGGCACATTTTACCACTTAGGAAGACCTATCTATAGATATAACACACACACGGGTTTGATGAAAATAAAATTTTTGAGTTTCAGCTCTAAGTATGGGGAACCCCCAAAATCTATTGTTCTTTTCCTATTTTTGTGTCAAAATCTTAATGCGGTTCACAAGATACATCTATTTACCAAGTTTCAACAGCACAGTTCTTATAGTTTCGGGAAAAAGTGGCTGTGACATACGGAAGGACAGACAGACAGACTTAACAACTATAAGGGTTCCGTTTTTTGCCATTTGGCAACGGAGCCCTAAAAAGCAGGACACATAAGGCGAGCCAAAGGCGTAAAGTGAGGAGACGGTGTAAATAGTGCTCGTAGTGTATAACAACAGACGTGCCTCCATCGCTCCAGTGTCACCCGCTTGCTAAATGGTGGGCTGTCATGTGCCTCGGAACTAAATGTTATTAGTAGTGTGGATGTAACCGTGGCTAACTCCCAGCGACTTGCAGGAGAAGCAGAAGGGCAAGAAGAAGCTGGTGCCGCGGCTGCTGGGCATCAACGCGCAGGCCATCCTGCGCATGGACGAGAACACCAAGGAGATCCTGCAGCAGTGGCCGCTCACGCACGTCAAGAACTACCACGTGGGCAAGTCGGAGACGTTCACGCTCAACTTTGGCGATTACAGGTGAGGCTGAAAAAGTTTTCTATACAAATAAATAAAATTGAAGTGTCTGTTTGTATTATTCAAATAACAGATTTCCAATGATTGCATATGAATGTATACACGATATCTACAGCAAGAATACAATTTTAATTTTTTGGTCTGTTTTTCTGTCTGTTTGACTTAAGTAATCTCTGCAACGGCTGAGCCGATTTAGACGGCACTTTATGTAACATAGGCTACTTTACGTTTTTTTTTACGTGCGGAAATCCCTTCGGATACCCGCCCGCCGGCCAGCGGGGTGGTTATGTCGTGCATTGACTAAAACCGCACGGTGTCCTGCCTAAATGTCCAATGCCGGGCACCCCGGGTAAGCCCTCGAAAGGATAACCACAGGGTTACCGGCGGACCTTGGCCGCCAGCGCGGCCTCGCCTGGTGGGGTCCGGTTTTAAGGCTACTTTACGTTTAGAAAAATAATTAGGATTCCGCGCAAAACAATTGAAACTCACAAAATTGTGAATAAAATCTGATTTACTCGCGCAAAAGAACTAAAACCCTAAAAATCTAAATCCACGCGGACGATTTCGCGGGCACAGCTAGTATCTAATACCCAGTAAGGCCAGAATGCACTGATGAATATAAACGCGTTTAATTCCATTTAAATATTTATAAAACGTGAACACGCAGTTAAATTTCCATTGATGGCGGTTTCTGTCGTTGGTGAAATACGTTGTTATTCGTCGATGATCCGGAGTCCGGCCGGCAATGCAAACCTTCGGTCCTACGATCCTTCGGCCAGCAGACGACCTCGGCGTGTCCACTGAAGGTGGCTCTGTCGAAGTGAGCTACTGCGGCTAGCTGACTGACGCCTGACGACGCTTTCTGGGACCAAAAATGTAAACCACTGCGTCGGCATGAATCGTTATAGACTAAACGCGTTTATATTCTATCTGTCGATTATGTCTGCGTACTGAATCTTTAGATGGTTTATTCCCCGTAGATACACTTTATAAAATACCCGCTTTCGTTCCCGTTAGATACACTATTGTCTAGTACAGTTAAATATTCTCCAATTTAGACTTGGAATCTCCTGTAATCTGACTTTGACTCCCCTCTGAAGAAATGATATTGTACCTAAATAAAAAGATGTTTGTTTTGATTAATTTGTTATTAATAATTCAATATTATCATCATCCCCCTAGCAATTACCAGAAGGCGTCTCAAGCGTCTCAAGTGCCCCGGGGGGGGGGGGGGAGGGCTGCTTATTTTTTATGATTGGTTTGTTAACGGTGGGCCCCGACAGTATTGATAACGCCCTGTACAGCCCAATTATATTTCTAATTTAATATCTATAACATAAATCGCATTACTCCAGTGACAAGGAATACTGCTGCAAGACGCAGGACGTGCACCGCATCCGCGACATCCTGGAGGGCTACATCGACCTCATCCGGCGGCGCATGCTGGCCAAGCCCTCCGGCGACATCGGCGACTCCATGGCCATCTGCCACGACACCGTGGAGGCAGGACAGTGCGTACTACATGTGAAGATGTTTGATGAAAAAATAGATAACATATTCTTTATTGTACACCATAAAAGTAGTACTACATAAATAATATTCAGCTTAAGCTTAATGTACAATGGGTAGCCATATTGCTGCTTGCATATTTGAATGTTTTTTTTTTCTATTTTGTTTGTGTAAATGTGATTGTCGTTTATGTAGGAGCAATATCATACAGCACGTCCACAACCAAGCCAACAAGCTGATATCGGAGACGTTCGTCGGCCCCTCAAGGATCATAGCTCACGACCAAGGTGAGCTTTTAACGACGTACATTTTTATTTACTTACTTAATGTGAAAACGAAAAGAGTATCCATGGTATAATGACTGACAAACATCTTGACGCACAGAAAGCAGTAAACCGGCGAGAGGCGCGTGTACCTTTTTTTTTTCGTGCGGCAATCCCTTCGGATACCCCCCCGCTAGCCAGCGGGGGCAGTTATGTCGGGCTAGAACCGACTAAAACCGCACGCCGTCTCGGGTCTACAGACGCCGGGGTGTAAGGTTGCCCATAGAGCATATCCCTCGCCTACCCAGGGTCTTTTACACAGCGAAGTGTAGAACCAATGCAGGGTCGCCGTTTAATTAACTAAAACACGCACTTCGTTCATTTGGAAATTTTTGCACTTTCGCACAATTAATTTAAGAAGCAAGCTATTTCATCACTTCTCTAGGCAGAGGATTGGCACAATTTAATTCTTTCCACCTACTACATTATTCTGCGGACATAAGTGTGGGTCCGTTTTAACTTAATCTTTTTACTTTTTACTGTATGATACAATGTATGACTGTTTTGCGTCCCATTGTGAAATAAATAAATAAATAAAGCGTTTTGAAGTCTCTTTGTTGGTAGTGCGAGGCGCGATGGAGGAGGCGCACCAGTCAGCCATTCATAGAACGATCGCGAGCTCAAAGGGCTCGCATCATTGATCGATCAGTCCTTTGATTGGTGTTTTGGTTGACTATATGAATGAGTGAATGTGTTCTCAGGGTCAACAGCTCAACGAGGCACGCAGGTGATGACAATGCAGCAGATCATAGCCTCGAACCAGTTCAACAACCCGCAGAAGGCTCTAGTATGAACACTTGTGACTTTTTATATTGCTATGGTTACTTAATTACAGACAATATGTAGGTACAATCAGTGACAGAAGTTGCAGAACACTAACACATTTACAACAGATCTTTACTCATAAACATTTTAAGAAAACAAGATTAATATATTTAGGTATCTTCATGTTTTTTTTATTATTTGGGAAAAGTGATTTGTAAATTAGAGTGTGTTTAGCTAATTTTCTCGATAATTTTAGTTTTTTTTACTTTCACTGGAGATAGCTGGCCAAGATAAGCAGGGGCTGACCATCCACTTCTGTAAAGTGTCACTGTCTCAGACCTAGTTAGAAATTAGATTAGCTAGGATTCTAATTCAACCTTTAAACCCTTTAAACCCTAAATTCCAAACCCATTTGGAACCCCCTAGAACATCAACAGCCAATTCCCAAGGCTAAGTCTCAACGAGCCGCGACGGAAATGTTTGATAACAGAATTTCGGAAGCTCGCTCTCAACGTGAAACTTTAGTTACTTATACATATGATCGAATATGGGTTTGCTCCTGCCTAATACGATTTGAATTGATGAATGCATTTGCTTCTTTTATTTTCTGAACAGAAAGGCGAAGTGGCCCAGCGCGGTGACATGTCGATAGACTGCGTGCGCAAGTTGAAGAGGATGAACTCCTGCTCCGTCAAGATCGTTACGCTGCTCGCAGGTGAGTGCAGGAGTCTAGGTGACCAGGTCACCCCCTACGGCTCACCCAACACTTCTTTACCGTAGAGCACGTCAGTATGACGTCACCCCGCCTGATGGTCTCGCTGCAAGCACAGAAATACCTCTTATTATTGCTGTGGCTGCAAATGCCAACAGTGTTACAGTGGTGGTCTCCAAATTGATGGTCTCGTGAGATGCTTTCTTCTTTTTCTAAAACACACCGATTGAAGGAGCTGGGATTGTAAATGGTAGGAAGTAAAGAATTCTAAGTCTTTAATGTCTTTATGAATTAAGGTCTTTATGATGCGGCAAAGTAACGAGGTCTTGAATCATCTAGTTCTCGATGGAATTGTTTGTGCCGTACGAGGGTGACACCCCAGCGCAGCACGTGGATAGGAAAGGAGGAGGTGGGATCAATTGAAAGGGCTAATCGGAACACTCGCCATAGTTGCAAAATACTGCCAAAGTGGTAATGTTTCTACGCAAGTGCAATAGCTCAAGGGTGTGGGTGACTTCCGGGTTCCCAATACTGAGAATGGCTATTAAGTGTATTTGAATTATAAACTAAATGCACTAAATAAGTAGCTGATAATTGATAACCAAAATGATATTTTCAGAGCCCACGGAGTCTAACCTGAGCGACACCCAGCAGTTAACGAAGAACATGCATCAAGACCTGGTGGTCGTCGAGATGGGTGGGTCCTTATTATAAACACTCTTTTGATACTGCAGCTTTATGAAAAGTTTTGCTTGAATTAATGTGTAGTTTGGGCGTTTTGGTTATGTTGAACATAAATTGTAATAATTAGTAGTTCCTTTCTTCTTCATCTGAGCGACAAGCTCGGTTGCACCCAAACCTTGTGTTTCGGAGCCTCCTTTCCATATTTTTATTGCCTTTTACGGGTGCATCCCATCCGCCCCGCCCCCCCCCCCCCGAAGCCTGCGTCAGAGCCTTGTGCGTCAATCAGTAGGTGTATCGAATAATATTAAAGGAATATCTTGGTGGGTTACGTTCAGTTCACGCCCAAAACGTTCCTGATCATTTTATAATTATTTTAGAGTAGAACTTGATTATTCAGTTAAATTTTTAAATGTATGCAGGAGTGAAAGCAATCGCGCAGCAGCAAACCGTAGAAGAGTCTAGGCAGATGCTCTTGAACGAGATGCAAGACCTGAACAACTATATGGACAAGTTATCGGACGCTGTCAAACCAGGACAAGTGGTGAGTGAGCCCGGGGCGGCCCGGGGGAATAACTCTTGTCGAATGTCATAAGACGTGTGTGTTAAGCAGATGTGACAAAATTTTTTTTTAAAGGGTTTTAATCCATTTAATTTTTATTATTGTTACCTATTACTACCTTAAGTATAATAATCGAATACCTTTAAACGAGCAATTCTTTTTTATATATAATATAATCTGAATCTCAAAATAATTTTTCATGAAATTTAGTATATAGGATTTTTCGGGAATCGATAAATCGATCTAACTAAATCATTATCATTTTTAGAAAACGTCGAAAAAAAAACCGGGCCATGGTCGGTCACCGAGGTACTAAATACTTAGCACGAATACTTATTTTAAATCCCAAAATTTTAAAACATAAGCTACAGTTTCGTATGATTCATTGAAATACGTCCCCCAGGATACGAATGAGGCGAAGGATGCTGCAGAGAAGATCGTAGACTTGACAACCGAAATGTATTTGGCACAAGATCCCAAGACCAAGAGACGCAGCGAGCTTCTGAATGTAAGACATAGATAGCTAGCTTTATTTCGTATGATACGTTGTGTGCCACTTTTTTATGTAACTTCACATACGTGGACCCTTTTTGTTGATCTTGCAGGTATCGATGGTTTAGCCGATGACATTTTATTATAAGTAGATTTAAAAAGTGTTTATAAATGTATATAGGTTGTTAGGGACATGCTCCCGGGGGTGCGACTGGTTGGATCACCTCCAAGTTTGGTGCACCCTGGGCAACGTGGGCGATGACGCATCATTGATTGCTCCTCTGGAGTAGCTGGCGTCAACGTCAACGGCCAAGAGTCTGACCAACCGGCCCTTTTCAGGGCCAGCTGACCCCATTGCACGAGGGGGTCGGGGTATGTACCAGGTACCCCTCCAGGTACCCCTCTGCTGTTATCAGAGGGGACACTGCGAATGGCCCACAGGGTCAGTCGGAGTGCGAGGGATATGCTCTATGGGTAACCTTACACCCCGGCGTCTGTAGACCCGAGACGGCGTGCGGTTTTAGTCGGTTCAAGCCCGACATAACCGCCCCCGCTGGTCGGCGGAGGGGTATCCGAAGGGATTTCCGCACAAAAAAAAGGGACATGCTCCCGAAACTGCGAAAAAAAGTTTTGAGTGATTTTTTTGTATTGTTTTTTTTTTAAATTTCATTTTTATTATGCTTTATTAGCATTTTTCACGCTCCATTGTATTAGTACAAGTAAATGCCACCGGTCGTTGACCTCATGCGACTGCGACGGTGACGTCATACCGATATTCATTGTCGCATTCGTTTTTTAGATAAAGTGATACATTTTTTATGAACTTATCGTTTCTTTTAACTATACTAACATGATGGAGCGTGAATAATGCTACTAAAACCTCACTCAAATTTTATTTTTATTTCTAATCTATTGCCTGTCTTGGTTTTCGGGAGCGTTTCCTTAATACCCTATATAAACATCTTCGGTAGAATCATAACTGTCGATCACGGTTTCATCTACTTCGTCATCAGTTTGCTCATAAAGCTTATAAAGTTTAGATTAAACTTTACTCAAATTACTTGCATAGAGTTCGTGTCCAATTTCAGTCCAGTCATTTTAGCGCGACTTGTGTGGGTAACCTTGCATTAATTCCAAAGCAGCTGAAAATTTGCATGAATGTTAGGAATTATGATGAATGACCATTATGATGAAATTGTGTTTTTTTTTCAAAATCATTTATTTCGGATTTATAAATCTGTTAGTAACAATGTTTTACACAAGTAGTGTTAGTATTAAAAAATATATAAACGTCACAAATATACGTTTTTGGCATTTTTCTAATAAACGGTAAGTTTTTATAGTAGAAACTTGTAAGACAAAAATTTATTTCTATAAAAATTGTTCTTTATTTTTTTTTCTACGATTCACCGTCAGTGTGTCGTGAGTTCAATTGATCTATAGTTTTTTTTAGTTTTCGAAGCTTTGTCTTTACATGTACCATAAAGACCTTGCTTCTTGCCAAATTTCATAATTCTAGGTCACCAGAAAGTACCCCATAGGCTTAGATTCTCTACCAAATGTTTAAAAATATTGCATAAAAGGTTGTAAGTTTTGATGGTATTTACATAGAAGCTGGATTTTTTCACAGCCTTAAGAGATTGCGGATTTGAGTGTTTAATATAGATTTCAACTTGATACTTCCACGTGTTATTGAGAAAAGTGTCTTTACAGACAAATGGACATACGTGTAAACGCCAAACAGTCACACAGACAGCGAAGTGATCCTATTAGGGTTCCATGTTTTCCTTTTGAGATACGGAACAGCATAAACCACGATATCTTATGAAACTACGTCAAAAAAAAAGCGTCACACGGTATGCGGTCTTTCCTATACGATGGGGGGGGGGGGTGGGTGGGGCTTCGTAGGGAAGAAGGAAACATCCTTTATATACAGAATTTTACAATCTACAAAACGCTCTAAAATATTTTTTCCGTAGCTCTCACCGTTTCAGAAAAATACGTAAAAAACAAAATTTTATTTCCTTTAACCTTGAATAACTTTTTTAAGCACCGATGGAATCGACCAGTATTTTCTACAGTTTCATTATAGTGATATTTCTGACGTTCATGTAAATTTTCAGCTCCTGGAGAATTCATGGAAGGTTGAAGTCTATTTTGACTAGACTATTTATACATACCAACCTCACTTACATACCAACATCAAATAAATCGCGATAGAATCCGTTGAAATATACTTCCGACGGTATCATACCAAATGTATTTTTTTTTTTACCAAATCGTTAACTAAGTTAATATGTCTTCCTCACAATGCTTGTAGCGTTCTAAGAAAAGTTTCATAGCCGGCGAGAAAATGGACGACAGCATTCGACGTGCGTCGTTCCTGACCGCCGCCAGCAGCACCATCGGCGGGCTGGACCGCGCGGCCGCTACCCTTGCCGAGGTACCTTTGAGTCAGGCCTTTATTCGGCAGCTTATGCAACTTCAATGGAGTACAAGCTTCTTTTTGGTTGCAGGAGTACAAGGGCCCGCCGCCGGACGAGGCGCGCCAGCGGCACGCGGAGCTGGCGCTGCAGGACCGCATCGGCAAGCTCAGCGCCGCGCTGGCACTCTACCTCACCGCGCATTCCGGTACGTTCAAAATAAAAATATAATAAAAAATTGCAGTTGTATTCAGAAATTATGAAAACTAAAAATTAAATATAGTATAGACACAGTGTCATTAAAAAAATTAATTGCATATTTAAAAATTGTTTTGTAGGTCTTTGTGCATTGCGCAGGCGCTTGTTCGTAAAAAGACTCTTTATTGTCTAAATTTATTATGTCAAATAAAAGTTGCAGACGGGAAGTCTGCTTTGCAGAGGTACGCTGCGTATGCCTCTGCAAAGCTCTTTATAACTTGAGCTTGACATTCAGAGGGGAGCAATGTACGCGATGCACCTCTTTGAAGATGTAGGACCCTACCTTTTTTATAAATTTATTTTTATTGTCAGAATTTTATTATAATTAATTATGATTTTTTGCTTTTGCTGTCTTTGGAAATACATAGTATTTCTATATCTTGGCTCTACATAGTACCAACCAGCGCCTTTCAATCCAATTTACTATTAATAAAGTATCAATGTTTGTACTTTAATTTATCTTTTTTGTTTCAGATCCAAACAACATAGACTATCCCGCGGCGATTAATTCTATGAACACCATCGACGAGCTGCTCTCGGACCTAGCTAAAGGTACGGTTTGCGAAGTATATGAAAGAAACCCTCGCATGACTCACTGGCCCGGTGACACAAATATGCGCTAAAGTTTATGTTTGACTATGGGTTCGAGTCTCACTTGACCCTGTGCGCTGCTGCACTCAATACTGTGCCACATCTTCTCCAAGTTTACGCTCTAACGCATCCCGTGATTGCGTCCAAATAACACGGAATCCATTTTAAGACATGCAAGACTTAACCGTAATTTGTATTGCAGAGGGTCAAATGCTGGCCAGCACCAAGACGCCGGAAGGTCGCAAGGAGTTAGTGGACGATTTGCGCGCTCTGATCGAGAAGACGCGAAACTTGTGCTCACTCACCGGTGTCGACGATCACGCGGTAAGGCGATTACATTTCTCCTTTAATAATAATCGAATTATATTGTAGCATTAATTTTTATTGTAGCTACAATGGCTACATCTGCCGAAGGAGTGAAAACGACCAACGACCTGTAAAAGCAGCCATGGCCCGAATTAGTAAAGCGCTACGTTCAGTAGCCTGCAACAGGTGTTGTTAGATATGATAAATATAGGGCAGTTTGTTTGTTACAGAATATGCAAGAAGCATCCAGCAAGTATGCAGACGTTGCTGGGAAATTAATATTCAAGATTGGCCGCGGGGGGAACTCTCAGAAAGAGAACGAGGTAAGGTTGCGCCACGGACCCACATGGACCATGACCCACGATACTACCCCCGTTGAAATATCAATTACAAAACTATAGGTTATTCGTTTTTTTTTAATATATTGATATAAAGTAGGTAGCACTAATGAATATCAAACATGAGATTTATGGTTGTGACCATATACAGGGTGGAGACGTTAAGTGTGTCCAGACGATTATTGATTATTTCGTCAATTTTAAAGATATTGTAAAACTATTAACAAATCAGTATCGCTCAGCCACGCTTAACGTACAAAATGACGTAATAAAAAAAATAAAAAGAATATCGTCTTGAGTTCACAATTTGTACAAACTTTTACCATAGTAAGTGTATGGGAGCCACAAAATAGTCCGGTCAAATTTACCATAGATACAATTAGGAGTAAAGGTACAAAATTTCGCACCCAGCTGAAAGTTGGTAGGATTGTTCAAAACACCATTATAAAATTATACGATTAATTTAAAATTTTATAATAGTATAGATGGTAGTGACCGACGTTTTCCTTAGAGGAATAAAGGTGTTCCTCATATTTTCCAACGGATCCCATTTGAAGTGCTCCTTTTAAATTCTAATTATGTTGTCTAGATCATAGAGCTGGCCAAGGTCGCCGGAGACAAAACCACTCTTCTTCTGATGAGCACCAACGAGCTGACGGCTCAGGCGCCTGCTGAGCCCGCAGCCGTTCTCGACACTGCCGGGGTCAAGAGCGCGGCCGCTGCCATGGATCTGCTGGCCTGCGCGCAGGTTAGTGTTTGTGCAGCAAGATGTTTCGTGATTCTTTTTAGTCATCATCGTCTTAGCGTTTTTCCTCTGATTTGGCTTACGTGGCTTTTAAAGGAGTGACGGCCGTAAGACTTCCCAATCCCGATGGGAAAACCTGCGCCAAAGCCTCGTCCGCCAATCAGCAGGTGGACCGGCTTCCAGGTGAGGTCAGCTTCTTGGTGGGGCCTCATACACCTAATCATTGTAACACTGTTGGCATCTGTAATGGCAGGCTTCATTCTTTGGACTACAAGGTACACTGACGGTGTCTACGAAAAATAGTGATTCTTTTATGTAACAGTTTTAAAATTGGAACATATTCTTTTAGTTAACGGCTCCAGCGATCTACGAGCCCCACTGCAGGAGTGCTCTGACGGCAGCCGTCGAAGGTCTTACGTCGTCGGTCCACCACCTGTCCGCCACGTGGAAACCGTTAGTTGAGGACCCTAGCAAACAGCAATTGAGTGAACAATTACATCACCGAGAGATGGATGTGCATCTGGCTCTCGAAAAGTTGAAGGATGCTTACACCAATTTGGGTGGTGAGATAAAGAGTATACATTTTTTTTCCTTTTTTCAATAATATGTACCTGCTAACGTCCATATATTACCGAAGTAGCTGGTAATTTTTATACACTCATTACACCAAAATATTTTTCATCTGTCCTGTTCGGAAAGTTTCATTTTCATGGGTAGATAGCCGGGTGGAAAGTAGCTTATTTCATACCTAGGATGGAAAGTAATTTTTTTTAATTTTAAGTTTTGCCATGGAGTCCATGATAATTTAATTACGTCATAATGCCTTGCTATCATGACGCTTTTTTTTACATGACCGCCTAAGTGCACATCTCGTGACCAATGGATTCGATTTTTAAAACTTTTCGAATGTTTGTGTTTTTCTTTCAGTATTAAAAAAACAATTTAAGTTTGCTAAAGAATTAGCGGAAAAACGAGATTCTAAATTGTGCCTTGTGTTAATTGTGGCTAAAATGGTTTCGGAAAGTGATTCCAGTGAATGGATATTAATTTAACTCCCGATGAGATTTAAGAACAGGCAAAAGCTGTTATAATCTATTTTCAAATTGTTCTAATTTTACTTTAAATTTTAACATTTAATCAATATACCTGTTTCATTAAATGTGTGTGTAGTATTTTAATTTCCTCACATAGTCAAAATGAAGCCTAGTGGTATGGGTGGAGGACTGCTGAGACGAGGTCTCGGGTTCGATCCCGGGTATTGCCATGGCACACGCCAATGACTTTTCGATGCTTTTCGAAATTATGTGTGTGTTTGTCGCGGGTTTGTGGGTGCCCGGTTGGTGGCAATAGGCTCGCCACCTATTACATTGGGACCTAAAGCATAAACTGGCGAAACGTGGGTGCTAGCACCTCTGCCTACCCCTTCGGGGATGTGGGCGTGAGTTTATGTTATGTCAAAATGAAATAGTAGATTGTTACACAAGGGTTGAAAGTCAGCCATTTCACCCGAGATGTTTCTGGCGCTCGAACGTAGTGAGAGCGCCAATAGTTCGAGGGTGAAATGGTGACATTCACCCGAGGTAAACACTCTACTTTTCATTTCGACTATGTGAGGAAATTAAAATACTACACACACATTTAATGAAACAGGTTTATCGATTATCAGTTAAAATTAGAACAATTTGAAAATGGATTATTAACAACAGCTTTTGCCTGTTCTTCAATCTCATCGGGAGTTAAATTAATATCCATGTCACTGGAATCACCCATGAAAATTAAACTTTCCGAGCTGGAGAGATGAAAAATATTTTTCTGCCCACTATATGGAGCGGCTTATTCTCACCTATCGGGAACATTTCGAGTCTCTGTGACTTATGAACTAAATTTCAATTTTTACTTTTTTTGTAGCTGCCTAGATATAACCAATTCGAAAGTGAAAATAAACGTTATACAATATTATATAATCTATCTTCATTGTGTTAGATCTGGAAGATGAATCTGTGCCACTGGAGGAGAGGCAGCGTCTGAAGTTCATCTTAAGTTTGTCTGGAGCCAAGGAAAACCTGAAAGGTCTCGTCAGCAATTGGGGCAAGGTATAAATCGTTTAGCATAAGTAGGTTCATGTGTGGGCTTTAATGGCATAAAAATATTGGAGTGATCTACAAACATACATACATACAGTCACGCCTTTTTCCCTACGGGGTAGGCGGGGACAAAAGAAAAAAAAATAGTGCCTTTCATTCAAATAACCGTCATCTTCAAGGAACAGAGCTTTTGTTAATCTAACAGCTTTGCGGTTTTACTTGCGTTAACTAGTCAAAAAGTCTTTTTATGAACAGAGTAAGATCTAATGTACCTTTTTTTTTTGTTTTTTTCGTGCGGAAATCCCCTCGGATACCCCCCCGCCGGCCAGCGGGGGCGGTTATGTCGGGCTTGAACCGACTAAAACCGCACGCCGTCTCGGGTCTGCAGACGCCGGGGTGTAAGGTTGCCCATAGAGCATATCCCTCGCACCCCGACTGACACTGGGCCATCTCCGGTTTCGAGATGGCTCCCTCGGGTAGATCTAATGTACCTTTTTTTTTTCGTGCGGGAATCCCTTCGGGTACCCCCCCGCCGGCCAGCGAGGGCGGTTATGTCGGTCTTGAACCGACTAAAACCGCACACCGTGTCGAGTCTTCAGACGCCGGGGTGATAAAAAAACTTTTTGACTGAAAACTAAACTGACCTTTCAAAAGATTTTTTGCAGGTTGCCGATCCTCGTTAGAATATATACAAAAATATACAGTCGGACAAATGAATGTGTAAGGAATATTCAAGCCTGCCAGGCCCATTTGTTCCATAAATGGAGCTTGGCAGGCTTGAATATTCTATAATAACATTTTATGTTGGATTGACAATATTAAGGAGTGCTGTATACTTGTTAGACAAATGATTTTTGGTCATAAAACTGGGTGCCGCGAACAATCGCAGGACCTCATTCTTTTTTTTTGTTGTCGGCTTACAAATTTTTGGAGCAATTCAATACCTTACTGGAATAATTATGAAATAAGATAGAAATGTAGGAATGAACGTTTTTTTTTGATGATTGTGCTCGAAGGTGGAGCTTGCTTGCCTAGAAGTAATGTATTCGGTCTAGACTTGAAGGCTCCCAGGTTATAGCTTTCTGGATATACAGACAGGCATTTCACCCTTTAGCAGTGCGTGTACCCTTATGAGTGAAATATCCACCATATATCGGTGGCGCGTCACCGTACGTCTAGTCGTTCGGTGGTGGAAGGGGCTTGTATGAATTAGGTTATGCAACTCCAGTGCACACTCCCCGAGGTGCATCATATAAAAAACCGCAAGACTAACAACTCTACGCCGATGTGCCAAGCTCTGAAGCCAAGTGGTAATTAGAATTAGATAATGTTGACAGCCTCTGTGGCGTAGCGGTAGTGCATTCGACTGCTACGACAGGGGGCGCGGGTTCGATTCCCGCTCAGTGCAAATATTTGTATGCATGAATATGTATATTTGCATTGGTCTGGGTGTTTCTGTGTATAATATGTATGTATTTACAAAAAAAAAAGTATATAAGTATGTTTATCCGCATTCTGGAACCCATAACACAAGCTAGTTAAACTATGCTTACTTTGGGTCTAGACAGCGCTGTGTAGAATGTCGTAGAATATTTATTTATTAATTATTTATTTAATTTTGAATCGCTGTTGATGAGTCTCTTGGCCCGTTTCTCTATCGAGTCAAGCGCTTTAAATTGGTATTTCGCTGAGCCGTCACAGAAGTGCGAGCAGTGCTCCATAAACGATCAAACTTGTACTTTATATAGAGGTTGAGCAGCTTTTCCGGTGTGAAGTACCGTCGCACCTTCGACAGAATGCTCAGCTGATAGGCAGCTACTTGAGCCTTTGCCTCAATGTATGGGCCAAAGTTGAGGGTAGAAGTAAGAGTTACGGCAAGAAGTTAAGTATTAGAACTGATACTCTTTAAACTTTGTCGTACAACACGGATATACTTTTTACGGATTTTCTTTAGAAAAGCCCTATTGCTATCGAGTTGTCGTCGACGTCGTCGTCGTTGCCAATTTTCTGTCACGGTTTTGGGTATGAAGGAGATGAGCTATCGAGTTGCTGTTTTCGGTAATAGATTCGTGCTGGGGTGAACCATTGCAAGATAAAGAAAAAATCGCATAAAATCGCAAAAAAATAAAATAAACGCAAAATCGAAAATCCCTTGTATTCGGCTGAGCTCGTCTCAGGAATTCAACTTGTTTATTTATCATAACGCCTGTTACACGTAATATATTATGTAGTCTCAAATTTAGTTCATTTAAATAAAATAAAAACTTCAGAAAAGTAGCAACCTTATAAAAATAACATCCAGGCCCCGGCGAGATTCGAACTCGCGATCTCCTGTTTACTAGACAGGCGCTTTAACCAACTAAGCCACGGCGCCGGTGGGCAAGCGGGCGAAATTATCGATTATACACTTCAAATATTATATTGCTCTAAATATGGCTATACTCGTATTACCAACTATTCTGGATGTAGTAACGCGATGTTAGAAGAATTTTTATTTATATTTAGATTAGATTCCATTGGTTTGTTAAGACTGGGCTACGTCGAGTACAGTGATCAAATTATTTCTTTTTTAATTTCATAATTCCAGGGTGTTGTTACTCACCACGCCGACTACATTTTACTTTAAGCCTACATAATTCAAACAAAAGTTAGCTTCGCATTATGTATTAGTATTATAATGAAATAAATAAATATTCTACGACATTCTACACAGCGCTTTCTTGACCCAAAGTAAGTATAGTTTAACTAGCTTGAGTTATGGGTTCCAGAATGCGGATAAACAGACTTAAGTACTTTTTTTTTTGTAAATACGTACATATTATACATAGAAACACCCAGACCAATGCAAATAGACATATTCATGCATACAAATATTTGCATTGAGCAGGAATCGAACCCGCGCCCCCTTATTCTTAACTTATTAAAAACACTGAATAAAAAATGTACATGAAATATATCGACTCTTGGTCATAGCTTCTAATAGGAAATTATTGGACAATAATGAAATGTGACGTCACACTTATTTATTTCGTACAAGTTTCCCTACAACTTACCGTTGGCCGTTTGATTAAATGAAACTGATTTGAATTGTGAGTCAACTACCTAATTGTACGTGTACGTGTAGTCGGTCGCCGGCAGCCCCGGAGCCGAGGGGCCATCGGGGCCGAAGGATGTCATGATGCTGGAGCTGAAGGAGAAGGCGGCCAGCCGGCGCCTGCCGCAGCAGCTGGCCGCGCTCAACGGCGCCGTGGCCCGGCTCGCCAGCGCCACCGCAGGTCGGAACTGTTTTATACGTTGTAGTGACAGAATATATTGCTAGCTATTAAATAGGTACTATAATATATGTCGCAGGCGACTCAGGCGCCGGAGGTCGCTTAACGACCTCCGTCCTCCATGAGCGCAGGCCTGGGGGTGGCGGGTGAGGCCACCTGTCACTCCAGCAGAAGCAGGCCGGGACGGTGGGGCGACTAGCGCCCCTCCCCCAAACCGGGGCAAGACGGGGACACCGTGGTTCCCAAACCCGAGGGGGCCATCTCGATACCGTAGATGGCCCAGGCTCAGACGGTGTGCGGTTTTAGTCGGTCCAAGCCCGACATAACCGTCCCCGCTGGCCGGCGGGGGGAGGGGGGGGTATCCGAAGGGAATTGCGCACAAAAAAATAGAAGGTAATATAATATATAAACAGGGACCAAGTCACCCTCACCTGCAGGTCGGTGCACGTCCTAAGTAACAGACGAGGCTCTGGCGCACGCTTTCCTTTCAGCGTTGAGACAGCAGTCGCTCCCAAAAAAGTTGACATACCAATCAAGAACAATAAGTGGACCTCGAGCTCCTTAGTGCAAACTTTAGACGCAACCGGAAAATCGCCGTGAGGGCGACGATGGATGATGACTGTAATATAAAAAGTTTAAATATTCCCGTCATTACTCCGTAACTTTTATATCTAATTCTATATGTTGAATGCCTTATCTCTGCGTCAGATCCTAACAAGCCGGACTACGTGGCAGCCGCGTCAGCCCTCAACACGATAGCCGAGTTGATGCCTATGGTCATCCGGGGTGAGTATTCTCATACAATCTTACTAGCTAGTACTAGTATAGTTTAATGTGAAAGTTTGATTGGAAAACTGAACGGACGGTGCTGGATAAAATTTAGCACATTGTTAAGTTATAGTCTGGAATAGTATTTATGAATATAAGAGTAACAAAGTACGCTCTTGTCATCAGATGTGGAAGTGGTGAGCGAGCACCAGGACGAGGTCACGCGGGGCGCTATGAAGCAGCACGTCGCGAAGCTCTGCGAGGCCAGCCAACACCTGATCGACAACCTGGGCAGTTTCGATGTGAGCACTACACTATGTTGATGATCCTCAGCGTTGTATCTTCTACATTTTCTCACGGCACTGATCTAACTCACCTCTCCAGCTTCCTCTACTGTCCTTAAACCTTTCCTGCAAGCTCTACGATTTTAGGAGCTGCCTGCCCTTTTTAATAATGGGTTTTGTTACGCAGTATAAATTCGAGAGCACTCCTTGGGGCACTCCTTGGACCTCTATGATACTGTGTTTTTTCTTTATTTTTTTAGGCTTTTGTTTATTAATAAACCATTTCAGCCCCATCGTAAGTTTTAAAATACTAAAATTTGTAAAAAAATACATCTTAATCTTTGTAGATTAAGATGTATTTTTTCTTATGAATAAGAGATATTCCTCTAGCTGAGGGAATAGCATAGGAATTTATATATCTTCTACGCTGCCCGGATAGGATAGGACGCCTTGGAAAACCCCCAAATCCATCCTATTGGTATTTAATTCAGCCAGGAGAGTATCTCATTCTCTCATATTTCGGACACACTACACTACCAAGTGGTACTCGTACATCTAATCTTTAGCTTTCGCACTGTTTTCACAGATAGCTTAGGATTATTCAGTGGCATGTGTCCTGAATAATCCTAAGCTATCTTTGATCCTAAGCTATCCTTGATACAACATCCCAACATAAACCGTTAGTCCCAACTTGCCACTCACCGGCTTGATCTCCTTGCCCGGTCAGAGGATATTCTCTTTGTGTTGGAGGTCTGTCTGACCCGTTCCTCCACATCTTTAGGAACTAGTATTGCCAGAGACGGCCAGCGCAGCGTAGGAAAGCCTCCTGCAAGGCGGACAGACGACCTGGTAAAGAGCACAGGGCCTCGAAGGATGTATGCCGCTACAGACCGGTCGAAATGGAAGTCAATGGGGGAGGCCTATGTTCAGCAGTGGGCTTCCTACGGCTGATATGATGATGATGATGATTGCCAGACTTCCTATATACTGATGAGTATAATGATTAATCATGCCATACAAAACCGTGACTTGATTGGTCATGATTGTCTAAACAGAGAATAAGCCTAAATGTCATTTAGTAGATAATTGTGTAGCGTGTTGTGCTCAATATCTTCTAGACCACAAACCCTAGAAGTCCTAGAACAACATAATCTTGTATAGTGAGCCACAAATGAAGTAAATTTTGGTAATGAAAATTGTTGCAGGATTTGGGTCCCCCTGCTGTGAAGTTCTCCGGAGCGTGTAGCAAGCTGGTATTCCTCACCAGTCCTGGAGCTGATAAAGGAAAGGAGAAAACGGTAAATAAATATTATGAAATAGATTGTGTATCTGACGGGTAATTATTAGTGTTACACGATACCAATGATTATTTTACTGTCGACTAATGATTTGCTACGATTCCAAATAAATTCTTCTTAGCGTATGAGGCCTTTTGAAGGAGAGAGGAGAGATATGGGTATCCTTACTCATTTGCATCTCGCATTTTCTATCAATTTGTGCAAAAACCAATTTACTCTCTAAAAAGTTACTCATTGACATCTAATTTAATATTTTCGTAACTAAATCAGAGTCGCGATTTCTTCATAACAATGAAATTGACAACCTGTTACCATAGTTTTATCATTTAGACGACAGTCAATCAGTATCAATACAGTCAAATCACGCAATCGAAAGGATTGTTTCCTGGCAGCTTGTCTTTTTGGTCCTTCGACATGGATTATAACCAGCGATCTACGATTTAATCTCATCAGAAATCTATCCGCAATGTGGTTCAGTGTGTTACAGTTTGTCATTTGACTGTTTATAGATAAACGAGCTCGCAGCGGCGGCGCACGACAGCGGCGCGGCGCTGCTGGCGCAGGCGCAGGCGCAGGCGCAGGCGCAGCGGCGCGGCGCTGGTGACGTCACGGGGCGCCGCGCCGCCGCGGCGCGCGCCGAGCTGGCGGCGCGGGCGCTCGTTACCGTGGCACTGGCAAGTCGTCTTTAATTTTCCTCATAGTGGAATCTTAATTTTTATGCCAAGATTTTCATGTAATGAAAGAGTTGTCCTTTAAACCGTTCAGGGTCAAAATGTCCAATTCTCAAAATGTCCAACGGTGTCAAAATGTCCAAATCCCAAAATGTCCAATTCTCAAAATGTCCAATTCCCAGAATGTCCCATTCTCAAAATGTCCAATTCCCAGAATGTCCAATTCCCGGAATGTCCAAGTTCAATAACACATCACAGGGCTTTATTAATACTTCTGAAATACAATAAATACAAAATACTGATAGAATCAAAATAACTATAATAATATAATTATATTGTTATTATACAAATCAATTCTGGGGCTTCGCCGGACATTCTGGGAATTGGACATTTTGAGAATTGGACATTTTGGGATTTGGACATTTTGACACCGTTGGACATTTTGAGAATTGGACATTTTGACCCTGCAGCCTTTAAACGGCATTTTAACGTTACGCGCTGCCGATACAAATTTAGTCACATTTATGGTAAAATTTTTGATCCCCGTCCTCGCGATCCACAGGTCGCAGTCCTATTCTAGATCATAATCTGCCGATGTGCCAAACTTCATTCGGATCCGTTCAACCGTTACAAACATCTATATATCCATACAAACTACAATATTAGTGTGATTATTAAATGCTGTACCAATCCAATATCCTGTACAGGTAACCGCACCAAGTGTCAATGAACCCTCCTGCTCAAGAGCACTGGCCTCAGCTTTGCAGCACCTCCAGAACTGCACTAACGACGTGACTGCCAACTGTTATCCTCACATGGAACCTGGCTCCAAGGAATATAAGGAGCTGCAGAAGAGTCATAACCAGTTGGAAAACAATCTTGAAAAGTTGGCGCAAGTGTGTGAACTAGATTTAAGTGGTATGTCGTTTATGGAGTTATATTGTAGATGAGAATAGCAATTCAGTTCAATCATAATATCTCCCATTTTCTTCATATCGACTTTACTCTCTAAAACAAGTGTTTTGACATTTCTCATCCGTATTTTTTATTGGTCCGGATAATTCTGAAACATAATAACATAGTTTTCTGATAACTCTGAAGATACACACTTATTATGCTTTACCCAAAATAGACAAAGATATTGAGATGGGAGAGTCATCGAACCTTGACGCAGCTTTATCGACTCAACGGGAGAAGAAGCGACTGCAATTTATCACGAGCATGTCTGATGCCAAAACACGTCTCGATGCTGCTGAGCAGCAGATGAAAGAGGTAACGTAATTGTGAAGAATGTTCTGAATATAAATGTCTGACTGTAAAAGTATAAATAGTATTTGACTCAATATAAAAGCGAGTGTAGTGGCAATGTTTGACAGCAGAACTAAATTGAACTTAGTACGCTGATTCGGAATGAAAATAGAAAAAATGTGAACTAGATAAGCATATGGCTCAATTTACACTGCCGCAGAATGGAATGGAAGAATTTTGGTGACGAAATTGTACGTAGCATAATTAACTTTATGTCAATTGCGCTATGATCTGATTCCACAAACGGCACCGACAGTAGCTAGGAGAATTCTCGAAGAACCCGCGGAAGACGCGCGACCTTTTTTGGCTCGTATTTATTTTATATCAGTCATCAATTTACAGTTTATTAGGATAAGTACAATTTCGTTCGCTGTCATTCCATTCCGATGCAATGTAAATGTAACCTATAAGGAATTGCACCTGTGGTGTTCATCGGTTCTTCTCCCTGCAGCCGCTGGCGTGCGTGATGATGAGGGCGGAGGACGCGGCGGCTCTGCAGCGCCAGCTCGGGGACAGGCTGGCGCGGCTCAACGCGGCCGTGGCCAGGCTCGCGCGCGCCACCGCAGGTATGCTCGTACTGCGCACGAGGATAGCCAGGTTTTACAGACCAATATACATCACTGGGGGTAGAAATTAGATGACACAAATTTGTCACAAAAGTCGGCCGGGTTGGTACCACCGTGCACGATTACGAAAAACCCTCCATAGTAATCTAATTTCGGTTTGATTGCGTTCAGGGGTCAGCAAGTGCATAGCCGGGCAGGGGGATTGTGGTCGCAGCACTAGTGGGACCGGTGGGTGTCACGCGGTGCTGCGACGACAATCCTCTTCTGATGAGGCCGTCAAGCTGAGTGCCACCATTATTAACATGGTACGTGTATGTAATGGTGACCCTCTTTCCTGAGACTTTACCTTCAGCTTACCATCAGGCGCGGTGAAGTAAAATTGACGTGTCCTAAATATAAAAAAAAAACAAGTTACAATCCCTTTTTTTTTTTATCGTGCGGAAATCCCTTCGGAAACCCCCTCGCGTGCCAGCGGGGGCGGTTATGTTGGGCTTGAACCGACTAAAACCGCCGTAATTAAGTGATCATTTTAAATTTTTTGTAAATGTTTTCTATTTGAAGATTTCTGTTTTCGATGTGTTGTTTTGTTTATAATCTGACATTGATTATGATTAGTAGGTATATGTTTTATTTTTTAAAATATAATATGACTTCTAATATATAGATATGCAGGGATGCGGTAAAATATTTTATCTACACTCAAATCGAAAAATTCGAATTACGAATTCAAAGACGATTCTATACATACGCACTTTATAAACGCATAAAATTAAAAATAAATCTTATTATAGTACCGCCAACTGTATCATAAAACTCATTATAGCACCGCTATCTTTTTTTATTCATTAAACTAGTCTAAGGTTTTAGGCTGAATATGACAAAAAAAGGCGCGCGCATGCGCAGTTCGAACTGTGAAAAAAATGGCGCACGCTAAATTACTTCCTTGTAACACCTACCTTCTTTGTTTAATTTCAATTTTTCCTATGAGTGAAGATAAAGTAGTGTATGAAACTGCATATAACTTAGGTATTAAAACACTCGAGTCAACCTATTATCATAAACAGACTCTCGTGTTTTAATACCCCTTCTTATATGACAGTTGCATAAACTACTATTTTTCATCACAAACAATGATATTGAGTTTGACTAGTTATCTTGTGGTGTTAGGATTGTACCTACCTATTAAACTATTCTAACTACTTATTGTATGTATGTAGATCGGGAGAACTTAGACTACGACGCAGCGCAGCAAGCCGTTGACACAATCACTGAGCTGATGCCGGAGTTCGTACAAGGTGAGCACCCGTTAGACATCTATATAGGCAGATACATATTCACTCATTCAGTATTCAGGGCATGGGAAACCGTTGTTGAAACGGTATTTAAAAAGCTTGAATAGGCTTCACATGAAAAATTATAAAGTGTCGGTGGCTTAGTGTCGGCCTTACGAACGAGGGTTCGAATCCTGGCCGTTACACTATCGAAGGGAACTGACTACTAACGCCAACAATTTATCTTAGTTGGAGGGGTTAGGGCTATAAAAAAAAAAAAAAAAAAAAAAAAAAAAAAAAAAAAAAAAAAAACGAACTAAAGAATATTAAAATATCCATTTTATTTATAAAAAGGATACTAATTAAACAACCCATATAGTCAATAACCACTGTGGAGGAACGGAGTGTGATGTTCCTCCAACACAAAGGGAGGATCCTCCGACCAGGCAAGTTGATCATGCCTGGCGGGGCGGGGCGCCAGTTACCGTTGGGATGTCATAAATATGTTATACCAGCGTGCGAACTTCACTTTCGCGATTCAGGATCGGTAGTGACGTAGTAGTATCAAAGTAGTTCAACTTGTTGTCACTAGATGGCGCTGTGTATATGTGGTATCGTCACAACCACCATCCAACTGAGGATATACCTACCTGAATCACCACTGATGTGTGAATCACCGATGTGTGATGTCTTCTAGTGCTTGAATCGATACTTATTTATCGGCCCAAAATACACGAGCGAAACCTGGTTGACAGAAGACACATCCAGACATCACACGTGCTATCGGTGATATACCAGCCGATAGGCTCGAAAAAGTAACTCAAAATTGGACTTCACATATGGATCACCTAAAACGTAGTCGTGGTCAACATTGACATGATTTTTTTTTTTTATAAGTTCCACATTCTTTCCGTTTTATGGAAATTAAAAACCAAACGCTTATAAAATTTCAATATTGATGTGTGTGAAGATCATGATAAACTATTTCCAGAGACATGTGTGCTGGGCGCCACGAAGAGCGCCGACACGCAGCGGAGCTTGCTGCAGCTGCTGCAGCGGCTGTGCGGCGCCGCGCGCGCGCTGTGCCGGCCCGCGCCGGGGCGCCCCCCGCGGCGGGTACGGCCGCTAGCTAACTGCTATGTTTACCACTAAACACTGCACTGAACCAACAATTGGTATCGCGAAAGGCCATTAACCGACCATCATTCACCCACGCGCAAAAATATTGTAGCCGTTATTCAGCTCATCATCATCTTTTTCATCACTTCGTTAGTCCCGATAGCTTTCAAAGTTACACCTTGAAGCCCGGAATCCGCTTTCCTACTTCTCCTCTGGCCCATCCCGGCTTTTGCGGTAGCGACTGCCGTTCGACCCTGAGAGACATCAGTCCATCGATTGATAAATATTCGAAGAATCGTTCAGTCGAAGCAGCGTTTGACGATAAAAAGTTGTTTCGCAATAAACTCTGTTCGCACCATCTTTCAGTCGATATTCCAATAATCTAACATATGTCTCTCGAAATTAAGTTACGGACCTTCGCGAATCCATCTCCATTCCCGCCTCACCGCTGGAACCGGCCCACAAATTTTGTTCTAAATAGCTAGTCTAGTATACCTATATACATAGATGTTTTGTTATTTCCAAGACTTTGATTGTTACAGAGTTTGAACGAAGCCACTGCCGAGTTCTCTGATGCGAGCGGCCAATTGGTGTTCCTCGTCAGTCCTGGAGCAGACCACGGCAAGGAGAATGAGGTAAAACTGGGTTAATTAGGCTTTGTGGATTATCTTTATTATTGAGCTGAGCGAGCGAAGCTCTTATACGCGGTATAGCCGTTTGTTGGTGGCTGAACTCCTCCGTAACCACTCGCGCGATCTTGACCAAATTTACCACGGCGATAGTGTGGACACTGAGGAGTGTTTTGAAGCGAGACGGTTCATGTCCGATGTGCCATTGAGGAATAATCACCGAAAAACAGTTTCACGAGCGCGCGGCCTTAGCTAAGCGCGACCGTAGTAAGATGTCTTATTTTCAAGTAAGAGTCCTGCTCGCTCAGCTCAATTTATTTTTTATTCCTAGTTTAATAATCAAACAAAAATATCTTTCGAAATATTCTGTGTTATATTTTTAACAATTTCGATCTTTTATTTCTCATTTATATTTTAATAGCAACCCTTTATCGCAGTAACTATAATATTCTCTCCCAAAATACGAAGTAGGTATTCTTTGTTCTGCGCGAGCGCGTGGGCCGCCGCCGCCTCCTTCTGCGAGCATGTAATGCTCGCGAAGGAGGTGGCGGAGCGCGCCCGGGAGAGACTTAGAACTCTCCCGGTCCGCCGAGCCCGCAACTTGCTCGCCGCGCGTCGCAGGCAACTCAGGCGCCGGAGGTCGCTTAACGACCTCCGTCCTCCATGAGCGCAGGCCTGGGGGTGGCGGGTGAGGCCACCTGTCACCCCAGCAGAAGCAGGCCGGGACGGTGGGGCGACTAGCCCCCTCCCCCAAACCGGGGCAAGACGGGGACACCGTGGTTCCCAAACCCGAGGGGACCATCTCGAAACCGGAGATGGCCCAGGGTCAGTCGGGGTGCGAGGGATATGCTCTATGGGCAACCTTACACCCCGGCGTCTGTAGACCCGAGACGGCGTGCGGTTTTAGTCGGTTCAAGCCCGACATAACCGCCCCCGCTGGCACGCGGGAGGGTATCCGAAGGGAAAAAAAAAGGTATTCTTTGTTCTTTTTCAAGTTGTAAGTAATTTTATCTCTATGTCTAATTTAAACAAAAATCGGTACAGCGATTTAGGCGTGAAACATAGCAAACAAACAGACCATTACTTTAGCATTTATAATAGTGGTATGGTTTCGTGTGAATTACCGTACTGTAACCATGAGGTGTTATGAAGTTAAAAGTTCTTAGTACTGGCCACTTTTCAACGAGGTATAAAAAAAAAGCAAATTATAAATTCAAAAATGGAACTTTGTACATGTCTTCTAATTTTCTCATGTAGTCCATTGAAAAGTTACATTTGGGGTTGCGTTTTTAGAGGACGCAATTTTATTTTTTAGATGTGTAGGGGGGTCAGTGTAAAGCTAAAACCAAGTTTGTGGGGTCGTCACCCTTGTCCCACGGCTGCCATCTTGAAAATAGGGGTTGAAATGGTTTTAACGATATATCTCTTAAACTATTTATCTGATAAAAAAAAAATTGTTAACATTTTTTGTTGCAAATTAAATTCTCTACAACTTTGGTCCAGTAACTTTTGTTTTTTTTTATTTTGTTATGATAAATTTTTTAACCCCCCTACACATCAAAAAAATAAAATTGCGTCCTCTAAAAAACGCAAGGTAAGACTAATGTATTATACGTATTGACTTAATACCTTTTTTTTTTTCGTGCGGAAATCCCTTCGGATACCCCCCCGCCAGCCAGCGGGGGCGGTTATGTCGGGCTTGAACCGACTAAAACCGCACGCCGTCTCGGGTCTACAGACGCCGGGGTGTAAGGTTGCCCATAGAGCATATCCCTCGCACCCCGACTGACCCTGGGCCATCTCATTAATACCTACCCATGGCCGAATGCCAACGTCCAAATAAATTTAAAAAAAATTACCTATGTATTGTCTCATTTCATTTGTTTTTGAAAGTTTGGCGGCTATTTTAAAAATTACCTAAATAGTAAAAGTGGACTAGAGATAATTTTAGTTAAGTGCATTACAACTTTAGTGTTTTCTGTTTTGCTTCCATTGTGGGTTAAATAAAAAAAGATAGCTACAAAAAACGTAAAAGTTAGCATTTGATGATAAGTAATTTGTTAAATGAATTTCACAACAACTATGTGGCATGTACTCGGTGCTAGTGATTAGAGGAGAACATAAAAGTTGTGTGCTTTATGATTGAAACAGAGAAACGAAGGGCTTAAACGAAGGAAATAGACTGTGAAATATAGTGCCAATCAAACCACACGCGGGATTTCTCCAGTGAAAATCCATTTACCTAAAATCAGTTTTCACGTTTTCTAGATGAGATTATTCATCGGTGAACTTTAGAGTTTGCAAGTTCCACAAAAATATTTGCGTGACTTCACCATCGTCTTATTGAACTAACCTCACACGTCACCCCTGGAATTTGGAGCCATTTTTTTCTTGCTGAAATTCCCCCTGCCAGCCAGCGGGGGTGGTTATGTTGGGTTCGAATCGACTGAAACCGCACGCCCCAGTCTCGGGTCTTCAGACGCCGGGGTGTAAATCATTTCCCTCGCATCCCGGCTGAACAGGGCCATCTCCGGTTTCGAGATGGCCTCCTCGGGTTGGAATATTGAGCCTAGAGATCGTTTTGCACTGTCAGGCTAGAGATCGTTTTGCACTGTCAGGCGCCCGACGCGTTCTTCAGTTTTGTCGTCTACGAACGTTACGTCACGTCAATTATATTTTTTAACGCTTCTTGAGAGAATACTCGTTATTATTACACTTGTAGTATTGATTTAAAATGCCTCATTGGTTTCTTTGTCTAGATAAAAGGTATGACTTCAGATGTATGTGGACGTGCATCCGAGCTATTGTCCCACGTCCAGGCTCTGATCCAGAAGGTCCCTGAGGAGGAAGGCGCCGAGCTGGACAAGCGAGGAGCCAGGACTACTGATGATGCACAGACGCTGCTAACTACAGCACAGGTTACACAAGAATTAAATAGGCAATTTTAATAAGCCTAGCTTAACTAGCACTAGCACTAGTAAATACATACTTATTATACATAGAAACACCCAGACAAAAGTAAATATTCATATTCACACACAAAATTATTTGTACTAAGCGGGAATCGAACCCGCGACCTCTGACTTAGCAGTCGAGCGCTCTACCGCTACGCCCCAGAGGTCGTCTACGAACTGAACTGTTCTTTCTTTAATTTTACCACCAAGGTACATTCTTTCGTGTAGGGGCAGAAGCAATTGGCGGGCTGCCACCTCTGCCTTTCCTGTAGGTGCATTGCTCGCGCCTGTCCTGTCCCGACGGGTCGTGTCGGGAGACCTCAGATCGTTCCGATACCATGTCGGAGTGCTTTACCGGTTATGGGTACCCCGACATGACAACGCTTGAATATAAACAATATTTACACGTTTTATTTTTCACTTTTTGGACGAATTTATTTTGTGCTTGCTTACTAAAGTTGTTCTATCTGATCAGTTGACGGCTCCAACAATCACGTCGCCACTATGCTCTGCTGCCCTGGTCTCTGCTGCCGAGCAGCTCCGAAGCTCAGCCAAGGATTTGAATGGTGCATGTCAACCGCACCTAAAGGCAGGACATCCAGAACAGCATGGGCTGCAGAACTCTGCCCAACAACTGGAGAACAGTCTGGATAAATTAGTTCAGGCGTGTAAAGAGCCACCACGTCGTGAGTATTGCAACTGGGTTGACCATTTGCAGTTTGACACAATTAACATTAAAACAGATAACACAAAACATAACTAACAAACATAACATAACGAAGGGGTAGGCAGAGGTGTATTACACACCCACGATTCGCTAGTTATGTTATGGTCCCAATGTACTAATCCCAATAAAATATAGTATGCTGATCTATGTTAGTTTCCAGTAGAGCAAAGGTCATGTTTGTCCGATGTACAATATATTTTTAATACCAATTACACCTGTTCTGTCGAGGGTTAATGTCATCTTGAATTATTTCAGAGCAGTAATTCAGTACTTAGTAGTTGAGAAGACAAATCGTATTATCAAAAAATTACTTAGTATATAAAAATCCTTGAAGCCGAAATTAAATAGTGACACTTACGAGTGTCGGCTAGTAGCCAGTAAGAGAAAATAAAACAACCCAGTACCCGTTTTTTTTTTCGTGTGGAAATTCCCTCGGATGCCTTCCGGGCATGGAAGCGGTGGCGGTTATGTCGGGCTTGAACCGATTTGTGTCTTCAGACGCCCGGGGTGTAAGAATCGTTCAGTGTTCTGTGCCATAGAATAACGAATGGTATTCTGTCCCTGTAGTAATTTGTTCAAACGTATTGACAACACTAGGTAAGCCACCAGCGCCGCCGCAACAAGACAAGCAACGTCTGCACTTCGTGAACAGCTTGTCTGGTGCTAAGAGCTGCTTCGATGATGCACAGCAACTCCTCAATAAGGTAAGATAGTGCCACGTACGGTTCAACGTACTTAGAAGTCGCATTGAAAATTTAAAAAGCATTATTCCTTCGTAAGAAAATTTTAAATTATAATAATGAAATTACCAAGCTCTCATCAGACCAGATTAAAAGGAAGTACAGAACGTACTTACTAAAGAACCATGACCTATTCTCCAGATCTTCTTTTATAATTTTTGAGCGAAGCTTGTCAGAACTTTGCCGACAGTGGAAACGCAAATAAAACTAAAACTTAATATTTAACTAAAATAAAGTGTCTAATTAATGATCCAGATCTACACAAAGGTGCAGTCAACAAACGGTACAAAATCATTAATCAAACAACATTTTATACAAACCGATTAATTGAACCGACCAAAACCTCACGGGTACAAAAATCAAATCGTACAGTATTTTCAATTTTATATCAAGTAACCACAATTACCACAAACAAATATTTATTCCGACCCCCCGACGGGTCCAATTAATGAACCAACAACAATTCAAAGTTAAACAGATTTTTAGCACGTACTTGTTTCAATAGTCAAATTAAAGCGCAATTGACACCCGATCGAACTCGACCAAGAAATATTTTAATTACAGTAACAATTTGATTCCATTCAATTACTCCAAAAGGCAAATAATACCGATAAATTAACACACAAAATGGCGGGTTCTAATCGCGTGTTAAGTTCCAATGGCAAACCAAAATTGAATCAATCTGTTAATTATCGTTAACATTAAACAAGCAAACAATTAAATAAAATATCCAGAAAATGAAATATATATAAGTAGGTTGTTAACTAACCTTTTTCATGACGACCCCGTATTCGGAACAAATGACCCAGTGATAATGTACCTAATCTAATCCTAGTCTAATGTATGTTGAGAATGTATTATACAATAGATTACAAAAATTATAAAGTATTTCACTTCCCTTTTTACGTGCGATCCACCGCTGCAATGGTTCCAAGTCAAACGAACGCGATGGGCGTATTCACTCAATTTTACAAAGAGATAACGATCTCGTTAATTATTGTTCACTATAATACTCCACATTCAACAAACAAAATCAAAATTGGTCCACCGACGCGCGTGAAAACAGTTATCCACAACAATTTGCGCGCGCACGAGTATTATGACGTGCTACCAACAGGACCTTTCGAAGCGACTATTAAAGCGACAGTGTATCGCACCACGCGAGATGCACTCGCCGGCCGCGCCAAGTTCGTCTGGTACAGGCGTCGTGAGCCTCGCGTCCCGGCGAAACAACAAAATATAACTAGGTACTTATATACGTACTGCAATATGCGGTGAAAACATCAAACTATGATGATTTAACAATTAACTAATCTAACGAAACACATGTATTTCGTTAGACCATCGTCTCTTCCCAAACGGCTGAACCGATTCTAATTAAATTTCACACAAGCAAAGATGTTAACGATGGGAAGGATATAGGCTATGTAATTAAAAATTCATGTGTAGGAATAATCACCGAGCAAAACTTTCAAAATCTGATTTATCAATGAACAAGAAAACCTCATTCACGCGATTGGTATTAAATTATGCAATTTGTTCATATACACAAGACAAAAAAGAAAAAAGTAAATCGGACTAGCCATTGAGGAATTATCACCGTTACAAAAACTCCTGGTGAAATTGCTTCGCTCAATTTTTGCAACAGCAGAATGAACTGCAGACCGCGTATTAATGGCATCTGCAATAGAAAGAATCACTATAGTTTTCGAATGAATGTCAAGTCGATTGTCCATATCAAAGATTTACTTGTTTGTTTGCCAGCCGGTGGTGTGTGCGATGATGACAGAAGAAGACGGCGTAGCCCTGGAGCACCGGCTCGCGGACAAGCTGGCGCAACTCGATGCCGCTATCGCAGCCCTCGCCACCGCCACGGCTGGTATGTAGCGTGATCCATGAAGCTATTGCTCATCGTAGGTAGGTTTTTCGTAGGTTTTTGCTCATCGTAGGTTTTTGCACGACTAAAACAAAACGACAAATTATTAACTTTTATATTAATAACATTAATTTACCTTGCATTTGCTCAAGTTATCTCCTTTCCCCAAAACAGGTGAGGAGACGAATGACTGACCCCTGCGTCATTCTCTAAGATGGATAAAATTATGCTATGATTGTAGAAAAATGAACTGTATAGGTTAGAGATACATAATTGTTATTTATTTTGTCAGACCGCGAGCACCCCGACTACGCGTCTGCGCAACGAGCCGTCGCCGCCATCACTGCGCTGGTGCCGGAACTTGTGCGAGGTCAGTGTTCTCTGCCAACCTCTGAATTGTCCCTGATCGAAGGGTTTATAAAAGTTTTTTCGAATTGACGTTGAAATTAGTGGTTGAAGGGAACTTAGCATTATTTTGTGATAATTGTAGAATCCAGGACTTTGAGCGGTACCAAAACAGGTGATGGCCAGCAGAGCTTGCTGAGGCAAGTGCAGCAGTTGTGTGACGCGACCAGGGACGTCTGCCATAGCGCGGGCCAGCCGCAGGTAAAGCACCGAAAATCAATTGATTGTTGTCGACCTAGTACATTCTGACTCAGTCAATAAAAGATCAAACGTTGTGAAGTCCCCTGCGACTCAGGAAGGGTTCTCCAGATCTCGAGTGGTATTAATGAAAAGAAAAAGTATCAGAATTATTATATCAAGATAATGTGTGGTCAACAGGCCCTTAGCGAGGCGGCTGCCAAGTTCTCCGACACGTCGGGTAAACTGATGTTTACCATTACCCCAGCATCAGGCCAGGGCAGAGAGCAACAAGTGAGTACGGACTCCTGTTAAAAAAACCGGCCAAGAGCGAGTCGGACTCGCCCATGAAAGGTTCCGTAGCAGCAAGTAACATAATAATGTTTTATTTTTTATTTTTATTTATTATTTACGATTTATGACGGATTAAAAAAAACTACTTACTAGATCTCGTTCAAATATTTTTATTGTATATCATTTTTTTTTTACTTCTATCATTCTCTTATTTTAGAAGTTACAGGGGGGGGAGGGCACATTTTACCACTTTGGAAGTGTCTCTCTTGCAAACTATTCAGTTTAGATCAAAATGATATTACAAACCTCAATATCATTTTGAAGACCTATCCATAGATGCCACACGTATGGGTACGATGAAAAAAATCACAGAATACATCTACTTACCAAGTTTCAACAGCATGGTTCTTATAGTGTTGGAAAAAGTGGCTGTGACATACGGACGGACAGACAGACGATAGACATGACGAATCTATAAGGGTTCCGTTTCTTGCAATTTGGCAACGGAACCCTAAAAAGGTGTTTTATTAAAAAGAAATAATGCATGGGATTTCCGCACGAAAAAAAAAAAAGGTACATGACCATTAAAATTCCGTGTACCTCACGCGTCAGCCGAAAAGGACAGGTTCAGCATGTGCTAGACAGCTAGGCAGCTATCTCGCGCTGGTTTTCAACCTGACCTACTATGATTCACGGATGCTAGCAGCGACACAGTTATCCCTCGTATGGGTTTAGACCCAGAGGGTTCCTAAAAAAGGGTGTTGCTGGACGAGCAAGGAGTTAAGACCAACTAATTATAAAGACTAAAGTAGAAAAGTTAAATGATTTCCTTTCTTATAATGAACAGCTGGAACTGCAGGGTCCCGAACAACAGCTGCAGCTGCAAGCTAGCAGCGAGACACCGCGCCGTGAGTATTGCCATGCTCGTATTAGTGTAGGTGTAAAGGACCATAATAGCTTTGACGTGCTGGTACTGTCTTATGACGTCTCCTAATGTACCTAATGTGACAGCGCATCGGTCATAATTTATCGATGCGCCCGCTTCAAGGCAGCATTCTGAGTCTTGGATTATTTATGAAATTATAATAATAAATATTTTACGACATTCTACACATCGCTTTCTAGACCAAAGTAAGCATAGTTTAACTAGCTTGTGTTATGGGTTCCAGAATGCGGCTAAACATATATATATACTTGTAAATACATACATATTATAGATAGAAACACCCAGTCGAATGCACTAGAGCTACGCCACAGAGGCCGTCATATTGTTAAAATGTGTAAAACCTTTGTTACCAGTATTATTTTCATACTAACTAAACTAAAAGGGGATTAGGACTGAGCGGATCCCGGGCTCCTATGGGAGAGCCTCTTGTTCCACCACGCTTAGAATCATCAGATTATGGTGGTAATGTAACGGATCTGCGCTTTCTGAGACAAAAGTGTATCAATAGCATTAACAATATATCCAATTATTTGTAATTATCTGTGGCGTAGCGGTAGAGCATTCGACTGCTAAGTCAGCGGTCGCGGGTACGATTACTGCTCATTGCAAATATGTATATTTGCATTGGTCTGGGTGTTTCTATGTATAATATGCATTCATTTTCAAAAATAACGTATTTAAGTATGTTTATCTAAGTATGCTTTCTAGAACCCATATGACAAGCTCTGCTTAGTTTGAGTCTAGATGGCGCTCTGTCCTAGAATATTAATTTATTATTTATTTATTTAATTTACGTTAGGTAAGCCACCAGCGCCGCCGCAACAAGACAAGCAACATCTGCACTTCGTGAACAGCTTGTCTGGCGCCAAGAGCTGCTTCGATGATGTGCAGCAACTACTCAATAAGGTAAGTTAGGGGGGGGGGGGGTTTGTGCATGTTTTTATTTCTTGTATTTGTGTGATACCGATGCATAATTAGGAGAAGTTGTTTTGGTTTATAGTTTTACGGCCGGTTACCACCTGTCGCCAAGGTTGTGGCCCTCCTGGAGGGTTCGGGTGTCGCCGTTGACCTGTAGGTTCTTCCGCCGCCTTCCCTACTTCCTGACCCGACAACCCTTGACAGAATGTCATGGCGCAGCAAAATTAGGAGAGCCGACCCCACCTAAAGTGGGAATGTGCAAAGAAGAAGAAGAGTGTGATACCGATGCATTCATTGCATTATTCAGGCGTTTTTGCAATATTCCATTACATTAATAGGTGAAGCTAAACAATAAGATAGTTAAAATGAAGCCAATAATTAAGTCAAGAGGAAAATTAACATTGCCATTATTTTCCAGCCCCCGGTGTGTGCTTTAATGAGAGAAGAAGACGGAGCAGCCCTGCAGCACCAGCTGGCGGACAGGCTGGCGCAGCTCAACGCAGCAATTGCTGCACTTACTATTGCTACTGCCGGTCAGTTATGTGTTAGGCCTGTCGTGAAACATCTGCATTAGGGCAATCGGTTCCATGGAACACAATTTTCATTCATTCATAATTTTTTTTCTGCAATCGGACGGAAGACGCATCGAAGACGGCATTTGACTCTTAGTTCGACCTAATCCTAAAACTAAAATGACATCTGTCAAGGCCGTCAAAGTAGGATAGCATCTGGAATGGTGGCCACTACTATCTGGACTTCACCATAACTTACCATCAGGCGGTGTGAACTCAATTGATGGACCAAATATAAAAACTCTACCAAAAGAAATTCGAAGTGGATTTCTTCTGGAAAATTTCATGGTACCTTTTTTTTTTTTTCGTGCGGAAATCCCTTCGGATACCCCCCCGCCGGCCAGCGGGGGCGGTTATGTCGGGCTTGCACCGACTAAAACCGCACGCCGTCTTGGGTCTTAAGACGCTTAAGACTTATGGGTAACCTTATACAGGTTACCCATAGAGCATATCCCTCGCACCACGACTGACCCTGGGCCATCCTCCGGTTTCGAGATGGCCCCCTTACTTGCTCTCCACTGTGCCATCTGCTAGTCAGAGGGACACGTGGAAAGCTTCCGAACAGCCCTCAACAGGGCCGTCCTCGCCTCGGTCGGAGTTGGCCGTAGGCGGCAGCGTCTCTCCCACCCTAGGAAAGAGGCGCTGCCGCCTCCGTTGCCCAGGGTGCACCGCGTGGAGGTCCCCAACCAAGCACCCCAATTTCATGGTACCTACATGACTAAATGCTACGTGTTTCGTACGGGCCCGACGTTTTGTATGTTTGATGGTAGCCATGTATTGAATTTGATCCCTTTTTATTCCTCGACGTGCACTTATACTGATATTTTTCTACAGGTACTGTACTTACAGAAAGCCTTAATCGTTAATCTTATAGAAGTCCTAATTTTAGTCCTTAATTAATTATTTGGCAATGTGAATGATTCTCTTCTATATCGCCAAGCAATCACTTTGAGTGGTGTAAATCGTCAGATTTTGTAATAAATTCTGATACAAGTTTATAATGACTGGATATTTACGTCATCAGATCACGATCACCCAGATTACGCGTCTGCCCAAAGAGCTATCAACACCATCACTGCAATAATGCCTGAACTTGTACGAGGTTAGTAATTATTCGTATAACTACCGACTCACCATTACTTGTCAGCAAATATTTAAGTCTCAGGCATAAAATCTTACTAGCCAAACAAGGTGACCTATCTAAATGTGTCTTCTCAGAAAGGTTCTGAATATTATATACATAAATTGTTATTAGTCTGTAAGCCTTTCTAAAATAAATAATAAAATCTTTTTAGACTTTGCTTTTTGATTATTGGCAAGTTAATGCTCCATAAAGAGAATATTATACTTAGTGATAGTTATCAGAAATGTTTTACATTATAGACTCGAAGACCTTGAGCGGCACCAGAACAGGTGATGGCCAACAGATCGTGCTGCAGCAAGTGCAGCAGTTGTGTGACGCGACCAGGGCCCTCTGCGACAGCGCGGCCGCGCCGCAGGTAACGTGCTGGCCTGTCGGCTTATTGGTAATTTAACTATAAGGTTGCTCGAAGTAGGGACAAATAGAATGGGTGAGTCCTTGATGCCTACTCATTTGCCTTAGTAAAGGTGAATGAGAAGGACATTCCGGTATTTGAACTGCCTAAAATTTTCTCTTAGAATTAGAAATGTGTTTTCAATATGTTCTTAGCCCTATACCAACATACGTTTCTGTCATAAATGGTGTTACCCGATACACGAGATTATCAAGAAAGCAAGGTTTTCTTTTAGACATATCCCAGTCAGAACGACCGTCATATATACCAAGGTATCGGGGTGCGAGGGATATGCTCTATGGGCAACCTTACACCCCGGCGTCTGTAGACCCGAGACGGCATGCGGTTTTAGTCGGTTCAAGCCCGACATAACCGCCCCCGCTGGCACGCGGGGGGGGGGGGTATCCGAAGGGATTTCCGCACGAAAAAAGAAAAAAGGTACTATGTGGCACTACCATTTCAAGAGTCTTTTAATAAAATGTATGATGTGTTTGATAAACTCCTATGTACCGTGCATAGTGTTCAAATGTAAAATGTACTCCATCCATGTTATCGATTGCCGTCCTCGTACCTACATAGAGTACACAAGTCAAGACCATTTTCTTGCAGGCTCTAAGTGAGGCGGCTACCAAGTTCTCCGAAGCGTCAGGTAAACTAATGTTCACCCTCAGTCCTGCACCGATCCAGGGTAAAGAGAAACAGGTATGTGTATTGAATATGGAAAATTGTAGTCCTATATCGAATTAGAGAATATAAAATCTATACAGCTAGTTGAACAGGCTCCGATGAAGTGGTGTAACACACATCGCACTAGACACATATAGATGTTGATAGTAACTTTACTTCGATAGAATTAATAGTATCAGTGGAAAGATTGTTACTTAAATGAAGGCATTAAAACTCAATACGCCCTATTTCCCTCAGATAGTGGATCTGTCGGCGGAGTCCTGCGCCCGCGCCGCCGCGCTGCTGGCGCAGGCGCAGGCGCAGGCGCAGGCGCAGGCGCAGGCGCTGCCCGCCGCCGCCGCCGCCGCGCGCCTGGAGCCCCGCGGGGCGCGCGCCCGCGCCGCCGCTCAGGCGCTGCAGGCAGTGGCGCAGGTCTCCATCACCTAGACAGCACTTTCCAAGCTTTGTGATTCCTGCCCCGCCAAAGGCTTAACGGTTACTTTCACTTAAACAGGTGACAGCTCCCAGCATGAGCTCCCCGCACTGTCAGGCGGCACTGGACTCAGCTGTGCAGAAGCTCCGAGGGTCTGCAGCTGAACTCGCTGGCGCCTGCGACCGTCACGTGAAGCAAGGCCCCAAGCTGCAACAGTTGCTTGACACTCATCAGCGTCTGGATGACAGCTTGGATATGTTGCTGCAAGCGAGTGGTAAGAATCATCTGGGCTACGTAACGCTGTAGGTAGTTACTTAACTGCGTAGGCATAACCAAACGTTTTCCGACAGTTTAAATTTCATTTTCGGCTGTTGACAAATAGAACAGGTTTTTGATCGCACATTCCATACAGGTGTTCCTGTCGTCTTATCGCCAGAGCAACAGGAGAAACGACGTCTGACTTTCATCAACAACTTGGCTGGAGTCAAGAGTTGCTTCGGAGATGTACAGCAACAACTCAAACAGGTAAAAGTGTTTATCAACGTCACTACAGAATCGGCCTTTTCAAATCTTGTTTGTATTGTAATATTTTTCTCAGTGGCAGATTCTGTCCACTGCATTACGAATCTGTCGAAATTGTACGGCATTTACCCCATGAAATTTCATCTCATCAAAAATTAATTTATTTTTTAAGGTAGATAACCTAAATGATCATTCAATCCATTACGTATCGCCAGCCCGTGGTCTCAGCCATACTACAGCCGGAAGAGCAGCACGCCCTGCAGTTCCGCCTGTCCGACAGACTGGCACAGCTCAACGCGGCAATTGCGAACCTTTCTTCGGCCATGGCTGGTAAGTGCGCACTCAATCCAGTTGCTATAATACCAGTTTTGTCATGAAAAAGGGCTTGTTGTAGATGGGTTGTGATGTAAAAATAAATAGTGTTTTATGAATGGTATATTAAAATGATTTAAGGGGCAGCGTATTGGCATACTCCTACGTATTGTACAATGTAATAATGCTGAATCATAATTCAATAAACAAACGTAACGTTACTGTTTGTTACTACAAAATGTGTTGGTATCTGTCAGACCGCGAGCACCCCGACTACGCGTCTGCGCAACGAGCCGTCACCGCCATCACTGCGCTGATGCCGGAACTTGTGCGAGGTCAGTGTCCCTTGTCCTTGTCCATTGCCTATATCCATCAGTTCTTGGAAGTCTGTATCAACTAGTGCACAAAAACGTTTGTGACTTGCAGACGGCCGGTCGCTGGGCGCCGCGCAGCCGCGCGTGCTGCGCCCCGTGCAGCAGTTGTGTGACGCGAGCAGCGCCCTCTGCCACGGCGCGGCTGCCCCGCAGGTACAGTACGCGCGGATGAGATTTTTTCAAAAAATTTAACTCAAATTAGTTTTTTCTATAAATACCATGTAAATACCACTTGCAAAACACCAAAGAAAAATAATAATTAATTGTGTATCTGTGGCCAGTCGTCAACGCAGCCCCATCCTGAGAAGACTCCGAAAAGAAATTCTTTTGTTATCAATTGTGACATAATTTGTTTACTTGCAGGGCTTGAGTGAAGCTGCACTGAAATTCGCAGAGGCATCCAGTAAGCTCGCGTCCAGCGTCACTCCTGCCGCCAATCAGGGAATACAACAACAGGTGAGGAACGTAAAGTCTTGCTCTCGCATGTATGTCTTGGCTAACAGTCCAGTTAATTGTAAATATTTGCACCTCGAAAAGATTCATGCGACTGATATAACAATACATATTATTTAGATAATAGACCTGTCAGCTGAGTCAGTTGGCCGCGCATCCGAACTACTGTCTCAAGTGCAGGAACTCACGCAACAAATAGATGGGCCTGCGGCTACTGATCTGGACAGGCGAGGCGCCAAGACTGCTGATGCTGCACAGGCTCTTCTCATCGTGGCTCAGGTAAGTGGTGCCTGGGTTGAGGACTCATGAAAGGCAACACTGTTTTGTGGAGCTGATTTCAATTTTAATTTTTCTAATGACATGACGTCTTTTTACACTCTATCAGGTGACCACTCCAAGCATGAACTCCCCACAGTGCAAAGCAGCTTTAAATTCAGCTGTGCAGAGACTCCGAGGTTCTGCTGCTCACCTCACTGGCGCCTGCGACCCTCACATGAAGCAAGGTCCTCAGCGGCAACAGCTACTTGACACTTGCCAGAATCTGGACGACAGCTTGGATATGTTACTGAAAGCAAGTGGTAAGAGTATTCTTAAGTTTTTCCAACAGTTTGATTTTAACTTCAGTTGTGAACAGGGAACAGGTTTTTGATCGCACATTGCACACAGGTGTTCCAGTTGTCTTATCTCCAGAGCAACAAGAGAAACGTCGTCTGACTTTCATCAACAGCTTGGCTGGAGCCAAGAGTTTCTTCGCAGATGTGCAGCAACAACTGAAACAAGTAAGCATCACGGACACAAAATGACTGGTAATTAATTGGCTATCAACTTGTACACATGTTTGAGCTAACACCGCAATGCCTACAGCCCGTGGTCCCCACCACGCTACCCCAGGAGGAAGCGCGCTCGCTGCAGCGAAGGCTGGCCGACAGACTGGCGCGGCTCAATGCGGCCGTCGCTCAGCTGGCCGCGGCCACGGCAGGTATTTGATCTATTTGCTACAATAAACACACAACTCAAAGGAAACGTCACTGCTTTATCATCGTCTTTGCGCTAGTCCCAATCGGATCCGAGGTCCTCAGCTCAAAATCCGGACTCCGCTTTCCACTTTTACTTCTCCACTGCGCACGGTCTTGGGCGTCCATGGTAGTGAGAACATTGGGACGCACGTTACTGCTTGTTACTATCAAATGTGTAATTGTGTTCGTGTCTATCAGACCGCGAGCACCCCGACTACGCGTCTGCGCAACGAGCTGTCACCACCATCACTGCGCTGATGCCAGAACTTGTGCGAGGTTAGTGTCCCTTTTGTGTATATGATTACCCTTTTCGGCTGTATGATGTAGGAGATACGATTACTGCTATTATTGGACAGTTTGGCAATTCTGCGGAATAGCTCATGAAATGAAAATAATCTATACACATAATAGAACCGTAACAAGATGATCAAATAAGTAACTGCTAAGTACTTTAGGAACGATACCGATACCAAAAATGTGATTTTTAGATTTTTTTCTGTTTGGCTGCTTTTGTTTTCGATGTGCGAGCATCATTTAAAAACCGGTCTACAGATTCAGCTGAAATTTTGCATGAACATTTTTCTAGGGTATGGCCATAGACTGCGCTTTATATCATCACACTATTATAAGTGTGATAGGAGCAGCAGCTTTTATTTATAATTTCTTTATTCCAACAACATGCAGATCATTACGAAATTCTGCAGTCCGATAGAACTCAGACATGGTCAACGTTCGGATTATAAATCATCAGGCTATAGCTAAAAGGTGATGAGCAATAAAATATAGAATCACGAAACTACACAGTTACTCACTTGTAAAAAATAGTTGATTAGAGACTCAACCTTTGACACTAAATATCATCACGCTATACATATAAACCACTATTTCTTCATGATAAATGATTGAAAATATAACGATTATAGTACATTACGATATTAGTGCGTTAAGATGGTTATAACATGCGAGACAGAATTTCAGCCCGAGCCGTAGGCGAGGGCGTAATTGAGCCGAGCATGTTATAACCAATACGCACGTATACCGTACGACGTTTTTTAACACATTTGCGAGGAAACAGATTTTTTTAAATTTTATTTTAAATAAACTCAATCTGTGAATGCACACTGTTGCTCCACCACGATGGCCTGGCGGAGCTGGGACTGCACGGCCTCGATTTCTCGATGCTCGGGGTTCAGTCCCCGCTCCCGCGCCTCCTTTCGCCACTGGTACAGTTGCGAGAGGGCTTTCGCCTCCAGGTCCCATGGTGGAGTTCCGGCAAGGAGACTCGCCGCCTCGAAGGAGATCGTGCGGTACCCGCGGATGACCCTGATGACCATCACTCCATGGCCATGGACCGCACGATCCCCGCGTAGAGTCTCCTGCAGGAGTCATCGGGCCCCTTCATGTTGGGCAGCAGCCGCGCCAGAGCGAGAGCTGTGCCCTTCAGTTTGGGGGCCAGACTTCGGATGTGCTCTCCGAAGTCCCATCGACCGTCGAGCACGAGCCCCAAATATTTCATTTGGGGCTTGATGCCGATGCGATTACCTCCCACGATGAGTCTGGATCCCTCAGGTGGCTTGCTCCGAGGCCCATGAAAGAACAGGGCCTCGGTTTTATGCAGAGCCACCTCGAGACCCAGCCGCCGGATCCGCTCCACGACTTGGGCAACCGCGGTCGTGGCCTACAGGGTCGCTTCGCGGTACGTCGCTCCGCACGCCGTCCCAAGCGTGTCGTCCGCGTAGCACGTGACGGCGGTCCCGTCTGCGAGCTCACCGCGAAGCACCCAGTCGTATCCGATGTTCCACAGGAGCGGCCCCAGGACCGATCCCTGTGGATCACCGCACGACATCTCACGCCGGCCGAGACCGGTCACGGTTGGGTAGAAGACGGCTCTCTCCGTCAAATACGCCCCGACTATGCGGTGGAGGTAGAGAGGCACTTCGTGATACACGAGCGCCTCCCTAATGCAACTCCAGGGCAAGGTGTTGAACGCGTTGGCGATGTCCAGGGACACCGCCAACATCACCTCACCCCGGGCTACTGCATCCTCCGCCAGAGCCCTCACGCGCATGATGGCATCCATGGTGGAGCGCCTCTGGCGGAAGCCATATTGGCCATCCGCCAGGTCCGGCCCCACTCTTGAGAGGTGCTCGACGAAGCGCTTCTCAATTACTCTTTCAAAGAGCTTGCACACCTCGTCGAGCAACACTATGGGCCGGTAGGCGGACGGTGAGTACGCCGGGCCACGATTGATCTGGCCCTCGAGGTCACGAACGTGTCCACGGCTCCCCGATTTAGGAGGTCTAGGCCGAGTCCTTCGACCCAGTTTCCCAGGTAGGCCCGAGGAACTGGGTCGGCGACAGCGGTGACATTTATGGCCCACTGTGCCATGCTCTGGAGCAGAAGGTCCTGAGCATGGGCACCGTGGCCAACGTTCACCTGCAGGATGCGGAGCTGAGGATCCATTATGGAACCCCCATCTCCGCATCCCGCTGTGAACTGGAGGCGGAAGGCCGGCCTCCCGGCTTCGGCTCCCCTCCGGCGCAGGCCTTGCTGCCTACCCTGTGGTCAGCCGGCTTGCCTCCCGCTGCACACCTAAAACAGTGCAGCGGGGCGCCACACGTGCCGGCTTTGTGACCGGACTGGCCACAGCGTAAACAACGGTCACCCGCCGTCACTTCCGCCGTGCAGTGCACCCCCACATGGCCCACCGACAGGCACCTGAAGCACCTGGCCGGTCGGGCCTGCAGGAGCCGTACCTGCGCCCTCAGGAAGCCTCCTACCAGGAGGCTCCGCCCGTCAGCGACCTTTTGGACCGCCGCGATATGGCAGCCGACAACTGCTGCCCCCTGTCCACCGCGGCCGAAGCGTATCGCTCCGGCCTTGACTGTGTCCGGGGAGCAGTCCCCGGCCTCCGCCACGGCGAGCCTGAGCTCTTCTGCCGTGACGGAGTCGTCAAGGCCCGTAATGCGCATTTCTGCGCATTTAATGGGTCTGGACAACCGGACGTCGGCTGCATCCAGCGACTCCCTTAGCCGAGCCGCTAGGGCGTCGGCCTTGGGGCCACTGGCGGCGCCGGGGACCTCGAGTAGCCGGGCTCCCGTCCGTGTGCTCTTGCACCGGACACCCGGGATCTCGAGGGCCTTCAAGTCGACGTTGGCCTTTACTTTGGCCAACACCTCTGCATACCCCATGCCCCTCGACGCTGCCTCCGCCGTCAGAGTGACGATGATGGCCGTAGTTCTAGGGGCACGGAGCTTCCCCGGCGCTGCCTTCGCGGCGGCCGCGGCCCTCCTGGCCTTTTTGGCTTCCTTCTTGGCGGCCTTCACTGTGACGTCTCGTCACTGCTGGAGGAGGAGGAGGTCGTCCCGGTGAGGGTATAATCCTCATCCGAGACGTCCTCCCCCGCCCGAGCCTTTGCTCGCCTCCTCCGCTTTCGGGTCCTCTGTACCCCCAGACCCAGCGGGCTACTCGCCCGGCTTCGCTCGTCAGCGGTGTCGAAACTCTCCGACTCCGCCGAGGTATTTAGCGTCACCTCCACGCATGACTGCTGCGCGATCTCCGCGCAGACTCCGTCTTAATTCTTAATTCTTTATTGTACACAAAAAATTAAAAAGATATAAATGTTTTATAATTAAAATAAATTATGTACAAAGGCGAGCTTAACTCTAAAAGAGCTACCAGCAAACCTTTGAGCAGTAGAGGTAGAAAAAAGAAAATAACACGCTCATTGTCCTTGTTTTTTTTTGGTTTTCCGGTCCGTTTTATTTTCGATATATGATTCATATTCATAGCATATCCCACGAGTATGGGGGAAAGGTGGTCCATCCAGGCGGAGCCCCCTGCACCTGGATAAGCCTATATACTATGGAGGTCGGCTGGTATCCATAGGTTTTTACGACTTCGCTGTCGGGTGTTATAGACTTTTCCTTGTCGTGGGCCGGCCAGTAAAGGCAAGCTCTCCGGTCAGCAAGTTCACGGCGTACCCTTCTGGAGCCACCAGTCAGGTTGTTGCTGATCACCTGCCGATTACGGAACGCGAGAGGATGGCTAGTCCTCTCTCACCGGCGGCGGCACAAGTGCCCGTCGGCCCAGGGTGTACCGGCCGCTCCGATTCCGTTCCCCCCGGACTGCAGCGGGATCGGAACGACACTCGAGGAGGTTACCCAACACACACCCCCAATAAACTAGTACCTATATGCAATATTCCAGACGGCCAGTCGCTGGGCGCCGCGCAGCCGGGTGTGCTGCGCCACGTGCAGCAGTTGTGTGACGCGAGCAGCGCCGTCTGCCACGGCGGGGCCGCGCCGCAGGTACAGTACGCGCGGATGAGTTGGCTGTTATTTATAAATATTTGAACGTACAATCTAAGTAATAATGACAGCGACTTGTGACTTAATAGGTAGATACTTAGCTGTTCACTTGTGATACAGTCAGTGTACTTGCAGGGCTTAAGTGAAGCTGCAGTGAAGTTCTCGGAGGCGTCCAATAAGCTCACATCCAGCGTTACTCCAGCAGGAGAGACGCTGCTCAAGGGAGGTGGTCAAGGAAGACAACAACAGGTGACAAATGTATCTTTACTCATTATGTGTAACTCTAACTCACAAGTGGGACTCACATACGTAACTGACAGACGTAACTGGCCAACGGAAACGATAGACATAAATATTAGACGTTTCTGACAGTCGTAACTGATACACGTAACAGACAGACGTAACTGAGATACCTATCTGACAGACGCAATTCTCCAAGAAAATAATGAATAGTAAATTTTTACAATAATGTACAGATATTTGATTTGTATTTTATTCTTGTTATTTAGATAATAGATCTATCAGCAAAGTCTTGTGTCTGCACCTCCGAATTATTAGGACAAGTGCAGGAACTCACGCAACAAATAGACGGGCCTGCGGCTTCTGATCTAGACAGGCGAGGCGCCAGGACTGCTGATGCTGCACAGGCTCTTCTCAGTGTGGCTCAGGTAAGTGATGGCAGCGATACAGCCACCACTGAAAATTCTTAAAAATTGAAGAGGCAAAGCTGATAGTTACTGTACTAACATACATAAGTGATTCTTGAATCCTCTCAGGTAACAGCTCCCAGCATGAGTTCACCCCAGTGCCGGATAGAGCTGGAGTCAGCAGTGCAGAGGCTTCGAGGGTCTGCAGCTGACCTCACAGGTGCCTGCGACCCTCACGTGAAACAAGGCACACAGCGGCAGCAGCTGCTCGATACTCAGCAGCATCTGGATGACAGCTTGGACTTATTGCTGCAAGCGAGTGGTAAGAGTTCGTTATGCTGTCTCTATTATTGCAATTAACCATAATAATATAATAGCTTGAAAATTCTATGCATTGTAATGAATGTCTATGGATATACAGGTGCCAGGTTGTCACCAGAGCAACAAGAGAAGCAACGCCAGCACTTCATTAGCAATCTATCTGAAGCAAAGAGTTGCTTCGCAGATGTACAACATCAACTTGAACAGGTAGGCAGGAATATCGACACGATACACGCAGTAATTCATTCATCTGATAGCAAACATGCATAAAATTTCTTACTTAAGGTCATCATGACTCAGCAAAAATACGCTTTGTAACTTTTTTTATAAAGTGTGGAAATCCCCACGGGCTTCATGCGACTAAAACCACACGGTGTCCTCCCCAAGTGTCCATTGCCGGTCACCCCGGGTAAGCTCTAAGCCCTCGATAGGATAACCCTGAGTACTAAAACATCATTACATACGTCTCAATAAACTATGCCGTTCTCTCACCACTACAAAACGTAAAGCAGCACCACACATTTCTCTTTCTTCTTTAGACCTCATGCCATTTGGTGCTACGATTGACGATAATTAATTATTAACATCATTATGTATCGCCAGCCCGTGGTCCCCGCTACACTACAGCCAGAAGAGCTACGCGCCCTGCAGTTCCGCCTGTCTGACAGACTGGCGCAGCTCAACGCGGCAATTGCGAAACTTACTGTAGCTACAGCTGGTATGTATAATTGACCCTTTGACTTAGTCAAAGGATTGACCTGTCACCCTACGTAGACTTAGATTGTCATCTCGCTATCGATGTTTTGGTACCTATAAACGTAATTCTACTATAGATTGTTTTTTAAGAATTAGTTTCACTTGTCATAAAATATTGAAGTCGAAACTTTATGAAATCCATCCTATAGGTCAATGTAACCCGAAATATAAAAGCTTTGTTCTTTAAAATTACTTTTAACACCCTTGCTCGTAAAGCTGATGTAATTCCACCGGTTTTAAATATGTAAAGCGGGTCATAACAAACGCGTGTGTCACCAAAGCAAATAGTTAAGTTATAGTCCATACAAATTCCATAACAGTATTTTATCTACACCCATGCTTTAAATCCTCTATAAAAGATTCTGAAACAGTTTGCTTATTGCCAATATTAATACATCCAATGTCCTAATAACCATAATATCATCCGAACGGGTGTTATAATGTTGTATGAACTTTCATAATAACACTCCTTTCGTTTTTTCAATCTCTTCCGCGCAAAGGGTTACTCATCAGACAGCCAAAGTCTTACCGCCCGATGCGTGGAATCTGCATATGAGTTTCAAAAAAAGAACTGTCATTCACGCGCGTTGCATTGCACTACCACAGCGGCGACGCTCCGTAAAAAAAAAATTAAAGCTTATTCGTTCGAATACGAATTCCCGCTATTTTTCTTCGCTATTATTTTTGCAAATTGTTTTGTTTACTTACGAAAATGAGCGATTTAAGTTTTGATAACACACCTCCAGACATTTCGAATGCAGCAAAGGACATTTCTAACAAATTACTACCGGAAAAATCTAGAAAACAGTATGAAAAGGCGTACCAAGATTGCATGAATTGTAAAATATCAAAGGGCAGTACATCATTCTCTGAAGATGTATTATTAATTTATCATGGGTGTAGATAAAGTCTTGTATGCAACTGTATAATTAGGTATTAAAACACTGGGGTGTGTGTTGGGTAACCTCCTCGAGAGTCGCTCCGATTCCGATCCCGCTGCAGTCGGGGGGGAACGGAATCAGAGCGGCCGGTACACCCTGGGCGGCGGTCAATGGCTTCCCCTTCACCCCTTCATAGGGTTGGCATTGATCGTCGGCCAATACCCAACGTGGCGGGAACACATCGCTCTCCGTACTCCTCTGCTTTCAGAGGAGACGGGATGAGCGATGCTGTTAGTGGTGAGATGGCCCAGGGTCAGCCGGGGTGCGAGGGATATGCTCTATGGGTAACCTTACACCCCGGCGTCTGAAGACCCGAGACGGCGTGCGGTTTTAGTCGGTGCAAGCCCGACATAACCACCCCCGCTGGGGAGGCGGGGGGGTATCCGAAGGGATTTCCGCACGATAAAAAAAAAAAAAAAAAAAAGCTATTAAAACACTCATGTGATACTATTATCACACTCAGCAATAACCCTCATTATACCACAGCTGCATAAATAAGTAAATTGCCATTTCAAATATGGAACTGATCGCCGCCGCACGACTCCAGCTAGTGAGCAGCGCGCTGTTGCTATTCAAATTTCGAACTAATCGCCGCGCGGCGCCAGCAGTAGGCAGCGCTAGCGCGCTGTTAATTTCACTAACTGTTTCAATAATAAAAAATGAACAAAATATAAAATGTCTTTTTTTTCTGATTCCTCGCAAATGTGTTAAAAAACGTCGTACGATATACGTGCGTATTGGTTTTAATATGCTCGGCTCAATTACGCCCTCACCTTCGGCTCGGGCTGAAATTCCGCCTCGCATGTTATAACCATCTTAACGCACTAATATCGTAATGTACTATAACATGACAGATCGCGAGCACCCCGACTATGCGTCTGCGCAACGAGCCGTCACCGCCATCACTGCGCTGGTGCCGGAACTTGTGCGAGGTCAGTGTCCATTTTGTCTTGACCATTGTCTATATCCGTCAGTTTTTGGTAGCCTGTGTCAACTAGTGCACAAAAACGTTTGTGACTTCCAGACGGCCAGTCGCTGGGCGCCGCGCAGCCGCGCGTGCTGCGCCCCGTGCAGCAGTTGTGTGACGCGAGCAGCGCTCTCTGCCACGGCGCGGCTGCACCGCAGGTAACGCGCTGGAATATAACTCTCTCTGCTACAATAGTTCGTTTCCAATGTTGGGGTCGGTCTATTGATTCACATTATTTGTTTAGAATGTAGCTCTAATTCAGTTTAAATGAAATATTGTGTTTCCATTCTAAAGTGAAGCCTTTTGGCGACAACCGGGATTAACGGGTCTAATCAGTAGCAGGTCTTTCAGGGCTTAAGCAAGGCGGTGACACAGTTCTCGGAAGCGTCCAGTCACATGATGTCAATCGTCAGTCCAGTAGACGACCATACTAAAGACAAGTTGGTAAGTGGGGACGTGTATAGCTTCTAAAAACTGATGGGTTTGATGGTGGTTAACCATCGCAGGGTGACATTTTATTTTCAATTAATTTATTCCTAGATAATGGATCTATCAGCGGCGTCGAGCAGCCGCGCGTGCGAGCTGGCGGCGCAGGCGCAGGCGGCGGGCTCCCGGCTGCCCGCCGCCGCCGCCGCGCGCCCGGGCGCGTGCGGGGCGCGCACCCGCGACGCTGCGCAGGCGCTGCTGGCAGTCGCGCAGGTCTCCACCGCCTATTTAGCCTCCGAGACTTTTCCCAACTCCCAACTCAATTGGAGTTCGGTTAGGTTAACTACGAAACGACTGAACTTCGATATTTTTCGGGCAGCGACTGCCATGAGACCTCCACAACTAACTGGCGATATCGAGGTTCGGCAGCCAGACCAGGTTGTCGGGCTTTTTAGGGCTTCAAGAACCTTTTTTTTTTTCGTGCGGAAATCGCTTCGGATACCCCCCCGCCGGCCAGCGGGGGCGATTATGTATGGGTTATGTATGGGGCGGCTTGAACCGACTAAAACCGCACGCCGTCTCGGGTCCACTGACGCCGGGGTGTAAGGTTGCCCATAGAGCATATCCCTCGCACCCCGACTGACCCTGGGCCATCTCCGGTTTCGAGATGGCCCCTCGGGTTTGGGAACCACGGTGTCCCCGTCTTGCCCCGATTTGGGGGAGTTGCGCTAGGCGCTCCACCGTCCCGGCCTGCTTCTGCTGGGATGACGGGCGGCCTTACCTGCCACCCCCAGGCCTGCGCTCATGGAGGACGGAGGTCGTTATGCGACCTCCGGCGCCTGAGCCACCTGCGACGCGCGGCTAGCATGTTACGGGCTCGGCGGGCCGGGAGAGTAGTAAACCTCTCCCGGGCGCGCTCCGCCATCTCCTTCGCGAGCCTTACATGCTCGCAGAAGGAGGTGGTGGTGGCCCACGCGCTCGCGCTCCGCACCATAGCTGCAATCATGCTGCCGAGCGAGAGGACTGCCACTCCGATGGCTGCCACGAGGCCGTATCCGATGTTCCACAGGAGCGGCCCCAGGACCGATCCCTGTGGAACACCGCACGACATCTCACGCCAACCGAGAACGGTCACGGTTGGGTACACGACGGCTCTCTCCGACAAATACGCCCCGACTATGCAGCAGAGGTAGAGAGGCACTTCGTGATACACGAGTGCCTCCCTAATGCAACGCCAGGGCAAGGTGTTGAACGCGTTGGCGATGTCCAGGGACACCGCCAACATCACCTCACCCCGGGCTACTGCATCCTCCACCATAGCCCTCACGCGCATGATGGTATCCAAGCCATATTGGCCTTCCGCTAGGTCCAGCCCCACTCTTGAGAGGTGCTCGACGAGGCGCTTCGCAATTACTCTTTGAAAGAGTTAGCACACCTCGTCGAGCAACACTATGGGGCGGTTGGCGGACGTCGAGTCCGACGGGCGCCCTTTCGGATGAGGACCAGTTTCCCCGTCTTCCACAATTTTGGAAACTGGCCCCGCTCCAAACATGCGCTGAGAAACCCTCTCAGTCGGGGCTCGAGAGCGTCGTCGACTAGAGCTAGGACCCACGCTCAGGCTGGAATGCCATCGGGCCCGGGGCGGTGCGTTTGGCAGGGCTCCAAGTACCCAATGCCAAATTCGTATGGCAACTGGGACCGACAGCTTATCATGCTCTCTGAGGCACGGAGAGGACTCACTGAGTTAAGAATGTTAACTCATCCTAAGACATACCTGGCTGGTACAACTTAACCTTGCAATAAGCTAACCTACTCGGGTACCACTTCGTCCTTCATAAGTCACCACCGGCTATTATACTTCCCAAACGTTGTAATTCCTGCTACGCCGACGGCTTCATGGATACTTTATCATGAATAGGTGACAGCTCCCTGCATGAGCTCTCCAGAATGCAAGGCGGCACTGGACTTAGCTGTGCAAACTCTTCGAGATTCTGCTGCCGAACTCACTGATATCTGCGACCCTCACTTGAAGCCAGGTTCGGAACGGCAGCAGGTGCTTGACGCTCACCGGCACCTGGATGACAGTTTGGATCTGCTACTACAAGCTAGTGGTGAGTTATACTGACCACACTGCGGTCAAACAGTTATAGGAAAATCATTTTTTTTTTGCAATACCAGCCCTTTTATTTAAGATCAATTCAAGATAGAACAAATATTTGATTCATTTCAAGGAAGTTATTATATAAATAGGTTTTCTTGGATGGGCGCGCAATGCGATTGTCATCACCCATCTAAATTAATGCTATAGCCGGTAATGAGCTATGATATACATATTTACGCTATGATGTACTGTAGATGTGTATCACTTTTAACACAGAAAATTTGATTAAGTTGGCAAAATTTACGTAAATAAGGTTATTTTAAAATTTTGTATTCTGTAAAACGACAACATGACGTGCATCCGGCGCATCTTAACAATACCGTATCATCCAGAGCCTACTGTGTGTTGTATAAGCTGACCCCTGAAGTTGGTCCCAGGCCCTGGAGATCAGCGGTCTCCAGCGCTACAGGAGGCGCTGCGAACCAAGTTCCACCGCTGCGTGTCCGCGATCAGCCCACACGTCAAAGATGCTGAGAAACTGTTAAACGAGGTAAAGTGTTTATGTTCAATGGCAAGTAATAAGGTTAACAGAAACAATCGCTGAAATATTCCAGTGAACTGTAGAACAGAATATATTTATGAATAGTTTTATTAAAGTTGTACACAACCCAAGGCCAATTTCGTCGATGAGACTTTATCTGCTCAGAAACACGACTTCGACGCAATGGGTGTGTACTTGCAGTGGGTTTGCTGGTATGTAGATGTCGTCGTGGTGCTGGTCTTCAGTGGAACACCTATTATGGGTAGCCTCGAAGAGAACTTGATTTTTCCAGAATGAAAGAGAGATTTCTTCATGTATCTTCATTTATTCTTTGTGAAGAGGAGAGAGCACTTCTCGCTTGATTTTCTAGTTGCCGACTGAGGTATCGAATCAAAATATAGCGGCTTTCTATACTCTCAATTCAATTAAAACGATTTTTGTGATTGGCCGATCGAACTTTCGCGGCTCGTTAGCGACACCGCGGCTTAACGACTTTTCGCGGATGTACCCTAATGGTCGATCGGTCAATCTTACAAATATGCGTTTAATTTCTATTTACAATGATTTATATACCATATGATGTATTCTGATAGGTAGTAGAAATAAGGTAACACGAAATAAGATACAATTTACACTTATAGATCGGTAAACAATGACGATTTCTTCGTCGCAAACTTATAACTATTATACACGATTATTCCTACAGTGTTTTGTAAATCAGTTTAATTATATACACTATTACTTATGTACTAACTAAATTAACCTTATATACTAGTTGTTCTGCACAAAAGTTGTGGTTTTTAGCACGATTTTAGTAACTTTGCATAACGGAATCTTTAAATTCTAATTTTGAGCACATAAAACGTCGAATTAATTTGAAATTTGTGCAAACTTATAAATAATAGAAGACACGCCTTTTGAACAACGAAGTAAATCTCAAAGTCTTAACATTTATTTTTCACTTTAACTTTGGTCTTCTAATTTGTTAGTTTTTAAACTGTTATTTGAGTAAGGTACATCGCAATAAAAACTAACAAAACTTAAAAAAAATGGTGCCGACAGCCGCCGGCCTGCCCGCCGGCGACGCGCCCGGACGCGGCGGCGCTGCAGCAGCTGCGCCGCCGCCTGGCGCGCCTCGACGCGGCCGCGGGCGCGCTCGCCGCCGCCTCCAGCGGTGAGTGCCCCCCGCGAGCCCCGCACCAACTGAACCGGCCGTCCGAAACTTCGAACTCGTACGAAACACGAACAGACGACCTTACATTTTTACTTCGGATATCTTTCGGTAGGGTAAAGGCCGAACAAAGACCCACGTGATGTCTTCGGGCCCGACGGCGGGCTACTTCTTTGTTAAATATTCTCCCGAACCTCTCCAGCTAAGCTTAATTACTTTTGTTAGCAGTATTTTCATGTCGGTAGCATGATGACAAGGATCGCAAGGCTCCTTCCAAGACTCCTTAACCGCTAAGCTACCGACGGTTAAAAAATAAAAGCGCCTTATTAGCCCGAAACTTTGTTCCGCAGTTTCGTATGTACGTTTCTGGCTAGGACTACTGGTTCACCATGCAGCAGATCGTAACTGTAGTCAATTTTATGCCAAAGGCTTTCAAAGCTTGTTGAGGAAGAATATGTAAGCGACAGGGAAGCATTCTTGTTCTAATGGCCGCTCGCATTCATAGTTTATTGTAGCCACATACAATAAAAGAATGACACGTAACTTAACTTCACGCCTATATCCCCTAAGGGGTAGGCAGAGATGTGTTATACACCCACGATTCGCCAGTTATGTTAAGGTCCCAATGTAATAGGGGGCGAGCCTATTGCCATCTACCAGGCACATTATTAAGCGAGCGATAATTAAAATTTATTAATGCACATATAACTACCAGAAGTCAGAGATGTCTGCCCGGGGCGACTGGGGATCGAACTTGACACCTCGTCTCAGCAGTCCGTTACGTACGCCACTGGGCTATCGCCGCTATTCAATCAATAACTGAATGCTTATTCCAGATTCATTAAGTTCAATTTAAGATGATCGTTATGAGCAAAAGCCCTGATACTTAGATGCACACTTGACAGTGGACACAAACGGTTCTTCGGTTTATAACACTTTCAGCACAAATGTGAAGTTCGAACGAATGCTTGCGTGCATTGATGCATATATAACTAACTGCGTGTGTTTGTACAGATCACAAGTATCCTGACTATGCGGCAGCCGAACGTTCTATTATCACCATCACTGAGCTGATGCCGAAGGTTGTCCAAGGTAACTCTAATATCATCTAGTCTAGTTTCTCACGGGAATTGTTTTAAATACTTACTTTTTTCAGTAAACTGTAACCATTTCAGAATCCAAGACATTATCTTGTAGCAAGAGCGACGACTCCCAGCAGAAGATACATCAAAATCTCAAGGAGTTGTGTGATGCCAACCGCAAGTTAATCGACAACGCTGACGACCCGAAGGTAAATTCTGAACTTGTTCCGTGACGAGGAACGTTCTGATAACAGCAATATTGAGACTTGATGTAAATAGTTAGTGGACTGTTTGAGTGAATAGGTTCTTTCCTATTGCAGAAGTTGAACGAGTCATCCATGAAGTTTGCTTTTGCATCGGGAAAGTTGGTGCTGCTAGTGGCTCCTGATGACGAAGAGGGGGGCAGAAGAAAAGGTAAATTGTTTTTCGCTTTGGGATATTTGAATTTCCAACTTGAATGAACAACTTTTTGATAAAATTCTCGTGATTTTGTTACACAGTCATCCCAGGGTAGGGGAACCTATGTTATGTTGGACAGTGTTGTACCTACAACTAATCCAATTTTAAAATAAAATCTCCCGTGTTTTAAAATAATATTATCCAACTGACTAACGTGAAGTTAATTGAAATTCACCGTCACCGCGTGAGCACAGATAAAAAAGGTAATTTACGATTTCTTTTTACTTTTTGCTTATTTGTTTACCGTGATATACATTTATAACAAATCTTTATTCTCAATTTAATCTTAGTATATTTAAGTAACAGAGTATATGTAAGTAATGGATAGCATTGAAGTTCTAAGCTTACCTCAACCTTAAGATGTTTATAAAAACTGTTTAACGAAATGGTTCCTTGTTGTGCTTTGGTTCTCCCAATTATCTACATACATTGAACCTTGGCTAAGATACATCACATTAGGCTAATTGTATTAAAAACGTTTTCGTAGACATTAGTATATTAAAAAACTAAACTTCCTACAGCCTACTGTTGCCTATCTTCTTTTAACCCTAGTATGTCCAACAAAACTGGTATGGTCCAAGGACCATCTGGTCTGTTGTACCCTGGACAGTATTTCCCTTTTTTCTAGCGGTTTTTGTGCCCAGTTAATGAATAAAATCCACAGGTTTTATTCATTTATTATGTAGTTGAATAATTGATCTTTCTATCTATGCCTATTTGACAGGTCTTATTTTCACTATCTTTTTTTAATACAATTGTAAACAAGTTCAACAGGTTCCTCTACGGAAGAAGTATTTAATATTCACGAACAGAAGGTTACTGAAAATTATATTGTTCTTTTTAGGACCCGCAGTACCTCAGCGCGTATCTTCGAAGCCCGACGTACCTGGGCAGTCCATGAAGACGATGGCCCATGCTGTACCGGCCCGCAATTCTTGCATTTCTCAGGACTTCCTCGATGCGATGCGAGCTGAAGAGGACAGTGGTGTGTAGGATAGGTTTCGTTTATTTATATCTTATACGTCTTATTATTGTGTCTTATATTATGTTGATATGCCTTAACATCTCTGCAATCCTTAAGCTAAAAGGCAGCTAAGTGGCAACCGGTTATTTTTCACATTTTAATTATAAATAAATATTAATTAAAAATTAAATTTTAAAATTAAATGAAACTTTATTTTTGAAAAGGCTCAAAAAAATTATCCATCTTCTTATATAGAACAACACAATTGCAGATTAATAGAAAATACTAAAAATATTCCCCCGGTTTTCAGCTCTAGCTCGAGATTTGTTTTATCCTTTTAATATTTTCAAGACTTTCCTAGGAATTTGGACGGCTCTTTTCTTTTTTTTCGCTCATAGAATTGTTTTCAGTTGCTGTCATTTGTTATTGTATACAGAGAACGAAGCTCGCGTGGTGGCCGCGGAGAAGAAGTGGGGCGTGTCGTCACAGACGAACGAGGAGAAGTGTCGCCAGCAACAGTTCTCCAACACCGTCGATACTGTCGAGGAAGAGATCAAACACGTCGAGGATATGTTCAAAGAGGTAACAAGTAACGTTGCAACATCTCCTTGATCTGATCCTATTTGCCTTTCAGTTTCTAATTTGATACCTAATGGTTATAGTGTCAATAGAAATGGTTTGGTGGGCATCCCACTGCAAGTTCTAATGCTGTGGGATTATAATGCAAGCTTGGCCTATCCACGAGGGCGCTAGTGGCAGGATAATGTTTATTAATTGAAATTTTCTGAAGGACTGACATCAGTCGTAATAGTGATTCCAAATTCAGACGGACACTCTTGTTTGCCCTACTTTGTTTCAAATTCAATAATCTTGTCCCTGTTAAAGTACCATTTAGGTCGTAACTACTGTTTCTACTGTACTTAGGTGGACTCTGTCACTGACGAATGACGAATTATTTCTGACGGACCGTCAGAAATAATTCGTCATGCTCCTGGCGGAGCTGTCGAGGAGTTCTCGCAATAAAATCGGTGGCAGTTGACATCAATGTTTATATTTGAGACTTGAGACAAGAACAGTATCAGTTGCAATGTCGCGGCAGTGAGTCCCAATTCCGAACGTTGCCTGTGCAGCTGCGCGCGGCGGGGCCGGGCGCGCTGGCCGCGCCGGCCGCGCCGCAGCTGGCGCGCGCGGAGCGGCGCGCCGAGGAGGCGCTGGCGCGCGCCGGCGTGCTCGTGGCGGCGCTGGTGGCCGCGCACTGTGAGTCCGCCCGCGTTGCACTTTGCTACAGCACTTTGCACACTGCAGCCGCCGCGCCGGCGACCCGCGGCTGCAGGAACTTGTACCGGCAGCAAACTTGTTTCTAAATAACGCCATGGACCTTGTCCAGCAAGTTGAGTCACTGTATTGGCGGCTTTAGTGTGTAGTCGGCCTTAAATATTATTTGTTGAAAGAATATTTCTAGTTTTATATTACATATTAGGTCCTTACATATGAAATTGGCGTGCCACTTTGATCTCAAATATCTCCTCTTTGGTTACGAATTCCAATTTCAAACTTATACAGCTATTTACTCATGCTTTTGTGTTTTGTAAACCGTAATTCATTTGTTCTTTCCTCTTTTGGTGTTTTCTTTAGATTACAAAACAGTTTACAAAATGGAAAACTTGAAATATCGCGTTATTTACGAGTACGAGTTCCATCGTGGCACCAGTGCTGCAGAAACGACTCGAAGGATTAATGATGTGTATGACGGCGGTGTCGCAAAAGACAACAGTGCGTTTTTGGTTCCAACATTTTTGTTCTGGAAATTTCGACCTGCAGAACAAGCCCGTGGATGGCCGGAGACCAAAGTTGTTAATGAAGAATTGAAGACTATTGTGGAAGCGGATCCATCGCAAAACACGTCCGAGTTAGCTGCAGGCTACAGTGTTAGTGATAAAACTGTTTTAATCACCTTGAAGCAAATTGGGAAGGGGAAAAAGCTTGAAAGGTAGTTACCTCATGAATTGAGTGCAGCAAACTGACAAACGCGCGTCGTCTGCTGCATTACATTACTGAACCGGCACAATAATGAGGGGATTTTAAATCGAATCATTACCTGTGATGAAAAGTAGATCCTGTATGATAATCGGAAACGCTCATCGCAATGGCTGAACCCTGGCGAACCAGCCAAATCCTGCCCCAAGCGAAAATTGACTCAAAAAAAAGCACTTGTGAGCGTTTGGTGGACTAGTGCCGGTGTCGTTCACTACAGCTTAAATCTGGCCAAACGATTGCTGCGAATGTCTATTGTCAGCAACTGCAAACCATGATGGAAAAGCTAGCTGCTAAACAACCGAGGCTGGTCAATCACTCGTGGCCACTGCTGCTTCAGGACAACGTGATGCACAACAGACGGTTACCCAATTTCAGGAGCTTTAATTGGAATGTCTAAGACAACCGCCGTACTCCCCGCGCCTTGATCCAAAACATATCATTGTTTTTCTTGGATAACTTCTTGCAAGGGAAAAAATTCAACTCCGATGGGGCAGTCCAAAGCGCCTTCAAAGATTTTATTGATTCCCGTCCGAATGGTTGAACTACCCATGAGATGGCAAAAGTGCATAGATAGCAATGGTACACACTTTGATTAAATAAATATATTATATTAAAAAAAAAAACGACTTTGTATTCCTCCCTTATAAAACGCCAATTTCATATGTAAGGACCTAATATATATACTAGCTGACTTGGCAAACGTTGTTCTGCCATATAAATTAAATCGAACGTAAACGTACTTTCCCATCCAATCGAAAATAATAAATTAGCAAAAATTGGTAATGTTGTATGTTTGTTATTGTCATTTTCTTATACGGATAAGTAATTTTGAAAAATACATATTAAACTATTTGTTACCCGCGGCTTCACCCGCGTGGAATTCTGATCTGCTTGCCACTCCACACCCATGGGATTCTATTCCAGGAGTAAAAGGTAGCCTATATTCTATCCACACTATAATCTATCTTTGTACCATATTTCAGCCAGATCCATTCAGCCGTTAGAGTGTGACTGGGTAACAAACATCCAAACTAACAAACAACATCACAAACTTTCACATTTATGATATTAGTAGGATAAATACTCATTGTTCCGATTTTATTTAAAATGTAATGAAATTTCAAAAGGAATTTCAAAACATACAATTAATGGCCAAGAATATGCTTCTTGGCCATTAATTGTATATTTTGAAAGAAGAAAGAAAAAACAATTCCATTTATTTTGGTGCAACGCAATTTACATAACTAAGTTACAAAGCATATACTCCTCCACATTGCACCAAAAAAGGAGCCAGTTCAGCATAATACCAGGTACTACCTGGCGCTGGTTTTCAACTGACTCCTATGTGGAGGACATCCGACAAACATAAGTTCTTAAATTTTAAAAATACAAAATAGAAAAGAAACACAAAAACATCAATAGAAACAAAATAAAAAACCTAACAACAAAAACAAACCATATTTACTATTTACTACTTTTGAAGTTCCTGATAAGTCCCTTAAGCGGCATTCCCGCTCCAAGGTACCATCATCCATCCAAAACATGACAAAAATAAATGTGAATCTGTAAATGTTTAGATGCTGACAAGTTGGACTACAGCGCCGCCCAGGAGCCGACGCGGGGGCTCGGCAGGGCGCTGCGACTCTTTGCGGAAGGTGACTATCGGCGCATTGTATATGAATAAATTACTTAATAAAATGCCAATCGCGTGGATGTGGTTTTTTTGTTCATTGAGAAATCAGATTTTGAAAATTTTGTTCGGTGATTATTCCTCCGTGATACACATGAGTTTTTAATTACATAGCCTATGTCTTTCCCATCAGTAACATCTTTGCTTGTGTGAAATGTCATTAGAATCGGTTCAGCCATTTGGGACGAGAAGATAGTCTAACGAATACATGTTTCGTCTAAAAGAAAGCAAAGCTCTAACGAGCTTCTCTCAATTATATGAGAATAAGAAACCTACCCCATTCAAGCGACCTGTAATCTCAAGCAAGCCTTTAACCCAATTCTTCTTCTCCTGAAATCTTCTAGTATTTTGTCTGTAGTTGTGCATGTTGCATTGTAGACGGTAGCGCCATCAGCGGAGCCCTGCCCGAGGAGTCCCGGCAGCCGTTCATCAACGACATATTGGGGCTGTGCGGAGCCACCAGGATCCTGTGCCAGGCCGCCAGGGATGAGAAAGAGGTACGATCATCTTGCTGATTAAAGTAGTTATTATTCCTTTCTTTATTCAGTACCCAGCATCAGCCGCTTGAAAGTTACCAGATCCCTTTCTTCATACCATTGAACCACCATCTCCTCAAACCATAATGTATGTATATCATCATCTGAAATCATTCAGAAATTACAAACGAAAAAAAGTAGGTAATATGGCGTGCGGAATATGCTACGACCCTCAGACTCTTACTCCCTTCTAACAATAAATGTATATTTTATATGATATTGTCGGAAGTTTACGCGAATGTCACACATTGAAATAAATATATTTTTTTAACGGATTCTATCGCGAATTATTTGATGTTATTTTTTTTTTCGGTTGCTTTTCAGCAGCCATGGTCAGAGGGAGTCTTTCCGTGACCATGGCTGCTGAAAAGCAACCGAAACGTCGGGATCAATGTAAAATGTAAAATAACATCAAATAAATATATATTTTATTGTAAAGTTTTCAACGTATGACTTCACTCTATGATGTAAAGTAAAAAACAGTATGTTTGACTTAGTATTTTTTTTTATAATGAATATTCTAGGCCATATTACACAACGTCATCTAGACGCAAACTAAGCAGAGCTTTTCATATGGGTTCTAGAATGCGGATAAACATACTTAAATACATTTTTTTGTAAATACATACATATAATACATAGAAACAATATACATATTTGCACTGAGTGGGAACCGAACCCGCGACCTCTGTCTTGGCAGTCCAACACGCACTACCGCTATACCACAGAGGTCGTCAGATTGAGTTGAAACTTTATAATGTTTTTGCTGGTGTGACAGAACTCAAACATTATGTTGTCCCGGATGAAATTTATCTGATAATGACAATAGGTACCTTTTTTTTTTTCGTGCGGAAATCCCTTCGGATATCCCCCCGCCAGCCAGCGGGGGCGGTTATGTCGGGCTTGAACCGACTAAAACCGCATGCCGTCTCGGGTCTACAGACGCCGGGGTGAGCATATCCCTCGCACCGCGACTGACCCTGGGCCATCTCCGGTTTCGAGTTGGCCCCCTCGGGTTTGGGAACCACGGTGTCCCCGTCTTGCCCCGGTTTAGGGGAGGGGCGCTAGTCGCCCCACCGTCCCGGCCTGTTTCTGCTGGGGTGACAGGCGGCCTATTATTTTACTTGATTACCTACATTATTTTACATTAGGCAAACTTTGAAAATATCATAAACATTATATTTATTGTGGTGGCAGAGGTTGAACGACGCCGCCATAGCATTCGGCAACCACGCGGCGCGCCTGCTGCAGGTGGTCAGCGCCCACGTCGACCCTGCCCTGGAGAAGGAGGTGAGAGGAACCCGCGTATTATTTAGCTTTCATCGGGGGCATTGGTTGTTACTTATTTAATCTTAAAACATAATTCGTCAGTAACTTGAAAATCTAATATTGTTAGTGTTTAAGGACTTGATTCTATAGAAATCCTATGCCTTATGCGTGATAAAACATTGTTTACTAAGGAAAAGAAAAAAAGAAAATTCAATTCTCAGGAGATGACTTACTGTTGAAAATATACTCTAGTATGTATTCAAAAAGCTATGATATTGTATAATTCAGGTGATACACCGCGCGAGAGCTATCGGCGACTGCGCGTCGCGCCTGGCGCTGGAGGCGACCAACGTGGCCAACAATAGCGCCAACATGCCGGGCAGCAAGTCAGGCGAACACGTGCAGCGCATCTGCACCGCGGGCGCGCAGTGTGTCGACACTGCGGGCAAGCTTGTGTACACTGCTAAAGTAAATCATTCAGTTTCATACAACGAAATCATTAGAGGAAGCTCGTGAAGTGTGTAAGGACAGAAGAAGATGGCGGGCTGTTGTCTCTGCCTAGCCTACATGGAAAAAGGCGTGAGTATATGTATGTATGTACGATATCAGTCAGCAGTTAATGGTACTGGACCGAATGTGATTGCAAACTATAGTTTTCTTCATCATCAGCTCCTGCCACTAAAAAGGAAGACCTGTGCATGCAGTAGCACAGGACAGTAATTTTTCTACAGTGAATCATGATAATCCCGTCTGCACCCAAAGCTTACACTTTGGGGCCCGGCATGAGAGGAAAGTTTACGCCAGAGCCTTGTCTGTCAATCAGCAGGTGTACTGGGTTGCAGGTCAAGTTCTCTAGGTTCCTTACATTTTGGTAAAGGTCCCACACACGATTTTGATGAATATTCAGTTTAATAAACTACTGTATTAATTCCACAGCTGGTGGCCCCAACCATTCATCACAAAACCTGCCAAGAAGCTCTAACATCATCAGCTGACACACTATCGGTAAACTTGAAAACTTTCTCCGATACCTGGCAGCCCTTCGCTTCCGACCCTCACACGCAGAAACTCACTGAAGAATCCAGGAAATTGTCGAAACTGTTGGAGAAACTTAAAGCTGACGTGGAGAGCGGGAGGCTGGGTAAGGGGAGAGAGGTGGACCGGCCAGTGGTGGTGGACACTCCCTTGCGGCAGATGGCCGTACAGATCATTGACAACGCTAAAGTATGTATCTCTCAAACTAAGCCTGCAACTTTTGATTAACTATACACTTGAACTTCAATCTCTGTTGATATTTTGTTCATAACAATTAGGCTTTAGAAAATACACTACCAATATACCAACCAAAATCCTTACAATACCAATTGTTCTAAACCTCGGTTCGCAACTTCGGATGTAATTTTCATGATATACCTACAGATTTTAGGAAGTCTATGCTCGTGTACTTTAAATTTATGAGTTGAAGTTAAACCGATACGATTTAATGAAACTGTCCCTGAGGTATTTATATAACTCGCGCAGAATATGGCAGAACACGGCGATTTACCGCCGGACGCGAAGGAACAGTACAAGAACTACTGCAGCAGGCTGGCGAAGGCTGTGCGGGCATTGGACTACTCTAACGCCAGGAGCCAACGAGCTCCGCATGTGAGTTACCTAGATGTACCTAATATTCTCTCCTAGCTCCTAGCATTCAAATTGATATAGATACATTAAAAAGGTTAAGGAGTCGGCCTTATGATCTAGATTCTAGAGGTTTCGTATTCTGGCTGGCACTATCGACGTGAACCCACTCCTAACACAAGCAATTTAGCTTAGCTGGAGGGTTTAGGAGGAATACTAGTCATTTTGGTTACTGATATTCCTACATACTTAAGTTACTGTAATCGAATTAGGGCGTTCCAATAGCTTAAATATGGGCGTGATTTGGATGAAATTTTTTTAGAAGTTAAAGGTGAAGTGAATAGACTGGTTAATATTAAAATAATTATAACAAATGAGACCCAAAACATTTTGAGGCATTTAATTTTCAACTCATTCCAGATTATTATTTTACTTCAGGATAGCTTTTGGGGCATTACAGGTTATATAACCACAAAATATCGGGGCCTGTGATAGTGCCTTGCGGTACTCCTGATTTTGACGTACCGTATCTTTCTTTATAGGGCTCAAGAACTTCTTGATTAGAGAGAGATGGGACCTTTATTGAACATAGACAGATGAAAAAGACAGTAGTAGTAACATTTTGATTTGTTGTAAGGATAAAAACCGGCGCAACGAGATGGAGATAGCCATCCAGGACTTGCAGATGATGCTGCTGCAGTCGCGCCCGGCGAGGGCCGGCCAGGAGCAGAACAACATCGTGGACTTCAGGGTGAGTGGAGTTTTACTATACACATAAATATTAGAACGTGGTCTTCATTTGTTTTTAATTAAAAGTCAAGATTTACATGTGAGTTATTACTCTACCATGGACAATTTGGATTCATCCATTCATCTGATGTTTTTGTAGGACTTCCTCCAAGGTCTGGTGACAGAGTCGGATAATCTGGTCAGAACTGTTGACAAAAACAAGGCGATTACCGGCAAGAGAACTGCTGATGTGAGTATTTTCTTTATCTTTGGAACTATACAATGTACTTAGGTGGAATACTACGCGCTGAAATTTCTCAGCTTTTTATTTTATATATTAAACAACACCCCATAGTAAAATGTTAGACCACGGTCCGCCATACGTTTAATTGGTTGTGGGATCTTCTCCTAGAGTTGTTAACAAATCCCTTATTTACGTTTAAGAAAGAAATGTTAACATGTTATTTATAGTGAAAATAAATGGACATGCTGAAGAAAGGAGAGAGGTATTTGAGGAGATGATGACTGTATGGAAGAAAATAACACGTTGTGACGACTTGATGACAGAGGCAGGCAGATGGTGATGATGATAATAGTGAAAATGAATAAAATGATTATTGGTGATAGAGGTGATAGTTTGATCACGTTTCACAAATATTCTACGGTTACCTCAAGTGTTTCTCGTTTGCTCTCGTTTGGTAGCATTTCAACTGCTACTAGATTGTTTAGTAGATAATATCTTGCCTTTACAGGATATAAAGCTACTGTGCAGCAAGATAAGTGAAGACTCAACTAAACTCATGAACCCCTCGCAGAGCGCCGGGTACGACGGGTTTGACGACATCATGGAGATCGATGAGTTTGGACAGGTAACATTAGCATAGCGATATTAAATTGATGTTGTAACAAAAACAGGGTAAGTATGTTATCACATAATGATATTCGGTTTCATTATTCTGCCAAGTATTTCTTAGTAACTTTAAATTTGTATATACCTGTTCTGAATTCTTTAGGTATAAATCTAGCAGTTGTATTTGATAGGCCAAATTTTAATACAACTGCTAAAGTTATACCTTTTTTTTTTTTTTTTTTTTATCGTCACTTTACCTGCTAAGGTTATACCTAAAATATATGTTATAACTCAATTGTAACTTTATGAATAGTGTACTGATACACTGTATGGTTTGTTTTAAATTGTGTCTCGTAGGAGTGTGACGTCCTGGTGAAGGAGCTGAACTCCTTAATCCGGAACGTCCCGGAGCAGAAAACGAGGAGTGAGCTTCTGGCGAAGCTGTTTCCCTTGATTGAAAATTGCAACTTGCTAAGGTAAAACTTCTGAATAACATGACGACCGAATCAGTATGAATGAGCGAATCGATTGCAATAATTGTTATTTAGTACAAACAAGTATTGCGATCGATTCGCAATTTTTGCAAAATAAAAATCTGTTGCTGTTGTTGAGCTAGTGTTTCTTTCTAGGGCTTAATAGAAAATTCTTCATTTAAAATTTGATTAACATTTTTACTTAGATACTGTTTACTGAAAGTCCTCAGCGAGTGTTCATAATTAGAATCTCATTTTTTTAAGTTGGCTAAAAGTATATTTTTTTCTCAAATAGAATGTTGTCGTTATAAATTGGCCAGGTTCGCCACGAGCAGTGCGTTGTCCACCGCCGAGTCGGCGGCTTACGAGGCGGCGCTGCAGGACCTGGACGACTTCCAGGCCACCTTCCTCCAGGCCTTGGCCAACCACCAGCTGCAGAACAATAAGGTACTTGTTTTCGAATTTAAGCTTTTATTTTTTTAGTATGCTTTTAGTTAATGGATAACTACTTGTACACAATAAGTAAAAAACTCGAAATTTGTTGGTGGGCTTAGAATTTTATTGATAAAAAATAAACACTGGATATAAAAAAGTGTTTGTGAGAATGGTTACCGTCTGACTTTTTAACTTCGAGAGCAAAGTCTGCGCCGAAACCATTCCTTCAATCAGCAAGTGTCGGCTTACAGGTGACCTGTATTCGGGCCCTCAAGATCCCGATGGGGTGCCGTACCCGACGAGTATAGAGCTCGTAACTAACTAAAATTGAATTTGAATTTTAAAGGCGATTTCCTAGATCGTATCCTAAGTACCTAATATCTCCTCAAAATCAAAAAATGTGACAGCACCGTTTAGTAGATATCTAACAGTAGTTAGCGGCGGCCCACTACACCGCCCCTCGCTGGCGGCGCCGCCGCGCCTCTTGTGTTGTTTTTGTTATTTTTATTTTTAGATAGGGTTTGGTCACACAGTGGTTGCGATGCCATCATGTATTGCGATGTAAGTTTCTGCACCGACCTAAATTTTATTGCAGTTTTTGTGGGGTCATTTTTATTAGGTTATTTTTCAAAATGGATTAAAAATACAGTATTTTATATTGATACCTACCTATATACAATTCCACGGATCGGACAATAGTTTTGTTACATGTCGTATATATCTATTATCATTGTTAAATACTCGGTGGAACTTATAATAAATGGCTCACCATACGCTTTCGGGTCCAGGCGTCAGAGGGGTAACGAACGTTGCACGGACGGGGGCGGGTCAGTTCGCCTGTATACACCATAGAACGCGCGAGTACCTTAGTAATACACCTTTGCGAAATAGGCAAAATAGGGTCACCACACACGGAAGGGTCACCACACCTTCCGTGTGTGGTGACCCTACTTTGCCCCCTTCGCTCTGTGGTGTACAATACAATTGAGTGTGTGGCGTGGCGCGGGCAGGAGGCGCTCGCTGGGCCGCGCCGCAGTGGCGCGTGGCGCGTGCTGCGCGCGGCGCTGGCGCTGGGCGCGGCGGCGGGGCGGCCGCCGGCGCTGCGGCGCGCGCTCACGTCGTACGCGCTGCGCGCGCGCCCCGCTCCGCGCCGCCTCCTCGGCGCGCGCCCGCCGCGGGTGGAGGCCTGCGCCGCGCGCGAGGAGCGAGTGTAAGTGTTTGTGGCGCACCTGCGCGTCCTCCAGCGCAGGCGTACGATGCACTCGGACGCGATTGGCGAAGCATTTTTACTATAGTTTACATTATTTTACAGCATACGAACTAGACGCGATTAACCGTCGTTGCGTGTGCTCCCTCGCTCCTTTATGTCATAGCTAATTTGGTCCGAAAAATTAAATCTGCCGTATTCTTTACCGACTTAAAACTACTACGTGGTCCTTCGAGCCGGATCTTTTATTCGATCCTTTTCTCGCTAGTTCGATCGGTGAATTACTGAGATTTTTGAAGTGAAAACTTTTGTGCACTTTATGGGTAAACAAAAATCATGGAACTCGTGTCATCGTCACTGTAACGCTTTCCATTTTTTTTTATAACGACGCCATCTTTGTTGTAGCTGATAAACTATTTTGTTCTGACCTTGATGAAGTTTCGAACTGATGTTATTTATTTTAGTTTTATCATTCTCTTAGAGATTCTTTTAGAAGTTACAGGGGGCGACACATTTTACCACTTTGAAAGTGTCTCTCGCGCAAACTATTCAATTGAAAAAAAAAAGTTAGAAACCTCAATATCATTTTTGAAGACCTATCACACGTATGGGTCTGATGTTTTTTTTTTTATTGAGTTTCAGTTCTAAGTAGGGTCCCAAAATTGATTGTTTTTTTTTCTATTTTTGGGTGAAAATCTTAATGCGGTTCACAGAATACATCTACGTACCAAGTTTCAACAGCATAGTTCTTATAGTTTCGGAAAAAATTGGCTGTGACATACAGATGGACAGACAGACATGACGAATCTATAAGGGTTCCGTTTTTTGCCACTTGGCAACGGAACCCTAAAAATTGTAAATAGCTCTGTAATTTTTTTTTCGTGTTTTTACCTCTATCGGCACTCCCGGAGTGCCACTGTTTCATTAGTCTCGGCTCGACCGTCGAACTTACTTCATTATAGCTATATTAATATAATGATAATTAAATTGAATTACAACTAAAATTTACTCATTTACTAAAATTCTGTTTGATTGTCATCAATTTTCTGCTGGATGAACTGTCGTAACGTATGTATCTATGCCCACACACAGCGCACAGGGAGCGCTGACTTATGGAAAACTCAAAATATCCGTAGTCAGCTTGAGCTCGGCGGCGGAGCTTCAGCCCACATGTCATACATCGTCCATTGTCAACTACAGACATGATTTTACTTTTTCACTTCTCATGCTCTTAAAATGTTACTTTAGTCTCTGCATATCGGGACTAAAGCTCCTTATTAATCTCTAGGGACTAAAGTATTTTTTTTTGTATTTACTTTGAAAACTCCTAAACAGCCAATCACGGTGTTTGTGAATGGGAGGATTATCACCTTTTTAGTGATTGTGTATAGAAATAACCTCAAAATGACATTTGAAAAAATCTAAAAAACCCATTTAATTTCGTGAAACACGATTAATGATATTAATTTAATTAATTATTATGTATGTATTAAGGATTAATTCATTTTATTATGCATTTCCTATTAGTTTTAAATTATTTTTCAAGTTTGAATCTGGTGGCTAAATATGCAAGGATTTAAAGCGTACGTCACTTAACAAAAAAAACCGCGGGACAAATTTTTTTGCAATTTGAATTTTGAATAGATTATTCGTATTAAGCTTGCGTTGTAATCACCAATTAATTGTGCAACTTAATAAATTACGGACCAAATATGTCATTATCGTCATCCAGTGGAGAAGAATTAACGCCTAACTCCAGAATGAAGAAGAAAGCAACTTGCACTTTTAACTTTTCTTAGGTTAGATTAACGATTAATACGTAATTTTAAGAAACTTTGTTATTATAAATATTATAATTTTGTATAGAACGTCGTTTTTTTTCCTCGCATTCAAAGTGAAAAGTAGAGTGTTTAACGTGGGACTAAACAACTATAATGACCTCGCTTCGCTCGGGTGGCTAAAACATCTCGTGTCATTATGGCTTGTTTTAGTCACTTGTTGAACAATCTACTATTACACACTCACACAAATGGGGACACCGATCACCAAACTTCACCCATATTTCGAGAAATTAACCTATTGCTGTCTATAATTCCTGTTTAAAATTCCGTGCCGCTATTGAGAATTCCATAACAGAACCACTGACCGAGCTGAGCATAGACAATGAAACTCACGATTGGACACAGACATAAACGCACATTTATGCCTCGAGTGTAGGCGTCTTGGCGTACTATGTTGTAATTCATTCTGTTACAGACTAATAACGCAAGCAAGTGAAACACAAGGACCGTTAGGCTATAATGTCACTCATATACAGCAAAGCCTAAAACCATTCTCGTACTTCGCGTCACCTGACGAGTCCTCAAGCAGCACTGGCGCCACAAGGGTAAGTATTATCCAGGATCCCATACCCACACGTTTGGAGTCGGCTGGATACTAAGTGTTTTGCTTTATAATGGTTACGTCAATATGTCTTCACCTGACCTGCTGGTAAGCTAAGTCTCAGGAATGAGGGTCACCTTTACAGACACCGACAATGCTACAATGGTGGTCATCATCTTGACGTCCTCTTCGGATGCTTTTGCCCGCCTCGCTTAAGGAACCGGTAGTGCTGTAAATTTTTGCCGGAGCACCTACCACCGTGCTACCAGCTTGATCCGTTCGATTCAGTGAAACTTGGGCGCTGACGATCGTCGCTAATCCCATACTTTCAGACAGTGTGGAACCTCTCAGTGATAGGAGCCTATATAATCGTAAGAATTGTTCAATGCACAACAGGGAATTCATCCTCACATGTTGCGACCGGCAACGGAGCACACAGTGAGGTATGAAAGAAACGTCATTCCGCGCATCCTCAGGCTGTGGAATGATCTTCCTGCTGTAATTTTCTCAAGCGACTACAATATGGAGTTCTTCTAGAAGGACATTAGAAGGTTTTTACTGGGCGGCAGCGCGAGTGTGACGCCCCTGGTGTTGCACACGCCCATAAAGACGGTAACCGTTTCCCCTCAGATGAGCTGTGTGCTTGTGTGCCACCTAAGTGGTATAAAAAAAATCCGTTCCCGCAGGGGGAACGCACAGGTAGATTTCGTGAAGCAATTAATATTATTTTTTAACATGTTTAATTTTTTTTTTCTCGAAAACGGTAACTTTTAGCGAAAAACTTTAGCATTTATTTTAGACTTAAAAATGGCCTATCGATTAAAAATGTTTCAGACCGCAAGAATGTTCACCGGTTAGAAGTTATGATTTTATTCCCGAAAAATTTTGGTTTTTCCCCCCTCCACTTGTAGTTAAAGTTTTAATCTTATAGTTTTATAATTAAAAGTTGTTGGTATTCATGTATACTATGGGATAAAATTAGAACGGTTCGAATATCTTTCATGGAACGTAAAATTTTGAGGAAAAACTGATTTCACAAAAAGTGAGGCCCTACCGTCCCCTTAGGCCGGATTCCACCCGTTCACGAACTTAAACTAAGTTTACACCCAAGCAATTTTTAACCGCAGTTTGAAAGCGATCGGGGCAAAAATACGACCGTGAGAGTGCCGCAAATTTCGGGAAGTGGAACCATACATACATATATCATTTCGGACTCAGGGGGTCATAACTAGACCTCCTATGAAGATTTTTTTTAAAATTCGACAGTAGTCAAGAAACCAATAGGTGATCGATTTCATCGAAATCTACCTAAAACTGTAGGAAGAAGGAAACAGTTATTGCATTAAATAATATGTAAACCGAGCAGCTACTTTTTTCTCGTGGGTGACGTCACGCGGGTCGTTTAGTGACAATGTTCATAGTAAACATAATCGTTTTAATCGACGTATCACAGACCCCAAATATATGGGATGAGCACAGCAAGATGATGATGATGATAATCTGTATCTACTGCTTGTAGTCAGAGAAATTGCTCAAAATACTATCCAAATTATCCTAGCTAGACCGCTAGACCTGGGCATTTAAAATTCACATTGGGGTCACATTTAAATTTGTCTGAGTAATGGGCTATTTTATCGATGTATTGACAACGAGCATGTTACAGGCAACCGAGGAGCAGAGTCTCACAGAGGATGCAGTTGAGAAACTGATGCTGCGCCCAAGCGTAGAGGCAGAGGACACTAGTGAGTAAGTATAGTTTTACCCATTTTACATTGAGTTTTTCCCGCCTGATGGAAATAAATAAATAAATAAATATTGCAGGACAAGGTACACCACGCCATCTAGACCCAAACTAAGCAAAGTTTGTCATATGGGTTCTAGAATGCGGATAAATATACTTAAATACTTTTTGTTTGTAAATAAATACATATAATACATAGAACACCCAGACCAATGCAACTTTACATATTTGCACTGAGCGGGAATCGAACCCGCGACCTTTGGCTTAGCAGTCGAACGCATTGCCGCTACGCCACAGAAGAAATCAACATATATAACGGGACTTGAACCCGTGACCTCTCCTAAACATGACGCTGAAGCCATCTATCGAAGTTCTTACGAACATACGGAAACAATGAATGTTGTTAAAATCATTTCTTTATTAAACATTGCTTTTAGATTACGCCGCCACATTAATTTAATGCAATCTTAGGAATTGAACCCTCTACCAGTTCCATTCTAGCTGTAATACTCTGACCATCTGAACTACCTGAACACATCCTAGACGTTTGAATTCTTGTATACAGATATATGTATACTTATATCACAACTAATTGTGCCAAAATAGTTGGTCCATGGAGATTACGAGGTATATGAGAATTTCTGATCTAAATTTACTTGGCCTAATAATTGCTACAAAGTTTATTAGAACTATAATAGAGCATCCTACTTCTGCTATGGTATGTGAAAGTTTGAAGACGTTTGGATATTTGTATGTTTGAATGTTTGTTCCTCAATCACGCTCAATCGCCTGATTGGATCTGACTCAAATTCAGTACATGGATAGATTATAGTCTAGAATAACATATAGGTTTCTTTTACCCCTGGAATAGGTTCCCATGGGTGCGGACACGGGATCAGAATTCTACACGAGTGGAGCTGCGGGCACTAGCTAGTATAATGTAAAGTTGTATTGTTACGGTTGGCACCTGTACCATTTTTGTTTTTCGTGCGGAAATCCCCTCGGATACCCCCCGCCGGCCAGCGGGGGTGGTTATGTCGGGCTTGAACCGACTAAAACTGCACGCCATCTCGGGTTTTCAGACGCCGGGGTGTAAGGTTGCTCATAAAGAATATCCCTCGCACCTCGACTGATCCCGGACCGTCTCCGGTTTCGAGATGGCCCCCTTTTCTCGTACACCACACATTCCCTCCTTGCACAGTCAGCACTTATCCGTCATGCTGACATCATTCCATTCCACATGCAGTTAGTTTCATCCCGACCTCTATGTAAGACGGCTGTTTTAATCGAAACCCTGTTTTTTTATTTTTTTTAAAAGCCTTGAGACTCCTAACAGTACGTTACCAACGAGGTCTGCATGGTTTGTACTGTAATGTTTTGTAACATGTCTGTCACAGTGAATCCGAGGAGTTGACAGTGTTCAAACATCTGGAGATGATGGCCAGGGACGTGCAGGAGTCCACGGAGGCCAGCGCGCTGCTGGCTGCTAACTGGTTGAAACCCGACCGGTCCGCTAGTACCAATCTCATCAAAAAGGTAAGGATGGTCGACAATCCCTTACCTACTGATAGTATTGACTCTCATAGCTTGCGAATGACAGAAAAGCATTCTGATATAGGTATATTTTTTGTGGCGATACCCCAGTGGCGTACGTAACGGACTGCTGAGACGAGGTCTCGAGTTTGATCCCCAGTCGCCCTGGGCACACACCTCTGACTTTTCGTGTGCATTGATAAATGTTAATTGTCGCTCGCTTAATAATGTGCCCGGTAGATGGCAATAGGCTCGCCCTCTATTACATTGGGACCTTAACATAACTGGCGAATCATGGGTGTGTAATACACCTATGCCTAGTCTTCGAGGATACAGGCGTGAAGTTATGTTACATTTTTTATTTGCTTCCACGTTATCATGGTTCTACTTTCATCTTCACACATTAAACGTGCTAGAAGTTTACTAATAGTCTCCATCAATTAATCGAGAATCTTTCCATGCAGGTTTTCTGGAATATACAGGAAATAAACAAGGAACCCAACTTACTGAAGAGCAAGTCGGAGATCGAGGTGCTCAAAGAGGAGGATATTGAGAACCTGCTTTCGTGCCAGAGTCACACGGTTGAGGGAACTCGCAGGTAAGTGCCGTTTTAAATTACCTCCGCTGCGGTCTATGTGGGTATTATAAGCCAAATGTTGAATTCTGATTGATAAACTGTTCGTTAACACCGAGACTGTTGAAGTCAGTATATATATGTACAACTAGTTTACAAGGCGGAATGTAAGTAGTGGGTTACATTCTGTTGAGTTTGTTCGTCTAGACCGCGGTAACCAACTTACCATCAGACCCACCTGATGGTAAGTTGGCTGGGCCCACCGTGTGCTTGTCTTTCCCCTAAGTGGTATAAAAAAAAGATGTTGGAGACCTAATTGTCCTCTTTTTCATACCTCTTTCGTTCAGCAGGTAGTGCGGATGACACCTTAGCAACCTCAGTAGGGCAAAAGCGTGGTTTATCTAATGACATATTAAAAGATTTTCGAAAGCGTCGGTAGTTTGGTGGTTAAGGAATCAGCCTTAAGATCGAGAGGTCTTGGATTCGAATACGAGCACCTTTACACTACCGTCGCGACGTGAATCCACTCTTAACACTAGTAATTTAGCTCAGCTGGAGAGGTTAGCAGGAATACTAGTTATATCGGTTATTACTTAGAATTCGTTTCAAAAAAAGTTTTATTTAAAAAAAATGACGGGTTGCACTCCGGGAGTGCCGGCAGAAGTGAAAACTTGAATATTAACGTTGTGCATTTTTGATATTTTGGAATGGTTAGGGAATAATTTTGCACGAATTGCTTTAATTATCAGTATAAAAGTACTATAATTTATGTGGTAACATGCAATATTAATTTATGGCGCTATCGTACACAAACATGACAATTTTATTACATTAAAAATTTAACACTTCAGAGCTATTACAATTATTTTACATTAAAAAGTTTATCTCTCAGAAAAATCAACTTCCATCCATCATTTCAATGACTTTTTCACCATCATTATTACCAGAACCATCATCGCCAATATATTTATAACGTACTCACTCATTTTCTTTCGCTATTTCTTCGTCACTTTTTTTATTAATAGATTGTTTGTTGATTGATTGTTTAATTTCCATTTTATATCAATTTTTTTTTGTAATATTTATTCTATTTATATGATGACAAAAAGTGTTTCTTGGGCATGGGTCGGAATCGATGTCAGTCTTGACGAAGTCAACGACCACTCATAAGACGAATGCGCCACCAAGGTTTTAAGTACAGTGTGAAATTAGCACTTCTATATTTGTTGCCTTACGATCAGGTCACGTGTTTACTGACGCGAGTTTAACCTTTTTTACCCATACAAAAAGTGCACAACGCTGCTAAAGAAGTTTTCACTTCAAAAAAAATTACATTCTCAACCATTATTTCCCAGAATTCGTGTCACTATTCAGTCGTGTAATAATACAGACTGTGTTTTATTTTTAAAATAAACGTGTTTAACTCCTGGCTAATAATATTGATTGTTCAATAATTTAATTATTAAAAATAATTATAATAAATTTTAAAAACTTAATTTATTGTATCATTGAATTCAGTTTTCGTCAAAATCGGGCTAGAGGCTCCTTTAAATAGTTTTCGCTATTAGTTTAAAATTTGGTTATACATGCCCACTTAAAAAATCCAGCCTAAGCCTTAGTGTACCGGATATAGATTATGTATTATTGGCACCGCCTACCGATGCCACTAGCATCGTCAAGATTTGAACAGAACTACCTTTTTGTTCGCCGTTGTGTACGTAGTCAATGTTTCGTATGTCGCTTTACGGAATATAGCGGCATCGATCCCTCCACCCGTCGCGTTTCTCGCTTAAGCGTGTGGTGTTAGGCTGAGCGCAGAAGATAGTCTTAAGACAGACTATTGCTCTACGGAAACATGCGAAACCGCGCACTCTTCGAACGAAACAAAGCTGTCTAATTACGTACAAGTGAGGTCGAGACACAACTGCGTGTAGAGTGTGTTGCCTGTAACGCCCCGCAGCCAGCTGGAGGAGAGGCTGGCGCGGCTGGCGCGGCTGGCGACGAAGCTGAGCTCGACCAGCGGCAGCGTGCTGCAGAGCGTGCGCTCGCCGGCCGCCGCCGCGCGCAGCCTGCACGCCGCCGCCGCCGCCGCCGCCGAGCTCGCCGCCGCGGCGCGCTCGCTGCAGGGGGACAAGGTGCTGTAGCCATTGGAATAAAACTATTTTTATCGGATTACCCAAGAATCCAACGAAATCAAGAAGCTTCCTAATAAGCCAGTAAACATTTAATTTACCTTCGCACTAAATTGCCAATACAATTTTTGTATTTTACAAGGTTTAGGATCACTGAGTATAAAATTACTAAATGCGCAGCTTCAGGCACCATCTTGGAAAAAAAACGTATTTGGCCAATTTCTCAGGAACTATCACTCCAGACAAAAGGACAAAAAGCATACAATTATTGAAGAGAATAAAATTTCACTTTTTTTGTTTCCCGTAATTTGCTTTTGTCAAACTTACCGCTTTCGATTTCTGCCTCATTTAATGAACAGGTTTTTCTATCTGAGCCAATACGAACCGTCTGTTTTCTTGCTTTATGAGAGATGAAACGGATATGCCAGTGACATTACAATTTATATGAACACTGTTCACATTTAGACGAATATAAAATAAAGTGAGGCAGGGTTTTCAGACGGACGTTTCAGCTCTGTAAGAAACCGTCTAAGCGCTCGGATCAGAATCTAAAGCTGCAGGTCCTTCAGAACTCCAAGGAAGCAATTACTGTTTTGGAATTCACTGCTAATGCACCGACTTCCAAGCTGCTATATTTATTAATATTGCCAATTTTATTTATGCCCTTGGGCGTGCCTACTGTATTTGGTTTCGATAAAGACTTGCCACGTAATAAGAGACTTAGACTTTGACTAGAGACTCTTTTATTTGCAGAAGCCAGCGCAATCCAAGAGGATCGAGGACGCAGTTCACGACATGTGCCTCGCCACCTTCAGCCTCATGAAGATTTCAGAGCTTCTTTGTCAGGTGAATGCCAATACCTGCTAGAACCAAATTGTAAAGTTGGATCTTTATCGGTGTTTGTTAGTAGTTAATCCGGGGCGGCATACTTTAGGTGATTCACTGTGTCACTTAATTTCCTACAGTTTGTGATAGTAGCTTTAAAATTATTTATTATAGTAGCTCACTACATATTATAAAAGAAAGTCCTTCGTCGCGCCTGTCTGGCTGTTCGCGATAAACTCAAAAGCTTCTGCATCGATTTTCAAACTTTTTTCACTAATGGATAGAGTAGTGCTCGAGGAAGCTACATTGGCTAAAATATAATGATATTTGTTGGAGGTGTCAGGCAAAAAATAAAACGTCGAGTAGCTTTCTATGAAAACGCTGCCTAAACCCTTTGAGATATATTAAAATGATGTATGGTGATATTGTGTATCTTGTATACCTTGTGGTGGTGGAATATGTTTCCATGGGCAGCAGGAACGGGATCAGAATTCCACGCGGGTGAAGTCGCGGGCAACAGCTAGTTTATTATAATTGTTTCATCCACAATTACTTCATATTCATTTCAATTTGGATTCCAAATGTATTAAATTAGTACGATGGTCTTACTCCTTTTAAAGAGAGGAAGAAGGCTATGAGCTGATAGAAAACTTCATACTAAAAATATTTTCTTTTTAGTACCCTGATCATCACGACACTCGGAGGAGGTTACTGGACGCATGCTATCAGTTGAACGACTCTATTAATAAATTGGTAAGTTATTATGCTATATTCTGGCGCTAGCGTTACCAGAAAAATTAGCAACATTTTTCATTTTAACATATTCACCTACTTTTGACCAGATTCTGTCTTGGTCAAGTTAATGTGCCCATAACTTACTATGAGGATGGAAGACGTGGGAGAAGGGAACCTCTTCTTGGTGTACTTTGAACAACTTCATTAGGGCTAGGTTTTATTGCTTTCGGTTTAAGCACTCTATTTCCCAGCGTATCTCTGGTTAGCACAAGACATAATTGTTTTTATCTACACCCATGCTTTACATCCTCTATAAAAGATTCTGAAACAGTTAGCTTATTGCCAACATTAATACATCCAATGTCCTAATAACCATAATATCATCCGAACGGGTGTTATAATGTTGTATGAAATTTCATAATAACACTCCTTTCGCTTTTTCAAGCTCTTCCGCGCAAAGGGTACTCATCAGACAGCCAAATTCTTACCGCTCGATGCGTGGCATCTGTATGAGTTTCAAAAAAAAAGAACTGTCATTCACGCGCGTTGCATTGCACCACCACAGCGGCGGCGGCGCGCCGTAAAAAAATAATTAAAGCTTATTCGTTCGAATTCGAATTCCCGCTATTTTTCTTCGCTATTATTTTTGCAAATTGTTTTGTTTACTTACGAAAATGAGCGATTCAAGTTTTGATAACACACCTCCAGACATTTCGAATGCAGCAAAGGACATTTCTATCAAATTACTACCGCAAAAATCTAGAAAACAGTATGAAAAGGCGTACCAAGATTTAATGAATTGGAAAATATCAAAGGGCAGTACATCATTCTCTGAAGATGTATTATTAGTTTATCATGGGTGTAGATAAAGTCTTGTATGCAACTGTATAATTAGGTATTAAAACACTCATGTGATACTATTATCACCCACATTCATGTTTTAATACCCCTCATTATACCACAGTTGCATAAATAACTATAAGTATTGAAATTGCCAAGAGGATGGGTTATTGTAATTACCACGGTAAGTACTTCTATAATTACTCGTAATATATGGGCAATTATTTGTTTTATGGATTAGTTATTCAATTTCATAAATACTGTATTCATTCTTGCTCCGGGCTAATCTCATTCGATTGGTATCCTTTTAGAATCGGACAATCCACCCCGAGCCAACCATTTCCCGAGAGTGCAATGAGCTGCTCGGCGCCCTGCAGCTGCAGAAGAGTGTCCTGCAGTCAGCGCCGCAGCCAGCCGCCGCCAGCCCCTACGCGCACTGCATAGAGGCGCTCCAGTCGCAGCGAGATGTGCTACGTAAGCTTCTCTTGTGACTCTAGCTACGGAGGATTCTTGTACAATCAGCTCCTCAGTCATCTGCCACCACTTGTTCACTACTTATCCGGTATACTTGCAGTACTTATTTGCAAGCTACAAGCTCACGTAGTTCACAGAGCTACGTAAGTGTATCTGGACTTTCAGGTACAAAAGGCAAATTGAGCTAGTAAGTAGGCAAATGCAGCGGAATCCATTTATACGGTCAACCAGAAAAGATGGCGGTGGGTACCACTTGATGGCGTGATATTGCAGAACGAGTGGCTAAACTTATGTGGCTGCTTTGTACTCTGCTCAGTTTGCGCGCGGGAAAAGACATTATTGACATTGATAGTGACGTTAGCCTCACAAGACATTTCCTCGAGCAGAAGTTGTTTTGCAACAATTCCCTAAAACCTTAACTATAAAAAGGCTTCTTTCAGTGAAACTCAACAGTGACGAGGCGATGTCTCGCGAAGAGTTCCTGAAGAGTATGCTGTTCATCACCACCGCAGTCACCAACAGCACGGAGTGTGCTGCTCATGCCACCTACCTGGTTAGTTGCTTTATAATCTTGTATTTAAGCTGAAATTAAAGGAAGCTGAAAGAGATATTTTTTAAAAGAATGACTAGAATGGAGTTAAAGATGCATATTGTTCACGGATGTCATTGTTCTAGTTAGAGAGAATAGATCTGAGGGGCCCATCTCGAAACCGGAGATGGCCCAGGGTCAGTCGGGGTGCGAGGGATATGCTCTATGGGCAACCTTACACCCTGGCGTCTGAAGACCCGAGACAGCGTGCGGTTTTAGTCGGTTCAAGCCCGACATAAACACCCCCGCTGGCCGGCGGGGGGGTATCCGAAGGGATTTCCGCACGAAAAAAAAGGTACTAGATTACTGCAAAAATGGTAAGGGGAACTGGAATTGAAGATCAGAATATTCAATGTATGAATGAATTGCGTAAAAATAATATGCGTAGATATTATTCTTTTTTTTATATATTTAGGACACGTCAATTTGACTTCACCTCGCCTGATGGTAAGCTGAAGGTAAAGTCTCAGGAAAGAGGGACACCATTACATACATGTACCATGTTAACAATGGTGGCACTCAGCTTGACGGCCTCATCAGAAGAGGATTGTCGTCGCAGCACCGCGTGACACTCGGCGGTCCCTCTAGTGCTGCGACCACAATCTCCCTGAGATTGTGGTCATTATACGAATGAATATAGTCATGTCGAGTGACAGACGCTGTGCCAGTTCCACCAAGATTAGATTTAAGGTGAAATCCCTTAAAAAAAAAAAAAAGTAATTTCCACTGAAATTTTCATCCAACAATTGCCCGTCTCTACAGTTGTCGGTGTCCGAGAACGATCCGAGTGTGGCCCTGGAGGGCTTGGTGGATGTTCCCAAAATGCAGAAGACCATCTCGGCTATCCACAATATTTGTGTCAGCGTCACCATGAACCCCATTGACCAGGTATGTCGATAAAATATATGCTAATTGTAGTAGTAAGATGCAAGTGCCCAATTCTGTCCAAAGCTTGGATGGTGCCCGTAGTTTTTAGGGTTTCGTAGCCAAATGGCAAAAAACGTAACCCTTATAGATTCGTCATGTCTGTCTGTCTGTCCGTCCGTATGTCACAGCTACTTTTTTCCGAAACTATAAGAACTATGCTGTTGAAACTTGGTAAGCAGATGTATTCTGTTAACCGCAATAATATTTTCACACAAAATAGAAAAAAAACAATATATTTTGGGAGTTCTCCATTCAAAGAACTGAAACTCATAATTTTTTTTCATCATACCCATACGTGTACGGATATCTATGGATAGGTCTTCAAAAATGATATTGAGGTTTCTAAGATTTATTTTTTTAACCTGAATAGTTTGCGCGAGATTCACTTCCAAAGTGGTAAAATGTGCCCCCCCCCCCCCCCTTGTAACTTCTAAAATAAGAGAATGATAAAAATAAATATAGGATGTACATTACCATGTAAACTTCCACCGGAAATTGGTTTGAACGAGATCTAGTATGTAGTTTTTTTAATATGAGCACGCCATAAATCGTAATTTACCTTTCATTCAATCTACTCAAATATAAAAATTAAAAAAAAAACATTATTATATTACTTGCTGCTACGGAACACTTCATGGGCGAGTCCAACTCGCATTTGGCCGGTTTTTTGTTCTTTGCATTCTTGGAGTAATAGAGAAATTCCGATTGCCTTTAAAATGATGAAATTTTCTTTAAAAAAATCATTGTTACTTCTGTAAGTGAAGATAACAAGTCCCAATACGAATGGGATCCGTTGAATGCTGCTCACTCACCTTCTTCTTTCTTGTACTTTTTTCTCATCCTCCTCTTTTCCTTACCCTTCTCCATTTCAAAAGGCAACGCGTTGTTCACTGAAGATTTTCAGCTGATGAAGATGTAGCAGGGATTGACGAGTTACGAACTCTGGAGCATGTTATTTCTACTGTTGTCCTATCTTTATATATTATGGTGATTATTTGCAAAGTTTAAAAGTAGCTCCGTAACACTTATAATATTTTTGCTTACCAGGTTATAGAGGAAAAGAAAGTTCTCGAGAAGCAGGTAGAGGAGTTGATGAAAGACTTGGAAGAGAGCATTGAGAAGACCAAGGATCAGGACTTGAAGATGATGCTGGTTATGTGTAAGAAGGAAATCGAGGGATCTACGAAATCTTTCTGTAAAGTTGTCAATGAAAAGAAGCCTTCGGTATGTATACGACTTACCTGTGATTATAATAGGTCTACCTATGAAATTGCCGAAATTTTCTTACAAATTCATGAGTTCGTTATTCCTGTAATTTAATAGCTATTTCCATTATTTATATTTTGTTTGAAAATTGATTTCAAGATTTTACAACTTTGTATTAAATTTTGTTTTTATTGGCCGCTTGATAAATTAATTCGATCTTGAAAAATAGTAATTCCTAAATGCTATCCATTTTGATGATAAATTTCGTCTTACTTAACAGCTGTCACTTTTCAAAAATGTAATAAAAGTTACTGTTTGTTAGCTTAATGTTGTCTCATTCATACACAAAAAAAAACCTTAAAATTTGGATTTATCATTCCTAAAAAAAATGCAAAAATGTTAGTACTGAATATTGGGTTTCCTCCAATTTCTTCAAGAAAAACGGCAATTTCATATGTAACGACCTAATATTTTAAATTCATCTTTATTGACTCAATTGAAAGTGGTTCGCCCAGCATACTTAACGTTTTTCACATCTCACATTATTTTAAATAATGCTACAAATTTAAAACCTGCCAAGCTTCTCTGAATACTACAATATAGATACTTTTTTAAATGGGTACATAGATAATGCGGGTGGCAGGTGAGGCCGCCTGTCACCCCAGCGGAAGCAGGCCGGGACGGTGGGTCGACTAGCGCCCCTCCCGGGGTGCAAAACGGGGACACCGTGGTTCCCAAACCCGAGGGGGCCATCTCGAAACCGGAGATGGCCCAGGGTCAATCAGGGTGCGAGGGATATCCTCTATGGGCAATCTTACACCCCGGCGTCTGAAGACCCGAGACGGCGTGCGGTTTTAGTTGGTTCAAGCCCGACATAACCGCCCCCGCTGGTCGGCGGGGGGGTATCCAAAGGGATTTCCGCACGAAAAAAAAAGGTACATAGATATTATTGCCGGGGTGCGAGGGAAATGCCTTATGGGCCCCATTACACCCTGGCGTCTGAAGATCCAAGAAGTCGTGCGGTTTTAGTCGTTGAATCCAACATAACCACCCCCGCTGGCCGGCAGGGGGGTATCCGGGGGAATTTCCGCACGACAAAAAAATAAATAAACAAGTTGAATTCCTGAGACGAGCTCAGCCGAATACAAGGGATTTTCTTTTATTTTATCTTTTTTTTTTTTTTATCTTGCAATGGTTCACCCCAGCACGAATCTATTACCGAAAACAGCAACTCGATAGCTCATCTCCTTCATACCCAAAACCGTGACAGAAAATTGGCAACGACGACGTCGACGACAACGACAACTCGATAGTAATAGGGCTTTTCTAAAGAAAATCCCTACAAATGACGACTTGGAATCATACAAAACATATTTTTGAAATATTACTAAACGATTATTTTTCTTCTTATTATTATTTACTTTATTAATTATCTACATTTAAAATTTTCTCATTACCAAATCAGATTACCTGCGTTAGAAGCCGCTGATATGTTCTTATTATAAATTTTGAACTCTATATACAGAATGTGATCATCTCCATGGCGCTGAGCCTCGACGATGACATCCAACAACTGAACGGCGCGCTGGAGCACCCCGCGCTGGTGCCCACGCCCTCCCCCTCCCCCTCCCACCAGGCGCTCTGCGACGACGTGCTGAAGCACTCCACGTGAGTACACGGGCCTCGAAAGCTGGTCGTACAACCGCACAGCCGTCAGTAGACGTACTTCTAAACTTGCGGACCAAAGTCTCGGGTAATTAGTACCATGAAACTAATTTATCCCGCAATTGGGCTGGCAGATGGCAAGTGAATATTAGTTTGGCTTTAACCGTACCGAAAGAAATTCAAAGTAACTTTATGGTATGCAGAATTTAACTAAATTTTTTTAGCAGTCGGATAAAAAAACACCTACAACTTGCCCAGACATAATAAAACAAGAGTATTATCAATATAAGTTACTAAACCATTGGCGGTGGTCACTTTGTCAATAAATGTATCTTATTTCCACAGAGCGCTCGTATCTGAGACTCAAGAACTGATCAAAGATATCAAGACCTCCTCCCAGCAGTCGGAGGTGTTGAAGTGGTCCTCGTTCTCGAAGAGGAAGGAAGTCCTCAGCGCTATTGATGCATTAATCAAGAGTATCAAGTAAGTCTTCGAACTAATTTTTCATGACGGAACTTTTTTTTTAACATGTGGACACCCCCACGGGCTTCACCCCATCGGTGCCAACGATGGGGTTCGCGTGTCGGAATCGGACCGACTAAAACCACACGGTGTCCTTCCCCAGTTTCCATTGCCGGGCACCCCGAGTAAACCCTCGAAAGGATAACCCCAGGGTAGTATAATTGACTTAAAAAGACAACTGTCAAATTGTGGAGTCACTTACCTACTTTTAATTTGCCCGAATGACTGGCGTTTTATAAAAAAAGATATCAGTTTTTGGAGAGTTGACAACGTGTAAGTGGAAAGAAGTGGAAGTAAAACGGAGTATACCTTGAGTATTACAAGTGTAGAACTACAAAAATAAGAAAAGGAGACTTCGAAGATGGATGTCATTTCGTCTAGGGAACTGTCTCTTGACCACACTTTATAGAAATGAATCGGGGAACAGTGGCCGCACTTATGGAATTCGATCGGTTTATCTTTACATAATATCTTAAGGAAGATTCTTCTTAATTACGTTCAGTTTTTTTAAATTACTAAGGTGCCGCCTAATTGTAATAAAGTTGTAAGATACTGTTTGTTTTCCTAATAAAATAAATTCTTTTGCGATTTTCCACTCGATGGTAAGTGGTTACCAGGGTGTATGTATCAGTCGCACGTTGGTACTACTTACGAGGGGAAAATAGAATGAAATTGAAAAACACACCAAATCCTTACAAAAGCATAATGCCACCTAACCTCGGTATTAAGTGAGAGGGTGGACACTGGAGCCGCCGCTCGGCCGGAGAGTAGTCGTGCAAGGAACGGCATGGCACCTTTTAAATGATTTCTGTGTTATTTCAGGACCAACGGCCAAAGCGCTAATATACTTGAAGCTGGCTTCGATGATTCAGTAAGTTCAATATGGGTTTATCTTGTTGTATACACAGCCAAAAGAATTATTCCTTGAGTTTCTGTCTACTTACCTAACAACAGAAAAAAAATAGGTTAATGAGGTTTCGGCTCAGACAAAGTATTATTAAGTTTCCTAGTAAGAAGTTCTAAAAACCTGCAAAGCTGCTTATTTCAATATTGGCTAAGGTCCCCGACTGGAGACCGAAAGACCAATCTGATAGCATACCATTCATCGAAGTCGATTCAGCAGTTTAGTAGTTACGAGGGAACATTAAGCCCCGGCTTTTTAGGTTTCGCTGCAGTCGGGTAAAAGGAGAAGCTGACATGGCAAAGGCGAGGATATCGCGGCCAGGTGGTGGCAATAGGCTCACCATGGAGTGGAAAACAGTTGGCAGTATATGGATAACCCTTCAGCGAAATACATATAGCCGTGAATATAAATAAAATAATAAGTCACTGCAAGATTTATTTTCTAGTCATTGGTAGCAAAATTAGAATTAATGATTGCATATATTTTTCAGGAACACAAGAGCTATTTGCAGATACAGTAAGTACTTTGTTTGACATTGTCTCATTTTATATTGATTTAAATTTATGCACTAATAGATCGACCTCTTTTGTTCTACACAAACTACACCACGTATAAAGAAATGTTTTCAACATAAACCTAATTAAGTCCTATGTCCTCATTCACGCCATGGTCTATATGTGTGCAAGTGCAAGTAAGCAAGATAATATAATCTTTAATCCAAATCACTGTTTCCATTTCTGAGAAATGGACGTACATACATAAACATAACATAACATAACATAAACTCACGCCTATATCCCCGAAGGGGTAGGCAGAGGTGCTAGCACCCACATTTCGCCAGTTTATGTTTAGGTCCCAATGTAATAGGTGGCGAGCCTATTGCCATTAATCGGGCACTTATAAACCTGCGATAAATACACACATAACTTCGAAAAGCATCGAAAAGTCATTGGTGTGTGCCATGGTAAAACCTGGGATCGAACCCGAGACCTCGTCTCAGCAGTCCATTACCCATACCACTAGGCTACCGCGGTAATACGTACATACATCGTAAACATAAAGCGTCGGTAGCTTAGTGGTTAAGGAGTCGACCTTACGATCGAGAGGTCCCGGGTTCGAATCCTGGCCATTACACTACCGACGTGAACCCACTCCTAACACAAGTAATTTAGCTTAGCTGGAGGGGTTAGGGGGAATATTAGTAATTTCGGTTGCTAATATTCTTTAAAAAAAATAATAAAAAAATCGTTTGATGAACAAAGCGCATTATTGCAGGACGGACACCGCGTTCAAATGGCTTCACAAGCCGATGGCTAAGAGCGACGTGAAGGGGAATGGCCAGCAAGCTGTGAGGAACCTCATCGAAGTCGGCAGGAAGGTACTTTGCACACAAGTTATTAATGTACATTGACTTACTAAGTTGTTGGTCCGTATTTTTTGCTGCGTAACTATCTGTTCCCCCCCTTAATGAGGCATTATATTTATATTTCACCTTCTCAGAAACTAACCTAATACTTTTTCAAAATTAAGGTACGTTATTACTACCGTAGAAATATGCGGGAGACAAGTGTGTGAAAATCCATTATTAACGTGCCAAGCGAGAGACAAAAGTGTACCTATAAAAACCATTGTTAAAGTGTTTTATTTTTTAAATTTAGTTTTTTATTTATCTGTACTATGTATCTTCGTGTATATTGAGACTCTCCACTACGCGTCGGGCCTCAAACTACACCCTCGTCATTAATCGGTCGCATTCTCCCCTCAATGAACAATGTACTATTGTCGCCTTTAGATTCCCTTTCTGGCCAGAACTGTATTATGTAGTTTACAGAATCAATTAAACGAGTATAAGTGGTGGGCGATTAACTTGTAGACTGTGATATAACGTTGCGTTGTGCAGATGGCGGAGGACCTGGCGGGCGCCGACAAGGAGGACCTGCGCCACGCGCTGGACGAGACGGAGCAGCTGCTGGGCCACTGCTGCAAGAAGTACGACCAGGATCAGTACAGGTTCGTGTTTCGACCACCTATGTGACGTTCGACTGCTAGGTCACGGGTTCGGTTCCAGAAAAATGAGCATTCATGAATATTTTCATGTATATTTGCATTAGTCTGGGTGTTTCTTTGTGTTTAACAAAAATAATTTAATTATAAGTATCATCAAAATGGTAAGTTCTATGGAAACTTGTAAGTATAAAGAAGTATGGTGTCATATTTCGTAATTGTGACTGATCTGAAACATCATGGTAACGTCACTTTAAAAAATATAAATAATGTTTTTAATTTCAGTTTATTGATGGAGCGCATCCGAGAGCTTCAGAAGGCAATCGAACGCATGGCCGTGACCAGGGTTGTGGAAGACTTCATGGATGCAGAGGAGCCTCTGGCCGACCTGGATATACTGGCAGATGCCGAGAGAGGTATGTGGAATGAAACTTCAATAAATAGGATACCTTTGACTTGCGTCAATCATACTCAAAATTTCACATAAAGCAGTCATAATATAAATTACAAAATAAATTGAACAATTCTTGTGAATCATTCGAGATAACAACACTGTTATAGCACTTTATAAATTATACACCACATAGTGTGGCCATCTGCAGTCACTGATCCCGTTACGATTCTACCAGACCAAATTTTTTTATCCACCGTTTGGTACATTATGGTAAATCATCGTGGAGTTCTTTCTATTGGTGAGTAAAGTCCCCAGAGTTAAGTAAAAGTCAGCGCAGTCAGAGTACATCGTCAAGATGTTTACTGGTCATTATGTCATTATCAATTGCCTGTATTTTTAGACGAGAAGAAGCGCAAGTTTATACTGGAGCAGAAGATCGCGGAGCTGCTGGCGCAGCTAGGCCGGGTGAAGAGGACTGCCAGCTACATCGCCAACACCGGCTGCACTGGACCCAAGGTCTCCACCGAGCTCAGGACCTGTAGCGAGCAGGTCTGTATACAGGGTGTCCCACGTCGATGCCATATGGGGGGACAGTATCCTAATTAAAGTAGAAGGACAATTTTACTGAAAGTTAAGTGAAGTTAATAACGAAAATAGGTAAAATTTGGTAACAAATTGTTATAAGTTTAGATTTTTTTCTATTTAATTTACCATGTTTGTTAAAAGATTTTATATTAATGATTGATCCTATCGATTGATGCCATAAAAGTAAAGGATGTTACTTTTTGAGATATTATCCAGTTCGATTACCGAGTGCAGTAAGCTAGTTTTCGAAAATCAAAATAAGTATTTATTAATTAAAATTGTCTATCTTCATTATTTAAGATAGTTTCCGTCCACGTGGTATAACCGTGGGACACCCTATATATAAAAAATGAATCTCTATTTCCCTTGGTCACAGCATCACACGTAAACGGCGGGACTGATTTCGATAATTATATTTTTGTTGTGTTTATTACTGTCAGTAGAAGATTCTTATGAAAGAAAAGGTTAAGAAAGTTGTGAGTATAAAGAGAAAATTTGAAAAACTTGACGACCATATTAATTTGACTTGACCGTTATTCGAAGCTTATTTAATTTATTTAATTGAGAGACAGCTACTTGATTTCCCGCCTTCCGGTTCAACAAATTTCTGTACCTTTTTTTTTTTTTTTTTTTTATCGTGCGGAAATCCCTTCGGATACCCCCCCGCCGGCACGCGGGGGCGGTTATGTCGGGCTTGCACCGACTAAAACCGCACGCCGTCTCGGGTCTTCAGACGCCGGGGTGTAAGGTTACCCATAGAGCATATCCCTCGCACCCCGGCTGACCCTGGGCCATCTCACCAACAGCATCGCTCATCCTGTCTCCTCTGAAAGCAGAGGAGTACGGAGAGCGATGTGTTCCCGCCACGTTGGGTATTGGCCGACGATCAATGCCAACCCTATGAAGGGGTGAAGGGGAAGCCATTGACCGCCGCCCAGGGTGTACCGGCCGCTCCGATTCCGTTCCCCCCGGACTGCAGCGGGATCGGAATTGGAGCGACACTCGAGGAGGTTACCCAACACACACCCCTTACCCAACACACACCCCAACTTCCCTTTCGCCACGTCTACGTCACTTCCTCCTGGCAGGTGGGGGAACTTTGCTTTGAGTTCCACCATTTTAAAAGTTCATTGGCGTCTTGTTTCCCGCAGTGTTCGGACCTGTCGACACACGACTAACAACAAGACATTACAGGAGTTTTAAAAAGTGTTTTTAATTACATTTAATTAATAATAGTGTTTAAAAGGTGCAGTGTATATTTCGAAGAAGAAAAGTGTACAAAGTACAAGTTAGAAAGTGACTATACCGAGTAAGTAAATCCACTTTTCTTTCAATACGAAATTATAATTCCTAAAAATCACAAAATGGTTAAATACAGCATGGTATTTATCGTAATTACTTATTTGATTTAACGGTTTTTTCCGTTCGTATGGATGAAATATTTTTACTGTAATTACGGTCGGTAAAAGTTAAATATTTCTCTTCGTTGAATTATTTGAATATTATTATATAAACATTTTACGACTAATCGTTTAAATTAAAGAATATTTTTTGTAAATTTTTTCTTTAAAATTTTTATTTTAATATTTTAAAATATTTTATTTGTGATTTTATTTCTGTCTACCTACCTACAAGTGTTGCCGTTCAATGGTTTTTGACTATTCGTGTTATATGTTGATTTTTATAAGCTTTATTTACAAATTTATTTCTGTCTACCTACCTACAAGACAGTGTTGTTGTTCAATGTTTTTAACGGTTCGTGTTATTATAACCATTATTTAATTCTAGAATGGATGAACCCAATACAAGTAGCGTTAAAACAGCTGTAAATCTAGAATTGGGATCAAAGAAGAACTCCCCGAGACCACGTGCGCGTTCGGAAAGCTCGAGTTCAAGCGATAGCTCATCTAGCAGCAGTTCTTCTGCAAGTTCGACATCCCCAAGGCGAAGACATCATGGACATAAAAGAAGGGGGGGGGGGGGGGGCAGAAGAAAACATTACCGATCAAGTAAGAACAGGAAATTGAAAAAAGAAATTCGCACTCTGCGCGAACAAATCGCTTGTTCTAATAATAACGCTTCTCAGGTGAGTGCCCGTTTTGATCATGATGTTATATCATTAATGTCTGGTCACAGTGACATTCTTACTGATGATATCCCTGTACATGTACATGATACCCCTGCTGATACATCCAACAAATCATTACAACAGGATAGAGACTTTTCTTTTGATATCGAAACGAAATTGAAGGAGCCTGCAATGCAGAAGACTTCTGAACACTACTTGAAGTTACTATGCGAACTTCAGCACTTGGGTAAAAGCGATTGGAATGAAGTCAGATTTGCCGAGGCTCAAAAGATTTACAATCATACACCAGGATTTACAGATTTGGAAATGAATGAAGAAGTTAAAGCATACGACTCTGCTCGGCACCTCGTCTCCTCTGACAGAGCATATGCAGCACTGACTATGTGCGTCCTCAAACAAAACGAGGCCTTACAAAAAACTTTAAAGGATCTCATGGAATGGGTTCGCAATGGAGAAGGTGGCGTCTTCAGTTATGAAAGTTTTCATCAAAAACTTAATGAGCTCTTTTCAGGTGATTTTCATAAGACTTCCTCAGACTTATTGCAGATTATCTGCGGCCATCGTGCTGAAGTAATCCAAATGCGAAGGGACTGCGTTACAAAGCACGCAAAGGACCCTCTGGTCAAAAGCAATCTAAAAAATATTCCGCCGTCATCAACGAATCTTTTTGATGCCGAGAAGTTTACAGCGGCTATTGAAAAAGCTGGTGGTGTACGAAAATGTTTTTGGCCAGTACACAAGGGTAACAATAACTTTGCCTCGCAAGAGCATCCTAAAAAGTCTCAAGGCCCTACACGGTCAGCATCCAACTTGAAATCCTCACAGGGGTTTCATAATGCGAGCAATCGCAATTACACGCAAGCTCATCACGCTTACGTTCCGCCTCCGCAAGGTGGCTGTGGCCATATGTGCCAACATAGTTCGGTCGCACCGAATAATAATAGGTATCAAAATACCTTTCGAGGAAACTCGTCCCGTTCGAATACCAGATACCAAAATCAGTCGAACTATGGAAGGAAACGTGCGTCGTCCCCGACTCGTCAGAACAAGGACAATAAGCGCCGTAAAAATTGACTCAATGCCGTTCAGTGCCGGCCGTCTCGTTCAATATCAGACTCAGTGGGAACAAATGGGAGCACCTACATACATTCTGAAGATTTTAACAGGCTATCGCATACCCTTCCGCAAGAAACCACCGCTAATGCATCCCGATGCGATCGGAACGAACTTGCATGTGCCAGAGTCCGGTCAAATGACAGCAGTCATAGACAAATTGAAGGATCAAAGTGTTCTAGAGAGAGCTGTACCTTCGCCAAGTTCTTGTTCACCAATGTTCCTTGTCCCCAAGAGCAACGGTTCTGTACGTCCAATTTTCAACCTGAAGGCACTGAACCAGTATGTCATCACAGATCATTTCAAGCTGATAAACGTACATCGCATACCAAACTTTTTACAACCGAGAGATTGGTTAAGCAAGATCGATCTTTCGCAAGCGTATTTTCATCTACCAGTGGCTCGCAGCCACAGGAGGTTCCTACGCGTAATATATCGCAAGGAACTACTGGAAATCACTTGTTTACCATTTGGCCTGAGCACAAGTCCAAAAACATTTGCTACCCTCACGAACTGGATAGCCCAGCTGTTCAGACAGAGAGGTATCCGAATAATAGTTTATCTAGACGATTTCTTGATAGTTCATCAGGAAGAAAATATATTACGCACCCATGTCAGTATTGTCATCAGTACATTAGAAAAGTTAGGATGGCTAATAAACTACAAAAAATCTCTAGTTACTCCGGCGAAAGACTTAGCATTTTTGGGAATACAGTGGGACCCTTGGTCAAACCACAAGAGTCTGCCCGAAGAAAAAGTTCCTGCTCTGATAAGCAAAATAAATCAAATGTTGTCAAAAGGGTGCACAACGGTCAGAGATCTACAGAGTCTCGTAGGCCTCTTAAACTTTGCCAGTTTTGCAGTACCAAAAGGCAGGCTCAACTACAGAGCTCTTTTGCACCTTCTAAACCAGACTCCGAATTCACATCCAAAAAAGATGCATGTGTGGAGTCCCGGGGTCGGACTGTAACTAGAGGAACCAATGTGTAAACTAAGATTTGTGAACAAGGTAATTTATTAGAGTGTATGACCGACACGCAGCCCGACAAGCCCGAGACTGGGTCTTCGTTGCAATTCAATACAATATTTGCTTACTTAGCAGGTACAGTACAGCTGTGTCCTCACAGTACGTAAAGCTGTGTCCCCACAGTATTCCCCCCTTTAAAAATTTTTACATTACAAAGGTAAAAATATTATTATTTAGTTAGCTATTTCATAATACACAACAATTATCTTAATTATAAATTTCCTACCAAAATCATGGTCACCCTATTCGGTTATGATACATTTACAATTTGTCCTGAAAAAATTATGGTCACCCTATCATTACATTTATTTTGCAATGCATTGTTCGTTGCACTTTTATACAGTTAGTCAAAAGAATGTGCTGATGCTACGCATTTGATGAAATACACAGTCGTATGAACTAAAATAAGCTATGTTACATTGTGTACTACTATTGTAGCAAAATGTTATTATAGTTTCACTGGATTTCCATATTATATATGACAATTAAGTTCACAATTTTAATAAAATTTAAAAGAACATTATTTTCATGCTATCACTAAGTTCATATTACCCAAGATTACACTTTTAGCACATTAATCATATATATTGTTCGTTATGAAAAGAATTTGTTTAAACATTTTTACATATTACAGACATTAATTATTTTTTTTACAATATTCACAAAAAATAATTAATAAATCAATATAAAATATTCATATATAGAGTTTTATATATTTATAACAAATTATAATAATAATCGTTGTCTATTGACAAGTACAGTCGCAAATCATTCCTAGTACTACAGTTTTACGTCAGAAATCGGACAGGTTGCTTAACGATTCTTCCACAGCGTGTGGTGCGAGCGTTAAGCGATTCGCGATTTGGAACTTCAGTATCTGTTCGAGTATTATTATCTGTATTTTCACTAAAACAATATGCTGGTTTCAATCTGTCAATAGATATGTTAACCTTACGACCTAATACCTGAATTTTGTATACCTAATTTTTTTTATCCAACACACGATATGGACCGTCGTACGTTGGCTGTAAAGGCTTACGAATCGCGTCATGTCTGACGAATACATATTCACAAGTTTCTAAGTCTGGATGAACAAATATTTTTAAGTTGCTATTATGATTAAACATTGATTTTTGAAAATTCTGTATCGTTTTTCTTAATTGGTCTACGTATTCACAAGCGTCATCAATTTTTGTCTGCTTTTCGCTATCATAAAAATCTGCGGGAAGACGTAGAGTAGTTCCGTATGTCATTTCCGCTGCGCTTATACCGTTCTCACTCCTCGTTGCAGTTCTGAGACCTAATAGTACAGTTGGTAACTCTTGTACCCATGAGTGTGCTACTGTATTACATAAGCGAGCGGTTAATGCAGCTTTCAGACATCTATGCCAACGTTCTACTATACCGTTGCTTTGCGGTCTATAAGGAGTAGTCCGTATTTTATCTATCCCTAGTAATTTCATTAAGGATGAAAATAGTTGACTTTCAAATTGGCGTCCTTGATCACTGGTCAGCCTTTTTGGGCAACCAAAACGGGATATCCAACCTTCGTATATGACTTTAGCTACCGTTTCCGCGGTCATGTCTATCGTAGGAAAACATTCAGGCCAACGTGTGCCTCTATCTATCATAGTGACACAATATCTAAACCCTTCTTCCGAAGTCCGTAAAGGTCCAATTATATCGACATGAATTTGTTCAAATCTGTCACATGGTGGAAAAGAGCTTAATGCAGATGTGGTATGCCGGCTAACCTTAGCACGTTGACATTCTATGCATCTCTTTGCCCATTGTCCTACATCGCGATTCATGCTAGGCCAATAAAAACGATCCTGCACTAATTTACGTGAAGTTCTTATACCGGGATGGCTTAAATTATGAATAGAGTTAAAAGCAATGCGTCTAAAACTCTCAGTTAAATACGGTCTAACCTTATCATTAGTAATGTTACAGTATATATATTTTTGACAACCGGGAATCAAGATCTTCTTAAGTCTAACCTTATCATTAGTGTTTGTTAGTCCTAAAATATAAGTATCGACTTCTTGCGCGTGGGCGAGCTCCTCGTAATTAATAACTGTGGGACATTCTACGGTCGCTACGCGGGATAAGGTGTCAGCAACAATGTTATCTTTGCCGTTGATGTGTCTTATGTCGGTTGTGAATTCACTGATATAAACTAATTGACGTGTTCTCCTAGGCGTTTCATTTTCGTTGTTACCTTTTGAGTATGCGAAAGCTAAAGGCTTGTGGTCAGAATATACAATCAATTGCCGTCCTTCTACCATATATTTAAAATGCCGAATTGCTAAATAGATTGCCAATAATTCGCGATCGTACGTGCTGTATTTGCGCTCAGTTTTTGACAAACTTTTGGAAAAATAGCCTAACGGTGTCCACGTGTTGTTTATAAATTGCTGTAATACTGCACCAACACACGTGTCCGAGGCGTCCGTCATTAATGCTATCTCTGCATCCGGTACTGGGTGGGCAAGCGTCGCTGCATTGCGCAAGCTCAACTTACAATTCTCGAAAGCTTGGTCAGCGTTCGAGTCCCAGACTATAGGTGTCTTATCTTTCTTTTTCGAGTTATGTATATAACTATTTAAAATTGACTGTGAAATAGTTGCATTAGGAATATGTGAACGATAAAAGTTTACCATGCCCAAAAATCGTCTTAGTTGCTCGATGGTTTGGGGTTTCGGAAAGTTTACTATCGCTTCCACCTTGTCATCCAAAGGACAAATTCCTTCTGATGTGACATGATACCCTACAAAGTCTATTTCCGGTTTACCGAAAGAGCATTTAGCTATATTAATGGTTATGCCATATTTACTAAATTGCTGAAATAATGCTTCAAGGTGTTTCCGATGACTTATATCGTCTAAACTTGCTATGATTACGTCATCGACGAAACTGAATATGCTGTCCCTACAATCGTCATCTAAGCCTTGCAATATTGTATGTTGCATGAATCTGGAAAAAGTCGCCGATGAATTCCGCAAACCCATGGACATTCGAGGAAATTCCCATAGCCCAAAACTTGTTATTATTGCAGTCTTTTCAACGTCGTCCGGATGCACAGGAATACAAAAATATGCTTTGTTAATATCTATCTTAGAAAACACTTTCTTACCTGCCAGATTGTAGGTGAAATCCGTCATTCGAGGGATTGGGTACCTGTCTGGCTTCGTCACCGCGTTCAACTTCCTGTAGTCACCGCATGGACGTATCTCTCCGTTCTTTTTGGGAACGACGTGCAGAGGACTGGCCCATGGACTTTTGGACGGTCTGCATATGCCGAGTTCCTGCATCATACAAAATTCATCCCTAACCTTCCTATACCTATCCGGTGCTAGTGGTCTAGCCCGAGCATATACTGGAGGTCCAAATGTCTCAATGTGATGAAAAATTCCATGACTTGGTACTTCCTTATAGGATACAAGTTTTGTTAGGTCTTTATATTTACACAATAAATCATGATAAGGATGATTATCATTCACAGATTTCACAGTAGGTTGACATGATTTCACAATAGAGGCTATAGAATTCATCTTAGTTAAACTATCAATTAACTTACGTGAGGCCAAGTCCACTACAATACCGTGATGAGCCAAAAAATCTGCACCTAATATCGGTTGTGTAATGTCCGCTATCACAAATGACCACGTATACGGTCTACGTAAATTTATATTCAATTTCAGCGTTTTAAGTCCGAATGTTCGAATTTCTGTACCATTTGCCGCATACAGTTTGTAATCGCTATCACCACACATATTCCGCTTCACCTTAGATACAGGTATAACCGAGACGTTTGCACCAGTGTCCACCAAAAATCGCATACCACTATTACAGTCAGTAATGCACAGACGGTTTGCAGGTGAAACTGCGCAGACACCCGTCGCTGTCTGCACGAATCCTAGTTTTTTTCTTGTGCCTTAGGTTTGTATGCACACGGTTTCAAACATTTAGTGGCTTTTTCCTTATAGCGAAAATGATAAAAACATTGCCAATTGGGATTGCTCCTCTTCCTAGACTGCGATTTTCCGCCGCGATTTCCGTCATGCGATGATCTCGACCTTGATCTCGACCTTTCCAAATTTTGTAAGCGTTTCGTCAACTGATTGATTTGGTCGCGTAGGTCATTCTTCTCGCTTGTACTAGAGTTAGAGACTTCTGCTTTTTCGCCAGCACGCGTGGATTCTATGATCTTATCTGCCATTTCTGCAAGTTTCTCCATATTCACCACCTCACTAGCTGTCAAAATGGCCCGTACTGCTGATGGTAGATGTCCAACCCAGAGCATACGTAATGTTTCCTCGTTGAACTTATATCTCGCCAGTTCGCGCATTTTTCTAAGAAGCTGGGAAGGCTTTTGGTCACCTAATTCCTGCTCCTTTAGAAGTTTCTGCACCTGACGCATCTCAGATTCTTCATATACAGTTAATAACCTCTCCTTAAGCGTTCTGTATTTGTCAACGGCAGGCGGATCCAACACAATATCGCTCACTTGTCCAATGTTTTCCTTGCTCAATTTTGCTATCGTGAGATTGTATTTAGTCTCGTCGGATAATTTTTGATTAGCCAAAACTGCTTCATATTGCACAAACCATAAACGTGGTGCATCTCTCCAAAATTCTGGAATTCTCGACGACACCGTAATTTGAGCCATTGTGTTTCCCTCTTGCTCACTCTTAACGCTTGATATCCTTCAGTGGCTGAGTTGTTGAGAGCCATATTTTTCTTATTTCACTTCTTGATAATAACACAGATAATATTACTAGTATACCGGTCCAAAATGTGTTCACTTTGATGGTTCGGGGTCACCAATGTGGAGTCCCGGGGTCGGACTGTAACTAGAGGAACCAATGTGTAAACTAAGATTTGTGAACAAGGTAATTTATTAGAGTGTATGACCGACACGCAGCCCGACAAGCCCGAGACTGGGTCTTCGTTGCAATTCAATACAATATTTGCTTACTTAGCAGGTACAGTACAGCTGTGTCCTCACAGTACGTAAAGCTGTGTCCCCACACATGTATTACCTCACGCAGCAATACAGAACCTGGTTGGGTGGCTTCAAAATTGCAGATGCTCAACTCCTATACACAGGCAACCTCCATCTCACTTTCTCACGACCGATGCATCGGATATTGCATGGGGTGCTCGATTAAACAATCTATCATTAACAGGCCTGTGGTCAGAAGCCGAGAAGGATTTGCATTGCAATCAAAAAGAGATGTTGGCAATCCTAAAAGTTTTTCAAGGTCATTGTCAGCTGCTGAGGCACAGTACCGTATTGATTCAGAGCGAGAACAAAACTGTGATAGCATATTTACGACACGAAGGAGGAACCAAATCGACTTCATTGATGAATTTAACTTACAAGGTTTTTCAGATTCTAGACAAATTTCAAATTCACATCAACGTCTATCACATTCCGGGAATTTACAACGGTCATGCCGATCACCTTTCGAGACTACGCACGGTTCCGGAATGGCATCTCCCTCCGGAATGCACCAACAAGGTTTTCTCGAAGTGGGGAACTCCAGCGATCGACTTGTTCGCTTCCAGACGAGCCCACGTTGTAATCAATTATGTATCTCTGGATACGATTGCGCTCTATTCAACGACGCCTTTTCCCAGATGTGGAATTACAGCCTGGCCTGGGTCTTTCCTCCACCGTATCTGATCCCCAGGATCCTGAGCCACCTAAATCAAGCTCGAGGAACTTACCTGTTGGTAGTCCCACGATGGGAACGAGTGTTTTGGCGTCCAGACATCAAATCTCGTGCCCTAGCCCCACCATTCACTCTACGTCACCTAGACAGAGTCCTAATCGACACCACGACGGAACTACCACCTCCGAAAGCCTTAGAAATGACTCTGGAAGTGTGGAAATGTGGGGGTGGGCTGGGCTGCTAACCACATGGGATAGTAGGCAACTAAAACTTTTAGAGGAGTCCTGGCGGCCATCGACACGTAAAGTTTATAGCAGCGCATGGCACAGATGGATCGGCTGGTGTAAGGATCACAAGATAAATCCTACAATTCCAAAGGGATGTGACCTAGCTAGATTTTTATCCGATCTATTTTTAAAACATAATCTCTCGTACAACTCGATATTGTTACATAAATCGGTGGTATCAACTTTGTGTAATCCGGAATTGTCCGGCCAATTAAGTTCACATGTATTCGTTAAACATATCCTCAAGTCAATATCATTACGTAAGCCAGTTTGCCATACTAAATCTCCAGTGTGGAATATAGATGATTTAGCTCTTCACTTAGAAAATTATCCTATCGATAAGAACAACATTTTTCAAGTACAACGTCACACAGCTTTTTTACTACTTCTATGCTCTGGCAGAAGGATTCATGATTTAACATTACTCACCGTAGATTCTAATAATTGTTTTATTCAAGCAAACTCATTAATTTTTTGGCCTTCATTCGGATCAAAAACAGATTCCGCTAGTTATAGACAATCAGGTTGGAAATTGTATGTGAATTTAGATAAGGAGAGATTAGACCCGGTTTTCTGGGCTAAACACACTATCTCGCTCTTGAGAGAGCGTAGAGCTGCAGCCAACACTAATAATTTATTCATTAATGTTAGAGGTACGCCTAAACCTGCGTCACGAACACTCATAGCAGGGTGGGTTAAGTCATTATTGTTATGTGCCGGTGTTAAGGCGTCTCCTGGAAGCATAAGATCTGCTGTGGTTTCAAAAAATTGGTTAGACAATTATCCCATAGAAGAGATTCTTGCTAAGGGAAACTGGCGTTCACAGAATACTTTTAGTAAATTTTATAAACGCGAAGTCAAGCCTGCATGCAATACGTCATCAGTAACTACGCTCTTTAATCCAGTCGATTGAAATAATAATATGCTGATTACATAATGTAATTAATACTTATTACGGAAGAGTATTTTGTTACATAATATTTTGATTGTATGTAATGTAAGCTGATATTGTGGTAATGTACCTAATCAATAATATTTGTTGATTTATTCTGAAAATATACCTAAACCTTTTGTTTATCTACATCATAGTATGTATTTTTCTTATATTCCTTACCTGCAATAATTTTACTATTTATTGAGTGAATTTCAATAAATTAACTCTATCATTACATCCTTTAATCTGATTCTGGATACTATTGTACTTATCACATTGGCGTCCGCGTCACTTCCACCAGGCGATAACAGACACGTCTCAATTAAATAAGCTTCGAATAACGGTCAAGTCAAATTAATAGAGGCGTTTTACCTGAAAATAAAACGCTTATTAATTTACTTACCTTATTCGAAGCTTATGAGTAATCCCTGCCTGGTGCTTCATAAGACTCAATGAACTTTTAAAATGGTGGAACTCAAAGCAAAGTTCCCCCACCTGCCAGGAGGAAGTGACGTAGACGTGGCGAAAGGGAAGTAGGTACAGAAATTAGTTGAACCGGAAGGCGGGAAATCAAGTAGCTGTCTCTCAATTAAATAAATTAAATAAGCTTCGAATAAGGTAAGTAAATTAAACTCTTATAAGGTAACCAATAGGCGCTATTGGCATATTGACTGACACATTAACAGTAGTTCAGGCAGGACAACGTCTGTCGAATCAGCTAGTTATTCATAAATATTGGTGGTGCAGTACGTCTAAATCCTTCGATGAAGTGGAATGGTGGTGTCTCATTAGCTGTAAGGTACCACGGTAAAACGTGAGCAGTTCGTGCATCTCCCTCGTATCTTCCAGCGTTAGCACATTAGCGACGAGTGACCTGAAGGATCACGTCACCACCGAATTTCTCACACTACAATCTTTAACAGCTCTGGCGAAGACACTCGCGGTAGTATAACATATAAGGGTTACGGCACATTAGAGACAAGGCAGGCTACATTCAGTTGTCTCGACGTCACTTGTACGGAATTAGACAGCTTTGTTTCGTTCGAAGAGTGCGCAGTTTCAAATGTTTCCGTAGAGCAATAGTCTGTCTTAAGACTGCCTTCTGCGTTCAGCCTAACACCACATGCTTAAGCGAGAAACATGACGGGTGGAGGGATCTATGCCTCTATATCCCGTAAATAGTGACATTCGAAAAATTTACAGTGTACTCGACGGCGAACGAAAAGGTGGTCTTTTTCAAATCTTGAGGATGCTGGTGGCATCGGTAGGTGGTGCCATGAGTATATAGTCTATATAAATAAAAAGGAAATGGAAGAGATAGGAAGTGACAAGTTGATTGCTTCTAGTTTATACATATAGTTAAAACTGTTGGTATGAAAGCTAATCGTCATACCATCCTACTATCGCCGGTAATCACCACAGTAAGTACTATAATGTATATTTATCCTGATTTCAGACTGAACTGCTTGCTCCATTGTTAGTAAAAGCCGCTGAGGAAAGGATTCATAAGTCAGATAATCAGGTACTTTTTTGTGTTATAACTCCTCTTTTCAAATCTATTTTAGTGGATTCAATCATCTTTAGGTCTTAAAGTAACACTGAACTCCAAAATTGCTTCTAGGTTTACAGCCAGATATGCAAGAATATAATTAAAAAAAATTGGTGAGAAAAGGTTCTGGCTATAAAAAGTCATGACCTTGTTTTTGGTAGGATTGGCGACGTGCTAACCTGGATAACTTATAATTGGCAAGTGTAAGGAATCAAAAACTTGAATATTGTGAAATAAAATTGTGAACTTCCACTGATCAAATTAATGATGTACTTATTGAAAAAAGGAAAGGTCAAAAGCTCTCGAAACCGGCGGGCTTGCATGAAAGGTTTAATGATAGTGAAGGAAGCTCGTGAAGTGTGTAAGGATAGAAACAGATGGCGGGCTGTTGTGTCTGCTTACCCCGGAGTGAAAAAATACTTCTGTTATGTTAAAGGAAAGATTTTGAATACAATATCTTTTTAAATTCTTGCCTGTTTATCCCTTTGATGGCTTGTTGGCAATGGACGCAACAACTACTGATATGGTTTTTTCTATAAGAAAGGTTTTGGTCAGACTTACAATCTGCCGTATGTTTAATTGCAATTGGTGAAAGTAGAAGAGGAGATATGGTCAAAAAAACAATAATCAACTCAGTGCAGGCGGAGCCGCGGGCGTCAGCTAATCTTATCTATAATAGTAGCTACAACCTTTAATATTGTTTCCCCAGATGGTTATAGACAATTACAGAGCTCTACTAGCCAGATACACAGAGTCGCTGTCCAAGGTTCGAGACCTATGTGACCAGTCGGTGGACCCCATGGATTTCGTGCAGACCGCCGGAGAGACCATGCAGAGAATGAGGGATGAGTCCATCAATCAAGATATAATGAAATGTGCCTACACGTCAGCCGCTATTACTAAGTGAGTTCTTTTTCTCTTCTGTTCTTATGTTCTGATCTGCTGAGATTTTATTATTTGATTGTATTCAATATTAAAGTACTAGTTCCCAAGAGATTTTCTACTTTGATTGTCATGTTAAAAATCAAATATCTTTAATTGCTGAGATCACAAAGTAACACTTTTGGACGTCGAGTGTATTTTACAGTCTGATTTACAAAACCTCAGACCCAGCAGACTTTCCCATCCTCATATGTTATATAGCTTTCATAATTTTATTCAATCCAATGTCATCAGTAAATGCCAGTGAATCACTCCTTCGTCATACTCTATCTCATCCACTGTCCATACCTCTCACAAGCAGACTTTCAAAATATCTCTTCCATCGTTCTAACACAATTTTTTCTACATTCATCTTTTCGTTACGTTACATTCATCGGACCTGTTATTTGAGCTGAACTCTCTCTCAAGCTTCTCCATTTTCTCCTTCTCTTTCTATCTACATTCTCTTCACAAATAATGATACCTATAGTCATTATCATTATTATCTCAGCGTCGTGTCGTTCATCGGGGCTCGTGGTCCGTTTTTCGTCTTTTATTGCTTCATCTTGAACGATATTCAGCATAAATCATTTATCATTATCATCCTCATGTTAGGCCCGGTTGCTTCGAAGGCTCTCGCCTCGGAAATCTAACCCAGGGGGTTACGTTTTCCGTCTTTTACTCCTTCTTCGTCTTTGACATAAATCATTCATCTATAATTAGCTCTTATACGCATAGCCGTTTATTGGTGGCTGAACTCCTCCGTAACCACTCACGCGATCTTGACCTTGAGGAGTGTTTTGAAGTGAGATGGTCCATGTCCGATGTACCATTGAGGAATAATCACCGAAAAACAGTTTCACGAGCGCGCGCCCTTAGCTAAGCGCGCGACCGTAGTAAGATGTCTTATTTTCAAGTAAGAGTCCTGCTCGCTCAGCTCAATTTATTTCAGTCACTAAATTCCTAGTTATAAATAGTATATATACCATGAAAACTTTGAATAATATTAGTGTGTGCGTGCAGGCTGGCCAACCGCGTGATCCACGTAGGCCTGTCGTCCAGCACGGCGCGCGCCGACCCCGAGCTGCAGCGCGCGCTGGCGGGGGCGCAGCGCCAGCTCCGCGCCGCCACGCCGGCGCCCGACACGCGCGCCAGCAGGATGCCCGACTGGAAGGACACCACCGCGCTGGTACAGCCCTCACAACCAATTATCTACAGAATCACTGGCATACTATAGACTCGCTGAATATATTTATCAATGCGTGAAGCTAAAACAAGTTTAATATTTTAAGGAATATGTTAAGGCTGCATAATTATATGTAATAGCATAATTATAGCTTAAACGCAGGATAAGTGCAGCAAGCAAATTATTATCATAGATATGTAAAAAAAAAAGAATTATGGGTGAATTTCGACCATCCCACGGGTCGCTAGTAGCTATTTTATTTCCGCAAGTTCTGTACGCATCTATCCAATAATGGATACACTGCTGAGTACTCATTATCCTTCATCTTATTATACCTAACTTAATTAATATCTAGTTCCCACAGATGAAATAGGCTTTATTCCAATTTAAAATATGTGACTTTATTTAACTAGTTAAGTAAAAATTGATTATATACAGTACAAGGATAAAATGTCCTAAAACTTTCTCGATTTTTCCACCTAGGCTTTTGATTGTCTTTCATGATTATTTTTATATGGGATCATAACGTATTATCACTTTAACTTTTGAATAATATCTTGAGAAATTGTATTCAAATAACAAAAGTGCCTAGGGTTAAATATTATAACAAAAATGGAGAAGTTTATTAAGTCAAACCAAGGAAAATACAATATGGTGTTCCACAAGGTAGTGTATTGGGTGCACTATTATTTATACGTACATCGATGGCTTTCTCCTCATCATCGAATAAAGGTTGTTAGAATAAGGTTTTAAATTTAAATTATTTAAGAACTGACTAAAAACTGAGCTAATTTAATCGTAAAAAATGGCATACTATCTCCCAATTTAACGTCTGGTTGAGACTATGTTTGATATTTATGTGTGATCTTCATATATTGGATGGACAGATACTGCGCGCGACGGGCGAGGTGGAGTCAGTGCTGGGCGGGGAGAACATATTCAACAAGCAGCCCGATAGCAATGAACCTATTTACGTAAGTTATTATGCATTAAAAAAACCCTCCATTTTAATGACCACCTTTTTTATCAATCAGTCATTTATTTGCATTTAATATACCGTTCTGAGAACAGAAAATGGCCCGCAGTGATGCCAACGAAAGTTCACTGCACCAGATTGTAGGAATTTACGTATTTGGAGGCTTTAAAGCATAGGAACAATAGAATTGACATAAGCCTCTGAGTCTCTTGATCCACATAAACATTTTTGCTGTTAGTAAATTAAAGGGGCAATGAGTAGGCCAAATTAATGTAGTCGGTAGATCCGGCAATCAACGGGGATGTTAGGTTCTGAAAAGCACTGCGTGAAATGTCTGCCCACCCTATTTGAGTAAAGATTTGAGCTTGTGCCAATGTGCCCTTCGGTGCGAAGCTTAGGAACAAATTTGACATTTCAGTCGCTTGACCTGTTCTGGTTGATTTTTGTCTGGGTGAGACATGTTTTAGATGAGATTAGTTTCCTTAGCCAGATTTCAAAAGTGTTTTAATAACTAAGACGTGGTATTGCAGAACGAAGCCCTGAACCTGCACGTGGCCATCCGCGACTGGTCGTCGCGCGACAACGAGATCGTGGCGGCGGCGCGGCGCTCGGCCGTGCTCATGGCGCGCCTGGCCGCGCACATGCACGCAGGTGCGCCCCCGCGCCCCCGCGCCCCTCGCCCACGCCCCTCGCCCCTCCCCCACGCCCCTCGCCCCCCATCCGGCGCCTGCGCCTCATTCGAGTTTTGTCTTTTCAGATCAGCTTCATTCATTTCTGCTCGTATGGCTGTTGTGTACTTGTACTTTAATCATTGAATTTTTTTAACTATAAATAATAACCAATAATTCCTCTCTACCTCAGGAAATTGTGTGTAATGACGACTGCGTACTTGGTCGTGATATTTGAAGGAATTAACTAAATTGAGGAAAGTAGCAGATACTTTAATCCTACTTACTCGTTTGGATGTTTGCTATTCAATCACTCTCTAGCTGCTGAACAGATCTGGCTGAAACTTAGTACAGGGATGGACGATAGTCTGAAATAACACATAAGTCATCCCATTGGAACAGGAAAGGGTAATAGAGTTCCACGTGAGCGAAGCCACAGGCAACAGCTAGTAGTATATTAATAAAAAAAGCCTGATAATGTCAAAAACGAGTCCAAATAAATAGTGCTAAAATTATTCCCATGAAACATATATGAGCCTTAAAGGAAAATTACAATTTCAAAATGACACATGAAGATTCCGTGTTCGTAGTGGCTACATCAACTCTTCCCTTTTCCCAAAACGTGCACTTTACATCCATTCTCCTGATACCAACAAGGCTTCCATGGTTTGACTTCTAAGGTAGCGATTGCCACCTACCGTCACCCCAACCAACCCCGAGTGCAGGGCTGCATCAAATGTGACTTGTTATCACAACATAGCAATAATAGCAATATGTTACCCCCGTCCATAAAAGTGGTGATAAGGGAGAAGTAAAAAATTACAGACCAATATCAAAATTATGCATTTTATGCTATTGGAGCGTATTGTACACACACAGGTATATAATACATTAAAGAACATTTTTATTACTAAACAACACGGTTTCATTCAGAATAGATCAACCACAACAAATCTATTGTCTTTTATAGACTTTGTTACATCACACGTAATGGGAGGCGGGCAAGTGGACTCGGTATTTACTGATTACAGCAAAGCCTTTGATCGTATTGATCACACGATACTTTTTCAAAAGCTACTACGTGCCGGCATCCACGGGAATTTGTTTAGGTGGTTTTGCTCATACATAGAGAAACAGGTCGCAGGCAGTTGCAGTGAATGGATCTGTATCAACATGGCATACTGTACCCTCTGGCGTCCCGCAAGGTTCATTATTAGACCCTCTGTTGTTTAACATCTTTATAAACGACATCAACACCTGCTTTCTTCATTCGCATTTCTTAATGTATGCTGATGATATGAAATTTTTTAAGCAAATTATAGATGACACGGACTGTTTTGATTTGCAGCAGGATCTGTTCAGATTTGAAGAATACTGTGCACTAAATAATTTAACAATTAATGCTTCCAAATGTTATACAATAACTTTCTCTCGCAAACCTACAATATATACATCTGACTATTTTCTGAAAGGAGTGGCACTCGCGAGAGTGAACGAAATCCGCGATTTAGGAGTGATGTATGATTCTAAATTAACATATCGATGCCTTTGCCATCAGAGCTAATAGAATGTTAGGTTTCGTGATAAGGTCGTGCTCTCAGTTCACAAGTGTAAAGCCGGCTAAAATACTTTATTGCTCATATGTCCGCAGCATCCTTGATTATTGCTCACAAGTTTGGAACCCACAGTACGATGTTAACATTGAAAGATTGGAATCAGTGCAACAAAAATTTGTTAGATATCTGCAATTTAAGTGCAGGGTATACGACGATAGCTACTATAAGAGATGCAAAAGACAACATTTGCTGCCACTTCAAGAAAGACGGCTAAGCGCTGATATCACATGTTTAGTGAAATAGCACAGATTAAAATAGATTCTCCTTACCTTCTTGAGAAATTGCAATTGAGAATTCCTAGAAGATCTGTTAGGTTACAAATTCCGCTTCACGTCCCACGAGGTACCACTAATTACCGAAATGGCTCATTTCTTGTAAGAGCACTGTACTAATAAATTGGGAAATCATCTGGAATTAGATCTGTTTAACACAAGTCCATCCTCCTATAGTCGCTTTATCTCAAAAAAGTGGTTTGAATCGGTTCTCTGACGGTATTTTTTTTTTATGTATAAATGTTCAACATATCTAGCGAATCGTGGGTGTGTGATGCACCTCTGCCTGCCCCTTCGGGGATGCAGGCGTGAAGTTGTGTAATGTTTTAAATGTTTCAAAAACATACATTTTTATAAGCAAGCACTAAATATGCTCATGCGAAAACACGTAAATGGTTTACAGTTGTCAATTAGTTGTAAGATACTGTTTGTTTTCCTAATAAAATAAAATAAAAATAAATAAATAAATAAGCGAGCGTCCACTCCGCAGACAAGCAGCGCGAGGTGCTGGCCACGTCCAAGGCCATCGTGGCGGAGGCGCGCGAGGTGGCGCGCCTCGCCAGGAAGCTGGCGCGCGAGTGCCCCGACCAGCGCATCAGGAGCGTACGTACCACCTCCACGCCCCCCCCCCCACACACCAGTCGCATAACTTACTTTGGATTTCTTTCGATAGCCTACAGGCCGAACGGAGTGTTACATGCCGTATTCAGTCTCAATTTCGGGATATACGCGTTTTATGCTACCAATTGCCCAACACTTCATTCCACAACTTTGATGGACGTTAGTGGGCCTAACTGATCCCACGTCACGCGTGGTATCAAAATTATAACATGTCGACGATCAACTTAAAAATTGCGTTTTACACGAATATAAATTCTCTCTAATCTCTTTGTTTGAGTTTAATACAATGGATTTTCTCGACCTATTAGAGTAGAAAAGTCATTACTTTTTGCCTAGTAGGTGCACTCACTTATTAACTAAGTAAAAATGGAACCATTAACGCATCAGCTCGGCTGGCGAAGTATCACCCTTGTCTCACTTAATATCGAAATGCAAGATGCTAGATTTCATACGATTTGTGATTTGCTTTCATTTACTTGATGTTTCTTGCATTCTTTCATCTTTTTCCTCTTCTGTCCCTCCAGAATCTGTCGGTTTGACGATAACCGTTTCGTATCATAATGTAAGCCGTTTAACTTTAATCATATGGGGCCTAACATGAAACGTACATCCCCAAAAGCGGACCGAAATTTCGAGCAATCGGTACCACGAAATACACTTATTCCACTTTCGGGCCTGAAGACAGCACGTGATGGTTCATTCGGCCTAAACCCTACCATACGCAACGACTCAAACCTGCATAATTTGAAAAAAGCTCGCCGAAATAAATCCCCTACCTATTTTAGATGTAATGGCAAAATAATGTAAAAATAATTGCCCGTGGTCCACGCAGGTGAACTGGACGCAGATGAACCACGGGCAAAAAAAGGAATATAAAAATAAAATACGATACTATACGACTTATTTCAAACGTTCGAAACGTTTCATAATCCAATACAAAGGAATGATTTTTTTATATGTTGGTTTATAATAGTTCATTTTTAAAAGAAATATATTATATTGTAAATGAAAACCTTCTTGACATGTTTGCTTCACTCCGGAACATATTTTATGATCCCGACCGAAAGACCGAAATCCAAGTAACTTCATGGTACCTAAACGACACTTCTTTTGTTCGTTTTTCTTGTGGACCCGCCCGTTTAATGGTACGCATTCTGGTTATTTTTGAATACTCTAATACTTATCAAAACTCTTTGCTTCTAGAATCTTCTGCAAGTATGCGATCGAATTCCGACTATCAGCGGGCAGTTGAAGATGTTGACCACAATCAAGGGTTCCTCCCTGGGACACCTTGGGACCCAGGAGGATAAAGAGGCCATGGATATGCTGGTGGGCAATGCGCAAAGTCTCATGATTAGTGTAAGTATGGAACCATCCAAGAGATTGTCAGGTTTTTGCAGAATCGGCAACACCACAGCCACAGGCTACAATGACATAAAGTTTGGATGAATGTCTGTTACTCAACCACACCAGAATGGCAAAAGACACCGAGAGTCTGGAATAGCACATAATTTGAGTTTTTATCCCAGGAACAAATTCCTGTTAGGAAGCGGAAACGGATTCGTTGTCCACGCGGGCGAAGTCGCCGCCTAAAACTGAGACGATTTTTGAAAGAATTTGTCCAGGAACGAGGCTATGGTAATTACGTATCATAAAGGAAAAATTCAACCAGCTAACTGCTTACCGCTGACAGCTGCGGTAAAATGATTTAGTACCAGGATGTTACATATAATATATTAATCACTTGAAACCTATCAAAGCGCGATGCAGGATCAGTAGCTTTGAAGTTTGTTCTTCAGCTTGGTTTTCAAGACGGTCAAATCCACCCAAATAAGCTCCGTGCACTTCACAGAAAACCTTCCAAAGGATCGCCAGAGGTGCTTAAAGAGCAGGAAAGGCAGCATGATAACTAACCTTTGTAGGTGTTCATAGGAGAGGTTAATCGTTAACTGTCAGGTTACTTGATGCTAGGTATCTTTCCAGATCCAAGATGTGGTGAAGGCCGCCGCCAGTGCGTCGGTGAAGATCATGTCCCAGAGAGGCCCGAGGATCAAATGGGTCCGTAGGACTTTCTACTGACCATCGAGGTTTAAAAGTTTGAAGATTATGTTAGATTGTAAGATATAATCGCGCATTAATATATATTTTTTTAATAAAGCTTTTCAGTGCTACATGGTGTTATTATTTATATTATTTACCAATCCCAGGTTTCATTTCAAATTTAAACATTCAACCATATTTTAAACAGCGCTTTCTAGACCCAAAGTAAGCTTAGCTTAACCAGCTTGTGTTATGAGTTCGAGGCATTCTAGATATAACATACTTTATTACTTCTTTTTGTAAATATTTACATAGGTATTATACATAGAAACACCCTGACCAATGCAAATAGACATATTCATACATACAAATATTTGCATTGAGCGGGACTCGAACCCGGGCCTCTGTAGTAGCAGTCGAATGCACTACCGCCTACGTCACAGTCTGTCCGAAAAGTGACATAAGTTGGGTATAAACGAAGTGCGCGGCTGAAAGCCATCGCTCTTAGTTACGAGTATGGTGCGAGAGTTACGATAACATGGTACAAATTCTTGTTATCTCTGTAACTTATGTTTAACAAAAATATAATTGATGTTATTCAGCAAATAAATCGCGATAGAATCCGTTAAGAATACTTTATCTACATTCAAATCGAAAAATTCGAATTACGAATTCAAAGACGATTTTATACATACGCACTTTATAAACGCATATACATAAAATTAAAAATAAAACTTATTAGTTTTATGATAAAAATATATAAAACAATATATAATATAAAACTCATTAGAGCACCGCTATCGTTTTTTATTTATTAAACTAGTCTAAGGTTTTAGGCTCAATATGAAAAAAGGCGCACGCATGCGCAGTTCGAACTGTGAAAAAAATGGCGCTTTTGTAACTAAATTTTTCCTATGAGTGAAGATAAAGTAGTGTATGAAACTGCATATAACTTAGGTATTAAAACACTCGAGTCAACCTATTATCGCTAAACAGACTCTCGTGTTTTAATACCCCTTCTTATATGACAGTTGCATAAACTACAATTATTTCAATGTGTGACATTCGCATAAACTTCTGACAGTATCAAAAAATGTCCTATTATAATGTCCTAATATAATAATTGGGCATGGATTATGTTCATCAGGAATATTTTATTTAGCTTATATTAGTTATGAACGATTACATAGTCGAAGATAATATACCAATAAGGGATTCTGCAGTGAGACGGGAATGGAAGGGTACGGGACGCAGAGACCAGATAATGAGTTAACGCATTCATTGCCTCCTTCATTTTTAGATATTGCTAACATTGGCCCAGATTGTTCAAATGACGCACATATGCGTCAGTGGCTTGGCTGGTGATTTTTGGGCGCGTATATGCGTCAGTGGTTACAATGTTGATCTGTTTAGGGGAGTAATACCTATATATATGAAACAAAGACGTTTTAATGAAGACCGGGAGCAACTGAAGAACGGGTGGACCTATTTTCATGATCTTTGATTTTTTAGATTTGTCTCCGCCTATACTGCACATATTGTTTTTTTTTTTGCTGTAATCCCCACGGTTACCCCACTGCTGGCGGACTCGAACCAACCTAAACCGCACGCCGTCTCGGGTCCCTATACCGGTGTACAAGGTTGCCAAATAAGGCAATTCCCTTGCTCTTCAGTTGACTCTAGGCCATTTACGGCTTTGAGATGACCCCCTCGGGATACTGTGCCTATACTAGCAATTAGGATAATTAAAAATATGAGACATTTACGAATATCAGCTGATAAGGTAGGTAGGAACGAAGTTTGCCGGCTCAGCCAGTATCTTTATGATAGCTAATACTTACGAGGTTCAAGAGCACATCCTCTTCTATCTATAGGTACTATATAAAATTTTAAATTAGTTGTGTCTGTACATTGCAGACATTAAAAAACCGGATGTCTGTAAAGTCGGTGTACTGACGATAGTTGAACGTGACAACGTCATAAGAATACTAACTATATGTATAGCAGCTGTCCACGCGGACGCATCGCTTGCACTTCAAGCCCAGAGCGAGGTAACGGCATACGAACGAGGTAACGCCGCATACGTCAGGTAACGGCATGTTACGTCATGTTTTTTCGTGCGTGCAGCCGGCTCATCGATTTATAAAACGTTGTCACGTCAAAAAAAACTTAACTGTCTCGATTGCGTCCGCGACTTGTACCTCGGAGTTTGAATGCAATTGGTTAAGTAGAACTGGAGATATGACCAAAAAGCGATAGCCGACCGTGCGGGTGGAGCCGCGTGCATCAGCTAGTCATTTTATATAGGTAGATTTTACATAGTCAGGCAAATAAAACGAATAAAATATTAAATAACATATTATTTATTATGTCTAATACAAATTCAATCATACCCCACAATGGTGCGGTACGGGGTACCTACCCGCTCGGTACGGTACCCATAAATACAACAGATCCTGATGACAATCATTATTATGATATTATTAATTAGTTTACTTGTTCTATGGAAACGTCAAACAACACCTTTTTGTCTCTTTCTCCCCTTTACAAAAAGTAATGAAGTTTCCTAAAGTAGTTGTCGGTTATATAGGTGTCGTTTCAGATTTCCATAGCGACGTAAGAACACGTGCGAGCGAGACACACGTACAGTCAGCATGTCCGTGTGTGTCGCGCGCACGCGGCATTAGTTTAACCCTACAGTATTTGGTACTTTGGCACGAGTCGATCACAGTTCAAGCGCAGACCTACTTCCTTCTGCGAGCCTGTGAACAAAATAAACTGGGTTAGTCTCGCATATACTCGACGACCTCAAGTCACAGGTCACGGGTTCGATTCCCGCATAGTGCAAATATGTCTATTTGCATTGGTCTGGGTGTTTCTATGTATAATATGTATTTATTTACAAAAAAAAGTATTCAAGTATGTTTTAGTTTGGGCCTAGATTTGTCCTAGAATATTTATTATATTTATGATTCATACTACATGGCGCTATCTGACCCAAACAAAGCATAGCTTGTAATATAGGTTCTAGAATATACATTTTTCGTAATCACAGATCATAATTGTGAATAGAAATGTTTTCTTCTCGGGGTTGAGAAGTCAGAAGACAGTAGCTCCTGTAATAGCAAAGTAAGATAATAAAAATGGATAGATATGGAAGGTGGACCCCGGGCTCCACGGCGAAATCTCGGTCACACAGGTCGTCAAAATATTGTAAAGAACTGCACCGTTATTACAACAAAATTATCTTTGGATTCTTTTCCAAAGATAAGATAAAAAGAAGAGGGTAGGCGAACTCACCACTTCTTTCCTGTCCTTGGACACGCAGAAGGAGCGCGCCGAGAAGGGGTCCACGTAACTGCATGTGCAGTCCTCCACCAGCGTTTGGTGCAGCAGGCGCTGCAGGATGGCAGCCGACGCTGTCTGGATGAACTGCTTCTGCTTCGCACCGTCCAGGTTGTGGAAGTTCGTGGACGAAAACACAATACCGTCCGTCTTAAAAGTGAAAACATAATGGTTAATTACTAAAATAGTTACTTGTAACGGCAAAGGGAAGCAATATTCGTGGTGTGGGTATATTACTGGTGTGGGTGTGGGTGTGGGTATGAAATACTGAACCGAAGACAGCTACACAAATTCAACTCACCTCTTCATAATAATCGCGGCAAACGTCGGGAGACTTCTCCAAAGAAGACCTTAGGTTCTCAGCGTCCTTACCAACCTTCTTGTCTCCCAGCAAGATGACGGCTTTGTCGGTGTATCCTATAACACAATAATAATGGTAAGTACTTGAATTTAGCATATGTTCTGAAAAAATACTGATTCGATTTAGTTGAAGATTATTCGATTAATTATTTTTTACTTTGAAGGTTTTAATACATCAAAACTTATCCTAGAAATTAATAAAAATAAACGGTACTTAAAATACTTCAAAGATAACTCGTAATCGATATCGCTATAGGTTATTTTATGCAATACATTCAACGAACCTAGAGTTAAAAACGGCAGTTTTCATAGCCGAATATAGGTAGCAATATTTTTTACTAACCGACAATCTGGTGGTAGTCCTTGCCACCTCCGACCTTGAGTAAGGGAGTAACTGCGATGACAGAATGAGTGTACGCTATGTTCTCAAACAACACTTTAGATGCCACAACCCAGAGTTCTTCCATCTACAAAGAAAAGGTTCTGTTGTAATGTAATATGTCCGTGGACGTTGACATGGCTTGTGGATTATGATTTTAACTGGTCAGGAGTTTTGTATCTAACTAGCAAACGTAGGAAGATATAAGTAGTATAAAATATACCACATTATACTGTGCAGTGAAATGTAGTTCATGACAAGTATATTTATCAAAACAAGAAAACAAGACTTGACAGTTTTGGTTTATTATGAGACTTATCTCTTCGTATATTAATCAACGTAATGATCTTTTGCTCACCAAGAAAAATGGACTGACGCATTCCTCTCCGGCGAGGTTAATAGCGTGCTTGACGGCGCCGGCGCGGAGCGGCAAGTCGAAGACTGAGTAATAAGCGACATCCACGTTGGTCATGCCTGAAAGAGAAGTCCATAATTTCAAATCATTTGTAAGAAGATAATCTCAATTTAAATCTTTACGCTTTCACGGCCGGCGTTGTATGTAGATTATACTGCTTCCGGGCTGTTTGGCCGTGGTCCATGTAGGGTGGAAGCAGTATATTCTATATATTCTCAATTGTTTTGATTTCCCAGGAAAGAGGTAAATATGTAATAATTTAGAGAGCATATTTTTACAGCTTTCAAAAATTTAACTTAAAGTTCAAACAACCTGTAATATGAAATAATATTAGATTCTTTTATTGATTAACGGTTAGGTTATAAGTATCATCACTTACCTAATTGAACGCTTATAGTATCATAGAGACCGGCAGCAAATGCAGCAAACTTCAACACGGGGTCCTCGCTGGGATCAATTTTATTCTTCAAGAAATCGTAACGGCTCTTGTCCTCAAATTGCACTTTGGGGCTCTTCAGTTTAACTGTAAGATAATTTGTTACAGTTCAATAAAACGAGTGCCATTTGTGACTAAAGTATTTCGTTCCGCTAAAGAAGGTTTAACAGAGCTGCAAACTTCACAGTCTATATTGTTTACCATCAGTGATAAAGGTAGCGATAGTTCTTCATCTGCCTTTGTCATAGAAAGTCGAACTAAGTATAAAGGTGAACTTACGGTCGGTATCATAAACAATAGGGTACGGGAACTTGGATGTGAGACCGACGAGGTAGACCTTGATATCATTGATGCGTTTGCTCTTGAGTCCGTCGACGACTTGTGAAACGAGGGGCACAACTAAGCTCTTGTAGCTCTTTTCGTTGATCTGTATGGAAGAGGCATAGTCAATAACTTCACTTGGGACGCTCGCTCTAGATATGCTAGTGTGATAAAGAACACTAGAAAGTATACTTTAAGGAAATTTACTTACAGTAGTGGTTTCGAAGACGACGATAATGTCAGCTTGTTTATTTGGAACCTTAAGTTCGTAGCTTTCACCAACATTTCTGGGTTTGTCAGCGTCGGTACACTTCACACAGACATCGGGAAGGACAGCTGGTAATAGTCCAGTGACTGCCAGTGCTGTGTATCCTCTTGCTAAGTCACAAGCAACATTAAGAGCTTCAGCGGAGTCACTCGAACAAGCATGGATGCAGGCTTGTCTAAAGAAAAAAAAAATGTTGTATATATATTCTACGAAATTCTATACAGCGCTTTCTAGACCCAAAGTAAGAATAAAGATAACCAAGTGGTTAAGTTATAACTCAACAATTAGTTTTAATTTTTGCCTGTAAGAAATTGCTTTTAGCGGTAAGGTCGCCATTGGTACATTATGTATTAATTGTGTATTCTATACATGTATATTTGATTGGTGTACAATAAAGTTTATTTGTATTCTATTCTTAAGTTTTGGTTTTTGGAAAGTACCTGAATGGAGCAATATCGAGGAACAAGCTTAATGGTCTCAAAGAAGATGAGCCTCCGAAAACTTTTTCACACGCTGGAGGCAGCGCCGCGTGATGCAATTGGTGGTGATTGTGTTCAGGTGTCTGTACTTGTGGGCAGCTGCGCGAAAGTCGGTAGGAGTTGCCAAACTCACTTTCTGACTCACATATCTGGCAAAGAATGTACAATTTATTACGGTTGATTTTCTTAATTTTAAGCATAATAACTCAGGCATTTTAAATTTGTAATCAACAATACATACCTTTCCATTGGGCAGTCTGAAATCATCATAAGGCTCATTGTTGCCATCTCCAAGGAGACCACGCAGTTTGCCGAGGTAGAAGCCGTTCACTTCGATGTAGCAAACCTTTAATTAAGAACAGAAATTCAACTTAGTAAAAAAACATCGTATTATATTTTAGAAACTTCGTTTCATTGCTATTGTCCGGATTTCGAGAGCTTTCGAGAATTTCAGATATTTGTACCTCAAGTTTGCCGGTACAGAAGACCATGATTCCGTAGAGTGAGCCAAGTCCAATGCGTCCGTTAGCCTGGCGGAAAGCAAACGAGTCCTTCTCAATGACCGGGTATTTGCGGTTGGCGCCATTCAAGGTACACTGAAAGCATCAAAATATAGTATGAAAATCAAATCCTGAGATGTTTTAGTACGTTGTGGAAAAAATTAGAATTAAATCAAGCAAAATACCATACCATAATATGTATCTTGCGTTTCTTAAGTTATGACTTGCAATTATAAAAGTTCCGGATTGAATACTACCTGGGATTACAAACCGAAAAACCGGATCCGGTAATCCAGCAGATCCGGTATTAATATACTTATACCTACCGCATCCGGTACCAGTATAAAACCGAAAATATAAATTCTAATTTATATTTTGGCGAAATACTTTAAGCGCAGACATCTAAAGAGTGTTTTTTTCCATTTCAAAAATTGATTCCAAAAGCGAGCATGATGTCTGCTTTCTATATTTAGGGTTCCGTACACAAAGGGTAAACCGTGGGACCCTATTACTAAGACTCCGCTGTCCGTCCGTCCGTGTACGTCTGTCCGTCTGTTTGTCCGTTTGTTACCAAGCTGTATCTCATGAACCGTGATAGTTTGACAGTTGAAAATTCATATATGTGTTTTTGTTGCTGCTATAAAAAATACTAAAAACCGGAATAAAATAAGTTTTTAGGGAGGCTCCCATACACGGGCTTTTTTTTTTGCTTCTTTTTGCTCGATATTGATAACGGCAAATGGTATACGCTTGAAATATTCACAGAACATTTAGTTACTAGCTGTCCCCCGCGGCTTCACCCGTGACATACTTATATCCCGCCCCACACTTATTCAACCCATACTTACATCCTTGTAATTTATTAATTGTAGAATAATATGTGGCAATTTTCCCAATTTATTGACATAAATGATTACTGCTATGCTACCCTGGATAGTAGCGTGATGATATATAGTCTATAGCTTTCCTTGATAAGTAGGCTATCCAACACAAAAATAATTTGTCAATTCGAACCAGTAGTTCCTAAGATTAGCGCGTTCATCCAAACAAACAAACTCTTCAGCTTTATAATATAACAGAAGCACAGCGCGGTACGCTACAGTATCAAAGCAGATCACAATTATAGACATATTCATTTTCAAAATAAGTAATTAAATTCAAATGAAACTAATATTTAAGGGGGCTCAAATACAACCAAACGTGGTTAGTACGGAACCCTTCGTGCGTGAGTCCGACACTTTTCTCTATTTGTCATAATAAAGTTGATTTCGTTTATACCTTTTTTTATTTTTCGTGTGGGCGGTTATGTCGGGCTTGAACCGACTAAAATCGCACGCCATCTCGGGTCTTAAAACGCCGGGTGTAAGGTTACCCATAGAGCATATCCCTCGCACCCCGACTGACCCTGGGCCATCTCCGGTTTCGAGATGGCCCCCTAGGGTTTGGGAACCACGGTATCCCCGTCTTGCCCCGGTTTGGGGGAGGGGCCTGCGCTCATGGAGGACGGAGGTCGTTAAGCGGATTTCGTTTATACCTATCGTTTTTTTACACTTCATTAACGGTCCAGGTTGGAACGCAATAAGAAAGTTGATTGAATGCATGACGCCAGATTGCAACCCCAATACCCGGTACACCATTGACGTGAAACCACTCGACAAGAAATTGTGTTTGCCATAATAGTTACAATATAAGAATACTGATATTACCGCTCCGTTATCCTTCAGTTCAAGAACGGCACCGCTCTTGTCTTCCAGTATGAGGGCCTTGGGTGCACCGTCGACCAACTGCAGTACCAGGGTGAAGTTTCTGTCAACGTGGTCATGAGCAAGGACGTAGCGGCAGTTGCCTGGGAAGGTCAGGTGGCGTCCATCGAAGGTGAAGATGTGTTGTCCATTCACTACTACAGCGCGGACTGGAGAAGAACATATTATTGAGATACTGTTACTATTCGCTTTTACTAGACTAGTCCTTGTAGCCTAATTTCATTTCTTAGATAATCTCAAACTACTGTTAGTTACTGCGAGTTCATTCGGTCAAAGTCATTAAATCAAAATGTTTACAGTATTCGCAAATCTTTTGATAGTGATAGAATCAGGTCGACCGCGGCAATACCGCTCTCGTGTGTAATGCTGTGTTTAGTAGCTGTATGCCGGCAGCTATTCTATTTTCTGTGCTCTTACCCATTTCTTCCTCATCTTACCCCTTCTCTATCTCTCTCCTTTTATTACACTCTTCAGGAATTAATCGTTGAAACTACACACAATAATAATATGGTAATTTTATCAATTTCTAATTAATTATAAAAGTAAGATATTTAAAATTTAGTGTTTAAAAATATACAAGTCGAAGAATCTGATAAATCGAAATTAATGTTATAATTTCCTACAAAATTAGAATGTTAAGAAAGCTTACGTTTAGCCGGCACCTCGTCGAAAGGATTCAAACTTCTGGGTCTATAAGCCTTGATCGCCGCGATCGCGTCTGGAACATCTCCTTGCAGCAGCTGACTGAGGAAGCTTACAGATGCAGAGCCTCCGAACACCGGGGTTGAGTAGAAGCTATCAGGGGTGAACGATATCTAAAAACAACTTTTGTTATAAGATTTTGGTCCAACTATCTTTGGTCAATATTTTCAATCAAAATATTATGTTACTAAATGATTTTGTTGTTATTTACTGCAATAAAGTGTACCTATAATTGGTTAGCGAGTTGCGTATATTGAAATAAAACTATTTTTAATGGATTCTATCGCGATTTATTTGATATTACTTTATATTTTACATTGATCCCGACGTTTCGGTTGCTTTTCAGCAGCCTTAGGGGGGGAGGGGGGAGACTCCGTAAAAATAGTTATATTTCAATGTGTGATATTCGCGTAAACTTCCGACAATATCATGTAGTTGCGTATATATTATTATACCGCAAACTTGCACAAAAAATGTGGCCTCAACAAACGCAGTGTATGTGCAGACCAGTGTAGGCTCAAAATTAGAAAGATTTCACGTAAGTGTTTGTGCACTAACCGGGTTGAAACCACCATAGTTGGCGGATACCCCGTACTGTCCAAGCTCGTTGCGAATAAATTGGATCACAGAAGTAATGGCTGGCGCCAATTTCCTATAAATATCCCGAAGTTCTTTTTCATCGTCGCACTGCTCGTGTTTGAGTTTCTAGAAAAATAAAGTAAAATATAAATAAAACTTGATTTGGGGTGAAAATAAGAGTAAAAAAACCTGTAGTGGACAGATACTGTTGCTGTTAAGTACTTACTTTGTAGTTGTATTTGAAGATAGCATCAAAGAAGTCTCGGAGTTCTTGTGTAGGCAGCAGACCACTTAGAGTACCATAGACATCCTGTAAAATAGCCAGCCCTTGTTCTGGCACAGCTAACTCTTGATACTAAAGAAATAAAAAAAATAGGTAATTTTAGTAACATGAAAGTTGGATTTCCTGAACAGTGGAAGTCTAATAATTAGAAGGTTTAGTGCGCGTTTTACATCCGTTATTTCGACAATTTTTTGATCTGGCAGAAAATTGTGGTCAGTAGTACTGAACCAGGGCTGAATACCAATAGGATATTTATGTAATTCCAGCTCTGGTTCAACAAATGCATGAAAATTTATATTTTCAGACTAACAGTAAAGTCAAGTATTTTTGAAAAATTTATTTACTCGTTATATGTGTACTGATGATGTAGAGAAGCATCCGTGTAGATGACTGAGACTTAGACAGTATGTAGTATGTATGGTATGTATCTATGAATCCTCAAATGTCTAAAACCGTTCAAACAATTTATAATGGTCAAAAGGGCGGCGACAGACGCATAGTGTACCATAGATGCTGTATGCAGTTTTAATTAAATATAATAATTAAAATATAAGTAATAATTGAATAGCATAAAATTGTTAGATTTATAATAAACTAGCTGTTACCCGCGACTTCATCTCTAAATTGTGAATCTAAACCATCCTCGAATCCCCTTGAACTCACACAAAAAATTTCATCAAAATCGGTCCAGCCGTCTAGGAGGAGTTCAGTGACATACACACGCACACAAGAAATACCTATATATATAAAGATATATATACAAAGTTGAGCTTTACTTGTCACGAGTTTTAGTAATGTAATCTTATACCTAAATGCGTTATTTAGTAAGCTTACCTTCTCTTTGATTGCAGTAATGAATGGCAATTCTTTGATCTGTTCGCTGATTTCCTGGTAAGCTTGGTTCCAGCGGCTGCGGAACTCCCTCAATTGAACTACTAGTAGTCGGGTCAGGTCTAGTAAAAAAAAGATTGATTATTACTTTGTACAGGACTGTAAACCTTACCGACTGCAAAACTGTCCTAGACATGGACTTAATTTATCCAATAGTCATATGTATGTACCTTTGAAAATATTAGTGAGCGCCGTAGTGAGTTCCTCGAATTGAGGCTTATTCTTCTCGTAGAAATCTTGTACAAGGCCAGCAAAGTGTGCGATCACAGATATAATACCATCCGAATACTCCTTGAGGACAGCAGCGATGGTAGCCTCAAGCTCTTTAAGTTGGGGTTCGATCTGTAAAATGAATTATATGACTGCTATAAGGATAACTAGTAATAATTAAAAAAACAGATTTTCAAGTTTGTGAAAATTCATATGGACGTGTATGTGACCAGTAAGTGACCAAACATTATCCACTATATTTATGTTATAGCAATCATGCATGCAAAATATGATCAGTCTGCTTATATTTACAGCAAAATAGTGAAATAGCGTAAATGTAGTTATTGCCAACTAACCTGCTTCTCATATATCGTTAAGGCCTTCTTAGCGGTCTCAATGTAGACCTGCTTGACCTGTTCTACGAAGGGCTTGAGACCCTGGATGACCTCGTCGATTATCTTAGCTACATATTTGGTGATATCGTGGCTATAACAAAAAGGATTGCATATAATAAGCTAGTAATTTAATAAACAGTATAGTTGTAGTAATTATGCCAGTTTGCTTATACAAACATAATTACTACAAGATGGTGTTATTTAGTTGAATATTTGCCCAATTTTAATGTACAACTTTAAGGTGGAAGAAAGATTTTGTAGTGATTTGAAATTGTTATTGTCCTCATTTTATCACTGATCCCCCTGAATTGGTCCCTCCAATTAGCAGCTAATAACCAGATTTTCAGTTTTTACAAGTTATATCAAAAGCCATTATTGAAATTATTAGCTGATCCCCGTGGCTCCGCCCGCGCTGAGGTTCTTTAGTCATATCTCCGGTTCTACTTAACCAATTGCAATCAAACATGCGGCAGATTTTAAGTCTGATTAAGACCTTTTTAATAGATAAAACTACATCATCATACAACGAATCTGTGATGTATCGTCACAGAATCGTTCATTTAACATAATCCAAGTATTTTAAATCTTTATTTAATATCTGCATTATAACAATTTATTTACAATTTTATAATAGTATAAATACTCACAGAGATTGAGAGATCTCCTGAAGGGTCTTGTCATCAATAACTTCACGGTAGAATTTATCAAAATCTTCACTGTAGGTCGTTTCTAAGTTCTTAAGGGTAGGCTCAATGCGTTTCAACAGTGCTTTGAAGTCGTTGTTGGCTTTGTTAAAGAGGTTCTTAATACGAGTTTCCAGATTGTCTAGGTCCTTCTTCAGAGCATTCTAGTAAAATCAAAATCTTAAGTTAAAATACTCGTAATGAAACAAATTCCTCACAATTATTCATATTGAAGCATCTGTAGCTTAATGGTTAATAGTCAATCTTACGATCGAGAGATCCTGGGTTCGACGTCTGGCCATTATACTACCGACCTGAATCCACTAACACAAGCAGTTTAGTTTAGCTGGAGGGGTTAGGGGTAGTACTAGGAATTTTGGTTACTAATATTCTTCGAAAACAAAAATTGGCAATAGACAAATACTTTTGTTTGCTTATTTTCTAATACTTATTTTTTTTTGGAAGCATAAAAACTGATTTAAGTAGTTGAGTTTAAGAACTTACCAGGAAGTATTCAAAGTTTTTCACAGAAGATCCATAGTCGCTCTTAATGAAATCGTCGTCAATGAATAGAGCTCCGTGAATGATGTTCTTTTTCTCTCCTCCTAAAACGATGTCTGCGCTGAAGTCCACGCGTTTCTCAGGTTGGATGTTACCCACGACGGACAGTTTGCGGCCAGCTTCATCTGTTGAGAAGTTGAAGGTCATTTGGACTGCTCAGTTCACATTTATTTCAATTGAACTGATGTTAGACTAATTGAATCAGATACAGAAAATTATGACTACAAAATTATTAATTACGACAAAATGACTTGGTTTCGATTTTCCTACATTTTAGTGCTGCATTTCACAGAACACTTCAAAGTAATCACCGCTATAACCTGTAGTAAACTCGAAGTACTGGTAATCCTTGGCGATGGCTGTCACCTGGACGGGCTTGCCTTCTAGCAAGCAGAACTTCAGCTCACCCTTCTGCAAGTTATCTTTGACAATAGCTGTGCCTTCGACATCAATCACCTTGACGAGTGGAGTGTTAATCTAGATGGAGAAAAGTGAAATTAGAATTTGGATTTCAAAAAAGGTTAAAAAAACTTCTAATGAAACAGAAGGGCGAAATCAGAGATAGTTGAATTCTAGCAGCTAGCGGTGAAATTAGTTGACATTTTGGTAGAAATTACAATAGTTATTTTAGCTCAATAAAAATGTGAAGACTTACCAAGAACTTTACGTGAGTGGGTGATCCTTCAAACAAAATCTTGGCTTCGCGATCCTGTAGAAATTAATATTTATATCAACAAAAAAAAATTGGTATTAGACAGGTTTTTTATAAAGACTTTTATGAACTTACAGCTCCTAGGACAGGGTGTGAGACGGAAGTGGAAGTCTCGATCTTGATACTATTTGGAGCAGGCAGATGCACATTACTGCGGAATTTGACTGTGGCTTCCTATGTAAAACATATTATTTTAAGATATCTATGTGGAAAGAAACATATTACTAAGATCTAAAGGCATGCATTGTTTTTAGAATCAAAAACCATAACAAAAAATTACTAATTATAAGTAAAACATACCTTGCTCAGTTTAGGATGGTTGAATCCAAATTCGGCAACAGCAGACTGTTTCTTATCATTAGCAATATCCACGTCAACCAAAAATCGAGCGGAGGTCTTGTGACCCTGCTTGTTCTTATCCATGTCGAGGCTGATGTCACCTCGGATTGGGAAAGGTAAGCCTTTGTCGGTGGGGTAAGTAACAACCGATTCGAGGGCTAAGATACGGTGAGGTAGATGGACGGTGATTCCGGATTTAGCATCTGTAAAATATTTTTTGTTATATATTGATTCAAATTTTTGACAATAATTTATGCACGTATCAATCGTGAATTTTTCAAAACAAACGACCAAAATCCAATAAATTTAGGCAATATGACCAAGCAATAACACGCAGCCACAATTTTTCAGTCAAAATGATTTTGTATTTATCCTAACTAAATATTTGGTATATTAAGAGTAACTTTTCCATGGCTCAAAACGCAATCAATAACACTTACTTCCAACTTCAGGCGTATTGTAGATCTGGAGATGGTACTTCTTGACATCTTTATTAACATGCAGGTCCAATGTGTACTGCGGCAGCTTCTTATCAGAAACTTCATCCTTGATATTCAAGCCAAATTCAGGTGCGATGCCAAGTTTGCGCAGATCAAAGTTGGCATTCACGGTGTTCACAATTGTTCCAGATTCTGAAAAAATTTTTTTTATCAACAAATCATATGTAATTCAGATTCGTTTACCTAGGTAGAATTTAGCAGAGCGTATCTCTACTTTCCTTTCACCAGAATCATGGTCACAAAAAGAAAGAAATATACACAGTGCCTCACGATATAATACTCGTACAGTCTTAGTCACTGGCTGCCTGTGAACACGGCTAGTGCAATCTGGTGGGTATGTACAATTAAAATAAGTAGTATAATAATAACAAAGACAGATATGACGACACCCGGATATCCACTTTGGTGAAAAAGATCCGTGTCATATTTAGTACTTACTAGACAAATCAATCTTGGAAATGAATTCAGCATGGGCGCATTCCTTTTTCTGCTCGCAGTATAGGTAAGAGTTTTTGTACTCCAGGTTGGTTACTCTAGTTTCAGCGACATAGGTGCGATCTCCGATTGCCATGTCGAAAAAGGTCTGGTAATAGAAAATTTAAGAGATTAATTTAAGAGAGTAATTTTAAAAACTTAAACTTAAAACTTAGGTATAGGCTATAGTTGGGGTGCGACTGGTCGGATCACCTCCAAGTTTGGTGCACCCTGGGCAACGTGGGCGATGACGCATCATTGATTGCTCCTCTGGAGTAGCTAGCGTCAACGTCAACGGCCAAGAGTCTGACCAACCGGCCCTTATCAGGGCCAGCTGACCCCATTGCACGAGGGGGTCGGGGTATGGCGGGCCGCGGGGGGCGTGGTCGCTCCAGGTATCCCTCTGCTGTTATCAGAGGGGACACTGCGAATGGCCCAGGGTCAGTCGGAGTGCGAGGGATATGCTCTATGGGTAACCTTACACCCCGGCGTCTGTAGACCCGAGACGGTGTGCGGTTTTAGTCAGTTCAAGCCCGACATAACCGCCCCCGCTGGCCGGCGAGGGGGGGGGGGTATCCGAAGGGATTTCCGCACAAAAAAAAAAAGGTATAGGCTATAGTTGTATTGATAATTATAATTCACAGCTCACCTCAATACCCTTCTCGTTGCCTTCGCTTAAAATAGTTCGGATGTATTTGAAGTTTGCAGATTTTTGTTCCTCTAGAACCGTAACGGCACCAGAACCCTCAATGATCGACTTGGAATCTTCTTGTTTGGTTATGAAGGATGTGCTAGAGAAGAATTTTTTTACCAAGTGTTAATATCAAAAGTTAAGTTTTACTACTGAATGAAGTACGTGTAACTAAACTGAGCTTCCACGTTTTACTTTATAAAATTCATTGAGTATATATGCTAACGCAGTTAAGATTGAATTCAAAGCGATTGATTCTAATCGTAGGTATTTCGATTTGTGACAGTTATTCAATGTAGCCGTCTTTCTTAATAATAATAAATTGAGAAAAACATCATCACCGACCGATACATTAGTTAAAACTACTTGCTGACAATACAACAATATTTACCGAAATCATAATTCGTAATAAAAATATGCAAGTATTGAAGAATAATAGAAAATTGATCTTATTTTGAAAATAGAAACAGCACAGATTTCTTATAATTAATACAATAAACTATTTTACTACCGAGAGTACTGGAGAATAAAAGTTGATCAGTTTTATGTAAACATATATGAAAAACATAAGATTGTTAAAATATCAGCTTCAGAAAATACAAAACATGGTAATCTCACCTTCCACTGAGAACATTCTTGTTGTCATTAGTAGCTTGGAATTCCAGCCTCTTGCCGTTTCCAGCATCCTTACTGGCAATCTGTACAACGTAGTTCTTCCAGCCAAGCTTGTCGCAGTTTGCAACCGTTTTGAGAGCAATGTTATCTTTCTGGACATTGGCCTCGCTATATATGTCCAAGGACAGTTCGTTAATGTTTTCAATCTTGAGTTCCACTTTACCCTGCGTTGAGCTGAGGGAGTTGCCTTTCACGAAGAACCTGCAATAAGGTTTTTAATGAATTGATACTACTGTATTTTTTATTGCTATCTATGTTAGTTAGAGCAATTAGGTTACTAGTAATCAATGCTTTAAACTTCAAATGATAAATTTTATCCCTTAGTTACTTTTTGTTCACTCACCTACTAGACTTGGGATTCTCAGGGCTGGAGTATTTGACGTCAATCACGGGGTTGGACTTAGAGAAGACAATGTTGGACTCTGACTTATAGACTCGACCATCAACGTCGATCTTCACATCTGAGATGTAGGTATCAGGAGTTGGGTTCTAAAATACAGTAAACTCAATTAGGTTTTCAAAGTATTCTAGAAACAGTTAAAAAAACAAATATAATTTTGAAAAAAAAAAGAACTATTGCTTCGAATTATTTCTCTTTCTTTACCTTGGAGTGCACGGCGAACTCAAGTTTTTTGAATTTTTCCGCATTAGGAGCGTTGGCCTTTAAACTGAATTTGTTATCTCTTGGAGCCACTGACGCCTCCGTCACGATACTGGCAGTTTTGCCCTTTCCGTATTTTGCCTTTAACTCTACGTGGTTGTCAATCTTGTCATCTAAACATAAAAAAGAAGAAAATACGTAGAATTACCGTGTTCACAAGTCGTTACATAACTAGTGTAATTAAAAAATCCGTTCCCGCAGGAGGAACGCACAGGTAGATTTCGTGAAGCAATTAATATTATTTTATATAGAGAACTACGGACTTTAAACAGTTTAATTTTTAGGTAGATTTCGATGAAATCGATCTACCTATTGGTTTCTTGACTACTGTCGAATTTAAAAAAAAATTCTTCATAGGAGGTCTAGTTATGACCCCCTGAGTCCGAAATGACCACCGGTCAAAAAGTTTATATATATATATATATGTATGTATGGTTCCACTTCCCAAAATTTGCGGCACTCTCACGGTCGCATTTTTCCCCCGATCGCTTTCAAACTGCGGTCAAAAATTGCTTGGGTGTAAACTTAGTTTAAGTTCGTGAACGGGTGGAATCCGGCTTAAGGGGACGGTAGGGCCTTAATTTTTGTGAAATCAGTTTTTCCTCAAAATTTCACGTTCCATGAAAGATATTCGAACCGTTCTAATTTTATCCCATAGTATACATGAATACCAACAACTTTTAATTATAAACCTATAAGATTAAAACTTTAACTAAAAGTGGAGGGGGGGAAAACCAAAAATTTTCAGGAAAAAAATCATAACTTCTAACCGGTGAACATTCTTGACGTCGGAAACATTTTTAATCGATAGGCCATTTTTAAGTCTAAAATAAATGTCTGAAAAGTTTTTCGCTAAAAGTTACCGTTTTCGTTTACGTTCTCTATATAAAATAATATTAATTGCTTCACGAAATCTACCTGTGCGTTCCCCCTGCGGGAACGGATTTTTTTTCTCGACAACGGTAACTTTTAGCGAAAAACTTTTCAAACATTTATTTTAGACTTAATAATGGCCTATCGATTAAAAATGTTTCCCACAGCAAGAATGTTCACCGGTTAGAAGTTATGATTTTTTTCCCGAAAAATTTTGATTTTTCCCCCTCCACTTTTAGTTAAAGTTTTAATCTTATAGGTTTATAATTAAAAGTTGTTGGTATTCATGTATACTATGGGATAAAATTAGAATTGTTCGAATATCTTTTATGGAACGTGAAATTTTGAGGAAAAACTGTGTTCACAAAACGTCAGGCCCTACCGTCCCCTTAGGCCGGATTCCACCCGTTCGCGAACTTAAACTAAGTTTACACCCAAGCAATTTTTGACCGCAGTTTGAAAGCGATCGGGGCAAAAATGCGACCGTGAGAGTGCCGCAAATTTTGGGAAGTGGAACCATACATACATATATATATAAAAATAAACTTTTTGACCAGTGGTCATTTCGGACTCAGGGAGTCATAACTAGACCTTCTATGAAGATTTTTTTTTTTAATTCGACAGTGGTCAAGAAACCAATAGGTAGATCGATTTCATCGAAATCTACCTAAAAGGCCTACTAGGAACTACTGTTGGGAAATTTATATCCCTACTATCAGTTGTATGCACCACATTTCGGAACTATAGAGTGTATTACCCGGAAATTCACCACAGCTCGTAGTCACAGATACAGCTTGCTTCATCAGCTTGCTTACCTTAGCATCTTGCTTATATTCCAAAGTCAATTCGTAAATACGATATTCCTTTATTAGGTACGTTTTTTTTCAGTATTGTTTTAATTTTGCCATTGTTTTATCTCAATGGGTTGGAATCTTATAATAAGCTATTCGAGTATTGTAAAAAATCCAAGTAACAATACTGCTTATATACAAACTTAAATTATAAAACTTTGAGGACTGGCAACTTTTTAAAATTTGAACGCAATAAAGTTGATATTTAGATTTCATAAAGACATTGATATAGTTTGCACTATTTCAAATAACTGATTTACCACATAATCAACCGTCGGTAGCTTAGTGGTTAAGTAGTCGACCCTACGATCGAGAGGTCCCGGGTTCAAATCCTGTCCGTTACCCACTCCTAACACAAGCAACTAAGCTTAGCTGTAGGGGTTAGGGGGAATATTAGTAATTTCGGTTACTAATATTCTTATTGCAAAAAAGTCAAGTATATCTTAATATACTTACTATTCTGGTTGTTCTTGTACTTAATATCTAATACAACAGGGTCCACATGTGGCACCAAGAACTTCACAGTACCGTAGCCGGTCTCAGGGCCGGACTTAGCATTGGCATCAATTTTGTAGACATCAGCATTTATTTGTACCTGTTCCACGATGGTGTACTGTAAAAAAAACAGTTTTTGGTTCAAGAGCCTCATCCTGTTTAAATTATTGTAAAGTCCGTACAACTCCACTGCCAGAAGCCACACAGATGAAAATCACTTCTAAAGTAAGAAATATGAGTAAAAAGTTACTTACAATGAAGTAGAAGAGTAAAACAAATACAAATGTAAAGGTAAATATCATAGGTATGGTTATGGTCCAGAAAAACAACAAAAAAAGTGAAAAATACTACATTAAAAAAGCTTATAAATATATAATTACCTCAGCTTCGTCCGAGTTCTCAGGTAGCAAGTACAGTACCGTACCGGCCCATTTCAGGTCGTGAGCTTTTTCAAAAGGCAGCCTTATGGATAGGGAAGAGTCATCAAAGAACCTAATAAAGACATGAATATGTTTATGTCCTTAATTACAAATAATTTTGAAGTTATTTATTAAAACAAAAAGGAAAATAAATCAAAAGGTATTATAATATTGTCATAATATAGGTATTTAAACTATCATGGTCACTAACATAAGTATTAGAGTTAACGGGAACAGTGCCGAAATATCGGACATTCTTAGAAACACATGGTAAATATCCCGTTAACATAACATAAACTCACGCCTATATCCCCGAAGGGGTAGGCAGAGGTGCTAGCACCCACGTTTCGCCAGTTTATGTTTTAGGTCCCAATGTAATAGGTGGCGAGCCTATTGCCATTAACTGGGCACTTATAAACCTGCGATAAATACACACATAACTTCGAAAAGCATCGAAAAGTCATTGGTGTGTGCCATGGTAATACCTTTTTTTTTTTTTTTTTTTTTTTTCGTGCGGAAATCCCTTCGGATACCCCCCCGCGTGCCAGCGGGGGCGGTTATGTCGGGCTTGAACCGACTAAAACCGCACGCCGTCTCGGGTCTACAGACGCCGGGGTGTAAGGTTGCCCATAGAGCATATCCCTCGCACCCCGACTGCCATGGTAATACCTGGGATCGAAACCGAGACCTCGTCTCAGCAGTCCTTTACCCATACCACTAGGCTACCGCGGTTAACTCTAATACTAATATTGTCATATTCCTCAATAAAGCTTTATTTTTTAATATTTTCAAAACGTTACAGAATTTTGATATTTTATGTTACTTTATGTTTTGATTAAGCGTCCGCAGCGACCATAGAACCAATGTTTGACCATACAACAACTTGGCTGCGTGGTAGTTGGCCGCCATTGTGAAAATACCTTTAGGTCAGCAAAAGGTATAAACGCAAGGCAAGGAGGACTATATAAGATACTTGTATATATATAGATACTAAAAACAAATCAAAATATTATCATCTATCATGACAGAATCGCAAATGATGTTTTCAAAAAGACCACTTACTTCTTTTCACCCTGTTCGAGTAAGTTGACTTTATAGACTTCATCAAATTCGAAGCCGATATCGTCACCGTAGCTGGCCTTCAGATGGTACTTATCATCCCGGGAAGATATTGATTCTGGTTCGATGATGTAGCCGGATATAGATACCGGTTTGGGTATAAAGTTTCCATTGAGATCGATCTGGTAATGAATTATGACGATTAGTTAAGTTTTTAGTGATTTTTTACAATAATATTGTTCTTGAATACTTTTTCGAGTGAGTAAGTTAGTTGTTGAAAATATAGTAGTCTTTTCGATTCTCGTACGAAAAGTCAACTAATCAAGTCAATAAAATACTGAATTAAGTTGTAGTTTCCTAAGAGGCACCCACCCCACTAGTAAGGTCTTCTTCATCCATTTTGGTTGCACCCAAAGTTTTATTTAAGAAGTTGTAACTTTTGCTATCCCCAGCAAAAAAAAATTGATTCTTTATTTTTTTACCACAGAATTCGTTTAAATTATACGCACAATATTCAAAAATTTTACTGCCCGAACAAACAGATTCCAAATCTAGTGACTCTGAATGAGTTGGGTGGGTTCCATGTTTTCCATGAAACGACTGCTATCTGACGTCCACAACCCGTTAGCGATATCGAAGTCCTGTAGTTAGACCAGTTAGTGGTGGAATTTTTAAGGGCTTCAGTTACCCGTAACGACTGCCATAGATCTAAGTATGGCAATTGACGTACTCTCCGAGGCACGACGGGCTCTTTATGTGTTAAGTAAGAATGGTCAACCATCGTAAGACTGACCTGGCCAGTGACTCGGTCACCACTTAGCCGCGAGCCCCTCTAAAAATAAGCCAGTGTATTATTGAATCCTTTATGGCCCGTGGTCTACCTGGATGAGCTGGTTTTTCACTTTCGTATCTTACTTATAGACTTTTAAAGTGTAAGAACACAACATGCAATAGTATTGTGTTAAACCTTAGTTCTAAAATTTACCTTTCCTTCAAACTTGAATTTGTCACCTTCCGGGGTATTCTTGAAAGTAAAGGTGTTTAACAAATTCTTTCCAACTTTCAATTTCAGTTCTATTTGTCCTTCATAATTGAATATTTGCTTCTCCCAATTGGTATTCACAATTTTGCCTTTGTAGCTTAAGACAGTGTCTACTCCTCCACGTTTCTCAGCGTCAGAAAATTCAACTTCAGCATGGCCATTGTACGTCTTCAAATGAAGAAATATTTTCATGAGACTAATTAAATGCAAAACTTTTTAACTTTCAGTTTGAATATTTTTTACTATGTCTACTACTTATAAACTAGTTTTATTACAATTCTGGCTTGCTTTACTTGGCGGTAAGAATAAGGCAGCATGAATATATGCATATATAAATCACCAGATGCATGTTCAATTATTTTGCTGTCATCATTTTTTTTGGATCAAAACGAGAATTCGTTTAAAAACAAAATAATCAGGTAATTTTGATTTTGAAATTATATATTTTAAGTAAATAATTATTTTGCAACTTACGCCTTTGTTTTCTGTGATATCGCGATTCACCTTCAGAGTGAGACACCTATCATCGGGTAGCACCAGTTCCGCAAGACCGTTAATTTTACCAGTTTTATCGAATACTCCATCTTGGCGTACGTTGAATTCGAACTTCCTGTTGCTATACACCAGTTTGTTCCTATGAAAGAAATGTAATTTACTTTATTATGTCTTGTGTGGTCTTTTAAACAATAGTGTAGTCTAACTAGGTCTAGTAAACAGTGTTACTATTACTTGCTATAACAAATTAACAAAATGTGGTGGTATAGGAGTCAAGTATAGGCAGAAATAAATGTCTTGAGCACAGATATGCTTTAGCTGGTGACCGTCGTGACCCACAAGTACAGGTCAGAGTAAAAAATGAACTTAATAGCTTAATGTGCTGCATAGATCATTTGTTAGTAAAATAAAAAATTATCACAACTTACTTAGAATCAAGTTGTTTCTCAGTCTTTTTTGTCGACGTACTGAAGTGCAACTTATCGTTATTGTCCTTTTCGTAATTAAAGTACACGTCTACCTCTGCACCATAACTCGGGGCTTTTGATGTGAATTTAAAGTCACCCTTAACCTTGCGTTGAGACTGAAAAGAAAACTTACTTATGAACACGCGGTTGCTAACAATAATATAACAATAATACGGAACTCGCGAACCACTTTAGAAATTACAATGAAGCAACAAGTGGTTGTAATAGTTGCTGGATTCGGAAATTTTATCAATACATTCATAAATTGGATCAATACATTCATAAATCTGATCAAAACCATCAGATATTTCACATTTAGAATTTGAAATTCACTTAAAATTTAAACACAGCGCAAGCGCAATAGAAACCAACCTGTTTGAAATCCACAATGATAACACCGTTGCCATTATTGTCAGTTACTTTATAGTGGCCGTTTGCAGCAATGGTGTTCTTAACGACCAGTTTGAGTTGTCCATCACCACGTGTACCTTTGACCAGGAAGTCGAGCAGCTCATCGTTGGAGTCTTTAACTTTGGCGTGCGAGGAGAATAGATTGGGGTTCTCAATTTGGCCAATGTTGAAACTATAGAAATATAATTTATAATTATTTTTGTGTTTATTCATATTATTTGTTGGGTCATAAAGACCTCAAAAAAGGTTCAGAATACACCTACCTTTTCCGAATAACCTATCTTTTTGATGACATTACATCTAACAGCTTGTATGACTAGGTGAAAAGTAGTTTTGACATTTTTTTAATTTGTTATGCTCTAATAATGGTCTCTCGTCGAATTCAGCTCGGATGGGCAGCGTTCGGGAAGCTCCGGCATATATTCGCGTCCTAAATACCTCAATGTCTCAAGACGAAAGTATTTGACCAGTATGTGTTGCCAGTTATGACATATGGAAGCGAGACGTGGTCCTTTACTATGGGTCTCATAAGAAGGCTCAAGGTCACCCAGCGAGCAATGGAGAGAGCGAGCAATGCTCGGTATTTCCCTGCGCGATCGAATCAGAAATGATGAGATCCGCAGGAGAACTAAAACAACCGACATCGCTCGAAGGATTGCATCGTTGAAGTGGCAGTGGGCGGGGCACATAGCGCGGAGAACCGATGATCGCTGGGGCGGAAAGGTTCTCGAATGGCGACCGCGTACCGGACGACGTTCCGTGGGCAGGCCCCATACAAGGTGGACCGACGATCTAGCCAAGGTCGCGGGAAGCCGCTGGATGCGGGCAGCGCAGGACCGATCGTTGTGGAGATCCTTGGGGAAGGCCTATGCCCAGCAGTGGGCGTCGTTTGGCTGACTCGATGAATAATGGAAATTTGGTAATGGTAACCACGATACATTTTTTACACATACATAAACATATACAACGAGCTGTAGACCTAGATCTGGGTTTTAATTTTTTTTTGCGGAACTTCAATTTTATTTATCTGTATAGATAGGAAAAATATACTCACTTGATATCTTGAGATTTACCGCCGGCGCTAATTTTCAAATGGCCGACAGCTCCCACGTTGTAATCATTAGGTTTGATTTTGTGTGTCACTACTCCAGATAGCTCGTACTTGCCAATGTTTTTAACATCAATGTAGTTCTCAAAATTAGACTTTTCATCAGACTCAATATCCCTCTTAGAGAATACTTCAAAACCATTTTTGTCAGCCTCAGCCTTGACCTTCAAGCTATAGCCACCTGGCTTCTTGATTTGGGTACGGCCATCCAAATTGAATGAAGCCTTTTTGTCCTGATACTGTCCACCCGCTGAGATGTAAATCTTTTTGGGATCGATGTCAGCTTCAAAGTTAGCCTTTAAAGGTATGGCGTAGATTTCAACTACGAATAAAAAGATTCTATGTACTCGTCTTTCATCTTCAATATATCGCATTTACCACATATTTTGGAGTGAAATCATTATAAGCTAAAATATTTACTCCACAACTATAACGTACATACAGAAAATATAGTATACAACATTTTACTACAATAATACATAAAAAAAAATTAAAAAGAAAATATAGTGTCACTATATAACATACATTTTGTTATAATTATGTGGCGTGTGGTGTACATCATAACGGGAGGCTTAAAACTCACTAGCAACTTGTACGAGCGACACGACTAAGTTGAACAAGTTAATAGTATAACAATACAGTATTAGGTATGTTGTATTAAAAACTTACATGTGTTCTTCGTGATTAAGTTGAAATCGTTGTCACCCTTGTGGTATTTATACATTTGTCCAAAAACGATGCGGTTATTATTATCATTTAGATCACCAGCATACACCACGTCAATTTCATTGCGGATCTAGCAACAATCAAAAATTGCTCTAAGAATACCCACCAATGAATAAATCATTAATGCATGGAAGTAAAAGTTGGGCATGGCGGAAAAATCATGAGAGGGAATGCAGGTGAGATGCGGTCATTGCGCAGTATGAGTGGAGTTAGGCTGGTCAATGGAAGGTAAATAGAGATATACGAGAATGGTGTGGCCTGAAAGGGAATGTTGTTACGAGAATTGAAAAGGGTATACTAACTATACTGGTTTGGGCACGTAGAACGAGTAAATAATGAGCGAATGACACGCCTACTATGTGAGGCACGTATAAGTGGGCAGGCAGTCCGGGGTCGACCTCGCAAAATATACATTGATTGTATTCAAATAGGGTAGGTTAAAAACATTCGAAACCGATTCAGGGCAAGCATGGCATGCAAATTGCATAATAATATGAATATTATTAAATAGAATAATAACAATAGAAGGAGCACGTGATGTGTCTAAGTACTGAAGCAGATGGTGGGCTGTGTTGCCTCTGCCAACCCCAGAGTGAAAAAGGTGTGAGTATTGTATGTTTGAATGCATGATAAAATATCTTCTACTTACGATTTGATCGCATTCGGAGTGCCCTTTCAATCTGAAATTGATGTAGGGGTTCAGTGTATTCTTAAACTCGGCAGAAATATCGTTATTTTTCAATGAACCCTTCAACGTCGCAATATCCTTCACTTTAACATCCAGTTCAGTGTCCTTGGAGCCAGTTGAGATGAAATGACCATCAATGCAAATAGGGTCTTTCCTGTTTGGTATATTTATATTGATACCTTCAATGGTGTATTTTCGTCTGGAACCATTGACTTCTTCAATAACCTTACCGGAGATGGGAATATTGTGGGTTTCTTTTTCACCAGGCATTTTGTATTCTGCAATAGGTGTGTAAACGGTACGTCCACCGCCACCCTGGACACGGAACCCGACTTTGCCGTATATATCACTGGCATCATATTTACCCTTAACGAAGAGAATCAGCTCTGAAGGACTGCGGGTTGCAGAAACTTGACCGAAGATAGTTTTAAAAGCAGATTCCAGTGAGATCTGAGCACCAATTGCGTGATCGCTGTAGATATATTCACCAGACAACTGAGCATGACCGTGCTTAGCTCCTTGAGCGTCAAATAATAGTTCAAAACTTCGTTTACCAGATTGATCTGAACGTAACACTCCCTTAACGTGGTAGCCTCTGAGGCTCTGTTTTTCAAGAGAGAGGCTTACTTTGGCAGATCCAGACAGTGGGTAGTTGGCAATAAACTTGGAAATGGAAGCCTGACCTTCAGCTCCAGAAAAGGTGAATGGAAGAGTCAGATCTCCACAAATTGTAAGTCCTAAGTAGTCGGCAGCTTGATCGAAGCAGAGATGATTTTCCTTTACTGGATTATCAGTCTTCACAACAGTATATTTTTCGGCCTGGCCCTTTTCCCTTTGGAAGTAAACTAAATCATTTGAAGCAGTTATAATTTCTTGCTTATTAATTGGCAGACCAAATTCTAGATCAAATCCACGGCCACCTTCCAAGACCTTAGCAACCACGTGCGCTCCGGTAGAAGTATGGAAGTTAATGATAACTTTAAGACCAGCAGCGACTGCATCAGCATCCACTGAAAAGGCTCCAGAAACCTCGATGTCAGTGCTAGGTACTAGTTTGATATCAATTTTGGCATCCTGGGGGCTTTTCAATATCTGGCGAATGTCAACGTTTGTAGCGGCTTCAAAGCGACCAGTAGCCGCACCAATTAGGTCAAGTTTAAGGGGAAGACCAGTAGATGTAGGATAAACAAGCTCAGCATCCAAGAAAAGAAGATTGGCACGAATTTCTTGCTGCAAAAGTAATTGGAATTATTATATATATATACAAGTACCTATATACATGTTGAAAAGCTTATACTTCATTTCATTTCTGGAAATGAATTTCAAGTTTCAAGCATAGTAAATATTATAAAGATTTTAACCTTGAAGTGTTTGACTTCGTCAATACCCTTATTGACGAGCTGCAGGAAGTCATTCGTAACTTTTTCAAAATCAAAACCCTTGCCATCTCCGAGTGACAAGAACACAGCTTCAGTACCAAAAAGCTTCACGTACACATCTAAATCCAATTCATTGTTGTATGGAGTTGATTCAGCTCTTAGCTATAAAAACAAAACAATTTCAGTACTTAAGCTATTATTAACGAATAAATGAAATTATCACAACATATTTATTAATCACAAATTACCCAAAAGAGTATAAGTAGTTAAGTAAAATAGTAAATAAAACTTACATTCTTGTCAAAGCTGTCCACATCCGACTTGACGGAGCGACGTCCTCTAGATGCCTTCTCTTTGTAGTCAACGAAAGTACCGGCAATATATTTTTTATAGATTTCCTGTAAATCTTCAGTACGGAAGAAACCCTTTGGTCCAAAAATATGCTCCGCGACACGATCTAAATTGCCTTGACGTGCACCGACCTAAAAATATGTAAGAAATTTAAATTATTTTGAAATTTTAGAATGCCCCGACATTTTCAATCTCAAGTTCTCTGCCAAAGTCAAAAATCTATCATGCAAGAGTTCAAACCGGTTTATAAGGTTAGCCCTCGTCCCGCCGCGCTTTTTTTGTAAACAAAACAAACTAAAATCAAACAACTATTACTTGGTATTCCTATAATCTCAACGTTCGGATACTGTGCTCTCCAAAAGTATCTGTAAGTGAGGATAGTCAACGAAAATTTAAGTTCGCTCGGCTATCCTGATCTTATCACAAATTAGCGCGGGTTAACATAACAACACAACGCTGTTCATTATTCATCACTAAAATTTACGGCTTATCGTTTTATGGGATTGCTACTCTTTCGCTCTAATGAAATCAACAAGTATTTGAATATTCGACATTTAACCAGCATAGTTAAATTATAGCGCTTAATACATGACTACAGCTTAACCATTACAACAACTATGAGTGTTGTCAGCCAACTTAGTACTTAACCAGGACCAAGTATGTTTAACCAATGTAGCAACTCTCAGCACTTAACCAGTGCTCAGCATTATATGAGTGTTGAAAGTGTATCAGAGTTACTTATATGCTAGGATAGGATAGAAAAATTAGTGAGATTAGCTCTGATTTGACAAAAAAATGACCCCACATTTGACCCCAATTTGACTCATATTTGACCCCACATTTGACCCTATATTAGATTTTTAAGAACCCTACATTGGATCCCACAAAGGACATTACACGCCACAGTTGACCACTTATGGGGTACATATATACATACATATTATTATTATATAATCATTATATACATCTTCTCTTTTCTCAAATTTGCCGCTAGTTTTTTCTTTTGTTGCACTGAAATACATGTCTGTATCTAACGGTGTGAGAGCACGAGCTGAGTCTTACCGACGAGGTGAGATACAAAAAGATAGATAACAGTGGGGATATTAAAAAAAATAGTTATTTTGCAGTTTTTAAGAGCTGGGCTTTTAAAGACCCCACGCGATGGATTGAGGGTTAATTTGTAAAGGAGTAAAAGGATCAAAGTATACTGCACAAAATGAAACTGTTTAGTGTGTGAGCTTTTACGAAATCAGGATACGTTAGCATATTTGCGTATGCATACATAACGTCGGTAGCTTACTGGTTAAGGAGTCAACCTTACGATCGACAGGTTACGGGTTCAAATATTGGCCATGACATTACTGACGTAATTCAACTGTAATTTTATTATGGTATGTAGTTTACCTCGAGAACGTTTAAGTTATGTCCAAAGACCTCAGTCGTCAGGTTGACAGTGACAGATCTAGGCAGGAAGGAATCCTGGGAGTATATGACATTTTGTTCGATGTTACCACCAACACCAAGGGCGTCGATATTGAATGATTCTTCCTCGGAGAATGAGTATTTTCTGCATAAGAAAATATTTAGTTTAAAAGAAGAACAATAATTTTTAGAATCTTGAATATCTTCATTTGGGCGTCTTACAGCTGAGATTTTTTAAGGCGTTTCTTTTTCTTCTTTTAAGTGTTAATACTAGTGTTAATATAATACCTGATATCATTGTTAAACTTGTTAGGGGTCCTGATGAGTCCATAATGCTGGCGAGCGAGCTGCTTGTCAGGGTTTGAGGATGAGCGGATGTTTCGCAGAGATGACGAGATGAAGTTTCCAACTGCAATTTTATGGGCGCATTCAAATAATATATAATTAGGAGACTGACTATATTATTGGGCGTGTAGCAGAGTCACTTTACTAATCAGAAAAATCACTATACTAATGTTATAAAATGTAATAAGATTTGTTCTTTTATAAATACGATAGGATATTTCTGTAGTAAGATACACAACAAGTACGTAACTCCTCATTATAAATAATAAATAAGTAAATAAATATTCTATGACATGCTACACAGCGCTTTCTAGACCCAAAGTAAGCATAGTTTAACTAGCTTGTGTTACGGGTTCCAGAATGCGGATAAACATATACATTTTTTTTGAAAATACATACATATTATACATAGAAACACTCAGACCAATGCGAATAGACATATTTATGCATACTAATATTTGCATTGAGCGGGAATCGAACCAGCGCCCCCACTCGTAGCAGTCGAATGCACTACCGGTACGCCAGGGAGACCGTCAATATTATGTTATATGGTGGTATTTGATGTGCCAGATCACAACAAAGAATAAAATAGAAAGGAATGACTTCGTGAATTTCACTAACTATGCCAATATAACATAATATCTATAAAATGGTAATGGTATCTTCTGCCCGGTTGAGCCATCAAAAGCTCTACCACCACGATTGACCGCGATACACAAGTCGTCATAAGATAAGACACTTACCTTGATGAACGGGTTCAGAGTCCAGTAATTTTTTGATTTCAGAAGCAGAAGCAGCGCACGGACAGCTTATTACAGCAAGGTATGCCTTAATGCGGATCTCCGAGTCCAATTGATGGTTCTTCAGGACATCGATTGCGGTCTTCTTCAGCTGTTAAATGTACAATAGAATAATGAGATACGATGAGTAGATAGTTTGTGTTAACTAAAGAAAAATGAAGTTCAATTCAATCTACGACTTCATTTACTATTTGAGTGAGAATTTGCTTTGAAGTCAACATATTTACCTTTAATATTCCTGTAACTTACCTTGGGTGTACAAGCATCAGCCTGGAAAGCTTCAAAGACAGCAGCTTTGATCCTAGCCTTTACGTTATTGTCAAGTGCGCAGCGTGCCAGCTTCTCAACTAGGTTATCTTCTAAGTGGCGGATGTTGCGAATACCCTTTAGTACGGCCACGATCTGTGATAACGGAGAAGAATAAGATAATGAAACTATTGATTTAGATCGAAAAAAGAGAACATCTAGGATGTTAGATGGCTCCAGCGTCACTCCGAGACGTATATATCGGAGAATTTTGAATATCTGGGACGTGTTTAGGTAGCTCAATCGGTCAAAGTATTGCCCTGTTAGGGACTGGTTGCTGGTTCAAGTCTCGTCCTAGATATTCTTTTTTTCCGTTCTAAATCTATATGAAAAGTTAGCAAAGCTTCAAAATTTCATTGAATGATACTATTACTACTAAACAATTTTAGTGGAAAAATAACCAAATGTAAATGAAAGATTTTTTTTAATAATAAAATATTCTATGACTTTTTACACAGCGCTTTCTAGACCCGAAGTAAGCATTGTTTAACTAGCTTGTGTTATGGGTTCCAGAATGCGGATAAACATAATTTTACTATATTATACATAGAAACAACCAGACCAATGCAAATAGACATATTCATGCATACAAATATTTGCACTGAGCGGGAACCGAACCCGTGCCCCCTGTCGTAGCAGTCGAATGCACTACCGCTACGCCACAGAGGCCGAAAATATAATACTTAATAATGATGCTTACATTGTCTTCATCAATTTTATTCTTCGGGCGACAGTTTTGCAATTTTGCTGCAAATTTCTGGCTGAGAGCTGTCACACCATCATTCTTGACTTTATGGCATTGATGCTCCCGGCAGAAGCTACCAGCCAAAGCACCAACTCCTAGGTAGGCTTCTTTCGGCAAGTTAGGTTGATCCAGTAGAGACTAGAAATTATATCATACAAATATTATTTCATATGTACATGATATTAAAAGTGTAAAAAGCAGTATAAAAATATTAAAGTTTGTTATTTCAAATATCAGAACATATTTAAAATGGTTAAATACTTACAGCAGCAGCCTTAACGGCTTCATTGTTGGCATGTCTGGCATTACCCAAGGACAAGAACACCAGTCGCTGTTCTATAAAGTCAAGTTCGTTATTCTTTAACAGCTGAATGGAAACTTCGATACTGTAGCCAGTGCCAGCTCGGAGGAGACCATCAAGAAACACCCGCCTAATAGAACACATATGTATTAAATTTTTGAATTATGAGCTTAATAATATATCATATTTGATTACTTTTATAGTACAAGATTTCACCTTAGATCGACCTTCTCATATTGAGTTTTCTGGTGAAATTGGATGTCGACCATATTATCAAGTTATGTTCATTAATCCCACTAAATAATTGATGTTCGCCTATGTGCTATTGCAGACACTAATCTACTCGTATATTTGTGCCAAATTTCATTCTGATCCGTTCATCCGTTTTTGCGTGAAAGGGAACTAATTCATCCATCAAACTTTCGTATTTATATAATAATACTAGCTGATGCCTGATAACCGAATGATAACCGACCTATGCTATTATTAGGTCGGTTATCATTTTTAGTCATAACTTCTCCTTTTTACGGCAGATTTTAAGTTTGACCAAGACCTTTCTAATAGAAAAAAATGCCATCAAAATCCGTTCAGTAGTTTTTGCGTCCATCGCAATTGCAGAATTCGAAAAAAATATTTTTGGGTTCTGTATCGTTCATTTAACATCATCATCATCATCATCATCATCATCAACCTATTCTAGTCCACTGCTGGATTTAACATAACCCAAGTTTTTTTAAATATCTCCAATGTACAGAAAAGTGTGTAAAGTGAAATGTGTGGTAAATAGTACTATAGATCGTTAACATTTTAATTTCATTAGAAACTCGGTAGGAGAAGGTCATCTAAAACAGGACCTTCGACTCCTGTTAATAACCTTCACGAGAAGAATACTGTATTCTTCTCTTTTTCTTTAGGCATTTGAAGTTATTAATCTTTTCATTTTACATTTGTTTAAACATATTAAACTAAAAACTAACTTACTTCTCAGTTTTGCTGCCTTTGACGTGGCTGTAGATCTTCAGCAGTTCTTCCTTGCTGTTTGTGCGTAAGATCTGAAAATACTATTAGTTATAGGGAAATTCTTGGAACAGAACTCTATCTTATCATAATAATATTTTTTACCCTGATAAGTTGCGCAAAGTTGCCAGCAGACTTAGAATTGGCCTCAGTTGCGAGGTTTTTGGCGGTTTCTTTTACGGCACTCAATGCAGATTGGAATCCGTTGTGGGGTGAAGAACCGTGAGGCTTCTCAAAGATTATCGTGCGAGATTCAGTGCATTTGCCTGCAACAAAGTATTCATGTACACAACATTACAGACATTTTTATATTACGGAAATTTAATTTTTACTATTTTTTTCATCGATGATATAATAAACTTTAAATTTGACAATAAGTATGTTGTCAGTATTACGAGTAGTAATGGATATTTAATTTTATTTTAAGTTTGTTTAAGCTTACTTGGGGTATTGGCAGCCTTTTCTTGCTTGTTTAGTGTTAACTTGGTGTGGACCTTCGCCCTGGCGCCATTTTCTCCCACAGAGAAGGGTCTGTACAGGTATTCCTCAGTTGCAGAAACTTTCTCCGGTACGCCGTTGTTCACCTTGGTTTCCACATTCAAACGAGAGCCGAGCACTTGGGTTTCTTTGATTTCCTGGTGCAGAATATTAGATTTAGAAAACTTTGCTCAGTCGTTGATACCTTTACTCGAGAGAGAAATGAGCATATGCTTTGTGGTTTTATAGGCACTAATTCGAACAAGTAGCTCAACATAGTTAAGTCATTTGATCCTATAGATTGAAATCGGAAAAATAGAACATCTAGGTCGAGACCAACCAACTGAGTTACGTAGACACGTCCTAGATATTCGAAATTCTCCGATATATATAGCGACGCTGAAACTATCACTGTAATTCTTGCGATCTAAATTTATAGAAAAAGTAAGCATACTAATTGCTTAAAAATTTCATTTGATTCTCTTTGATTTTGAATCAGCCATTACTAGTAATGATTATACTAGTAGTCCAAACTCATAGTTAGGTAATTAGAGATTGTCTTACAGCATTAGTGTTGAAGACGCCAGTGATTAATTCATTCATGCCTTGCTCACGATATCCACAGCGGGACAGGTCACGGCTGCGGTGGATCAGGACGGAACCGCCCTCCTGAGATGAAGAGACTTCCGTTGGGCAGGATCCAAATACATCAACCTGGGGACCAAATATTATTCGTTTAGCCATAATACGATATTTAACTGTAGCAGTACAGAGCTACTTCAGGAAAATAAATCTGTTTTTTTTTTTATTCTCATGGAGTACCAATGTCTCGTAACTAAGTGCATACCATCGCCATGTTATAAACTAGCTCCCCACCTTCCCCCTTTACCCCTTTTACTCCTGTTCTTTCTACTTCAAAAACTGCATTCCGTTTGCTATATTTAATACTATATGGAGACCGATATTCTTAGCAATCCATGGATCGCGTTGCTGAGTTGAGAACTCGGGACAGTGCTTGGGACTTGCGACCCAAGTGTAGGTTTAGAAGGGGCCCTACATTACATTTGGTAATATCATCCGTATAATAATACATTATTGGATTTACTTTTCCAGTGTTGTTAAATATAGTTCTTTTATCAGTTGATTTACAAGTTACATGAAGTTCTTTACCTGAGTAGAGGGCTTCTGTTCAGTTTGCAGCAGCGAGATGATCGCTCTCTTGATGTTCAGGGAACTGCGGGTGTCATCCTCCTCAGCGCAGATTTCGGCACCAATACGGCCATCTTGCAATGTGAACCGTACCGGCTTGTCGATACCTTTCGGGCAGTGGTATTTCTGTGGGTCAAAATAGAGAATGTTGAAAGTACTAACACAGAAATGGAAGTAAGTGGAAACTATGTACCTACTGAAGTATGGTGTTACCAGACGTGAAAGAGAATGATATACTATCTTTTATATGATTATTTTCTGTGTGAACGGTTAAAAACTGTTTCTTTTAGTGTATTGTTTATTTGTAACGAATAAACTCAAATACTGCGGGACAGATTTTAATAAATCAAAAACTTCATTAACACTGAGTAGCATAGACTACGTTTAGTCCCAATATTCCCACGGCTGAAACGGCGATTTGATGTACACATTTTCCAATTTCCACGTACCTTGCCATCAGGCCCACCGATGATCAGATTCTGCACAGTCAGTTCATGCACACAATTGCCGAGTGCGGCCACGGAGACCTGTCCGAGTAGCTTAACGCTGGTTTCTTGATTAGATGCTCCGGTCAAGTAAATAGTCACGGTACCCTCGACGCCATAGTTGTACTTGTGCCCGTTCAAAAATGCCTGGGTCGTGGGAGCTGGGAAAGAAAGCACAGGTTATGAATGTCAGCAGCAGGTACGATTTTACGGTTTTGACGAAATAATATTCTGATATAATAATATCACAACACCATCTAGACCCAAACTAAGCATAGCTTGTCATACGGGTTCTAGAAATAAAAACACAAAATAAAAAAGGTACATCCTCCCGAGGGATCCATCTTGAAACCGGAGATGGCCCAGGGTCAGTCAGGGTGCGAGGGATATGCTTTATGGGCAACCTTACACCGTCTGAAGACCCGAGACGGCATGCGGTTTCAGTCGGTTCAAGTCCGATATAACTACGGGCACAAGCTGTGGACGGGGGGGGGGTATATGAGGGGATTTCCGCATGAAAAAAAAAGTTACTTACATCCTGAGCAAGCCAAGGAACATTTATCTGAAACAAGCGAGAAGATGACAGTCAGTTGGTTATCTGAACATTTACTTTTGTAGTCATTATATATTGGTGATAGTTATTTTGGTATTAGTTACTGTTAAGAGACATTATTTATCAACAATCGAATAAGAAATGTAAATGAATGGTTAAATAGTAAACGTAGGTACCATTCCACTGAGAAGATGTCAGGTTTTTTGGTTGGAAATTTAATGTGTACAATAAAGGTGTGTTTGACAAAAATACTTCAGCAAACATTAAATATTATTTTATATGTACTGTATGTATTATTTTGTATGTATTTTGTATGTTTTAAGCTGAAGACAGGGCGCTATGGCGCTCATTAGGGAAGACCTATGTTCAGCAGTGGACTAGAATAGGTTGATGATGATGATGATGTACTGGTTTTTGCTGGAAGCTGCTTCACCCGCGTAGATAATGGTTATCGCGAACTATTCATTATATACTAAAACTTCCTCTATTTATTAGTGAAAATAGGTGCATGTGTGAATTAGTGAAAATCGGTGCAGTAACTTTTGAGTTTATCGTGATTAGACAGACAGAGAGAACGACAGATGCGGCGGAGGACTTTGTTTTATAATATGTAGTGATGATTCAATAAGCAAAGAAGCTGTAACACAATTGTACTAGGTCTGCAAGGCGAATCGCTGCTTGCAATGTTGGGCTGAGTGAGACATCGTGAATCAGATTTTGAAAATTTTTAACAGTGATCATTGCATGTCCGTGGCAAGTCCTATTTTGAAAATTCTTTTTGAAAGTCACAACTCTGGACATGCTTTCTGAGCCGGTAAAGTTTGGTCACAGTGTCTCGAGCGGTTATTATGTAATTCCATCTGGAATTTTTTTAACGGTGATCATTCCTCTGTGGTAGCATTAATTTTTTCAAAATATATCCATAAACCTTCCTCTGATTGACCTCTTTAATCATGCCAAATTTGGTTCTGACCGGATTAGTAGTTTAGAAGGAGACCTGTGACAAATAAAATCCTGAAGTCTGGTATGAGGAGCTTTCACTCGACTTCGTCTCACTCAGCTCAATTAATGATCTATTAAATGATTAATAGAAATGACAAGGACTTTGTTGTAGGTCTTTAAACTACATTGGCACTACCAAAGGCTGAGGGTATTTGGACTGATTGACTTGCAGACTTTATATGTAATAAAGGTGTCCTCGAAGGTATCATTATAGGCCCCATTACAAATAACCTACGCATTTAACTGTAAAGTCAAAGCAGTACCAATATAATTCAAGATTAATCAATCGTAAAGCCTGTCCATCTCAATAAAAGTAGTTCCCGTCAACAGAGAAAGCCAGTAATCAATTATTTACAAGGTACGTTAGATAGCATGTTATCCTTAACTCAATAATAATGTACATCGTTAGAAATATGTAAACATACAAAGTTCAAGGTATGTTTACATATTTACAACAAAGTAAATCCTGGATCAGAGAGTAAATAGGTAGTTATCATAATATAATGAGTCAGCATGTTTGAGTTACAACTAATATATATACATATATATATAAGGTGTTACCAAATTAGGTCTCTGAATTTGGTGAGATGATTTGGTATCGACAAAATATGTATTTGAAACAAAAAAAAATATCGGGTAAAATAAAAAAAATTAATATAAAAAAAAAACACCACCAGTGTGTATTGTGAATATTAAACCAGCCCACTCTTGTAAAAGTGGACTCGTCTGTCCACAATTTTTTACTGGTAGGATCTTCTACTAACCACCTACAAAAGGTTAACCGCGGATCAAAATCTGTGCTAAGGAGCTCTTGCACCCGCAGAAAGTGGTAGGCGTGCAGTCCTTCTCCTCACAGTATTCTCCAAGCGGATGTGTGGGAAATACCTAAATCGCGACCAGCGTCACGTGTGCTCGTCGCGTCACGCTGACGTGACGCTGGTCGCAGGTGGTGTTTTTTTTTATTTTACCCGATTTTTTTTTGTATACTACATATTGAATACATATTTTGTCGATACCAAGACATCTCACCAAATTCAGAGACCTAATTTGGTGAGTATATTTACATTTAGTATTATTTTAAAGAATATTATTAATAACCGAAATTACTAGTATTCCCCTTAACCCCTCCAGCTAAGCTACATTGCTTGGACATTGCAATTAAATTTTTAAGCAATTAATATGCCTACTTTTCCTATAGATTTTAGATCGTAAAAAGAGACTTGAACCCGCGACCAGTCCCTTACAGGGGGAATGCTCTGACCAACTGAGCCGCCTAGACACGTTCCAGATATTCTAATTTCTCCGATATATTACATACGTCTTAAGGCGACGTAGTTCGCAAGAAATACGGTAGATGGCTTCAGCATCACCTTAAGACGTATATAATATACCGGAGAAAGTCGAATATCTGGGACGTGTCTAGGTGGGTCAGTTGGTCAGAGCATTCCCACTGTAAGGGAAGTCCAAGTCCCTTCCTAGATGTTCTCTTTTTCCGATCTTAAATCTATACATTACTTGTGTCAGGAGTGGGTCCACATCGGTCGTCGACAGTTTAAATCGTACGGCCGACTACCTTAACCACAAGGCTACATTTACCTTAAAATTAATGGAGCTGGACCACCCTAAAATATACATATATTTTTAGATATTTCTTCCCCACAGTCTGCATGAAACTATTCCCGGGATACAAAACCCTACGTGGTATTGCGAATAATAATCTACCTTATTCAGCCGTACTGCCGTAATTGAGTTACAAACATCCATTCCATCTTTTGCCTTCATAAAATTGTAGAACTCGTTGTTAAGAGAAGGAGGTCGTCATGTGTATGACATAATATGTATTAGATATTATATAGTTATAAGGAATAAAATGTCGACCTTACGGAGTGGCGTAGTCTCGAAGGACTAAAACTCCTTATATGAAGAAAAAAAATTGTGGAAAGATTAATAAATATGAACTTGTATCAGTCTTGTAACCGAATTAATATTATTTTGAATGATCTATGTCAAAACTGCCTCTTGGTATCATGATTTACATTTCAGACCTCATTATTACACAAACATGCTTATGTCTATATCATTATTGTGAGGTTTGAATTTTGATACCCGGATTGTGAAAAATTCGGTTTTTCTTTAAGATTTTCATAGGATGAAATTTGGAAGTTCTTAAAAAGGCAATGTATAGGATCGTCTCATATTACATGAGTCCTAAAACATAGTTGGTGTAATGTGGATTCGGAAAATAGAGGCGTGGGCGAGTAAAAAAGTATTTGAAAAATTTAAATGTGAAGTACCGAATATGATGTTTATGCCAGATCAAGAATCACTCTCCCTCCCGATGACCCCCACACGAGAACGTCGATTATCCAATTCGACGTGGAGGGGACTACTTGTCCCCAGTTTGCGACCCGCAACCTGTATTGACCTCTATATTATAAACATATTTAACTTTTATTCCAGAAAATTCTGCATGAGATTTGTATGAAAATGAAGCTTTCTCCTAGCTTGTGGAACCGATTTCGTTAAAATTTATCACAGAGATAACTTAAAACCAGAAGAATAAAATAGAATACATTTTATTTCGCAAAATAGCCTTTTACCGAAATGAAGTTATTATAATATATATTCTAATGAAGGGTGCCATAATTAAATTAAAAGTTACGTACAAAATTCACTAAAAGGGGAATCGAAAATATAAACCACTGCACCACCGAGGCAGTCAATTATCTTATTCCTCCTTATATCTATTATAAACCTTTATTTCTAAATAAGAAAGAAAGCCAGAAATATTTTCCATATATTTGGTTCATATTTTGATGGTAACGGTACCGGAAGCGAGCTCTTAGTGGTAGTTGATCTAAGAGCGATGCTAAACAGCAACATCCGTACACAGCGCACTGTGGGGATGTGTAATTGATGATGATTATTGACTGACTGCCCAGCGGAATTCAACATGAACAAAAAGGACAAGATAATAAGGTACACAGATGTTAAAGAAGACTAAATGGAAGAGATTTACAGCGAATTGAAACGACCTAACAAATTATTACATGTTATGAAATAAATCTTAAATAGTTCCTTACGAAATATTACGTATTAAAGACAGAAATTTTCTTTGTTTTAAGTATGTAAGAGTAAATCCTGGCAGTGCAGTAGTATGTTTTGAGATATCATTATAAGATTAGGAAAACAAAAATAGTCTGAATTTTTATTAAACCGTTAACCAAAATAAAATAGACATTGATCCACAACAAAAAATGCATGCTGTTTAATCAACTTTTTGTATTTTTCATCGCAATTTCATCAGTTTTAAGTAAAACGTTCCAAATTTGTCACAAATACGCAAACTTGACGAGAAAGATTATCATTAAAATGATAAGTTAGTTACAAAGTGAATAACTAATATTGTAACAACCAACAGTGAGAGATAAATGAGACAGATATTATTAACCTAAAAAAGATCATTTTGAACTCAAGAGTGTAACTGTTATCTAGAAGTTGTTATAATTGGGGGTTACATCATCGGTGAACACTGGCCATTGTCAAGGTTTTTCTGGTGATAATTATTTTGATAGTCTTACAGGTTTATCAGTATTGTTCAACTTAGGCATTGTGTTGTTTAGCCAATTATACAATAATAACATTATTTCAAGTTTAATTTGTGAAATGATAAAATAACCGTTTGTTTTGTAAGAAAATACATGAAATGGCTCATTGGGTTAAATTGTGAAATATATTTGTGAGCACATCGCTAAAAACAATGAATTACAAGACAACACTAGACAAAAAGTTAATGTATATTCACACGATGTCGCTGATCTTAGAAATCAGACATCGTTACTTGTATTATAATATGCAGTTTGTGTTAAAATTTAGGAAAGAGCTTTACATAACTTGATAATTAACAATATGATCTAACAACGAAAGTTCTTAAATATTAATGTAAATATATAATATGTTATGGATTTGTTTTCCAATTCTCGTGGGGCTCCCAATCCTTATAAAAAATATTATTATTAATCACTAGCTGACCCGGCAGACTTCGTACTGCCTATCTGCAATCGATAACAACTTCCATATTTATTCACCTTTTAAACCTTCTCTGGACCTCCACAAATAATTCAACACCAAAATTAGCCAAATCGGTCCAGCCGTTCTCGAGTTTTAGCGAGACTAACGAACAGCAATTCATTTTTATATATAAAAAGATATATCTACAGAAGAATTGCTTGAAGTGGAATGTTAAAATGAGTGGTTAATACTATATATATAATATATACTACTAAGGAAGCAAGCAAGCACACGTCTTAGTAGTAAGTGGTTACCGCAAAAGACAAAGTAGAACGATTTTCCTTTATCCGGATGCCCATCAACAACAATTTGTCCATTTAATTGAATTTCCATCCATCCATATTATGTGTTAAAGATAAGAGCTATTCATAAATAAGTTAAAGTTTCTTCAATTACGCTTCTAAGTTAACTTTCAAAATAATAGAATCGGGAATTGAACTTCAAACTGGAGTTGGAGGCAGTTGTTCATAAACAAAATGGTCTATACTAACTAGGACGTCGATAGGTCAATTAATATTGTAAGTAAAATGTTTAATTTAGCCAGTTATACCTATTAAGCGTCCGTTAACTGCCACTGACATTGAACCAAGAGATAGTGCAATCTCAGGTCAAAGTTGAGCTCTATCTGTTTGTTGCAAATAATAATTGTTAGCACCTTATCTGTCGTCGTTAACTAGGTACACTTTATTCGTTGTTGGGCCTAATACGGAAAGTTTTACTTGATACCGATATCTGGCTGCTTCTCTATTTATCTATTGGTATTCTAACTAGTTTGTAGGCTATACAGAATGTTTATTCACATTCAATTCAATGTCTTTGTGTAATATTTTAATATCATCATCATCATCATCATATCAGCCATAGGAAGTCCACTGCTGAACATTGGCCTCCCCCATCGACTTCCAATTCCACCGGTCTGTAGCGACCTGCATTCACAGAGTCCCTGAGCTCTTTGTTAGGTCGTCTGTCCACCTTGCGGGAGGCCTTCCCACGCTGCGCTTGCCGTCACGTGGTCTCCACTCAAGGACCTTCCTGGTCCATATTATTTATTCTGAGTTCCAGCTACGTAAGTTCCACAGTAGGTACTTGTCACCATCCTCTGAGCATTGCTCTCTTTTGCGTCCGAGGCTTACTCTTTCTCTGGCTTATACGACTTTTAATGGGAGCGAATTCCCAACTGATCATCCAACCTCCAGAGGTTAGCCAGCGCCAGAGCCTCATCCGTCAATCAGCTGGTTGGCATGCCCCAAGGGTATAGGTGGGGCCCCATACACCTCCGCAGTATATGTACGGTTATTGAACTTTGTTATCATCATCCTCATAGAGAGGAAAGCGTACGCCATAACGTCATCTATTGTTTAGCAGGTACACCGACGAGCAGGTGAAGTTGGCTTGGCCCTAAAGGTGTTCGTAACGCCCTGGACACCCCGGTTACTAAGCTTTGTAATAAAACTAAATGGCTTGTGTAGAACTTGTTCTGTGTACTGAGATTTCAGCCCACCATCCTTCCGAGGGCTTACCCGGGGTGCCCGGTAATGGACACTAGGGCAGGACACCGTGCGGTTTTAGTAGGTTCATGCACGACATAACCGCCCCCGCTGGCCGGCGGGGGGGTATCCTAAGTGATTTCCGCACACAAAAAATAAGAAAAAAGCCCACCATCATATGTATTTGAACTTTATCACGTTGTGTATGCTATATTTGGATGACTGTCCAAATTTAATAAGTAACTGTTTCCAAATATGTTCTCATGCAACGGCAGTAATCTGTAAGCGTACCTTTCAGAAATAAATAATTTTCCATCGTGCTTGTGTATTTAAAAAATAAATTTTATGTTTATCCGAGTATTTAGTTATGATGTTTGGAATATCTTATTTCCAGTAACGAAAATTCATTTTTTTGGATTGCTGTTGTCTTCCAGTAACGAAAGGTGTTGTTTTAGGTTGCTGTTGTCGTGCTATTGGGAGGGGCTGTGTTCTAAACCACCCAGATAAGTTGGCTAGGAAGTCATTCTTATTCACCAATATGAAGAGAACAATACAATTACTTATTGTATTACTTTTGTTGTTATTCTTATCTTTGTCTAACTTGTTACTTTTACGTCAATCTTTCAACCTTTTCTAATGATTTGAATAAGGACAAGAAAATAATAATTTCAAAAAGTCAAAGCTTTTGAAACAAGCATTCTAATTTGTTTATTTCGTCTTAAAACTTCACGCTACTTAAAAAAGTCTTAACTTATCAGAACTTTGTTTTTTTGAAGTTCAATAGTCTTGTATAATTATGATAACAGTCGATTTGTTTTAAGATTACTCACTACGTAAGGACATTATACAGACACCTAACTGTTTTAATTATAGTTTCTATAAACAGACGTCTGAAATTAAATAAACCTGAAGGAAATATATTTGAAGAATAGCCATATTTATAATGCAATGAATATAAATATCGATACTGGTTTCACAAAAGAAAATGTGGGTAGACACATCAGCTCGGACTTGCGGCACAATTGTATGTTTATTTCATTGAATGATATAATAGTTTTGATTATTTCTTCAGATAGGTATTCTTTGCTCGGGGTGCTACTGGTTAGATCACCTCCAAGTTTGGTGCACCCTGGGCAACGTGGGCGATGACGCATCATTGATTGCTCCTCTGGAGTAGCTGGCGTCAACGTCAACGGCCAAGAGTCTGACCAACCGGCCCTTTTCAGGGCCAGCTGACCCCATTGCACGAGGGGGTCGGGGTATGGCGGGCCTGCAAGGCCCGCGGGGAGGCGTGGTCGCTCCAGGTACCCCTCTGCTGTTATCAGAGGGGACACTGCGAATGGCCCAGGGTCAGTCGGAGTGCGAGGGATATGCTCTATGAGTAACCTTACACCCCGGCGTCTGTAGACCCGAGACGGCGTGCGGTTTTAGTCGGTTCAAGCCCGACATAACCGCCCCCACTAGCCGGCGGGGGGGTATCCGAAGGGATTACCGCACAAAAAAAAAAGGGTATTCTTTGCTCACGCTTAAGCATCCGTAGTTACACTAACAAGTGGTTAGGTACTATTGCGACTGCCATATATTGACTGCCATAGGGGCATACGTTTTTTTTACGCAACATATTGTAGGCATTTAGAATTAATTACTTAATATTTACAAAAATTGTATGTAATAGTTTTAATATAATAATAATAATGTTTGTTGCGAGACAGGAGTCGAACCTGTTGTTCTGCACATCACACTATTTCTAGAATACTTCAACGTCACAAACATAGCAGGCACAACACAGAATCACATATATTCCAAAACAGCCTTAAAATTTGGCTTCAATTTTATTATAGTTCGATTTTTATACGAAGAAAACTATTTAAAATAATGAACAAAAAGTGATTTTAACTCACAATGTTATTATCAAAACTTGGTGATGTAAAATGTATATAAAATATTTACTTATTAAATAAATCAGAAACACAAAATTAAAACTCACCAAATCCGTAACTCGGTTTCCATAAAACGGAAACTAATAATATAACACTTAAAAGGCTTATACTACTTTTCCCCATCTTGAAGTGGGGTGATACAATCACATAAAATCAGTCTTTCTATAAATCGCTACTGTACTATAGTCCGACGGCTGCCTGCTTCTAAAGGCAAATGCGCGGGACTCAGCGGCGGCCAGCACTTATATAGACATCGTCGTGATACCTAATCTAATGTATTTGTTGTTGATAAGAGCCAAGCATGGTCATAGGTTACATCCATATTGTTCTAACAGATTAGTTGCGACCGTTTGCTCTTTCGGAGCTTACAAAAGTTTGCTATGGTTTGCATGGCAATTTTGGTTTTGTAGCTTTTAGGCAACATAGCTTTCGACTCAATAATAAATAAATAATAAATATTCTAGGACAAATTACACAACGCCATCTGGACCCAAACTAAGCAGAGCTTGTTATATGGGCTCTAGAATGCGGATAAACATACTTAAATACTAAAGATTTAGATCGGAAAATGAGAACATCTAGGACGGGACTTGAACCCGCGACCAGTCCCTTACAGGGGGAATGCTCTGACCAACTGAGCCATCTAGACACGTCTTTTTCCGATCTAAATCTTTAGAAAAAAGTAAGCATACAAAATGCTTAAAAATTTAATTGAATACTTAAATACTTTTTTTTTTGTAAATAAATACATATTATAAATAAATAAATAAATATTCTATGGCATTCTACACAGCGCTTTCTAGACCCAAAGTAAGCATAGTTTAACTAGCTTGTGTTATGGGTTCTAGAACGCGTATAAACATACTTATATATACTTTTTTTTGTAAATACATACTTATTATACATAGGAAAACCCAGACCATTGCAAATAGACATATTCATGCATACAAATATTTGCACTGAGCGGGAATCGAATCCGCGCCCCCAGTCGTAGCAGTCGAATGCGCTACCGCTACACCACAGAGGCCGTCATTTATAAATAGAAACATATTATACAAGAAACACCCAGATCAATGCAAATATACATATTTGCACTGAGCGGGAATCGAACCCGCGACCTTTGACTTACTTAGCAGTCAAACGCACTACCGCTACGCCACAGAGGTCGTCAAAAATCAATGTTTATATTATATTCTTTTTAGGATTATTATATACTAGCTGTTGCCCGCGGCTCTGCCCGGGAGTAATATAGGTGAGGTTGGCTCGAGCCTCAAGGATGCTGGTGTGGTCGTGTGCTGTACATAACATAATTTCACACCTGTATCCAAGAAGGGGTGGGCAGAGGTGTATTACACACCCTCGATCCGCCAGTTATGTTAAGGTACCAATGTAATAGGGGGCGAGCCTATTGCCATCTACCAGGCACATTATTAAGCGAACAATAATTAACATTTTATGAATGCACACACAACTTCGAAAAGTCAGAGGTGTGTGCCTGGGGCGACTGGGGATCGAACTCGAGAACTCGTCTCCGCAGTCCGTTACATACGCCACTGGGCTATCGCCGCTTTAAAACTGTCTACCATAAACAATAAATCCATCCTCCTCCCCTTCACCGTCTCATGACGGAGTTGCTGTATTGTTAACTCCCCACAATCTTCACAGCCAAATGGTTGTGCTGTCAGTAACCCGCTTTCTCAATAGTCTTCCAATACTTCTTCCATTATTGAATTCCTTCTTCAACGTTTAACATCCTTAAGCTCCCCCAATTCTTATAACTCACCGTCCACGTATCACACTATAATATCTTGAGATGTGATAGACCTAAACCTAGATCGCCATGGAGGGGGCGCTCTCCTTATTAATAATAAGGTCCCATTTCAGGCCTTGCAAATGGTCGCACCTGTGCAGGAGATCAGTATTTTAGCTGCCAGATTTGATAGCCTAACTGTGTTCACGGTTTATATTACTCACCCACATTAACGCATTTAAATTACCACATTAAATACATTTAAATTAACACATGAAACAGTTGACTACGGGATGTTATGGGCATTTATCTTCTCTTAAAACATACACATAGGTATACCATCATCATCGTATTAGCATCACTGGAACAATAACACGAAAATTCGATAGCTATACTTAAAGTAACATAACATAACAACATAAACTCACGCCTATATCCCCGAAGGGGTAGGCAGAGGTGCTAGCACCCACATTTCGCCAGTTTATGTTTAGGTCCCAATGTAATAGGTGGCGAGCCTATTGCCATTAACCGGGCATTTATAAACCTGCGATAAATACACACATAACTTCGAAAAGTATCGAAAAGTCATTGGTGTGTGCCATGGTAAAACCTGGGATCGAACCCGAGACCTCGTCTCAGCAGTCCATTACCCATACCACTAGGCTACCGCGGCTTAAAGTATTGCCTAAATAATATGCGGACGCACAATATTATCCGTCCGCACAATAGTAGATTGTTATACAAGGAGCTAAAATGACTCATTATATACGAGGGAGTTTTACTCCCGAGCTTTAGCGAGGGAGTAAATAGAAACCGAGTTTTAATGGGTTTTAGCGCCGTGTGTTACACTACGATTGCGCGAAAATAAAACAATTCAATATTACGGTCACTACCAATTCAATTTGCAATTAGAGAAAACTTATAAAGATTTCGCGCCAATGTCTTTTTTTTTGTTTCTTCTGTAGCCGCAACACATTGCATGCATTCTACCAGAGATCGCCGATTTTAGTTCCATTTTCAAAATTAAAATGAAGTTCTTTTTTTATGAAACAGTAATAAGACGAGTCTTTATTCATGATTATTCTACTTATGACTAAAGACTTTTCGTTTTTGTAGGCTCATTGTCATTTGACGCAAAAATTAAAAAAAAAACTTTTTCCCCTAGGGGAAGAATTGCTATTTTTTCTTCGGTCTGGTACGCCACAATGATGGTCTTTTTGAGCAAGAGGATTGAAAAAGGTATTTTTGATGTGTTGAAGCCCGCACAATATTAAAGCTGCAAATACATAGGTATTATGTTGCATATGACGTACACAACCACACGTTCACCCACACATTAGCTGGACTCCGAAACAATCTGCCAAATCTGCAACTACAAGGACTATTGTTAATATTTCATTCAGATAATCTTAGGGGCATCGTTTCTTTTACAATATGACCTAAGCCACTAGCACTTTTGCATAAATGTAAAAGGTGAACGAAATATAGCGCGACATGCATCTGACTGCACAACCTCGACTATTTGTCATTGTTCATTATGAAACTGCGTGCACATGTAATTTTTTCAATTGTATGATGTATCTCCTGACAATGAACGTAATAAAAATCATAGTACATCAATAGTTACGTGCAAAAGAACATATTGTTATGTAATTAAGTTTAGCTTGCCTCATTCTATAACTATGTTTATGAGTCAGTGTGGAAATATATTAACTTTGAGAAGGTTGGCAGAAATTGTAAACAAAGAAATCTGTCATGTAAAACTTTTATTGATAAACTGCAATGGCGAATATGATTCGTCCTTTTAAGGGTTCCGTTGCCAAATGGTAAAAAACGGAACCCTTATAGATTCGTCATGTCTGTCTGTCTGTCCGTCCGTATGTCACAGTCAATTTTTTCCGAAACTATAAGAACTATACTGTTGAAACTTGGTAAGTAGATGTATTCTGTGAACCGCTTTAAGATTTTCACACAAAAATAAAAAAATCAAAGCGGCCAAGTGCGAGTCGGACTCGCCCATGAAAGGTTCCTCATGGGCGAGCCCGACTCGTACTTGGTCGGTTTTTATTTTAAAATACTATAGTACTGTAAATACCAATGTAACTGCAACGTCTAATTCGTCGTGTATTTCTAAATTAGACTAAATTTATTGCAGTTTTTTGGTACCTTCTGCGTACTTTTACGTACCTACCTATCCTGAACCTCTTCAGAATCGCGGGGATACGGTTAAGCAAAATACCCGTATGTAGTTTAGTACATTGTTTAAATAGATGAGTAGCGGTACCTGCAGAAACGTGTATGATGGCCTAGCGGATGCCTGCTGGGCAATCCTTCACTCTATTAATATTTCAGAGGAGATGTCGATCTCCTATGTGACACTAATTACCTTTTTAGGGTTCCGTTGCCAAATGGCAAAAAACGGAACCCTTATAGATTCGTCATGTCTGTCTGTCTGTCCGTCCGTATGTCACAGCCACTTTTTTACGAAAATATAAGAACTATGCTGTTGAAACTTGGTAAGTAGATGTATTCTGTGTACCGCATTAACATTTTCACACAAAATTAGAAAAAAAAAACAAGAAATTTTTGGGGACCCCATACTTACAACTGAAACTCAAAAAATTTTTTTTCATGAAACCCATACGTGTTCGGTAGCTATGGATAGGTCTTCAAAAATGATATTGAGGTTTCTAATATCATTTCTTTTAAACTGAATAGTCAGCGCGAGAGACACCTCCAAAGTGGTAAAATGTGTGTAACTTCTAAAATAAGAGAATGATAAAACTAAAAAAAATATATGATGTACATTACCATGTAAACTTCCACCGAAATTTGGTTTGATCGAGATCTAGTAAGTAGTTTTTTTTAATACGTCATAAATCGTAAACCGCCATTTACCTTTCATTCAATCAACTCAAACATAAAAATTATAAAAAGAACATTATTATGTTACTTGCTGCTACGGAACCCTTAATGGGCGAGTCCGACTCGCACTTGGCCGCTTTTCATATATATCTTTTATTTTTAACTCTCTATAGACACAGTCACCCTCAGAAGTCGAAGAAAACTAACAAAACAAACGATCTGTATAAATCAATAAATTATTGATGTATATATTTTCGTAATGACATTGTCGGAAGTTTACGCGAATATCACACATTTAAATAAAATTATTTTTAACGATTTCTGGCTGCTGAAAAGCAACCAAAACCTCGGGTTTAACGTAAATAGTAAAATAATATCAAATAAATCGCGATAGAATCTGTTAAAAATAGTCTTATCTACCTAGAAGTTCTCAGTAACTTAATTTTCCGATTATTCCGAACCTGACCCGAAAACCTGACCCGGTCGCGGTGAAAAAAAAATGTTATATTTGTTCCAAACGTAACTACCATAACGTTCCTATCATAACTTTAATTACTTGCCTAGCTATTTAATTAAACAGCTTAGAAAATGACTTATTTCTGCATGGTTATAAAAAAATATATTTTTATATTATTTATTAGCCTTCTAACCTAACCTATCCAAGTCGGACACTAAATATTAAATACTGATTTGACACATATGTACTTTTTATTTCGAGAAAGATTAGACAGAATGACCAATCAAAGACGATCTCTGTGGCGTAGCGGTAGTGCATTCGACTGTCAAGCCAAGGTCGCGGGTTCGATTCCCGCTCAGTGCAAGTATGTATATTTGCATTGGTCTGGGTGTTTCTATGTATAATATGTAGTTATTTACAAAAAAAAAGTATTCAAGTATGTTTATCCGCATTCTAGAACCCATATGACAAGCTCTGCTTAGTTTGGGTCTAGATGGCGTTGTGTACTTTGTCGTACAATATTTATTTATTTATTATTAATCAGCGCAATTCGGGTTATGATAGGAACGAGACGTCGGGTCAGGTTAGGAAGAGGGTTACGTTCGGAACACATATTACGTTTTTTTTTTCAAGTTTCTAACCTCACAAAGTCAAAGTCAAAGTCTTTATTTTTCAAAATAGTGCAACGTAATTACATCTTTTTGAGGTCAAAATCTGCTTAAAACTAAGTTTACCACCGCTTCCTAGGCCCTAGTGGAGAAGAAACGGCGCAACAAACTCCACTGCGGCATTTTCGAGACGGGGTCAGGGGTCAGGTTTTCGGGTCAGGTTCGGAATAATCATATTTTTTTTTATAATTGCCACGTCAATATTACTTCTCCTCACCTGTTGGTAAGCTAAATGTGAAGTCTCAGGCATGAGAGTCACTATTACATTCACCAATAATGGCACAATCGTGTACCCCTGCCTGGCGGCCTTATCAGTAGCTTTTTCCATGCCCTGTATAAATAAATAAATACATATTCTACGACATTCCACACAGCGCTTTCTAGACCCAAAGTAAGCCTAGTTTAACTAGCTTGTATTATGGGTTATAGAATGCGAATAAACACATATTAAGATATCCATGCATAGAAATATTAGCACTGAGCGGGAATCGAACCCACGTCCCCGTCGTAGCAGTCGAATGCACTACCGCTACACTAAACCGAGAATGTAGGAAGAAGAAAATATGAGTGCTGAAAAATAATTCTAAGACTTTTGCAAAGAGGAGCCGAGACGCTTGGTTCTTGGTGAAAAAAGTGAAACTCAAATAAACATTATTTTTCATCTCTGCTGTTCGGAAAGTTTAATTTTCATGGGTAGATAGCCGGTTGGAAAGTAGCTTATTTCATCCCTAGGGCGGAAAGTAACTATTTAAAATTTTAAGTTTTGCTATGAAGTCCATGATAATTTAATTACGTCTTAATGCCTTGATATCATGACGCCTTTTTTAGGGATTTTCTTTAGAAAAGCCCTATTGCTATCGAGTTGTCGTCGTCGACGTCGTCGTTGCCAATTTTCTGTCACGGTTTTGGGTATGAAGGAGATGAGCTATCGAGTTGCTGTTTTCGGTTATAGATTCGTGCTGGGGTGAACCATTGCAAGATAAAGAAAAAATCCCAAAAGATAGCAAAAAAAAAACGCAAAATGGAAAATCCCTTGTATCAACTTGTTTTCCATGGCCGCCTAAATGCACATCTCGTGACCAACTCGATTACAATGTAACCAATAGATTCGATTTTCAAAACTTTACTAATGTTGACAGTATGTACGTGAATTATAACTTTTTTTTCAGTATTAAAAAAGACCAATTTAAGTTTGCTATAAAATTAGCGGGAAAACGAGATTCAATATAAATAAATACCTTGTGTAATTATAGTTAAAAATGGTTTCGGAAAGTAATTCCAGTGACATGGATATTAGTTTAACTCTCGATGAGATTAAAGAACAGGCAAAAGCTGTTGTTAATAATCTATTTTCAAGTTGTTCTAATTTTAATTTTAATTTTAACTGATAATCAATATACCTGTTTCATTACATCATCATCATCATCATCATCATCAACCTATTATAGTCCACTGCTGGACATAGATCTCCCCTAATGAGCGCCATAGCGCCCTGTCTTCAGCTTGCCGCATCCAGCATCTGCCCGCAGTCTTTCGCAGATCGTCATCCCACCTGGCCGGAGGGCGTCCTACACTACGTTTCATTAAATGTGTGTGTAGTATTTTAATTTCCTCACATAGTCGAAATGAAAAGTAGAGTGTTTACCTCGGGTGAATGTCACCATTTCACCCTCGAACTATTGGCGCTCTCACTTCGTTCGAGCGCCAGAAATATCTCGGGTGAAATGGCTGACTTTCAACCCTTGTGTAACAATCTACTATTCATCAAAGCCAGGTCAAAATCCCTGCATTACATAACAAGTATTTAATGGCCCAGGGCACCTTTAGGATACACAGAGGTGTGACACAGCTATCAGTAAATTTGTGTTGAATTAAACTCAATGAATCATTACAGTTTAAGTACAAACAAACAAAAATGATAAACGAATCACGTGTGGTCTATACTTGACCTCTTTGTAAGAACCTATTGAATAAAGTCTTTATATACTCACGCCTGTAAACCCTCGGGAGGGTGGATAGAGGACAATTCCATTTCCCTAGAACTTAACTTCAGTGGAGTTTTTATGAATGCTCAGGTGACTTACGTTCATATAATTTCCACTCAAGTTTAGTTCTAAAATACAATCAAATCCCTGAGTCGAGTTCGTTCTAGAATACGGGCCTTAGTCTTATAGTATATATATATAGTCAATTTTGGTTAAATATTTTCGGCGTAAAAACTATAAATAATAAATATTCTACGACATACTATATAGCGCTTTCTAGACCCAAAGTAAGCATAGTTTAACTAGCTTGTGTTATGGGTTCCGGAATGCAGATAAACATACTTATATACTTTTTTTTGTAAATACATACACATTATACATAGAAACACCCAGACCAATGCAAATAGGCATATTCATGCATACATATATTAGCACTGAGCGGGAATCGAACCCGCGCCCCCTGACGTAGCAGTCGAATGCACTACCGCTACGCCACAGAGGCCATCTAGAGTATTTATTATTAATTACTAAACTATTTCACATCTACAGTTTTATTATAGTATTCTCGTAGATATATTTATTATTACGTGATCATTTACACAATATAGTTGATCTGCGTGTCAGCTACAATATGCTTTTGTTTTCAATTCTGGTCCCGAATATACGTTATATTTTTGAACTTCAATTCCGAGGTAAGCTGTCAACAATAGTTAGCAATTTGTTAGTAATAGCAACAATTATCTATTGTGTGCTAATAGCCTCATTAATTTATACTCAAGTACAGTAACGTATTATACAAAATATTCTGATAACAAGCCCTAAAACAACTTCTTAACGATAAGCTCATTAATGACACGCTCCTTAATTACAAGCTTCTTTATGACAAGCTTCTTAATGAAAAGCTTCTTAATGACAAGCTCCTTAATGACAAGCTTCTTATTGAAAAGCTCCTTAATGAGAAGCTTCTTAATGACAAGTTCTTAACGAAGAGCTTCTTAATGACGAGTTCTTAACGACAAGCTCTGTACGAAGCTCTCTTATTCAGGCTGAATGTCACCAGTGAAAAATCACTTATCCAAACAGAGTTTTCCCGTATTACACTATAAAATTCGTTGAGTGAAATGTGCTAACGCGGTATTGACGGCCTCAGTGGCGTAGCGGTAATGCATTCGACTGCTACGACAGGGGGCGTGTCTGGGTGTTCCTATGTAAAATATGTATGTACTTACAAAAAAATAAGTATACAAGTATGTTTATCCACATTCTGGAACCCATAACACAAGCTACTTAAACTATGTGTACTTTGGGGTCTAGAAAGCGCTGTGTAGAATGTCGTTGAATATTTATTTAGAATATTAAATGCGTAAAGACAAGTATTCATTGGTGAAATTAACCATAACACAACCTCTCTGGCCTAAAGGTAGTGCGTTCTGCTAAGTCGGAGGTCCCGGGTTCGAATTTCACTCAGTTCAAATATGTAAATTTGCATTGGTCTGGGTATTTTTTATGTATGATATGTATTTATTTACAGGAGTCTGCACTGCTTAGTTTGGGTCTAGATGGCGTTGTGTAATTGTTCCTAGAGTATTATTATTATTTATTTATTTATTTAATGGAAGAGACATTTGCCACCCGCTGTCGTCCTTTTTTACAGCAAAATTGGGATTCTCCGATATATTATATACGTCTTAATTCGACGCTGGAGCCATCTACCGTAATACTTGCGAACTACGGAAACAATGTATGACTTTACAATCATATTTAAACATTGTGTTTTGATTACTGCGCCATATTAATTCAATAAAATTTTTAAGCAATTAGTATGCTAACTTCTCCTATAGATTTAGATCGGAAAAAGAGAACATCTAGGACGGGACTTGAACCCGCAACCAGTCCCTTACAGGGGGAATGCTCTGACCAACTGAGCCGAGATTTCGAAATTTTTTAAATCCATGAAATCTAGAGTTGTAAAAAATATTTTACCAAATTTTTATCTATTTTCGTTAATAACTTTGTTATTTTTGGTCCTACGACTAAAAGGTAAAGAACCAAACTTGTAGAAAATTTAATTTACAACAAAACCGCTTTCATTTTTTTTAATATTTAGGACACGTCAATTTGACTTCACCTCGCCTGATGGTAAGCTGAAGGTAAAGTCTCCGGAAAGAAGGTTACCATTACATACACGTACCATGTTAACAATGGTGGCACTCAGCTTGACGGCCTCATCAGAAGAGGATTGTCGTCGCAGCATCGCGTGACACCCACCGGTCCCACTAGTGCTGCGACCACAATCCCCCTACCCGGCTATGCACTTGCTGACCCCTGAACGCAATCAAACCGAAGTTGGATTACTATGGAGGGTTTTTCGCAATCGTACACGGTGGCCCACACCCACCCGGCCGAATTTTGTAACAAATTTGTGTCATCAAATTTCTATCAAATTTTTTGTGCGAGACATATTTATCCCGATATAGTGTAAAACATTTCAATGGATTAAAATGACGTCAATGATTGTAAGGTTATTTGTCCCATTGAATTTAAAAGTTTTAATTTCATGAATTTCCTTTTATTTAATTTACCATGCCAAATTGGCATGCCGTGCAAAATGAACATTGAACAATGAACAACACAGGTTCCGTTGCCAAATAGCAAAAAACGGAACCCTTATAGATTCGTCATGTATGTGTGTCCGTCCGTATGTCACGTTTTTCCGAAACTATAAGAACTATGCTGTTGAAACTTGGTAAGTAAATGTATTCTGTGAACCGTATTTAGATTTTCACACAAAAATAGAAAAAAAAAACAATAAATTTTATGGGTCCCCATACATAGAACTGAAACTCAAATATTTTTTTTCGTCAAACCCATACGTGTATGGTATCTATAGATAGGTCTTCATAAATGATATTGAGGTTTGTAATATAATTTTTTCCTAAATTTAATAGTTTTGCGCGAGAGACACTTCCAAAGTGGTAAAACGTGTCCCCCCCCCCTGTAACTTCTAAAATAAGAGAACGATAAAACTAAAAAAAATATATGATATACATTACGATGTAAACTTCCAACGAAAATTGGTTTGAACGAGATCTAGTAAGTAGTTTTTTTTTAAACGTCTTAAATCGTAAACCGCAATTTACCTTTCATTCAATCAACTCAAACATAAAAATTAAAAAAAAAAACATTATTATGTTACTTGCTGCTACGGAACCCTCAATGGGCGAGGTCGACTCGCACTTGGCCGCTTTTTTCATCTTATACATAGAACTAAGCTTCCATCATGTGTGTGAACTTAGCAGATCATTGTCCAGCAGATCAAAAAAAAAAGTGAGTTCCTTTCGCATGCAGCTGAGTTCTATAGTTCCTGATAGTTTTTAGAAATAGTTCTGGCGTTTTTACCCCAAAAAATGTCAGTTAAAAAAATGATCTGCTAACTTCACGTAGCAGATCACTTTGCAGCAGATCGAAAAAAAAGGTGAGTTCCTTTCGCATGCAGCTGAGTTCTATAGTTCCTGATAGTTTTTAGAAATAGTTCTGGCGTTTTTACCCCAAAAAATGTCAGTTAAAAAAATGATCTGCTAACTTCACGTAGCAGATCACTTTGCAGCAGATCAAAAAAAAAGGTGAGTTCCTTTCGCATGCAGCTGAGTTCTATAGTTCCTGATGGTTTTTAGAAATAGTTCTGGCGTTTTTACCCCAAAAAATGTCAATTAAAAAAATGATCTGCTAACTTCACGTAGCAGATCACTTTGCAGCAGATCAAAAAAAAGGTGAGGTCCTTTCGCATGCAGCTGAAATCTACAGTTCCTGATGGTTTTTAGAAATAGTTCTGGCGTTTTCACCCCAAAAATTGTCAATTAAAGAAATGATCTGCTAACTTCCCGTAGCAGATCACTTTGCAGCAGATCAAAAAAGGTGAGTTCCTTTCACATGCAGCTGAGTTCTATACTTCCTGATAGTTTTTAGAAATAGTTCTGGCGTTTTACGCCAAAAAATGTCAATTAAAGAAATGATCTGCTAACTTCCCGTAGTAGATCACTTTGCAGCAGATAAAAAAAAAGGTGAGTTCCTTTCGCATGCAGCTGAGTTCTATAGTTCCTGATTGTTTTTAGAAATAGTTCTGGCGTATTTGCCCCAAAAAATGTCAATTAACAAAATGATCTGCTAACTTCCCGTAGCAGATCACTTTGCAGCAGATCAAAAAAAAAGGTGAGTTCCTTTCGCATGCAGCTGAGTTCTATAGTTCCTGATTGTTTTTAGAAATAGTTCTGGCGTTTTTACCCCAAAAAATGTCAATTAACAAAATGATCTGCTAACTTCCCGGAGTAGATCACTTTGCAGCAGATCAAAAAAAGGTGAGTTCCTTTCGCATGCAGCTGAGTTCTATAGTTCCTGATGGTTTTTAGAAATAGTTCCGGCGTTTTTACCCCAAAAAATGTCGATTAAAAAAATGATCTGCTAACTTCACGTAGCAGATCACTTTGCAGCACATCAAAAAAAAAGGGGAGTTCCTTTCGCATGCAGCTGAGTTCTATAGTCCCTGATGGTTTTTAGAAATAGTTCTGGCGTTTTTACGCCAAAAAATGTCAATTAAAGAAATGATCTGCTAACTTCCCGTAGTAGATCACTTTGCAGCAGATAAAAAAAAAAGGTGTGTTCCTTTCGCATGCAGCTGAGTTCTATAGTTCCTGATAGTTTTTAGAAATAGTTCTGGCGTATTTGCCCCAAAAACTGTCAATTAACAAAATGATCTGCTAACTTCCCGTAGCAGATCACTTTGCAGCAGATCAAAAAAAAGGTGAGTTCCTTTCGCATGCAGCTGAGTTCTATAGTTCCTGATAGTTTTTAGAAATAGTTCTGGCGTTTTTACCCCAAAAAATGTCAATTAAAAAAATGATCTGCTAACTTCACGTAGCAGATCACTTTGCAGCAGATCAAAAAAAAGGTGAGTTCCTTTCGCATGCAGCTGAGTTCTATACTTCCTGATAGTTTTTAGAAATTGTTCTGGCGTTTTTACACCAGAAAATGTCAATTAAAGAAATGATCTGCTAACTTCCCGTAGTAGATCACTTTGCAGCAGATAAAAAAAAAAGGTGTGTTCCTTTCGCATGCAGCTGAGTTCTATAGTTCCTGATAGTTTTTAGAAATAGTTCTGGCGTATTTGCCCCAAAAAATGTCAATTAACAAAATGATCTGCTAACTTCCCGTAGCAGATCACTTTGCAGCAGATCAAAAAAAAAGGTGAGTTCCTTTCGCATGCAGCTGAGTTCTATAGTTCCTGATTGTTTTTAGAAATAGTTCTAGCGTTTTTACCCCAAAAAATGTCAATTAACAAAATGATCTGCTAACTTCCCGGAGTAGATCACTTTGCAGCAGATCAAAAAAAGGTGAGTTCCTTTCGCATGCAGTTGAGTTCTATAGTTCCTGATAGTTTTTAGAAATAGTTCTGGCGTTTTTACCCCATGTCAATTAAAAAAATGATCTGCTAACTTCACATAGCAGATCACTTTGCAGCACATCAAAAAAAAAGGTGTGTTCCTTTCGCATGCAGCTGAGTTCTATAGTTCCTGATGGTTTTTAGAAATAGTTCTAGTTCTGGTTCTGAAACTATCAGGAACTATAGAACTCAGCTGCATGCGAAAGGAACACACCTTTTTTTTCTGCTGCAAAGTGATCTACTACGGGAAGTTAGCAGATAATTTCTTTAATTGACATTTTTTGGCGTAAAAACGCCAGAACTATTTCTAAAAACTATCAGGAAGTATAGAACTCAGCTGCATGCGAAAGGAACTCACCTTTTTTTTGATTTGCTGCAAAGTGATCTACTACGGGAAGTTAGCAGATCATTTCTTTAATTGACAATTTTTGGGGTAAAAACACCCGAACTATTTCTACAAACCATCAGGAACTATAGAACTCAGCTGCATGCGAAAGGAACTCACCTTTTTTTTTGATCTACTGCAAAGTGATCTGCTACGTGAAGTTAGCAGATCATTTTTTTAATTGACATTTTTTGGGGTAAAAACGCCAGAACTATTTCTAAAAACTATCAGAAAGTATAGAACTCAGCTGCATGCGAAAGGAACTCACCTTTTTTTTTGATCTGCTGCAAAGTGATCTGCTACGTGAAGTTAGCAGATCATTTTTTTAATTGACATTTTTTGGGGTAAAAACGCCAGAACTATTTCTAAAAACTATCAGAAAGTATAGAACTCAGCTGCATGCGAAAGGAACTCACCTTTTTTTTGATTTGCTGCAAAGTGATCTGCTACGGGAAGTTAGCAGATCATTTTGTTAATTGACATTTTTTGGGGCAAATATGCCAGAACTATTTCTAAAAACTATCAGGAAGTATAGAACTCAGCTGCATGCGAAAGGAACTCAAGTTTTTTTTGATTTGCTGCAAAGTGATCTACTACGGGAAGTTAGCAGATCATTTCTTTAATTGACAATTTTTGGGGTAAAAACGCCAGAACTATTTCTAAAAACCATCAGGAACTATAGAACTCAGCTGCATGCGAAAGGAACTCACCTTTTTTTTGATCTGCTGCAAAGTGATCTGCTACGTGAAGTTAGCAGATCATTTTTTTAATTGACATTTTTTGGGGTAAAAACGCCAGAACTATTTCTAAAAACTATCAGGAACTATAGAACTCAGCTGCATGCGAAAGGAACTCACCTTTTTTTTGATCTGCTGCAAAGTGATCTGCTACGGGAAGTTAGCAGATCATTTTGTTAATTGACAGTTTTTGGGGCAAATACGCCAGAACTATTTCTAAAAACTATCAGGAACTATAGAACTCAGCTGCATGCGAAAGGAACACACCTTTTTTTTTTATCTGCTGCAAAGTAATCTACTACGGGAAGTTAGCAGATCATTTCTTTAATTGACATTTTTTGGCGTAAAAACGCCAGAACTATTTCTAAAAACCATCAGGGACTATAGAACTCAGCTGCATGCGAAAGGAACACACCTTTTTTTTTGATCTGCTGCAAAGTGATCTGCTACGGGAAGTTAGCAGATCATTTTGTTAATTGACATTTTTTGGGGTAAATACGCCAGAACTATTTCTAAAAACTATCAGGAAGTATAGAACTCAGCTGCATGCGAAAGGAACTCACCTTTTTTTTGATTTGCTGCAAAGTGATCTACTACGGGAAGTTAGCAGATCATTTTGTTAATTGACATTTTTTGGGGTAGAAACGCCAGAACTATTTCTAAAAACTATCAGGAACTATAGAACTCAGCTGCATGCGAAAGGAACTCACCTTTTTTTTGATCTGCTGCAAAGTGATCTGCTACGTGAAGTTAGCAGATCATTTTTTTAATTGACATTTTTTGGGGTAAAAACGCCAGAACTATTTCTAAAAACTATCAGGAACTATAGAACTCAGCTGCATGCGAAAGGAACTCACCTTTTTTTTGATCTGCTGCAAAGTGATCTGCTACGGGAAGTTAGCAGATCATTTTGTTAATTGACATTTTTTGGGGTAAATACGCCAGAACTATTTCTAAAAACTATCAGGAAGTATAGAACTCAGCTGCATGCGAAAGGAACTCACCTTTTTTTTGATCTGCTGCAAAGTGATCTGCTACGTGAAGTTAGCAGATCATTTTTTTAATTGACATTTTTTGGGGTAAAAACGCCAGAACTATTTATAAAAACTATCAGGAAGTATAGAACTCAGCTGCATGCGAAAGGAACTCACCTTTTTTTTGATCTGCTGCAAAGTGATCTACTACGGGAAGTTAGCAGATCATTTTGTTAATTGACATTTTTTGGGGTACAAATGCCAGAACTATTTCTAAAAACAATCAGGAACTATAGAACTCAGCTGCATGCGAAAGGAACACACCTTTTTTTTTGATCTGCTGCAAAGTGATCTGCTACGGGAAGTTAGCAGATCATTTTGTTAATTGACATTTTTTGGGGTAAATACGCCAGAACTATTTCTAAAAACTATCAGGAAGTATAGAACTCAGCTGCATGCGAAAGGAACTCACCTTTTTTTTGATTTGCTGCAAAGTGATCTACTACGGGAAGTTAGCAGATCATTTTGTTAATTGACATTTTTTGGGGTAGAAACGCCAGAACTATTTCTAAAAACTATCAGGAACTATAGAACTCAGCTGCATGCGAAAGGAACTCACCTTTTTTTTGATCTGCTGCAAAGTGATCGTCTACGTGAAGATAGCAGATCATTTTTTTAATTGACATTTTTTGGCTTAAAAATGCCAGAACTATTTCTAAAAACTATCAGGAAATATAGAACTCAGCTGCATGCGAAAGGAACTCACCTTTTTTTTGATTTGCTCCAAAGTGATCTACTACGGGAAGTTAGCAGATCATTCTGTTAATTGACATTTTTTGGGGTACATACGCCAGAACTATTTTTAAAAACTAGCAGGAACTATAGAACTCAGCTGCATGTGAAAGGAACACACCTTTTTTTTTATCTGCTGCAAAGTGATCTACTACGGGAAGTTAGCAGATCATTTCTTTAATTGACATTTTTTGGGGTAAAAATGCCAGAACTATTTCTAAAAACTATCAGGAAGTATAGAACTCAGCTGCATGCGAAAGGAACTCACCTTTTTTTTTGATCTGCTGCAAAGTGATCTACTACGGGAAGTTAGCAGATCATTTCTTTAATTGACATTTTTTGGGGTAAAAACGCCAGAACTATTTCTTAAAACTATCAGGAAGTATAGAACTCAGCTGCATGCGAAAGGAACTCACCTTTTTTGATCTGCTGCAAAGTGATCTGCTACGGGAAGTTAGCAGATCATTTCTTTAATTGACAATTTTTGGGGTGAAAACGCCAGAACTATTTCTAAAAACCATCAGGAACTATAGATTTCAGCTGCATGCGAAAGGAACTCACCTTTTTTTTGATCTGCTGCAAAGTGATCTGCTACGTGAAGTTAGCAGATCATTTTTTTAATTGACATTTTTTGGGGTAAAAACGGCAGAACTATTTCTAAAAACCATCAGGAACTATAGAACTCAGCTGCATGCGAAAGGAACTCACCTTTTTTTTTGATCTGCTGCAAAGTGATCTGCTACGTGAAGTTAGCAGATCATTTTTTTAATTGACATTTTTTGGGGTAAAAACGCCAGAACTATTTCTAAAAACCATCAGGAACTATAGAACTCAGCTGCATGCGAAAGGAACTCACCTTTTTTTTTGATCTGCTGCAAAGTGATCTGCTACGTGAAGTTAGCAGATCATTTTTTTAATTGACATTTTTTGGGGTAAAAACGCCAGAACTATTTCTAAAAACTATCAGGAACTATAGAACTCAGCTGCATGCGAAAGGAACTCACTTTTTTTTTTGATCTGCTGGACAATGATCTGCTAAGTTCACACACACGCTTCCATCTATCTAACAAAAATATTCACTGCGCAGCTTGTAGGTGTCACCCGTGTGGGGTGCGACTGGTTGGATCACCTCCAAGTTTGGTGCACTTGGTGAAGTAGCTGGCGTCAACGTCAACGGCCAAGAGTCTGGCCAACCGGCCCTTTTCAGGGCCAGCTGACCCCATTGCACGAGGGGGTCGGGGCATGGCGGGCCTGCAAGGCCCGCGGGGGTGGGGGCCGCTCCAGGTACCCCTCTGCTGTTATCAGAGGGGACACTGCGAATGGCCCAGGGTCAGTCGGAGTGCGAGGGATATGCTCTATGGGTAACCTTACACCCCGGCGTCTGTAGACCCGAGACGGCGTGCGGTTTTAGTCCGTTCAAGCCCGACATAACCGCCCCCGCTGGCTGGCGGGGGGGGGGGTATCCGAAGGGATTTCCGCACAAAAACGAAAAAAAAAAAAAGGTGTCACCCGTGTATTGCTTTCTGCTTTATATTACGATAAACACTATGTTTATATATTGGAGCGTTGCTCTCGCTTCGGGAGGAGCAATAACAAATTCTTTACGACTCTTTGTTAAAGATAAATTCAATGGTACTATATCACTGTTACTTGGCTAAGAATACTACTGCTAACGGCACTTCCTGTATTCTTAATTCCCCCTTTGTCTTAAATGGATAGTATTATCTAAATATGGATTTATGTTTATTTATGAAAACTGAAAACACTTGAATGACACGTTTATGATGGGAAATGGTTACCGCTGCCTATGAACGTGTGCAACACCAGGGGCGTCACACTCGCGCTGCTGACCATGTAAAAACCTTCTAAAGAACCCGTGGTTGCTTGAGAAAACTACAGTAGGGGGATTGTGGTCGCAGCACTAGTGGGACCGGTGGGTGTCACGCGGTGCTGTGACGACAATCCTCTTCTGATGAGGCCGTCAAGCTGAGTGCCACCATTGTTTACATGGTACATGTATGTAATGGTGACCCTCTTTCCTGAGACTTTACCTTCAGCTTACCATCAGGCGAGGTGAAGTCAAATTGACGTGTCCTAAATATAAAAAAAAAAAACATTGCACAAGATTTCCTTGCCCTATCAATAAGAAATTGGTCTCTCTTGCTATGTATTCGATAGTGCAGTCTGGTAACTTAAACAAGTTTTTTTTTTTTTTTCTACGTGCGGAAATCCCTTCGGATACCCCCCCGCTGGCCAGCGGGGGTGGTTATGTCGTGTCTCGACTAAAACCGCACGCTTAAATAATTGTATATTTAACAACGTGTTTACTTCTTCCCGGGTCTTATATGCGGGGCGTGGTATTGTTGGCGTGGGTGGATGGTCCTTTATGTAGGGCCACAGGGTAGGGTATATTTATACTTACATATACACATACATATATTATACACATACATTATTACACACTATTTATACACTTACATATACATATACACATACATATATTTATATTTACATCACCTTCAGCTCCTTCACATACCATCAGGCGGAGTGAACTCATATTGACGTGATTCTCTTCGTTCTTCGTACCTCTCAGTCACACTCCTGCGTTGAGATAGGCAAATTAGCCTCATTTAAGTAACCATATTTAGGTGAGACTTCTACTACCCCTTTTTAATATAAGATCATTTGCGTATATACTACGAGATCGATCCGATATTGACCTAAAATAACTACAAACTAATCAGTACTCTAATACGTAAATAAGGAGTCATTTATAAATTCTATAAATATTCAGCGAACCGAGAGAGCAAGAGAACTGTTTAAGTCGCATAATACCTTTTTTTTTTTTTTTTTCGTGCGGAAATCCCTTCGGATACCACTGCCGCTGGAGAGCGGGGGGTCTCCAGCGGGGGCGGTTATGTCGGGCTTGAACCGACTAAAACCGCACGCCGTCTCGGGTCTTTAGACGCCGGGGTGTAAGGTTACCCATAGAGCATATCCCTCGCACCCCGACTGACCCTGGGCCATCTCCGGTTTCGAGATGGCCTCCTTACTTGCTCTCCACTGTGCCATCTGCTAATCAGAGGGACACGTGGAAAGCTTCCGAACAGCCCTCAACAGGGCCGTCCTCGCCTCGGTCGGAGTTGGCCGTAGGCGGCAGCGTCTCTCCCGCCCTAGGAGAGAGGCGCTGCCGTCTCCGTTGCCCAGGGTGCACCGCGTGGAGGTCCCCAACCAAGCACCCCAGTCGCATAATACCTAAGTACTTTTTTTTTTTCGTGCGGAAATCCCTTCGGATACCCCCCCCCCCCACCGGTCAGCGGGGGCGGTTATGTCGGGCTTGAACAGACTAAAACCGCACGGCGTCTCGGGTCTACAGACGTCGTCGGTCGTACGGTCGTAAGGTTGCCCATAGAGCATATCCCTCGCACCCCGACTGACCCTGGGCCATCTCCGGTTTCAAGATGGCCCCCTCGGGTTTGGGAACCACGGTGTCCCCGTCTTGCCCCGGTTTGGGGTATACCTAGGTACCTATTCTTGCCAATGAGTTGGTTTGTACTCCAAGGGGTCGCAGAGTTTATTCGTAAAGTATGTCATTTTACAATAGTCTGCTTGCTACTTTCACTATTGTGAACATCTTCAAAATATTGTAATACATCACTTGTTTCCATTACTGCATACTTACACGTATATTGGTAGTAGTCGCATATACCTCCATATACTGCTCCACTTTCACTGTCATTATTCGGCACGTGGACAGGCAACATCCAACTGGCCATATGAAAAACATAAAAATGACAATCGCACCAATTACAAACGATTGACAGGTCAACGCCTTATAGTTACGTTATAAAAGTTAATATGGTCGTTAATTTTTCCGATATTCTAATTTTCTGGCCAACTTTCTTAACTTTTTCTTTCATAAGAACCTTTTCGTCAAAATAACAAACACAACAAAAAAAGAATGAGCGAAATCGGTCCAGCAGTTCACATGTGATGCCGTGACAAAGGGAAATAGGGATTCCTTTGATACGAAGTCTGCAATGCTTCTGCTGTTGTAAATTAAGCGAAGCTCCCCGACTGATAACTATCAATTTAGTCGCTTAAGCAATTACCATCCACAAGTCTCAAGGACTTACTTTGGATAAGTCTGTAGTGGATATTGGTAACAGCGAATTCGGCCTTGGACTAACTTACCGCAATTTCACCAGGACTTTTTCTAACGGTGATAATTACTCAATGGCTAGTCCGACTTCAGAGTCATCAGGGGGTATCGCACGATCTCCGTCGAGGCGGCATGTCTCCTAGCCGGGATCCCTCCATGGGACCTGGAAGCGAAAGCCCTTGCGCTGCTGTACCAGTGGCGCAAGGAGGCGCTGGAGCGGGGCCATAGGAGTCCCGAGAAATCAGGGCTCAGCGGTCTGCGGCGAAGACGACGCAGACTCATCTACGCCCGGGACTACCGGCCTCCATGATCGGGCCCTGAGGACGGCAGTTGGCCGACTCGCCGTCCTTACAGAAGCAGGCCGTGGCGGAGGCGTGTCGTGTGTGCCTTACACACGCCTGCCAACTCACCTAAGCGGGATAGAACCCGACTCCACCAGGCGAGGCCGCGGCAGCGGCCAAATTCCGCCGGCAACCCTGGGGTTATCCTTTCGAGGGCTTACCCGGGGTGCCCGGCAACGGACACTTGGGGAGGACACCGTGCGGTTTTAGTCGATACATGACATAACCACCCCCGCTGCCCGGCGGGGGGGGGGGGTATCCGAAGGGATTTCCGCACGTAAAATTAATTGAATACCAATCGCGTGAATGAGTCTTTTTTCTTCATTGAGAAATCAGATTTTAAATGTTTTTTCCGGTGATTATTCCTTCGTGGTACTTTTGATTTTTGATTTTCCTAGCCTATAACCTCCACACTCATTTGTTGTGCATATATGCCAAATCTTTTGATTCAAATCGGTTGAGTGATTTAAGAGGAGTTAGCGAACAACCGAAATACATGAGTCGTCTAAGAGAGAGCTGCACTCTTTCAGAGCTTCGCTCAATAAAACAGAATAATAGTCATCATAATCTTGGTGTTGTTCTCGGTTGAATCCGAGGCCTTCACCTCGGAACCAAGGGCACTCTTGCTTCTCTCCTTCTTTAGATTTGGTTTATACGGTTTTATCGGAACGAACCTCTGAACCTCCCAAGTCCGAGAGGAAAACCTGCGCCAGAGCATCATGTGACAATAGCAGGTGTACCGGCTTGCAGGTGAGGTTGACTTAGCCTCGAAGATCCTAGTGGAGCCTTAGACCTTAAAAGTTAGTACCTTTTTTTTTCTTGCGGAAATCCCCTCGGATCCCCCGTCGGCCAGCGGGGGCGGTTATGTCGGGCTTGAACCGAATAAAACCGCACGCCGTCTCGGGTCTACAGACGTGTGTAAGGTTGCCCATAGAGCATATCCCTCGCACCCCGACTGACCCTGGGCCATCTCCGATTTCGAGATGGCCCCCTCGGGTTTGGTAACCACGGTGTCCCCGTCTTGCCCCGGTTTGGGGGAGGGGCGCTAGTCGCCCCACCGTTCCGGCCTGCTCCTGCGCTCATGGAGGACGGAGGTCGTCAAGCGACCGCAGGCGTCTGAGTCGCCTGCGACGCGCAGCGAGCATGTTTCGGGCTCGGCGGGTCGGGAGAGTTCTAACTCTCTCCTGGGGCGCTCCGCCACCTTTTTCTCGAGCATTATATGCTCGCAGAAGGAGGTGGCGGCGGCCCACGCGCTCGCGCTCCGCACCATTGCCGCAATCATGCTACCGAGCGAGAGGACTCCCACCCCGATGGCTGCCACACGCCTCGAAGCCTCCCACGCCGGGCAATCCGCATGATTATTTGATTCAGTAAAAGTTGTTTCTCCCTTAAACGATGTAGATCCGCCACGTGCACCACATCCGGCAATGAATCGATAAGATAATGCACTATGCAAACTTACAAAGTAATTAAATTCTAACTATTATTTGTTATCAATAAATATAAATTGTCACATTCAATGGTCGGGCACTGTTACTTTCTAATGTTACTAATGGTACCGGGGTAAACAAATGAGCAGGATGAGTCGAGCCACGTGGAGACCGTCGTTGTTGCAAATCGAGTCAAGTCACCACGTGACTTGACTGGTCCTGTGACTAGACTTTAGTTGCCCAGTTTAGTAGTCTTAAACTTAATAACTTTTAAAATATGCTTCTTCTTTTAATGAATGGCTTCGGTAATCGAAAGAATCGGTGCAATTTCACCAATCTCAAGTTAAATACAATAAATATTTACAAGGTTATCAATGGCGGAGATGACAATGTCAAGTCTTCCAAGAAATTACTAATTAATTACAGAGCCATATTAGCCACGCCAGTAAATTTTATTTCAGAGTGTTCACCCCTCACGAGATTAAGTGGTCGATCAGGACTTGTGGTTGGATTGTAAGGGGCAAAAAATACACTTTCCTTTTACTTTACGCTGTCTACGTTATCTACCTGTATCACAAACTCGTTGCCGATTATCTTAGTTGTAGTAGTAGTAGTTGTCTTAGTCATAGGTAGTCTTTTTATTTGCTCTACTTCTTCCCGGATCTCATATGCGGGACGTGGTATTGTTGGCGTGGATGGGTGGTCCTTTATGTGGGGCATGGCTTATAAAGGTTACCTTTATTGAGACTTCAACGTCAGCTCCTTGAAGTGAACTCATATGGACATGTTTCTCTTCGTTCTTTGGTTTCTTAGTCGCAGACTAGTACGACTAAATGAAACTACTTACCATTATCAATGTACTATGATAATGTACCGAACTGCCTACATTGGGAGCATCTTCAAAGAGGCCTCACGTAAACTCGGAGTCCTAAACAAAGTAACATGGTATTTCATGCCGTAGCATGATGTCTAATGTACAAGATACGGATTCGTTCTTTCGTGGGACTACCACATTGTTACATTCAAGTTCTGCCAGTGCACCCTAGATGGCACTTTTCACACGTGCGCATGGGGCAGCGGTCGTCCGTTGCACGAGATGAGAAGAAATTGAAATTAAATAAAGTATTCATATAAACCATTTAATCCTGTACATAAAGCGTATTCTTTTTTTTCTTCACCCGTTGGCAATAAACCAGTCAGAAGTAAATAGTTGCGTACCAATTTAATAATTGATCCGCCGTTGAAATGCCTCGGTTTCACTGAAGAGATGCTGCTTATCATAGCTGGTATATTCGACGGAAACATCTGAAACAATATGTACAAATTTTAAGTTTTATCGTAGTTAAAGGTGTAAAAATAGACCATGATTATGCTAAGTGGTCAATATCCCGAGGTCCCAGGTTATAATGACACGGTGTTCCGTTGCCAGAACCAGAGCAGGGAGCGTCAGAGAGAGAAGTGGAATCACCGTTTGATTTTAGCAGGTTCCATTTCAACATAGTCACACACAAAATATGGACGAATTATAATTCCAAGGTTACCTTCACCATTTTAAAGATGAATTAATTCTTAGTGAAACGTGGACACTGTAATAGCCGGAACTGTGAACTGCTATTATGTTGACACAGGTCTAAACTGATAACCTAGTCACCTTTAACTCTGCAAAGACATTTGTTGATCTATTCGTTCCTAGAATTGCATATAATTGAAGATGCGTTACAATTGATTACAAAATGCTTCATAGGTCATTGGCCATGATTGTCATGATATGGTGAAAAATTGAATATTTATTTATTTATTTATTATGATTTACCAACATTTGTTTACACGGTTACAAGCAACCAAAATATAGTCGAATACTCCTTAAACCTACGACCCCAAAGGCAAGTTTCCCAATTTTTAGTTTCGTCTAGCTTAAAGTTAATGCTGTGCTGGTAAATTTGCCAATATTTTTGGGTTTTACGTTGTAGGTGTATAGAATACAAACATAATAATAAAATGCTAAAGACAATTGTGATGAATTCTTCTTTCTGTACAAGGTCTTAAATGCTATTTATATAAGATTTATTCTTAAAAATGATATATTATTACTATCGAGGTGAACACCCTCTAACCTTTAGATATCAAGAGCAATAAAATGAATAGGTTAAGTATACAATTATAGTGCTGTATAGTGTTAAGTATACAATTTTTTTATTTTTTTTTATACCACTCAGGTGACAGACAAACTCACGGCCCACCTGATGGGAAGTGGTTACCGTGGCCTATGGACGTGCGCAACACCAGGGGCGTCACACTCGCGCTGCCGACCCTGTAAAAACCTTCTAATGCCCTTCTTGAAGAACCCCATAATGTAGTCGCTTATCAAAGCTAATTTAATAAATAATAAATAAATAAATAATAAAAAAAAGTTATCGCTAATTAAAGTGCTGTATAGTGTTAAGTATACAATTATAGTGCTGTATAGTGTTAAGTATACAATTATAGTGCTGTATAGTGTTAAGTATACAATTGAAAATTCTCAGGACGGTACTTCAGCGCTGATTGCAAGTCAGAGATTAGAATGACACTATTGCTGTAGCTGAGCTCGTGGTTTATTATTCAATTTAAATATAGTGATATAGTGATATAGTGATATAGTGATATAGTGATATAGTGATATAGTGATATATAGTGATAAATTCAATTAAATTTTTAAGCAATTTGTATGCTTACTTTTCCTATAGATTTAGATCGGAAAAAGAGAACATCTAGGACGGGACTTGAACCCGCGACCAGTCCCGTTTATTATTTCCGTAGTTTACAAGAATTACGGTAGACGACTTTAGCGTCCCCTTAAGACGTATATAATATATCGGAGAATTACGAATATCTGGGACGTGTCTAAGTGGCTCAGTTGGTCAGAGCATTCCCCCTGTAAGGGACTGGTAGCGGGTTTAAGTCCCGTCCTAGATGTTCTCTTTTTCCGATCTAAATCTATATACTGATAAAGTTAATCTAGATCATCATCTTTGAAGTCCGTAGTTCACTCTTCTACTCTTCTTTTTCATCATCATCACCCTAGTAATTTCAGCCTGGGGTCCACTAATTATTTTCGAATAGTTTTTTGGGTTTTACGTTAGCAACTGGTGTCGGACTTCTCAACTCTGAGAAAAAATACCTACGCCAGACCCTAGTCCGTCGTCCAGCAGGCACAGACTAGCCGGTGAGGTTGACTCAGGCCCCGCATATGTTGGTAGAGCCCTATACATAGTGCATAGTGAATGTACACCTCTAAACACCTACAAAAGTTCACTTCGTAAAGCGCTGGCTTATGTAATTTGATATCATTTTACACGAAAAAAAAAAGGGTACATTGGATAGGGCCCGCCGAGAACGCAACATGCTCGTCAACATGCAACATCGCAGGTGACTCAGACGCCGGAGGTCGCTTAACCTCCGTCCTCCATAAGCGCATTCCGGGGGTGGTAGGTGAGGCCACCTGTCACCCTAGCAGAAGCAGGCCAGGAGGGCAGGGCAACTAACGCCCCCCTTTCCGGGGCAAGACGGGGACACCGTGGTTCCCAAACCCGAGAGGGCCATCTCGAAACCGGAGATGGCCTAGGGTTAGTCGGGGTGCGAGGGAAATGCCTTATGGACATCCTCACACCCCGACGTCTGAAAACCAGAGACGGTGTGCGGTTTTAGTCGGTTCAAGCCTGACATAACCTCCCCCGGCCAATAGATCACGTTTTTACCACCTTTTTTATTTAATTATATCTCTTATAACTATTAAAACTAGAGTACGTGAATGCCAAATAGGGCTTTTCACACGACGCGCGTTTTTGGTGAACATATCATATATCTTCAAAATTAAATTTCCAGATCAGTGACCAAAACTTTCTGCGATTACATGTACTTTTTAAATGATGGTAACGTGGCTGTTATCAGCGCATGTTAGCAGATTGCATGCGTTTGTATCGACACAAAACGTAAAAAGAGCGTGCTTCAAACAGCCGAAGCAGCTAGGAAAGAAATATGAAGGGAGACGCGCTCAAACGTTGTACAGACACGACCCTCATGTGCTGCACAAAGGTTCCAAAGAGTTGCTCTCCAAATACTCCAAATTTAATAATAAAATCCAAATAGGACAGCACGTCGTCATGCACTTATCGATCATGAACATCTTTAACCTGCCGCTATTTCATATGACCAATTACTTTACTTTCTTTATCATATTTTGTTTGCCATAGACGTTCGTCTTTTATAATTTTCACTGAAAGATCCACTGCAGATAACTTCTTGGAGTAAAATGTCCACCTAGTTACATAAATGTAACTACAATGTAACTAAGTAGAACAGACCGTTAAAACTTGATTCATCTCTCATTGATGAAACAAGTCATTGATCCTGAAGTTTTGATAACGAGATCTTGCAGTTTTGTGAGCCCCTTTCGTTGAAAATTTCCACTCAACTGGTTCAGTGTATGTACACAAAGTGATCTAGCTGTTCGATATATCAAATTAATTGGTTGTAATTATTTTAACAAATAATGGAATATTCCTGTTTATGTATCTATGACAATTAAAATTACGAATGTATTGAGTTAAATTGTATGGCAACTACCGACGTGATTATCTGTGGACAAAAATAAAACATACGTTATAATTCTATAACATGAAGATAAAGTGCTGAATACCACACTTACTACTTATGATATCAATCACGCCGGTATGAGAGTATACAGGCGTGATGCTCTTAGAACTAAGGGGTTAGCAGAGGAGAGGATCACTCTCCCGTGCCGTAGAAAAATTATTTCACTTAAATCACCTATGTAAATCATCTAGGTGAATTAAGTATCCCCAACCGGTGGACTTAAATCACCCGGCTTTAAAAATCATAGGTAATAGATAACTAATATTTTGAGTATACTTTAATCACCTTCACTTCTTGCGACTAGTGGTTCCGGCGGTTCCTCTGTTGGGATCACAGTTCTAACCTAACCTTACCCACTTTACCCGTTTTACATCGATTATATTCATATCTACACCCACAATATTGATTTCTTACGGTCGACTTTATTCACCTATGATTTTAAAAGCCGGGTGATTTAAGTCCACCGGTTGGGGATACTTAATTCACCTAGGTGATTTACATAGGTGATTTAAGTGGAATAATCACCGTAGAAGGTGCACTCCTAAATGAGCGTGGGCCTGGGGGTGATGGTTAGTCTTCATCCTAGCAGAAGCAGGCCCAGGGTGGCGGCGCGTTGTGTTTCCGCGCGTGCTTGTCTAGGGGAGAGGGGATTTAGATCTCTTAAATCACGTCGGGGTTGCCACTACTGGCGGCCGGAGCCGGTCGGGGTCTCTAGGATATCGTTTCTAGGCCACACCAAGTTCCCCGGCCACACAGGCCGATGTGACGAAACACCGTGCGGTTTTTGTCGGTTCGAATCCGACACGCCCACCTCACCATTAGCTTCGGTGAGGTGAATTCCGAGGGGGTTTCCTCACGAAAAAAAGGGGTAAGCAGAGGTATATTATATCTGCATTGGGCTCCGCGTTGGAAGCCCCGGATACAACCAAGACCCCTGAGATGCTGATGATATTGATGTTGTGAGAAAGTGGTACTTCCCCGGCTTCCAATTATTCTCCAATATAAACAAATTCAGTAAATTGCATACAGTCAGATGACTTTCTACGTATCGTTTAATAAACAAAGAGATACATCGGACCTTGCAATGTTGAAGGACCAATTCAAATTAAGATAAAACTAGTCAATAACACTAAGGTCATCTGCCTTTTGTGTATTTCCGAAGGGCTTACAGCGTTCTGAATGTTCCACGTTTATCTCAAGGTGACATTCGACTTACGTCTGCATCTTTCTAACATTATCCCAATTATTTGGGGTCGGCGCAACACGTCATTCTCCTCCATACAACCCTATCAGATTTCATCTCCTTAGGAACTCCCTTTCTTCCCATATCCTCTTGAGGAAATATAGGAGAGAGTCCCTCCGTACTCTTCCGGGCACATCACTGCCACAGCAGGACAAGCTAAATACACTCAGTCAGTGTCTTCTCTTGAAGACACATATTCGTTCTAGCATGGATAGTGTTCTCATCTCTAAGATGGCTCTGTACAGTACTTACTAGATGCTCTCGATAGGTTTCAGCGACATGCAGTTCGCATTATTAGGAGGGAGAATATGTGGAGTTATATACCGGATAACTTGAATTTTGCACGAAATTATCCAATATTTGGAGTGTTGCTGCTCAGCCGTGGTTGATGTATAAACACAACACATCTTTCACATTACTCAATATACACTAGGAATTCAGTGCAGGGTGCGACTGAAATTAATTGAGCTGAGCTAGCAGGACTCTTAACGAATGGTACATCGGACATGACCCATCTCGCTTCAAAACACTCCTCAGTGTCCGCACTATCACCGTGGTTGATTTGGTCTAAATCGCGCGAGTGGTTACGGAGGAGTTCAGCCACCAAGAACCGGCTATGCCGGGTATAAGAGCTTCGCTCGCTCAGCTCAATAAATATAAGTCTTCGTTGAAATATTCATCGTACTCGAAATAGTCACTTCGCGTGGTTGTGGTGGTAGCCATGAACAGCTCCATAAGTGTTATATTCAGTGTCCTTGAATAGTTGCGATTCAAGTTGTAAGTGCTCGATTTAGTCAAACGCTGCTTAGGTTACTTTTTTATTTGAATTTGTAATGACGATATGTTCTTCAACCATATTAACTTATATTCATCTGGGGCTGTCATTGTACAAGTTATTGAACTCTTCATAATAGTCACTTAACAAAAGCGGAAAAATTCCATATTTCTACTTTTGTTAACTTGACTTTAATAATATTAATTACGTATCACTGTAGAATGTGCTACTTTAGTTGTTGCGATGGAAGGTCCAACGATGCTCCAAGGTCTGATCCGATTGGAAATCGATGATATGTGGGTGTAAATAAGGTTTAACTTCTTATATGCGTACTGTACCAATAAATTGCAAAAATACGTATCTTTCATAAGGTTTATTAGGAAACTAAGTGTTAACTTAAGTGTATCGCCAATGTTAGAGTGTTAATAAATATTTCTTTCTTTCTTTCTTTCAACTAGTATAAAAACTGCCATAGATTACTATGTATTAGGTATTGGAACCAACACGGCACTTTTATAATGAAAGTACTCATATTTATTAAATTGTCACTGTCTAATATTTTGCAGTAATACGAATCGGGTATAGTTCAGCTACCTGCCTTCAAGTCAACTACACATTAATAAACAAAGGATGGCATATCGAGATTTGAAAGTGCAAATAATTAATGTTTCTATGTCGACCCGTAGATAACGCCGCCGCGATAAATCGGTTAACGCTCCTGTGGTAGTGTCAGTGTCCCACAACTTTGTTGTACATGAGGGAGTGAGGTTCGGTGACGGAGATTTACTAATATGGAATTATTCAATTTATTTGAAATCTCATAATCTTGAAATAAAACTATTTTTAGCGATCGCGAATTATTTGATGTTTTTTTATATTTTACATTGAGCCCGACGTTTGGGTTGCTTTTCCGTCTCCCCGTGACCATGGCTGCTTCGCGTAAACTTCCGACAATAGCATCTCATAATCTGTCAATCAGATGAAAGAAACAGCGTTGCTTTAAAGTTATGGATATACCTGCCTGCCTGCACTGACATACAGTCGGTGAATGGGATGATCGGACAACGGCAGTCAGGTCTTTGCCACCTTTTTTAAACAACGTCATTCATTTTTAGGCACTGTGCATGGGCAGGCGAGCATTCTACCACTGAACCACCGATGCTTCCTAGGGCACACCAGATTCCCCGTCCACATGGCTGACGCAAGAGAGACACCGTGCGGTGTATTCGGGTACAAGTCCGACATACCTATCTTACCGTTAGCTCCGTTGGGGTGAAGCCGGTGAAGGTTTCCGCACGTAAAAAAAGGCAGTGTGCATGGGCTAAAAGAGCATACAAACTACGAGCACACTTATTTTGAAAAGTCCAGAATATTTTAAGTTATCAGTCAGAAATATGCGTTAGCAAAGAGATGGTCTGTCTGATAGTAATGCATAGACGGAAATAACTGTGGATAAGTTAAAACAGAGGTTCCTTTCCATCCAGTTTCAAGGAACCGTCGTTTAAACTACGGTAAGATGAGCGGCAGTGCCAGTGCCTTCAAACATCCTAGTCAACTAGTATGTTTTGGTCATTGGATGACGGAAACTGTCGGCGTATAAATTGAAATCCAGAAAAATATCAACCCCCAACATGCCGACAGCCTCTGAATATAGGCATATAATAAGCTTCCAACTGAGTTCAAGAACGACAGAAAGATCTTGTGTTCATATTTATTTACTAGATTTCGAGATGAAAAAATTCGTAAGAGAATCGAGACAATCAAGACAAGAGCGATTGTTATATTTCAGTTGATTGAATGAAAGGTAAATTGCGGTTTACGATTTTTGACGTAAAAAAACTACTAATCTCGTTCAAACCAATTTTCGGTGGAAGTTTACATGTATATCATATATTTTTTTTAGTTTTATCATTTTCTTATTTAGAAGTTACAGGGGGGGGGGACACATTTTTCCGCTTCGGAAGTGTCTCGCGCGCAAACTATTCAGCTTAGAAAAAAATGATATTAGAAACCTCAATATAATTTTTGGAGATCTATTCATAGATACAACACACGTATGGGTTTGATGTGAGTTTCATTTCTAAGTATGGGGAACCCCCAAAATTTATTGGTTTTTTTTTCTATTCCTGTGTGAAAATCTTAATGCAGTTCACTGAATACATTACCAAGTTTCAACAGCATAGTTCTTTTAGTTTTGGAAAAAGTGGCTGTGACATACGGACGGACAGACAGACAGACAGACATGACGAATTCGGTTCCGTTCTTTGTCATTTGGCTACGGAACCCTAAAAAGGGCAGGTTAAAAGCACTCGAAAGCGGCGGTCTTGCATGAAAGGTGTAAAGACAGTAGAGGAAGCTCGTGACGTGTGTAAGGATAGAAGCAGATGACGTGCTGTTGTAGGTACCTGCTCTGTCGCTTAACGACCTCCGCTCCGTCCTCCATCAGCGCAGGCCTGGGGGTGGCAGGTGAGGCCGCCAGTCACGCCAGCAGAAGCAGGCCGGGACGGTGGGGCGACTAGCGCCTCTCCCCCAAACCGGGGCAAGACGGGGTCACCGTGGTTCCCAAACCCGAGGCCATGGCCCAGGGTCAATCGGGGTTCGAGGGATATGCTCTATGGGCTACCTTACACCCCGGCGTCTATAGACCCGAGACGGCGCGTGCGGTTTTTTAGTCGGTTCAAGCTCGACATAACCGCCCCCGCTGACCGGCGGGGGGATATCAGAGGAGATTTCCGCAAGAAAAAAAAAGGTAACTGCGCCATATGTATGTATGTATACCTATTTATCTATTATTACCGATGGATTGGTTTGCACTCCGAGGGGTCGCAAAGTTTAATCAGTGGTCGGTTATCTCAGAACTACCACGCTGTTCACACAGAGGTCGATGAAACTGCGCAGAAACAGCCCGTCTTGCCTACGATACGAACCATTCATATCACTCATAAATATTTTAGTATATATATATTTGGTATCTACAAAATAAGAATGAAATACATTCGTATTTTGTTGATACAAATCATGCGGAATTTTATTTGTCTCTGATAATACAGCTCATTGAGATTACTAATAGAGTGGAAATTGTTTCGCGCCAATATCAACAGCTGTGAGTTCGACATAATACATGACTTATATTGTGCAATCTGTCAATATGTAACAAGATCCGGGTAATCGTTCAAAGTATTTGTACACAACATCGACTTTCTTATTGGATATTGTGTAGGAATAAATAAATAAATAAATACTCTACGACATTCTACACAGCGCTTTCTAGACCCAAAGTAAGTATAGTTTAACTAGCTCGTGTTATGGGTTCCAGAATGCGGATAAACATACTTATATACTTTTTTTTTTGTAAATACACACATATTAAACATAGAAACACCCAGACCAATGCTAATAGACGTATTTATGCATACAAATATTTGGACTGAGCGGGAATCGATCGCGCCCGCGCCCCCTGTCGTAGCAGTCGAATGCACAAGCGCTACGCCACAGAGGCCGTCAATATACTAAATAAGCCCATTTTTCAGTTGTTTAAATGAATCACTTCGATTCTGGAAACCATAAGATCAGAGGCGAAACATTGGGTAAACATTGGCGAGACAACATCGACTCCTTTGATTAATATTGGTGGGATAAAGCATAAGAGAGAGAGAAGTGGAAAGATTGTCTTTTTATTTTTTATTTTTTATATTTAGTCCGTCAAATTGACTGCACCCCGCCTGATGCTAAGCTGAGGTGAAGTCAAAAAGTAGTGGCCACCATTTCCAGAGATTGTCCCTAGAATGGCGGCCCCTTCCTAGACGGCCTCAACAGATGTTTTTTCACGCCCCGTTTAAAGAGCCCAGGATTGAAGCTAGAAGGGAACACGTGAGTGGGTAAAGCGTTCCAGTGCTTTATGGTCCGATAGAAAAAAAACTTTTCTTAAACCTAAAGGCCTCTACGTGGAAGTATTGGAGGCAACACAAAAATAATACTAGGATGATAATGATAAATAGTAGATTGTTACACAAGGGTTGAAAGTTAGCCATTTCACCCGGGATATTTCTGGCGCTCGAACGAAGTGAGAGCGCCAATAGTTCGAGGGTGAAATGGTGACATTCACCCGAGGTAAATACTCTACTTTTCATTTCGACTATGTGAGGAAATTAAAATACTACACACACATTTAATGAAACAGGTATATTGATAATCAGTTAACATAGATTAAATAAATTATATACTGTTGAAATAGATTATAAACAATAGCTTTTGCCTGTTCTTTAATCCCATCGGGAGTTAAATTAATATCCAAGTCTTTAGAATCACTTTCTGAAACCATTTTTAACCACGATTAACACAAGGTATTTATTTATATTTAATCTCGTTTTCCCGCTAATTCTTTAGCAAACTTAAATTGTTTTTTTTTTATTCTGAAAAAAAAAAGTTATAATTCACGTATATACTGCCTAGAAAAGTTTTGAACATCGAATCTATTGGTTACATTGTAATCGAGTTGGTCACGAGATGTGCAACTAAGCGGCCATGTAAAAAAAAAAGTCATGATACAAGGCATTATGACGTAACTTATTATCATGGACTCCATGGCAAAACTTAAAATTTAAAAAAAATACTTTTCCGCCCTAGCTACTTTCCACCCGGCTATCTACCCATGAAAATTAAACTTTCCGAGCAGGAGAGATGAAAAATAACTTGCACTGTCCAAAAAAATTGCAATTAAAACAATGTAGCTCACACAAGAATATGAAAGTGTAGATAAATCAATCACTTGGTATTTTTTTACAACGAAATGATTTTCTGACCCAGTTTGCAGGCTATCATTTCTACGTATCATCATTTCGAATAACAAAAACGTGTCACTTCTTGGAACCAGTTCGTACGTCAATGTAAACAGTATCATCGGACACAGTAACTTGAGCATGAGAAGGAAACATTTGTTAATTCGATTACGTCGATGAACCCAATTTATAATAATACATGAAAGTGTTCTTTAATATATTTTATCCTTTTTTTTCGTGCCGGAATACCCTCGCATAACCCCCCCCCCCCCGCCGTCACAGGTCTTCAGACGCCGGAGTGTAAGGTGGCCCAAAAGGCATTTCCCTCGCACCCCGTCTGACCCAGGCCATCTCCGGCTTCAAGGTGACTTCCTCGGGTTTGGGAACTATGGTGTCCCCGTCTTGCCCCCGGAAAGGATGGGGTCGCGCAACGCGTCACCGCCCCGGCCTGCTTCTGTTAGGGTCTGCGCTCATGGAGGACGGAAAGTGTTGAAAGTGGTCTTTAATATATATTATCATACTAATAATAAAGTTATTTAGCGTTAAAAATCACACACATTGAAATTAATAATCACTTGTACTTTACCACAATATATATTGACGACCTCTGTGGCGTAGCGGTAGTGCATTCGACTGCTAAGCCAAAGGTCGCGGGTTCGATTCCCGCTCAGTGCAAATATGTATATTTGCATTGGTCTGGATGTTTCTATGTATAATATGTATTTATTTACAAAAAAAAAAGTATTTAAGTATGTTTATCCGCATTCTAGAACCCATATGACAAGCTCTGCTTAGTTTTGGTCTAGATGGCGTTGTGTACTTTGTCGTACAATATTTATTTATTTTAAATTAAACCTGACCGGTTTCACCTCACGGTATTTCAATATCCTAAGTATTATAACTGTGAAAATGTATGTACATTTTGGGAGTTGGTTTCTTAAGATAACTTTGATCATATAACATTTTAATTTTGCAACAACCCTAAAACAAGGCGGTTGAATTTGCCACATCGTGGATACTTCTAGTGTCAGTCCAAAATATTATAAGATTCTAGCAATAAATCTTCTTTATATATAAAAATGAATTGCTGTTCGTTAGTCTCGCTAAAACTCGAGAACGGCTGGACCGATTTGGTTAATTTAGGTCTTGAATTATTTGTGGAGGTCCAGAGAAGGTTTAAAAGGTGAATAAATATGGAAGTTGTTATCGATTGAGGCAGTACGAAGTCTGCCGGGTCAGCTAGTGTATATATAATATATAGATTTATATATAATATAATAATGTGCCCGGTAGATGGCAATAGGCTCGCGTCCTATTACATTGGGACCTTAACATAACTGGGGAATCGTGGGTGTGTAATACACCTCTGCCTACCCCTTCGGGGAAAGAGGCGTGAAGTTATGTTATGTTATTCTAGCAATAATGAAATGTGATACTATATATCATATCGTAATTCTTTAAATTTTATGCAATATTTTGTTATGGGTGTCTTACCCCAAGTGATCGCTGATTGCCATAAAAGTTTTTAGACTAAAATATCATTATTACTTATGTTTCAATTTAATTTTTAAGCATTTTGTAGCTTACTTTTTCTAAAGATTTAGATCGGAAAAAGAGAACATCTAGAACGGGACTTGAACCCGCGACCAGTTCCTTACATGGGGAATGCTCTGACCAGCTGAGCTATCTAGACACGTCCCAGATATTCGAAATACATAACATAACATAACATAACATAAGCTCACGCCTATATCCCCGAAGGGGTAGGCAGAGGTGCTAGCACCCACATTTCGCCAGTTTATGTTTGGGTCCCAATGGAATAGGTGGCGCGCCTATTGCCATTAACCGGGCACTTATAAACCTGCGATAAATACACACATAACTTCGAAAAGCATCGAAAAGTCATTGGTGTGTGCCATGGTAAAACCTGGGATCGAACCCGAGACCTCGTCTCAGCTGTCTATTACCCATACCACTAGGCTACCGATATATTATATACGTCTTAAGGCGACGCTGGAGCCATCTACCGTAATTCTTGCGAACTACGGAAACAATGAATAACTTTACAGTCATTTAATATGTTTATTTATGTTTCAAGTATTCATAAAGTTTACTATAGAGCTAATTCACAACTTTCTATACTCTCATTGTGATTTTTCGAAACATTTTTACCCATGATAAAGTGGCAATATTACCAGGTTTGACGGAATTAAATCGAATAAAACTTTTGTTAAGGAATAATATAAAAAGAGAGCAATTTTATTATTTTATTATTGTTATAAGATCATCCGGTTTGCTTGCTAAGTGCATTTGGGGGTAAGGAGGTCACGTGCTGAAACCGAATATCGTATCCCATGTGTATTATAAATGGTTCGTTTAGAGTAGGCACAAAAAGTACAGGGGTGTGTGTTGGGTAACCTCCCCGAGTGTCGCTCCGATTCCGATCCCGCTGCAGTCCGGGGGGAACGGAATCGGAGCGGCCGGTACACCCTCGGCGGCGGTCAATGGCTTCCCCTTCATAGGGTTGGCATTGATCGTCGGCCAATACCCAACGTGGCGGGAACACATCGCTCTCCGTACTCCTCTGCTTTCAGAGGAGACAGGATGAGCGATGCTGTTAGTGGTGAGATGGCCCAGGGTCAGTCGGGGTGCGAGGGATATGCTTTATGGGTAACCTTACACCCCGACGTCTGAAGACCCGAGACGGCGTGCGGTTTTAGTCGGTGCAAGCCCGACACAACCGCCCCCGCTGGCCGGCGGGGGGGTATCCGAAGGGATTTCCGCACGAAAAAATAAAATAAAAGGCACAATAAGTACAGAAGTTACAGAAGCAGGCCGTGGCGGAGGCGTGTCGTGTGTGCCCTACACACGCCTGCCAACTCACCGAAGCGGGATAAAACCCGACCCCACCAGGCGAGGCCGCGGTGGCGGCCAAAGTCCGCCGGCAACCCTGGGGTTATCCTTTCGAGGGCTTACCCGGGGTGCCCGGCAACGGACACTTGGGGAGGATACCGTGCGGTTTTAGTCGAGACACGACATAACCACCCCCGCTGGTCGGCGGGGGGGTATACGAAGGGATTTCCGCACGTTAAAAAAAAAAAAAAAAGGGCACATACACCATAAAATTATCTGTAGGCATCAAATCCTACAAATTTTTAAAGGTAACCTAAACTCACAGCATAATTAGCAAGTAAAATAAATAATAATATAAATAATTATTCTTCGACATTCTTCACAGCGCTTTCTAGACCCAAAGTAAGCATAGTTTAGCTAGCTTGTGTTGTGGGTTCCAGAATGCGGATATACATACTTATATATTTACTAGCTGACCCGGCAAACGTTGTTTTGGCATGTATAATATTTCTAGGAAACATTTTTTTAGTTCAGTTTTTTAGTGGTTAAGGAGTCGACCTTACGATCGAGAGGTCCCGGGTTCGAATCCTGGCCATTACACTACCGACGTGAACCCACTCCTAACACAAGCAATTTAGCTTAGCTGGAGGGGTTAGGGGGAATATTAGTAATTTCGGTTGCTAATATTCTATTAAAAAAAAAAAAAAAAAAAAAAAAAAAACTATCTACTATAAGTGTGCGGGGATTTACTTATAATCGAAAGCGTTGTAGACAATGAAGGTATGCTTTATTTAGGTTAATAAATTAATCTTTATCAAATTAACAAATATATCTTATATTACAATTCTCGATAGCTATCTAAACATTAAAAATAATCCTTACTTAATATTATAAATGTGAAAGTAACTCTGTCTGTCTGTCTGTCTATCTGTTACGCTTTCACGCCTAAACCACTGAACCGATTTTGCTGAAATTTGGTACAGGGGTAGATTAGACCTTGGGAAAGGACATAGGCTATGTTTTGTCGCGATAACCGACATCTACGCGGGCGGAGCCGCGGGCAAAAGCTAGTTATTCATATTTTTACTATCAATTATGGCAGCTGAAAAAAAATAAAGATTAATCTCTCAGCGCAATAGAGTGTACAATATTCTTGGTTAGTCCGTCTTTAGCCAACAAACAAACTGGATCGTTTTCCCACGCGAGAACATGCCACCTAGATCACTTAATTAACTAATAGTTAAAACTGTCTTTATCAGTTATTAATAAATAGTGAATGAATAATTATTGCCCTCGAAATTAAACAAGTTGAATTCCTGAGACGAGCTCAGCCGAATACAAGGGATTTTCGATTTAGCGATTTTTTTTTGCGATTTTTTGCGATGTTTTTTTATCTTGCAATGGTTCACCCCAGTACGAATCTATTACCGAAAACAGCAACTCGATAGCTCATCTCCTTCATACCCAAAACCGTGACAGAAAATTGGCAACGACGACGTCGACGACAACTCGATAGCAATAGGGCTTTTCTAAAGAAAATCCCTAAAAATTAACATGAGAGATGCGCAGAAACATTAAAATAATACGTATAACAGTCACTGCTACGATCGATACACAAATAAAACCAAAAGAAAATGGCCGAAAACTGAATAGTGACTAAGACAGGAGACCGGCTTCTTTCTCATCCCTACTCCGTGATGTTTGCTGGATGAGAGGTGACAACGGTAGACATCTAGCGGGGATAACTGGTCGAGCGATAGTTGATGGGTTATCAACCGGTGACGGCGGAAGATCAAATTGAATTAAGAAAAAAATTATCATTGAAGGAAATTATTAAAAATAAAAAAATCGCGATGGTAAAATAGGGGTTGATCGTATAGGGTTGAAAATCCAGGGTTGTATGTATTTTCTAATGCTGTATCATAAAAAAAAACTAAAAATTAAAAGAAAAATTAAGAAAGCCTTAACATTTAGGGGGATGAAAAATAGATGTTGTCCGATTCTCAGACCTACCCAATATGCACACCAAATTTTATAAGAATCGGTCAAGCCGTTTCACAGGAGTTTAACTAATAACACCGCGACACGAGAATTTTATATATTAGATTAAACATACTTATTATTTTTGGAAAAATATACATATAATACATAGAAATACCCAGACTAATACAAATAAATATATTCATGCATACAAATATTTGCACTGAGCGGGAATCGAACCCGCGCCCCCTGTCGTAGCAGTCGAATGCACTACCGCTACGCCACAGAGGTCGTCAAGACCCGGGAACACTCTGTCAAAGAATTTTGACTATATTTAACAGTATGCTGCAACTGCAACTGCATCCATCGTGGTTTAAGCGGGTGGTTTAATTGTATTAACATAAATAATATTTTACAAGCGTCGGTAGCTTAGTGGTTAAGGAGTCGACCCTACGATCGAGAGGTCCCGGGTTCGAATCCTGGCCATTACACTACCGACGTGAACCCACTCCTAACACAAGCAATTTAGCTTAGCTGGAGGGGTTAGAGGGAATGTTAATAATTTCGGTTACTAATATTCTTATGAAAAAAAAAAAAAAAAAAAAAAAAAAAAAAAAGAATTGATCAATAAAAAGAAATATAAAAAATCGTGTTCTTTTAATGTAATTGTAAAGGGAGTGAGGTAATATCTCTGACACTCCCATGCCCTTGTTTATGTTCGTATTTTGCCCTGCCCTCGTGATGATGGAGACCTACTAACCACGCAAAGCACACTTTACTCCTATAGTGTCCTCTTCTAACATGTAGGAACGCGAAAGCTCTTTTGGATAGGTGGATTATGAGGATCAAAAGCCAGTTGTACACTACACATTAAGCCGAAGTATTACTGACTAAATTTTTTGGGCAAACGCTATTAGCGTATGTTAGTATTTGGTTAGTAACACTGGCGGGCCAACTAATTAAGTGTCTGTATTCTGAAAACAGTGTCTCATTCAGTTTGTGGTTAATAAATTGCCGCGGCTGCAAGAGATTGAGGATCTTACTTATCAGAACGTCCATTTAGAATATAGATATAGAATCTGATAGTTTTGTTCAATATGCTGGCTCAGAACGTCAGTCATTCACCAACTTCTTTGTTACTTTTTAGTAAAAGCAATCTTGAACACACCAATAAATATTATTGACTTAACAGCTGTACAGATAAGTGTCACATGGTATCACAATGTTTGTGCAGTATGAACTAATTGTTATTGTCACGCACTGCACTTTGATACCATTAGCGGAACATATTGTACCATTGAACTTTACATTTGAAGCATCCGTTAACTTAGATAGTGGTATTTCAACTAAGAATGTTTCTGGACTTTTTTTCTCGTTGATATTCAGTATATTTATTAATAAATCGACATTCTCTTACCTAATGACATTCGCTTATGGATCAATATGCTTCTTGATTTTGTACAATTACATACATACATACATAACTTCACGCCTGTATCCCCGAAGGGGTAGGCAGAGGTGTATTACACACCCACGATTCGATAGTTATGTTTAGGTCCCAATGTAATACGGGGCGAGCCTATTGCCATCTACCGGGCACATTATTAAGCGAGCGATAATTAATATTTATTAATGCACACATAACTACGAAAAGTCAGAGGTGTGTACCCTTGGCGACTGGGGATCGAACTCGAGACCTCGTCTCAGCAGTCCGTTACGTACGCCACTGGGCTATCGCCGCTTTGTATGTAAATATAACTCTCTATAATGTACGTACATAGCTCAGTAATTAAAAAATATCAATTCTAGAAATGTCACGTTTTACAATCTTTTTTTATTTATTTTAATTTGATGTATAAAATCAAAATGTGCCATCAACAATTTGGTACGTATTAAAACATTTTACTAGAACTCAATATATATTTACATTTATTTATTGCGCTATCGTACACAAACATGACAATTTATATTACACTAAAAATTAATAAGGAAATATATAATTCGATTTAAAATACAAAGATTATTTTGTAAATCTAATAAATAAAACTAAATAAAACTAAAATAAAATAAATAATTAAAAGAAACTTAAACCTAAAATGCAACGTGGAATTCCTCCGCATCGCATGCCTCCTGTGGTAACGTGCCCAGAAGACTGGCAGCATTGCCACGTTGTATGGCAATACTTATTCTCTATAAATGTAAACTATCCCTAGACAGTGTTATCCTTATTATGTATTATTATGTCATATTATTAATTGATTATTTCGTGATTCTAAATTTCAATTATATTATGAGTACGTCAGGTTGCTAAAACTTTCTTATTTTTTTTGTCAGTGCATACGCTTTCAAAGGAAATTATTTCAACAAGTTGACTCTCTTGGCCACGTCTAGCTAGCAGTACATCCTAGTATTTGGCAACTATGGTGATACATTTTCTTTTTCAATTACTATTTGAAATTTCAGCAAAGATACTAGTATTTTTAAAAATGAAGTTGGAACAGTTCCTTGAAGTAGTTCATGTCTTTTACCATATGAATTCTAATTTTCCACCTCATATACTCAAAGATGGAAGGTAAAATGTAGCTTAGCTAGTCTGCCTGTGATGCTTAGATATTTTTTTAAAGTGTGAAACTGTTATTTCTCTCTGTGGCTAACGGTGAATGACAATCGAACTGCAGCTACTCATACCATACGTCTTAGGCTGACTAAAGTGTGTCCGCATCTGGGCACCTTGTTCGTGTGAATAATATGGTGCGAATTTTGTGCAAAACATTCGGTGCGAAAAACATACAATATGCACGAAGTGCGGGCGCTCGTACGAGGCAGCGGACAGCCTAAGATATATATTCTCAGGAGCCTGTGACACTTTCATGCAGGTTGCAGGCATGCCAGTTTCTAGTGTATCTAATATACTCTTCATTAAAAGTCGTTTTTTTGTTCACTAACTTAAAAACATGGAAATGCCGAAATCTCTTGTAAAACTTTGACAAACCCAAGATGCAAACACAATCAGATTATCACAGCAGTGGTACCAATGTTAAAATATTATACTTAACACATACCTCATCAGTACATTAGCGCACCGCGCCATCTACATTCTTGATCAAGGAACTTCTGTAGCCGCAATGTCTTCATCTAATGATCGGATGATCGACTGGAAATAATCAGACATTTCGTTTAGTTGCAGTGAGGAACTGCATGCATATATCAGCATCTATAGCGAAGGTTCGTTGAACTACTTTCAACATAATAAAAAATCAAAAACCTTGTGCCAGTCTTTATTCAATTTACATAAGAACTCTTTATGATTATATTAAAGACTAGCTTGTAAGATTTATTATTGTTTAAACTTAGAATCTTAGCGAATATGTCGACGCAGAGGCGGAATGGTTCAGGAGAGCCATGTCGCATATCTGCGATGCGGCGATGCCTAGGGTTAAGCCCAGCCCGGCAAAGAAACAGGTGTACTGGTGGTCAGCGGAGATCGCACAGCTGCGAGCAGCGTGCGTGACCGCTCGCCGCCAGTATACCAGGTTTCGCCGGAGGCGTCGCCGCCCAGACGATGCGGCAGCCCGAGAGGCGGAGCTGTATGAGGCGTACAAGGGGGCCAAGAGGACCCTCCAGGAAGCCATAAAGCAGGCCAAACGGCGGGCCCGCGAAGAGCTGCTGGAGTCTCTGGAGCAGAACCCATGGGGGTGTCCATAACTTGCGGTCAGGGGCAAAATCCACCCAAGGGCGCCCCTACTGACCCAGAGCCTCCAGCCGGAGCGGCTGGAGGGGATACTGGGCTCCTTGTTCCCAGCGAGAGCGGAGGAGCATGTCCCTCCGCGTATGGCTCCGTCTCAGGCGCCTGACGCTGATAATAGCGAGAGCGATGTGCCCGAAGTCAGGGAGAGTGAACTGGGGGTAGCAGTGCTCCGGCTTAAAGCCCGGAAATGCACTGCCCCCGGACCCGACGGCATTCCAGGCCGAGCATGGGTCCTGGCCCTGGAGGAACTAGGGCCTCGACTGGTGGCGCTCTTTAGCGCATGCCTCGAAAGGGGCCAGTTTCCAAAGGCTTGGAAGACGGGGAAACTGGTCCTTATCCGGAAGGCGGGGCAGCCGGCGGACCAGCCATCCGGTTACCGGCCGATCGTGTTGCTCGACGAGGTGTGCAAGCTCTTTGAGCGGATTATTGCAGAGCGCCTCGTCGAGCATCTCACGAACGTGGGGCCAGATCTGGCGGACAACCAGTTCGGTTTCCGCCGGGGGCGCTCCACCGTGGAAGCGATCATGCGCGTTAGGCGCCTGGCGGAGGAAGTAGTCTCGCGGGGTGGGGTGGTGGTGGCGGTGTCTCTCGACATCGCCAACGCCTTCAACACCCTACCCTGGAGCTGCGTTAGGGAGGCGCTCGCGTATCACGGAGTGCCACCTTACCTCCGCCGCATTGTCGAGGCATACCTATCCGAGAGGGCCATAGTTTACCCGAGCTGGCTAGGGCCAGGGCGGCGAGAAGTGTCGTGCGGTGTTCCGCAGGGGTCGGTCCTAGGGCCACTCCTGTGGAACATCGGATACGACTGGGTGCTGCGCGGTTCGTTGCTCGAGGGTGTCAGCATAACGTGTTATGCTGACGACACCGCGCGGGGAGCAATGCACCGAAGCGCGGCACTGAAGGCCACGGCAGGGGTTGCTCAAGTCGTGGGTCGAATACGGCGGCTGGGACTCGAGGTGGCTCTCCACAAATCCGAGGCTATGTGTTTCCACGGGCCTCGGAGGGGGCTACCTGCGGGAACCAGCATAACCGTAGGGGGTGTAAGCATCGGCATAGAGCCCACGATGAAGTACCTTGGGCTCGTACTCGATAGCCAATGGGACTTCGGACCTCATCTCCGAAGTCTGGTCCCGAAACTGAGGGGAGCTGCGGCCGCGCTATCGCGGCTGATGCCCAACGTCAAGGGACCCAACGCCCCCACTAGGAGACTGTACCTGGGGATCGTGCGAAGCATGGCCCTGTACGGGGCCCCAGTATGGGCGGAGACTCTGGCGGCCCGCAACGTGGCTGTATTAAACAGCCCGTTAAAAGCGATCGCTGTCAGAGTCATCAGGGGGTATCGCACGATCTCCGTCGAGGTGGCATGTCTCCTAGCCGGGACCCCTCCATGTGACCTGGAAGCGAGAGCCCTTGCGCTGCTGTACCAGTGGCGCAAGGAGGCGCTGGAGCGGGGCCATAGGCCGGAGCCCCGAGAAATCAGGGCTCAGCGGTCCATGCTCCGCCAGGAACTCATGGAGACATGGAGGGTGCGACTTGAGCACCCAAGGTGGGGGGAATCCACCATTGCGGCGGTGAGACCGATCATGAAGGAGTGGTTGGAGAGGGACCATGGGGACCTCTCCTACCGGATGTGCCAGATGGTTACCGGACACGGGTGTTTCGGTAAGTATCTGTGGCGCATCCACCGGGAGACAACGCCGCAGTGCCAGCACTGCGAGGATCCTGGCGAAGACACGGCGCTCCACACGTTGGTGGAGTGCCCTGCGTGGGCGAGTCAACGCCGGGATCTCGTTGCGGTCCTGGGCGTGGACGTTCTCTCGTTGGAGACCATGGTGAGGGCCGTGGTCTCCGACGGGAGCAAGTGGCACGCCGCCGCTTCTTTCTGCGAGCAGGTAATGCGCGCGAAAGAGACGGCGGAGAGGGAGCGGGAGAAAACCCTGCCCCCCGAGTTTCGCAGTCTGCGGCGAGGACGCAGCAGACTCATCTACGCCCGGGACTACCGACCTCCATGATCGGGGCCTGAGGACGGCAGTTGGCCGACTCGCCGTCCTTACAGAAGCAGGCCGTGGCGGAGGCGTGTCGTGTGTGCCCTACACACGCCTGCCAACTCACCGAAGCGGGATAAAACCCGACCCCACCAGGCGAGGCCGTGGTGGCGGCCAAAGTCCGCCGGCAACCCTGGGGTTATCCTTTCGAGGGCTTACCCGGGGTGCCCGGCAACGGACACTTGGGGAGGACACCGTGCGGTTTTAGTCGAGACACGACATAACCACCCCCGCTGGCCGGCGGGGGGGTATCCGAAGGGATTTCCGCACGTTAAAAAAAAAAAAAAAGGTGAATCGCATTAAGGTGGAATAAACCATTCTAAGGGCAATTGCAAATATATAATAAACGGACGAAAACCAAATTAAATATTGTAGGACAAGGTACACAATGCCATCTAGACCCAAACTAAGCAGAGCTTGTCATATGGGTTCTAGAATTCGGATTATACATAGAAACACCCAGACCAATGCAAATATACATATTTGCACTGAGCGGGAATCGAACCCGCGATCTTTGGCATAGCAGTCGAATGCACAACCGCTACGCCACAGAGGTCGTCCAAATTTTCCAAAATGTTCATTCTTAAGAACCTTCTACCGACAATAAACACAACCAAAAAAGAATTAGCGAAATGGGTCCAGTCGTTCACACGTGATGACGTGACCAAGGGCAAAAACGATCAATTTTATATAGTTATATAAACATAACATAACATAACATAAACTCACGCCTATATCCCCGAAGGGGTAGGCAGAGGTGCTAGCACCCACATTTCGCCAGTTTATGTTTAGGTCCCAATGTAATAGGTGGCGAGCCTATTGCCATTAACCGGGCACTTATAAACCTGCGATAAATACACACATAACTTTGAAAAGCATCGAAAAGTCATTGGTGTGTGTCATGGTAAAACCTGGGATCGAACCCGAGACCTCGTCTCAGCAGTCCATTACCCATACCACTAGGCTACCGCGGTAGTTAAATAGACAAAGAAATATTGTCATTTCACATAAAAACTGTAGCGCATTTACAAACATATTCCCCGGAAGTCAACGCCGATTCCGAGCATCGCTGCGTATAAATTCACAGAAATTTTACTTTAAAATTTTATAGCCTAGCAAGGGCATAATTTTTGATGAATAGTTGTCGTTCCCAAGTTTACGACTCGTAATTATAAGGACATGGTCTCCTTGGCAGCGGGCGACTTAGAAGTGGAGAGATAAAACAACATCACAACAAAGATAGGGCAATTTAAACGTAGAATACTTAATTATAGCGTTTTCGTATGTCTTATGACGTCTGTATCTTCGCTCACTGTGAGACTTGTGCCTTACGGAGGAGTGGCGTTGGCTAGTAATGCAGTGTTATTTATTGGACTAAATCTAGGCTTGGCTTCAGGCACTTTAGTGCATGCCGACATCTTTATAAGCCATTTTAGAGTTGCAATAAATTTACGAGAGGCGTATGTCTCCAGAATATCCTCAGGTTTATTTTTAAAAGTAGTGGAGTGGTCTCAATGGACATTTAAGGGTAATTTATTGTATCGTATTGTACAATAAATAATTCTACACTGTATTACTTCCAAAGCTTCCTTATTATTAGACAGTTGGCTTTCATTTAAAGTGACTTCGGTATCAAGTTCTTTCTTATACTGCTGAGGTAGCAAGCAAACATTATGACCCTTTTGCTTTTGGTGAGCGGTCAACAAGGCTGTTCAGAGTATTTACTTGAGCTTTGCCATCTGTTTAGGTGAGTATTGACGATAAGAGAAGGAATAAGAAAGAGCGTTAATGTTTGCGACACTATTATAAAACGTATGAAATGCAATTTTTATACGTTATATATACGGAAATGCCCCTGGTTACTCCCCGCCAAACCGACTTAAATAGCACGCCGTCTCGAGTCTTCAAACGCTGGGGTGTAAGGTGACCCATAAGGCAATTCCCTGACACCCCGGCTGACCCAAACCCAAAGCCATCTCCGGTTTTGAGATGTTCCCCCTCGGGCAAGGGAACCACGGTGTCCCCGTTTCGCCCCCTGAAAGAGGCTCAACGCTAGGGTGACAGGCGACTCCACCTGTCATCTCCAGGCCTACGTACATTGAGGACGGAGGTCATTCAGCGACCTCCGACGCCTGAGTTGGCTCCCCGCTTCGCTATGAAATGGAAACTAATGCTTAAAGTCGATATTAATTGAGTAAGAGATCGATCTTAACAAGAAGTATGCAGTCACATACCAGCGTAGAAATGGACCAATTTCTGGCTTGCTATTGCTTTACTTTAGCTCGCGATTTACGATAAGTAAGTGATTCAATCAATATTCACGTTTATAGCTACACAATATGATGAATATGATTGGCAGTCTTTGATTTAGTAATGTGGCACACAAACCATCGTAGACAGTTTAGAATACGGGGGCCACTATCTCTTCCAATGAGTGTCGTACAAGATAACTAAGGGTTGCGAGGACGCCGCAAACTCATCTACGCCCGGGACTACCGACCTCCATGATCGGGGCCTGAGGACGGCAGTTGGCCGACTCGCCGTCCTTACAGAAGCAGGCCGTGGCGGAGGCGTGTCGTGTGTGCCCTACACACGCCAGCCAACTCACCGAAGCGGGATAAAACCCGACCCCACCTGGCGAGGCCGCGGTGGCGGCCAAAGTCCGCCGGCAACCCTGGGGTTATCCTTTCGAGGGCTTACCCGGGGTGCCCGGCAACGGACACTTGGGGAGGACACCGTGCGGTTTTAGTCGGGACACGACATAACCACCCCCGCTGGCCGGCGGGGGGGTATCCGAAGGGATTTCCGCACGTAAAAAAAAAAAAAAAAAAAAAAAAGGGTTGTTCTTCACGGACACTTGGGGAGGACACCGTGCGGTTTTAGTCGAGACACGACATAACCACCCCCGCTGGCCGGCGGGGGGGTATCCGAAGGGATTTCCGCACGTTAAAAAAAAAAAAAAAAAAAGGGTTGTTCTTCATTTTGTTGATGTTTTAGTTGTTGATAGTTAACATATAGCTGATGGAAAATAGCCCAACTAGACGGTAATAGCCTACGTGGGGTCGAAAATCACAGTTGTGTGAAAAGTAGGTGTTGATACACCTCCATCGGACGGACGATTCATTCGACTGTTAAGTCAGAGGTCACGGGTTCGATTCCTGCTCATTGCAAATATGTATATTTGCATTGGTCTGGGTGTTTCTATGTATAATATGTATTTATTTACAAAAAAATTCTAGAACCCATATGACAAGTTCTGCTTAGTTTGGGTCTAGAAGGCGCTGTGTAATGTGTCCTAGAATACTTATTTATTTATTATATTCATTTATTATCTATTCCTCCAGGTATGTGCAGACGAGAGAATAATATTTATAGCATTATTAGTATAATCACGGCTACAGTTACAGTTAAACTCGGCGCAATTAAAGTGTATAAAAAAAACTATTATTGGCATGAATAGTAAACGTGTGCTATTAAATAGGTGTGTGTCTTGATGTTGCTGTTAAGAAGAGTATTCTATCTATTTCATCGAATGCAATTAGCACTGATTGTATCAGCCACAAAATGATGGTGAAGATGAAGATCCTGGATTACATTTTCAAATCGTCACTTATTTACTAAAGGTATATTTCCTACTACGTCATCCCTTTACCTAAAAATTAAACTAAACCAAACTAAACCTGCATTTTTTACGGATTATTTAAAGTCCTTAAACGTCAAAACCAGCTTAACGCGTTTATCCGCAGAAACAACTTACTCAACTCGTTTCAATTCGGGTTCCGTTCGGGGCACAGTATTTCTTATTTTATTTGTTCGTGTTCTAAACACGATATTAACTATATGGTAAGCAGTTATTAATTAGTGTACACCATGAACTGAGGATGATGACGAACTCCCCAGGTTCTTGTAATATAGCCCATATCAAGGTTGTCTGGAAGAAATCGCAGACTGCCATGAGACTGCCCATTGTACAATTAACTTCCATGTATATCCTTTGTTTCGTATGCAATAAAGAGTATGTGGCGATAGCACATATACCCAGCGCCATCTAGTGACAACAAGTTGAACTACTTCGATACTACACGTCACTACCGATCCTGAATCGCGGAATTGAAGTTCGCGCGCTGAAGTTTGAATTGAAAGTTGATTGAAGTTCTATAACATAACATAACATAAATGGCGAAATGTGGGTGCTAGCACCCACATTTCGCCAGTTTATGTTTAGGCTCGCCACCTATTGCCATTAACCGGGCACTTATAAACCTGCGATAAATACACACATAACCCCGAAAAGCATCGAAAAGTCATTGGTGTGTGCCATGGTAAAACCTGGGATCGAACCCGAGACCTCGTCTCAGCAGTCCATTACCCATACCACTAGGTTACTGCGGTGGTATGGGTAATGGACTGCTGATATCTATTGCGACTTGACTGCGGATAGAACTATCTCTTAGATAGATAGTTCTATCTATTTATGGCCGGTTTTTCAATTTACCAATCTAGTTGATAATTTTAACTGACATTTTAACAATCGAATAAAATATTCCAATTTTTTTATCAATCAGTTAAAGCTTATCTAGTGGTTGAAAAATTGAGAATCATGTTAACTGTAGAATTAATCCTATCTGGTTGTTTATTTGAGCATTGAAAAATCGGCCCTTAAGAGATAGATAGAACTATCTATTAGAGAGATAGATAGTTCGATAGAACTATATAGATATATCTCTCTAATATTATATGTGTTCTACATTTATGCAGTCTCTTAATTACAGTTGATAGCAAATCGCTTTCTCGTGTGCGGTGTGACAGGAGCCCTAAGTTCATTTCACTGCGGGTGGCAACCCGGTTTAGTCACTTTATTTTTATCTATAAAATCTATCCGATGCACTGTATATTTAGAGGTTGTTTGTATCTGCATGTAATACAAGCCCATCATGTAATATAAGTTGTTTTCCAAAATTCTTTCTGGAAACTCATATATCATTTCGTTAAGTGATGAATTTCCCCATATTTATTGCACTCTGGAGTATTGCTCTCTCCGTCAGTCAAGACATCCATTAGCAATATAACGAGTTCTGTCTTCTTGTATTTGGTATCCAATACCAAGATCTCTAACTAAAAAACAATAAGGAATTTTGTATGCGAGATGAAACTGGTTGGTCGAATATGAAAAAAAAAAAAAAAAAAACTAAAAATACGTGTATTTTACTTAAGTCAGACGTTTTGTGTCAGAGATCTGATGTGAAAATTGTTGCTACAAAATGTTTGAGTTTCAATTGGTTCATCATTCACTGTCGTATTTAGTTTCATGTAATAATTTTAGCTGCTGCATGGTCCCCAGTGGAGTAAAATACAAGGACCATTCTATGTCTTCCTGTGAGTATCCTTCGAGGTGACTCATAAAGAGAAAGAAAACCAGTTTTTATTGAGCGAGTGCAGCTCTCTCTTAGACGACTCATGTATTTCGGTTGTTCACTAACTCCTCTTAAACCATATAACCGATTTAGATTAAATTTGGCATATCAACACAACAGGCTAGGAAAATAAAAATTAAAAGTACCACGGAGGAAAAATCACCAAAAAAAATATTAACAATCTGTCAAGTGTCATTCACGCGATCGATTGGTATTAATTTCAGTAGTTTGTTCATATACACAAGACCAAAATGGAAAAACGAAAATCGGACTTGGCATTGAAATTCCAAAATCAGACTAACCACGGAGGAATAATCACCAAAAGTACCATCTGTAACGGAGTAAACAAATACTACAACGTGTAAATATTTTTTTTTAATTGAGATTGCGAGGAAGCCCTTGTCTGGTTGACAGTTCAGGTCAAATTACACTGATGATAGTTATCAGTTGGGGAGCTTCGCTCAATTTTTGCAACAGGAGAATGCATTGCAGACCTAGTTTTATATTACTTGTCCTTTTGGCTTCACCTTGCCTGATGGAAAACTATGAATGAAGTTCAAAAAATACAAAGGCAACATGCTCCAGATTTCGTCAGTAAAGCCCGTCTCGTCCGTGAATCAGCTTGTCTGTCCACGTGCAGCTTTAAGGATTCTGGGATTAGAAGGAAGGAAAACACGTGCGTTCGTAAAATTTCGAAGTGTTTAAAGTGCGGAATCGTTTGGTTCGAAATGAAATTGTATGAATCTCATAGGGGTGATACCTCAATGCTTCGGAGAGAGAAAAAGAGAGAGAATTATAATTATAATATTAATCGATACCATAGATTAGACAATAGTTATCACATAAGATCCATAAAAAAACAATCATAGAGCAAACAACACAGACGAAGGAGATGAAAACGATTTCATACAATCTTGGGCTATAATTATCGTGGGTGTGTAATACCTTCGGAGATACAGGCGTGAAGTTATTGATGTTATAATTGTAATGAGTCAAAAATGGTGTGAATTAATAGATTCAGACATATCAGATCCTTTTTTCTTCTTTTCTCTTCTTTGGGACGTGTCTAGGTGGCTCAGTTGGTCAGAGCATTCCCCCTGTAAGGGACTGGTCGCGGGTTCAAGTCCCGTCCTAGATGTTCTCTTTTTCCGATCTAAATCTTTAGAAAAAAGTAAGCATACAAAATGCTTAAAAATTTAATTGAATTAATTAGGCGGAGTCATCAAAAAACCATGTTTAAAATTACTGTAAAGTTATTCATTGTTTCCGTAGTTCGCAACAATTACGGTAGATGGCTCCAACGTCGCCTTAAGACGTATATGATATATCGGAGAATTTCTAATATCTGGGACGTGTCTAGGTGGCTCAGTTGGTCAGAGCATTCCCCCTGTAAGGGACTGGTCGCGGGTTCAAGTCCCGTCCTAGATGTTCTCTTTTTCCGATCTAAATCTTTAGAAAAAAGTAAGCATACAAAATGCTTAAAAATTTAATTGAATATCAGATCCTTACTGAATGTTTCGTAAGCTTTGACAATCTATGAGCTGAGGTTTAGTAAAACCAAGGTATGCAGTTATGGTAAGGATTTTAAGCTTTAACAAAATTCAGCGGTAAAGTCAATTGAGTTAGTGATCTTCGATGTCCAGTGTGAAAGCCAGCATGTGCAATCCATACAAATCTAATAAAATCAAAGCAGTGGTTTTTGAAAATGAGAAAGAATTGGGCAAGCACTTAAAATGCATCGGAAAACTGAGCAAACTTTGTAGCGAACAAATTACTGTTTCAACAACAACATTCGTATGTTGTCTTCAAAAATATTTTTTTTCAATGTCAATCAATTCTAAAAATGTAGACTGATTTTGTTGATGTGGATTCAATTAATCATTATATTGAATGATCAACAGTTAATTAATATTTTATTTGTTCAAATCGCTATAATTAACCTACCTTATAATAATTATACCATTTTTTTTTTTTTAACGTGCGGAAATCCCTTCGGATACATTCCGAAGTCTGGCATACCGCCGGCCTGCGGGGGTGGTTATGTCGTGTCTCGACTAAAACCGCACGGTGTCCTCCCCAAGTGTCAGTTGCCGTCCACCCCGGGTAAGCCCTCGAAAGGATAACCCCAGGGTTGCCGGCGGACTTTGGCCGCCACCGCGGCCTCGCCTGGTGGGGTCGGGTTTTATCCCGCTTCGGTGAGTTGGCAGGCGTGTGTAGGGCACACACGACACGCCTCCGCCACGGCCTGCTTCTGTAAGGACGGCGAGTCGGCCAACTGCCGTCCTCAGGCCCCGATCATGGAGGTCGGTAGTCCCAATAATTATACCATACCATAATAATTTACCTTACACATATAAGCATACCGGGTTAAATACCTTAGTGCAAAGTTTTCTTTTAATAATAATTATTGTGTAATCGATTACGCAAATAATCGATAATGTCATGAAAAAATTAAAATGTCTATTTTTAGATCACATAACAACTCTTAACTACTATGTGCCACGATTTTCCATTTCCTTAAAACTATTGTTGCAATGATGTAAGAAGCATAAAATTTCATATATAACACAAAATCAGGTCTCTGAATTTGGTGAGATGACTTGGTATCGGCAAAATATGTATTTGAAACAAAAAAAAATAATATCGGGTAAAATAAAAAAAAAATATTAAAAAAAGATTAAAAAAAAAAATAAAATTAAAAAAAACACCACCAGCGACCAGTGTCACGTGACGCGACGAGCACACGTGACGCTGGTCGCGATTTAGTTTCGCGGATTGGTATCGCGGATAGTATCCTCGCAGTATTCTCCAAGCGGAAAATCGCGACCAGCGTCACGTGTGCTCGTCGCTGGTGGTTTTTTTATTTTTTATTTATATTTTTTTAATTTTTTATTTTTATTTTACCCGATATTATTTTTTTTTAGTTTCAAATACATATTTTGTCGATACCAAGTCATCTCACCAAATTCAGAGACCCAATTTTGTGACACCTAATATAGTTGCTTCTGGTTAGAATTTATAAGGATACAAGTGTTTCAGCGTTTTTCACAATTTCACCCCTAAGGGGATAATATGAGGTATGAATGGTTGTATGAAGTTCATTATATGGAAAGTGCTCAACTTTTGAAGTAAAAGGCTGCAAATCCAATACTAAAGCTCATTTTCGTATACAATTTGAACGGGAGGGTGGCGGAGCTATCGAGTAATAGGTTTTTACGAATTTATTTCCGGACGTAGCCAGGTCCCAGGCTGCTAGTATTACATAAATAATAAATATTTGTTGTACTTTTAAGCAAATATTTTTTTGCATTCATAGTTTCGCTATTCCAACCGACTTGAGTCGAGGTCCGCCCCGAAGGGTAATCAGCAAAACCTTATTACTACGAAAGCATTTAACCTTATTTTTGCGGTAGCTGATGCGATAGCTACTAGGTCCTGGTTTCGATTCCCAGATCGCGCATAGTATCATTAGGTTTTGCGAATAAAATATCTCACTAGCATCCTAAAGTATAGAAAAATTATCCAATTGATGGCAAAAGGCTACCGCTTATTACCGAATACTGAAAACATAGCGAATTGCTCACCGAATGAGTAAGGGAAAAGGGTAAAATAAACCCACATTTCACACAATCACAGTAATCTGCTATTAATGACGCCAATTTCAAAGAGTCATCAAAAACTACAATCACACCATATTATTATATACCTAATCAAAATTTTACCGTTAATTTTATCTATGTGTGGAGTGTTATAGGGTACGTTATACAAGAGAACATTTGGGCGAACGCCAGGCCAACGCAATTTACTGCCAGTCCCCACAGGCGGAATTTATTTTATCTTTTTTTAAAACCAAAAATGCAAAATACTCAAAAATGGAATACATTCTACTGTTTCTAAAATAAATGTTCTCCAATATGAGGTGGTGTAGCCTGTGTGTCTGTCTGATAGACTGATTAAACTATCCTATCGTTCTCGGCCAATAAAAACTGTTACCTAACAAAGTCTAGCAGTAGCTGAATCGTTGTAACATTGATCTGTCACGATAGCTGAATGTATGTTCGTCAACAACATTTGAATTACAAGAATGCGGAGGGTTTCAGAGTAAGGTATAAGGCTTTCTAGTTTGGCTCGATGGATGTGATCTAGAAACCCCCACGGACTTCACCCCACCGATGCCAGCGATGAGGTGTCCGAACTGAGGTGAATCGAACCGACTAAAACCACACGGTGTCCTTCTCAAGCGTTCAATGCCGGGCACCCCGGGTACGCTCTCGAAAGGATAACCCCAGGGTATCTATTATATCTGTATAAAACTGAAACGCTAAAAATCTTACAAAGATCAAAACTTGAGAATGGTCAAAGATAATTTGCAATATTTACCTACATTATAGCGTTATTTTCTTGTAATAAAATTTATAGTTCATTACTATTTCACTGTTAGTGTAGATATTATTAAAATGATTTTATTGCATAGGATTGTCTTGAAACTAAAAGCATCAACATTGAGTTCTTTTGTATTTAAAATACAAGATTTTGAATTAATTATCAGGCACTAGTAGGTTCGTATCAAATTTGGTTAGGCAGGGAGGGGAACTTCCTCGGAGGGGGCCACCTGCGGGAACCAGCATAACCGTAGGGGGCGTAAGCATCGGCATCGAGCCCACGATGAAGTACCTTGGGCTCGTACTCGATAGCCGATGGGACTTCGGACCTCATCTCCGAAGTCTGGTTCCGAAACTGAGGGGGGCTGCGGCCGCGCTATCGCGGCTGATGCCCAACGTTAAGGGACCCAACGCCCCCACTAGGAGACTGTACCTGGGGATCGTGCGAAGCATGGCCCTGTACGGGGCCCCAGTATGGGCGGAGACTCTGGCGGCCCGCAACGTGGCTGTATTAAACAGCCCGTTAAAACCGATGGCCGTCAGAGTCATCAGGGGGTATCGCACGATCTCCGTCGAGGCGGCATGTCTCCTAACCGGGACCTCTCCATGGGACCTGGAAGCGAGAGCCCTTGCGCTGCTGTACCAGTGGCGCAAGGAGGCGCTGGAGCGGGGCCATAGGCCGGAGCCCCGAGAAATCAGGGCTCAGCGGTCCCTGCTCCGCCAGGAACTCATGGAGACATGGAGGGTGCGACTTGAGCACCCAAGGTGGGGGGAATCCACCATTGCGGCGGTGAGACCGATCATGAAAGAGTGGTTGGAGAGGGACCATGGGGACCTCTCCTACCGGATGTGCCAGATGGTTACCGGACACGGGTGCTTCGGTAAGTATCTGTGGCGCATCCACCGGGAGACAACGCCGCAGTGCCAGCACTGCGAGGATCCTGGCAAAGACACGGCGCTCCACACGTTGGTGGAGTGCCCTGCGTGGGCGAGTCAACGCCGGGATCTTGTTGCGGTCCTGGGCGTGGACGTTCTCTCGTTGGAGACCATGGTGAGGGCCGTGGTCTCCGACGGGAGCAAGTGGCACGCCGCCGCCTCTTTCTCCGAGCAGGTAACGCGCGCGAAAGAGACGGCGGAGAGGGAGCGGGAGAGAACCCTGCCCCCCGAGTTTCGCAGTCTGCGGCGTCCTCGCCGCAGACTGCGAAACTCGGCGAAACTCATCTACGCCCGGGACTACCGACCTCCATGATCGGGGCCTGAGGACGGCAGTTGGCCGACTCGCCGTCCTTACAGAAGCAGGCCGTGGCGGAGGCGTGTCGTGTGTGCCCTACACACGCCTGCCAACTCACCGAAGCGGGATAAAACCCGACCCCACCAGGCGAGGCCGCGGTGGCGGCCAAAGTCCGCCGGCAACCCTGGGGTTATCCTTTCGAGGGCTTACCCGGGGTGCCCGGCAACGGACACTTGGGGAGGACACCGTGCGGTTTTAGTCGAGACACGACATAACCACCCCCGCTGGCCGGCGGGGGGTATCCGAAGGGATTTCCGCACGTTAAAAAAAAAAAAAAAGGGAGGGGAACTTGGGTAGTGAGGTGAGTGTTGTTTCTAAACCTACACTTGGGTCGCAAGTCCCAAGCACTGTCCCGAGTTCCCAACTCAGCAACGCGATGGACCCGGCACCCGCACGGAGAATCCATGGATTGCTAAGAATATCGGTCTTAAATAACATTATTATCAGTAATAGAAATTTAAATATTGGTTTGAAATACATGTTGACCATACTATGAGTGATCTCTGCTTTGGTACGCGCTGCCGGTAGGATCCTTTAAACCTAGTAACATATTGTAATAATTGAATAAATCGACTATTTTTTTAGATCATTTTAAGTAAATTATAACAACTTGATACCCTGTAATACTGCTGTAATTCAGATGTAGGTAAATGTGACCGGCGAAGCAGTTCAACCAGGGGCTCGTTGTTGCATTCAACTAGAAGGGCAGACCATTAGCTTCAGCTACTGAGAAGTATGGCAACATTGTACTTTTTTTTTTAAAGATAAGCTTATTTTTAACGGCATGGATCACATAGACCCAACTGTGCGATCGCCGGGTTAAACAGTAAATGCATTGAATCTACTCTGCATATCGACAGTTGAACGGTAAAAGTGATTGCTGTATAACTTATTTTGTTGTTGTGCTTAACTGTAGATAGTGTAGATGTCGTTTAAGAAGCGTTGACTTCCAAGTGTCGGGTCAACATGTAAGTACAGTTGCCCTCAGAAGTAGATCAACATACATTGCAAGTCAACGATCACTTTATTTCTAAACCCTTCAAGAATATAATAAATTAAAACATGTAATGTATTAAACTTTTCCTTCGAAGATTATAAAAATACACATCAATTTGTTTAATGATGTATATCAATGTAAAAACCATTTCAAATTTTTTTGAGTGCTACTAAGCGCATCTAAAACTTAATTGAAATTCAAACCAAAATCTAAATCCTATACCTATTTCTTTTACCTATATATCTTTTTTTTCGTGCGTATCTCTCGGATACCCTCCCGCCGGTTAAACGACTAAAACGGCACGCCGTCTCGGGTCTTCAGGCGCCGGGGTGTAAGGTTGCCCATAAAGCATTTCCCTCGCACGCCGACTGACCCTGGGCCATCTCCGGTTTCGAGATGGCCCCCTTCAATATAATACCTAAAGTACGAAAAAGTGTTAACTGTCTCCCTCTCTCTCTGTCTATCAACCACTTTGCTGTAACGTAAGTTCAGTTTGGTTTTGCACCTAGTTCATTCGTGTAATAAGTAAAACACATTTTCAAACAAATCGCGGAACAAGTCTCTGTTTTCTTTCTCTTTTGCCAACAGATGGAGACTTTGAGTTACGGACTGAATTTAGACAGTACTATATTTCGACATGTAGCGAACTTCGAAAACACATATATCGACAAGTCATTGCTTCGATAGACAACTATTAGACAATACACACCTTCGAATTACCACTACTTCGACAGACGACTATTCGACAGACAATACTTAGACAAGACACATTTTCGAATGACCACTAGTTTGACAGATTTTTTTAACTTTCCCCCAAAGTAATAATGCTCTGAAATGTATTAAAAAATGTACCCTACCTAATTAAATATGTACCCAATCAATTGAACCATCAATCCCGGCGGTTCAATTCTGTTGGGGTCACAGTTCTAACCTAACCTAACCCACTTTACTTATTTTTGGAATATAGTTTTTAAAATCTGTCGAAGTAGTGGTCATTCGAAAATGTAGCTTGTCTAAGTATTGTCTGTCGAATAATCGTCTGTCGAAGTAGTGGTAATTCGAAGGTGTGGGTTGTCTAATAATTGTCTATCTATGTCTATGTGTTTTCGAAGTTCGCTACATGTCGCAGTATTGTACTATCTAAATTCAGTCCGTAAATGGGAGACCTTAGGTTCTAAAATATGAAAAAGAGGTTGAAAGAGGTTCAAAGAGGTTCAATGAATGGGTGCAATCTTAGAGGTAACTACCATAAACTCCATCACAGCACATCACACTATAATATAAATGCGAAAGTTTGTATGAATGTGTATAATAATAATATTATTAATAAATCATTTAATACCAAAAAAATACAAAAGATGTAATACATTACCAGTGGCTCCACACAAGGCAAGCCGGTCTTGTGTGTGCCTATTACGTTCATACATTATCGGCATATAGTACATTGTTGTTCGTTCATCGTTTTTAATCAAGCATTTGACGGTGTTACTTGTTAAAGCTTGACACAGTATTACTTTACTTCTGCCACCGTCCATGGCACCTCCTACTTTAGACGAAGGGGACGACGAAGAGGAGATTCCGCCCGTCACCGAGGTAGAGCTCGGGGCGGCTGTTCTTAGAATCCGTTCGAGGAACACCGCCCCTGGGCCGGACGGGATACCTGCCAAGATCTTGGCTGTGACCCTCGACCACTTAGATGACCGCCTCAGGGGACTGTTCGACGCGAGTCTGGCGAGCGGACGGTTCCCTGAGAGCTGGAAACGCGGGAAGCTGGTGCTCTTGGCAAAGCCGGGACGGCCTACCGACTCGGTCTCGGCCTACAGGCCTATCGTGTTGCTGGATGAGACGGGTAAATTGCTGGAGAGGATTATCGCTGCCCGTCTCGTCCAGCACCTGAGCGAGATTGGCCCCGATCTGTCTGACGCTCAGTTCGGTTTCAGAGCTGGGCGATCGACGATCGATGCGGTAATGCGCCTGAGGGCCGTGACCGAAGAGGTAGTGAGCTGTGGTGGCGTGGTACTGGCGGTGTCCTTGGACATCGCCAACGCCTTTAATAGTCTGCCATTTAGCTGCATCAGAGAGGCACTCCGGTATCATGGGGTGCCGCTTTACCTGAGGTGGCTGGTGGCAGACTATTTGGAGGACAGGAATGTTCTGTACGAGGACCGAGACGGAGTGCTGCGACGTCAGCCCATGTCGTGCGGTGTCCCACAGGGGTCGGTCCTTGGACCACTCCTGTGGAATATCGGGTACGACTGGGCGCTTCGTGGTGTTCTCCCCCAGGGGCTGGGCGTCATCTGCTATGCAGACGATACGCTTGTCACAGCCTCTGGGGGTTCGTATGAAGAGACAGCACGCTTGGCCTCCAGGGGAGTAGCCCAGGTGGTCGAGCGCATCGAGGCGCTGGGTTTACGGGTGGCTCCGAACAAGACAGAGGCCCTGTTGTTCCACGGGCCCCGCCGTGGTCCACCCCGTGGCGCTTCGATCGAAGTCCGCTCGGTCCTCGTACCGATCAAGGCCCAGATGAGGTATCTGGGCCTAACTCTGGACGGAAGGTGGCGCTTCGACGAGCACTTCATGCAGCTCGCTCCGAAGCTCGTCGGCGTTGCGTCTGCCCTGGGTCGGCTCTTGCCCAACCTAGGGGGACCCGGCGTCGCGTGCAGGCGGCTGTACACAGGGGTTGTCCGGTCAATGGCACTGTACGGTGCGCCGGTGTGGGCGGCGGCCTTGACCGCCCAAAATAGGGCCCGACTGTGGCGCCCTCAGAGGGTTATGGCGGTCAAGGCCATACGTGGTTACCGCACCGTATCTACGGAGGTAGCGTGCGCATTGGCTGGCACTCCCCCGTGGGACTTAGAGGCAGAAGTGCTCGCCGAAGTGTATCGGCGGACGACGCTGTACCGGGCGGATGGCGGCAGTCGGCCTCCGCCCGAGGAGATTCGCGGGTGGCGTGAAGCCGCCCGCATGGAGATTATGGCGAGGTGGTCATCCCGGCTGGAGGCTCCACGTGCTGGCTTTGCTACCGTGGAGGCGCTCCAGCCGGTTATTGTCGAGTGGGCAGGGCGGCAGCACGGGACTCTTTCCTTCCGACTTACGCAGGTGCTTTCCGGGCACGGCTGCTTCGGAAAGTACCTGTTCAAGGTCGCTAGGAGGGAATCGAGTCCCGCCTGCCACCACTGCGTCTGCAGTGAGGATTCGGCGCAGCACACGCTTGCGGCCTGCTCGGCCTGGGAGTCGCAGCGCCGGGCCCTCACTGCAGTCATAGGGAGTGACCTCTCGCTGACGGCCATCGTCCGATCCATGGCCGCCAGCGAAAGGAACTTCACCGCGGTCGCATCCTTCTGCGAGGACGTCATCTCGCAGAAGGAAGGCGCGGAGCGGATCAGGGAGGGAGATCCCCTTTCTGATCCAAACCGACGCCGGCGAGCCGGACGGCGGAGGCGCGAGTACTTGCGCCTCATGCCGCCCTGAGCGTGGCTGCGGGTGTGAGGGACGGGGTAAGCCCTCCACCCGCTGATCTAGCCACCCGCGAAGGGGATGACGTCCATGTGTGCCTGGACGTCAACCAATTGAGAGTATGGAAGGTGTGGTGCCCGCGTTAATGGGCATGCGCTAGGGGGGGTCGCCATAGAAGTATTCCTGCATAGTTTCAGGCCCCCCCGATAAGGCGCAGAGTATGGCACACCGTGGGGTTTAGTGGGTATGCCCATCCGTTTTGCGGATGGGAGAGTCCCACACACGATCTCCGGCTACCACCCCGTGGCCGGCGGTGCCGTGCGTAACAGCATTCCCCACGTAAAAAAAAAAAAAAAAAAAAAAAAAAAAAAAAAGTATTACTTTACTTAAAAATATCATAAATTTCAGTTGGCAACAAAATAAAAAGTTGGTATAACAGAGTTAGTGAGTCAAGTAACAAATGATTATATAGATATCATAATACAAGCATAAGTATAAAAATAAATAAATGTATGTGTAGTGTAAATGTGTGTATGTTATGTTGTTATAGAATATTATATGTTTATGTGCAAAAAATATTCCCAAAGAGTGTAGATGTATGGATGGATTTTTGTTCATACTTGGTATGTAGTTTCGAACGCCGCTGTGTCGACACACGCTGTTGCGAATTATTTTTCCACTGCCTCACAGGTTCGAAAGCTCATGGACTCGAATGAAATAGTCGCGAAAGACGCTGTTTCGAAAAACATTGTTGCGATTAGAGTGCCTATTAGAGTGACTAGTGGTTCCGGCGCTTCTGGGTTAGGTTAGGTTAGAACTGTGACCCCGCCGGAACCACTAGTCCGGAAAGTTGGATTTCGATAACGTGACGTCGAGCGTACGAGGCAGTGAAAATATTTTTCGAAACAGCGTCTTTCGCGACTATTTCATTCGAGTCCATGAGCGTTCGTACCAGTGAGGCAGTGAAAAAATAATTCGCAACAGCGTGTGTCGCCACAGCGGCGTTCGGAACTACATACGACACCAATTTTTGTTGGCCTGGTATAGGACATGGATACTTTTTATCCCGGAAATAGGTTTCTGTGGGTAGCGGGGATGCGATAGGGAATTCACACGGGCTGAGCCGAGGGCAACAGTTAGTCTTAAACAAATATTGCAAAAGAAGAAGAAACTTACCGCTATCATCTCTTCGATAATTGTGATGATAATGTGATGCCAATCAGAGATTTCAGCGTCATGTCACTTCAACCCTGGAAAAGAGATATTGACAATTTATATAATCACATCTGCCGAAGGACCGATGGCCGATGGAGCAAACGAGTCCTAGAGTGGAGACCACGAACCGGTAAGCGGAAGGTAGGACGTCCCCCAGCAAGATGGACGGACGACCTGAAAAAGGTAGCTGGGATAGACTGGATGCGCAAGGCGGAGGATCGGGTGCTATGGCGTACAATGGGAGAGGCCTATGTCCAGCAGTGGACTGCAATAGGCTAATTGATTGATTTAGAAACGGTACTATTGGAATCAGAAAATGTGTATGCGGACCCACAACACCTTCGGGGTCTAAACCAAGCTCATCTTCTAGATGGTTAACCTGCCGTTCAACGGATGAGGCTCTGGCGGTGGCTTTTCTTCAGAGATTGGGAGATCAGACGGCAGTTGCTACCGTAATAGCCAAAATAAGGTAAACATGAAATAGAAAGTGGATTCCAGGCTTCAAAGTAAAAACATCGGATGCAACCGGAATCATCGTGAGATGATGTTTTAGAAATTATCCAACAGGGCAACTAATATTAGGATCACTTTAAAAAAAAACTCAAAATAAATAGAACACTTTTTTTTCGTACGGAAGTCTCCTCGGGCCGCCGGTCAGCGGGGGAGGTTACGTCGGGCTTGAACCGACTAAAACCGCAGGCCTGAGCTCATGGTGGACGACGTCTGAGTAGTCTCTGCGCTCCGCGGGCTTAATAAATAGAACCCGAAGAAATACTGATTTAGTGATATAAATTAAAATAGTTGCTGTAAATCAGTCGTAGATTTAGTAACTAAATGATGTAATTATTGTACACGAACCAATCCCAAACGCTGGGTAAATGACGCTCAGTACAAATAAACATTTTTATCTACACTCAAATCGAAAAATTCGAATTACGAATTCAAAGACGATTCTATCTATACATACGCACTTTATAAACACATATACATAAAATTAAAAATAAAACTTATTATAGTACATACCGCCAACAACTGTATCATAAAAAACATTATAGCACCGCTATCTTTTTTTATTCATTAAACTAGTCTAAGGTTTTAGGCTGAATATAAAAAAAAAAGCCGCCCGCATGCGCAGTTCGAACTGTGAAAAAAATGGCGCACGCTATATTACTTCCTTGTAACCTACCTACTTTGTTTAATTTCAATTTTTGCTATGAGTGAAGATAAAGTAGTATACAAGATATAAGATAAAGGATATAAGATAAAGGAGTATAAACAGACTCTCGTGTTTTAATACCCCTTCTTATTATGACAGTTGCAAACCTATTATTACATACCAACTACTAACAAATAGTTTTAGAAGTAAACACGTAATTTATAAATGTTGCTATGGACCGAGAATTTGGGACATACCAATTGTATATCACAGCTCATGTGCGTGTCATAAAATCTAGTTGACGATAAGAGTTACTATTGTAATTCAACATACTGGATGTGCCGCCATCTTCACAACATCCTTTTTTATCCATGTATTATGGTCAGGAAAACGTTAAGTCACCTTGAGGAATATTTATTTTCACTCTAAGTTGCCTAAATTATGGTGATGATACTTCATTCACACTTATTTTTGTTTGGAAAAATCATCATTAAAATTATAGTACCGTTGATTCCATCTGGTGGTATACGATGATTATAATTCCTATAAAATGCTATCCGCTTAGTGATGACCTCTGTAACGTAGCGGTAGAGCATTCGAGTGCTAAGCCAGAGGTCGCGGGTTCGATTCTCGCTCATTGTAAATATGTATATTTGCATTGGTCTGGTGTTTCTATGTTTAATTATGTATTTATTTACAAAAAAATGTATCTAAGTATCCGCATTGGGATTCCGCATTCCGCGATTGGGTCTAGATGACATTACATAACATAACTTATCCCCGAAAGGGTAGGCAGAGGTGTATTATACACCCACGATTCGCCAGTTATGTTTAGTTCCCAATGTAATAGGGGGCGAGCCTATTGCCATCTACCGGGATTTACTAAGATTTACATTACTAAGCGAGCGATAATCAACATTTGTTTTTTTCTAGATGGCGCTGTGTTATATGTCCGAGAATATTTATTTCTTTTATTTATGTTAAATATTAAACGAATTTCTAGGACACTGGTCAATCCAATCCAAAATTATATAGATTATTACATCTTAAAATATCCAGTCACCGTAAAAGATTAGCGTATACAATTAAAAGGTTACGTTATTTTGAATATTGTATTTATTTAAAACTAAGCATCTAGTTACTTCAATTGAATTTCTAAGCAATTAGTATGCTTACTATTCCTATAGATTTAGATCGGAAAAAGAAAACATCTAGGACAGGACTTGAACCTGCGACCAGTCCCTTACTCTCTGACCAACTGAGCCACCTAGATACGTCCCAGATATTCGAAATTCTCCGATATATTATATACGTCTTAAGGCGACGCTGGAGCCATCTACCGCTATTCTTGCGAACTACGGAAACAATGTATGACTTTACAATCATATTTAAACATTGTTTTTGATTACTCCGCCAAATTAATTCAATTAAATTTTCCGATCTAAATATTTAGGAAATCTAATTACGTCTAGAATAATTAGGAAGATACCTTTACTTACACGGTTTCTTTATAGGCCGTAGAGTTGAAATGATTTAGCTCATCTGTAAACATACTTGCAAGAAAACATTGAAACATATATCTGTTGTTAATGAATTATGAAACATTCGTTATTATTTTGTTAATTCAAAAGAATGATGGGCCATTTCATACAGAGTAACTTATCATTACAAAGTGTTTTAAAAGTAGATAAATGAAAGCTTGAAGGACCAATTTTAAATTTGAATTAAAAATCAAAATTATAGAAATCCGACGATAAAACTGAACCTTTAAAACCAAATATTAATTAATAAGTGATTGAAAATAATCTAAAAGATACGCAAGGAATTATCAGCCAATAATTCAAAGAGCACCTTTTAAATTATGCGCTAGTTAGATATAGTAAGAACTCAGTAAACATTCATTTAAATAAAAAGATGAAAGAAAAAACTCACGAATCAGTCAACATAAAAGAATAAGAAAATGAAGTAAGCTCAACAAGATTCCATTATCTATCATGAAACATTATTATTTATGTACAACTAGTGCCAAGCTTCCTCCACTCGAAATAAGCCGGCAATACGCAGATGAGGAAAGTACAATCAAATCGAATATGTTAATAGCACAACGGTTAGACACACACACACACACAAGAGATCAAAATCAGACGGACTTCTCAGAACAATGATGTCAGTCTTTGCTTAAGATCCATCATTTTTTTCCCTTCACTAAAATTAACCTACTTTATATCGAAATAGCATTAAATGTCTAACTCTAGACGGAGTTATCGATAGTCAGTATCGTCCACAATGTTAGTTGTATTGATGTTGTGGTCGAATTTATGTGATCGTAAAACACTAGAGCTTCAAATGACCCAATTTGAATGCCGCTTCACTGATAGATTCGTTGCAAATTCAACTTGTTAGAGGATTATTCGTGTTATAAAGTTTTATGTCTTTAGAATTATGTCTATATTCCATTCCAGTACATAATATCTACGCATGTGTATTCCCAAAGGGGTAGGTAACACCCATATCTTACCAATTGTTTTCGGTCGCACGTAACGGGGGAACCCATTAACTGATCACTTTTTACGGGCTGTATACTTACTGTCTGAAGAAGAAGAATCCTTTTTCTTAGCTGTATTGAATGGCACCCAAGGAACAAGATAGGATGGCTTATGTATTGTACTGGACAGAGAAACGCGTGGTGCTTTAGTTTTACGAGTGTTTTTATTTTCCTTAATAAAGTAATAAATTCAAGGTCTAGATAGCGCTGTGTGGAATGTCCTAAAATATTTATTTATTTATATGTTTCACGCTGGAAACTATTGATCAAGTTATTATACAACCACAATTTGTTAGTAGAATAGGAAATGTAGGCAGCTATTCACTGGAACGTTTTCTGAACTCGTATAGAACAAAATACAGGCGCATATTGATTGATGCAAATATTCGTTTTCCTCTATTACGCTTATCGTTGTGTGACTAATTCATTATATCTTTAGTGACTGATTTGTCACGTAACCATGCATACATTATATATATGATCTTGCATTTGATCTCTTGTGAGGCATTTTATTATTTCAACCATATTTATGTGTGTGCGATCTATTAACTTCTTTTAGTTATCGATTGTTTAAGGTATATTGTATCATTCACCCATGATCCATTTCATGTGTGTGTGTGTATGTGTATGTGTGTGAGTGTGTGTGTATGTGTATACCTCTATTATATGCTATTGCGATGACTTCTCGCATTGCGTGTTCGTTGTCTGTGTCGTGGTGTCGCGGCGGCGGCCGAGGGTCGTCGGCTCGCGCAAGGATCTGCCGCACTACGTCGCGCGGCGGCGCCCCCACAGGCGTCGGGCGCGTTGAGAGCCCCAGCTGATTGAAACAATATATTATAACTCATCATCATCACCTGATGGCACAAATATTTGGGTTCAGCGTAACATGTCATGCTCGTTCATACATTCTGTTCAGAATCGTCTCCTCAGTCATTTTTTTCGTTGCCATGTTCTCTTTCACGCAGTTCACTCTTTTGTCTGGGGATTACCTTGGCTCTAAAGGCTTAACTTATGTTAAAATATTTTAAGTATTTATAAGGCGGAGGATCGGGTGCTATGGCGTACAATGGGAGAGGCCTATGTCCAGCAGTGGACTGCAATAGGCTAATTGATTCATTAATTGATAAGAACCATTCACAAATCAAATTATTTTTCAATTTTACATTAAGTTTTAAAATTTTTGTCCGGTATTAGCATCTGCTGCTGAACTAGGCTTTTAACCTATAATTCAGCTAATAGCGCCTCCACCCCGACTTCTACTTCTTCTTCGACACCCCGATGGGTATATTTAACATTACAAAATTGTCCTGTATTGTTAAAATGTGATAATTGCAAATTTATAAATTAAATTAAATATTGACCACGTGTCCCTTTCCTTGTGTGTTTTATGTGCATATATGATGGTATGTATGGGTGTGTGTATAGGTGTGTGTATAGATGTGTGCTTAATAGAGTGAGAAGAGAGTAGAATAGTGTAAGCATGATAGTTTTCTGTAACCTGGATTGCTTGCTCAAAGATACACCTAAGTTGTTAACCATAATAATTCTTAACCAATTATAATTTTATTGTTATTTATTAGCTGTAACTTTTCTTAAAACTGTAAAATAAAATAAATTAAATAAATGCTGAATTGTCGTATGATCAGAATACTTCTAGTTGCTGATTATAGTGTGGTTTAAGTTCGTATAGTAAGTCTTGATCAATTGCCAATTGATCGAGAACTGGTTAAATTCGCCTCAAATTGAATGATTCTGCAAGTAAATAGTCCATTTTTAACCTTCTTTCATTATCGATTCCGAATTCAGTCTCTCTTATTTATAGCACTACGTGGTAAATGAAGCCAATTTTTTTATCTGATGCCAGTAACCATCTGCCTCTTTTAAAAACTTATACTATGATGCTGAGAATCACCAAGATTAGATAAATAGCCCTGTAGAAGAAGCAGGAAAGCAAATATTGCTCCGTTACTAAGAATAGGCGAAGCACCTTAACTTTATCACCCGTACAGTTTACGTTATTAATCCTACGTAGTTGGCCATCGATGTATCTTCGATCTTACCTTGGCTAATATCTGTGACTTGATGCGCTCTAAGCGCTGGGGATCGCTCGGATATGGTGGGTAAGGCGGGTGGGGCGGGTGCGGGTGGTGCGGGGGGTGCGGGCGGTGCGCGTGCGCGGCGGCGGCAGCGGTCGCTCGGCACGGCGCCAGCGCGAGCGCCGCACACACGACGAGCCAGGCGCGCATGGGCGCCTAGCCGCGGCGCCTCACCCCGCGCCATCGAAGCCGCGCCAACGCGACATCTCCGCGCCTGCGCAGCACACAATACTCTCATAAGATACAATAGTTGCAAAACAGATTTTTTTACAAGAAGATTTTCTATAGATTTATTTTAATTTATAGAACAGAAGTGTGTGTACGTTTCTGTTAAGGGGACTTTATACGGTGCGTGATTCTAAAGAAGAACGCGGATCAGTACATTCTGACAGTGACACATCGTGGAAACAGTGTTGGCTGTGGAGGTGCAGACAAGTCCATAGCGGTGCGTCAGATCCTCGGATTCGAAACTTGGCACTATTTTTAAACGCCATGTTTTAAGTTTTGAAATCACACGTCTCAAAAACGTAATGTTACTGAATCGGGTATAATCGGGAGGGGAATACCAAAAATACTGAAGAATTTAACTCCGAATTTCAATATTATGAATTTCATACATACATATATTCACGCCTTTTTCCCTCCGGGGTAGGCAGAGACAACAGCCTGCCATCTGCTTCTGTCCTTACATACTTCACGAGCTTCCTTCACTGTCATTAAACCTTTCATGCAAGCCCGCCTGTTTCGAGTGCTATGAATTTCAAAATTCCGAAAATTATAATTCCTAAGAAACAAAATTCCAACCATTCAAAAATACTAATAATTAAAAATCCGTGGTGTTATTGACCCGAAAAATGTTGTTCCGAATTTGAATTTTCCGAAATTTTATTGTTAAAATAAAGAAATTGTATCAATAATAGGTATCAGTTAAAATTGATTTTCCAAGTCATGCATGAAGAGTTTTATAAGTATGTAAAATCAATTATAGATAATAGTAGGTAGTGATGATACAGTTCATAACTGTGGAGTTGACTAAAATTCTGCTGTTAAATTACTATTTTAATGTTTATAGCGTTATTGAAAGCGTTTACCGAGTTGTATTAACAAGTTGAAAAACAGCTGAAATTGAGTATTTTTATATATGAAATACTAGTTTTTAAGTTACGCGTCTTGGTGTACAATAAACTACTAAGGTGGATGGACCATGGAAGACCATGCTCCTTTGAAGGCCAACTATTGAAAAGTCTTATTTATACATATTTATTGTCGTATGACACACAAAGATCCCCAAACTTAACGACAGACGCGGCGACGAGTCGCTCGAGTCGCTATTTTGTTAATGCGGTTCCTCACTTTGTAGTCTTCGGTCGACGACGATAAAATTGTGATTCGCGCGCAGAGCAAAACCCTATTTTTTATATTGAAATAATACATCACTTATACTTTTTCGACTATACTTACTTACACTATACTTATATAGTGGAAAAGTGTAAGTAATGCATTATTTCAATATGTGTAGTAACTTCCACCAAGTGCCATCGATCAGCAGTATAAATAGTCTAATTTTTTCAAGTAAATAACGTATTAATATCTTATTCTTTACTGTGATTTGTCATATTAGGATTTATTATAGCACTGAAAATAATTGGAAATTTTGCTTCGATTTCCGTTAAAATATTGGTAGTATCCCTAAGAAAGCCAGTGGTCACAAATTTATGATTGGCCTTATAAGGAATAAAGCCAATCAAAAATTTGTGACAGAGAGCTTTGCTGGGGTACATGGAACATCTAAAAAATTAAAACGCTTTGTTTTTAGTTCTACATACGTACCAAGAAAGTTAAACTTTTCATTTTGTTGGATAATAAAACTTTATATAGCCGATAATTGTTAGTTTGCTCTTCTTAGAAACATTTTCGTCTTACAAATAACGAACCCATAAGAAGAGCTATGTGGTCATTTTTTTAATAATTTCAATTTAAAACACATTAGCAACTAATTTGATTTCGATATAATACTTATTGCTATTATTTTTAAATAATTTCCATTAATATATTCTCAGTTACACGATGATGTTCAAGGAATGTTCGTTCAGTTTTTTTAATTGATTATAACATACTAGCTGTTGCGCGCAGCTCCACCCGCGTAGGATTCTGATCCCGTTCCCGCAACCCATGGGAACCTAATCCCGGGATAAAAAGTAGCCTATGTGTTATTCCGAACTATAATCTATCCCTGTGCCAAATTTCAGTCAGATCCGCTGAGCCGTTTTTGCGTGAAAGAGTAACAAATATCCATCCATCCATCCATGCTTATAAACATTCGCATTTATAATATTAGTAGGATTAAGCATTTAATATTTCGTTTAAATAAAACAGCTTTTGACGTAGTTTTAGTAAAATCAGATATTTTGTTACAACTCTAGTTTTAAGTTGAACAACTGATTTATAATATTGGCCTGGTATGGAGCCCTGTTCCTTGCAAGGCCGTTTGGAGGAGCTTAATAAAACTTAAGTGTACAAAATATTCATTACATTTAGAATACAAAAAGTAATTTATATGTTACACTATAAAACAAAGGGTTACTTAATAATTTGTTTTTTTTTTCATTTATCCAGTAAATAAACTCATCAGAACTGTTTATTCGTAAGAGCGGTCCACCCACCTTACTACTACTGTAAAATTTCTCTGTATTATCTCTGTACCTTCGAGTGAGACTCTTTATATAAAGCGCGCTTCCCGTCAATCCTCTTAACTATAAACCTAGAACATATAAATTGACCTCACTTTATGGAGCAGATATAAAAAAGTTAGAAACTTCAATTATAACACCTACAAGAAGCTTTGATAATGTATCCGCAAATGACATAGCTTTAATCACTATCTTGGATGGAGCGATCTTAAATAATTCCGGTCTCAACTGGGTCAAACTGATCTATACCACGCCTTAAAGTAATTGAAAAGTTTTAAACTTTATTGACCGTAAGACCTTTAATGTCCTTTTTAATGTTATTTACATCTAAAGAGATAGCTTAAGGCTCGTAATTTTTTTTGCTATAATGTACAACTAGAGTCGGGTTTCATAAAAAATTGATGATAATGAAAATGCTTCCGTCGTCGTCATCAATCGGTCAATATTTTACACTTATTAAAGTTTTAATCCCTGGTGCGTAAGGAAATCTGATTAGAGCAAGATCAGAGTGCTCTTGATTTTTGCGCAATGCATCTCATTACACACCGTATATTGAATAAACTCTTTTTAACACATAACATAGCTTCAAGCCTGTATCCCTGAAGGGGTAGGCAGAGATGTATTACACACCCAGGATCCGCCAGTTATGTTCAGGTCCCAATGTAAAAGGGGGCGAGCCTATTGCCATCTACCGGGAACATTACTAAGCGAGCGATATTCAACATTTTTAATAAATACATAACTACGAAAAGTCAGAGGTGTGTGCCCGTGGCGACTGGGGATCGAACTCGACACCTTGTCTCGACAGTCCGTTACGTACACCGCTGGGCTATCGCCGCTTTCTTTTTTTTAACTCTTTTTATTTATTTGATATTTGAGTATTAAGATTGGAAGTTATATTGAAGTGTTTCAGTGTCTCAATTTAATTTAAATGATTATTTTATTTTATTCACGCGTAAAAAGTATAATTTCTTACATTTTAAATGTGATTCAATATCAAACAAGTGCTATGTAACCGATTGAAATTTTGTTGGTGAGAGTTCAACATTCGTTGATCTGTATAGCTATAAGTTCCTACACGATGGTATTTATTATAACCCCTGTTTTTCCTTGGTGCAGTTGGATAGAACAGTTGACCGGACCATGGTTAAACACAATTAACAGTCGTACAGTTAGCCGGACTAGGCTTTGTTTTCTATTAACCGTGGTACAGTTAACTGGACCACGACTCTCGAGCCTTATAAGGAATCAACCAATCAACACATCATTGTATGTTGTTTTTATAATTAGAGGATTTCCGTATTTTGTATTTTGTACTTGCTCAAAAAGAAAAATAAACTTAACACTTTCAATCCACGAAATTACAAAGCATAAAAAAAATCCATCAATTACTAGCGAAGCTTTTCCAAGGCATGGCCCAATGTGATTTCTCTGTTTAAGAGTTGTAACTGAACCTGTCTTATGGCATCATCTCTCATTATGTGCTCTAGTTGACGTTTCCGAGATATTTTTTTAATTTGGAATTTTGGTACTCTTATTTACATTTCTTTGTCAAGAACATGTAAAGAGTTTAGTAGTCGCAATATATTTACTGAATTCTTATTTAGTGTGCGATTTAACTTCGAATTCCACCCCTCGACTGTATTATTGGTCCGGTGGCGTTCGCTAAACACACTAATAAATTCGCATAATTTACCATATATCCAGTACTTTTCAAAATAATTAAAGAATTTATCCATATCAGGCAGGTCTCCTCTTTTTTATCCTTTAATATATTGCCATGCCTCGGTTATGGTCTCCTTCGGCAAAAGTGGTAAGGCAAGCACACAAGGAAATAATTCGCCTCTCCACTCTCATTTTAGTGTGTCCTATTGTGTACTAATAGAAAACAAAGCCTAGTCCAGCTAACTGTACGACTGTTAATTTTGTTTAACCGTGGTCCGGTAAACTGTACTACCCAACTGCACCAAGGAAAAACAAAGATTATAACCCTGTTGTATTTAAACAAATATTTTTTTACTTACTAAGTTTTAAACTACCTCAATAATATTAACTAGACTACTGCAGTATCCTCACACCAGTAGACGTTCAACTGGGTACGTGACTTTGCGTGAACTTTACAAACTATAGGTCGTGACCAATGTTGCTAAGGATACAATTACAATAGTTTACTTTATGTAATGTTTACAGTTGATGCAAGAGATGCATAATTTTTTTAAGAAGAAGATTAATAACTGAAGTTACTAGTATTACCGCAAACCCCATCTGCTAAGCTAAATTGCTTGTGTTAGGAGTGGGTGATCAGAAAGTCAAAATAATATCACAGTTCTGCAAATAGGTAATAAATATTGATATCACAAGTGAAGTTAGGTGTAGTACTATAGATACAGAGGATAACCTCAAGCTGTTCGTTCAACTCAACAAAACTAATCACTAATAAATCACTACATTTTCATTTTAAAAGCTAGTTCCTAACAATTTTCTGCAGGGTGTACTACGTGAGTTCGACAAATGGAAGTCCGATTAACAATTGTGTGACAAAACTGTACTGCGACTCACCGCACTAGAGTAATGTCAACCTACAGTGTGTCGCACTAGCGTGCATTCGAACTATGGTGAGTCGCAGTACAGTTTTGTCACACAACCGTTAATCGCACTTCCATTTGTCGAACTCACGTAGTACACTCTTTTCTGCATGATTGCGACATTCAAGTCTTTTATAACTTCTTCTTCTTCTTGAGTTTTTGTAGGTTAATGCTGACGGGACTCAAGTATATTCTTTCTGTGGTTAGTTCTCTATGAGCAACATACATAGCCATGCAAATATTAGCATTCTTCGTACATGGACATCCTGCGACTGAGCAATCCGATATTGTAGAAAAAGACGGCAACTTGTCACTGAGCTTGACCAGGTTCTGAAACGCATTGCTGAACGGGGCTTCAAGAGTCTGGTCAAGTTCAACGCCAAGAAGACACACGTGATGCGCAGTTACAGCCCATATGTCTTCTGATCTTCCTTCCCCTAATCTTCGGTATACATCATTTTCATTGCGCAGCATCCTGTGCACTTCATTCGCAATCCTGTTTTAGAAGAATTTGGTCCTTGAAGAGTTTTTTATCTGGAGCTTAATCTAAAGGTCGATTCAGGTTATGTATATCATAAAATGCATTGTCATCGGAAATGAACCAACATGGAAAAATTCAATTCCGTCGGATAAGAAGTATTATTCTATTAAATTTGCACACTTCGCAAACTGACGCACAAACATTGCAACAACAAGAATCCCAGACAGCACATCTGGATAGTCACAGTCAAGATGATGTAAAATATATTTAAACGCTGGATATAGTTATAAATACGAGTACGATTAGTTGGTCCAGGACGAGTCCAGACCAACTTACGAATTGAGTTTCAGCAATTTTAAATTATAAAAAGATAAGATAGATTAAGACAGTACATGTTTACATGTACACCATGAGCAATTTAATTCGTTATGATATATGAACTTGCTTTAATTATAACTACATAGTGTTCTAAAACAAAGTCCTCCGCCGCGTCTGTTTATCTGTCTATCTGTTCACGATAAAATCAAATAGTGCACCGATTTTCGTGCTGTTTTCACCAATGGATACGGTAGTTCTCGAGGAAGGCTTTAGTATATAATTTGTCAAGTTTTTGTATACATTGGCTAAAATATAATGCTATTTGTTGGAGGTATCGGAACAAAATTAGCCGTCTGTGAGCTTTCAACGAAAACGCTGCCTAAAAATCTTATATAGGTTGTGGTGGTGGAATTGAGATGTGATAAAACGATGTATGGTGGAATTGTGTATCTTATATAGGTTGTGGTGGTGGAATAGGGTCCCATGGGTAGCGGGAAAGGGATCAAAATTCCACGCGGGTGAAGCCGCGGGCAACAGTTAGTAGTTAATAAACGTTAGTTTGTAATCGCCAACTGTGCGTTAACTCGAGTTAATTGTCAATCCAGTATCATCATGTCACTTCAACATTACAATTCTAGACATGACATAGAATAAATTAACTTCAGACTCATTCCATGAATTCACCGAAATAAAGTACACTGTAGTATGCATGTTTGTGTATCTCCATTGTTTATAAAACGATTTTACGTTCACTTAAAAGGGAGAAATAAGAAAAAAATTCATTAAAAAAAAAGGAAACTGACTTCAAAAACTACTGAAAATAGAAAAATAACTGAATTAAAGTTTTTAATTTAAAGTTTAAGTGTTAATTTAATGCAAAAGACGAAAATACTCGTAAGATTTTTCTATTGAAGACGGTGCCAAGCCAAATAGATACCTTTTTTTTTCGTGCGGAAATCCCTTCGGATACCCCCCCGCCGGCCAGCGGGGGCGGTTATGTCGCTACCTATTAGGAAGCATGTCGGTGTGTTGTGAGCGTAGGTAGAGTCTCCACGTGTCTAGCAACTCAACCCAAACGGGAATCAGACGACTCGAATGACATTGAATTTTGACGTTGTGCTTCGGGCTTGGCACCGACTTCAGAAGAAAAGTCTTACGCGTATTTTCTGATTTTGATTTAAATCTGTAATTCAATTATTTTTCTTTTTCAGTGCCTGTTTTAATGGTTTTTGAAGTAGGTTTAATTTTTTTACTGAAATTTTACTTAGGTATTATGTCAATACCAAGACAGAGAAAGAGATGATAAGATGATAAAGAGGATGGACGAAAGATTAACAAAACAGTTTAACCGGTAAGGGTTGACCTAGGCGTACGTATGTAAATCAGATCAAAGAGATTTTAAGTAAAGCCACGTCAAGAGTAGCGACGACCAGCAAGCCTGACGAATACTCTCGTAAAAGTAGAAGAGACGAAAGATGTATACCGATAACTTGCAAGTGAAAAAAAAAGCTCTGCCTACCGCCGTGGGGAAGAGACGTGACTGTATTATGTATTATAAACGCGAAAGTTTGTGAGTATGGATTTATGTGTTTATTACGTGTTCTTGAGTGGAGACCGCGACTCGGCAAACGTAGTGTAGGACGCCCTCCGGCCAGGTGGGATGACGATCTGCGAAAGACTGCGGGCAGATGCTGGATGCGGCAAGCTGAAGACAGCGCGCTATGGCGCTCATTAGGGGAGGCCTATGTCCAGCAGTGGACTAGCATAGGTTGATGATGATGATGATGATTACTCTCTCACGCGAAAACGGCTGAATGGATCTGGCTGTAATTTCATACCAAGATAGATTGTAGTCTGGAATAACACTTAGTTACGCTACTTTTTATCCCTGGAATACCTATTCCAGGGATAAAATGTAGCGTAACTAAGTTCCACGCGGAACGCTCATAAGGTACCTACCTTATGAGCGTTCCGCGTGGAACAGAATTCCACGTGGGTGAAGCCACGGGCAAAATCTAGTATGTGTATATACGTTTCTATTCATTAAAATGCTTTATAATTTCAGTAATAAATAAAATTTCACACACTCAGTCTCGTGTTTTTAAATTTTACGTAGGAGAGACAGTATCTATTGCGTCCACTTGCCCAATTGTGGCGTACAGTTGCATGACAGTTTCTATAAATGCTCGCAGGTTTTGAATAATCTTGATGTGGTCTTTCCTTAAATTGCCTACCACCTCACCACTCACATGTTTGCCCTTTACAGTCTCACTACATAAATATGTTTTGTAGTGTTTAAAAAGTATCAAGTCTAAAAAAACCTGCAAGTGCGAGTTGAACTCGCCCATGAAGGGTTCCGTAGCAGCAAGTAAAATTTTCAAATTTGAGTTGATTGAATGAAAGGTAAATTGCAGTTAACGATTTATGACGTATTAAAAAAAACTACTTATTAGATCTCATTCATACAGTTGCCATATGCCTGTACGCCATAATTTTCGGTGAAAATTTACATGATAATGTAAATCATAAGTTTTTTTTAGTTATCATTCTATTATTTTAGAAGTCACAGCCCCCCTCCCCCCCTGTAACTTCATTTACACACACACACACACACATTTTACCACTTTGGAATTGTCTCTCGCACCAACTATTCAGTTTAGAAAAAAATGATATAAGAAACCGCAATATAATTTTTGAAGACCTATCCATAGATCCCACACGTGATTTAATGAAAAAAAAAACTTTGAGTTTCAGTTCTAAGTATGGGGAAACCCCCAATTTTTTAATTTCTACTTTTGTGTGAAAATCTTAAGTTTCAACAGCATAGTTCTTATAGTTTCGCAAAAAAGTGGCTGTGACATACGGACGGACAGACAGACAGACATGACGAATCTATAAGGGTTCCGTTTTTAGCCATTTGGCTACAAAAAGCCGACAAACTGATAAATAGACAAACAGACAAAAATTTAAAAATAAATTTTTTAGGCATCTGTATATTTCCTAGAAGACATAGCAATCCTTTTTTTTTTAAGGTCTGCGGACGCCGGGGTGTAAGGTTGCCCATAGAGCATATCCCTTGCACCCCTACTGACCCTGGGCCATCTCCGGTTTCGAGATGACCCCCTCGGGTTTGGGAACCATGGTGTACCCGTCTTGCCCCGGTTTGGGGGAGGGGCGCTAGTCGCCCCACCGTCCCGGCCTGCTTCTGCTGGGGTGACAGGCGGCCTCACCTGCCACCCCCAGGCCTGCGCTCATGGAGGACGGAAGTCGTTGAGCGACCTCCGGCGCCTGAGTCGCCTGCGACGCGCGGCGAACATGTTGCGGGCTCGGCGGGCCGGGAGAATTCTGAGCCTCTCCCGGGCTCCGCCATCTCGCGCGAGCGAAGGCCCACGCGCTCGCGCTCCGCACCATTGCCGCAATCATGCTGCCGAGCGAGAGGACTCCCACCCCGATGGCTGCCACGAGGTCACGCCTCGGCGCCTCCCACGCCGGGCAGTCCGCCAGCGTGTGCAGCACTGAGTCCTCGCTCGCTGAATGTTTGTACCTCAGTCTCACTCAAATGGCTGAACGGTTCTGCCCAAACTTTGGTGCAGGCATAGATTATAGTTTGCAACACACAGGCTGCCTTTTATCTCTGGAACAGATTCACATGGGTTGTGAGAACGGGATCAGAATTCCACATAGGCGGGAAACAATTCTCCATAAAGGGATGTCGTACTGTTTTCATGATAATATGTGAGTGACTTGATCAGTCGGTACTCAATGCAAATCTTTATACAGGTGAAACAAACTTCCCAAACCGGGGCAAGACGGGGACACCGTGGTTCCCAAACCCAAGGGGGCCATCTCGAAACCGGAGTTGGCCGAAGGTCAGTCGGGGTGCGAGGGACATGCTCTATGGGCAACTTTACACCCCGGCGTCTGAAGACCCGAGACGGCGTGTGGTTTTAGTAGGTTCAAGCCAGATAAAAAAAAGGTGCAACAAACTTATAAGACGTGGTTCAAGGTCTTCAAACAAGTAACAACTTGAAAATGTTCTCAATTAACTTATGAAGTGAAACTAGGTAAGCAGAGCATTAGGTCATCAATTACTTCCACTTGATTCATCGCCGGTATTATATCAAGGGCAAGAATACGGATAGGGTGACACCCTTCATTGTATGGTGTAAGATGGAGGTGAATGGCGATTTTGCGTCGACCTGATACATAGGTGCCATTATTTTCTTCCTAATGATAGTGTTTAATGCCAGTGTCGAAGCGTCATTACGATCGAGAGGTCCCGGGTTCGAATTCTGGCCATTAAATTACTGAAGTGAACTCACTCACATAAGCAATTTAGCTTAGCTGGAGGGTTTAAGGGGAATGCTAGTAATCTCGGTTCCTACTAGTGTTCTTATAAAAAATATACATGTGACTTCGCTCGCGTAGTTTTAAATCCAGGTATGAATTTTTTGCAGGGACGTCTTATAACATCAACTATCTATCCGTGAAAGTCCCGTCAAATTGGACCCCTCCGTCTCTGAAATAAACCGGAATCTAAAGACAGGAGGAAACAACACACAATTTTTAAATTTTTTGTTTTTGTTATAGCATGTGCATTAATTAAAAAGCTGTTCTTTTGACATCACAAACAGACACTTCAGTTTTATTTATTGTTACTAATGACAATTGTTACTTATTACCAAAAAGTATATAAGACTAGTAAATGTGAATGCTTTTACAACTCAAATAATATAAACATAACATAACATAACATAAACTCACGCCTATATCCCCGAAGGGGTAGGCAGAGGTGCTAGCACCCACGTTTCGCCAGTTTATGTTTTAGGTCCCAATGTAATAGGTGGCGAGCCTATTGCCATTAACTGGGCACTTATAAACCTGCGATAAATACACACATAACTTCGAAAAGCATCGAAAAGTCATTGGTGTGTGCCATGGTAATACCTGGGATCGAAATAATATAACTATATAGTAAATAATTATAACGAATATCCCTGAAGGAAATGTTTGTTTTTATTAATATAACGATGTTATATTTATGTGGTATATTGTTTTAAATCGCTAATACTACGTAGAAATTGATTATTTAACACAGGCACTCATTACAGTAATATATCTAAATGCGAATGATATCCTATTACAAACAACATTACATAATACAAAATCATTTTAACACTGAATACGCAATTGCATGCTACAGATATAATGCAGAACCTAAAAATACTTAAAAGCGTTTTAATCGCTCAAAGTGTATTACTTGTACCGCTCCTATTATTTTTACGACCCCCTCTCACGTCAACTTTTACCTTGGTACAGTTTAATATCAGTTAAGGTTCGAACGCGACACTTTTTAGTGCTGTAGTGGTACTTTGTGCGATGTGTATGTATATTCTCGTTTTATAGGTAAACTTTGTCTATCGAGCCTCCAATTTTCGGCTCAAATGATGCTTGTGCGCAACGTGTGGAAAAATGGAGGACATTTCTTTCCACTATTGAATTAATAATTGAAATAGCTTTGATGAATATAGGCATGCTTATAACTACTGTTTATATTGATTTAGTGATACGATTTGTTTATTTCACACCACTTAGGTAACAAACAATCATATATTTGTTTTATGATATTTGTTTTATGATATTTGTTTTATGATATTTGTTATATGATATATGATTTTATGGAATTTTCTGAATTGAGATGGTACTGGTGATTAAATACCACTGAATTAACTAATAATCTTTATTTTGATAATGTCGGAAGTTTACGCGAATGTCATTGAAATAAAACTATTTTTAACGGTTTCTATGGCGATTTATTTGATGTTATTTTATATTTTACATTGATCCCGAGGTTTCGGTTGCTTTTCTTCGGATTAATGTAAAATATAAAATAACATCAAAGAAATCGCGTTAGAATCCGTTAAAAATATTTTTATTTCAATCTTTATTTTATATTTTATTAATAATAATAATAATAATCTTTATTTCGAGTATCGAGGACTCATATTTATTGATATGCATCCATTACATTGTAAATGTAGGCTAAATGCTAATTAGTCTTGCATGATAATTTTAATAAATTTTGTATAAGTTCCCATTGAAATCAAAATCCGTGCAGCTTATTATGAAAGCATTCATATAGGTATGTATTAATAATTAAGAATGAAGACTTTTCGTAGTTATGTGTGCATTAATAAATGTTAATTATCGCTCGCTTAATCATGTGCCCGGTAGATGGCAATAGGCTCGGACCCTATTACATTGGGACCTTAACATAACTGGCGAATCGTGGGTGTGTAATACACCTCTGCGTACCCCTTCGGGGATACAGGCGTGAAGTTATGTTATGTTATGTTATTATACAACATCTAAACTTGCAGGTTCGTCAATCCAGCATATGTTTTATTGTTAAAGTTAGAAGACCTAACTAGTTCGAATTTATGACCTAGCCTGACAAAAAACACTAAATGCTCACGAACAGAAAGTTTTTCTTTGACACTTTAATAAAGTTTTTTCAGATTCTACCCGAATTTATGCCATTCGGTAAAACCACGTGATCTATGATATGAAAAAGTTCGGACTAAAATTGTATTGTCAGATTGTTTCTGTCATTCAATACTTAAATAAGTTTGCATTCAACTCTGGTTGATTGATGTTTATAATATTGTCCAATAGATGTCCTTAAAATTGAAGGGATTGATCGATATTAAAATAAAGTAAATCTATTGAAATAAAAATATTTACGGATTCTTTATATATATATTTTCTCTCTATATATATATTTTTCTCCCCGTGACCATGGCTGCTGATAAGCAACCGAAACGTCGGGTGCAATGTTAATTATAAAATAACATCAAATAAACCGCGATAGAATCCGTTTAAAATAGTTTTATTTCATAACATAACATAACATAACATAAACTCACGCCTATATCCCCGAAGGGGTAGGCAGAGGTGCTAGCACCCACATTTCGCCAGTTTATGTTTAGGTCCCAATGTAATAGGTGGCGAGCCTATTGCCATTTACCGGGCACTTATAAACCTGCGATAAATACACACATAACTTCGAAAAGCATCGAAAAGTCATTGGTGTGTGCCATGGTAATACCTGGGATCGAACCCGAGACCTCGTCTCAGCAGTCCTTTACCCATACCACTAGGCTACCGCGTAATATTCGCGTAAACTTTCGACAATAGTAAAATAGTAAATCTATACTTCTATACAATGTTGTATAGAGAGTGGCCGAATTTCATGAGTTTGTATATTCGTTTCGTGTAATCTTCGGAACTATTACACTTATTGTAAAAATTCTGTCACCATTTGAAAGGTATATTATTCACGATGGAAATAGGCTATATATTATGAGGCTTGAGTGAAAAAAAAAGTCATAGAAAGCGAAGCGAAGCGCGGGCAGGTAGTAATTGAATTATGTCAGAGATTTATACAGCAACCGCCTTCGAATGTTGGACCTACGTAGAGCTACTACCATAGTACTAAGGACACTAAACTGTGTAGATTTAGATTGGAAAAAGACAACACCTAGGACGGCATTTGAACCCGTAACCAGTCCCGGGAGAAAGCTTTGACCAACTGAGTTACCTAGACACGTCCCAGATATTTGAAATTTTGTAATAATATATTATATACGTCTCGGGGCGATGCTAGAGCCATCTACCGTAATTCTTGCGAACTACGGAAATAATGAATGATGTTACAATCATTTTTAAACATTGTTTTTGATTAATCCGCTACATTATCCGACATCCGATTGGAAAAAGAGAACATCTAGGTCGAGACTTGAACCCGCGACCAGTCCCTTCCAGGGGGAATACTCAAAGTAATCAAAAACAATGAACAGTTGATAAATGCAAATTTGACAGATGACATATTGCAAAATTGTATAAAATCCATGTATGCTATTTGGTCAATTGCTTAAAGATAATTACAAAACATAACAACCAAAAATACTAGTCTACTAAATTCCATTCAAAGCTCTGTCCCGACCTATTTACGCAAATATTCTAAAGTTTTGGATATTCATAGGAATGAGCGCAATTTGTGATAGGTTAAGGATAGCACTTGCAGGGCAATGTTGGGACGTACTAACTTATAATTACAAATTTCAATTAGAAAATGGTAATATATATTTGACATATATTATAGTCGTCAACTGGACACGTTCCCTAATTTAGAATTGCCTAACAGGGGCCCGATTCAGTATATTATTTTCCTGACTTAAAATATAAACAGAAACATAATATGACTTGTGGCAGACACAACAAATCGTCTTAAATCTTGCAAATTTATATGCCACTCAGAAAACTATTTTATTTTAAAAATAAATTCAGAGCTTTAAGAAATCCGACGATTACTTATGTGCGACCTATTATACAGACATTTAAAAAAACACTTACCGCATATAAGCGAATATTTTTAATCAATCTTTATGATTCAACAAGTTACTCTGCACAACTGACGCAAGTAGTCTGTCAGATAGTCTTACCAAAGAACGAGGTAATCTCAGGTCGTCCCATTTAAATTTCGTTAAGATCTGATGATAAGTTTCGGAGACTGGCAATGGAACCAAATCAACCATGATTGCTGAATTACATATCCAAACACTATTTATGTTATAACATAACATAACATCACGCCTATATCCTCTAAATAGGTTGGCAGTTATGTTCACTAGGATTCAAGAAATTAGTAATAAAAATAAAACCGACTTCAAATCCGACGAATTGAGACCTTCCCTCCTTTTTGGAAGTCGGTTACAAAGAACAATCTCCAAGAGCTCAATGTTCCAGATTCCGTGCTCTTGCTACTGAGAATCTTACGAAAGGACAAGGCTTGACGCGGGCATCATCTCGAAACCTTATGAAGCACTCTTTTCAGTAAAAGTTGTCACTAACACCCTTTTTTTTTTCGTGCGGAAATCCCTTCGGATACCCCCCGCCGGCCAGCGGGGGCGGTTATATCGGGCTTGAACCGACTAAAACCGCACGCCGTCTCGGGTCAGCAGACGCCGGGGTGTAAGGTTGCCCATAGAGCATATCCCTCGCACCCCGACTGACCCTGGGCCATCTCCTGGTTTGGGAACCACGGTGTCCCCGTCTTGCCCCGGTTTGGGGAAGTGGCGCTAGTCGCCCCACCGTCCCGGCCTGCTTCTGCTAGGGTGACCTGCCACCCCCAGGCCTGCGCTCATAGGACGGAGGTCGTTAAGCGACCTCCGGCGCCTGAGTCGCCTGCGACGTCCCGCGAGCATGTTGCGGGCTCGGCGGGCCGGGAGAGTTCTGAACCTCTCCCGGGCGCGCTCCGCCGTAGACAAAATTGCAAGGGCGTCCGCTGCAGCGTGAGGGCGCGTGGCGTTGCTGTGTCGTGCAAATACATTGAGCAATAATGCATCAATCGGGTCACCTGTCACACGATATGTTCGCAACCTAAACCACCCTCGCTGGCATAGACGGACATCCGCGACGGGTCCCGCTCGATACAGTGGACGACCTAGACCCGATGTTGAATCTTTTGATTGAAAATAATGATTTAATAATTAATCGGCAACTATATTTCAAATGAGTAGGCTTTTGGTGGCTATTAAAAGGTTGTGGTTTAAAACCCCACTCAGTACACTACGGATGTGAACTCACTCCTAACTGAAAGAAGAGTAATCTCAATAACACATCCAGTCATATTCTGTACATCCGTGTAGGAGGTAGCCGTGGGTGGGGTGTGTGTAGGGTAACCTCCTCGAGTGTCGCTCCGATTCCGAACCCGCTGCAGTCCGGGGGGAACGGAACCGGAGCGGCCGGTACACCCTGGGCGGCGGTCAATGGCTTCCCCTTCATAGGGTTGGCATTGATCGTCGGCCAATACCCAACGTGGCGGGAACACATCGCTCTTGGTACTCCTCTGCTTTCAGAGGAGACAGGATGAGCGATGCTGTTAGTGGTGAGATGGCACAGGGTCAGTCGGGGTGCGAGGGATATGCTCTATGGGTAACCTTACACCCCGGCGTCTGAAGACTTAAGATTATTAGGAGCAATAACGTCGATGTTTTAGTGATATAACCGTTTATATTAAAGCCTAAAGTTGACTTTTAGGTTATAATGTCTGTCTGTGTTACAAGAAAATGCGTAGGATAAACTACAGATAGATAATTAGCTATTCAGACGTATTCATTAGTGCTGGACGGTCTGTGTGGCATGGTGGTAGAGCGCTCGACATCTACGTCAATGGTCGCGGGTTCTTTTTTCCATTCAGTATCATTTGTATGCATGATTGAAGCGTCGGTAGCTTAGTGGTTAAGGAGTCGACCTTACGATCGAGAGGTCCCGGGTTCGACTCCTGGCCATTACACAACTGACGTGAACCCACTCCTAACAACACAAGCAGTTTAGCTTAGCTGGAGGGGTTAGCAGGAATATTAGTAATTTCGGTTACTAATATTTTTCTTAAAAAAAAATATCTATTTGCATTGGTGCGAATTATCCTGTTAATACTATTATAAAAATTGAAAATTAGTTGTATCTGTATATTGAAGATTAAAAAAAAAACTTGGTTTATGTTAAATATGCTATACTGAACATAAAAATATATTTTTAGTAGTCTTGTCTATTATATATGATTTTAGATTGACATGGTCATTTACATTAAAATTAAAATTATAAACGGGATATTTACCATGTTTATTATCTTTTTCGATTTGATGTCTTGTCTATTTATCTGTTTGTTCGCGATACACGCACTGACGCACAGACTTAAAATCTGCCGTATGTTTGATTGCAATTGGTTAATTTGAACCGGAGATATGACCGAAAGTCGTGATGACTGACATTAGCACCGGCAGAACCGCTGTCATCAGCTAGTGTAAAATATATATACATATACACACGCCTATTTTTCCACCGGGGCAGGCAGAGATAACAGCCTGCCATCTACTTCTGCCCCTACACGCTTCACGAGCTACCTCTACTTTTATTAAACCTTTCTTGCAAGCACTCCGATTTCGAGTACCTTTAACCTGCCCTTTTGCAAAATTTATTCAAGTACTAGCTGATGCCCGTGGCTCCGCCCGCGTGGAGAGTGATTATCGTTTTTTGTCCATATCTCCGGTTCTACTGAAACAATTGCAATCAATTATATACTGCAGATTTTAAGTCTGACCAGACCTTTCTAATAGAAAAACGGCATCAAAATCCAGTCATTCGTTTTTGCGCCCATCGCAAACATATAAACAGATAAACAAAAGAAAAAATATTTTTGTGTCCAGATTCGTTCATTTAACATAACCAAGTTTTTTAAAATATCTCCAATGTTACAAACGACCAGGGGAAGTAGTGATATCACCGTCAGTCTAATTCTGCATTCTAATTAGTATTTAATTAAGTTGTATAGATTTCAGATTATTGTTTTAAAAGTTAATTTCTGATTAGTCATTAATAATTGATTAAGTGCTAAATTGAATAACGATGTATCGAGACATATATTTTTTTTGAGTGGGTATCATTGTTCGCGGTTATAAAAACACGATGTACCATCATTTGAGCTCAGTTCGCTGTAAGACGCTGAATAAACAACAACTGTATTGACGCTGCCTATTATTCCAAATATACATCTTCGCCCAATCTCGGCCTATTCCTCTTCGTTACACCAATGTACAGATACAACTAACAATTACAATTTTATAATAGTATAGATCTTTAAGAGTTCTAGATCAACTAGTAAAATATATTTTTGATTTTTGATAAAACAGTCATACCTAGTTCTTTAATACACTACTACTACACAATCTCGTGATACACTCCTGTGGCGCATTGGTAGTGCATTCGACTGCAATGACAGGTGACGCGGGTTCAATTCCCACTCAGTGCAAATATTTGTATGCATGAATATGTCTATCTGCATTGGTCTGGGTGTTTTTATTTATGATATGTACGTATATACAAAAAAAGTATATAAGTATGTTTATCCGCATTCTGGAATCCATAACACACGCTAGTTAAACTATGCTTACTTTGGGTCTTTTTTTTTTTTACGTGCGGAAATCCCTTCGGATACCCGCCGGCCAGCGGGGGCGGTTATCACGTGCATCGACTAAAACCGCACGGTGTCCTGCCCAAGTGTCCATTGCCGGGCACCCCAGGTAAGCCCTCGAAAGGATAACCCCGGGGTTACCGGCGGACCTTGGCCGCCAGCGCGGCCTCAAGAATATTTTATTATTATTTAATATGGTGGCTATATTTTTGTTCGGCAGTGCACATGCGCAAAGTTTCCCCTCCACGCCGATTTAGTCACAATTTTATGGTGCGGCCTATATATCTCGTATGTCCTGCTTCATCCAAATACAAATCCTGGTTGCTTCCTGAGCTTGAACTGGGGGGCCCACGGTCTCCTTCTTGTCGATACATGCACAGGACCCTACCAACATCCTTGATGCCCATGGGGGTCCAAGCCAACCGCACCTACCAGTCGGTGCACCTACTAAACACTGGATGAGACTCTGGCGCGGGGTTTCCTATTTGGGGCTGGGAGGTCCGATGGCATCCGCTCCCGGGGAAGCCAATCAGGAATAGTAAGCGGAACTCGGGTTCCAAAGTGAAAACTTTGGACGCACCTGGGAAATCTGTAGGAGAATGATGATGAGTGAAGTTTGTCTCACCTCGTTATCTCATACTAGCTGGCCCTCCCCCGCTTCGCCCGTGGCGTATTAAGAACCCCTGTTACACCCCTTTAACCCATAACATATATTATATTAGTTTTCATATAATGTACGGGAATCTGCAGAATTTGTTGACTTTATGAATACTGCTCCGCTCCTTGGGAATTAACGTGATGATATAAAGCATACAACACTCACGAATAATGTGACTTTCGTGGTGTGGGGTGGTTATGTCGCATTCGAACCGACTAAAACCGCACGCCGTCCCGGGTCTTCAGACCTGTAAGGTGGCCCGAGGCATAAGAATTTCCCTCGCACCCGTAAGATTACCCCCACAAACTAACAATTCACAAACTTTACGTCTTCATAATATTTGTATAGATAAGTTTCCATAAAACTTACCATTTTAACGACTAATAAGAATAAACTGATTTGACGTGACAGCCAACCCAATTTCACGATCTAAAACCCTTGACAAATCTACAAAGCTAAAAGTAGCTGACGTACATTACAATAATGTCTGTGAACACAATAAGATATGATTTACAACTTAGTAGCGAAGGATCACTTTGTAGTGCACGGGACTCGAACTCCCTACATTATTCATTGTACAAAGTTTTTTAACTGGGGCAAACCGAGTTCAATAACTTGTACATTTTAGTTTTCGATATGTGGGGTAATGTTGTCGGGGAAACATTCTTGTATCATGTAAATTAGTGGCGGGGGCCTTGTGACATAGTTGACGAAATCTGAGTAATATTGGATAATATTGTTACAACGATCGTCGATATCTCGGAAACTACTGATCGAATCTTCTAGAAATTAAAACGCATTGTTAATGTCGAAGTACTCTATCGATCCGTTTAGAAAAATCCAGAAAAGTCAATACAAAATCACACGCCCTTTTGTCTACCTATACCAACTTTACCTACAAATCGCGATAAAAAGGGCATTCACCTCTATCGTCGGCACGACTGTGTAGGTACTTATTTTCTCGAACGCCCCAGTAAATACCTACTATTCTCGAACGCTCTAGTATATTCTACCCCGCTTATTACGAGCTATAAAAGGACGCCCGGCTATCGACACGAGTCAGTTAATTTTCGAAAGCGAAAGTGAACACATCTTACCGAAGTGAACCAAGAGAGTTATACCTGCGACTTAAGCAACGATTGTGGACTACTGTGAACTGCTGAGCGACTGGAACTGTTGAAGAGTACTGTGTGTGCTAGTTATTTAGTTGTCTAGTTTGTGGTGAGCGAATAAACTTCTTCTTTGTATAAACGGCATTTAATTTGTACCCCGCGCACGTAACAACTGGTGTCAGAAGTGCGATGCCGTTATTACCACGTGAAGACGAAGGGCGTACTCCACGGACCAGACGTCAAGTGGAAATGGATGCTGCACGTCAACGGAGCCTTGAAGAGGAAGGGCATCAGGCCGATTCTGCTATCTCAGCGGGAACTACGGCAGCACAAGATGGAACCTCGTCAGATACCAACATGATGACGCTGCTGGCTTCTATGCAGCAGATGATGCAGGCCTCCTTGCAAGAAATACAGGCCAAACAAGAGGCCAGTCAACAGATGATACAGGCCAACCAAGAGGCTTGTCGACAGACGATGCAAGCCTCCTTGCAAGAAATGCAGGCCAACCAAGAGGCTAGTCGACAGACGATGCAAGCCTCCCTGCAAGAAATGCAGGCCAAGCAAGAGGCTAGCCGACAGATGATACAGGCCAACCAGGAAGCTGTCATGGGTAAAATCGATGCAGGCATCCATGCACTAGGAGATAAAGTGAAGAACCTCGAAGACGGCTTGCAAATGCTGAGTAAGGAAGTGGCTTCGAAGACTGGGACCATTGACGACTGCTTGCAAATGCTCAGTAAGGAAGTAGCTTTGAAGACTGGGACCATGGACGACCGCTTACAAGAGGTTGAAAAAGAGATGGTCAGGCTAAAAACCTGCGGACCTGCTGACGATCGCTTGCAAGAGCTTGAAAAAGAGATTGTCAGGCTAAAAACCCGCGGACCTGTTGCCGTGACCTCATCATCATCAGCAAAGTTCGACCTACCACACTTCGATGGAACTTCCTCGTGGACAGCCTTCAAGTACCAATTTGAGATATTGGTAAAAACTAAAGCCTGGAGCAACGAGGAGTCTTTTATGGCCTTAACACTTGCATTACGGACTGTCCCAGGGTATTGCCACGATTAATACCGACCTGGCCAACCTTAGTGCTTGGACCACCATGTATGGACTGAAGATTAATCCCGGTAAGACTCAGATTACTATAATTGGTAGCTCAAGACTTTTACCCAGAGTCGACTGGTCGGCACTGCCCCAAATTCACTTTGAAGGTACTACCATTCCCATAAGTGACACAGTTAAGAACTTGGGCATATATCTGGACAAAACCATGTCATGGACGGCTCAGGTTCAGAACGTTAGCCGTAAAATTTTCGCCGCCGGTGGAGCATTGAGGAGATTACGTAATTTCCTTCCTACCGCAACAAAAATTGCGCTAGCGCAATCCATACTTCTCCCTATTCTGGACTATGCCGATGTCAGCTATCTTGATCTTAATAAGGACCAACTTGATAAACTTGAGCGACTCCAAAACTTCTGTATACGATTCATTTTTGGTTTGCGCAAATATGATCATGTTTCCGAATTTCGTAAAAAACTCAAGTGGTTACCAATCCGCCTTCGCCGGAATACTCATATACTCTCTCTTCTTTTTAATATTTTGTTTAACCCGTCTACTCCTCTCTATCTAAAAAAACGATTTCAATTTCTGTGTGAGAACAATTCTAGACACCTAAGATCCACGGAAAATTTAACCCTGGTAATTGTGAGGCATTCTACAAGCTTCTACGATAAGTCCTTCACAATACAGGCTGCACGATTGTGGAACGCGTTGCCTATAAATATAAGACGAGCACAGTCGCTGTCTACATTTCAAAGACTGGTAAGGGAGCACTACCTAGCGTTATAAGTATTTTATGTATGTTCACTCTTTGTTTTTTTTTTTTTTTTTTTTTTTTTTTTTTTTTCTTACTTCTAGTAAGTATGTTATGTAATTAGTGTGTATTTGCATGCAGTATATTTATTTATAATATATATTTAACTTAGGTGTGTATAAATGTAGCTATGGTATGTATATGTATGTTTATTTATGGTATATATTTTAGGTATGTATGTGTATATATAGGCAGGTACTTATTAAATGAAATAATATAATCTCTTAGTCTTCTTCACTTCCGTTTTCTAAATACTATACTAGATAAAATATTAAATTATTATGATTTAGTGTACACCGCAAATTACCCTGAATACTGGCAGTATAGTCCATACACTGGTTGTCTGGAAGAGATCGCAGACCGCGATAAGACCGCCCATTGTACAACTTTCTAACATGTATGTATCCATCGTATATATTCTATGTTTGGTGTGCAATAAAGAGTATCTAAATCTAAAATCTAAATCTAAAATTACGAGGAGATGCCTTAGTAATACTGGAAAACCTGCCACCTGAAGGAAGGACACTAGAGTCTCTGATAGAAGCATTAGACACACGCTACGGTGACAAGCACCTGGAGAATGTCTACCGAGCGCAGCTTCGCGAGAGGAAACAAAAAGCTGGTGAAAGCCTCCAGGAATGGGCTGTAGAGGTTGAAAGGCTCGTTCGTCGGGCCTACTCATCGACACCCGTGATGATCGAGACCACCCTACTGGAGGCCTTCCTAAACGGTATACGGGACGCAGAAGTGAAAACTAGTGTACAGTTGCGTCACCACCAGACCTTAAAAGAAGCACTGGCTTATGCCCTTGAGGTGGAAACCGTACGGCAGAATGCCGGGATAGGTAAGATCAGGGAAATCAAGGAGGTAGTTGCAGAGGACAGGAAGCCGCGGTATGTCCCAACATGTTATTCTTGTAGAGGAAGGGGCCATATCCAATCAGAGTGTCCTTCGAGGAAACGGAGGAGGGTCACGGACTCCGGGACCCAAGTGGATCAAGATGTTCAGTTAAACTAAATGTCGCCAGGGCCGCGGGGCGGGCGCTGGCTGGTCGACATGAGGCCCCAACCATCACAATAACTCAAGTTGGCAATGGAAATAGTCTTATCATCGAGGCCATCTTAGACAATCAACCTTGCAGTTTAACAGTGGATACTGGAGCTTCACGTACAGTTGTAAGGCCGGAATTGCTGAAACGGACCATAAGGTGGGAAAAACGATCTTCGAGGTGCCAGCTTCAGACAGCTACTGGCCAGCCAGTGACCGTTCTCGGTGAAACAGATGTGGAGGTAAGAATTGGCGACCAAATATATCACCAGTCAGTATTAATTGCTAATATTACTGATGATTGCATTTTGGGACTGGATTTCTTGAGGAACCACCGATGTGTCTTGGATATACCTAGAGGAGTGCTGAGATTTCCTGATCAGGAAGTTTGTTTACAAGGATCGCACCCGTGCACTCTTTATTGTTTAACGGATACGACGTTAGCGCCTAAATCGGAAACATTAGTCAGAGTGAGGTTTCCTGCGAAGACTGAACAAAGAAGATGTCTTATTGTGGAAGATACCGGCAGTCATCAAAACTTAATAACAGCGAGAACCTTACTGATGCCGAATGGAATCGCCAGGGTGAGAATTCTCAACCTCAGTGACGAAATAGTTCTCCTGAAGAAGAATAGTGTGGTAGGAAAATGTGAGGAAGTAAAGTACCTGAGACGGCTGAACAACACTACGACTAAACAAGGCTGTACACAAATCTCCGAAGATCACATCCAGCAACTTCTAGAGAATTCAAAGGAAAACTTATCGGCACCAGAATTGCGTCAAGCCAGAGACCTCTTGCTACAATTCAGAGACATCTTTGCAACCGGAAATGACTGTGGAAGGACTGGGCTCGTGAAACACCGGATTGACACAGGTGACTCCAGGCCTATAAAACAAAGACCTCGACGTTTACCATGGGCAAGAGAAGAGGAGGTAGCAGTTATGATTAAAGACATGGCCGATAACAAGGTGATTGAACCTTCTACGAGTCCATGGTCATCACCCGTAGTACTAGTAAAAAAGAAGGATGGCAGTACAAGGTTTTGTGTGGATTACCGAATGTTGAATAATGTCACGAAGAAGGACAGTTATCCTTTGCCTAGAATCGACGATACCCTGGACATGCTTAGCGGTATGAAATGGTTTTCAACCATCGATTTAAAAAGTGGCTACTGGCAGGTGGAGATCAGTCCAAACGATAAAGAGAAGACAGCCTTTAGTACAGGAATTGGAAACGGTTTATGGCATTTTAATGTCATGCCATTTGGTTTATGTAATGCACCAGCCACGTTTGAACGCCTTATGGAAAGAGTAATGGTGGGTCTACTCGGAGACGTCTGTCTGGTTTACCTGGATGATGTTATAGTTATGGGACGCAGTTTCAAAGAAAACCTGAAGAACCTGGAAAAAGTTTTTACTCGGATTCGTGAGGCTAACCTTAAACTGAGTCCAAAGAAGTGCGCTTTATTTAAAAAGGAGGTCAGCTATCTCGGACATGTCATCTCAACGGAAGGAGTCAAAACCGACCCCGAGAAGATAAAAGCCGTTCAAGAATGGCCTGTTCCAAAGAACAAAACGGAGGTTCGAGCGTTTCTGGGACTATGCGCGTATTACAGACGCTTCATTAAGCATTTCTCGGATATTGCTAAACCACTACACCGACTGACGGAAGATAAACGAGACTTCGTTTGGGACCTGGATTGCGAGCAAGCTTTTAGTAGGCTTAAACAACGATTGTGCGAATCCCCTATATTGGGTTATCCTACTAGGGAAGGTAGATTCATTGTGGATACGGACGCCAGTAACACCGGAATAGGTGGAGTGTTGTCACAAGTGCAGGGAGATCGCCATGTTGTAATAGCGTACTTCAGTAAATCGCTATCTAAACCGGAAAGGAATTACTGTGTAACTCGTCGTGAACTTCTCGCTGTGGTGAAGTCTTTACAGCATTTTAATAAGTACCTTATAGGACGAGAGTTTACACTAAGGACAGATCATGCTGCGCTACAGTGGTTGCTGCAATTCAAGAATCCGGAAGGCCAAGTAGCAAGATGGATCGAGCAACTACAGGAATTTCCCTTTGTGATAGAACACCGAAGTGGAAAAGGGCACGGCAATGCTGATGCTTTGTCACGACGGCCGTGTGTCGAAGATTGCAAGCATTGTCAGAGGAACGAAGCCCGAGAAGAGATTAAAGTGATAAAGGTGAATGGACTTGACGACGAATGGAGTGGAAGCAGTATGAAGAAGGCGCAAGAAGATGATGATGATCTACAACCTATACTGCACTGGAAACAACTTGGAAGCAAACCCCGATGGAGTGATGTATCTGCTTACAGTTCAACTACCAAAAGCTATTGGGCCCAGTGGGACAGCTTAGTTCTGGTAGAAGATGTCCTGTATAGGAAATGGGAGTCTAACGATGGTAAGGAAGTAACCATGCAAGTAGTGGTACCACGAAGCAAGGTGGCCCCACTCTTACGGCACATCCACGATGGTGTTTCTGGCGGGCATCTCGGAGTCAAGAAAACCCTGGTTAAAGTGCGACAGCGGTTTTACTGGCTTCGTTGTCGGGAAGATGTCGAGGATTGGTGCCGTAAATGCACTGCATGTGCTTCGGTTAAAGGACCGCCGACAAGAAGCAAAGGAAAATTGAAGCTGTACAACGTTGGAGCACCGTGGGAACGTATCGCCATTGATGTTGCTGGACCTTTTCCAACGACTGATGAGGGTAACAAATACATCATAGTAGTGCAAGACTACTTCACTAAGTGGCCGGAAGTATTTGCGACACCCAACCAGGAAGCAGTCACTGTAGCCAAGAAACTAGTTCAGGAAGTGGTCAGTCGATATGGCGCACCTATGGAGATCCACTCCGACCAAGGACGGAACTTCGAGTCTGCTCTGTTTCAAGAAATGTGCAAACTCCTCGGTATAAACAAGACCCGTACGACTCCAGCGCACCCACAGTCAGACGGAATGGTCGAGAGGTTTAACCAGACGTTGGAAAATCACTTGGCTAAAGTTGTCGACGAACACCAAAAAGATTGGGACCAGTACATCCCACTGTTCCTGATGTCCTATCGATCTGCGGTGCATGACAGTACGGGACACACTCCAGCTAAAGTTAATTTTGGTCGAGAGATAAGGCTACCAGTGGATGCAATAACCGGCACGCCACCCGAAAGTCCTAAGCCCGTAACGGACTACGTGAGTGAACTTCAAAACCGGCTGGACGAGGTGTACAGAATGGTACGGGAAAACAATTTGAAGACAGGTATAAGGATGAAAACCCGGTACGATAGAAATGCAAACACCAACGGTTTTGAAGAAGGAACACTGGTATGGTTTCACAACCCGCTACGCAGAAAAGGGAAATCTCCAAAACTTCAAGCTCGCTGGGAAGGACCCTATACGGTTGTCACAAGAATCAATGACATCACCTACCGCATTAAGAAGGGCCTTAGGGGAAAACCAAAGGTAGTCCATGTGGATAGGTTGACGCGATATCATGGAACAAATGATGCTCGGGACGAGCATGATTAAGAGGGGGGTAATGTTACAACGATCGTCGATATCTCGGAAACTACTGATCGAATCTTCTAGAAATTAAAACGCATTGTTAATGTCGAAGTACTCTATCGATCCGTTTAGAAAAATCCAGAAAAGTCAATACAAAATCACACGCCCTTTTGTCTACCTATACCAACTTTACCTACAAATCGCGATAAAAAGGGCATTCACCTCTATCGTCGGCACGACTGTGTAGGTACTTATTTTCTCGAACGCCCCAGTAAATACCTACTATTCTCGAACGCTCTAGTATATTCTACCCCGCTTATTACGAGCTATAAAAGGACGCCCGGCTATCGACACGAGTCAGTTAATTTTCGAAAGCGAAAGTGAACACATCTTACCGAAGTGAACCAAGAGAGTTATACCTGCGACTTAAGCAACGATTGTGGACTACTGTGAACTGCTGAGCGACTGGAACTGTTGAAGAGTACTGTGTGTGCTAGTTATTTAGTTGTCTAGTTTGTGGTGAGCGAATAAACTTCTTCTTTGTATAAACGGCATTTAATTTGTACCCCGCGCACGTAACAATATCTTCACGCCTATACCTTCGCCTTCAGAGATGTACAGGCGTAAGGACATGTATGTATAACTAATCTTATCGTAGCTTACTGCGCTGTGTGTATTTTAAAACAGAGAAACAAATATATGAGAGCGGCGAGGTTTAAAAGAGCATACATCTTGACGTTGTAAGGGTTGCATCAACTCGGAGCCCAGGATCCGCTTACCGCTTCGCTTCCTTTTGGTTTGGCTACTGCAACTTTAATGGGAGCGACGGCCGGATGACCTCCCAACCCCGAAAGGAAAGCCGAGAGAGTCTCCCGAGTCCGTCAATCAGCAAGAGTGCCGACTTGCAGGTGACGTGGGGGGGGGCTTTTTTTTTTTTTTTTTTTAACGTGCGGAAATCCCTTCGGATACCCCCGGTGGTTATGTCGTGTCTCGACTAAAACCGCACGGTGTCCTCCCCAAGTGTCCGTTGCCGGGCACCCCGGGTAAGCCCTCGAAAGGATAACCCCAGGGTTGCCGGCGGAATTTGGCCGCCACCGCGGCCTCGCCTGGTGGGGTCGATAATAATTGTTGTAAGCATCCCAAGCTTTTTTAACAATAGAATAACTGTCGGAAGTTTACGCGAATGTCACACATTGAAACGGATTCTATCGCGACCATGTGTCTCCCCGTGACCATGGCTGCTGAAAAGCAACCGAAATGTGGGGTTCAATGTAAATAATAAAATAAAATCAAATAAATCGCGGTAGAATCCATTAAAAACAGTTTTATTTCAATAAAATAATACCCAAAGTAATTAACCATTTTTTTTTTACTTTCTAGTTTGGTCTTCCTCTAAAGCCTGATTTTCTAGATTTTTTAAACTTATTTAAATTTGTCTTTTTTTAAAATATTTATTACATTGTCATCGGACCTTGACAATTGTTTGAAATTTCAAATCAATCCAAGTTTTGAAGTGCTTCAAATTCTAGCCTAAAAAAAGCGTGTTAACATGGCCAAACTTAACCCCTCGGCACTCTAACCACAAAATCTTATAATAGACAACGCCATTCGACAATTTAATAAAATATATTGTCTGTGAACAAATAAAACAGCCTTCGAAGTTGAACTCAAAGTAAACGAACCGCAATTATAAGAAAAACACTGAAGTTTTCCATTAGAACTGAAAGTAAATACATTTACTTAGAAAACAATATACTTTGACTTTTAAAACGCTCCTGCCGACCTCCAAAAGTTGTGAGGGGTGAGCCTTTCAAAAGATGTATCGGTTTTATTTGTTTTTCTATTTTGTTCGTTTTGCTTAACAGTGAATTACAAAACGATGGCCCCCTATTACTTCTGCGTCGCACAGTCGCCCCACAGTACTAATTTAATACATTCTAAGCTACCAAACTTTCATAAAATAATAAACAGAAAATGAAAAATGTTAAATTTGTACTGTGAGATTACAACAATTACAAAAATACTTATTATGCCATCAATTCACAAACAGACATAAAAAAAAATCCGTTCCCGCAGGGGGAACGCACAGGTAGATTTCGTGAAGCAATTAACATGTTTAATTTTTTTTTCTCGAAAACGGTAACTTTTAGCGAAAAACTTTGAAAAAAAAAAACAAAAATGTTTCCGACACCAAGAATGTTCACCGGTTAGAAGTTATGATTTTTTTCCCGAAAAATTTTGGTTTTTCCCCCCTCCACTTTTAGTTAAAGTTTTAATCTTATAGGGATATATAACTATGGGATAAAATTAGAACGGTTCGAATATCTTTCATGGAACGTGAAATTTTGAGGAAAAACTGATTTCACAAAAAGTGAGGCCCTACCGTTCCCTTAGGCCGGATCCCACCGGTTCACGAACTTAAACTAAGTTTACACCCAAGCAATTTTTGACCGCAGTTTGAAAGCGATCGGGGCAAAAATGCGACCGTGAGAGTGCCGCAAATTTTGGGAAGTGGAACCATACACACATATATATATATATATATATATATATATATATATATATATATATATATATATATATATATATATATATATATATAACTTTTTGACCAGTGGTCATTTCGGACTCAGGGGGTCATAACTAGACCTCCTATGAAGATTTTTTTTTAAAATTCGACAGTAGTCAAGAAACCAATAGGTAGATCGATTTCATCGAAATCTACCTTTTTTTTTCTTTTTTTTTTCGTGCGGAAATCCCCTCGGATACCCCCCCCCCCCCCGCCGGCCAGCGGGGCGGTTATGTCGGGCTTGAACCGACTGAAACCGCACGCCGTCTCGGGTCTGCAGACGCCGGGGTGTAAGGTTGCCCATAGAGCATATCCCTCGCACCCCGACTGACCCTGGGCCATCTCCGGTTTCGAGATGGCCCCCTCGGGTTTGGGAACCACGGTGTCCCCGTCTTGCCCCGGTTTGGGGGAGGGGCGTTAGTCGCCCCACCGTCCCGGCCTGCTTCTGCTGGGGTGACAGGCGGCCTCACCTGCCACCCCCAGGCCTGCGCGCGGCGAGCATGTTGCGGGCTCGGCGGGCCGGGAGGGTTCTGAACCTCTCCCGGGCGCGCTCCGCCATCTCCTTCGCGAGCATCACATGCTCGCAGAAGGAGGTGGCGGCGGCCCACGCGCTCGCGCTCCCAATTGCCGCAATCATGCTGCCGAGCGAGAGGACTCCCACCATCGAAATCTACCTAAAATTGTCTTTGTCATAAAGTCTATTTTATGATTTTTCTATTCTATATCATTTAAAATGAAGAAAAAATGCCAATATTCCTTAAAAATTTGATTTTAATTTTATGGATTTCGTATATAATATAATTATATAATAATTATCTTGATCACGGTGTAAGAAATCAATGAAATTTCAAATGGGCCGGACCCATGCAACGAAACGAAACCGATTATTCCCGATATCCACCACTGGGGGACAGCGAATCAACTTTGGAGGACCGTTCTCCTGGATACAAAAGCAAACTTTTTCAGGCTATATATTTTTTGAAGTGAAACCTTCTTTAGGCGCGTTAAGCACTTCCCGTATGAGCGCTTTTTTGGCTGAAGAAAAATCATGGAACTCGCGTCATCGTCACATCTTGTCCTGTCACGCTTTCCATATTCAAAAATGGATGGATGGATGGATGAATAGATGGAGGGAGCAGAGAGAGAGAGGAAGGTAGGTAGGGAGAAGGGAGGAAGAGAGAGAGTGAAGGAGGAAGGTAAGGAAAGAGAGAGGAATGATGACTATTCAAAAAATACTTACGTAATTTTTCATGTTTTCACTTTTGTCGGCACTCCTGGAGTGCCACACACTTTTTTTCGTGTATTATATCGATAAGTTTATTAAAATTTCATATTTTCCTATCAAAGACAAAATTCGTGTTGACCGATATTTACGTATTTCATTGTAATTATCGTTTGTAAATCTGTTAATGTACAACAAAAGATATATCCATCTGCCACTAAACTTGCATAATCATCATCAGCACCCAAGCACTCGTCCCGGGTTCATCTAAAGCTACACTTTAAAACCCGGAGTCTGCTCTCCTACGCCATTCCATAATTAAGTTTATCTTGACCTTAACGGGAGCGACTGCCGTCTGACTCTAGCGTCACCGTTACGAAGCCATGTCCACAACACCACCACATCCTGATTTTCCTATACTCTTTCTCTCCTTTCCTTTTCCTCTTAGTGGACTAGTAAAATCTCTGGTTTTATTTTAACATTCTGAACCTCGAAAATCCACTTACCAGGTTATTAACTTCCACAGTAGTATACAAAAAAACCTTGACTTTATTTTGTATAAAGTAAATACATAACATAACTTCACGGTTGTATCCCCGAAGGGGTAGGCAGAGATGTATTACACACCCACGATTCACTAGTTATGTTTAGGTCCCAATGTTATAGGGGGTGAGCCTATTGAAATCTACCGGACACATTACTAAGCAAGCGATAATTAACATTTTTATTACACACTTATCCACGAAAAGTCAGAGGTGTGTGCCCGGGGTGACTAGGGATTGATCTCGAGACCTCGTCTCAGCAGTCCGTTACGTACGCCACTGGGCTTTCGCCGCTTTTTGAAGTATATAATTATACCAAAAAGCTCATATTTATAACGGCTCATATCAAAACAATTTGGTAGATCAAAGCAGTGTTTGAGGATGGTGAGGATCCATTTTAGTAAGTCAGTGTAATTGTATTATAACTTGTCGCCCAAAGCCTATTTACAAAGTTGTGATAGCCCCTTAACTTTACCCCTAGTAACTACAAAATATGGGGTGGGAAGGTCAAGTCCCTTTACGGCTGTGAAAAATAGTGTAGTTATTATTTTTTTGTTTTTAATCCACGACGCAAAAAAGGGAGCGTTGGTGATGGTAAGCTGAAGGCAAAGTCTCAGGAAAGAGGGTCACCATTACATACACGTACCATGTTAACGATGGTGGCTTGGCGGCCTCATCAGAAGAGGATTGTCGTCGCAGCACCGCGTGACACCCACCGGTCCCACTAGTGCTGCGACCACAATCCCCCTACCCGGCTATGCACTTGCTAACCCCTGAACGCAATCAAACCGAAATTGGATTACTATGGAGGGTTTTTCGCAATCGTGCACGGTGTTACCCACCCGGCCGAACTTTGTGACAAATTTGTGTCATCAAATTTCTACCACCAGTAAAGCACACACATAACATTTTTGGCAGTATGCATTTTATTGTCAATATGCGATATTCCTTATAAGTTTAAGGCATGTATCACAGATTTCTAATTCAGACATTTTAAAATTAACGTGTCTGTGTGTCTGTTTGTCCCATCGCATTTCACAAGCAAATAGACTGGATTGTAATACGAGTTTTGAAGTTAAAAAATCCCTTGTGTTTTATTCTATCCCTGCACCAATTTTCAGCCAGATTCGTTTAGCCGTTAGAGCGTGATTGATATTCAATTCAAATTCAAATTCATTTATTTATGGCAACTAGGCCCAATTGGTGGGTAACAATTCGACTTAGACCTACTGTTATTAACAATATTATGTCAAGTGAATTACTAAATATATACTAATATATACTATACTAACACTACTAAATACAAACTAAAATATATACTAAATATATACTATAATATAAACATAACATAAACTCACGCCTATATCCCCGAAGGGGGGTAGGCAGAGGTGCTAGCAACCACATTTCGCCAGTTTATGTTTAGGTCCCAATGTAATAGGTGGCGAGCCTATTGCCATTAACCGGGCACTTATAAACCTGCGATAAATACACACATAACTACGAAAAGCATCGAAAAGTCATTTGTGTGTGCCATGGTAAAACCTGGGATCGAACCCGAGACCTCGTCTCAGCAGTCCATTACCCATACCACTAGGCTACCGCGGCTTTTTTAATATTAGTAGGATTTCATGATTATTAAGTACTCAGGGGAACAACATAAACTTAATAAAAAAGTCTCTGACATTTTTGCTACATAACTATTGAAATAAAACTATTTTTAACGGATTCTTCTGACCAACGCTCAAAAAGGTCTGCTGTATGTGAACACGTGCAACAGGGAACCAAACATTACTTAAGATTTGATAAACCACAGATACTCGCCAAAGACAATCGATTCCTATCTAGGATGCTCCGCGAAGCTATTGAAATTAAAAAACATCCTAATTTTAATAGAGAAGATGATTGGAATGTACCACCAGCTTGGGACACAGTCATTCACTTAATTGACTCCAAGAAAAATCAAAATACAACAAGACTTCAAGACACTGTAAGCTCATTCTGCGTAAATAGTAACACCAACAATTCAACATAGTTCGGGTACTTTGTGATAACTTACACTTCGAAATACAAGACAACAACCATCTTTAGTCTCCCCGTGACCATGGCTGCTGAAAAGCAACCAAAATGTCGAGATCAATGTAAAATATAAAATAACATCAAAATAAATTGCGATAGAATCCGTTAAAAATAGTTTTATTTCAACATTCGCGTAAACTTTCGAAAACACAATATATACACTATAACTATTTTTTTTAATTGTTTTATTATCTACCATCATTATCTTCATTCGCCAATTGTGCCTTTAAGGCTTGCACTTTGGAGTCCAGGATTAGCCCTCTTACTCCTTCCCATTATATGATTTAGTTTACCATCTGACCTAACTCGTTCATTGATCGGCAGACAAGTAATATTAACTTGGGCTCTCTTGGGACCCGAAAAGATAAATCAGTGTACGGATATAAATAAAAACATATTTGTAAAAACGGCCCGACATTCAATTGATATAAATTAAACGTTGGCGTAGCGATTCATTTTTTGACGTAACCTTTACAGCCTACGATACAGAGGTCGCAGCTCATGCTACGACGTAGATGATTTTGTGATTTTAATTAGGGTAACCAGTTTTTGGTATATTTTTTGTACTTTTAAGGTAGCAATGCATGCAAATATGCAGCCCACCTGTTAGTAAGAACACGTTCAATTCCCAAGGCGTCAGGTGAACCTACGCTACCACCTTTACAGGGAACGGGCAGGTAAAAGTGGAATATATTAAAAACCGGCCAAGTGCGAGTCGGACTCGCCCATGAAGGGTGCCGTAACAGCAAGTAAAATTTTTATGTTTGTGTTGATTGAACGAAAGATAAATTGTGGTTAACGATTTATGACGTATTAAAAAAAACTACTTTCTAGATCTCGTTCAAACCAATTTTCGGTGGAAGTTTACATGGTAATGTATATCATAATTTTTTTTAGTTTTATCACTCTCTTATTTTACAATTTACACGCATTTTACCACTTTGCAAGTGTCTCTCGTGCAGTTTAGAAAAAAATAATATTACAAACCTCAATATCAGTTTTGAAGAGACAGACAAGGGTAGGACCAATGCACTGTTTAATGATGGCGGGCTATTGTCTCTGCCTATCCCGGAGACAAAAAGCGTGTCTGTATATATGTATGTTTGTATTAAAAATTCATGTTGAAAAAGTAGGGTAGTAAATGCATGACATTGCCATACACCTTAACTAGCTGAGAGGCTTTGGCACAGGCCTTCCTGTCGAGGTTGGGGAGTCAGATGGCTGGCGATCCCGTAAAAGCCAAAATGAACAGAATAATGGAATGGAGGAGTAGACACTCAGATGATGAAGACAGAATTAAATTAATACAATGAATACAGCGTCGGTAATTTAGTCAGCCTTAAGACCGAGAGAGCCCGAATTCGAATCCTGGCCATTACACTACTGATTTGAACCCACTCCTTATACAAGCAATTTAGTTTTACATAACATAACATAACTTCACCCCTGTATCTCCGAAGGGGTAGGCAGAGGTATATATATTACACACCCACGATTCGCCAGCTATGTTAAGGTCACAATGTAATAGGGGGCGAGCCTATTGTCATCTCCCGGGCACATTATTAAGTGAGCGATAATTAACATTTATTAATGCACACATAACTATGAAAAATCAGAGGTGTGTGCCCGGGGTGACTGGGGATCGAACTCGAAACCTCGTATCAGCAGTCCGTTACGTACACCACTGGGCTATCGCTGCTTTTCCTTTATAAAAAGTATTTTATTAATCTTCAAGTTTTATGAAAGGTTTCAGAACCAAAGTGATTGATAGCTTGGAATGTGTTGAGTTACTTTTGTCGTTGGTCGTATATTGAACAAACTTTTTTCACATTTCAAGGTTTAGCTGCTTGCCGTTATTGGCAACTATGACATTACATAAGTACCCGCGAAGATGGATCGCGTACATTTTGAAGTCTACTTGTCGGTCGAGTTGATGGATCGGTCGCGGATAAACCTCCCTCATTGATAAAGTACATATATTTTATAATATTTACTACTCGCTCATTCATACATAACTACAGTTTTAGCCGACTACGGTAAATCCAAAAAAGTAGGTTTATGTTTTTGACCTCAATGGAAGTATGATTATAATTCTTTAGGCTTTCACGGCCGGCGTTGCTTGTAGAATATACTGCTTCCGGGCTGTTTGGCCGTCGTCTATATGAAACTTGTGTTCCAAACGTTTCGTCGATAACTGCGGTAGACATCTTCAGTGGCACAGGTCCGGTCGGCGACGAGTGCAAAGAACTCTCGTCGACGGTGCCTTCTCTGCGACTGAGTATGTAAGTATGATTGTCTCTATACTATATTTCATCATCGTCTGAGTCCATTCCCAACTCAGTTGGTGATGGTTCTTCGGTTCTTAGAGTTTTTTATTTAATTCAAGCCATCATAATTTACACAAAATATAGAGCCTATGTCCATCGGGACTAATGTAACTTTCAAATGATGAAAGCCTTTTTCCAATAAGTGCAGTGGTTGCGAAGATTACTCCAAACATATAAACTAACGCACAAAATTCGGCCTCTCTATATTATTAGTATAGATTTTAGTGTCGATGGACGAGTATACATTTCATTGGCAGTTTAAAATAAACTCATACAAGAAACTACGCCAATCTCTATAATAAATAAATACTCTAGGACAAATTACACAACGCTATCTAGACCCAAACTAAGCAGTCCTAGTCATACGAGTCCTAGAATGAGGAAAAACTTATTTATACTTATACTTATATAAGTCTCCTCGTGACCATAGCTGCTGAAAAGCAACCGAAACGTCGGGTTCAATGTAAATAATAACATAACATCAAATAAATTGCAATAGAGTTTCACCTCAACACTTATATACTTTTTTTTAGTAAATAAATACATATTATACATAGGAACCGAACCCGCAACCTCTAACTTAGCAGTCGAACGCACTACCGCTACGCCACAGGGGTTGTCTGAAAACTACATTAACCACCCCTAACAAGGAAGCAAAACATTACTGTTCTCGACCATTTACTCGTACATACACTATTAAACCAATCATTATAGCTCGTTCGACGTGTTCCGGGGCGGGCCTGAATAATGAATACATGGTAAGTACCCCCCCAATGGCGGTACACACGTAACCTGCAATCGACACCCTATAAATAGTAGTGTTTAGTTTTTGTGTTTGTGTAAAATTGATTAGTAGGTTATTTCGTTACTTTGAATTATTGGTTTTAATTGTTATTCTGTTCATATTTTACTTTATGCTTAACGTGTGGGTAATATATTGTTACGTGCGCCGGGTACAAATTAAATGCCGTTTACACAACAAAGAGGTTTATTCGCTCACCACAAACTAGACAACTAAATAACTAGCACACACAGTACTCTTCAACAGTTCAAGTCGCTCAGCAGTTCACAGTAGTCCACAGTCGTTTTTAAGTCGCAGGTATAACTCTCTTGGTTCACTTCGGTAAGATGTGTTCGATTTCGTTTTCGAAAATTAACTGGCTCTTAATAAAGAGGGTAGAATGTTCCGGAATCATCTAGAGATAAGGCACGTTATTTATTTAACTAGAGCGTTCGAGAATAGTAGGTATTTACTGGAGCGTTCGAGAAAACAAGTACCTACACAGTCGTGCCGGCGATAGAGGTGAATGCCCTTGTTATCGCGATTTGTAGGTAAAGTAGGTATAGGTATTTAAAGGGCTTGTGATTTTCTATTGATTTTTCTGGATTTTTCTAAACGGATCGATAGAGTACTTCGACACTGACAATGCGTTTTAATTTCCAGAATATTCGATCAGTAGTTTCCGAGATATCGACGATCGTTGTAACAATATTATTGTAATATATAATTTTCTATGTTATATTGTATATTGGTTAAATAATGGATTGGTGTAATAAAAACAAAGTCACCTGATGGGGACACGTATTGCAGCAAAGGCCAGGTTACGTCTGTAACAATATCTGGCAAAGCCGCCGGGTACCGGTGAGAGCGGAACACGTGCCAATGGTATCACTGCCAAAGATGCCCAAAACAGTGGAAAGTGGAGGAGGAAAAGCCGGGTTGTGAACCCTGAACTACGAAGTGAAAGCCTCGGATGAAATCAGGACACAACGCAGTAACGATGTTGTAATAAAAACATGAGTCCTAGTTATGGTCCAAGATCCCACTTTCGTCAGAACTCACTTACTCTGAAATAAGTGATTTCCGTCCACTTTAAAAACCTTCTAATTTTATCACATTTACGGGGTCACACTCGCGCTGCTGACGCTATAAAAACCTTCTAATGCCCTTCTTGAAGAACCCCATATTGTAGTACACACCACAAAACTACAGCAGGGAGATCATTCCACATTCATCAAGTTTGGTCATAATTGGAACAAGGTGTTGAAAACTCTTCATAGTGGTCATTCGACTAGCTTAAACGAATGAAATAATTAAGGATTCACTGGAGAAAGGTCTACCACTGGAACATTAACTGTACACGCATTATAGGATTGCATTTTCTATATGTCCTGGTAATCAACAACCATTTCTTCGAAAACTTAAAGCCCTGTTCATGTGTATCTAAACATAGGCATTGTTATGAATCGTATAACCACAAAAATGATCTTCATTTTAATCTTTTACAACAGCTAGCTAGCTACTATCAGAAATCAGCTGATTTCTGCGGAAGTCGGTTATCGTTTTTTGGTTATATATCCGGTTCTACTTCACCAATTGCAATCAAACATACGACAGATTTTAAGTCTGATCAAGACCTTTCTAATTAAAGAAACCTCATTAAAATCCGTTCAGTAGTTTTTGCGTCCATCGCGAACAAACAGAGAAGAGTTAATAAAAAAAATTATTTTCAGAATCGTTCATTTAACGTAACCCTTTTTTTTTATATCTCCAATATACAGACACAACTAATTAACAATTTTATAATAGTAACAGACAGATAGACTACCAAATGAATCACATGTTTGACCTACAAACAACTCGAGCTACGGCTCGACGGCGTTCGATGTTGATCCGAAACGACACATATTACAATAAACTGTTCCTATAATATATCCGGCCTATTGTAGACTATTTTAGGCTATTTTCGCAAAAAAGCCTATGTCATGGTATTGGAAACTTGGAGAATGGTTTGTTAATAGTCTTGTAGACCGAATATTTAACAATTCTTATTTCATTGCCTGGCATATATTGATTAATGTGGGCTATTGCTTAGTCATTCATAAAGGGGGGGGGGGGGAGGGTTGAATTAAAAGCTCCGAAGAATATATTTTTTCAATACTCTGTAGCGTGGCGTGACGGTAGAGCATTCGACTGCTACAACAGAGTTCCCATGTTCGATTCCCACTCGGTGCAAATATCTGTGTGCATGAATGTGTCTATTTACATTGGTATTGGTATTTCTATGTATAATATGTGAGTCTAGATGGCGCTATGTATATATTTAACTACCCGTCCTGGATGTTCTCTTTTTCCGATCTCAATACCCACGCATACTTCAGTCCCCCCGTGGCACACATCCCATACATGCCCGTAATCTATTAGTTTTACCATTGATATAATGTATGCCAATTTTCCCGACTTTTGACATTCATGATTACTGTCGCTCTCCTGGGCAGTAGCCTACCTTCCTCGATAAATGGGCTATCCAACAGAAAAATATTTTTTTCGATTCGAACCAGTAGATCTTGAGATTTAAACTAACCAAGAAAAGATTTTTAGCTTTATAATATTGTACAGTATAGATTTGCTAGAATAACATATTAAACTAAAGAAGAGGAGTACAATCTGAGAGGCAAACTATAAACCAGCGTTGAAAATACATCACAACCAGACCAAATTCATGGTATTTATGGTCACATGATACTGTCGGAAGTTTACGCGAATGTCACACATTGAAATAAAACTATTTTTAACGGATTTATATAAATATATTCTACGACATTCTGCACAGCGCTTTCTAGACCCAAAGTAAGCATAGTTTATCTAGCTTGTGTTATGGGTTCCAGAATGCGGATAAACATACTTATTTACTTTTTTTTTTGTAAATACATACATATTATACATATAAACACCCAGACCAATGCAAATAGACATATTCTTGCATACAAATATTTGAACTGAGCGGGAATCGAACCCGCGCCCCCTATTGTAGCAGTGGAAAGCACTACCGCTACGCCACAGAGACCGTCAAATCAATTTGATGTTATTTTATTATTAACATTGATCCCGACGTTTCGGTTGCTTTTCAGCAGCCATGGTCACGGGGAGAGTCTCCTCATGACCATGGTTTTATTTCAATGTAGGATGGTCACGTACACTATTCCCATTGTTTCGATTGCTTTTCGACAGCCTGTTCACCAGCTAATTAACATGATCGTCTCATATTAAGTATGTCTCAAAGCAGACTGAATAAAAAAATTCTTTCTTTCTTTCTTTCTTTCATCTTTTGTAGTATAAATTTATCTCAAAGTACTCGAACTTTGTTTAACTGTTGATATTACTATTTACGAAGAATAAACTCAAAGTGTCTCGACGCCTGTAGCATGAGTTAGTCTGTCGACACGTTTGTACTTTGCTAGTAACAAGTTGCTCGTAAGTTTCCAGACAGTTGGAAACGTGCTTTACCAATTTTCTCCTCTCTCCTCTCTTACCATCAGTAACAGGACTGTCTGACAAACTAGAAACAAATATATTTTGCTACCGACTCTAAAATCTGTGCCTATTTTACAAAGACCAACACGTGACTATGTGGGCAATTTTTTTTAAGGCTTAATCGAAAACTTCTAATAGGTCTAGGTGACTTAGATGGTCAGAGCGTTCCCCCTGTAAGGGACTGGTCGCGGGTTCGACTCCCGTCTTAGATGTTCTCTTTTTCCGATCTAAATCTATAAGAAACTTCTAAAGGTTTATTCTCTTAGCCCGTGCTCACATATAGCAGACTTCGTAAGGCGTTGGTTTTTATATTAGCTACCTTTTTTTTTAACGTAGAATTAGAACTGTACAAACCTATGATCCACAAATAAATTTGAATTGAATTGAATTTTTTTTTCGTGCGGAAATCCCTTCAGATATCCCCCCGCGTGCCAGCGGGGGCGGTTATATCGGGCTTGAACCGACTAAAACCGCATGCCGTCTCGGGTCTACAGACGCCGGGGTGTAAGGTTGCCCATAGAGCATATCCCTCGCACCCCGACTGACCCTGGGCCATCTCCGGTTTCGAGATGGCCCCCTCGGGTTTGGGAACCACGGTGTCCCCGTCTTGCCCCGATTTGGGGGAGGGGCGCTAGTCGCCCCACCGTCCCGGCCTGCTTCTGTTGGGGTGACAGGCGGCCTCACCTGTCACCCCCAGGCCTGCGCTCATGGAGGACGGAGGTCGTTAAGCGACCTCCGGCGCCTGAGTCGCCTGCGACGCGCGGCGAGCAAGTTGCGGGCTCGGCGGGCCGGGAGAGTTCTAAATCTCTCACGGGCGCGCTCCGCCATCTCCTTCGCGAGCATTACATGCTCGCAGAAGGAGGTGGCGCCGGCCCACGCGCTCCGCACCATTGCCGCAATCATGCTGCCGAGCGAGAGGACTCCCACCCCGATGGCTGCCACGAGGTCACGCCTCGGCGCCTCCCACGCCGGGCAGTCCGCCAGCGTGTGCAGCCCTGAGTCCTCACTCGCATTTATATTAGCTACCTATGTGTTTTTGGAAGCAAATACCAATGATTCTCTTTGTTTGATCAATATATGGATACCTATATGTGGGTCAGTATCCAACGCAGGCGGAGCTGCGGGTAACAGCTAAAAAAAGAAAATAAATATTTTTCCTTTACTGTTCTGTTATCAAATGCTCCGGGCACCGTCCAAAACAAACCACTTATAGATGCTAACAGATCGACCCTTTGCTTTCAACCCTTTACTCAAATTACAAACGATATTCACATAAGTGACTTTAATATATCACTTTTTAAGCGGCGATAGCCCAGTTGCGTACGAATCGGACTGCGAGACGAGGTCTCGGGTTCGATCCCCAGTCGCCCCGGGCACACACCTCTGACTTTTCGTAGTTATGTGTGTATTAAAAATGTTAATTATCGCTCTCTTAGTAATGTGCCCGGTAGAGAGCAATAGGCTCGCCCCCTATTACCTATTAACCATTTCATTGGGACCAGTAATGGTAGAATATGCTGAACCTATCCTTTTAATAATATAAGACCTGTATTGTAGCACCATAATATATTCAGACAAATAAAGATTATTATTATAACATAATTGACGAATTGTGGGTGTGTAATACACCTTTGCCTACCTACCTACCTACCTAATAGTTTAACTAGCTTGTGTTATGGGTTCCAGAATGCGGATAAACATACTTTTATACTTTTTTTTTTGTCAATACATACATATTATACATAGAAACACCCAGACCAATGCAAATAGACATATTCATGCATACAAATATTTGCACTGAGCGGGAATCGAACCCGCGCCCCCTGTCATAGCTGTCGAATGCACTACCGCTACGCCACAGAGGCCGTATCATGTTGTTATGTTAATAATTCTGTTCAAAATGAAACATTTTCTTTGTATTCAAAAATAAAATCACTTTTCATTCGGATACAACAAACTTTCATTGGTTATACATTTTGGCGAGCATTTTGGTTATCGTCGTTTTTGAAGACAGTAAGTATTTCGTTATTTATAAAGGTTACTAGACGGCTCCTGGGCTTAAGGGTCCCGGTAATAAGCAACTTTCGTAATAACAAAATGCGTTTTAAGAGGGTGGAACAGATGTTTGAATAAAATGTGAGATACGGCTGTGTGGGAATGCCCTCCGTTGGTTTCGAGAGCCGAGGTTTTCAAGATTAAAAATATTTCGCGCTATAGGATAAAGCAAGGAAAGATAAGAAGCACCAGATTGACTAATAAAAAAAAAAGGGATTAGAAGTTTAACTTTAAGAGGTATGTATCACCTGGGGTGCTTGGTTGGGGACCTCCACTCGGTGCACCCTGAGCAACGGAGACAGCAGCGCCTCTCTCCTAGGGCGGGAGAGACGCTGCCGCCTACGGCCAACTCCGACCGAGGCGAGGACGGCCCTGTTGAGGGCTGTTCGGAAGCTTTCCACGTGTCCCTCTGATTAGCAGATGGCACAGTGGAGAGCAAGTAAGGGGGCCATCTCGAAAACGGAGATGGCCCAGGGTCAGTCGGGGTGCGAGGGATATGCTCTATGGGTAACCTTACACCCCGGCGTCTTAAGACCCGAGACGGCGTGCGGTTTTAGTCGGTTCAAGCTCGACATAACTGCCCCCGCTGGCCGGCGGGGAGGTATACGAAAGGATTTCCGCACGAAAAAAAAAAAAAAGTATGTATCACCTAGGTGATGGGAGATTAGGGTGTAATAGAAAGAACTGTAAATTTCACCTGATGCACCCCGGTGATATCACCCCGAACGACAAGGTGGTATAACCCTAAATTACTGTGAAAGTGATTTACAATTAAGGTAAAACATTTTACTAAAAGATAAAAGGTAGAATATGATGTCAAACTGTAAATAGAAGGAAAAGCGAAGTGGAGAAGGAAAAGCAAGAAAACGGACCCCGGGCTTCGAGTTGTAGGCCTCCGATGCCATCGGGGCAAAATTCTGAGAAGATGAGATCAATTTGCAATAATTTTTTTAAAGGATATTAGTAACCGAATCTGCCGAAGGACCGATGGCCGATGGAGCAAACGAGTCCTAGAGTGGAGACCATGAATCGGTAAACGGAAGGTATTACGTCCCCCAGCAAGATGGACGGACGACCTGAAAAAGGTAGCTGGGATAGACTGGATGCGCAAGGCGGAGGATCGGGTGCTATGGCGTACAATGGGAGAGGCCTGTGTCCAGCAGTGGACTGCAATAGGCTAATTGATTGATTGATTGAACCGAAAATACTAATATTCCCCCTGACCCCTCCAGCTAAGCTTAATTGCTTGTGTTAGGAGTGGGTTCACGTCGGTAGTGTAATGGCCAGGATTCGAACCCGGGACCTCTCGATCGTAGGGTCGAATCCTTGACCACTAAGCTACCGACTCTTTAATTCTGCTTCTACTTTTTCTGAAACCAAAATAAAATATCGTGCCTAGCGTCTAAAAACAAACTTGTTTTGATCTTGTGAAATAATTTACTGGAAAAAAACGAATGCACCACACAAATTGCTTTTAAAAGCAATAACGTGCGTCCTTTTTTTTATTACGTGTGGTATCCCCCACGGGCTTCACCCACCAGTGCCAGCGATGCGGTGGGTATGTCGGTTTCGAACCTTCTAAAACCACACGATATCCTTATCTAGTGTGCATTGCCGGGCATCCCGGGTAAGTCCTCGAAAAAACTTTAGCTAATTCAACTTCACTGCAGGGTAAGCAAGGCATCAGAGCTGTATATACCTACAGCCGGCGATAATTTTTTGGATAAATTGATGGCCCCTGTGGTGTAGTGGTAGTGCATTCAAATACTACAACAGGGTGCGCGGGTTCGATTCCCGCTCAGTGCGAACATTTGTATATTTGCATTGGTCTGGGTGTTTCTATGTATAATATGTATGTATTTATCCACATTCTGGCACCCATAACACAAGCTAGTTCAACTATGCTTACTTTGGGTCTAGAAAGCGCTGTGTAGAATGTCGTAGAATAAATTGATTGTTAGAGGTCACGGGTTCGATTCCCGCTCAGTGCGTGTGCTCTAGAACCCGTAAATTAATAAGCTAGTGAAGCTATACTATTTTGGGTCTAGATAGCGCTGTGTAGAATGTCGTACATATTTATTTATTTTGCTTCCCACTGTTCCTTTGTAGTGGATATAAACAAAATAGATAACTTCATGAATTTATTTAACTACATTAAAATCATTCTGTTCTAAGAGATCACGTAGTAAACATACTGAGCATATACCATATTCTTATTTAATAACTTCAATCGGGGGAGTTCCCCTATCTCAATATTGACTTTTAGTAGTCGTTAAACTATGTTTTGCTTCGTACGATTTTGTAAGAGTGCCGAAATCACCTTTAGTAGTAAAAAAAAACCGTTCCCGCAGGGGGAACGCACAGGTAGATTTCGTGAAGCAATTAATATTATTTTATATAGAGAACTACGGACTTTAAACAATATTTCGTGAAGTAATACGGTATACGGCGGACATTTATTTTAGAGCAAAAAATAACCTATCGGTTAGAAATATTTTTTTGCCCCTCTATGACCTATGCTTCTTCTATGTCCCACGCCGAGCGCATTTTTCACATGTTTAATTTTTTTTTCTCGAAAACGGTAACTTTTAGCGAAAAACTTTTCAGACATTTATTTTAGACTTAAAAATGGCCTATCGATTAAAAATGTTTCCGACGCCAAGAATGTTCACCGGTTAGAAGTTATGATTTTTTTCCCGAAAAAAATTGGTTTTTCCCCCCTCCACTTTTAGTTAAAGTTTTAATCTTATAGGTTTATAATTAAAAGTTGTTGGTATTCATGTATACTATGGGATAAAATTAGAACGGTTCGAATATCTTTCATTTAACGTGAAATTTTGAGGAAAAACTGATTTCACAAAAAGTGAGGCCTTACGAACTTAAACTAAGTTTACACCCAAGCAATTTTTGACCGCAGTTTGAAAGCGATCGGGGCAAAAATGCGACCGTGAGAGTGCCGCAAATTTTGGAAAGTGGAACCATACATACATATATACATATATATTTATATATATATATATAAACTTTTTGACCAGTGGTCATTTCGGACTCAGGGGGTCATAACTAGACCTCCTATGAAGATTTTTTTTTTAAATTCGACATTAGTCAAGAAACCAATAGGTAGATCTTTTTTATCGAAATCTACCTAAAACTGCAATAGTTATTTGTTCAACAAGTGAACAAAGTTATTTATTGCTGTGAGTGCCAACTTTAAATCACGAACAAGCAAAGTAGTCTAAAATTGAATCACGAGCGTAGCGAGTGATTTTAACATTGACATCTGAGCACAGTGAGTGATTTAAAAGCACGAGACATCTACAAAAGTTGGTCGCGTGTGAAACGTACAACTTTTCACCTCGACCAGTGAGAAAAGTGTTTTAAGTTATAAGTGAGGAAAACAACAATATATTCATAATAGTTCTCAAACAACGCGGTGCAGTGGGTATGCCCCTTCCCCCACTTTTACTCATGCTCGCAGCAAAATGCAAGGTTGCTGTGTGAGTTTAGTTGAGTTTACGCACCAAACTTGCTCTTTTCGTGATGGAGAGGTCAAAATGTAATTGGGTTGGATTATTCTTAAGTAAAAAAATTTAATCAGAATTCAAGCACATTTCAATTTATCACAAATACAACACGTTTTGAAACACACGTATTGGATGGCTCAGAATGGATGAAAGAAGATGATGACGGAATTAATTTATGAAGAGAGGGTGAATAGGCAACCCGGTAAGGGTCGACCTGGGCGTACGTTTATCAATCAGAAAGACCAGTTTGCATGTTTGAAAACAACTATGAAAAGAGTGCACAGTCGCTTTACAAAGACTTAAAGCGACTGGTCAATGCTTCGCCTGCTCGTGCAGTCGCCAGTCCGGCATCGCCTTTTGGGTACGTTACCAGTCGACAGCGATGGGGAGGAATTCTTTGACACCAAAACTTTTTACTTTGTACATACTCTTTTTTGGGATGTAAACATTTTAGTTTATAAAATTTTGTTTTTATTGTAAAGATAGATAAAAGTACCCCAAAAGTAAATAAAACAATTACAATATCATTTAAATTCGAAAGTACAATATAGGAGTATATACTGGAGTCGTAGCAAGTGGTAACATGTAGTCTTTGCCTACCCATTGGAAAAAAGGCGTGACTGTGGATTTAGGATGTATATATTAAAGCACATGCGTGACTCCCCGTCAATAAACACGGCGGAAAGGACGAGATAATAATGGCAGCACATATAAATGTAAATTCTGACCTTCATGAGTGCTCTTTTGTGACCCACATGAATAAACGACTTGAGCTTAAGTATAAGCCGCCCTGAAGGTCACTAGCCACCGTAGTCTATGAATTACGATGCCAATTTAAAAACTTTTTGAAAAGTATATCTAGGTTTATTGGCCGCCAAAAATCGGCCGTTTGATTTTTAATCATTTTAATGTTCATCATTCACATAGCGATTCCCATTTGCGTTCAATATCCGCATTTTGGACCCTGAGTCCACTAATTGCTTTTTATTGGTATATGTTATGGTTGGTATATTGGTATGGTAATATATTGGTATAGTTGTTTTTTATTTTTATTAGTATTGGTATTTATATGCTCACCAAAATGTATATATTACCACCTAATATTGTTAGAGTACGCCCTTAGGCTCAATTTTTTAGTCTACGACATTCTACACAGCGCTTTCTAGACCCAAAGTAAGCATAGTTTAACTAGCTTGTGTTATGGGTTCCAGAATGCGGATAAATATACTTATGGACCTTTTTTGTAAATACATACATATTATACATAGAAACACCCAGACCAATGCAAATAGACATATATATTGCATACAAATATTTGCACAGAGCCGGAATCGAACCCGCGCCCCCTGTCGTAGCAGTCGCATGCATTCCGTCGTTAAATCGCCGCGGAATGGCATCGTAGCGAATTTATACAGCGAAAGTGTACAAAGTATAATGAACTTTATGTCTAGGAGCGATACCGACGCTGAAAATATATTAATATCATTGATAATATAGATATTTTCCTCAGACGCATTAACAACTTTGCAAAACATTCAACTACAAACTACAAATCACCAAAAAAATTTAGACAAGGTTTCTGATGACCTCAATTTTTTTAAATATAACCTTAAAAGAATTACAATTTTTCTTTGAGGTATAGAACACTCACTCGCTGGCGTCAACGTCAACGGCCAAGAGTCTGACCAACCGGCCCTTTACAGGGCCAGCTGACCCCATTGCACGAGGGGGTCGGGGCATGGCAAGCCTGCAAGGCCTGCGGAGGGGGGGGGGGTCGCTCCAGGTACCCCTCTGCTGTTATATCAGAGGGGACACTGCGAATGACCCAGGGTCAGTCGGAGTGCGAGGGATATGCTCTATAAGTAACCTTACACCCCGGCGTCTGTAGACCCGTGACAGCGTGCGGTTTTAGTCGGTTCAAGCTCGACATAATCGCCCCCGCTAGCCGGCGGGGGGGTATCCGAAGGGATTTCCGCACAATAAAAAAAAAAAAAAAGGTATAGAACACTCACCTATACACATATATACCTACTGTGAAGTAAAGTAAGAATTTGAATATTCTCTTACAGGCGAGTTCGATGTGACGCGAGCATGTTGTGATATTCAGAAACGTGATCATATTTGCGTGAACGAAACAAAATCTGCGCTAAAACTTCGAAACTGTTCAAGCTTGTCGAGTTGCGCCACAGCGAGGTTTAGTTTGCTGGTATTTACATATCTTAGAATTATTAGTAGTCAGAGAAAAAACTAATCGATACAAATTATAATAAAATCGTAACGAGATGAAAACTGTACAATGAATATTTTACCAAAAAAATAATTGATGTGTGTTCTAGGAGCGATACCAATGCCGAGAATGTGATTTTTAGAATGGTCTGTTTGTCGGTTTGTCTGCTTTTAATTATCGATGTCCGAGCATCACTTGAAAACCGCTAAACAAACTTGGCCAAAATGTTGATAGGAGCAGTAGAGAAAAATCGTTTTTAACTAAGTAATATTAAGTATAAGTATAAGTATAATTTATTAATCTGATTAAATGTGTTACAATTTGATTTTCCACTGTTTTACATAGGTACATACAAATAGTTACAAGTAATTTTACAGTAGAAAAGATCTCCTGTCTCCTGTACTAGTTAAAAAACTGTATCACAGGCTACAGGGTCTCTCGTCCAGTGCACGGGTTGCTGTTTTAGTAACCAGACATAAATAAAAACAAATAAAAAAATGATAGACTAATAATATGAAAAGTAAAATATAAGTAGTCCAATACAATCAGAAGGCCTGGCATATCAGGCTTTGATTCCATCTGCTAAACTGATATACAAAACAAAAAAAAAAAAAAAAATAAGTGTGAGTAAGTAAGAGGACCCTCCAGGTAGCCATTAAGCAGGCCAAACGGCGGGCCCGCGAAGAGCTGCTGGAGTCTCTGGAGCAGAACCCATGGGGGCGCCCTTACCTTACGGTCAGGGGCAAAATCCGCCCAAGGGCGCCCCTACTGACCCAGAGCCTCCAGCCAGAGCGGCTGGAGGGGATACTGGGCTCCTTGTTCCCAGCGAGAGCGGAGGAGCATGTACCTCCGCGTATGGCTCCGCCTCAGGCGCCTGACGCTGATAATAGCGAGAGCGATGTGCCCGAAGTCAGGGAGAGTGAACTGGGGGTAGCAGTGCTCCGGCTTAAAGCCCGGAAATGCACTGCCCCCGGACCCGACGGCATTCCAGGCCGAGCATGGGTCCTGGCCCTTGAGGAACTAGGGCCTCGACTGGTGGCGCTCTTTAGCGCATGCCTCGAAAGGGGCCAGTTTCCAAAGGCGTGGAGGACGGGGAAACTGGTCCTTATCCGGAAGGCGGGGCGGCCGGCGGATCAGCCATCCGGTTACCGGCCGATCGTGTTGCTCGACGAGGTGTGCAAACTCTTTGAGCGGATTATTGCAGAGCGCCTCGTCGAGCATCTCACGAACGTGGGGCCAGATCTGGCGGACATCCAGTTTGGTTTCCGCCGGGGGCGCTCCACCGTGGAAGCGATCATGCGCGTTAGGCGCCTGGCGGAGGAAGTAGTTTCGCGGGGTGGGGTGGTGGTGGCGGCGTCTCTCGACATCGCCAACGCCTTCAACACCCTGCCCTGGAGCTGCGTTAGGGAGGCGCTCGCGTATCACGGAGTGCCTCCTTACCTCCGCCGCATTGTCGAGGCATACCTATCCGAGAGGGCCATAGTTTACCCGAGCTGGCTAGGGCCAGGGCGGCGAGATGTGTCGTGCGGTGTTCCGCAGGGGTCGGTCCTAGGGCCACTCCTGTGGAACATCGGATACGACTGGGTGCTGCGCGGTTCGTTGCTCGAGGGTGTCAGCATAACGTGTTATGCTGACGACACCCTCGTTATGGCGCGGGGAGCAACGCACCGAAGCGCGGCACTAAAGGCCACGGCAGGGGTTGCTCAAGTCGTGGGTCGAATACGGCGGCTGGGACTCGAGGTGGCTCTCCACAAATCCGAGGCTATGTGTTTCCACGGGCCTCGGAGGGGGCCACCTGCGGGAACCAGCATAACCGTAGGGGGCGTAAGCATCGGCATCGAGCCCACAATGAAGTACCTTGGGCTCGTAATCGATAGCCGATGGGACTTCGGACCTCATCTCCGAAGTCTGGTCCCGAAACTGGGGGGGGGCTGCGGCCGCGCTATCGCGGCTGATGCCCAACGTTAAGGGACCCAAGGCCCCCACTAGGAGACTGTACCTGGGGATCGTGCGAAGCATGGCCCTGTACGGGGCCCCAGTATGGGCGGAGACTCTGGCGGCCCGCAACGTGGCTGTATTAAACAGCCCGTTAAAAGTGATGGCCGTCAGAGTCATCAGGGGGTATCGCACTATCTCCGTCGAGACGGCATGTCTCCTAGCCGGGACCCCTCCATGGGACCTGGAAGCGAGAGCCCTTGCGCTGCTGTACCAGTGGCGCAAGGAGGCGCTGGAGCGGGGCCATAGGCCGGAGCCCCGAGAAATCAGGGCTCAGCGGTTCCTGCTCCGCCAGGAACTCATGGACACATGGAGGGTGCGACTTGAGCACCCAAGGTGGGGGGAATCCACCATTGCGGCGGTGAGACCGATCATGAAGGAGTGGTTGGAGAGGGACCATGGGGACCTCTCCTACCGGATGTGCCAGATGGTTACCGGACACGGGTGTTTCGGTAAGTATCTGTGGCGCATCCACCGGGAGACAACGCCGCAGTGCCAGCACTGCGAGGATCCTGGCGAAGACACGGCGCTCCACACGTTGGTGGAGTGCCCTGCGTGGGCGAGTCAACGCCGGGATCTCGTTGCGGTCCTGGGCGTGGACGTTCTCTCGTTGGAGACCATGGTGAGGGCCGTGGTCTCTGACGGCAGCAAGTGGCACGCCGCCACCTCTTTCTGCGAGCAGGTAATGCGCGCGAAAGAGGCGGCGGAGAGGGAGCGGGAGAGAATCCTGCCCCCCGAGTTTCGCAGTCTGCGGCGAGGACGCCGCAGACTCATCTACGCCCGGGACTACCGACCTCCATGATCGGGGCCTGAGGACGGCAGTTGGCCGACTCGCCGTCCTTACAGAAGCAGGCCGTGGCGGAGGCGTGTCGTGTGTGCCCTACACACGCCTGCCTACTCACCGAAGCGGGATAAAACCCGACCCCACCAGGCGAGACCGCGGTGGCGGCCGAAGTCCGCCGGCAACCCTGGGGTTATCCTTTCGAGGGCTTACCCGGGGTACCCGGCAACGGACACTTGGGGAGGACACCGTGCGGTTTTAGTCGAGACACGACATAACCACCCCCGCTGGCCAACGGGGGGGTATCCGAAGGGATTTCCGCACGTAAAAAAAAAAAAAAAAGTGTGAGTATTTTAAGTATGTGTGGAGTGAGTGTGTTATGAGCGAGCGTGTTGTGAGTGTGTGTTGTGGGTATGTGTTGGGAGTGTGTGTTGTGAGTGTATGTTGTGAGTGTTTGTTATGAGTGAGTGTGTGAGGTGAGTGAATAATTATAATTATGTGTTGTGAGATAATATAGACGTTTAGGTTTTGTGGTTGACGAATTATAATCGCATGTTGAGTGTTGTCACGAAAGCTAAATAGACTGGACAAGTAGGTTCTCTGTGTCCTTGTAGGATAGTGTTAGGAACCAGTTTTTAACTAAGTTTTTGCATTGGAAGATAGGGGCTGAGTATATATTTTTGTGTTTACATGCTAATTTATATAAACGAGACATATTGATGACAACTTTATTATTACATTGTAGATCTTTACGAAGTTTTGTAATTCAATGTAAAATTATGTAGCAGTAAAATGTAAAATCTCGAAACTCAGAGTTTCTCACATATTAAAGATAGTTGATTAGAAACGCATAAACATTTCATAATGAATATCATCACGTTATTATATTAAGCAATCGGGCAGAATTAGAATACGAATTGTCAATGCAATACGAGTGTACTACATCACCTCATTCGGTGCGTTAAATAAAATAACTTAATATCTACTTACGAGTCAGTATCGAGATTACAGAAATAACTATACCTTGATCTATTTCAAATTTAACGCGTACGAAGTCGCGGTTAACAGCTAGTATAATATGAAATACTAGCTTAGCTTAAAAAATACTCGGGACTAATTGGGCAGAATATATATGTTTATAATAGCTTATAACCTTCTTCATAAGCTGGGCAAATTCAGATTTTTTCAAATAGCAATCATTACTCAATCACTTTGAAACAACTATTTCGATTTGGTTTTGGTTAAAATTTGGTACAGGGCTGTATTATAGTCAGGAATAACATATAGGCTTTTTTAACCCTGTATTAGGTTTCCATAGGATGGGAAACGAAATTTAAATGCCAGCGGAGCCGCGGGCAATAGCAGTTATTCATAAGGATACCCAGACTGCAAATAGATAGTTTCATAACATAACATAACTTCACGCCTGTATACCCGAAGGGGTAGACAGAGGTGTATTATACACCCACGATTCGCCAGTTATGTTTAGGTCCCAATGTAATAGGGGGCGAGCCTATTGCCATCTACCAGGCACATTACTAAGCAAGCGATAATAAACATTTTAAATACACACATAACTAGTCATAGAGGTGTGTGCCCGGGGCGACCTGGGATCGAACTCGAGACCTCGTTTCGGCAGTCCGCTACGTACACCACTGGGCTATCGCCGCTCTACTACTACTTCTATTACTAGATAGTTTCATGAATGTAAATATTTGCATTGATCAGGAATTGACATTAGACCGGGCAGTCAGGTGCTCTACTGCCATGCCACTTAGGCTTTCATATTCTTTTCCCACAGACTGTAACTATTACATGACATGTGGCACAAAACGTCAACATAACATCAGCTGATCATAACCATAATGAAAGTGGAGGTAAAAAGGGAATAATGTGAAAAAGTAAATGAAGACACTTCTATACTTCACCCTAGCTTCTTCTCAATCAGTGAGGATGTCAATTGACTGGCTGAATATTTAAAAAATTAGCCATGTTCGAGTCGGACTCGCCCATGAAGGGTTCCGTATTAGCAGCAAGTAAAATTTTTATATTTGAGTTGACTGTATGAAAAGTATATTGCGGTTTACGATTTATGACGTATTAAAAAAAACTACTTACTAGATCTTGTTCAAACCAATTTTCAGTGGAAGTTTACATGGTAATGTACATCATGATTTTTTTTTAGTTTTATCATTCTCTTATTTTGGAAGTTACAGTGGGGGGACACATTTTGCCCCTTTGGTAGTGTCTCTCGCGCAAACTATTTAGTTTAGAAAAAAATGATACTAGAAACCTCAATATCATTTTTGAAGACCTATTCATAGATATGGTACGCCACACGGGTTTGATGAAAAAATATTTTTGATTTTCAGTTTTAAGTAATTTTTAATAATTTTGGAGGTTATCCACCTCCAAAATTTATTGTTTTTTATCTATTTTTGTGTGAAATTCTTAAAGCGGTTCACAGAATACATCTACTCACCAAGTTTCAACAGCATAGTTCTTATAGTTTCGATAAAAAGTAGCTGTGACATACGGACGGACAGACAGACAGACATGACGAATCTATAAGGGTTCCGTTTTTGCCATTTGGCAACGGAACCCTAAAAAAGACGCAGGAATAATGAAATGAGGTCGGCAATCTCATGTCATCACTATTTTAATGACAGTAGAGGAGACTCTTTAAGTGCGTAAGGACAGAAGCAAATGGCAGGCCGTTGTCTCTGCCTACTCCTGAGCGTGAGTATATGTATGCAATATCTATTTTTATAAAAAACAGAATATTTGAATGTTTTTGATCGCAAAACTCAAAAGTAATCGATGGATTACTTTTGAGCTCTAGTATTAACTGGTTGTTGCGTCTACCCCGAGAGTATTTATTTATACTTTTTATCCCGAAGTTCCCATTAGAGGGTTTCCATAGAACTGATAATAAAGTAAGCATAGATTAACTAGTGTTATGTTAGTGTTATACGTTCTAGAGTGCGGATAAACATACTTAGATGCATTTTTAAGAATACAAACATTGCATAGAAACACCCAGATTAATGTAAATATTTCATGCATATTAATATTGGCACTGAGAGAGAATTATCTCTGATTTATCAGTCGAAAGGTCTACCGCTACGCCACAGATAGATTGATATTTGAATTTTTAAATTTTACGCAATTTTTCTCTGCGAAGCCCGGAGGGGTATGCTCATTATAAAAGTATCTATGAACGAAGTAAAAAACAAAAAAAATGAAAAACCCCTCCAATAATATCAAGAGTCAAAAACAGAATCTAAAATCTAAATCAATCTGCAGCGTCCAGTCCTTAACCTTAGACACGAGACAGCCTTGGGAGGCGCCGCCAGGTCTAGGCGGGAGGGGGCACGCAGGCTGTGGGGGGTGAGGAGGAAGGACAGCGTTCGGCGCGACTCATCCAAGAAATAGGCAATGAAAACTTCTGTTTGGGTGTCCGTCCTAATGATGTATTTCTAAGAGTTTACTACTCCGCCCAAAAGTACGATCTTGGACCTCAAATGGTCTATTCCCTTAGATTCAAAAGTATTTAGAAAATACCTAGAACGTTTTTTGGATACGTCTGGATACGCCTGTACCTATATAAATGACTTAAATAATAGGTGGCGATAGCCCAGTGGCGTACGTAACGGACTGCCGAGACGAGGTCTAGAGTTCGATCCCCAGTCGCTCCGTGCACACACCTCTGACTTTTCGTAGTTATGTGTGTATTAAAAATGTTAATTACCGCTCGCTTAGTAATGTGCCCGGTAAATGGCAACAGGCTCGCCCCCTATTACATTGGGACCTAACATAACTGACGGATCGTGGGTGTGTAATACACCTCTGCCTACCGCTTTGGGGATACAGGCGTGTAGTTATGTTATGTTATGTTAAATATTATGAAAACGTATCTGTCTGCCACGCTTGTTTTCGGTGAGAGTCGCTACACCACGTGTGCGAATTATATAATAGCAGTAAAATTTACGTTACTAGACACTTGTTATACAAGCAATAGGCATACAACATCAAGAGGGGGTGTCGTGTGCCTGTCATTTCTCCCACCTAATATTTCTCCTCACCAAAAAACATAAAACTCGTACTGAACGCTATAAAGATATTGTTAAGTGAAACAAACTTGATTTTATGAAATTATCTACTGATTACCCAAACTATTCGATGTAACCTATCCGCTTAGTAAGATGTTAGTTCCTAAGACGTCATACTTGCTATCGCAGGTTTATACCTTTTTAGCCTTTATAGTACAACGTGAATTATACAGAAAAAAGTAAAAAAGGCTACAGGCATAAGGCGTTGATATAATATAGGCAGAGTATAATCATATGTATCGTAGCGCAAAAAACGCATCGGTACGTGCTATATTTCGTTGATTCTGCCTTGTACCTTCCTAAACTTAGCAATTTAGCTTAGCTTAGGCTAACAAAAATAAAATTAATTTTGGTTCAAGTACTTACTAAGAATGTTGTAACAGAAGAAACAATTTCCTGACTCGGGAATCGAACCTTGAATCTTATGCATAGCATTCGCATTCGATTTTTTAGGGTTCCGTGCCAAATGGCAAAAAACGGAACCCTTATAGCTTCGCCATGTCTGTCTGTCTGTCCGTCCGTATGTAACAGTCACTTTTTTTCGAAACTATAAGAACTATGCTGTTGAAACTTGGTAAGTAGATGTATTCTGTGAACCGCATTACGATTTTCACACAAAAATAGAAAAACAATAAATTCTAGGGGCTGCCCATACTTGTAACTGAAACTCATTTTTTTTTTATTTCTGATATTGAGGTTTCTAATATATTTTTTTTCTAAACTGAATAGTTTGCAAGAGAGACACTTCCAAAATTGTAAAATGTGTGTCCCCCCACCCCCTGAAACTTCTAAAATAAGAGAATGTTAAAACTAAAAAAAAATGCTGTACATAACCATGTAAACTTCGTTTGAACGAGATCTAGTGAGTAGTTTTATTTTAATACGTCATAAATCAAAAAAAAAAAATACGTCATAAATCGTAAAGCGCAATTTACCTTTCATTCAATTAACTCAAATATAAAAATTAAAAAAAAAACATTATGTTACTTGCTGCTACGGAACCCTTCATGGGCGAGTCCGACTAGCACCTGGCCGCTTTTTTAATACGTCATAGATCGTAAACCGCAATTTACCTTTCATTCAATCAACTCACATATAAATACCCGATAGCGTATGTGTGTTACAATATATTCATAGCTTCGCATTTGTTAACAGCAATAGGATTTAGAAAAAAAACTACTTGTAGGATTTAGAAAAAAAACTAGCCAAGTAGTTTTTTTTCTAAATCCTATTGCTGTTAACAAATGCGAAGCTATGAATATATTGTAACACACATACGCTATGGCGCTCGTTAGGGGAGACCTATCCTATGTCCAGCAGTGGACTAGCATAGGTTGATGATACATACATATTTTTGTGTTAATAATAAGTATGCAATTCAATACTCGTCAATGGTATCGTAAAAGTTTTAAACTACACCACCTTTCATGATATTGTCGGAAGTTTACGCGAATGTTACACATTGAAATAAAACAATTTTTAACGGATTCTATCGCGGTTTATTTGATGTTATTTTATATTTTACATTCTCCCCGTGACTATACCATGGCTGAACATCAAATAAGTCGAAATAGAATCCGTTAAATGAACGGCGATAGCCCAGTGGCGGACGTAACGGACTGCTGAGACGAGGTCTCGAGTTCGATCCCCAGTCGCCCCGGGCACACACCTCTGACTTTTCGTAGTTATGTGTATAAATGTTAATTATCGCTCTCTTAATAATGTGCCCGGTAGGTGGCAACAGGCTCACCCCCTATTACATTGGGACCTTAACATAAGAATGCGAAAGATGGCGAATCGTGGGTGTGTAATACACCTCTGCCTACCCCTTCGGGGATACAGGCGTGAAGTTATGTTATGTTAGTATCTGTTAAAAATAGTTTTATTTCAATGCGCCACCTTTCGTCACTTTATCCGCCCGGATCATGGTCCCAAACCGAAAACCATAAAACTCTTAACTATTGCAGTAAAATATGAGTGTTCTACAATCTGGGGACTTAAAGAATAACCAGTGACACGCTCCGACTTCGCACCGATGTAATTTGATATCCCGTTCTTCAAAACCTTTACTAAACTAGAAGAGAGAGAAAATGTTAATTCTTGCTCGCTTAGTAATGTGCCCGGCAGATGGCAATAGGCCCGCCCCCTATTACATTGGGACCTAAACATAGCTGGCGAATCGTGGGTGTGTAATACACTGGGGTGCTTGGTTGGGGACCTCCACGCGGTGCACCCTGGGCAACGGAGACGGCAGCGCCTCTCTCCTAGGGCGGGAGAGACGCTGCCGCCTACAGCCAACTCCGACCGAGGCGAGGACGGCCCTGTTGAGGGCTATTCGGAAGCTTTCCACGTGTCCCTCTGATTAGCAGATGGCACAGTGGAGAGCAAGTAAGGGGGCCATCTCGAAATCGGAGATGGCCCAGGGTCAGTCGGGGTGCGAGGGATATGCTCTATGGGTAACCTTACACCCCGGCGTCTTAAGACCCGAGATGGCGTGCGGTTTTAGTCGGTTCAAGCCCGACATAACCGCCCCCGCTGGAGACCCCCCGCTCTCGAGCGGGGGCGGTATCCGAAGGAATTTCCGCACGAAAAAAAAAAAGGTGTGTAATACACTTCTGCCTACCCCTTCGGGGACATAGGCGTGAAGTTATGTTATGTTATGTAAAGGGAGAAGACGAATTTTGTTTGTCTGCTTACATGTGTAATCTTCGGCAACACTGCACTTATTGGAATAATTATTTTCACCATTTGAAAGGTACATTATCTACAATTATTTTTATATAAAGAATATTAGTAACCGAAATTACTAATATTCCGCCTTACCCCTCCAGCTAAGCTTAATTACTCGTGTTAGGAGTCGGGTAGTGTAATGGCCAGTATTCGACCCCGGGGCCTCTCGATCTTAGGGTCGATTCCTTAACCACTAAGCTACCGATGCTTATATACGCCAATGGATATAAGATATATCATGTGCAAATTACGAGGTCTTAAGTTGAAAACAAAAACGACGGGTTGCACTCCGGGAGTGCCGGCAGAAGTGAAAACTTGAATATTAACGTTGTGCATTTTTGATATTTTGGAATGGTTAGGGAATAATTTTGCACGATTTGCTTTAATTATCAGCATAAAAGTACTATCATTTATGTGGTAACATACAATATTCATTTGTGGCGCTACCCTACACAAATATGACAATTTATATTACATAAAAAATTTAACACTTCAGAACTATTACAATTATTTTACATTAAAAAGTTCATCTCTCAGAAAAATCAACTTCCAACCATAATTTCAACGACTTTTTCACCATCATTATTACCAGAACCATCATCGCCAATGTATTTATAAAGCTACTACTAGCTCATTTTCTTTCGCTATTTATTCGTCAGTTTTTTCATAAAAGATGCACTTTGTTTAATTTTCATTTTTTCTCAATAGATTTATGGCACTAAATAGAATAAATATTACAAAAAGTTATATGATGACAAAAAGTGTTGTGTGGCCTCTGCCGGAATCGATCTCAGTCTTAACGAAGTCAACGACCACTCAGACGAACGAACCACCAAGGTTGTTAAGTACAGTGTGAAATTAGCGCTTCTATATTTGTTGTCATTTGTTACCATTACAACAAAAGTGCACAACGCCGCTAAAGAAGTTTTCACTTCAAAAAACTAATATAAGCGAGGCGGGGGTGCGTTGCTAGTCTAGGACAAACCAAATCTTTCACATTTTTACTACTACTAAAAATGTGAAACATTGGACGAGGGCTGTTTGGTACTTAATCACGTCTGAACGGCCTAATGAATCTTGATAGATTTGGCACGGATATATATTATATTCTGGAATAAACATTTATATCGCGGTAGTATGTTTCTGTGGGTCACAGATTGAGCTGTTGGCAACTTACAGATATACATGTCAATCTTCTGTAAAAAAATCGAGTGTAAACCGAAACAAAATTTCATTTTATGGTTTAGAAGAACTCAGCGGAGAAGCAGACAGACACTTAGAAGTGTCTTCATTTCACATACTGTGTGTTGATGATGAAAACCAATAAAGAAATAATGGAATACCATGACTTATAAGTCATGATAGCATGGCGATCATTACGTCTACCTTCACGCTAAGGCTTACTGCCAAGGTGTGTAAAATTGCATGGAATGGAAATTTAAAAAAAAGAGGTGATCGCCCAGTGGCGACGAGGTCACGAGTTCGATCCCCAGTCGCCCCGGGCACACACCCCTGACATTTCGTAGTTATGTATGTTTTAAAAATGTTGATTATCGCTCGCTTAGTAATGTGCCCGTTAGATGGCAATAGGCGCGCCCCATTGGGCCCAAAACATAACTGGCGAATCGTGGGTTTGTAATGTATTACACACCCACGATTTGCCAGAGGTATACCTCTGCCTACCCCTTCGGGGATAAGGGCGTGAGGTTATGTGTATGTGTGTGTAAAATTGATGTTCCACATAAAAATTCTTAAGTAGTATTAAGCCTCTTAGTTTAGGAGAGATCTCACTTCCCTGTGTGTTCTACACAGACAGACAGATTCAGACAGATACTGAACGCTCTATCTCACCACCACCCTCGTCATCTACAGTCTGTCGCGAATTCACTGCTGAACAGAGCACGGGACCTTTGTGACGTGGAATTCTTGGAGAGCGAGCTGTCCCACGTACAAAGGGTCCTTAGGTGGAACGGCTACAAGGTGAACGGCCGAAAATCCAGACGGAAAGGGAAGGAAAGACATCCGGACGCTCAAAGGCAACCAGCGTTCATGCCGTACGTGAAAGGGGTAACGGATAAAGTTGGGACAGTACTAGAAAAGTACTCCATAAAAACCATTTTTACGCCGTTTTCCAAGATCGGTGGGCATGTAAGGTCACCCAAGGACGTAATTCCTTTTCAATCACCGGGCGTGTACAAGATTGATTGCAGTTGCGGGAGTTCGTACATTGGACAAACGAAGCGTACAATAGCTGAAAGAGTCAAAGAACATATCGCAGCTGTGAAAACTCGTCAGGTGAACAAGTCTGCCATAGCCGAACATTTACTAGAATCAGGACCAAACCACTGGATTGAGTTGCATAATCCCAAAATCCTCTCCCGTGAACGTCACTACTACAGTAGAATTGTACGTGAAGCGGTGGAAATCAGAAAACATAAAAATTTCAACCGGGGGGACGGTTTTAAGCTTTCATCTGCGTGGAATCCAGTCATCAGTAAATGTACATCACATAAAAATATGCGTTCAGAATCCGCTGATATCGTGAGTGTTGTGTGTCGGACAAATGATCGAAACGATGGTCACCCTATGAATATATCAGACCAAGTGCGGGTAGTTCGAAATACTCGCACGACTCGCAGGCGGTGATGCTCCAATTCTTCAGTCCTACTCGCGACCATGGGCGCAACATCGCGTCCGAAACGTCGAGGTAAATATATACCATTATATATTTATTAACGCGATTAAGTCCCGTATAAACAATAATTATGTGTGAAAATCGTGTAAGTTTAAATCAATATAATACACACATAACTTCGAAAAGCATCGAAAAGTCATTGGTGTGTGCCATGGTAAAACCTGGGATCGAACCCGAGATCTCGTCTCAGCAGTCCATTACCCATACCACTAGGCTACCGCGGCCGTTGCCATCACGTGGTCAAATTGCATTAAACGTAAGTTGGGTGTATGGGCGCCCACCGAGATATCTGGGATCCAATTTAACCTGCGAACCGATACTTTTTTTTTATAATAGTCTCGTCAATATGACGTTGCCTCGCCTGATTGTAAGCTAAAGGTGAAGTCTTAGGAATGAGGGTCAGACAGCCTCATCAGATGCTTTTTCACGCCCCGCTTAAAGTACCCGGGACTGTAGAAAGGAGGAAACACGTGTGCTGGTAAAGAATTCCAAATGTTGATGGGCGGCAAAAAAACGAGGTGCCGAACCGCTTGGTTCGTGATGGAATTGTTTGCACTGTGTGCGAGTGACACCTCAGCATTGCACGTGTGGCCTGAGGACGGCAGTTGGCCGACTCACCGTCCTTACAGAAGCAGGCCGTGGTGGAGGTGTGTCATGTGTGTCCTACTACACACCTGCCTACTCACCGACGCAGGATAAAATCCCAGGCGAGGCTGCGCTGGCGGCCAAGGTCCGCCGGTAACCCTGGGGTTACCCTTTCGAGGGCTTACCCGGGGTGCCCGGCAATGGACACTTGAGCAGGACACCGTGCGGTTTAAGTCGATGCACGACATAACCGCCCCAGCTGGCATGGCGGTGGGTATCCGAAGGGATTTCCGCACGTAATAAAAAAACGTGTTGTCCTGTATAACAAAAGGAGAGGTTGGAACTAATTGGAAGAGCTCATTGGAACACTCGCCATGGTAGAGGCGATAGAATACTACCAAAGAGGCAATATCTCTACGCAACTGCAACGGCTCAAGCGAGTTGGTGTGTTTATAGTAATTTATATTATCAAATAAATGACGTGTATTCATTCGTTTACTATCAACATAACATAAATTCACGCCAGTATCTCCGAAAGGGTAGGCATTACACAGCCACGATTCGCCAGTTATGTTTAGAGCCCAATGTAATAGGGGGCGAGCATATTGCCATCTACCGGGCACATTACTAAGCGAGCGATAATCAACAATTTTAATACACACCTCGAACTCGAGACCTCGTCTCGGCAGTCCGTTAAGTACACCACTGGGCTATCACTATCAACATACATCATCTTTCATACATCTTTACACAAATATCAAGAAGTTAAGTAAGGTATTACAGATTTTTATTCAAAAAGTGTAATAAATGTCAAATAATATTATATGCATCATAGGTGAAGTAAAAACACTGATATATGTATTTAATATGATCGTTCTTTGATCTGTTAATGGTTTTTAAGGATTTGCGAAGCAAAACGTGTTTGTACGCCCTCTGTGACGTAGCGGCATGCATGAATATGTCTATTTGCTTTGGTCTAGGTGTTTCTATGTATTATATGTATGTATTTACAAAAAAAGTATATAAGTATGTATATCCGCATTCTGGAACCATAACACAAGCTAACATGCTTACTTTGGGTCTAGAAAGCGCTGTGTAGGATGTCGTAGAATATTTATTTATTTAGCTTGCACTGGTTATTCATTGTTTGTTTAGGACAAATTTACTTTGGTTATATAACACTTGATACACGAGTATTTTAGAATAGTATGGGTGCACAGGGCCTTAAGTCAACCTCACCTGTTGGTCGGGGTACACCTTTTTCTTTTTTCGTGCGGAAATCCCCTCAGATACCCCCGCCCCCGCCCCCGCCTACCAGCGGTGGCGGTTATGTCGAGCTTGAACCGAATAAAACCGCACGCCGTCTCGGGTCTTCAGACGCCGGGGTGTAAGGTAACGAACGTGGCTTAAGGAATAACTTACCTTCGGGGTTAGAGATCAGATGGCAATCGCTCCCGGAAAAACCAGCATACCGTTAAGTTTACACTTCGAAGCCCGCTTATTGTTTTTGATTAAAACAATAAGCGGGCTTCGAAGTGTAAACTTTAGACGCGAAACAATCGCTAGTAGTTTGATGCTGATATTTTAAAATAGTTAAAAACGAAGCTACAATTTGACTATTTAATAAACACAAAGTCATCAAACTGTCAGTCCGGGCGTCTGAAGACCCGAGACGGCGAGCGGTTTTAGTCGGTTCAAGTTCGACATAACCGCCCCCGCTGGCCGGTGGGGGGTATCCGAGAGGATTTCCGCACGAAAAAGAAAAGGTACGACTGAGACAATGCTCTACGGTCTTAAATGGGCTCTCAATCTTCAGATAGGTATTAGAAAAACTAAATATTCAGTATAATGCTCTTATGGTGGAAATCTTATGGTGAAATAGATAAACTGCGACAAAATAACCAGGCAATAAAAACTCTCGTTCATGGTGACCTCTTTTCGTATCCTTAACTTGCATTATGTTCTTTTCAGAACTGATAATCTATTCAATTAAGTTTTTAAGCAATTTGTACGCTTACTTTTCCTATAGATTTAGATCGGAAAAAGAGAACATCTAGGACGGGACTTGAACCCGCGACCAGTCCCTTACAGGGGGAATGATCTGTGATCTGACCAACTGAACCACCTAGACACGTCCCAGATATTCGAAATTCTCCGATATATTATAAACGTCTTAAGGCTGGTCTGTTAATCTATTGTAATCCAATATAATTTACTCACGATTGTATGTTCATAAGAAAATACTGATGGAATTGTAAATGTATTATTGTATAGCAGCTGTCCACGTGGACGCATCGCTCACTCAAGTAGGAGAGAGACAGATGTCGAACGCTGCCGAACGCGGAGGCCGATTGTGCCTCTTTGTCGCTCGTTCCGCGCTCTCGCTTGCACTTCAAACCTTAAATGGAACGCCTCATTTTTTCGTGCGTGCAGCCGGCTCCAACGAATTATAAGACGTGGTCACGTCAACAGAGAGCCGTGCTTGTCTGACACCCTAGTGGTATAAAAAATAAATAAAAAAAGATGGTAGTCTACTTAAATATGTGTTACTTATGTTTTGATGATAAACATCTGAAGTGGTGTATCAGACCAACTGTTGGCAAGCAACAATTGGCTTGGTGTTTCAATTATTTTTTTTAGATTCAAGTGGGGTAAATGGTAGTTTCGGCACCAAATTGATATATTCAACATATTAGTCGCGGGTTCAATGCCCACTCAGTGCAAATATTTATATACATGAATATGTATATTTGCATTGATCTGGGTGTTTTTATGTATATAATATGTATTATGTATTTACAAAAAAAAAAATATCCAAGTATGTCTATCCGCATTCTAAATCTCATAAACAAGCTAGTTAAACTATGCTTACTTTGGGTATAGCGCTGTGTGGAATCTCCTAAAATGTGTATTTATGAAACTGTGGATAACTTTTTGTTTGTACAAAATTAAAAATGGCTAACTATGTAAGAATCTTATCATAATACTGGTCGAACAAAACATAAAATCGTCGGACCTGGTAATATGAATTTGCCGGTAGAATGTGAAATAAAAAGCGGTTGAATGTGAAAAAATAATCACTGGTAAAAATCACTGGTTGAATAGGGTCCCGCATTAAATAAAAATGAAATTAAATAAATTTATAAAATAAAAGTGAATTTATATTAAAAAAATAGATTCATAGAAAAATTCTCGGTTGAATGTGAAAGGATCCAAATACTTAACTGGTCTGGTAATTAAATTCACACTATTTTCTTTAGTGATTTTATTTTATCGCATCCCACTACTACTAACGAGGTACTTCGTTATTACAAATTCCCCAGTTGACTATATTAAATTAATATACAATAGAAAATTAAAAGGAACAATTTAAGAACAGTGCTGTTCTACATTCGACAGTATACAGGCCAGACTCAGCTGGAGTTGCGAGAGCTAAGAAAATCAGTAAAACCTCTATGCAAAATAGTTTTCATCTCTCCTGTTCGGAAAGTTTCATTTTCATGGGTAGATAGCCGAGTGGAAAATAGCTTACGTCATAATGCCTTGATATCATGACGCTTTTTAGGGTTTCGTTGCCAAATGGCAAAAAAAGGAAACCTTACAGATTCGTCATTTCTGTATGTCTGTCCGTCCGTATGTCACAGCACTTTTTTCCGAAACTATAAGAACTGTGCTGTTGAAACTAACTTGGTAAGTAGATGTATTCTGTGAACCGTATTTAAATTTTCACACATAAATAGGAAAAAAGACCAATAAATTTTGGGGGTTGGGGAACCCTACCTTAGAACTGAAATTCAAATTTTTTTATTTCATCAAACCCATTCGTGTGGACTATCGATCTTCAAAAATGATATTGAGGTTTCTAATATCATGTTTTTCTAAACTGAATAGTTTGCGCGAGAGACACTTCCAAAATGGTGAAATATGTTTAACTGTAACCCCCCCCCTGTAACTTCTAAAATAAGAGAATGATTAAAATAAAAAAAATATATGATGTACATTACCATGTAAAATTCCACCGAAAATTGGTTTGAACGAGATGTAGTAAGTATTTTTTGTAAGAAGTCATAAATCGTAAACCGGAATTTAACTTTCATTCAATCAACTCAAATTTAAAAAATTTACTGGCTGCTACGGAACCCTTCATGGGCGAGTCCAACTCGCACTTGGTCGGGTTTTTTTACATGGCCGACTAGATGCACATCTCGTGACTAACTCTTTACAATGTAACGACTAGATTCGATTTTCAAAACTTTTCTAATGTTGGCAGTATGTACGTGAATTATAACTTTTCATTAAATTTCCTCACATAGTCGAACTGAAAAGTAGAGTGTTTAGCTAGGGTGAATGTCACCCATTTCACCATCGCACTATTGGTGCTCTCACTTCGCCTGAAATATCCCAGGTGAAATGGGTGACTTTCAACCCTTGTCTAACAAATTACTATTCAATATTTTATTAACTTAATGTTTGTCCACTTAACATTAAAATAGGCTCCACATTGAACTCTGGCCAGATTAGTAGGTATACCTAGTATCAGAAGAACGAGAAAACTGCCGTCCAGAGAGCGTATCAGACAAAAATAAGACCGTAAAAGAATCTTACCGATAATACTTCATCAGGCTGTTTACCCTCTCACTGATCATAAACCTACAATCAAAACATGATAAATAAGCCAACATGTTACAAATATGACGTACCGCCATGATAAACACGTTACGTGCCGTATGCTGCTAATAATAAAATATTAGGTTATACTGCTTCTCCCCGGGTACACCCACAATCGATAATAATACGGGTAATAGCCTCACTGATAACCAGTATCATTATTCTTGCAATAACTCGGGAATATATAAAAAAATCGTAAACCATCCGTCGTAAAAAGATGTTGTCGTAAAAACTGTATTTCTAATATGGCGTAGTTGGTCAAAATTATTTTTTCATAACTATTGATGCTTTTTTCAGTATAATTTTAGGTCGGCACGAGTTGGGGTACCTATGGAAATGCGTTATTGGTTATAAAAAGCCGTTGCTGAAGAGACTAGCGTCACCTGGTTTATTCAGAATTCAAGGATTTGTGTCAGCGTAAACTAGATACTTGATTGTGTGTGTACAAAGTTGAATTTGCATTGACGGTGCATACCAATAAATAGGATTTTTATGAGCCAAACATGGAATATATTATTAGGGTATATTTTGTGTTTGCAAATGATATATTAGGGATGATGACTTGGTCGTCAGTCGTTCTATCAATACTGCTTGACGTAATAGTTTTTTTTTTGATAAAATATGCATTGTTAAATAAGATATTGCTTTTTTTTTACGTGCGGAAATCCCTTCCGGCTATCCCTGCTGGCTAGCGGGGGTGGTTATGTCGTGTCTCGACTAAAACCGCACGGTGTCCTCCCCAAGTGTCCGTTGCCGGGCATCCCGGGTAAGCCCTCGAAAGGATAACCCCAGGGTTACCGGCGCCTAACCAAACTGAAACTATGATTTATCATTATTTTTAGTTCCCAAAATAGGTCAAATTATAAACAATCAAATTAAGTCAAAATTTATAACTTTTAAGATTTCTTATTAGATTTTAAAGTAATTTTATTACGCACTGTACACATGTAAACGCAACGTAGACCGGGATAAAAGTAATATTATCTTGCACACCATACATTTGCACAACGAGTTACAAAGTTGTGACGTCATTACTATGCACGTTTTTGCATGGAGCGTTTTTGGGCGGCCGGAGAAATTGAGTTTCAAAATGGGATATTTTGAAAACTTGTCATAAGATATTTCAATTTAGCAGTTCATTATATTATTATAAAATTTTCCTTTTTTAAGGTGTTTATGTTAATAAACTGTTTATCCTATAACCATCATATTTCCGTTAAGTCAATCACGAGGAATTTTCGTACAGGATATCTGTTGGAGAGCGCCTGCAAAAATTTAATAGCATGAAGCAGTGCATTGACGAATTAGTATTAAGTATAGTTAAGTTTCGTTTGTCACCGTCATTCATTAGTTTGCCATGTTAATTGCAACATTACATCTAGCAAATTAATTCCACCTCTGCAGTTTTTCTTCTAAAAATCCCATTTAGCCAATACATGGTCCATATCGAGACGGATAAGTGTAGTGGACTAGAAACCACGTTACCGGAAACTCGACCTAACGTAGTGTTAAGTGACGATGACGCGAGTTCCAGAATACTTGTCATCCAAAAATTGCTCAACGCGCCTAAAAAGTCGTCACTTCAAAATCGGTAAATCTTGCGATTTAGAACATAAAGAACAAGATTTCATCTCAATCATATAAATTCATACATTGTTACAGAAGTCCGAGGTCAAAGTTCGGACTCCACTAATTAGAAAAGATGAACTTTGACCAAGTAATAAATCCTCGTAAGCCTTTCTGACGAAGAACCGCTACTATTAAGAGGATAAGCGGGTTTAATGAGCTCAGCTTTAAAGTTCGACCCAGATCGCGAGTTTCGGTTAGTGAATAACAAAAGCATCCGCCGTCATACTGGATTTAAACTTAACATCGATGCCACTGACTATACCAAAAAACTGACATCACCACGCAGTATCACCCGCGTAAGTCCTGATACTGTATTTTTTTTATACCACTAATATGGCAGACAAGCACACGGCCCACCTGATGGGAGGCGGTTACCGCGGCCTATGGACGTGTGCAACACCAGTGGCGTCACACTCGCGCTGCCGACCCTTTTTTTTTTTTTTTTTTTATCGTGCGGAAATCCCTTCGGATACCCCCCCGCCGGCCAGCGGGGGCGGTTATGTCGGGCTTGCACCGACTAAAACCGCACGCCGTCTCGGGTCTTCAGACGCCGGGGTGTAAGGTTACCCATAGAGCATATCCCTCGCACCCCGGCTGACCCTGGGCCATCTCACCACTAACAGCATCGCTCATCCTGTCTCCTCTGAAAGCAGAGGACTACGGAGAGCGATGTGTTCCCGCCACGTTGGGTATTGGCCGACGATCAATGCCAACCCTATGAAAGGGTGAAGGGGAAGCCATTGACCGCCGCCCAGGGTGTACCGGCCGCTTCGATTCCGTTCCCCCCGGACTGCAGCGGGATCGGAATCGGAGCGACACTCGAGGAGGTTACCCAACACACACCCCCGCGCTGCCGACCCTGTAAAGGAAAGGGGATGGGAAAGGAGTTTGGGCTCCGGCACTCTGACTCACCAAACGGAAGGCAACAGTTCAAATACTGTTACTTGGCGTCGATATTCTGTGAGAGGGTAGTGCTTCCCCGGTCGAGTCGGCCCATTCATGCAACGGCCAAAATGACTGTTGCTTGACTCTACCACTTCACAAAACTTACTGTGGGAATATCGGGATAAGAAGTCGCGTATGTTATTCAAGGATAATGTAACATTCTAATGGTGAAGGAGTTTTTGAAATCGATTCAAATTCGATTACAAATAAACAAATCTTTCCTCTTTATAATATTACAGAAGATGAGAAATATATATAGATAGATTATATATTATATTAAAGTATAGATAAATAAATAAATAAATATAAATACTGTAGGACAAAGTACACAACGCCATCTAGACCCAAACTAAGCAGAGCTTGTCATATGAGTTCTAGAATGCGGATAAACATAATTAAATACCTTTTTTTTTGTAAATAAATACATATTATACATAGAAACACTTAGGCCTTCGCGCGAGCGGGAATCGAACCCGCGAACTCTGGCTTAGCAGTCGAACGCACTACTGCTACGCCACAGAGGTCGCCAAGATAGACCATAATATATATACTCTATACAAACAAATAGAATTGAAGTATCTATTAATACCACACCCTATATGTCCACATAATGTCTGATAGAGACCGATATTCTTAGCCATCCATGGATTCTCCGTGCCAGTACCGGGTCCATCGCGTTGCTGAGTTGGGAACCCGGGACAGTGCCTGGGACTTGCGACCCAAGTGTAGGTTTAGAAGGGGCCGCTTTTGTTGATGTACATCAACACTTACCTTCACTACCCAAGTTCCCCTATAAATAAAAATGAATGGGCGAAATTTAGGGACGTGCATAACTACCGAACGACTGCAACAATTTTTCTTATTTGGTAAAAGTAACTTAAGTAAAAGATTTAATTAAGTAACTTAAACTTAACTAGCTGTACCCGTGACTTCATCGAGATAGATTTCAATTCAATTCCTGAGATAGTCGATGCAGGGACTGATTACATTCCTCTGGACATACATTACCAAGTATTGTAAAGTAATTACGAGTAGGTTGTAACCGTGAGGATAACGCCTTTTTAGTGGTGAGTTGTTCTAAATGGCAATACGCCAACTGCAAATGCACTGTGTCAGTAACAAAATATAAATTAAAACAGAACCATCCCAATTCTGGGCCTGAACCTTTTAACCGGTGTTTTACACGCAAAAGTAGTATGAATTAGGTTGGCAGATATCATTTTTCCTTGACAAAGTCTAACGGATAACTATAATCAAACCTACTTATCTTTGAAGGGGTAGACAGAGGCAATTGTTTTATTCATTCATTACCCCCCCCCCCCCCCATGAAGAAAACAGCCAATAGACGGCCCCTAGTTCCTGGCCGCCTCGCTATCCCTGGTCATGGTAGCGGCCATTGTAACGGCGGGGCAGGGGGTGCTAAAAATCCCCAGGCAAAAAAATAATAGCAATTAAAATTGTAGGTCAATAGTTTCTTCGTTAATCCCACTAGATATAATATCGTAAATATGAAAGTTTGGATAGATGTTTGTTACGGTTACGGTGTAAATCCACGCTACGGACGGCGTAGATCGGCGTAGAAGTAAGCGTAGAACGCTCTACGGTTCGATCGTCTAATGTGAGAGAAAACGTCCGCTCTAAGTTGTCATGTCATCAAATCCGGTATTTAGACATGAGGCAAACCTAAGTACGTTATACGTTTTCAAACCTTTTAAATTCTTACTATTATTATGAATGCGAAAGTGAGTTTCCACCCAAAACCAGCTGAATGGATTTGAATGGCATTCGGCAAACTATTTACTACTACTTCGTCACCCTGAGAATAGATTTAAGGGAGTGTCAGATCAAAAGCCAACGGCACCTGCCCGCTGGTGATGATTGAAGGCAGAGGCTCGCCTAAGCTACCCTCTCAGGGTTGGGGGACAGATGGCAATCACTCCTGTAAAAGCCAACAGATCCAAATTATGGCAGACTGACAGTTTAAGATAAAAATATTAAACTGACAGTCTGATCTACGATAGAGACAACGCTACAAAACCGAACTGAGTTATATATTATTTTAATTTAATATATCAGTGATATTGGTGTGCATACGTTTCACTGATTTAAGTCATTTATACAGAAGAAAACAAAACATTCTTCAACAAGACGTTGCTAGCAAGCATTCATGATTAAGAACGGCAGTGCATAAAAAAGTTACACAAGTTCTCTGTGAAAGTTTTTGATATGATTTTCTCATATAAAACATTTCATAAAACTAGTCATATAAATCAAAAACCGATTCGCAAAAACCAAACATAAATATTCAGTGGCACTCAAAAGCATTACTTCCCCACAATGCCGCCAAATCGGTCAAACACTTGAACGTACACGAAATAGTGCTAAAATATTGTATACATTCTGTGCGAGAGCGTGCCAAGGCGCTGGCGGCGGCAGGCGGGGGCAGGGCGCACGCACACAGCGTCACTAATACATGTATACAACACTTCCAGATTTATAGTCGCCAGGGTTGTCAAAAGTTCAGATTTTATTTTTTTATTTGAATGATACATAGAGAGAATGGAGGAAAGAAAACTGACGAAACAAATTTATGAGGGTGAGCGGGCAACTCAGTAAAGGTCAATCAAAATATCAAAAAAAAAAACATTCCTCTTTCAAATAAAATTTTATCTTCAAAGATTTGCTGGTAGAGAACTCATATTGACAAGCTTACCTTTGTACACTTTTATCAATAAAGAAAAGAAAAGTTTTGCAAAAACAATTATGAAAGTAGAAAAAGCGAAAGGCATACGCCATGATTGTAGCAAATGGAAAGATGTTGTCTCTGCCTACCACAATGGAAAGAGACGTGACTATATGCGTGTATGTTTGTATGTGATTTTTTGGTCTATTTACAAAATAATCGATTTAACATGATTTTACAAAGTTTCAAAATGAGTAGTCTAATACAGCAACCAGTTCATTTTTAAGCCTGTTTGTAGTTTTGTATTTATAGCAGATGTTAGTCTACATTGTATGTTCTTTATAATTTGTAGCCACGCGTGTATTGTGGCTTCCGTGGTACAGTAATATTATTAATATCTATAACGCTCATTAGTGTCTATATTATATACTTATAGCGCCACAATAGCACAACGTCACATCCGATACTAATCACTGTTTTTTTTAAATATTCTATTCTTACACAGCGCTATCTAGACCCAAACTAAGCTAACAGAGCTTTCATATGGGTTCTAGAATTCGGATAAACATACTTAGATACTTTTTTTTGTAAATAAATACATATTATACATAGAAACACCCACACCAATATACATATTTGCAATGAGCGGGAATCGAACCCGCGACCTCTGAAATAGCAATCGAATGCTCTACCGCTACGCCACAGAAGTCGTTGAGTATTAGAACAATATTACACTTATCTAGTTCTTATTTGGTATAAGAAATGAAACAAATAACACTTTCAGCTTGAACATATTTCAATTCCCAATTTAAGAATTTGCTACTCTTTAGCAAGTAAGACGTTTTATGACAAAAGTACGTGATGTGATTATATATATACTGCGCGCTATCTTCGCGTAACAACTCAAACAACCTTATCTGTGTACAAAGCGCGCATAAACGTTGTTAACTGACTGACTGTTTTGTACAAGAAAGTATAGAAGCCCGCCATTGCTTGGGTAACCTCATGTCATGTCGTGAATTTTATATTCTGACCTAGATTTTTTAACGCCTCGTTCTTACTATATATTACTTTATCATTTAAAACTGGAACTTGATCAGATTATTTTTGTATTGTAACTATATTATGTGAAATAAAATACTCTTCAACTTTAATAGAATCCAGTATATTTATAAAGAAATAAACTGGGCTCAAATATTATAAGATATAAAAATTATGCTAAGTTTTATGGTGATTTTCAATGTCATTTGGAGAAAAACCGTTTTGCTGTAAAATTAAAGTTGGTTGAAACTTCACGTGTCTAGTTTTTAGATATGGAGTTTCCTTGATCTCTTATGACTTTTTTACGTGTACGATTGTAAATCATAGACATTTTACAAATTCGCAATTTTAAAAAAGCGGCGATAGCCCAGTGGTGTATGTAACTGACTGCCGAGACGAGGTTTCGAGTTCGATGCCCAGTCGCCCCGGGCAAACACAAGTTATGTGTGTTTTAAAAATGTTGATTATCGCTCGCTTAGTAATGTGCCCGGTAGATGGCAATAGGCTCGCCCCCTATTACATTGGGACCTAAACATAACTGGCGAAACGTGAGTGTAATACACTTCTGCCTACCCCTTCGGGGATACAGGCGTGAAGTTATGTTATGTTATGGTTACAAATTCATTGGATTTTATTTTCATGAAGCGACTTAAGATTATTTGTGGGTGCACTGAAACCACATTTTAGGTTCTAATTGGAAACTGGTTAATTTTCATATATTACTAATTTATAAGCCACCCTATTATGTTCTTCTCCTACTATAAGTAATATCATAAATTTGAAAGTTTGTGAAGATGTTTGTTACTCAATCACGCTCAAACGACCGAATGGATCTGATTAAAATTTGGTACAGTGATAGATCATAGTCTAAAAAACATATAGGCTTCTTTTTATCCATGGAATAGGTTCCTATGGGCAGCGGGAACAGGGTCGGAATACGGTAACAGCTTACATAAGCTAGTAATGCACACATACCTACATTAGTGCGTGGAATAGAAAATTTACAACATTTGACTTTTCATACCGATATCCGAATAATTGAATAAATTTCATCAATTTAAGCTTGTGCAAAAATTAATATTATTCTTTCATCAAAATATTAGTTCTCCGAATAAACTGTAAGAATAAATACCAGTTCGATATTAATTTTGTTTTATAATCGCATTTCCATTTGGTGCAGCCCTACTAGTCTGCAAGATCAAACCGACTCAGCGCAGCAATTGCGCTGCATTATTGCAAATTTAATGTGCTTCGGACCATTGTATGTATAAGTTGTCACTGCGGAGCCGCGCCTCGGCTCCGGCCATTAAAGCTACCTGATACTGCAATGTTATGGACGTCGAACGAGTAAACATCTCAGTTATGAATATTTTAACGTATTGTGTCGTGCGAATTTGCAGTACCAGATTGAATAGCCTCCTGGTTGAAGTATGATTACAATACACACGTGGTAATAGTGGAATACCGAACCTAGGTGAACCACGGGCACATGAAAGTAACGGGAGTAGACCTAAGTGAACCATGGGCATAAAAAGTTTCCGTTGAAGACTTAAGTGATCTACGAGTATTAGAGGTTCCGCGGGTACGTATTCATGTGGACCCAAAGCGGCTTGTTCATAATTGGCTTCTGAATTGTTTGAAAAATATTTCATTTAACTTAAATTAGAACCACCGCCGACCGTCATAACAATATAATAAAGTCTTCCATTCAGGGAAGTTTAAGCCTTATATCAAAGACTTAAGCTTACTTAAGCGCAAAACCGAATTTGTAATTCGCTCATTCGTTTTATTTCGCCAGAAGTTCAGACTATTATTTTATAAAAGTGGCTTAGTTTAACTAAATTAAATCATAGATTTTAGTTTTATAATTTAAATATCTAAATGGGTGTCATAGTTATAGGTTGTATGTAAAGGTTGTATGTAAAAAACGGTGGGTCTGCACTCCGGGAGTGCCGGCAGAAGTCAAAAATTGAATATTAACGTTGTGCGTTTTTGATATTTTGGAATAGTTAGGGAATAATTTTGAACGAATTGCTTTAATTATCAGTATAAAAGTACTATCATTTATGTGGTAACATACAATATTCATTTATTGCGCTATAGTACACAAACATGACAATTTATATTCCATTAAAAATGTAACACTTCAGAACTATCACAATTATTTTACATTAAAAAGTTTATCTCTCAGAAAAATCAAATTCCATCCATAATTTCAACGACTTTTTCACCATCATCATTACTAAAACCATCATCGCCAATATATTTATAAAGTACTCACTCGTTTTCTTTCGCTAGTTCTTCGTCACCTTTTTAATTAATTAATGCACTTTGTTTAATTTCCATTTTATATCAATAGATTTATAGCACAAAATAGAATAAATATTACAAAAAGTTATATGATGACAAAAAGTGTTTCTTGCGCGTCGGTTGGAATCGAGCTCAGTCTTGACAAAGTCAACGACCACTCATAAGACGAACGCGCTACCAAAGTTGTTAAGTACAGTCTGAAATTAGCGCTTCTATATTTGTTGCCTTACGATCAGGTCACTGTTTACTGACGCGAGTTTAACCTTTACTACCCATTACAAAAAAAGTGCACAACGCCGCTAAAGAAGTTTTCACTTCAATAACTTTACGGGACTATTATTAATAAAAAATAACTAATTTGTTGGTTGAATTTTTATTTTATTTGCCGTCTATGTTTATTCGTATATTTTAACTTTATGAAAATTCTACGGAACCGTGTCGACAGCCCTGAGCTTCTATCTAGGATTAACGTAACGCATCTGTACAAGTCGTACGTCACTATATGCCCTTGTATGTACCAATCATGACATCCAATTACCGCCAAAATACCTTTTTTTTTTTTTTCGTGCTGAAATCCCCTCGGATACCCCCCCGCCGGCCAGCGGGGGCGGTTATGTCGGGCTTGAACCGACTAAAACCGCACGCCGTCACGGGTCTGCAGACGCCGGGGTGTAAGGTTGCTCATAGAGCATATCCCTCGCACCCCGACTGACCCTGGGCCATCTCCGGTTTCGATATGGCCCCCTCGGGTTTGGGAACCACGGTGTCCCCGTCTTGCCCCGGTTTGGGGGAGGGGCGCTAGTCGCCCCACCGTCCCGGCCTGCTTCTGCTAGGGTGACAGGCGGCCGCACCTGCCACCCCCAGGCCTGCGCTCATGGAGGACGGAGGTCGTTAAGCGACCTCCGGCGCCTGAGTCGCCTGCGACGCGCGGCGAGCATGTTGCGGGCTCGGCGGGCCGGGAGAGTTCTGAACCTCTCCCGGGCGCGCTCCGCCATCTCCTTCGCGAGCATCACATGCTCGCAGAAGGAGGTGGCGGCGGCCCACGCGCTCGCGCTCCGCACCATTGCCGCAATCATGCTGCCGAGCGAGAGGACTCCCACCCCGATGGCTGCCTCGAGGTCACGCCTTGGCACCTCCCACGCCGGGCAGTCCGCCAGCGTGTGCAGCCCTGACCGCCAAAATACCTTTGTTATGGAGAGCGTGTCGTTCAGTTAACGCGGCAAGCTTACAGCATACTTTCGACGTATTCAACTCTAATGTAACATCGGTCAGGAGTTTCGTTAGTCTGGAATTCTATCAACAATTCGAAAGAAAGATGATTATTGTACTATGACACGACTACATGTATTGTAAACAAGGAATATTTTAATACATTTTATATTTACATACAAAACATACATAATTTCACGTCTGTATGGCCGAAGGGATAGGTAAATGTGTATCACACGCCCACGACTCGCCAGTTATGTTTAGGTCCCAATGTAATAGGGGCGAGCCTATTGCCATCTACCGGGCACATTACTAAGCATTATATTGTAGTCCACGTTATATACACAGTCTGAATTGAGGACCTTTAATGGGCTGTATGTCACTAAACCTAATTTTTATACTTTTGATATGGCTGTTGGTCCTCCGAATAAATGAATAAATAATAAACTTTCACATGTGCGTTCATATCAATAACCTGTTTACAATCTATTATAAAAGTAATTATTTTTATTATAATAAATAATAAATAAATATTCTACGACATTTTTACACAGCGCATTCGAGACCCAAAGTAAGCAGTTTAACTAGCTTGTGTTATGGATTCCAGACAGCGGATAAACATACTTAAATACTTTTTTTTTTTGTAAATACATACATATTATACATAGAAACACCCAGACCAATGCAAATAGACATATTCATGCATACAAATATTTGCACTGAGCGGGAATCGAACCCGCGCCCCCTGACGTAGCAGTCGAATGCACTACCGCTACGCCACAGAGGCCGTCAATAATTATAAGTCGAAACTTATAATTATTATTACATAAACTCACGCCTATATCCCCGAAGGGGTAGGCAGAGGTGCTAGCACCCACATTTCGGTGGCGAGCCTATTGCCATTAACCGGGCACTTATAAACCTGCTATAAATATCTCCATCGAAAAGTCATTGGTGTGTGCCATGGTAAAACCTGGGATCGAACCCGAGACCTCGTCTCAGCAGTCCTTTACCCATACCACTAGGCTACCGCGGTCAGCTAATTATTATTTAATTCTAATTATTATTTATCTAATTATTATTAGTACTAACTATTAGCTATTTTTACCTAAAGTATAATAAATAAAATTGAAAAAAAAAAAGTGGTCCAATTTTTTTGAATTTTAAATAAAATAAGTTAATATCTAAGACGGCACTTGAACCGCAGGCAGTCCCTTTCTTAAGGCAACACTCTACCGACCTGTTTAGGTATCTGAAATTCTCATCTACATACGTATGAGGGCGACCTCCAAGTAGCAAATCTAAATTGCTTGTGTTAGGGGCGGTGGTCGGTAGTGTAATGGGCAGGATTCGAATCTGGGATCTTTCGAAAGTAAGGCCGACGCCTTACCCACTGAGCTACCGATAGCTTATATAAAATTTTATATACTATTTGTTACTAAATTTCATATATTGATAGCAACCCGCAGTTAATATATGTTTTTTTTTCAACTTAAGTAACATATTATATAGCCTATGTCCATCTGGGATAATGTGTCTTTTAAATTGTGAAAGATTTTATCTAATAAGTGCAGTTACCAAACTCCTTTCCCATCCCCTTTCCTTTACAGGGTCGGCAGCGCGAGTGTGACGCCACTGGTGTTGCACACGTCCATAGGCCGCGGTAACCTCTTCCCATCAGGTGGGCCGTGTGCTTATCTGCCACCTTAGTGGTATAAAAAAAAGTTATGCCGAAGATTACCCCAAACATATAAACAAACTCATATAATGCGGCCTCTCTCTTTTTTGAGCTGAGAGTGAGACGAAGTCGAGCGAAAAGCTCTCTATACTCCACTCGGTGTATTTCGGTTGTGACCCTACTCCTCCTAAACTAATCGACTAATTTTGACCAAACTTGGCATGTAAATACAACTTGATACCCGGAAGGTTTAGAAAAAATAAAATTGAAAATCGAACATACCATGGAGGAATAATCACCCTTAAAAAATGTCAACATCTGATTTCTCCAAAATCATCAATGTTGAGACCACGATTTTGGCGCCAAAATGTGCAATTTAACTATTAGCTTAAGACAGAAAAAGAAAATTGAAAATCGGTCTGGCAACGCTGGAATAATCACCGAAAAAACAATACAAGGGTAAATTGCGCGTGAATTGTAGTTTATCATGTAGTGCACTCTCAGCTCAACATTGCAACAGCAGAATGCATTGCGTCCCTACTTTTTTGTAGTCACTATCGAGGTTTTATCATCACTGCAGTTATAACATAATATCTTTATATACAATAGCTTTTGTATGCGATTTGGACCGTAATAACAAACCATGATCCCGTAGCTCACACCGCAGTATGTTTCCTACTATGTTTTATATTCGTAATAAAAATACTATAAACATGTGGTACAACATTTTATGTATCGTCAATAGTTTTCGCAGCGCACGCCAGTACAGCGCAGAGTCGGTATGATTTTTTTGCGAATACATTGTCAGGAATAGTACACACCCTGTAGACAGTAAGAGATTTACCCCCTATTATGTGAGATCAAAAATATAATTGGTGAAATGTAGGTGTTACCTAATACACGACCCCTTCTAGGGTAGGACATATTTTAGGATATATTACACAGCGCCACGTAGAGACCCAAACTAAGCAAAGCTTGTATATGACAAGCTCTGCTTAGTTTGGGTACTTTTTTTTTGTTTTATTTTTTACGTGCGGAAATCCCTTCGGATCCGGATCCCGCCGGCCAGCGGGGGTGGTTATGTCGTGTCTCGACTAAAATCGCACGGTGTCCTCCCCAAGTGTCCGTTACCGGGCACCCCGGGTAAGCCCTCGAAAGGATAACCCCAGGATTGCCGGCGGACTTTGGCCGCCACCGCGGCCTCGCCTGGTGGGGTCGGGTTTATCCCGCTTCGGTGAGTTGGCAGGCGTGTGTAGGGCACACACGACACGCCTCCGCCACGGCCTGCTTCTGTAAGGACGGCGAGTCGGCCAACTGCCGTCCTCAGACCCCGATCATGGAGGAGAATGCGGATAAACGTATTTAGATACCTTTTTTTTAAAATAAATAAATATTATACATAGAAACACCCAGACCAATGCAAATATTCATATTAGTGGGTGGGAATCGAACCCGCGACCTATGATTTAGCAGTCGAATGCTCTACCACTACGCCACAAAGGTCGCTTATGTTTCTATAACTTCTCCAATTTACTTCTGATTAATTTCGATGCGGGGTCCAAAACAGTAGAACTTCCCTGGGACTTCCCGAGTGTCATTACTCGGCGTGTTCGTGCGACACTACTCTTGAACCTGGTAGACAGGAGTTACAGTAAAAAGAAACCCCTCGAGGGTTTACAGGCATGACTATATTCATTTATTTTATTTATGCAACTGCCATTGAAATATGTAAGGACCCTTTTGTTTCAGACACGAACCGACTAAAACCGCACGCCGGCTCGGATCTTCAGACCCGGGATGTCAGGTGGCCCGTTAGGCATTACCCTCGCAAACAAGCTGATCCAGAGCCATGTACGGTTTCGAGATTTCTCCTCGGGTTTGGGAACCACGGTGTGCTCGTCTCGCCCTCTTTCCGGAGGCGAGAGGGCGCGCAACGCGCCGCCGGCCCGGCCTGCTTCTGCTAGGGTAACAGGTGGCTCCCCCTGTCATCCCTAGGCCTGCGCTCATGGAGGACGGAAGTCGTTCAGCGACCTCCGACGTCTGAAAGGCCTCCGCGCTTCGCGGGCTCTGCGGATTGGGAGGGACCTGAGTGTCTTCCGGACCCCCTCCACCGCCTTTTTTTCGAGCATTATTTGCTCGTAGAAGGATGAAGTATGTAAGGACCAGGAGGGAATAAGACTTGAGTCTATATATGTATCTATGTATACAACTGCGTGAATGATAAAGGCTTTTATTAAACAAACATTCCTAGTTTTATGTTTTTTGTTTTAATAAATCCTTTTTTAATGCGCAGACTTTCGACCTCTGGTGTTTTATTACATGTGAAGTGAGTATTAAAATATCGGCATTGTTTTATGACAGTGAAATCATATTGTTTCGTGTACATTACTTTGATAAATGTGAATTTCGACAAATTGAAATTGTTCTTTTATGTATAAATAATTTATTTGTTTCTACATATACGTTATTAGCAAAATTGCTCATATAAAAGACAGACAGGCGCAATACGTACAGAAATGAACAATCAATGAAAAAATCGCCTGATCGTAAGCTGAAGGTTAAGTCTCAGGAAAGAGGGTCACCATTATACCATGTTAACAATGGTGGCACTCAGCTTGACGGCCTCATCAGAAGAGGATTGTCGTCGCAGCACCGCGTGACACCCACCGGTCTCACTAGTGCTGCGACCACAACCCCCTACCCGGCTATGCACTTGCTGACCCCTGAACGCAATCAAACCGAAATTTGATTACTATGGAGGGTTTTTCGCAATCGTGCACGGTGGTACCTACCCGGCCGAATTTTGTGACAAATTTGTGTCATCAAATTTCTACCACCAGTATTTCATTTTTGAAGACCTATCCATAGATACCCAACACGTATGGATCTGATGAAAAAAAATATTTTGAGTTTCAGTTCTAAGTATGGGTAACCCCCAAAATTTTTTGTTTTTTTTTCTATTTTTGTGTGAAAATCTTAATGCGGTTCACAAAATACATCTACTTACCAAGTTTCAACCGCATAGTTCTTATAGTTTCGGAAAAAAGTGGCTGTGACATACGGACGGACAGACAGACAGACATGACGAATCTATAAGGGTTCCGTTTTTTGCAATTTGGCTACGGAACCCTAAAAAGTATCGAAAAAGCGAAGAAACTGTAGTTATGTCGAATGTCGAGGCTAAATCTTTATATTTGAGTTCAGTACATTATTGCAGTTAGCCAATGGTCTGTGTCATTTCAATGACAAAAGTGTCATCGTGGAGATCTTGCAAAAGTATTTTTTGTTTTTATTTTCTTAGAATTTCGAGATAGAAGTGTAGTGATTGTATGGTATGAGATAATAAATAAGATTATAAGTGACGAGAGTGATCAAATTTTCGTCGAAAGTAAATTGAAGAATGTAAGAATGTATCTCGATGTAATTTTGTTTTGAAGTTTTTTTTTATTACCTACCAAGAACATAAATAGTATTATCGGCCATTGTTTTTCTCTAGTTATGTTTTACGTGTTATGTTCGAAGTGCAAACCTTTTAGATTTTTTACATTTCTAATCTTTATTCTACATTACATTTCAGAAATGTTTTATTCAAAGGATTTAGATAAATCTTTATATGGTTTCTGATTAGCGGTCGATTCCCTATGCCATTTTTTTGCTCATCATAACTAAAATACTTACTAAGGTAGCAAGTAAGCACACGGCTCACGTTTACAACTACAGAGGGACCACTCGCACGTTGCCACCTTCGGCAATGAAGAGAGAGATGACAGAAGAGAATCCAACAGAAAAGACAAGGGCGCTCTCACACATTTAATGAGATTTGAGTTTATTTATCCGGCCAGGTGGGATGATGATCTGTGGAAGACTGCGCGCAGATGCTGGATGCGGTAAGCTGAAGACAGGGCGCTATGGCTCTCATTAGGGGAGACCTATGTCCAGCAGTGGACTAGCATAGGTTGATGATGAGTTTAATTTATTTATTCATGGAAACAAACAGTTACAATATATATGTAGTACAAAACTTTTAAAGTAGACTGGTTATTCATGATATTGTCGGAAGTTTACACGAATGTCACACATTGAAATAAAACTATTTTTAACGGATTCTATCGCGATTTATTTGATGTGACCATGGCTGCTGAAAAACAACCGAAACGTCGGGATCAATGTAAAATATAAAATAACACCAAATAAATCGCGATAGAATGCGTTAAAAATAGTTTTATTTCAATAAATTGGTTATTCTATAGATGTAATACAGATAATACATTTAAATTCAGAAAGTTGAAATGTTGTGTAGCTTATCTTGAAACTACTCTCCCCACAAGTTTCGGAAAGATTCAATAATAAAATCTGACACAGTTACACCTTTACTATATCTAAAATTGTACAAGAAACTAAATATGTTTGAGTCGCTACATTTTGAATCAAAGGCATTACCAATAAATGTACTAGTAACGCCCTTTTTTTTACGTGTGGATACCCCCCTAGGGCTTCACCCCATCGGTGCCGACGATGGGGTGGGAAGATAAGATAACGTCCTAATAAATCTGTTGTTTCGTCAAGTGAAATCCAAAGCTTGTTATCTTCGATAGCACCATGAATAGTGTTCATTTTAAATTTGAAAAAGGAATCTAAATACTTTTTTTTGTAGTAATGGTTCCGAGGGAATACATTTTTGTGAGCATAAAACATAACTAAACATAACTTCACGCCTGTATCCTAGAAGGGGTAGGCAGAGGTGTATTACACATTTATAAAACTAAAATAGTTATCAAAGAATTTTATGAATGCTGTGTTACTAATTTGAGACCTTGGTGGTCCAGTATTAAAACTTGCTACTAGAACCTGCAAAAGTCCTTTTTCTAGAAGAAATCGCCAACTGATTGGCAAGCTAAACCTAATACATACCTGTACTTCTCTACTAATAATATTATAAAGACAAAAGATTTGTTTGTTTGTATTCGATAAACTCTGAAACTACTGAACCGATTTCAAAAATTCTTTCATGCTTAGAATGCGACCTTTTCCCTCAGTAGCATAGGCTACATCGTATCCCGTCAAAACTCACAACACGACATACATGACCTTACGTGGTGACCTGCCGTGGCTTGATAGAATGAGCATGTCCTAAGTGATTGACTTCTTAAATATACGAGTATAAGGCAAACACAAGTGGTGAAGTACGTCGGGATCGACCATGGAAAATTTGCTGGCTATATTGATGATTTCTGAAAAATTTAATCAGGCGAGGTGAAGTCAAATTGACGTGTAGGTCGGTCGTTAGTTAGCACGTGTCCTAAATATTTAAAAAAATGTACAGGTCAGAAACTCTTGAATCAGTGAAAGAAGAAAGAAAGTAAGAAAGAAAGAAACAAAGGAAGAAAGAAACATTTACTAGTACAAAGAGGCCACCAATATAAGTACATAACATTACATGACATCTCAAAATACTGATTTTAAAATAACTGGAGCACAATAGTAATGTGGCACACAAATGCACCAAATGGGTGCCCAGTTCAGCATGTGCCAGATAGTAACCTGGCGCTGGTTTTCTACTGGAGCCCAACTGGTTAGTGACACATGGACGCCCCACCGTCGAAGCCGTGGGTGTGTATGTGAAATAAATAGTGTGATAAAGTATGTTAATATTATAAATACCTAAATATGATGATGCGGTTAATACACAACATAATATATAGGTATAATGAAAAAAGTGTGTCATCAATCAAATTAAATTAATGTTAGGCAGTTTAGAACCTCTCAACCTCAGGAGAGATTTTGCATCCTTGTGCGTTTTCTACCGTCTTTATAATGGGGTGTGTTCAGAAGAATTGTGTGACATGAAGCCCACGGCTAAATTCTACCATCGCAGCGCTCGCCATAGACAGGGAATTCATCCTCACACGTTGCGACCATAAACGGTGCGTACAGTTAGGTATGAAAGGCACTGGGCAACCTTACACCCCGGCGTCTGTAGACCCGAGACGGCGTGCGGTTTTAGTCGGTTCAAGCCCGACATAACCGCCCCCGCTGGCACGCAGGGGGGTATCCGAAGGGATTTCCGCACGAAAAAAAAAAAAAAAAAAGGTATGAAAGGCACTTACACAATGAATGAATTCTTGGACAGTAAATGTAATTTTATTAAATGGAAATAGTATAGTTTTTGACATTTTTATTATATTTTATTAATGATTGTCGATGTTTAAAATCGTATTTCTAATCAATAAAAACTATGTAATTGTTATTTAATCTAATTCATACCTATTCTTATAAATTTTCATTTTATTAATTATTGAAGTTGACCATTATGTATGACATTTTATGATTACTTTGAAGTCTGTGTAAATTGTATTAATTTTAGAAAAAATTTGCATGCCGATTGATCGGCGAAGCACACGCCCCTGTCAGGAATAAACAATGTAACATCTTTCACGCTATGTTTCTTGCGAATAAAGATTTCTATTTCTATTTCTATATTTATTCCGCGCACCCTCAGGCTGTGGAATGATCTCCCTGCTGTGGTTTTCCCAAGCGACTACAATATGGGGTTCTTCAAGAAGGGCATTAGAAGGTTTTTACAGAGTCGGCACCGCGTGTGTGATGCCCCTGGTGTTGCACGTCCATAGGCCACGGTAACCGCTTCCCATCAGGTGGGCCGTGAGCATGTCTGCCACCTGAGTGGTATAAAAAAATGATATATTTGCGTTTAAGTTATCCAGTTTTCTTTGGGCTTCCAAGAGAAACAGCCGTAAACGTTTCCTTAACATGGTTCTCGGTGAGGGCACTCAAAAGGATTACACCCTCTTACTTAATAGTTTATTCATAGAGTTGGTAAGACTGCACAAGTTCCTTTATCCCTTCCCTTCCCTTCCTTCCACTTCCTAATTATCTTACACTATTTTCCTTCGTCTTCGCTCTATGTCCTCTTTAGGATCTTCTATACATATAATAAAAACGTAACGAGGTGAAAACTGTACGTTGAATATATTTAAAAAAAAAAATTGAATTTGTTCTTGGAGTGCTTACGATGCCGAAAATGTTTTAAGAAATAAATTTTTAGAATTTTAGTCTGTTTGTCTGCTTATTACCTACTATCGATGTCCGAGCATCACTTGAAAACCGCTGAACTGATTTGGCTGAAATTTTGCATGAACATTCTTCTAGGGCATGGTCATTAACTGCGCTATATTTCATCACGCTATGATAGGTATGATAGGAGCAGTAGAGCAAAAGCGGTCTTAACTATTATTGATGACAACTTTATGATAACACGACAGATCTTTACGAAATTTTGTAGTCCAGCAGAACTCAGACATGGTCAAAATCCGAACTATAGCTCATCAGGCCAAACTTTAAAGGCATTGCCTTTAAAGTATGGCCGTTAGTTAAGTAAGGAAGTTAGTAAGCAAGCAGTAAAATGTAAAATCTCGAAACTCTACAGGGTTCCACACGTATAAAAGATAGCTGATTAGAGACGCATCAATATTTTATAATGAGTATTATCACGTATTATATTAAAGAATCGGGCAGAATTACAAATGTTATATATTTCTCTATCTATTTCGAACGAATTGTCAATGTAATACGAGTGTACTACATCACCGCATCCGGCCCGTTAAAATAACTTAACACTTACGTGTTAGTATCGAGACTGCAGAAATAAACATTGTACGACATAGTACACAGTGTTACCTAGACCCAAAGTATGCATAGCTTAACTAACTTGTAATATGCGTACTAGAATGTGGATAAACAACACATGTAAATAAAACTATTTTTTTAAAGGATACAATTATACATTCAATGTAAATTATAAAATAACATCAAATAAATCGCGATAGAATGCCTTAAAAAATAGTTTTATTTGCATGTGGATAAACATGCTTAGATATTTTACACAAAGAACCACATAGGTATTCATGTATAAAAATATTTGTATTGGGTGGTAATCGAACTCATGACCTCCGACGGTTAATCTGGATGCTCCAGCGCCTTGCCAATGTAACCGTTTTTCGTAGTATGTTTGCTATTAGAACAGAAACTTCTAAACACAGGTTTTAACCCCTTAATACTTTTGTTGAATGCTTGTACTTTGTCCCCCTAACCCCTTGAAAGGTTCCTTTAAGAAAATATGATAGATAGAAGCTTCGACCCTCCCCTATTTCCCCGATCACCTGTGTGAATAGTAAATTTATTCCACATTATAGTTTGTTGACTTTGAAAAAAACTTTATATCGAGTTACTAAGTTCGACCAACTTCGGAGCAATTGGATTGAGTCAACGCTATCGAAGTTTTAAACTCGAGAATTGCATATTTTATACATTTATATTTGTAAATGGACTTTCTTTTGCTCGTCTTATAATAACTTTCTATACAATTAAGGTGTTTAATTTATTGAGCGGCGATAGCCCAGCAGTGTACGTAACGGACTGACACACCCCTGACTTTTCGTAGTTGTGTGTATTAAAAAATGTTAATTATCGCTCGCTTAATAATGTGCCTGGTAGATTTTATTTTATCACTAAGGTGGCAGACAAGCACACGGCCCACCTGATGGGAAGCGGTTACCGCGGCCTATGGACGTGTGCAACACCAGTGGCGTCACACTCGCGCTGCCGACCCTGTAAGGGAAAGGGGATGGGAAAGGAGTTTGGGAGGGGATGGGAAAGGAGTTTGGGAGGGGATGGGAAAGGAGTTTGGGCTCCGGCACTCTCACTCACCAAACGGAACGCAACAGTTCAAATAATGTTACTTTGCGTCGATAGGGTGGTGCTTCCCCGGTCGAGTCGGCCCATTCATGCAACGGCCAAAATGATGGTTGCTTGACTCTACCACTCATAAAATATGGCAATAGACTCGCCCCCTATTACCTAAACATAACTGGCAAATCGTGGGTGTGTTATACATCTCTGCCTACCCCTTCGGGGATACAGGCGTGAAGATATGTATATGTATATGTGAGTGTTTAGTTCTGAAGTCAATTAGGGTGGTTTTGGGGTCCCACAAAGAACTTTAGATGCCAAGCCAACCTCACCTGGAAACCGGTACACCTGCAGCTTGACGGACGAGGCTCTGGTGCAGACTTTCTTCTCGGGGTTCACACAGATGGCAGTCGCTCCCATAAAACCCTCATCAGCCAAACCAAATGGAGGACAAGGAGTAACCGGGTACTGTTCTTCGAGCTGAACCCTCGGATGCTACCGGGGATAGCCCTAAGAAAATGGTGATGATGATGATATTCGCATGTGGTGAAAAATTAAGACAAACTTGGATGTTTAATACGCTCTTTGGATAAAGAATCATTGACCGGTCTCAGAACAATTTTTTTTTTAAAGAATATTAGCAACCGAAATTACTAATATTCCCCCTGACCCCTCCAGCTCAGCTTAATTGCTTGTGTTAGGAGTGGATTCACGTCGGCTTGTGTTAGTCTAATGGCCAGGATTCGAACCCGGGACCTCTCGATCGTAGGGTCGACTCCTTAACCACTAAGCTACCGACGCTTACATTTTAAAAGTTACACAAGTGAAAGGATACTCCTTTCACTTACCAAGATCGTGGTAAGTGGATAAATGTGGTCTCTGCCTACCTTGGCAAAAGTTAGGACTGTATATATATTCCGTACACATCATATACATAGAAGTAATTGAGGAGAACCCTCTAAAAATAATAATTTACCTTACCTGGGCATCAAAATCATAAAAAGCTCCTGGAGCTCAAGAATGAGTCCATATTTTAAAATGCTAGTCTTCTCTACAAATCTAAAGTTAAGATGTGAAAATTAATCAGAAGTCACTTAGTCACCTTTTAGCTTGAGAACGGCAGTACGCCATCAAGGCATTGGGCCAGTATTGTATATTTTTATTGTTGATGAACTCGTTTGGAACCTTAACGAAATTAGTTTGTTCTGACCGTGATGAAATTTCGAAATGATTCATAATGAACAACATAGATGGGCCTGTAATGATTTCCTGAGGATTCAAAAAAGACACACGTAATTGTTCATGTTTTCACTTCTGTCGGCATTCCCGGAGTGCCACTTTTTTTTAATGACAGGTCACAAATGCCTTACGATTGCGGGGCCGGAGTCCAGTCCATGTCGCATTTGCTCTCTTGTCCGTTGTGTCCCTCCACCAGGGCCTGTGTAGCCATTGAATCAAAGAAGAAGTAGTATTCCGCCCAACCCATCCAACTAAGTTTCTTCAAATTTGAAGCCTTTTGCTTGTGTTAGGAGTTGGTCCACTTTTGAAGTTCGAGGTAGATTGACCCCTGAACGCAATCAAACTGAAATTGGATTACTATGGAGGGTTTTTCGCAATCGTGCACGGTGGTACCTACCCGGCCGAATTTTGTGACAAATTTGTGTCATAAAATTTCTACCACCAGTATTCACCATTACACACCACTATACACCATTTTTCTTTTTACGGGTCAGCACATGAGTAGAATTATCACGGTTATGCAACTAAAAGAAAATCCGTTCTTGAAACGCAAGGTATCATATGCTATTGATTTCGCATTCTCAGGCATCTAAATTTCCAGTGAGTAGGAAGCCTTCTTAATCTAGCCTCAATCATTGATCCAGAAATTATGGGACTAGACGAAATAATCAGGTCACGCCAGCTTATATCGGCGTCTAGAACATAGTACTTGGAGCAAGTCGCTTCAGAGCTTACTTTATTATTTTTGTTGCGTGTTATAAAAATCAATCATGAAATAAACCGAGAAATGGGTAATAAGGCTGGATATTTTGTCTAGATGTTATTTATTTAGCTGTTGTTGATAAAAAAAGGGGCAATATATAAAAAAACAGTGTCACTTCGGGAGTGCCGACAGAAGTGAAAACTTGAACAATTACGTGTGTCTTTTTTGAATCCTCAAGAAATAATTACAGAGCCATCTATGTTGTTCATTATGAATCAGTTCGAAATTTCATTAAGGTCAGAATAAAATAATTTCGATAATGTTCCAAACGAGTTCATCAGCAACAACAAATATGGAGTTGTTATAAATAAAAAAAACCATGATGACCATGACGCGCGTTGCATGATTTTTGTTCACCCAACAAGTACTCAACGCGCCTAAAGAAGTTTTCACTTCAAAAAAATGTATTCCCGTACTGACCGTGATGTAAGACATACATAACCTAACTTCACGCCTGTATCCCCGAAGGGGTAGGCAGAGGTACACCTCTGCCTACCCCTTCGGTGGGTGTGTAATACATTACACACCCACGATTCGCCAGTTATGTTAAGGTCCCAATGTAATAGGGGGCGAGCCTATTGCCATCTACCGGGCACACTTTAAGCGAGCGATAATAACCATTTATTAATGCACACATAACTACGAAAAGTCAGAGGTGTGTGCCCGGGGCGACTGGGGATCGAACTCGAGATCTCGTCTCAGCAGTCCGTTACGTAGGCCACTGGGCTTGTGATGATAAAGAAGAAGAACGACAGAAGAAGACTTCTAATGATATCCCATATCTACATTCAAATCTGTTCAGAGATTTAAAATTATGATGGGATAAAGTATCAGGCAGATTGTAGATCTTTAGTTACGTGGTAGGATGGACGAAAGAAGGTTTTTACATCTATACAGGTAAACCTAAAAGCAATCTCTTATCAAAATACAAAATCTTATCCAAATCGTTAAAGTAGTTTCCGAGAACTAACTCGGAAACTTGTGTTGTGTTGTTGTTACTTGTTTATTGCTCGTTTATTAGTATGAGATATACGTACTGTTTCATCGAACATTGGTCTTTTTACCTAGAGCCTTAATGGAACATTGTCTTATTATTAATTTAGCGCAGGACTTTTGATACTAAATTTAATAAAAGATGGTGACTTTAATCTACTCTTTAAAAGCAGTCATAAAATTTTATTGCGTGGCAAAAACGGTAACATTCGCCCCGAGGTGATCCCGATGAGAAACTTAATTTGTTTACTTTATGATAATCATTTTAATATGATGAAATGAAAAGACAGAAAAAGCCATAAATGTCCACCAATAATTTTTTGACCACCTACGTGACGTAGCGTTAGAGAGGACGTAGATTCGATTTTCACTCAGTGCAAATATTTGTACGCATGAATAGAATATAATCTATTTGCCTGAGTGTTTCTATGTAGAATAATTATATTTACATTGTGTAATACACCTCTGCCTACCCCTTCGGGGATACAGGCGTGAAGTTATGTTTAGTACAAAAAACATATCTACGTCAAACCTTTTGCCCGCTGCTTCGCCCGTGTGGTATTCTGATCACGTTTCCGCTTCCCATGGGATAAAGAGTGGAAGTATGGGTTCCAGAATACGGAAATTTGGTACAGGGATAGATAATAGTCTGGAATAACACATAGGCTTCTTATCCCTGGGATAGTCTCCCATGGGAAGCGGGAATGGGAGCCGCGGCCAACAGCTAGTAAGTGCTTAAATTGAGCTTACTAAGACCTTATATTGTACACTTTTCGGGAATGATTCGAGGTGATTGACATGTTGCGCCGACCTCAAATAATTGGGATAAGGGCAGGTACATAGATTTTTTTCACGTCACATAGTGCCTTATTTTTAGGGTTCCGTAGCCAAATGGCAAAAACGGAACTCTTATAGATTCGTCATGTCTGCCTGTCTGTCCATCCGTATGTCACAGCCACTTTTTCCGAAACTATAGGAACTATGCTGTTGAAACTTGGTAAGTAGATGTATTAAGTGAACCCCATTAAGATTTTCACACAAAAATAGAGAAAAGACCAGAAATTTAGGGGGTTCCCCATACTTAGAACTGAAACTGAATTTTTTTTTGTCATCAAACCCATACGTAACGAGATCTAGTAAGTAGTTGTTTTTTTAATACGTCATAAATCGTAAACCGCAATTTACCTTTCATTCGATCAACTCAAGAGCGAGTCCGACTCGCACTTGGCAGGTTTTTTAATAATAGCACTTAGCACTCATAAGGTTCAGTAATTATTAGTCTCGTTTATAGGTCCATTATATCAAGGAGAGAGATAGTCGAAACGTTCCTATGTTTAAGTAATAATAAATAAATATCTTTATTGGATCCAATATCTTGTGGAAAAAGTTAATCGTGCGTAAATTACGACTTTATCTGCTGACGACTCGTGTTGTGTTGTCGTTATAATATATAATGTTAACGTTTTATCTGGCGAGTTTAATATCTCTGAGATATGATGCGTGCAGTTTTCTTCATCAAAATATAAATATTCTTCTAAAAACAGAAGATAAATTCACTTCTTTTTGAAAATTGTACGGTCCACTGGAGAGATTTATTGTTTGTGATCGATAACACCTTAAACTACTGAACCGATTTCAAAAATTCTTTCACCATTTCATTTTTTAACTTATCATAATGTGATTAACTTATTATATTTTCGACAACCTCTGTTGTAAGGCGACAGGATGTTTGGTTGCTACGTCGAAGATCGGAATGAGTTCTACACAGTTCAAATATTCATATGCCTAAATAAGGGGTTGGAAGCCGCGTCAAGAATTAGCTGCAACACGTCTCTCAATATTAAGGCGCAGGTTTCTGAGAAATAGTGTTTTTAGATGTGTTATTCTACGCTATTTGAAATAGTTCTTTCGGTTATTCGATACATGGTGACTTTTACTTTCCTCGATTGAATTTGCTCGCAAAGATTGATCTAACCCAAAATGGTTTACATTTTTATTTAAGTTGTGTTGGAGTTAGGAAAATAAAAATTATACCAAAATAACGGTCGTAGAAAGGAGAGTGAAATATGATTATCAAAATTTACATACATTCTGAAGTATGCCATGAAAATTTAAAATACCTATCTTTTCTACCTATATGAAGCGTTCAGAGAGTCAATCAGTCCCAAGTGGAACGTGGTAGAGGCAGGACGGGTGTCAGTTTGCGGCAGATGCACAGAGGAGTCGTATGATTTTTAAATGTACTTAGCATGAATACCGTATTGTAGAGAATTTGTCAGATATACAATTCCAGTGATAAAAATTTGAGACTCAAACTTTTGCGAATACAATGCTAGTATAAGTACAATGTTTTCTGTAATGTATAAGTTGTGTAAATAAGTAATTACTCATTGCACAAATATCAGAACTACGTGTTGTGTCGCCATTATAATAGCTTTCTTCAATTCAATTCTTCTTCAATTCTTTTATTGCACTGACATTAGTCAATGCAATAAAAGAATTGAATAAAGGAATGCAATAAAAGAATTTGTACCTGTTCAATATCGGACAGTTCATATCGATTATTGAACGCATCGTCAATAATGAATCAATAAATGGGCAATGGCGAATTTGTCTTTGGTATGTCATGCCGGGAAAAAGTTTGCGGGTTTTGTCTTGTGCAATTTTGTTATCGAAATAGTGGAAACGTGGTGTATTACGGCAATATCCTATCCTCCTTATCCTTAATCATTCCTCCCCTATCCTCTCCTGTAACCTTGCCAAGAACTGGAGAAGGGGCGTCGCCACATGAACAGGTTAGTTGCAACCAGATATTATATTTGGTCAGGGGGTGAATCGCCCTAGGTTCCGGTCAGCTCGCGTGTCTGATTGGCGACTGGTTCTGGTCATATCTGATGGGCCCATATTACCAGAATACCAGGTTGGACATCGCACCCGCTAGCTGGCTAGAACAGTACCCAAAGATTGACGTTGGTACTAATAGACGTATATCAAATGATAGTATTAAATATTGGGAACAGTAGGTATCTACCACCGGCATTGATCGTCGGCCAATACCCAACGTGGCGGGAACACATCGCTCTCCGTACTCCTCTGCTTTCAGAGGAGACAGGATGAGCGATGCTGTTAGTGGTGAGATGGCCCAGGGTCAGCCGGGGTGCGAGGGATGTGCTCTATGGGTAACCATACACCCCGGCGTCTGAAGACCCGAGACGGCGTGCGGTTTTAGTCGGTGCAAGCCCGACATAACCGCCCCCGCTGGCAGGCGGGGGGGTATCCGAAGGGATTTCCGCACGATAAAAAAAAAAAAAAAAAAAAATCTACAACTAAATATCTACCACCGACATAATTTGAACTGACATGAACAAATACCACATACTACGACTACCTGCCTCTAAATTTGTAGGTTATATTTAAGTATATTGTGTCTGTTTTAGTTTGGAAAAGCAAAATATTTTTAAAAATCATCCTTAAATTGACCCTTTCCTAGGATTTCGAATCAGGTTATATATTAGGAATAACCCTATATTATACTAGCAACCCACCCTTACTTCGCTTCGGGATATATGAGTTTTTTTTTTTAACTCATACCATCGTAATTTTACACATAATATATAGCCTATGTCTATCGGGGGTACTTACTTTTCAAATGGTGTTTTTTCTAATAAGTGCAGTGGTTCCGAAGATTACCCCATACAAATTCGGCCTTTCTCTGTATAATATTAGTATAGATATTTCTACGGATTTTTTTACACATTGCTTCTGATGTCTGTACGGAATATTCCGGATTATATATTCCGGAAAATATTATCAGAGATGTATTACAGTATTTCATTGAAATTTTCTAATAGAAAAATCCAATGATCATCAAACCGAGAACCGATCCCAACCTCACGATTGCAGGCGAACGTAAATTTTCGTATAGTTTATTCCATATCCTGGTTAAGTTATTGCTATGCACTTCCAATTTATCTATACTATTATAAAAGTAAAACTTTCCAAATAAACATTCAAACAACATTTCACCCTCTTAGGGGTTAAAATTTTAAAAACGCTTATACACATGTATACATTTATTAGTAAACAGAAGTAGATGTATAAAAATTCGTGCTTCTAACTTTGAAAATGACGGACTTCCATACAAACTTTCATAGCTTATTTTGCCACCTTAGAAGTGAAATTACCTTACAAAAACAGCAATAAAATTTAGATCGATGCGAAACTAACCTGGCAATACAGGAAGGCCAAAACAAAAAAAAGCGGCCAAGTGCGAGTCGGACTCGCCCATGAAGGGTTCCGTAGCAGCAAGTAACTTAATCATGTTCTTTTTTTAATTTTTATATTTGAGTTGATTGAATGAAAGGTAAATTGCGGTTTACGGTTTATGACGTATTAAAAAAACTACTTACTAGATCTCGTTCAAACCAAATTTCGGTGGAAGTTTACATGGTAATGTACATCATATATTTTATTTAGTTTTATCATTCTCTTATTTTAGAAGTTACAGGAGGGGGGGGGATACATATTTTACCACTTTGGAAGTGTCTCTCGCGCAAACTATTCAGTTTAGAAAAAAATGATATTAGAAACCTCAATATCATTTTTGAAGACCTATCCATAGATACCACACACGTATGGATTTGATGGCAAAAAGAAATTTGAGTTTCAGTTCTAAGTATGGGGAACCCCCAAAATTTATTGTTTTTTTCTATTTTTGTGTGAAAATCTTAATGTGGTTCACAAAATATATCTACTTACCAAGTTTCAACAGCATAGTTCTTATAGTTTCGGAAAAAAGTGGCTGTGACATACGGACGGACAGACAGACAGACATGACGAATCTATAAGGCTTCCGTTTTTTGCCATTTGGCAACGGAACCCTAAAAACATCTGCGGGCAAAATTTCAAGTTTGTAGCTAAAGTTGTTTAGGCTCTACGTTTATGAATCAGGCAGTCGGGACATGCAATTATTTCGTGCCTATTTTTCGTGCGGAAAATACCCTCGAATACTGTCAGCGGGGGAGGTTATGTCGGGCTTGAAAAAACTCAAACCGCACGCCGTCTCAGGTCTTTAGACGCCGGTGTGTAAGGTTGCCCATGGGGCATTTCCCTCGCACACTGACTGACCCTGGGCCATCTCCGGTTTCGAGATGGGTCCGTCGGGTTACATAAACATACCTAATTGATACACTTAGATTTTCCTTACCTACAGAATTCTATTTGCCCTATATTAAAGTTAGGAAATAGCAGAAGTAATATTCTTACTGAAGGAAAGCCTTTGATGTTGAAGGAAATGAAAACAGGTAAATTATTGACTTGTATACAACGTTTGAAGTACAATTTTCCATGAAAAGTATCAAAAGGTAGTCTTTGTGAGAAATTAAGTACTTCTGAGGAAATGGCTCGTCAAAAACCTAATTACATACAGTAATGGCGAATGTACAAAAGTCTTCCAACGTGAGCTTATTAGCTGCAGTGAATAAAATAAATGGTTAAGAATCATATTAGCTACTCCTTTTTAGGATTCCGTTGCCAAATGGCAAAAAACAGAACCCTTATAGATTCGTCATGTCTGTCTGTCTGTCCGTCCGTATGTCACAATCACTTTCCGAAACTATAAGAACTATGCGGTTGAAATGTAAAAAAAAAAAAAAATTTGGGCTCTCCCCATACTTAGAACTGAAAGTCAAAATTTTTTTTTTCATCGTACTCATACGTTTAGAGTATCTATGGATAGGTCTTCAAAAATGATATTGAGGTTTCTAATATCATTTTTCTCTAAACTGAATAGTTTACGCGAGAGACACTTTCAAAGTGGTAAAATGTGTGTCCCCCCCCCCCCTGTAACTTTTAAAATAAGAGAATGATAAATCTAAAAAAAATATATGATGTACATTACCATGTAAACTTCCACCGATAATTGGTTTGAACGAGATAAAGTAAGTAGTTTTTTTTTAATACGTCATAAACCGTAAACCGCAATTTACCTTTCATTCAATCAACTCAAATATAAATATTTAAAAAAACATTATTTTGTTACTTGCTGCTTCGGAACCCATCATGGGCGAGTCCGACTCGCACTTGCCGCTTTTTGTAATTGTTTATTTCTTATACGCAGCATAGCCGTTTGTTGGTGGGTTTGCCCGTAACCACTCGCGCGATCTTGACCAAATTTATCACGGTGATAGTGTTTTAAAGCGAGATGGTTCATGTCCGATGTACCATTGAGGAATAATCATCGAAAAACAGTTTCACGAGCGCGCGGCCTTAGCTAAGCGCGCGACCGTAGTAAGATGTCTTATTTTGAAGTAAGAGTCCTGCTCGCGCTCAATTTATTTCAATCGCACCCTGCACTTAATTCCTAGTATTATATGTACGTAGTTCTTGTATACCATAAATCCGAAAAACACACAAGATTTAAACATAACCTAACATAACATAAACTCACGCCTATATCCCCGAAGGGGTAGGCAGAGGTGCTAGCACCCACATTTCGCCAGTTTATGTTTAGGTCCCAATGTAATAGGTGGCGAGCTTATTGCCATTAACCGGGTACTTATAAACCTGCGATAAATACACACATAACTTTGAAAAGCATCGAAATGTCATTGGTGTGTGCCATGGTAAAACCTGGGATCGAACCTGAGACATCGTCTCAGCAGTCCATTACCCATACCACTAGGCTACCGCGGTACAAGATTTAAAATGTTGTATTAATATGTTATTTTTTACTATAATAACATTTATAGTTAACTTCAGTTCACCTAATATCTATTTTGCTTCATTCCTGCTAATATTCTTTAAAAACGAGAGACAGGCTAAACATATCTCTTTATTTTTTTTGTTATAACTTCACGCCTGTATCCCCCAAGGGATAGTCAGAGGTGTATTATATACCCACAATTCGCCAGTTATGTTTAGGTCCCAATGTTGCTATTGCCATCTACCGGGCACATCACTAAGCGAGCGATAATCAATATTTTTAATATACAAAAACTACGAAAAGTCAGAGGTGTGTACTCTCGAGTTCGATTCCCTGTCGCCCCGGGCACACACCTCTGACTTTTCGTAGTTATGTGTGTATTAAAAAAAGTTGATTATCGCTCGCTTAGTAATGTGCCCGGTAGATGGCAATAGGCTCGCCCCCTATTACATTGGGAACCTAAACATAACTGGCGAATCGTGGGTGTGTGACATCTCTACCTACCTCTTGAGTGGTACAGGCGTGAAGTTATGTTATGTTAAGTAGCAGCAACACAAATTTTATTGGAAAATTGCACACCACGTCTGGGAATGCGTTGAGTACCAGCGTGTTAATAGTGTGTCGTGCTTCATTCTAGTGTTTAAAGTGTGACTCACTATATTATACGACGACTTTAAAATGGCTATGTAATAATTCGATATGCACTTTAGTACACTTACACATCTATATTGAAACATGATGATTAGAATATCTTTATTTTTAACCCCCGACGCAAAAAGACGGGTTCTTTTTTTTTACCTTCGGATACCCCCCCGCCGGCCAGCGGGGATGGTTATGTCGTGTCTCGACTAAAACCTCACGGTATCCTCCCCAAGTGTCCGTTGCCGGGCACCCCGGGTAAGCCCTCGAAAGGATATCCCCAGGGTTGCCGGCGGACTTTGGCCGCCACCGCGGCCTCGCCTCCGACTTCGACCCCACCGGTCGGGTTTTATCCCGCTTCGGTGAGTTGGCAGGCGTGTGTAGGGCACACACCACACTCCTCAGGTGCCACGGGGTGCCACGAAAAGACGGGTGTTATAAGTTTGACGTGTCTGTCTGTCTGTTTGTCTGTCTGTCTGTATGTGGCTCCGTAGCTCGCGAGCGGATGAAGCGATTTCAATTCAGTTTTTTTTGTATGAAAGGTGAGTTACGCGCGAGTGTTTTTAGACATGTCTGATGAAAATCGGTTGAGTCGTTTAAAAGTTGTGGGGGGTGAAAGTCGGGAAGAAAAACCGAATGTCTGCAAATATAATCGAGTGGGGTCTCAATTTTTCAATTGACATCGCGCATCACGTGCAATTTACAAAATAATATGTTCAATGAAAATCGGTTGAGCTCTGAAGAAACTCTGGGGGTAACAGTGGGAAAAATATCCAATATCTGCAAATTTCATGTTTTTTTCTTGAATTTTACAACGAGATTAAATACATTTTTTGTTCTAAAACAAAATGATAAATATCGAGTGCACGCGATGAATTGGGAAATCCAAAATGAATGGTTGACAATGGGAGAGTTCTACATACCGATGGCCTTAAAGAGGCGCACCTGGATCTATGACTGGTCGCCGGCCCTGTTAAAATTCTATCTTAACGCCTTTCAGATGACCCTCCCAGACCAGAGTAATCTGGTAAGGTGGGGGAAGGCCACAGAAAAACAATGTTATACTTGTGGTGAGGCAATAGGGACGGCTAGACACATATTAGTAGGATGTAGGGTGCTTCTCGATAGAGGCCATTACTCACGCCGCCACGATAAGGTGCTTTTCATCATACGTGAAGCAATGAGTCTGGCAGTAGCTAGAGCCCAAAAAGGATTGACTACTAATAGACGTCATATCAACTTTGTGTCTGAAGGTTCATCCATAACATCCAGGAACAAACCTTATTCAATCTTAGATACTGCCCCAGATTGGACTCTCCTTATCGATACGTATGAAGAGCACTATAAAATTCCGGAGGATGTTGGGGTTTCGTCATCTAGACCTGACATATTCCTTTATTCTAAGAGGTTAAAACATGTGGTTCTTGTGGAACTACCTGTACCGTGGGAAACAAATATACCGAAGGACCACACAATAAAGAAAAATAAATACTATGATCTCACAAATGAATTAATCAAAAACGGTTACGTGGTTAATTTGTATGCAGTGGAAGTGGGAGCGAGAGGTATACCAGCAAAATCTCTCTATAACCTACTTAAAGATCTAGGCCTATCGAGAGCTACAATAAGCTCATTACTAGGACGAATGTCTAAAGCGGCACTAGTAGTTTCGTATCAAATTTGGTTAGGCAGGGAGGGGAACTTGGGTAGTGAAGGTGAGTGTTGATGTACATCAACAAAAGGGGCCCCTTCTAAACCTACACTTGGGTCGCAAGTCCCAGGCACTGTCCCGAGTTCCCAATTCAGCAACGCAATGGACCCGGCACCCGCACGAAGAATCCATGGATTGCTAAGAATATCGGTCTCTATAGATTATAATAAGCACTGTGTATGATATTGTCGGAAGTTCACGCGAGTTGCACACATTAATGATGTTATCAGTAGTTCATATCTATGTGATTCAGAGACTGAGAACTGTCGTAAGACAGCCTTGCCATCAAGAATACACGTAGACGGCGGTTGTGGGTTATATAATCCAATACTAGGGGGATTTGAAGATGTTGTCGATAGATGTTTTGTTTAGTTTCAGACTAAGGCGAGCCAAAACAAATTATACTTTGCACCTAATAATGTTTCATGTTCATCTAAAAGGTAGTCCAAAACATCACTTCGTAGTTACTTACGTCTATGCTATTATAAAATTGTAATAAAAAACGTCGGTAGCTTAGTGGTTAAGGAGTCGACCCTACGATCGAGAGGTCCCGGGTTCGAATCCTGGCCATTACACTACCGACATGAACCCACTCCTATTTAGCTTAGCTGGCTAGGGGGAATATTAGTAATTTCGGTTACTAATATTCTTTTTAAGAAAAAAAAAAACAGTTGTGTCTGCACATTGGAGATATTAGAAAAATATACTTGGTTATTTCAATGAAATTTCTAAGCAATCAGTATGCTAACTTTTCCTATAGATTTTGATCAGAAAAAGAGAACATCTAGGACATCTTGAGTTATATTATATGAAAGATATGGTTTTTTAGAATTCTTGTTCGTTTGTCTTTTTATCTGTATGTTTGCGACGGACACAAAAACTACTGAACGGATTTTGATGCGTTTTTTATATAAGAAAGATCTTGTTAAGATCTAAAATCTGCCATATGTTTGAATGCAATTGGTTTAGTAGAACCGGAGATATGACCAAAACCGATAACCGATAGCTAGTTTAAAATAATTTGAAATGAATATAAAAAAAAAATTGTTTTCTTGACATGTCAAAAGCGTATACGAACTATCCAAATACATTTATGGCTACTCATTTGGCTAGTATTTCTCATGGTTTACCTATATTATTATCTAATATGTCCCTAACAAATAGTAGTAGTACACCGCCTTTTTGCTCGGCCTCCCTGCCCAACAGTCGCCGGAGCTGAGTCCCCAGTGTGCCGAACACTGGATGTGCTTAACGATCTCCTGTCAGCTTACCCTGATTGCGATCTGTTTGCGGATGAATGAGAGGATGTAATGCGTGTATGTCTTATATTTTCCGAGAGTAAGTATGCAAGGAAATCTTCCACACAAATATGTGATAATATATTGCCTTGTATTATGTTATGTTGTGTTATGTTATGTATTTTTGGCCGACTCGCCGTCCTTGCAGAAGCAGGCCGTGTCGTGACGCGGGATAAAACCCGACTGCACCAGGCGAGGCCGCGCTGGCGGCCAAGTACCGCCGATAACTCTGGGTTATCCTTTCGAGGGCTTACCCGGGGTGCCCGGCAATGGACAGTTGGGCACCCCGCTAGCCGGTGGGGGTGTATCCGAAGGGATTTCCGCACGTAAAAAAACCTAAGTTATTTAATGTAATTGGTCATGTACCGGTTTATTTAACTATAAAATAAATAATCAATTAAAATGGATCTTCGAAATGTATTCCAAACGACTGCACCAAATTGGATATTATTTATTGTTTTTAATTGTCATGATTACGTGTGTATAAAATAAAATTTAAAAAATCACGGGATTAGAATACCACGCGGGTGGAGCCGCGGGCAACAGTTAGTAAAATATAAATTTTGAGTTGTTATCTTCACATGATGGTGAAATACAATTCTTGACTGGCAGACAACGAAAGCCAAGGCATCTTACAAGGACTCCGTTATTTCTTCTTTTCAGAAATGGTCTCCCATAAAGCTATAATTAAAAACACAATACCGCATAATCACTTCCTTGTATAATATTTATTAAACTCGTTACGTTCAGGAAGTGAATCCGGTGATCATTTCAAACGGAATTGGTGAGTTAACTTAAGCCTGACACGAGGAAAAGGGCAGGAAGCAAGGGTTTGTGGCCAACAACCAATTAATGGGGTAATGATAGTTGTTACCCCTTTGAATGGGTCTGTGACATCTACAGGGAAAACAAAAAAAGTATTCAAACTGGTACTTGTGGAATATAAATCAAATGTTACCCGCGTTTCCACGGGGGTGCAATATTGTACCAATTCCGGCGACTCACAGAAACTATTCCTGAGGTAGAACTAGCATTTTGTGCTATTTCAGACTAAAATCTATATCTGTGGAGAATTTTATCCAAATGCTATCAGCCGCTCAGCCGTTTTAGCGTGATTGAGTGCCAAACTTTCTGATTTATAATAGTAATAAGATTATCGTACAGCATTGTGATATTTTTACCAACATTGATAAAGCTTAGTGCGCTTTTTCAACTGTAAATTCATACAATACAAGTGATGGTGTCTAGACACATCCAAAATCATTATAATAGTAGAAATACTTCAAGCACAACATAACTGTTAGAAAAACGGAGTGAAAGAACAAATTTTCTTAGCGCAGTGGAAAAAAAAATAACAGTCCCGAGGAGACAGAAACAGAAACGTGTTGGAATACACGTTTCTGTTTCTGTCTCCTCGGGACTGTTATTTTTTTTCCTTGTAAAGTAAAGTATTGAAATAAGCTGTAATACTAATAATGATTGAATAACTATGTTAAAATATGCAGAGTGCAAGTAAAGATGTGAACAAATGCAATATAAGAAAGCTTTGAATATTCTAACAATCTCTCTATACTTAACAAAGCTTACGGGTTATTTAACCGCTAATCTCTAGGGCTGCAAATTGACAAAATATTTTTGCTTTTGACAGCCCAGTTCCTAGGGAAAGTATTTAATCAAATCAAATTAAATCATTTATTATAAGATTACAATGATCCATTTTGTTAATAAAGACTTATTACTAGTGTTAGTATACACATGATTAATTCGCTCACTATATCTTATTTTGTGAGAAGGACCCACAAGTATAATGCTAGCTGATTGATGAACTAATGAGCTGGTTTTTTTTTTTTTTATAATGTCACGCCTATTTCCCCGAAGGGGTAGGCAGAGGTGCTAGCACCCACATTTCGCCAGTTTATGTTTAGGTCCCAATGTAATAGGTGGTGAGCCTATTGTCATTAACCGGGCACTTATAAACCTGCGATAAATACACACATAACTTCGAAAAGCATCGAAAAGTCATTGGTGTGTGCCGTGGTAAAACCTGGGATCGAACCCAAGACCCCGTCTCAGCAGCCCATTACCCATACCACTAGGCTACCGCGGCTGATCGTCTTTCTCACCAGAAATGTAATAATAGGAAAGTTGATACTCTGCAACACTGTTTTCGGGATGATGTTGTCGCGTACGCAGTTTTATTACGATGCTGCAACCCTTGAAGGCTGAGCAATAAGGAGCCAATGTCAAAAATATGCGGAAATCATCACAAATTTAGAAATAATTTACCCTTTTAGGCACAATTTTGGTCAGTAATTAATTTTATCCAAGATCTTTTTTTACGCCTCAGTGCAAAACTGACGTCTACAATGCTTGGTATACGATTTGTCCACACGCTGACTTGCCTTTTAAACAATTCAACTAGCTAACAAATCTCAGAGACACTGGGGTGTACCGTTCTGCAACTTGGCAAGGGATGGTTTGATAAACTACTAATGTTTAGAGCACGCGCATTTGTTGATTGTGGAGAATTGGCCTTTTCATCTGTATAACGATAGCGACAACTTCACTTGAAATTTCATATTTCTCTCCCCATCCTTGTTATTTTGGAGATGTTGTTCTTGTTTCATGGCTTTGTATACAATCGAAGAGCAGAGCTCGATGTGTCAACCTCAATGGTATAATCTATTGTGCTATTTCTCTTATTTTTTTTAAGAATGATAGGCTCACGTTTTACCTCTATCTCACCTGGTCGTAAGGGACAACGGGCATTACTGGTAGATGGTCAATGTACTAGTAGGCTTTTGGTGTCACATACGACGTTAATTAAAACTGTCTTAGATAGGATGCCTAAATTTACATTAATTGGGCATAAACAATTAATCTAGTAGATGATTTTATTTTAAAACCGTTTGAAATTAGGTCATGAAATCGAAGCATCTACCTACAAGTATTAAGCATAGTGACTGATTGTCGTATTACGTAACCGAGATATGACTAAGTAGCTAGATTTTATTCAAGGAATCACAGTCACTCATATTGTCAACCTATTAGGAACGTTACCAGTCTGGACGGGTAGTTCGAAATTGTTAAATAAAATAAATAAACAATACAAAATGAATACTTCGATTTTTAAGTCTTTTAGGTAGATTTCGATGATTCTTGACTACTGTCGAATTAAAAAAAAATTCTTCATAGGAGGTCTAGTTATGACCCCCTGAGTCCGAAATGACCACTGGTCAAAAAGTTTATATATATATATATATATATATATATATATATGTATGTATGGTTCCACTTCCCAAAATTTGCGGCACTCTCACGGTCGCATTTTTGCCCCGATCGCTTTCAAACTGCGGTTAAAAATTGCATGGGTGTAAACTTAGTTTAAGTTCGTGAACGGGTGAAATCCGGCCTAAGGGTAAGGGGTAGGGCCTCACTTTTTGTGAAATCAGTTTTTCCTCAAAATTTCACGTTCCATGAAAGATATTCGAACCGTTCTAATTTTATCCCATGGTATACATGAATACCAACAACTTTTAATTATAAACCTATAAGATTAAAACTTTAACTAAAAGTGGAGGGGGGAAAAACCAAATTTTTTCGGGAAAAAAATCATAACTTCTAACCGGTGAACATTCTTGTCGTCGCAAACATTTTTAATCGATAGGCCATTTTTAAGTCTAAAATAAATGTCTGAAAAGTTTTTCGCTAAAAGTTACCGTTTTCGAGAAAAAAAAATTAAACATGTTAAAAATGCGCTCGGCGTGGGTCATAGAAGAAGCATAGGTCATAGAGGGGCAAAAAAATATTTCTAACCGTGTTTCACGAAATCTACCTGTGCGTTCCCCTTACGGGAACGGATTTTTTTCTATAAAAGTTTACAATATTAAAATAATACAGTTAAACAACTCAATAAGTAAGTTGCATGTTTATAATCTAAATCACTATATCTATGTTAATAAAAAAAAACGAAACGCCCAAATGTACGTGCGTTTATAACTTCCGAATGACTAAACCAAATCGGATAGTTATTTATTTTATGTTCGTAGTACACATGGTTTGTATGAAGAGAAAAAAAAGGTTGCGATAATGGGATCTCAATTCCACCGTCAGCAACACCTAGTTAAAGATAGATTTAGACTCTGTATATACATAGATAGCCCAGTGGTGTACGTAACAGACTACCGAGACGAGGTCTCGAGTTCGATCCCCAGTCGGCCCGGGCACACACCTCAGACTTTTCGAAGTTATGTGTGTATTAAAAATGTTGATTATCGCTCGCTTAGTAATGTGCCCGGTAGATGGTAATAGGCTCGCCCCCTATTACATTGGGACCTAAAAACATAACTGGCTAAACGTGGGTGTAATACACCTCTGCCTACCCCTTCGGGGATACAGGCTTGAGGTTATGTTTATGTATACATATTGATATATTAGCACTATGATAATAGACAATCTACTAAGATTGAGTTAATATTAATGTTTAGGCCCTATTTACAATGTTCCTAAGATATAAATGTAAGCGTCTTGGCTTGAATTTCGCGAAAATTCTTTAATTTCATTAATGTCCTTTTAATTGCGATGTCAGGTATATGAATCTTGTTTCACTTGACTAACCACAAACATCATTCTTGGATTTCAAATTTGGCGGTAAAATTCAACTAAAAATCTACTTTCGAGTATAAGGTATTGCAGTTTATAAAAAACTAAACAAGTTTTTTTACAATATATGACTCATTAAAACCAAAACTGACGAAAGATTCACAATATAGTAGTACGTGCTGGAGAAATCCTCTATCCACACGTTGAATCCATCATCAGATCTGCTGGATTGTGTGAATAATGTACTATTGTCAAAATATCACATACTTTCGAAGTTTCAAGATATGTATGACAATTAGAGTTCGTTAAATTTTGCTACCAAGAGTTGGCCCATACTAGCAGGCCAGTTAAATATAAAAAATCCGTTCCCGCAGGGGGAATGCACAGGTAGATTTCGTGAAGCAATTAATATTATTTTGTATAGAGAACTACGGACTTTAAACAATATTTTTCTTTTTCTCTAAAACGTTAAATTTGAGCAAAAAACATTTCGTACATTTATTTTAGAGCAAAAAATAACCTATCGGTTAGAAATATTTTTTTGCCCCTCTATGACCTATACTTCTTCTATGACCCACGCCGAGCGCATTTTGAACATGTTTAATTTTTTTGTCTCGAAACCGGTAACTTTTAGCGAAAAACTTTTCAGACATTTATTTTAGACTTAAAAATGGCCTATCTATTAAAAATGTTTGCGACGGCAAGAATGTTCACCGGTTAGAAGTTATGATTTTTTTCCCGAAAAATTTTGGTTTTTCTCCCCTCCACTTTTAGTTAAAGTTTTAATCTTATAGGTTTATGCTTAAAAGTTGTTGGTATTCATGTATACTATGGGATAAAATTAGGATGGTTCGAATATCTTTCATGGAACGTGAAATTTTGAGGAAAAACTGATTTCACAAAAAGTGAGGCCCTACCGTCCCCTTTGGCCGGATTCCACCCGTTCACGTACTTAAACTAAGTTTACACCCAAGCAATTTTTGACCGCAGTTTGAAAGCGATCGGGGCAAAAATGCGACTGTGAGAGTGCCGCAAATTTTGGGAAGTGGAACCATACATACACATATACATATAAACTTTTTGACCAGTGGTCATTTCGGACTCAGGGGGTCATAACTAGACCTCCTATGAAGATTTTTTTTTAAATTCGACAGTAGTCAAGAAACCAATAGGTAGATCGATTTCATCGAAATCTACCTAAAAATTAGCACAGATCCCGCCTCCAATTCCTTTCGTCCAGAGAATCGTCCCCCAGGACCAGATGGAAGTCCTTAAACAGACTTCGAACACAGATCAGCCGTAGCTAAGAAATCGTTCTAGGCGCGGTTTCTCAAGTGATATAGGCTTGCGGTGTAAATGTGGAGCAACTCCACAGACTATGGTCCACATGCAAACGCGTGCTGCTTTCCTATATACACGTACATATACACCGGAGGAACTCATGAGCGCGTCAGGTCGCAGCGCACTGGGCAAACTAAATTTGAGATTCGATACGCCATCGACAAAATTTAAGTTGAATTTAAAACCTTAACAGATATATTACGGGAAACGACAGAATAACGATACTAAAAGCTATCATTTCATGACATTAAAATAACAAAATTAATAGTAAACCAAATACTTATGAAAATAACTTTAACTTTAAGCTGAAAAGATTTGCCAAAAGACATTAGTCGAAATTGGCAAGCCTCGGGAAAGATGATAGATAGAAAAGATATTAAGTTATGAAATGTAAAAAAGAATTTAAATGTAAATTATTATATGAAACGATAAACCATTTAGGATTAAATTTTGACAGTAGTTTTAGTTAAAGTTATGATCTGAGATGTAAATGTTGGGTAATTTAACACAATCTAATTTAATTCATATCTATAAATATAATACAATCGTAACAAGGTAAAAACAACACAAGATGTGTGTTCTAGGAGTGATACCGATGCCGAAAATGTGATGGTTAGAATTTTAATCTGTTTGTCTGCTTTTAATCATCGATGTCCGAGCATCACTTCAAAACCGCTGAGCAGATTTGGCTGAAATTTTGCATGAACATTCTGCTAGGGCATGGTCATAAACTGTGCGATATATCATAGGTATGATTGTTTATAAAGGTAATTTACCCCTTTACCCTAAAAGGGATTTAGACGTTTATACAAGATAGTTGATTAGAGACAGAATTGATTTCGATGTTACATATTTCTCTATCTATTTCGAACGAATTGTCAATGTGATACGAGTGTACTACATCACCTCATCCGGCCCGTTAAATAAAATAAATTGATACTTAAGTGTTAGTATCGAGACTGTAGCAATAAAAATACCTTGATCTATTGCGACCTTAACGCGTACATAGTCGCAGGCAACAGCTAGTTATCAATATAGCGTGAATGAGTGATTGTTTTTCTAATATTAAGTATACCAGTAAAGATAAAAATAGTTCCTTTGCAAACATGGGAAGGTACTACACAGTACATGGCAACAGATCAGAAAATACAAAAGTTAAGCATACTTTAACACTAGGCATGCAAAAGATATGCACATAGACCTGCAAGGATTTAAAAGTAATAAAATTAAAGTTACGTAGGTCACACAAGTGTAGAGATTGTTGACGGCCTCTGTGGCGTAGCGGTAGTGCATTCGACTGCTACGACTGGGGGCGCGGGTTCGATTCCCGCTCAGTGCAAATATTTGTGTGCATGAATATGTCTACTTATAGTTGCATTGGTCTGGGTGTTTCTATGTATAATATGTATCTATTTACAGTACGAAAAAAATTGTAAATAATTAAACTGTGCTTACTTTGGGTCTAGAAAGCGCTGTGTAGAATGTCGTAGAATAATTATTTTTATATGATATACTGGGTTGGATTGAAAACTCTAACCTTTTCATTGTAAGTTCTTCGATAAAATTCATTTACACATGTTTAAAGTAAATGTTGTTAATTGAGGAGTTGGCGAACAAAACGGTTGAATTACATCAAATTAAATTATACAGGAACAATAAAAGTTGAATGACAAACTTACAGTGAACTTCTGGCAATTTTTTTTTTTTAATATTTAGGACACGTTAATTTGACTTAACCTCGCCTGATGGTAAGCTGAAGGTAAAGTCTCAGGAAAGAGGGTCACCATTGCATACACGTACCATGTTAACAATGGTGGCACTCAGCTTGACGGCCTCATCAGAAGAGGATTGTCGTCGCAGCACCGCGTGACACCCACCGGTCCCACTAGTGCTGCGACCACAATCCTCCTGCCCGGCTATGCACTTGCTGACCCCTGAACGCAATCAAACCGAAATTGGATTACTATGGAGGGTTTTTCGCAATAGTGCACGGTGGTACCCACCCGGCCATTATTCCGTGTAGTATCCGTGATGTCAATTATTTAAACTTAAGTGACCGACCTGAAAGTGGATGCAGGCCGCTATAGACCGGTCAGAATGGAAGTCAATGGGGGAGGCCTATCTTCAGCAGTGGATTTCCTACGGCTAATATGATGATGGTGATGACCGAGCTGAAGTAACGATAATACCTTTATTAAAGAATTTAATTCCTACAAAATATTGTTCGAAGTTTACACAAATATCACACATTGAAATCAAAATATTTTTTAACTTTAATCATTTTTCTTCAAGTGTAATGGATATTAGTCGCGTAAACCATTTTTTTTTTTCTAAATTGAAAAAAAAAACGTATTTAAAATTAGCTTATTATCATAGTTCAACATTTCAATTACTATAATAATAATGATTTAAAAAGAATTAAAAAACGATAATCTTTAGAATTACTAACAGCCATTAAACGAATCTCTTAATACAGTTAAATGAATATGAAATAATTTGGAATGTAATGCCTCATACAAAACATAACCTCCCAATAAATTCCAATATCGTCCATGTGACTTTCACGTGCCACCCACGATGTAATATAATACATATTATAGTGACATAACTATCAACAGACGGTCAGTCTCGTCTGAGGGTGTAGGCAGGATCCTGTAGGTCATCGAAGGCATCCGGGGCGAGGGGTAACAACGGGCTGTCGCACGCAAATGATACGCGGGCAACGCGCCCCGCATCGATCGCCCATGTGCCGGGCCGCAGCCCCCCCTCCGCACCGCCGAGACACCCTACCGCACCCCCCCCCCCTAGTCCTAGCACCACCCCGCGACTCTCTCCCTGCCAGACACCAACACCCTCACGCACAGACGCACACACAACACGTATCTAATGTGTTTTACCAAATGATCCGGACAGAATATTAATTCGTCTATGTAGATAGAACTGAGAGTCATAGCGGCTTCCATTTTTTACGAGATTAAGGAGCTAGTTTATGGGATTCATATATTCATAAATGTTGAAGTTTTTTGCAGAATGGTATAGGTATTTCGATTTGATCATATTCGTTAGTAAATTTAAGTAGTCAAATATGATTAATAAATATCATGTTATAATCTGTTAAAGTCAAAAGTGTCGCTTAAAAATATCAAACACAAAATCATTACACAATAGCTACAAACAGTAATTGATTGTATTTATAACAACAGTTAGTTGTACAGGTTTTCCATGAGTGAAAGTGTGCGTGCCGACCCCGTGGGGCGGGTTAATTGAGCACGGAGCCACGTGGCAGCAATTATTTACCTCCAGGTAACCACGTGACCACATAACTCCTACACTTATGTTACTCAACTTCAAACTGCACTTCGTAGACCGACTTAAAACTACATACATTGCTATACACATTACCACTAGCGAAGCAATGCGGTGGAGCTAACTAAAAATGAAGAAATAAGATGCTGAATTTACAGACATTCGGATTTAATGTTTCGATCCAGAACTACACACTCGAATCTAGACCTTAAGCTCTAGTGATAGGGTTCAATCTACAATGCTAACGGCTACACCATATAAATATACGCAAAAACACTCAGTGGAAAGACTGGTATTCGTATAAGGCTGAGCGTGAAACTAAAAGATACAAAAAATAGAAAATAAAATAAATTATTTAGATGATTTATAGATTGTAATCATCAATCGCATGATGCTAGTATACATGACCACTAATACATACTGATCACATGCGTTCAATACAGATGACATCACAATTTCATGAGATGATACCATTTAAGGACAGTACCTAAGTGTACGTCCATCAACTACATAAGCAGTACACTTAACTAAACAACTAATACTACTGAAGCATTGCCTGAATGTAAATAAACGTAAAAATGCAGCATTTGAGCGTTCCGGCGACGACACCCCAAATCTAGGGCACGTGACCCGCAGACACACGCCGCCTCAAGATCTGAACTCACATTAGCCACAAACCGGTAAAGTCCAAGAGAGTCTTATACTAGTCGGTTAATTAATTTGAACTAAAACAAAATTAACACAGTCAACAGTAACTGGCCGGTCGTCTCGTGATGAACGGGCTTCGCGTCAGGTTCCGCGGGGTACTCATTTGGTTGTTTCTAGAGCGCCATCGAACGTGCGTCGCGCGCGGCGGCCTCGACTTCACTGGGCGGCGCACGGCTCCCCCGCCCCTCTCTGCTCTCCGCCACCCCAGTTGCATCCTTCAAACGCTCCCTGATAATCGGGAGAAAATACTACACAGCTGCAATTGGAATGCCGCATCGTACTCTTTTTTGGCTATGAGTCAGGGCGTAATCGCATCAGCCCTCATTGGCCGACTGTTTGACTCCAATTCTCCGGCGGTCGTCGAATGCAATTTCGTCACAGATATTTCCTCTCAAAAGGACCTAATCAGATCGTTTGTGTTTTTTTTTTCGTGTTTTGAGCGACAGAACTAAGATGCCTCGTAATTTGTAGGGATATAGACCATGAATATAGATGTTTCATTTTGTCAGACGGCACGTTTTCTTGTTAAATTATGACTAGTTGAGGCGAGACGAAAACTCACTATCTGTTGGTCTTATATCATCTCTTGTAACATCACGAAAAGTCACATATTATTCAATAGTATTATTAGTATTTTTTGCGCTCAGAATACAAGGGCCACAATATTTATTCCCGTGTATACAAGGTGACTAAGTCTCCTAGGTCTCCATCCAACAGTTGATATACAGCTATTGATAATTTGTGGAATAGAAAATTGCCCACTATCACGTGGAATAGAAAAACATAGTTGCTGACATGTGGGTACTAATATAACTTTGCCTACCTTCTTGTGGATATGCAGACGTGAATATTTTCTATGCTTCTTTTTTTAGGCAGTCCAGTCTTGAGAATTGTGACCATTCCCAAACTCACAAGTGCTTTTGAACCTCTGAGCCCTGGGAAATATTTCTCGTTTTTATGTAATATAATGCCCAGGGTTCCTGTCTACCATCGCACCGCTCTCGTTAGGCGAAGAGTTCAACCTTTGACTAAAAAACGAGAACAGTAATGTATTATATAGTTTGAAAGGAATTCCCTCTCTCAACCTCTCAGATTTTAATAAGTCTTTATAGGATTACGCACCTGATACTGCTAATTTTGCTGGTATTCGTGGGCTACAATGACCACTTCCCATGAAGTATGCCGTATGATCATTTGCCACCTTAGTATATATGATACCTACTTAGTAATACTACTAAAGTGGCATACTACCATACTGTCTGGACCTCACAATGCTTTGCATCAGAAACGTATACTAATAATGCTGTTTGGCTGTAATTTTCTTAACTAATAGAACATTTTTCAATATAATTTCTTATTAATCGACTTTTGAGTCAAATCAAATTAAAGTCACTTTCGGAAAGGCATATTTGATACAGCCTGTATAAATGTTATATCATCTAGATATCGCATATTAAGTTCTACGTCAAAGTATCATCATAAGTCATCATGTATGACCACATTTCTGCAAATAAATGAATTTGAATTTGAATTTGAAAGATACATACTAAATTAATAGAAAAAATACTTGTGATATGCTACGGCGTAGAGTTCCCTACGCGAGTGCTACATTCTCGTAGCATATTCGTAGCAACGAGCTTTAAGTGAACTAATAATATCCAAAACGAAGATAAATAAGCCTTTTAAACACATAAATAAAGTTAACTGCATGGATGTATTATCGTAGGATTCTACAGTTGATAGTCTGGTCATAATATATGTAAATTTTATGAATCATAAACACGAATTGAGTTGCTTTTTATTTTGCTACCATTTTACTAGGCTCTTAGATGCGTAATGTGTCTTCTAGAAAGTGTAGAACGAATGGTGTCTTGTTTATACAATATATAGAATAATCACCTGTTACCTATATACATAAACAAAGTCGAGAATTAAGGGGGGGAACGATTTTCATGATTTTTGATTTGTCTCCTATACTGTGCCATTTTGTCGTTGGTTTTTTTTTTTTAGGGTTCCATAGCCAAATTACAAAAAACGGAAGACTTAGGGATTCCTTATGTCTGTCTGTTTGTTTGTCCTTATGTCACAGCCACTTTTTTCCGAAACTATAAGAACTATGCTTTTGAAACTTGGTAAGTAGATGTATTCTGTGAACCGTATTTTGGTTTTCTTACAAAAATAGAAAAAAAAAACAATAAATTTTGGGGGCTCCCCATACTTAGAACTGAAACTCAAATTTTTTTTTTCATCAACCCCATACGTGTGGGTTATCTATAGATAGGTCTTCAAAAATGATATTGAGGTTTTTAATATTTTTTTGTGGATATCCTCATGGTTACCCCACCGCCGGCCAGTGGGGGTAGTTATTTCGGACTCGACCTGACCAAAACCGCACGCCGTCTCGGGTCTCTTATGCCAGAGCGGTCAAATAAGGCACTTCCCTCGTACCCCAGCTGACCCTGTGCCATCTACGGCTTTGAGATGCCCTCCTCAGAATACTGTGCCTATACGAGCAATTAGTATAATTAAATATATGCGATATTCACGAAATAAATTCAGCTGGTGAGGTAACCAACATAACTTGATTTTAAGGCGGAACGAGGGTTGCCGGGTCAGGCAAACTTCGTTCCGCACCTCTGAGAGTTTCATGGACCAAAACAGTCTCGCCTGCAAGCCGGTTTGATGGACGGCACCTGCTGATGACGGACGAGGCTCTGGCGCATCTTTCTTCTCTTCTTTCGCTATAATTGCAGCTAATATGATCAGACGTCATATAAGCCAATAATAACTGCAGATCTTCTACTGCATTTTAAAGATTTCAGCCTGAGTTACCAAAATTAGATAGAAACTAAAAGTTTTACACTTTAAAGATACTACAGATTTAGATCGGAAAAAGAGACTCTAAGAGGGGGAATGCTCTGACCAACTGAGGTACCCAGACACGTCCCGGATATTCGAAATTCACCGATATATTATATACGTCTCGGGGTGATGCTGGAACCATCTACCGTAATTCTTGCGAACTACGGAAACAACGAATGATGTTTTAATCATTTTTAAATATTGTTCTTTGGTTACTCAGCCACATCAAATTTTAATTAATTTTTTTAAGCAACCAGTATGCTAAGCTTTCCTATAGATTTATTGATACCTTTTTTATTATTTAGTGATTCCTGGGATTTTTTTAAAGTTATTAGAAAGTTAAACTTCATTGCATTCCTTTTTAATTTCGCTATATACCTCAGATACGAACATTATACAAATATCGGAAAAAGAGAACATCTAGAACGGGACTTGAACCCGCGACCAGTCCGTTACAGGGGGAATGCTCTGACTAGCTGAGCTGTCTAGGGACTGGTCGCGGGTTCAAATCCCGTTCTAGATGTTCTCTTTTTCCGATCTAAATCTTTAGAAATGGTCAGCATACAAAATGCTTAAAAATTTAATTCAATTTTACAAATGTGTCATAGCACGTTTGACATTGGCGGTATAAAATTAAGTAACACGCGTGTGTGTTCCAAATGCATTAGGTATAGTGAGTGTAATGTCTTATTTATAGAAGTAATGTATTTCTATGTGTAATTTAAAAAAATAGCATTCTGCAGTTGTCCACCACATAAGCTATAACTATGCCTCACACTCCTCCTTCCGCGCAATTTTCGTAAAAAGAGATGTAAAGTTTCCCCTTCACGTATTAATGCATAGATTGTAACATTCTACTAATTCAAGTCCCATTCTAGATGTTCTCTTTTTCCGCTCTAAATCTTTAGAAAAAGTAAGCAGCCTTTTGTAGGCTTAAAAATTTAATTGAATTCTACTAATAGCCCAGTGTTGTACGTAACGGATTGCCGAGACGAGGTCTCGAGTTCGATCCCCAGTCGCCCCGGGCACACACCTCTTACTTTTCGTAGTTATGTGTGTATTAAAAATGTTTATTATCGCTCGCTTAGTAATGTGCCCGGTAAGTGTGTAAGTTATGTTTATGTTATATATGTAAAGATTTTTCTAAAAACGACTGAATGGATTTGGATAAAATTTAGAACAGATAGTAGATAATGGCCTGGAATAGCACGTAATCTAATTTTCATCACGAGTTTAGATACCTGTGACAGTAACTGGATTAGTATTGCTAGCTAGAAATAAACGTATATAGACCTAAGTTTAATTTGTTTAGTTTGACGGCCTCTGTGGCGTAGCGGTAGTGCTTTCGACTGCTACGACAGTGGCCGCGGGTTCAATTCCCGATCAGCGCAAATAATGAATATGTCTATTTGCATTGGTCTGTGTGTTTCTATGTATAATATGTATGTATTGTGACGTCGGGGGTCTGACTTCACAATACCTCGTGTTAACGAAATGATAAACACAAGTATTTATATTTATAATGGCATTTATTTTCACATAAAACTTCCTAAATCGAGTTTTAGGGGATTTTACACGAGTTTATTTATACTTTAAACGAACTGTAGAGAGTCGTGGATTCTGCTCAAGGATTGAGCCTACAATTAATTCACTTGGAACTCTCTTCGGACGGCGGGTCGAGGCCGGAGCCCTCGGTCACCCGCTGTCAGCAACTTGTCCGCCAAGGCAATTGTTTTCTTCCCTATTCTCTTATTTCATTTCAAAACAATTTATTTTTAATCTGTGACACATGATGGCCAGGTAAACAAACTGTAGTGCTCGAACGAGGTCGGGCGCTACAGTATTTACAAAAAAAAAGCATATAAGTATGTTTAACCGCATTCTGGAACCCATAACACAAGCTAGTTATACTATGTTTACTTTGGGTCTAGAAAGTGCTGTGTAGAATATCATAGGAAATATCGTAGAATTAGTTATCTATGTAAATTAGAATTAAATTAAATTAGAATAGAAGCGTCGGTAGCTTAGTGGTTAAGGAGTCGACCTTACGATCGAGAGGTCCCGGGTTCGAATCCTGGCCGTTACACTACCGACGTGAACCCACTCCTATCACAAGCAATTTAGCTTAGCTGGAGGGGTTAGGGGGAATATTAGTAATTTCGGTTACTAGTATTCTTAAAAAAAAACGTGAACGGCCGAAAAAAAAGGCCGGCTGAAAAAAAAGGACAAGGTTTGTAGGAAAGAAAAATTTTGGAAAGTCCACGGGTAAGGTGCTTTTATTGCATTGAGGCGAAACCAGGGCGCGCAGCTAGTACTTACATAATGAAAATAATATTCTAGAAACACAGCTCATCTAGATCCAAATGACGAGCTATGGTTACGCATAATTTGAGTTCTAAAACCCGAATAAACATACTTACACATTTATTTGTAAGCCAACCTTTTTCATTAGCCAACCAATCTGCCGATTGACTGTCAAACACTAGTGCAGGCTTGGCTGGCAGAGCTGCTACCATAAAAGACCGCAGAAGTTAAATCTTAAGGAAAAAAGTAGTAAGTGAACCTCAAGCTCCGAGATGAAAGCTTCTGATGCAATCGGAAACAATATTAAGCTGATGACAATTATTCTTTTTTTTGTAAATAGTAGAATACAAATATTGGCGGGCAACCCCGCAACTTTTGACGTAGCAGTCGGCCACTCTACTATCATATCAGAGAGGTCATCAAACGGCTTTTAACAGCATTATTCTCGACCAATAATGCTGTTTCAAGCCATTTGAAGATTGCGTGGCACCGTGAGATTTTGGGTTCGATACCCGAGTTAAGTAAATTATTATCGACTACGTAATAGGGGATTACGTAGGACGTTACCACGGACGGTGAAATGTTGATGTAATACACGTCTACCTACTCTTTTTCGAATGTAAAGGCGTGAGTATATATAAAAATTATAGATTTACCTAATAAAATGATGCAGTCCCATCGAGTTTAGCTAACTCGATCCATGTTGACAAGAATATGGGTATATATTCCGCGACATTCTACACAGTGCTTTCTAGACTCAAAGTAAGCATAGTTTAACTAGCTTGTGTTATGGGCTCCAGAATGCGGATAAATATACTTATATACTTTTTTTTTGTAAATACATACATATTATACATAGAAACACCCAGACCAATGCAAATAGTCATATTCATGCATACAAATATTTGCACTGAGCAGGAATTGAACCCGCGCCCAATGTCGTAGCAGTCGAATGCACTACCGCTACGCCACAGAGGCTGTCAAGTACTTTGGTTCTAAGTAGTCTCCGGGGTGTGATATCGAAGAAACTATGAAAATTAATGACTATTGACTAGCTATTGCCCGCGGCTCCGCCCGCGTGGAATTCTGTTCCTGTTCCTGCTTCCCATGCGAACCTATTCCAAGGATAAAAAGGTGCCTACGTGTTATTTTTCTTTATTTTGTTTATGGTATAAAAAAACTAGGTATGCAAGGCGAAGGGCACGCCGCAATAGCGGCGGTAAGGCCCATCTTGGAGGATTAGCTAGAGAGGCGACACGGAAGCCTCTCGTACCGACTGACGCAGGTGATTTCCGGGAAGGGGTGCTTCGGGGACCACCTGCATCGGATCAGGAAGGAGCCAACGCCTGAGTGTCATCACTGTGACGCGAGCGAGGACTCAGGGCTGCACACGCTGGCGCACTGCCCGGCGTGGGAGGTGCCGAGGCGTGACCTCGTGGCAGCCATCGGGGTGGGAGTCCTCTCGCTCGGCAGCATGATTGCGGCAATGGTGCGGAGCGCGAGCGCGTGGGCCGCCACCACCTCCTTCTGCGAGCATGTGATGCTCACGAAGGAGATGGCGGAGCGCGCCCGGGAGAGGTTCAGAACTCTCCCGGCCCGCCGAGCCCGCAACATGTTCGCCGCGCGTCGCAGGCGACTCAGGCGCCGGAGGTCGCTTAACGACCTCCGTCCTCCATGAGCGCAGGCCTGGGGGTGGCAGGTGAGGCCGCCTGTCACCCCAGCAGAAGCAGGCCGGGACGGTGGGGCGACTAACGCCCCTCCCCCAAACCGGGGCAAGACGGGGACACCGTGGTTCCCAAACCCGAGGGGGCCATCTCGAAACCGCAGATGGCCCAGGGTCAGTCGGGGTGCGAGGGATATGCTCTATGGGCAACCTTACACCCCGGCGTCTGCAGACCCGAGACGGCGTGCGGTTTTAGTCGGTTCAAGCCCGCGGAAATCCCTTCGGATACCCCCCGCCGACCAGCGGGGGCGGTTATGTCGGGCTTGAACCGACTAAAACCGCACGCCGTCTCGGGTTTACAGACGCCGGGGTGTAAGGTTACTCATAGAGCATATCCCTCGCACTCCGACTGACCCTGGGCCATTCGCAGTGTCCCCTCTGATAACAGCAGAGGGGTACCTGGAGCGACCACGTCCCCCCGCGGGCCTTGCAGGCCCGCCTTACCCCGACCCCCTCGTGCAATGGGGTCAGCTGGCCCTGAAAAGGGCCGGTTGGTCAGACTCTTGGCAGTTGACGTTGACGCCAGCTACTCCAGAGGAGCAATCAATGATGCGTCATCGCCCACGTTGCCCAGGGTGCACCAAACTTGGAGGTGATCCAACCAGTCGCACCCCAACATATACATACCTTTTTTTTTTTTTTTTTTTTTTTTTTTTTTTTTTTTTTTTTTTTTTACGTGCGGAAATCCCTTCGGATACCCCCCCGCCGGCCTGCGGGGGTGGTTATGTCGTGTCTCGACTAAAACCGCACGGTGTCCTCCCCAAGTGTCCGGTGCCGGGCACCCCGGGTAAGCCCTCGAAAGGATAACCCCAAAACAAACTTTTACATCTTTATATATAAAAATTAATTGCTGTTCGTAAGTCCCGCTAAAACTCGAGGACCGCTGAACCGATTTGGCTAATTTTGTTCTTGAATTATTTGTGGAGGTCCAGAGAAGGTTTAAAAGGTGAATAAATGTGCGGTTATGTCGGGCGTGAACCGACTAAAACCGCACGCCGTCTCGGGTTTACAGACGCCGGGGTGTAAGGTTACTCATAGAGCATATCCCTCGCACTCCGACTGACCCTGGGCCATTCGCAGTGTCCCCTCTGATAACAGCAGAGGGGTACCTGGAGCGACCACGTCCCCCCGCGGGCCTTGCAGGCCCGCCTTACCCCGACCCCCTCGTGCAATGGGGTCAGCTGGCCCTGAAAAGGGCCGGTTGGTCAGACTCTTGGCAGTTGACGTTGACGCCAGCTACTCCAGAGGAGCAATCAATGATGCGTCATCGCCCACGTTGCCCAGGGTGCACCAAACTTGGAGGTGATCCAACCAGTCGCACCCCAACATATATGTTCGGGATACGATCGGAAGTGGGGTAAGAATCAAGAGAGTTTGTTGGGAAATACAAAATTGTTTATTGTTCTGATCTACTCTAGATATTACACTGTATAATTGTTAAGTTAAAATATTATATGTAAATGTTAAAAGAGATGTTAATGTTAGGATGTCACTGTTTAAATGTTATTTATGGAAATGTTAGAGGAATGCACCCGGTCGCGACGGTCACCGAAAGTACACTACTTAATTTTACCTAAAATGTATAATTAAGTCGCGTCGCCAGCGGGCTCACATCACGTGTTCGGTGTCAGCATTAACCGAACATCTTGCACACGGCTGAGATGAACGATATGGGAATATGATACATCAAATTTTTGTTAACAACTACGAAAATGGAAAATGGGTACAAGATGATATACAATTGTTTACTAATCTAAATGTTAGTAGGTAATCCTTAAACTTAATCCTTAGTTCTAGGCACTAAAGTAAACACTTAAGCACGTAAACACGTGCACGAGTTTTTTATTACACTAATCACTTGTTCACACCGAATCACTAAACGCTAATTTCTTTAATATTGGGGATGTTCCTTTATCTTTATACCTAAATTCGTTTTTCACACTTTCACTATTATGCACTCGCGCACTACTGGATGGTTCACTGTACAAACTGCAGGTAGTTGGTTGAGGCCGCGTGACCTCCATTGCCGTCATCTCCAAAACTACGGGGTTAGCCGGCGTTGGCGCTGATGCTGCTGCAGCCTGCCACCGCCAGCGCACACGGCGACACAAGCACACTGCCGCCACGATGATTGCTACACCCCATAACGCGTAAATCAAAACATAATGATGCACGTCATGGATTGATATTTCTTCAGGGAGCATGGGCTGTTTTTTCAAGTTGTTAATCTGGTCTTCCACGTCTTTGAACAGTAGTTCATTTTCCGTTTGATTGATGTTTACTTCTACTAATTTTGGTATGGTTAAATTTATGAAATTGTTTATTGGAGCTATTCGAAATGTTTCTATGTTCGCTTCGATGTTCATTCTACTTTCTCGCAATCTATGGCCGACAATTGTAAAATTTTCTGTCTTTATCATACAATCGTTAGGGAGATGGATAATGTTGGCTCCTGTCAATGTCTCCGCTGATATTTGGCCTTGACAAATTGTTCTTATCGGACATTGGTTGCAGCAAAGGTGCAGGTATTGGTTAATCGTAGTTAAGCCAATCCATTGATTTTGACAAGTTGACATGATTGTTTTGCACTGGTTGTTGTTGTCTTTGACACAAAGATCCATGTCTGATTTTAGTTTGAAGATTGGAGTTTTCAGTTGACATAAATAAGTTGTTACATCCTGCACTAAGCAATGGTCCCAGTCGCCTGGAGCTATGTGGCTTTCAATCGGTATAATGCTCACCATTTTTGTTCCCATCTGTCGGGGTATCGGTATAGCATTGTATAGTTCATAAGAATCTTTATCAATTAACGGTACTCTGATTTCAAAAATCAAATATTGTTTTAATGCTTTTGTTTTGACCTTTAACAAATGGTAAATATTCTGCATGTTGGTCTGTAAATTCTCAATCGGGAGAGTGAGATCTTTGTCTAATTGTCCTGAAATAATGCCTAATTCTTTCTGAAGCTGTTGCGGATCAATTAAATGTATGTTCAGGTTTCCATTGTATATGTTGGTTAAAGTATCCAACAAACTGGTTTGGATGTCTTTTAAGTGAATCAGTAAATTGTTAGCGGCTATGGCGCAAAGAGAAAATTCTACAAGAAATTCAGTCTCGTTTATCTTTTCCACCAAACTTTTAGTAACATTGTCTAGGGAGATCAAATATTTGTTAATGATTTTATGTTGAACTTGTATGGTTGCTTCTGTTCTTTTTAATAAATTAAATTCCGCTTCCATTACTGATGTCTGGTTTTTCCATAATAACGCTAAATGTTTTTGATTGTTCCGTACGAGCGTAATGTCCTGAGTATACTGTTCTGCGAAACGGTCATCGAGTACTCCGAATAGGGAGTTCGCCAGATACCCGACACCGTTGATAAGACCGCGCCGACGTCGCGTGCGCTCGTTCGAATACTGTTGTAATAAGACTCTGTTATTATGTTCCAGTTCATTTAGTGAATGACTTAATTGTATTCTTATTATGTCACAGTATGTCTGCCGTTTTAGGTAGTCACAAACCCTTTCCAGGTGTTTATAATATTTTTGCAAAGCGGTGTTCCCTTCCCAGTAAGGTTGCAGATCGTAGTAAGCAACTATTTTCCACTCATCTCTTACGAGCTGTATGTTTGATAATTTATCGAAATAAATGCCTTGTTGCTTATCCAGTGTATTTATGTTGATGCACATAGAGGTCGTTACCATTGATATAATATATAGGAAGGTCAATGCCGTTGTAATGAAACTCGATCGTTTGTTTAGGTATAACTGACCATGCCTACTAGGTTTACTTGACACTCCGATGTCGGGTTGTGATTTATATTCGGTTTCTTGTTCTAATGGCAATCTAGATAATTTTGTTACCGGTCTTTTTATCAGATTATTTTTTGTTTTTAATGTTACAACTCTCACGTAATCATCACTACCAGGGTGGACATCAACCACTCTTCCCAGGGCCCATTTTCCTGATGGAATGTTATCGTCATGGATGACTACCATATCACCGATTTTCATGTTTTGTTGAGGATTCCGCCACTTTCCTCTTGATGTTAGTTGGCTTAAATATTCAGACTTCCATCTCTTCCAAATGTCTCTGAATATGTTCTGAGTCAAATGCCAACGTGTTCGAGCATCTTCACCTGTTTCTATCATCGTAACTCCTGATCTTCCAGTCAAGAAGTGAGCGGGCGATAGATAGTCAAGATCCTCTATATTTTCTGTTAGGGCACACAGTGGTCGGGAGTTTAGGCAAGCTTCTATTTGTGCTAATAATGTAGAGTACTCCTCAAAAGTTAATTTTTGTTGACCCACCACGCGTTTGAGGTGATGTTTTAAGCTTCTCACTGCGCGTTCCCATAAACCTCCGGCGCTGGGCCACGCGGGTGCGTTAAAGTGCCATTCAATCTTCATTTCAGTCACTTCTGTGAGAAAACTGTCATTGAAAATTTGTTTTAGTTGTTCCCACTCTTCTTGTAGGATTTTGTTCGCCCCGACAAAGTTCGTGCCATTATCACTGTAGATATGCCGGGGTGTTCAACTTCTGGCCGCCATTCTTCGTAAAGCAGCCAAGAAGGCGGAACTGGTTAGTTCTGACACTATCTCTAAATGTACGGCTTTGGTCACCATACATACGAAAATAGCGATGTAACCTTTTAATGAAAGTCCACTTCGTCCTTTGTTTCTTTTCACCTCGACAAATCCCGTGTAGTCTACCCCTGTATGATAGAATGGGCTGGCTGGGTTTATACGAGGTGCCGGTAGATCTCCCATTAGTTGTTGTTGTTGTTGTCCTTCATTTTTTCGACAAGTAATGCATTTGCGAAGCTCTTTCTTGACGGTATTGTTGCCGCTGGTAATCCAATACTCCCGTCTCAAAGTAGCTAGCGTAAGGCGGGGACCACCATGGAATGTTAATTTATGAGCTGAGTTTATGACTAAGGTAGCGAGCCGTGAGTCGCTCGGTATGATTTTGGGGTGTTTCATCTCCATGTGAATCATGGCGTTCCGAAGCCGACCTCCTACTCGTAGAATGTTGTCTTTGTCAATAAATGGATTCAACGGTAAAAGTTTACTTTTTGAATCCACCTTTCCATGTTTCGTTAAGTGGTCTATTTCTGTTCCATACTCGCTTAATTGAACGTGACGTATAATTTTCAACTTCGCCATACGTAATTCTTGTAACGTGAGATATCCCTGTCGTTGCTGTTTACGATCGAAGGTTGTGAGGCGTAATATGTAGGTCAAGACGCATATGATTTTATTTAATGAACTGTGTTTTGTTAACAGCTGATCAATAATACTTTCTTCTCTATGATTTAAGACCACATTAGTTTGCTTTGCAGACTTCTCTTCCTGTTCTGTTGTAAATGTTTGTTTCTCCCATAACTGTGTATCGAATGTTGTGAGCCAGCCGGGCCCATTTTTCCATAACGATTGATTTTTCAGGAATTGACTTGGATATAGGCCCCGACTCGCGGCGTCAGCAGGATTTTCGCTAGTGTTGACGTATCGCCACTGTTCTGAGGGGATCGTCTCTGTTATTTGGCGTACTCTGTTGGCTACAAAGGGTCGCCATTTGTTTGGGTCTCCATTCAGCCATCCTAAAATGACTTTGGAATCTGTCCACCCATGTATTTCCAGGTTGTGTTCGCACCATGACTGTTTTATTTGCTTAATGACCTTAGATAATAAGTAAGCTCCGCTTAATTCTAAGCGCGGTAAAGTTAGCTGTTTGTTGAGTGGTACAAGTTTCGTCTTTGCAGCGACTATTATAGGTATTTTTTGTTTTTTGATTCGGGCGTAAACAACACATGCGTACGCTTCAATCGAGGCATCACAGAACCCGTGTAATTCAATGATGTCGTGTTCCCCACTCGATATCCATCTTGGAGTCTCATAGTTGTTTATGTATTTTAAATCTGCTTGTAATTTAGACCATTCATTGTATATATCAGTCGATACTTCCTGGTCCCACTGAGTATTCTTTTTCCAAACCTTTTGGAACAATAATTTCATTTTCACGACTACTGGAGCTAGCCATCCCAGAGGGTCAAAAAATTTAGAAATTTCCGATAGCAGACTTCTTTTTGTTAATTTGGCAGGTTTGGATGCTTGACACGTAAAGGTGAACGTATCCTTTGTAGGGTTCCAGCCCAATCCCAGTATTTTTGAGGTGTTTTCTGTTTTAAAATAAAATGTTGTTTCTCGATTGTCGTGAACCTCGGGTATATTTTGCAATACCTTTTGATGATTGGAGGACCATTTACGTAAGTTAAATCCTCCCGATCTCAACAGCCGGGTGAGGTCTTCAATTAACTTCTGGCCCTGGTCTATGTTGTGTGCGCCGTGAACTAAGTCATCCATGTAAAAAGCCTCCTGTAAGACCTTGGAAGCCTCAGGGAACGAATCACGTTCATCCCTTGCAAGCCGCTTAAGGGTCATCATCGCTATAAACGGTGCGGCCTTGGTTCCGTATGTCACCGTCGATAATTGAAACGACTGTAGAGGTTGCTCAGGTGAATCTCTCCAAATGATTTTCTGTAAAGGGGTATCTAATTTGCTTACCAATATCTGCCGATACATCTTCTCGATATCAGCTGTAAACGCATATTGATATAGTCTCCACCTCAATAACAAGCTCTGTAGATTTTGTTGTAAATTGGGCCCCTTATACATTAGATCGTTGAGCGAGCAGCCTGTAGATGTTTTCGCCGATGCATTAAATACCACCCTGTACTTGGTAGTCGTTGATTCGGCGCGCTCTACGCCGTGGTGAGGCAGGTAACATTCGGGCGTCACACTACTAGTACATTGTTCCATATGACCGAGTTCAATATACTCTGACATAAAGTCTTTATAAGCCTTAGCAAAATGTTGTTGTTTCTCTAATTTTCTCTCCAGATTTTTGAACTGAGCGACGGCAATCTGTTTGGAGGAACCAAGTTTGGAGACCATGTCACTCTTCATCGGTAATCTTACGACATATCGGCCTTCCTTGTTCCTTGTTGTAGTTTGTTCGTAATGTTCTACGCACTGGATCTCTTCTGATGACATCTGATTTTCTTCTGAGATCTCCTCGACTTCCCAAAACTGTTTTATGTCTTCAATGTTTGTAACTATGACGTTACAGTGGAGTGTTTGTGCATTACCGCATAAAATCCAGCCTAGTTCTGTTTGTTGCGCGACAGGTAGTGTTGCGTCATCTCCCTTTATAATGCCGCTCAATATAATGTTTGAATAAACATCGGCCCCGAGCAATAAGTCGATTGGTCGGCTTATATTAAACTCAGGATCGGCCAAGTCGATGTTCTTAATTGTAGACCAATTCGGGATTCTGAATGTTTTGCTTGGTAGGCGTTTGACCAGGCTCGCCATAATGACTACTTCCGCATGGAAAGTATAATCAGAATGTAGTGATGCACATGTTATTTTTATTTTTCCTTTGCAGTTATTTTCACGTTGACCGACGCCGAAAATAACCCCTTTGTAATTTTCTCTTTTAATACCTAATATCTTTGCTGCATGTTCTGTAATTAGGGATATCTGGGACCCTTGATCAACTAAGGCTCTCATATTGTGATATGTCCCGTCAGCTCCTTGGACCTTTAGTTGTGCTGTTGCTAACAATATTTCCGGACAGTTGTCTTGAGAAATACGTGCATTACCGATCACGTTTCTCTCGGATGTTGCCAAAGTTGAACATGACGTTGATGCTGATGCTGAGTTAACAAATGCGTCATGCAATATTGTACTATGATGACCCTTACAATTTCGACATTTATGATTGGAAGTGCAAGGTTTGCCATTGTGCGAAAATAGGCAATTAATGCAAATTCCAAGTCTTTTCACCGTTTCTAATTTTCTGTCATTTTGCAATTGTAAAAATGTTTTGCAATTGTACAGGCCATGCTGATGTTTGCAAAGTGGGCATTTAAAGCCAAATCCGGTCACGTTATAAGATTTCGCAATTTGACCATTCTATGCATTTTCAGACATACTGTATGACGCGGATTTGCCTGTTGAATTATATTTTATGAAACTTACAGAATTTTGGGGATGTTTTTGTGACTCCTTTTCCTGATTTCGGCGGGATGATGTTTCTAAGGTCGTAAACTTGCTTTCTAAGAAGTCCAACAGCTCTTGTAATACTGGTAGTTCGCGTGGCTCTTTCACCGTTTCCAGGTAATCATCCTGTGTTTCTAGATCCATTTTTTGGATAAGTAGATGTTCTAAGATTGGACCCCATGTTTTTGTATCCGCCCCTAAATTGTTTAGAGCGTTTATCGTCTGCAACGTTATATCGTGCATTCTTTTTATATGGGTTATTGAATTATGATGTATGTTTGGTAAGTTTAATAATATATCCATATGAGACCTGAAAATTCGTTTTTTGTTGTTATAGCGTTTGTTTAGGATTTCCCAGCATGATTTATAGTTTTCGGAGCTTATGTAAAGATGTTGAATTAATTTATCAGCTTCTCCACTGACTTTCGTTTTCAATATTTGCATTTTTTGGGAATCCGGTATCATAGTGTTGTTATGAACGGCGTCAATAAATAAATCTTTAAATGACATCCACTGTGTGCAGTTGCCGCTAAATATAGGAATGTCTAATTTTGGTGTAGACTTTTCCTTATAAGATACTGACCACATTTTTTTGTTAATTTCTTTTTTCAAGGTATTAAATTGTTTTTCATGTTTAGTGAAATTGGACTCATATACCCAGTTTTCTCCGTTCATTTCACTATCGATCTGCAAGTGTAATTTATCTATGGTAGACCAACGATTTTCTAGTGTTTTCAGAGCATCCTCAAACTCCCATTTCACTGTTAAGCTGTCTAGCTCCATGTTAAATACTGTTCTCGTGAAAGCTCTAAAATTGGCTTCTTGTTGTCGTAGCATGTCATCTATTCTGCTGTAGCTACCCTGTTGTCTTGGTACTGTTGGTGGAGTTCGGCGCGCAGCTGCCTCCTTGTCTTCATCAGGAATTTTCTGCCTATGGTCAGTTTCACCCGACCTTTCTCCTGTCGCCAAAACGCCACTGGACGGTTTTGAGAATTGTTCCAGATTTCCTTTATGGATCGAAGACACATATAGTTGGTATGTTTCTTTGGCGTTTTCAAAGCATCTCTCCGTGAAGTAAGGGTCTGCGGGGTCTACCTCCTGCGAAATACGATCCTGATGCTGTTGTATCGACGTCCATAACTCGTCTAACTTGTTCCACTGACCTTTGTAATAGTCGGGCCTGCTCTTCCTCTCCCTACTATCCTTTCTGAAATTCGTCCACTGCCTCTCAAGTTCTACTAAAAGGCTACGCTGTTCTTCAATCAAAGACATTTTGAAATAGGGTTAGAAATGGATAGATCTTACTTGAATTCCTCCTGGCTTACTGTTGCTGGTTGCCTGACGGGTGTTGTGCACCTGCTTTTACTCCTGATCCTGTGGACACCTCCCACCTTTCCCTGATGTTGCGCTAGTTCACACTTCACACGTTTTACACTCGAACCGAACACGAAACGCGCGAAGTCCTTAAGGATCGAAGGACCAATGTTCGGGATACGATCGGAAGTGGGGTAAGAATCAAGAGAGTTTGTTGGGAAATACAAAATTGTTTATTGTTCTGATCTACTCTAGATATTACACTGTATAATTGTTAAGTTAAAATATTATATGTAAATGTTAAAAGAGATGTTAATGTTAGGATGTCACTGTTTAAATGTTATTTATGGAAATGTTAGAGGAATGCACCCGGTCGCGACGGTCACCGAAAGTACACTACTTAATTTTACCTAAAATGTATAATTAAGTCGTGTCGCCAGCGGGCTCACATCACGTGTTCGGTGTCAGCATTAACCGAACAATATACATACCTAAACAAACTTTTACATCTTTATATATAAAAATTAATTGCTGTTCGTAAGTCCCGCTAAAACTCGAGGACCGCTGAACCGATTTGGCTAATTTTGTTCTTGAATTATTTGTGGAGGTCCAGAGAAGGTTTAAAAGGTGAATAAATGTGCGGTTATGTCGGGCGTGAACCGACTAAAACCGCACGACGTCTCGGGTTTACAGACGCCGGGGTGTAAGGTTACTCATAGAGCATATCCCTCGCACTCCGACTGACCCTGGGCCATTCGCAGTGTCCCCTCTGATAACAGCAGAGGGGTACCTGGAGCGACCACGTCCCCCCGCGGGCCTTGCAGGCCCGCCTTACCCCGACCCCCTCGTGCAATGGGGTCAGCTGGCCCTGAAAAGGGCCGGTTGGTCAGACTCTTGACAGTTGACGTTGACGCCAGCTACTCCAGAGGAGCAATCAATGATGCGTCATCGCCCACGTTGCCCAGGGTGCACCAAACTTGGAGGTGATCCAACCAGTAGCACCCCACCTAAACAAACTATTACATTTATAAAGTGAATAGGATAGAAATAGTAGAATTATTTATTTATTTAAAACTTTATGCACATGGGAATATACAAAGGCGTACTTAATGCCAAAGGCATTGTCTACCAGTCTACCTTAGGGTGATGCAGAGATAAATTGTAGTAGGTGCTCGTATGGGTTTGATGTAACATTATTCTTATTAGCTGGTACAAGAAATAACTATATACGTAATATACAACAACACACACATATAAATATATATACATTGAGTATAATATAATATTGTAAATACTCGTTAATATTGTAGTTAGAATGTTTTAACTACCGGAGTTGAGTAGAGCTGGCGTACTTTATATTTGAACGTAGCCCGGCTAGTGGACATCTTGACTTCTGAAGGAAGCGCATTCCAGGGAAGAATAGCCTGCACAAGGAAAGACGAATGAAATCAGAGTAGAACTATGAGTGGGACAGAGGAGAAGAAGATTGTTAGCTGAGCGTAGATTTACCTACCTAATTAAGTAAATAAATATTTTACGACATTCTACACAGCACTTTCAAGATCCAAGGTAAGCATAGTTTAACTAGCTTGTGTTATGGGTTCCAGAATGCGGATAAACATACTTATATACTTTTTTTTTGTAAATACATACATATTATACATAGAAACACCCAGACCAATGCAATTAGACATATTCATGCATACAAATATTTGCACTGAGCGGGAATCGAACCCGCGCCCCTGTCGTAGCAGTCGAATGCACTACCGCTACGCCACAGAGGCCGTCAAAAGTAATTATCTACTTAAACATTTTGTTTGCAAGAAAATGCTAAATAAATACGAAGAAAAATGATATTGTCGGAAGTTTACGCGAACGCTACACATTGAAATAAAACTATTTTTAACGGATTCTATCGCGGTTTATTTGAACAAACATTACATTACTTAAGATTTGATAAACCACAGATACTCGCTAAAGAAAATCGATTCCTACCTAGGATGCTCCGCAAAGATATTGAAATTAAAAAACATCCTAATTTTAATAGAGAAGATGGTTGGAATGTACCACCAGCTTGGGACCCAGTCATTCACTTAATTAATTCCAAGAAAAACCAAAATACAACAAGACTTCATGACACTGTGAGCTCATTCTGAGTAAATAGTAACACCAACAATTCAACATAGTTCGGGTACTTTGAGGTAACTTTCACTTCAAACTTCAAGACAACAACCATCTTTAGTCTCCCCGTGACCATGGCTGCTGAAAAGCAACCGAAACGTCGGGTTCAATGTAAAATATACAATAACATCAAATAAACCGCGATAGAATCCGTTAAAAATAGTTTTATTTCAAAATACGACGAAAATTTACATAAATATGGCATCTAATCAAATAGACCTTTCTTTTTAAGCTCTCTTAAAATACCAATAAATGTAAACAACGTAAGGTCGCTGTGAATTCGTACAAGTAAACTCTAAATAGAATTCGTACAAGTAAACTCTAAATAGAATTCGTACAAGTAAACTCTAAATAGAATTCGTACAAGTAAACTCTAAATAGAATTCGTACAAGTAAACTCTAAATAGAATTCGTACAAGTAAACTCTAAATAGAATTCGTACAAGTAAACTCTAAATAGAATTCGTACAAGTAAACTCTAAATAGAATTCGTACAAGTAAACTCTAAATAGAATTCGTACAAGTAAACTCTAAATAGAATTCGTACAAGTAAACTCTAAATAGAATTCGTACAAGTAAACTCTAAATAGAATTCGTACAAGTAAACTCTAAATATCCTGTTGATGTATTTGCAGCTTTACTTGATTATTTACCACATCACCACATTTCAATGTTTATATTTCGGTAGTCAGGAGTTATCCCTTAAATGTAAGAACAAGATTCTCGAGATGGTGAGTTCCAAGAAATTAATGGCCAGACGAAGAGTTAACGAAATTGTTCTTTAGTAGACGTCGAGAGACTCAATTTCAGTGGCGACCTCTGTTTCACCTCTGTGGCGTAGCGGTAGAGAATTCAACTGCTAAGTCAGAGGTCGCGGGTTTGATTTTCGCTCATTGTAAATATGTATATTTGCATTGTTCTGGGTGTTTCTATGTATAATATGTATTTATTTACAAAAAAAAACTATCTTTATCCGCTTTCTAGAACCCATATGACAAGCTATGCTTAGTTTGACTCTTGATGGCGCTGTGTAATATGTCCTAAAATATTTATTTACTAGCTTTTGCCCGCGTCTCCGCCCGCGTAGATGTCGGTTATCGCGACAAAACATAGTCTATGTCCTTTCCCAAGGTCTAATCTACCCCTGTACCAAATTTCAGCAAAATCGGTTCAGTGGTTTAGGCGTGAAAGCGTAACAGACAGACAGACAGAGTTACTTTCACATTTATAATATTAGTAAGGATGTATTTTATTTATCATCAAACTTTTAAACATAACCTAACTCAATATGTCATCATGTTTAGATTGGTCAAAATCGGTTGTTCTTTTTATAAATATTGAATTTAAACAACTTGCTAATGTTCTCGCCACTATAATAGCTTTTTTTAACACCCTTGCTCGTAAAGCTGATGTAATTCCACCGGTTTTAAATATGTAAAGCGGGTCATAACAAACGCGTGTTACCAAAGCAAATAGCTAAGTTATAGTCCATACAAATTCCATAACAGTATTATTTGCCATTACAAATATGGAACTGATCGCCGCCGCACGACTCCAGCTAGTGAGCAGCGCGCTGTTGCTATTCAAATCTCGAACTAATCGCCGCGAGGCGCGCTGTTAATTTCACTAACTGTTTCAATAATTAAAAATGAACAAAATATAAAATGTTTTTTTTTTCTGTTTCCTCGCAAATGTGTTAAAAAACGTCGTACGATATACGTGCGTATTGGTTATAACATGCTCGGCTCAATTACGCCCTCGCCTTCGGCTCGGGCTGAAATTCCGCATCACATGTTATAACCATCTTTACGCACTAATATCGTAATGTACTATTAAGAGAAGCTTGCACACTTTTTTAAGATATCTTATGAAAAATGCAATAAAACACGATAATATAAACGTATGAATATGGAATGAACTAGCCGAGAGTTGCTCGAGCAGGCAGGACCGACATGTGCTTTCCTTGTGGGGTACAGTCGCAAGCTAAAGTGATATTGCTTTATACTCTTAAAAAATAAATTATTTGTAGACTCGTCTCTCTCTTAGATGTTTTAAAGATTAAAAGAGTTTATTTTTTTTAATTTTATTGACATAAGTTGCAGCATTCTTGTGATTTGTTTGAATACCATTGTGGACAGAATATGTAGCTGTCTACGTTGAAACATGCTTGCCTAGAAGAAACCTATTCACTCGAGATTTCAAGATTTTCAGATCCAGACTCTTATAGCTTTCCGTAACTACAGACTCAGGCAATAACACAGTGTATGTAGATAAAATTAAAAAAAAATCCAAATTACATTTCTCCATTTTTGGTTTCGGCCATGCGGTTTCGGTTTCTATATCGGATAGAACTCAAGGGCCTCCATGAAATTGAGCAAGCCTCAGTGCGCCAGCAACTCTAGGCAACACTTTCTGCCAAACCGTTTATTGCATATGCGGAACTCCTTACTCGAAAGTGTAATAAGTACTTCTAATATCTAATATAAATATTGAAAATAGACTGGAGATACGAGTACATATGGAAAATTTAAAAACACAAGTGCAGTGATATACGTCCTACAGCTTTAAGCCGCTAGTGGATCATATAATGACCACAAACAGTCACTAACAAAGTACACAGCGCCATCTAGACCCAAACTAAGCAGAGCTTGTCATATGGGTTCTAGAAGGCAGATAAACATACTAAATACTTTTTTTTGTAAATAAATACATATTATACATAGAAACACCCAGACCAATGCAAACATACATATTTGTACTGAGCGGGAATCGAACCCGTGACCTCTGGCTTCGCAGTTCTACGCACAACCGAACCGTTATGCCACAGGGGTCGTCAAATAAAGTCTCCGTTACGCCCCCTCCCTTCTCTTTATCCAAGAGTTAATCCCGTTTGCATTCATAGCTGTAACTTTCGAGCCCCGCCCTAACCAAAAAAGAGTAATCTTTTTGGTTTGATTGAATTTTACAGGATCAACTGTCGTCTGACACCGCAAAGGTCCTACCCAAGATCTTCGGGGTCCAAGCCATAGTGTTTACCGGACGACGGTCTGGCAAAGGCTGTCGTCTTGTGGTTGGGAAGTCAGAAGGAAGAGGAGATCAATGATATTGGTTTTTTGTGCACTATTGACATTATAGTGATATTGCATTACTGGAGCGCCCGCTGTCTGCACCACCAATGCCGAAAGGATTATAACTGTGCTATATAGATATGTAACACTCAGGCCTGGGGGTGGCAGGTGAGGCCACCTGTCACCCCAGCAGAAGCAGGCCGGGACGGCGGGGCGACCAGCGCCCTCCCCCAAACCGGGGCAAGACAAGGATACCGTGGTTCCCAAACCCGAGGGGGCCATCTCGAAACCGGAGATGGCCCAGGATCAGTCGGGGTGCGAGGGATATGCTCTATTGGCAACCTTACACCCCGGTGTCTGAAGACCCGAGACGGCGTGCGGTATTAGTCGGTTCAAGCCCGACGTAACCATCCCTGCTGGCCGGCGGGGAGGTATCCGAGTAGATATCCTCACGAAAAAAATAAAATAAAGATATGTAACACTTTTCTTTTCGACTGTACCATGTGCTTCAAACTATAAAAACTAACACATTTGTATGCAAAGTACTGAGTCAGCTACCTCAGATATACGAGTTTATGACGAGCGCCAGCTTGTATCTCGTAAATTTATTACTTTTACAAATGCTTTATTTTTCATTCAATTATAAACACTGTACTAACTAATAATGATTATCTCACACATTTATGTGGCGTATATATACGGAATATTTAACCAATTGGTAAGCGAATTCTCCTAAACTCTCGAATTAAAGTCGGTTCACGTCGGTAGTGTGATGGCCAGGATTCGAACCCGGGACCTCTCGATCGTAAGCCCGACTCCTTAACCACTAAGCCACCGACGCTTCAAAGAGTTAGCAGGTTCGATTCCCTTTCGGTGAAAATATCTGTATGTATATATGTGGTAAGTTCAGTGGTATAAACTTTCGACAACACAAGTATGGTTAGCGTTAAAAGTTCCTATGGCCGATGTCCATGGTGACCGCTTCTCAATCAGTGAGCATTGATTTTTTCAAAATGTAATTTAGGTCACAAAGTAACATTATCATGCGGTTAAAACCTCATACAAAATCTTTAAATATAAAAATGGATTGCTGTTCGTTAGTCTCGCTAAAACTCGAGAATGGCTGGACCGATTTGGCTAATTTTGGTCTTGAATTATTTGTGGAGGTCCAGAGAAGGTTTAAAAGGTGAATAAATATGGAAGTTGTTACCGATTGAGGCAATACGATGTCTGCCGGGTCAGCTAGTTTAGAATATAAAACAAAAAAAAAACATTGTCAAAAATTGTCGTTCTACACATACTGGTGGTACAGGTGGTAGAAATTTGATGACACAAATTTGTCACAAAATTCGGCCGGGTAGGTACCACCGTGCATGATTGCGAAAAACCCTCCATTGTAATCCAATTTCGGTTTGATTGCGTTCAGGGGTCAGCAGGTGCATAGCCGGGCAGGGGGATTGTGGTCGCAGCACTAGTGGGACCGGTGGGTGTCACGCGGTGCTGCGACGAAAATCCTCTTTTCTGATAAGGCCGTCAAGCTGAGTGCCACCATTGTTAACATGATACGTGTGGTGACCCTCTTTCCTGAGACTTTACGTTCAGCTTACCATCAGGCGAGGTGAAGTCAAATTGACGTGTCCTAAATATAAATAAAAAAAAAAAAAAAAAAACCTACCTTTTTATTCTTTTTTATTTAGGACACGTCAATTTGAAGTCTCAGGAAAGAGGATCACCATTATATACACGTCCCATATTAACAATGGTGGCACTCAGCTTGACGGCCTCATCAAAAGAGGATTGTCGTCGCAGCACCGCGCGACACCCACCGGTCCCACTAGTGCTGCGACCACAATCCCCCTGCCCGGCTATGCACCTGCTGACCCCTGAACGCAATCAAACCGAAATTGGATTACAATGGAGGGTTTTTCGCAATCATGCACGGTGGTACCTACCCGGCCGAATTTTGTGACAAATTTGTGTCATCAAATTTCTACCACCAGTAAATTTATTGATTTATCTTTCCTTCATTCGTTTTTGTGTTCCTCTACGTAAATTGTTTTAAAAACAAGCCAACATGAGATAAAATAATAGTGAACCCATAATAGTTGTTACCAATTGGTGAAGCAATAACTAAAGTCACTTAAAAACGAACTGGACCATTAACACTCATGTAAAAAGTTTTCAGTTACGGCACGAATTTACATTAATATTATACAGAGGAATGATTTGTATTTTCGTATGTTTGAATAAAAAAAAATTCGTTCCCGCAGGGGGAACGCACAGGTAGATTTCGTGAAGCAATTAATATTATTTCATATAGACCACCACGGACTTTAAACAGTTTAATTTTTTTTCTCGAAAACTGTAACTTTTAGCGAAAAACTTTTCAGACATTTATTTTAGACTTAAAAATGGCCTATCGATTAAAAATGTTTCCGACCACAAGAATGTTCACCGGTTAGAAGTTATGATTTTTTCCCCCCTCCACTTTTAGTTAAAGTTTTAGTTTTAGTTTTAATCTTATAGGTTTATAATTAAAAGTTGTTGGTATTCATGTATACTATGGAATAAAATTAGAACGGTTTGAATATCTTTCATGGAACGTGAAATTTTGAGGAAAAACTGATTTCACAAAAAGTGAGGCCCTACCGTGCCCTTAGGCCGGATTCCACCAATTCACGAACTTAAACTAAGTTTACACCCAAGCTATTTTTGACCGCAGTTTGAAAGCGATCGGGGCAAAAATGCAACCGTGAGAGTGCCGCAAATTTTGGGAAGTGGAACCATGCATACATATATATATATATAAACTTTTGACCAGTGGTCATTTCGGACTCAGGGGGTCATAACTAGACCTATGAAGATTTTTTTTTTAAATTCGACAGTAGTCAAGAAACCAATAGGTAGATCGATTTCATCGAAATCTACCTAAAACAATACCACCTTTCACCATTAGAATACCAGAGTATCCCCGGGTAACATAGGCTACGGTGTTCCCACGGGATAAGGACCTATAACTGTAATAGAATAAACAATTAATGTGAATTGGAAATAGAGGAGAATAATAAAGGAGAGAGTCTCCGAAAGCAACCGAAACGTCGGGTCCAGTGTAAATAATAAAATAACATTAAATAAATCGCCACAGAATCCGTTAAAAATTGTTTTCTTTCAATGTGTGATATTCGAGTAAACTTCCGACAATTAATGTTAATATTTAAAGCCTGTTGTTATAATTAATAATCCTTTGCTTACCCTGGCAGCCATATGCGTGTATAGCTCCCTCCCAAAACCCCTGCCCCAAGCCTACCTCACTTGCAACCCAGTACACCTGCTGTTTGACAGACGAGGCTCTGACGCAGACATTTTTCGTGGTTAGGAAGTCGCTTTTCTTTCTTTTCTTTCTTTCTTTCTCCATAAAACCCACATAAGCTAATCTAAAAGAGAAGGGGCTCCGAGATGAAAGCTTTGTATGTAATCGGGAAACACGTTAAGATGATTATCAGACATTTGGTCCAATATGGTCCAAATTGGACCTATATACTCCAATTTCCCTCTCTGTGCGTGTTCTACTGCCTATATAATGGTGGTCCTTCTGAAAAATTGTTTGATATGATACCCACGGCCACATTCTATCATCAGACCGCTCGCTACAGACAAGGAATTCATCCTCACACGTTGCGACTGGAAACAGTGCGTACAGTAGGTATGAAAGGGGGGAAACCGGAGATGGCCCAGGGTCAGTCGGGGTGCGAGGGATATGCTCTATGGACCTTACACCCCGGCGTCTGTAGACCCAAGACGGCGTGCGGTTTTAGTCGGTTCAAGCCCGACATAACCGCCCCCGCTGGCACGCGGGGGGGTATACGAAGGGATTTCCGCACGAAAAAAAAAAAAAAAAAAGGTATGAAAGGTACTTCATTCCGCGTACCCTCAGGCTGTGGACAGATCTCCCTTCTGTGGTTTTCCTTAGCGACTACAATATGGGGTTCTGCAAGAAGGGTAGGCCGCAGTAACCGCTGCCCGTCAGATGGGTCGTGTGCTTGTCTGCCACCTAAGTGGTATAAAAAAATGTAAAAGTGCATTGACCACTGACACGTGATGACAAGTGTCGTGTGACCTTGAGCCGTCAGCGACCCTCCACGCCCTCTACAAAAGGGTGAAGTATATTTTAACCCTAAATTAAGTGGTGAGATTTCCTTCGACGGTACGCGCCGTCGGGTCGCGAAGAACACAGCGCCGCCACCAAAAGTCCCAAACACCAATCTCAGTGATTCAAATTTAGTCTTTAACAAAGTATGGTTAAGGACGATTTTATGATTTTTGATGGTACTGGTTGCAGGGGTATGTAGTGGGCTTGTTCGAAGCGTCCTCTAAGAAAATGGAGACAATACGATTATAGTACCGTAGTATATGTGAAGATTGCAGACTCTACATTTTAAGCTTTTGTTGATCTTATGACGATGTACAAATTTACAGTAGCCGTTATGTATATGAGCGTAAAAAATCTTATCTTACATTTTTCGTTAAAAAGACTGTATTTATAAAAGAAATAAAAAAAACTAGGTGTAGACACAATAACCTAAAATAGAATAACATTATGAATAAAATAAAACTATTTTGTGCTAATAATTTAACATTGAGTAAAATTGACAATGGCATTAATTTTAGGGTTTACTTTAATTTCTGTGAAAAAAAACCTGATCAAAATCTGGTAAGCAACCACATACTTGTGACTTCGACTTTCTTTTTTAGGGTTCCGTTGCCAAATGGCAAAATACGGAACCCTTATAGATTCGTCATGTCTGTCTGTCTGTCCGTCCGTATGTAACAGCCACTTTTTTCCGAAACTATAAGAACTATGCTGTTGTAACTTGGTAAGTAGATGTATTCTGTGAACCGCATTAAGATTTTCACACAACAGAAAAAATAAACAATAAATTTTGGGGGATACTTAGAACTGAAACTAAAAAGTTTTTTTTTTCATCAAACCCATACGTGTGTAATATCTATGGATAGGTCTTCAAAATGATATTGAGGTTTCTAATATAAGTTTTTTCTAAACTGAATAGTTTGCGCGAGAGACACTTCCAAAGTGGTAAAATGTGTCCCCCCTCCCCCCCCCCTGTAACTTCTAAAATAAGAGAATGATAAAACTAAAAAAAATATATGTTGTACATTACCATGTAATCTTCCACCGAAAATTGGTTTGAATGAGACCTAGTTAGTAGTTTTTTTTAATACGTCATAAATCGTAAACCGCAATTTACTTTTCATTCAATCAACTCAAATATAAAAATTACAACAAAAAAACATTATTATGTTACTTGCTGCTACGGAACCCTTAATGGGCGAGTCCGACTCACACTTGCCCGTTTTTTTCAAACAATTTTGTTCATATGACTGAGTACGTAAATGATTTTAAAAAATTTGAGTTAACCTATCGCATTTCACTGCAACATCAATAACCTAATATTTTAAAAAAAAACCAGGCTCTGCAATTGAACACACCAAAGAATGTTTTGACAGTTACAAAACGATCTGAAATTCTTTCGTATACATTAAACCACCCGAATATTAGTATGTATAATACAATAATTTAGACTATCCTCTCGCCGTCTCCTTCCCTCCGACACTAAACGCATCACCCCTTCTTTTTTAAGCCAGTCTACAGCCGTCTTCGCGACGGTTTTTTTTTTTCGATTTTTCATATTTGCGCTACAGTTACTGATTGATAGGAGGGTGTGAGGTGGGGGGTCCAATGCAATTCTACTAAAATGTCACCGGACTACTATTTGGTAGATTTTAAGTTTCCTTTTGTTGCTTACTGGAAGCACTATTAAAGTACGCATTGCGTATGCATTTTTAAAATGTTGTTTGGGCGCTCTGTGGGCCAGAGTCCAAGTAGGAACATTGTCGTTAAAGCGCGGTGGTCGGAAATATAATGGATTCATTCTGGTTTTGGTATTATTGTGAGCTCAATTATATTTGACACGAGTTCAGAGAGAAGTGGCCCAGCTGCAGCTAAAGTTGCAGAATAAATATTTGAAATGCTCACCTACATTTATAATTTAAATTTGGGTTAAGTGTTTGACTTTATTTGAACTTTAGAGGCTCTGATTCCTGAGTTACCTGAATGCTGAATATAGGAAACTAATAAATAATAAATAATCTAGGACAGATTACATAACGCCATCTAGACCTAAACTAAGCAGAACTTGTCAATAGGGTTCTAGAATGCGGATAAACATACTTAAATACTTGATATTGTCAGAAGTTTACGCGAATGTCACACATTGAAATAAAACTATTTTTATCGGATTCTATCGCGATTTATTTGACGTTATTTTATATTTTACATTGAACTCGACGTTTCGGTTGCTTTTCAGCACCCATGGTCACGGGCAGACTGTATACTTATTTTTTTTGTAATAAATACATATCTATATATATAAAAATGAAACCCGTTTTCCGTTGTCACGACATAGCATGAAAACGGCTTGACCGATTTGGCTGATTTTTTTTTTGTAGTTTTCTAATACTCTGTACAAGGTTCTTACGGAAAAAAATATTAAGAAAATCTCTCAGAATTTTATTTTTTCGTGCGCACACCGTACGGTTTTAGTCGATACACGACAAAACCACCCCCGCTGGCCGGTGGGGGTATCCGAAGGGATTGATCCTCCCCAAGTGTCCGTTGCCGGGAACCCCGGGTAAGCCCTTGAAGTCAATACATGGCGGATCATTTTGACGTAGCGAAGCACGTACCGGGCCGCTACTTATATATAGAAACACCCAGACTAATGCCAATATACATATTTGCATTGAGCGGGAATCGAACCCGCGACCTCTGACTTAGCAGTCAAACGTAATACCGCTACACCACAGAGGTCGTCTAATTTCGAACAATGTCTCACGTTGTACTCATTTGTGATGATGAATAAGGGGGGAGAGTGTTAGTGATTGTGTACTTAGCGGGATGACTAATTGAAAAGTTTGAATGAAGAATATACTGCTTCCGGGCTGTTTTTCCGTGGTCCATCGGAATCTTGTATTCCAGAAGTTTCGTCGATCACTGCGGTCGACATCTTCAGTGGTGCACGTCGGGACGCCGTCGAGTGCGGAGAATAAATATATAGAATAAATAAAATGCGGTGCGACTGATGTAAAGGCCCGAGTCACTGACGTATTTATAGGCGCAGTTGGAGTGGGCAAACGACGTGATCGCTCCTGATTGGTTGAGAGCTGCGCAACCGATGCGCTCGATCCTGATTGGTCGAGGCTAAGCAAGGGGGATGGTGGCGGCTAAGCAAGGGGGATGGTGGCGGCTTCATTATGTTTGAATTGTGATGACGCGCGGCTCTCAGTGCTGGATACCAATCTTATTGGAGATGAAAACCTTCGTTTAATTCGGGCCACCAACCAGGTGGACACCGAAGTCTTAAAATCACGCAAAAAAAATCAAAATCTTACACCCACTTTTTATCACTTTTCTCGACGTTTCACATGATTCTAAGTCTAATTAAGCAAAAAAAAAAAAAATTTTGTGTTGGTCTGTCTGTTGGTCTGGATGTCTGGATGTCTGTTTACGCAATAACTCAAGAACCACTTATCCGATTTAAAAAATCATCTTGTTTGGTTAATGGGAAGAACTGATTAGATTTTGGGGTTTGTACGTTCAAGGTTTCGGGTACCTACCATACAAATTGTCCCTAAAAAACTTTTACAAGTGAGTTTCTTTCGAGTTATCAGAGTAACGCGTATTTGACTTTGACATTTGAGTGACAATGACAATACGTATATTGTATATTTACATAAAACAACCAGACTCTGAAAGAAACTGACATATAAATTTTTTTTTTTTTTTTTTTTTTTTTTTTGTGTTTTTGACGTCGAAGACGTTTGATTTGATTTCAATTTCTTCATATTTATTGCTCAATATATAAAGACGCGTCGAATAATATGCATAAAGCCTAAGGTCTGTAATGGGCGGGGTGGATCCGACCTGCGATAAGTGCGTCTGGTCGGAGACACCCTATTCTCGGCACCTAGTCCGGTGCAGAGTCTGGCGTAGGCCTTGGGGGAGAGCGCAAGTCGTGAGGATCCTCAGGGCAAGGTTAGAGAGTTATCCTTCTCGAGGTTGCCGCCTGTTATTGGTCTGATTCCCTAAGAAACAGACGTAACAAAAACCTCTAACCGGGCCACCTCCCACCCCTCCCATATCCCATCCTCATCCTCATCCCAGCCCGCGCTTGTGCATCGGACGTGACGCGAGAGAGCTCGTAGGGCGTCCGCGGCACAGGGGCGCGGCATCCCTCCCCACCCATCCCATCCCCAACCCAAACCCGGCAATCCCGGAAACGTCAAAAATGAGCGCAAATGACAAGATTAAACTACCCCAGGAGGGTACCGGCAATGCCGGAGAATCCCTCCCTGTGTCACCTAGTGATGCAGGCAGCCCCTCGTATTCTGGGGGGGGCACATTAGCGCACACCCAATCCCAAGAAAGCATTGCCAAGATCCCCAGCCGACACGAAAGATCCATTTCGGAATCTCTCGGAGACGGCCTCACTAGCATGAGTATCGGGGAAACAAGTTCCAAGCAGGCTGACGGCGCGTGGATCACCAAATCCAAAAAGAGGAGGGAAAGAACGCGCCGGCAGCAAGAGAGGACCAGCCAAACCAAATCCGGTGCGTCAACCAGCAGGGAGACTGCCACACCGAGAGGAGAGGTAACCAGGTCAAGAGCCACTAAGATGAAAAGACAGGGCACAGACCCTGAGGAGCGAACGCAGCAGCGTCCACCGAAGCGTCCGAAGCCACAACCCACCCCACGTAACGAGGGACCACGACGACCCAACGCGGGCCAAAGTGATCTCTCGATTATCATCCACCGGGGAGATGGCGCGGCGATGGACGATGCTACGGCCGCTGAAATTAGAATTAGACTAGTTGATAAGATTGAGGAAGCTGCTCTAGACGGGGTAAGCGGCAAGAGCCTCTCATTCGCGGCATCGGGACTGGTAGCCGAGGGATACTTCCTCGTGAGCCCGAACACCGAGGAGGCGATGACTTGGCTGCTTGGCTGCGACTTCGGTGAGTGGAACGGCGTCCCATTAAAGCCTAGAAAGCTGGATATCCATAGGCTATCCATCTGGCTCCCTGGCAGCACTGGAGGTCGACGCATTGACCCGCTGGAACTCATCAGGATCCAGAACAACTACAGGGAGGAACTGAAGCTGTCGGAGTGGACTCTCATCCGCAAGGAGATACTGCCACTGGGAGTACGACTTGTGGTGGGAGTCCCTGAAGAAACAGCAAAAGCCCACGTGTGGCTGAACTACCAAGCCACACAGGTGTATGCCCGGGTCCTGGGAAAAGGACCAACCCAAGTTCCTGACAAGTGCACATGCCCATGCCCAGTCCATCCCACCAACCCTCACACAAAGGCACAGGGAGAAGAACCTGTAGAACGCGGCAGTAACGCTCAGTCCGCAACCCCGCAGAGGGGAGCCACTGACGAAGGCAGACCGTACCTACAGCGCTCGATCCCAAACAGCACACAACAGGCGCCAGACACACACAGCTCTGGGCCTGAAGGAGGGGAAAACGGAGCGCGGACGAAAGCCCCAAAGGGGGTGACGACCGCAAACCAAACTCCCCACCAACAGACACGCCCAGAGCAAAACACGACACATCCCCTCCCTACGACACGGAGCGATCGGACTCCCCCACCAAGTGTTGCATTACTGCAACCGTCTTGGCTGGGCAAGAGTCCACCGACGTGACGAAGTAAAGGGAGGGAGCACTAACGCTCACAGACACACAAACACAATAACACCATACATGTACAGACACAATAACACACCACAAACACACACACAAAAAATAAGAATAGTTCAAGTAAATCTACACCACTGCCGCGATGCTATGATCGAGTTTTGCAGACACGTGGTGGATGAGAAAATAGACATCGCTCTACTGCAAGAGCCATACGTCGCAAAAGGACGTGTGTCAGGGCTCAGCTCCCTGGGAGGAGAAATCATCTACCACGAAATGGGTGAGTCAACTCCTAGGGCATGCATATATGCCAGCAGTAGGGTAAGATCTCTAGGTATAATAAAGGCAGATTGTTACAGTGACCTTGCTAGTGCCACAGCGACAATACATACGAACACAGGCAACAAAGAGAGGGTGCTTTTAGTCTCCGCATATCTACCCAGTGAGGCAGACTTCAAACCACCATCACAAGAAATGGAAGACATAATAAGAAAATACCAAGGTAAGAACATTCCGATTATTCTAGGTTGTGATGCCAATGCCCACCATGTGGTATGGGGCAGCACAGACTGCAATACTAAAGGTGACTTACTATTAGATTTTATAAGCGCAACAGGTTTCGACATAATAAACGAAGGCAACACGCCAACGTTCGTTACCAAAACCAGAAGAGAAGTACTGGATATCACAATCGCCACAGACAGGATAAGCCGGTACATAACAGACTGGAAAGTAGACGAAAGCGACTCGAAATCGGACCACAGACGAATAACTTTTAGTCTGGGAACCAAAATTGAGAAAACCTTAGTTAGGAATGCGAGGAAAACTGACTGGTCCACATATGAACTTCACATAAAAAAGTGGAGCCCAGGCAACCAAACCTCGATAAAAGACAGCAGAGAGATAGAAAAAGAGGCCAACAGACTGGATGAAGCTCTAAGAGAAGCATACCATAAGGCATGCCCACTCAAAGAGATCAAATCAGGTAAAGGACAGCCCTGGTGGACAAGGGCACTAGAGAAGAAAAGAAAAATGACCAGACGTGCTCTCAGAAAGGCCCAAAAAAAGGGCGATGAGGAAAGCTGGCTCATATACAAGAGAGAAAGAAACATATTTAAGAAAGAATGCAGAAGGGAGAACAGAAATAGCTGGAAAGCTTTCTGCGAAGGAGTAGAGAAATACCCCGACGCAGCGCGTCTAGTAAAAATGTTCTCAAAAACCAATACCTGCAAACTAGGAAGTATCAAGAACGGAGACGAACTAATAACCGACCCGGAAAAGATCTTAGAAGTGATGCTGGAAACACACTTTCCAGAATGTGAAGAACACACAGGTGATGAAACGCCAGCTGATACGAATCCCACAGTGGAGACGATGGAAAAGGCACTAATCACAAAAGAGCACATAATGTGGAGTGTTCGGTCATTCCAGCCCTATAAAGCCGCTGGACCGGACGAGATCTTCCCAAAAATGCTGCAAATAGCCATCAAGTACATAAGTGACGATCTTCTGGCTCTATACAATAGCAGCATCAGAATGAAATACATCCCAAAGAAATGGAGAGAAGTAAGAGCGGTCTTCATACCTAAACCTGGAAAGGCTACGTACCAAGAGGCAAAAGCCTTCAGATGTATCAGTCTTTCCTCATTCTTACTTAAGACATTAGAGAAAATATTAGACAGAATAATAAGAGAACAAATAGTCAAAAGCGGATCTCCACTTCACCATAACCAACACGCGTATATGGAAGGCAAGTCAACTGAGACTGCACTCCACAACCTGGTAAACAAAGTGCAAAGATCCATAAGCAACAAAGAATATGCACTGGGTTGCTTCTTCGATGTCGAGGGTGCCTTTGACAAGGCAACTCCGGCCTCAATAGAGAATACCCTAAACCGCGAAGGCATAGATAAAGACATATCAAAATGGGTGAAAAACATGCTAAAACACCGATTGATACAAGCAGAGATAGCCGGAACAAGGCGCACGGTGATAGCTAGGAGAGGCTTCCCTCAAGGTGGATGTCTATCGCCACTACTGTGGTGCCTGCTAATAGACGAGCTAGTCAACAAGATAAACAGGATGCACATATATACACAGGTATATTCTGATGACGGTGTGCTCCTAATCACAGGCAAAGTCCTCAGTGTCATATGCAATATCATGAACAGAGGTTTGAAAGAAGCACTAGGGTGGTGCAGGAGCAAAGGCCTTAACCTCAACCCTGACAAAACCAAACTAGTTCTTTTCACCAACAAAAGGAAAATTGGAAGTGCTGGACCAGTACGACTTGATAATCATGACTTGGAAGTAGTGAAAGAAGTCAAGTATCTGGGAGTCACACTGGACAGCAAGTTGACCTTCAAGACTCATATAAGCAACACATGCTCAAAGGCGAAAATGGCCATGATGCAATGCAAAAGTGCAATAGGAAGAAGCTGGGGAATAAAGCCAGCCACAGTACTCTGGATCTATAAGGCAATCATCATGCCGAGAATCCTACATGGTGCCCTAGTATGGTGGCATAAAGCCAACATAGGAAGGAATAAACAAGAATTAGACAAAGTCCAAAGACTGGCGGCCCTAATGACCACCGGCGCGATGAGGACTACACCCACGGCCGCGCTTGAGATCATACTGGGCCTGAACCCCCTAGATTTGGAAACGAAAAAGAGAGCGATTGAACAATGGTTCAAACTGAAAAGTACTGGCCTATGGACTGGCAACACATTTGATGAGGGCCATGCCATGATCAGTCAAGACTACGAAGAAAAACTATCAATGATCCTTTCAAACAATGATCTGATAAAGAAAGAAAGGACCTTTGATAAGAAGTACAGAATACATATAGGACCGAGAGACGACTGGCAGATGAACACCAATGGCACCATCTGCTACACAGACGGCTCCAGAAAGGAAACAACCAAGCTCTCTGGTTCCGGAGTACACATCAAGTCCTCAGACGGCACAGAGAAAAATAGGTCAATACCCCTAGGAAAGTTTGCAAGTGTCTTCCAAGCAGAAATCTTCGCTATCATGGAATGCGCAGAAATGGCGGGCCACCTAAACAACATGGGAAAGGTCACCATCTACAGCGATAGCCAGGCAGCGCTGAAGGCACTTGGCAAAGTAGAGACAACATCAGCTGTTGTCAAAGAGTGCAAAAAGTCATTGGAAAAGTTGTCCAGAACAGCTGACGTGACGATTGCCTGGGTACCCGGACACGAGGGTAACACGGGCAACGAAATAGCAGATGAACTGGCCAGGAAAGGAGCTGATGAAAACCAGGTCGGCCCGGAGCCCCGGCTACCAATCCCCCACAAAATAACCAAGGGAGTCATCAGCCGAAGCATTGAAGCAGAGACCAACCGGAGATGGAAATCATCGACAGGCATGAGACAGTCGAAGATATTCATAAAGGGCCTAGACAAAAAAAGGACGAGCCAACTAATAAAACTCTCAAGAGTAAGCATGAGGCTCGTCATAGAAGTGTTAACAGGACACAGCCGACTGAACAGGCACCTGACACTGATAGGTGTGAAAACCGACCCCAGATGCCCAGAGTGCATGGACGGTGACGAGACCAGTTTCCACCTGCTCGCCGAATGCCCCATGTACTCACTGATAAGATGGGAGACAATGGGGTTGGATACATTGGACACAGAAGACTTGGAGGATCTGAAGGTGGACCAGATCGTAAGATTTTGTAAGGACACAGGTAGGTTCGACGGAACGCCGTGATTGCTGGGTAACCACATCCTTCCCAAAAGGAAGGAACAGGGGAAATGGGTGAAATGACCCACTATGGAAGGGTTGATCACCCGCCAGGTCATCGGCGTCCCCGTTGGAAATAATAATAATAATAAAGGTCTGTAATTTTGAATAAAAATACTGCAACAAAAATATCTAAGTTTGGCCCGAATTTGACAATCACTGTGTGATTTCCGCCCCACTAGATTTTTTTATTAAAATTATTGGGATGCTTGAATATTTCGATGGCTTCTCGACATAGCCGTGGGAAGAATTGTGAAGTGGTGGCTAGAACCTTTGTGTTCTGAAATTTGATGGTATGATTACCATCCTCCTGGGTGTGAACCGCTGACTAGTCGATGTGGCCGAGGTGGCAATTTCGTTCATGTTCCGAAAGGCGGGTCTTGACGCTTCTTTGAGTAGTGTCCACGTATATTGAGACCGCGTGGAAAAACTGACTTTCAACACCATGACCTGGGAAAGCGAGCAGGCTTCTACACGACAGCAGAGGAAATTTGACAAGCTCCCAAGAAAACAAGAGTCTGGTCCAAGTCTGGATAAGCGCCTTGTAGTAGTGAACCTGTCAGACCACCAACTGTCTGAAGAGGAGAGGTCAGTCTTGAGCAAAGGGGAGAATTTTGCCATTACCCCAAGATCAGTTCCGGTGGAAGATATCATTGCCAACGTTGAAGTAAGCTAGCGCAAGCTTCCCGAGGAACTGGCTGAGAGGGTCTGCCAAGAGTCCTCCAGAATTCTACAGAAAGCCAAGCCACCGAGGAGCAATATCACGGAGAAAGAGCGGAAAGCCTTAAAGAACCTAAGGGCTAATAAGGATATTGTTATCCTAAAAGCTGACAAGGGTAATGCCACAGCAGTCCTCAACACCAAGGATTATGAGACTAAGATCAAAGATCTTCTCGACCCGGCCACCTATAAGGAGATTCCAAAGGACCCAACGGCAAAAATCTTGAGACAGGTAAACAACCTGATCAAGAGTTCGTCTATTCCAGAAGAAACGCAGCGTATTATCAAGAAGTCTGAACCTCTGCCACCTAGGCTGTATTGGGTTACCAAAGATCCATAAGCCTTCAGTACCGCTCCGGCCCATCGTGAGCGGTATTGGCTCACCCACTCATCCAGTCTCGAAGTATCTCACCGGACTGCTTTAACAACATGTCGGATCCTCCTCGTCATACATCAGGGACTCGCGCCACTTCTTGGAGAAACTTGAGAATCTCAAGCTACACCCGGATGAGCGTCTGGTCAGTTTCGATGTCGTCTCTCTGTTCACGAAAGTTCCAATCAGGGCAGCTATGTCACGTATCCGACCGCTGTTCTCTAAGGACATCGCAGAGTTGTTCGAGTTCGTGTTGACGACTACATACTTCGAGTGGAACAACACGTTCTATGAACAAGTGGAGGGCTTAGCCATGGGAAACCCCATCAGTCCTGTAGTTGCGAACTTCTACATGGAATTCTTCGAAGAAGCCGCTCTTGAACGAGCGCCCAAGAAGGCTAAGGTCTGATTCCGCTACGTAGACGATACCTTTGTGGTTTGGAGTCATGGAGACACGGAGAACAGCATCCATCCGAACATCCAGTTCACCATGGAAGTAGAAAAGAACGGAGACCTGCCATTCCTCGATGTCCTGGTATCCAAAAAAGAGGATGGCAGCCTTGGTCACTGGGTCTATCGAAAGCCTACACACACTGACCGTTACTTACACAAGGACTCCAACCACCATCCCAGACAGAAAATGTCAGTCATCAAGACCCTGGTCCACCGAGCTAAGAGCATCTGTGAGCCCCAACACCTTAAAAACGAGTTACGCCACCTGGACTCGGCCTTCCAAGCCAATGGATTCTCTGCCCGGGAGATACGAAGAGCTCTTCATCCGAGGAAATCTTCTCTTACGAACCAGGATGAGGAGATACCTGCCCCTCTAGGGAAGGCCTTTTTGCCATACATTTATGGTACAACGGATCGTATCGGGAGACTGCTAGAACATTATGCGTATTTTCAAGTCCACAACGCAGTTACGTAATCTTCACCGTTCAGTCAAGGACCCTCGTGACCCACTATCTTCGGCTGGAGTTTATTGGAACCCCTGCTCGTGTGGCTCGGTATACGTGGGCACTACTCAAAGAAGCGTCAAGACCCGAAACAGCCAAACAGCCCTGAAGCAGTATATTCTTCATGCAACGCCGGCCGTGAAAGCCTTAAGATTTATATTATATTGGAAAGTTATTAACCAAATGCGTGTTTTGTTTACATCTCATGTTTTTATAGAGGGATTCGGGTTTGGTTCCAAACTCTTACATTTTAACTTCACCAAGTTCTGTTGCCCGCTAGGGTTGCCAAATAACCTGGGTTCTGCATATGCGGTTGACACTTTAGAAGTTTAAATGATTACATAGATATAAGCGTTTGAAATTTAACTAAAAGCGTCTCTGTGTTGAGTGCTTATACTTTTTTCAGTGAAAACACTAAATCAATCTGCAGCTTTTCTCGTGACAGCGCTTAATGTTCGTACTAGAATACTACTTTAAAATCTTACAAAAATAAAAAATAAACCAATATCGACGCGATACACTTAAGCAGTGCCAATTTCTAACTCAGTACAACTACGACAGTGGACGCTCTAAATTGAACCACCCTACCACCAATTAGACGGTAGTGTATTGTTTTGTTAGACACGGCTACAGTTAACATTTATTAAAATTAGGTCGGTGACATATAGCGGCAATCCAAAAAATAAATTAATAAAGAAATCACAACGGAAAAGTTGGTGATTATCTCTGCGCTGCCGTCCTCAAACTAAAAAGGGGCTAAGTGAAAAGGTAATTTTCGAGCTAGAGCTAAAAAACCGGCCAAGTGCGAGTCGGACTCGCCCATGAAGGCAGCAAGTAAAATTTTTATATTTGAGTTGATTGAATGAAAGGTAAATTGCGGTTTACAATTACTGACGTATTAAAAAAACTACTTACTAGACCTCGTTCAAACCAATTTTCGTTGGAAATTTAGATGGTAATGTACGTCATATATTATGTTTAGTTTTATCATTCTCTTATTTTAGAAGTTACAAGGGGGGGAACACACATTTCACCAATTTGGAAGTGTCTCTCGCGCAAACTATTCAGTTCAGGATAAAATGATATTAGAAACCTCCATATCATTTTTCAAGACCTATCCATAGATAGCACCACGTATGAATTTGATGAAAAAAAATTTTTGAGTTTAGTTTTAAGTATGGGGAACCCCCAAAATTTATTGTTCTTTTTTCTATTTTGGTGTGAAAATCTTAATGTGGTTCACAGAATACATCTACTTACCAAGTTTCCACAGCATAGTTCTTATAGTTTATACATACGGACGGACAGACAGAGAGACATGACGAATCTATAAGGGTTCCGTTTTTTGGCTACGGAACCCTAAAAATGAGAGCATATTTAAAAAATTATGCTAGTATTTTGTGTAAATCTGCATAAACGTTGTCATTTAACAGTGGATGAATATAGTTTTGAGCCCTTACGACAGTAAAGTTGCTATTGAAATATATAAATATTTGTTCAAAGTTAAGATGTGGAAATTGACCAGAAGTCACATAACCGCCTTTAACTTGAGGACCACAGTGGGTTTCTCTACTCTAAGACCTATCGTCTGTTTAAATTAATCAACATAACATAACTTCACGCCTGTATCCCCGAAGGGGTAGGCAGAGGTGTATTACACACCCACGATTCGCCAGTTATGTTAAGGTCCCAATGTAATAGGGGGCGAGCCTATTGCCATCTACCGGGCACAATATTAAGCGAGCGATAATTACCATTTATTAATGCACACATAACTACGAAAAGTCAGAGGTGTGTAAATGAATTCCACTTCGGGTTAATCACTTCATAGTGCCGAGGTGTTCGGAACGGAAGCTTTTTTTTTTTATACCACTAAGGTGGCAGACAAGCACACGGCCCACCTGACAGGAAGCGGTTACCGCAGCCTATGGACGTGTGCAACACCAGTGGCATCACACTCGCGCTGCCGACCCAGTAAAGGAAAGGGGATGGGAAAGGAGTTTGGGAGGGGATGGGAGAGGAGTTTTTGAGGCGATGGGAAAGGAGTTTGGGCTCCGGCACTCTCACTCACCAAACGGAACGCAACAGTTCAAATACTGTTACTTGGCGTCGATATTCTGTGAGAGGGTGGTGCTTCCCCGGTCGAGTCGGCCCATTCATGCAACGGTCAAAATGACTGTTGCTTGACTCTACCACTACAAAATCAATTTAAATTATATTTTAATTATTAATTCAAAATTTATTCAATAATCATCATCATCATCCAAGCCCATCCCAGTTATATCCAAAACTGGCACTATGGAGGCCGGGATCCACTCTCCTGTTATTGGTTTACCTTCTTTTTTACGAGAGCAACTGCGGTCTTACTCACCAATCTCGAAAGGGAAGTCTGCCATATCATTCAGGCGAAGGTACGGCTAGGTAAGGTTGGCCTGGGCCTCCAAGATCTTGGTGGGGCTCAATACACCCTGAACAGCGACTCCGCTTTAGAAGCAGTAGGAGGCTTTCATTTAATCTATATTTATGAAACAAAGTCGTGTTAATATTGACTGGAATAAACTTAAGTACCGATTTTCATGATCTTTGGCTGATCGCAGATTGCGAATAAATTCAACGATCACTTCTTATCTCTTGTTAACTCAACAGATATACACAAACCAGACTACTCCCTGATAAATATGACAGACCCAACTATATTTTTACAACCACTTTTTTTTTTTTTTTTTTACGTGCGGAAATCCCTTCGGATACCCCCCCGCTAGCAAGCGGGGGTGGTTATGTCGTGTCTTGACTAAAACCGCACGGTGTCCTCCCCAAGTGTCCGTTGCCGGGCACCCCGGGTAAGCCCTCGAAAGGATAACCCCAGGGTTGCAGGGTTGAATTAGAAAAAAAAAAGTAAAATCACTCAAAAATACAAACGCAGTAGGTTATGATGGTATATCTACATTTATTAACTTTGCATTAATTTAACTTTGCATGCAGAGAATCTGCGAAACATGTCGGACATTATTTGATTTTGTAACACCATTGTAAAATACCGTGTTTCGGGCAATAAATTATTTACTTACTTACTTACTTACTGTTTAAATTTGTCTTCGCCTATACTTTGCAATTTTGGGGGCTACCAACACAGTTACTCTTCCCCCCTCCCTGGTGGCCGCTGGGGGTGATTATTTTGGACTTGAACCAACCAAAACCTCACTCTGTCGCCCGGTGCAAGGAGACATTCACGTAATAAATTCAACTTATAATGTAACCAACGTCACTTGCTTCTAAGGCGGAACGTAGTTTGCCGGGTCGGCCAGTACACAATAAAAAGGGTTGTTTTCCCATGGGTTTATGTTGTAATACCCGTTAACCGCTACGCTGGGCCGACTTCCAGTCACGACATATGTGAGCCTTGCCAAGTTTGAACCCATTTCATTGATGGTAAAGGGCGTTCCAAATAGTGCAACCAGTTGGGCGGAACTCGTGCACTCTTTTTATACTGCGGTACAATGACAATTTTACACTGCATTGTGTAAGTAATAGCTCTCAAGTCGTCCCTACACAGCGCTGCAGTTAAATATATATTCTAGATCATTATACATAGCACAATCTAGACCCAAACTAAGCATAGCTTGTAATATGGGTTCCGGGATTAACAAACGTACATTTTTTAGGAGTAGGTACTAGTAACCGCCGCTTAACGACCTCCGTCCTTCATGAGCGCAGGCCTGGGGGTGGCTGGTGAAGCCGCCTGTCACCCCAGCAGAAGCAGGCAGGGACGGTGGGGCGACTAGCACCCCTCCCCCAAACTGGGGCAATTCGGGAACACCGTGGTTCCCAAACCAATCTCGAAACCGGAGATGCCCCAGGGTCAGTCGGGGTGCGAGGGATATGCTCTATGGGCAACCTTACACCCCGGCGTTTTAAGACCCGAGACGGCGTGCGGTTTTAGTAGGTTCAAGCCCGACATACCGCCCCCGCTGGCCGGCGGGGAGGAGGGGGTTTCTGACGGGATTTCCGCACGAAAAAAAAAGGTAATAGTAACCGAAATTAATAGTATTCCCGCTGACCCCTCAAGCTTAGCTAAATTGCTTGTGTTAGGAGGTGGTTCATGTCGTTAGTGTAATGGCCAGGTTTTGAACCAAGGACCTCTTATTCTTAAGGCCGACTTCTTAAGCTACCGAATTAGAACTAGATACAGAATCAGAGCATAGTAAATACACAAATTAAAACATACAAATATATGTACTGAGCGGGAACTAAACCCGCGGCTTCTAACGTAGCGGTCGAATGGACAACCGCCACGCCACAGAGGTCGTCAGTGTCAGTCAAATAATGAGCGAGTCTCATGCTTACATTTTTAAAATAATCTAACTAATATTATATAATGCGAAAGTAACTTACTTTTACATTTTATTTGTTCATGAAAATGTCTGCATGAATTCAGCTGAACTGTTGTACCCAGATAGACTACGACCAGGTATAGAACATAGGCTTTTCATCCCGAGACTATTAGTTTCCTGTGGGTCAAGAGAATGAGATCAGTATTCTATGTGGAGGAACCGCGCCCATCTAAAGAGAATTATTCTAAAATCTTACGATGATGAAGCCGATTCATCACAGTTATTGGTTTTATACTACATCTACTCAGAAAGTACCACGGCACTTTTTCATAAATAAGCCAGAAAGTACGTTATTACTTCCGTAGAAATATGCGGGAGACAAAACTGTTTGAAAATCCATTGTTAACGTGCTAAGCGGGAGACATACCTGAATGAAAATTCATTGTTAACCTGTTTAATTTTTTTATTAGTGAAACCTTCCTCAGGTCCGTTGTTGAGTGTAAACTTATTTAGGCGCTTTCGGCATCCGTTACCGACATTTATTATAAATCATCTTTTTAAAAGGGTTCTAGAGATTTTCGTGGGGTTCTTGATATCGAAACATACACATGTAATTGTCAACAAGCTTTCAATTCTGTCGGCCCTCCTAGAGTGCCGCTGTTTTAATTTTCCTTGTAGATGCAGTGATATATAATGCTTTACTATGTTTCACTCGGAAGAAAAAGTGATTCCCAACTCGTGTGTATTCCATACTCGAGTCTCAAACTACACGCTGTTTAGTAGTCGGCCCTTTCTCCCCTCGATGAATAATGTACTATTATCCAGAGAAAACAACGAACTCGAACAGGAAGTAGTAACAGTATTAGCTTAGGAGTGGCGATGTGCTCCTGCCATCTACATTATCAAACCAGCTCGACGCCAACATTGCAGTGTCACCAAATTTACATAACTATGCCTAATCACAATATGTGATTCTTCAAGAAGGGCATTAGACGATTTTTACAGGGTCGGTAGTGCGAGTGTGTGCACATGTCCAGAGGTCTACCGCTTCCCATCAGGTAGGCTGTATGCTTGTCTGCCACTCTGCCTCCTTAGTATTATAAGAAAACGCTCAAGTACTAGAAAAATAGGTCGCATAGTTTGAACAGAAAGACTTACAATTATTGCTTGTTATAGAAAAATAGTGCTTTTGTTGTCTATGGCTGTAATAGATAAGTATCTGCACCATAAAGCAGGACCATATAAAAGCTTATAAGTTATGTTGACCATCATAAATTAAAATTATTTCTTTGACAATTTACATAGCGGCATTGCACTGGGAGTCCAAGAGTCGGTAAGAACCCTGACTAGACGTGGCGGTATTTGGATATGGTATAGTAGTTCGAAGGGTGTCATAATTACAATCAAAGTCAAAGCCTTTATTTTTCATAATAGTGCAACGTAATTACATCTTATTGACGTCAAAAACTGCTTAATATTAAGTTTACCACCGCTTCCTAGGCGCTAGTGGAGAAGAAACGGCGCAACAAACTCCACTTGGGCATTTTCGAGACGTCAGCTTATAATAGTGATTTCTTAAGACTAAATATGGACGAATGTACATTTTGTCTCGTGTCAAGATAAATAAAGGTATATAAAAAAAAATGTTATAATAAAATTTAACCCAAGTTAAACGTTCAAATAATTGAAAAAAGTTAAAATATGGTAAAAAAAATCGCGTGCCTACTACAATATTATGCTGTAGTTGTAATATTTTAGCACTTTAGGGGGAGCCTGCACCATGCTCAAACCAATGCATTGCTAAGTGGTAACCCAGTAGGTTAACACATTGCAAAGTTAAGCGATTCTAGCCAGGTTAGTCTTAGGATAGGTGACCATTCATAACACATCAAGACCCGTCCGTACCTCGGAGAGCATGCTTAGCTGGTCTCAGTTGCGAACATCTCTGGCAGTTGTGACAGGTAGTTGAAGCCCTAAAAAGTCCGAAACTAGTCTGAGTATAGAGGGTAGGTAGAGAGTCCGTCATTTGAAGAGGAATCAATTTCAATCCATCTGATAGTAAAAATTGCTCATCATTTAAACTAAATTGAATCGTTGTCAGAATTTTGTTTTTTTGGAATAATATTGTCTTAATGATATTGTCGGAAGTTTACGCGAATGTCACACATTTAAATAAAACTATTTTTAACGGATTCTATCGCAAATTATTTGGTTGTATTTTATTTTTTACCAGACGTTTCATTTGCTTTTCGTCGGCCTAAACATAAAAAGTACCTACCTTTAATATTATTTTGTTTGTTCCTAGATTAGATTTGAAGTAAAAAGTGTTGAATTTATTATATTACTTGTAAAAGGTCTATTCAAATATCAAAATAAGCATCTCATTTCAATTAAGTCCAAAAATACCACAAAGAGTCACTCTGAAACGATTTACCAACAGTCGATTGGTCCATGAACCGTTGGTCAACATTATCTTTAAACCATAAACTTTTCGTAAAATGGACTTTTCATCCACGAACGTTTCGCCAGCATTACTCTACGTCAGTGAATGTTTAACCAACAGAATGTTTTGACCAATAACTTTTCACCCAAAGAACAATTGGCCCATGGACTGTTCCCCAAGAGAACGGTACGTCAGTGAGCGTTAAGGATCCAACTTTCCGGACTAGTGGTTCCGGCGCTTCGCGTCACAAAGAGTCAATTCTCGATTATTTTAAATATTTTATTATAAAAGCTAATTCAATTTACTAATTTGTTTATATATATGCCAATAGTTAAAATTTCAACATAATTTTAAAACAGTTAAATTACATTTTATATCAAAAATTAACTTTGAAAGTAGTGGCCTGTGAGATGTCATGACACTGTGTTCTAAATTTTTAAAGGTTAAAGGTTAAGGAAATTGGCATTTTAACAGTTGCACTGCGGTGCATAATGTCATGGTTATGAGACAAAACAATTTTATATTATGTTAGTTATGAGATAAAACGGTGACGTGTGATCGATAAACACCAAAAGGGAAGCACGAAGTAATCAACTTATTCGCGAGACTCAGCATACAAAGGAAATCTTTTATTGTAACTAGATATATAGTTGCCAAGAAATAGCATAATCCACTTACGAAACTTAGTTGCCGAAGTGGGTGAAGGGTTTCTTCCATGGAGATGCCTGCTAACATTATAAAATAACGGAACCTACTATAATCACACGGTACTCGGTCTTCCGTATAAGTTAAATAACTTATGTATAAGTACAAAAAACTGTAATTTAGAAATTATTGTGTTCAATTATCAACTCAAACATAAAAAATGAGCGGTCGGTGATAAAAAGATTGATGGTAAATTCATGGCAAAATTGACAGTATCATTTTTCATAAAAAAATACTGTATAATCATAGAGATTGAACATATTTTATAAAAAAAACTTGACGGTATATTAATTAAAAATGGATGAAATATTGATAAAAGGATTGACGGTGTATTCATTAAAGATCTGATGGTATTAATATTGGAACGGTGTAATATTGGTGGCATAATATTGAAGCGAACAAAACTATGTACAGTATTTTTTCAAAAAATTGTTTAGAATTCAGAATCGTTCATATAATATCACTATATCCTCAGTAGGTCGCCATCTCAGCAAAGTTGCTGCCCATCACATGGTAAAGATATGGTGTGCAGTGCTGGTATTCTGATACCACCTTTGTAATGATGCGACGTCACGCACGTGGCAACTAGGATACATACAATTGTTACTTATAACACAATAACATAAATAAAAAAACCGGCCAAATTCGAGTTGGACTCGCCCATGAAGGGTTCTGTAGCAGCAAGTCAAATTTTTATATTAGTTTTTATATGAAAAGTAAATTGCGGGTTACGATTTATGACGTATTAAAAAAAAACTACTTACTAGATCTCGTTCAAACCAATTTTCGGTATAAGTTTACATGGTAATATACATCATATATTTTTATTAATTTCTTCATTTCCTTATTTTAGAAGTTACAGGGGGGGGGGGGCACACATTTTACCACTTTGGAAGTGTCTCTCGCGGAAACTATTCGGTTTAGATAAAAATGATATTAGAAACCTCAATATCACTTTTGAAGACCTAATCATACCCCACATGTATGGGTTTGATAAAAAATATTTTTGGAGTTTCAGTTCTGAGAACCTCCAAAATGAATAGTTTTTTTTCTATTTTTGTGTGAAAATCTTAATGCAGTTCAGAGAATACATCTAGTTACCAAGTTTCAACAGCAAAGTTCTTATAGTTTACAAAAAAAAGTGGCCGTTACATACAGACGAATAGACAGACAGACATGACGAATCTATAAGGGAACTCCTTAAAAGAAAAACAAAATCAAAATTGGATACTTAAAATTTAACAAACAGTCCAGTATTTATCGCAACGAATGTGTTCCAGTGCACATCCAAACGCTTCGTAACTCTGCCACAACTGGATTGCGGCCAATGAATAGTCACAATGGGTGTAGCGCGTTGGTAATTCCCTGACAGACTCCACTACGGAATCGGAATGTCTAAAAGCCATTGTACACGTCCTATCTTTGTTACCAAGCAATCGGGATAATCGCTTTTGTAATCCTGCTAATATCCCACTATCCTACTGATATTGTGAAAGTTTGTGAAGATGTTTAGATGTTTGTTACTTATCGCGGTCTAACGGCTGTACAAATCTGGCAAAAATTTTGTACAGGGATAGATTATAGTGCGGAATACCACAAACTTTCGAGGGCTTACCCGGGGTGCCCGGCAACGGACACTTGGGGAGGACACCGTGCGGTTTTAGTTGAGACACGACATAACCACCCCCGCTGGCCGGCGGGGGGGTATCCGAAGGGATTTCCGCACGTAAAAAAAAAAAAAAAAAAACTTTTATACCTGCAATAGGTTTATAGGAGCCTAGGAGCAGAATAAAACGCGGGCGAAGCTGCGGGCAACAGCTTGTTTGTTATATTTGATTGCCCGTTCTTCAAACGTTCATTTAGAATTAACCCGCAGCTCCGCCCGTGTAGAATGCAGTTCCCGGTCCCATGGGAACCTATTCCCGAGATAAAAAGTAACCTATGTGTTATTGCATACTATAATCTGTTGTTATAAATTAGCTGCGATAGCCCAGTGGCGTACGTAACGGACTGCTGAGGCGAGGTCTCCAGTTCGATCCCCAGTCGCCCCGGGCACACACCTCTGACTTTTCGTAGTTATGTGTTCATTAATAAATGATAATTATCGCTCGCTTAATAATAGGCCCGGTAGATGGCAATAGGCTCGCCCCCTATTACATTGGGACCTTACCATAACTGACGAAACGTGGTAATAATTACCGAACATAATTATCAAAATCTGATTTCTCAATGAACAAAAGAGCCCCATTCACGCGATTGGTATTAAATTTAGATGTCCGCCGGTAGCCCTGGGGTTATTTTTTCGACGGCTTACCCGGGGTGCCCGGCAATGGACACTTGGGTAGGACACCGTGCGGTTTTAGTTGGTTCTTGCCCCGACATAACCACCCCTGCTGGCCGGCGGGGGGGGGGGGGTATATCCGAAGGGATTTCCGCACGTAAAAACAAAAGAGAAATTAGAAATAGTCCTGGTGAAATTGCTTCGCTCAATTTTTGCAACAGCAGAATGAACTGCAGACCACTAGGTCTTAAAGAACTTTTAAAGTTCGGTAATACTATTACAGAACTTTAAGATTGATATGAAATCCACATTGCTCAATATATTCGATTCCCGCTTAGTGCAAATGTTTGTATGCATGAATATGTATATTTGCATTGCTGTAGTTGTTTATATGTATGATAAAATAAATGTGTATTCACAAAAAACTGTATGTTTATCCGCAGTCTAGAACCCATAGCATAAGCTACTTAACTATGCTTACTCTGGGTCTAGATAGCGTTGTGTAGAATGTCCTAGAATATTAATATTTATTCATTTATCTACATAAAATGATATGGAAACATTACAAGAAAATTCGGAAATTGTCCACAATTTGTAATTGTTCGTCACTCGTACATAAGTGCGTACTTACCATACACCAATAATTAATGTTTATAATATTGGTCTATGGTACTTATAAAAAACGGCAAAGCCATGGTGCACTACGCTCTCACTTCACTCGATCGTAATATTTATATTGAGCTCAGCTCAATAAAGCGAAGCGAAGCTCTTATACGCGGGATAGCCACTTCTTTGTCGTTGTACTTCTTTTCTCCTGCTTGACCGATCTTGACCAAATTTACCACGGTGATAGTGTGGACACTGAGGAGTGTTTTGAAGCGAGACGGTTCATGTCCGATGTACCATTGAGGAATAATCACCGAAAAACAGTTTCACGAGCGCGCGGCCTTAGCTAAGCGCGCGACCGTAGTAAGATGTCTTATTTAGGTATAAGTAAGAGTTGCTCGCTCAGCTCAATTTATTTCAGTGGCACCCTGCACTGAATTCCTAGTTTTTATATTCTATGTTTCTATGTCCGACTGCTGTCTTCCATTATACCGGCATTAGCCTACTTTGGAATACAGTTTCAGTATGTTCAGTGTTCCTTCCGCTTGAGTTCAGAGTTGTTTAACATCTGTTTAAAATGTATATGTTACTGTAAAAGCCCGAACGACGGTAAATCCTAGCATTTTACGGTAAATCGTAGGATTTACCAACACGAGTTGGTAAATGTAAGAATGTATAAAAAAGCGGCCAAGTGCGAGTCGGACTCGCCCAATAACGGTTCCGTAGCAGTAAGTAACATAATGTTTTTTTTTTTATTTTTACATTTGAGTTATTGAATGAAAGGTGAATTGCGGCTTACGATTTATGACGTATAAAAAAAAAGCGGCCAAGTGCGAGTCGGACTCGCCCATGAAGGGTTCCGTAGCAGTAAGTAACATAATAATACTATTTTTTAAATTTTACATTTGAGTTGATTGAATGAAATGTAAATTGCGTTTTACGATTTATGACGTATTAAAAAAAGCTACTTACTAGATTTTGTTCAAACCAATTATCGGTGGAAGTTTATATGGTAACATCATATATTCTTTTTAGTTTTATCATTCTCTTATTTTAGAAGTTACAGGGGGGGGGGGACACATTTTACCACTTTGGAAGTATCTCTCGCGCAAACTATTCAGTTCAGAGAAAAATGATTTTAGAAACCTTAATATCATTTTTGAAGACCTATCCATAGATACCTCACACATACGTGTACCTACGTGTACGTTTTATCTAACCCATACGGGTTAGATAAAAAAAAAAATGAGTTTCAGTTCTAAGTACTTAGAACTGAAACTCAATTTTTTTCCCTTTAGCCCCCAAAATTTATTGTTTTTTTCTATTTTTGTTTGAAAATCATAATGCGGTTCACAGAATACATCTACTTACCACGTTTCAACAGCATAGTTCTTAGTTTCGGAAAAAAGTGGCTGTGACATACGGACGGACAGACAGACAGACATGACGAATCTATAAGGGTTCCGTTTTTTGCCATTTGGCAACGGAACCCTAAAAACGACTTACTAGATCTCGTTCAAACCAATTTTCGGTGGAAGTTTCCATCATATATTTTTTTTAGTTTTATCGTTCTCTTATTTTGGAAGTTACAGGGGGGGGGGGACATTTTACCACTTTGGAAGTGTCTCTCGCGCAAACTATTCAGTTTAGAAAAAAGATATATTAGAAACCTCAATATCATTTTTGAAGACCTATCCATAGATACAACACAGTTTGATGAAAAAAAAAATTCAGTTCCAGTACGCCCAAAATGTATTGTTTTTTTTCTAATTTTGTGTGAAAATCTTAATGCGGTTCACAGCATAGTTCTTATAGTTTCGGAAAAAATGACGGACAGACAGACAGACATGACGAATCTATAAGAGTTCCGTTTTTTGCCATTTGGCAAAGGAACCCTAAAAAGGGACGAGTCTTTCGGGCTTTTACCATTAGAATTTAGCACATGCTAGTATATACCAGTGACTGTTGGTAAATGTTGATTAAGCAAATCAATTCCGTCGCATCGCCAGCCGCTACCGCGGCACGCTCGGTTCGCTCGCTCGGCTCGCACTCTGTTGGGGTCATAGTTCTAAACTAACCTAACCCACTTTCTTAGACTCGTCCCTTTTTATAAATTCTTACATTTACCAACTTGTGTTGGTAAATCTTAAGATAAACCGGGAAATTTTAGGATTTACCATAGTTATGGCTTTTACAGTAATATATACTTAAGTCAAATGAACATTTTTTTTATTTATTAGCATGGTTTATTCGATACTTACGTAGGTAGGTACAGTCATCAGTGTGACCTCGTGGCAGCAATCGGTGTGAGAGTCCTCTCGCTGGGCACCATGATTGCGGAGCTCGAGAGCGTGGGCCGTCTCCGGGTCGTCGCGGAGTGGGCCTGAGACATATTTAGAACTCTCCCGGCACGCCGAGCCCGCAAAATGCTCGCCGCGCGTCACAGGCGACTCAGGCACCGGAGGTCGCTTAACGACCTCCGTCCTCCATGAGCGCAGGCCTAGGGGTGGCGGTTGAGGGCGCGTGCAGAAGCAGGCCGGAACGGCGGCGCGACGCGAGCCCCCCTTTCCGGGGCAAGATGAGGAGACACCTTGGGTCCCACACCCGAGGGGGCCATCTCAAAACCGTAGATGGCCCGGCTGACCCCGGGCCATCTACGGTTTGCGAGGAATTGCCTCATTGGGCCACCTTACATCCCGGCATGAGACCCGAGACAGCGTGCGGTTTCAATTGATTCGAGTCCGAGATAACCCCCCCCCCCCTTAACCGGAAAATCCGTGGGGATATCTGCACGAAAAAAAAAGGTACTGTCAGCGTCAATTTCGCATTCATATTTAAGTATAATAGTAAGATTGACGAAGTATTCGGTCGCCCTATCCTGGACGTTCACTCTACTGACAAACTACGACAGCAAGGCTACGACTTTAATTTACCTCAGAAGTATACTGACTTTCAACCACAAGAAGACATTTAAAATGGAGGATTGACGGCCTCTGTGGCGTAGCGGTCGTGCATTCAACTGCTACGACAGGGGGCGTATATTTGATTCACGTTCAGTGCAAATATTTGTATGCATGAATATGTCTATTTGCATTGGTCTAGGTGTTTCTATGTATAATATGCATGTATTTACAAAAAAAAAAGGCCGCGGTAGCCTAGTGGTATGGGTAATGGACAGCTGAGACGAGGTTTCGGGTTCGATCCCAGGTTTTACCATGGCACACACCAATGACTTTTCGATGCTTTTCGAAGCTATGTTTGTATTTATCGCACGTTTATAAGTGCCCGGTTAATGGCAATAGGCTCGCCACGTATTACATTGGGATCTAAACATAAACTGGCGAAATGTGGGTGCTAGCACCACCTCTGCCTACCCCTTCGGGGATATAGGCGTGAGTTTATGTTATGTTATGATGTTACAAAAAAAGTATAAAAATATGTTTATCCGCATTCTGGAATCCATAACACAAGCTAGTTAAACTATGCTTACTTTGGGTCTAGAAAGTCGTAGAATATTTATTTATTTCTTAATCAACTTATTGACCCAACTTTCAATGATTCTTATTAAGAACAGGTACAAACCTTGATCTTTCGAAATTAAGCTTAAATAATAGCGCCTACAGACAGAATGCCGAACATTACATTAGACTTGGGCAGTCTGAAAGAAGGTCAATGAACTTAGCAGACACGACAAGATTGTGTCACTAGGGGACGTCTGTGCCACGTCTGCTAGCCTCGCCCACTCAAACGATAAAGCATTATTGGATGTAGCTCATATGGTACTATGAATCGTCTTCAGGCTGTTTTTCATATATACTGATGCAAATGAGTAGGGGTCGTCCATGATTATAGCTGGCTGTCTAACATGACGTAACGATTATGAATCCTATTGTCCCCTATGTCCCTTGTCGTTGCCGTTAGTTTGTTGCACTCATTCGCTTGGTATGTACCAGGCATTAGGCAAATACATACACATCAAACCATTGATGTCTATATTACATAAAACGTTACAATCAAGTTTTAGGAGGAAGAGGGGAGAATTTTAATTGTATCAATATAGAACTTCAAAAGTCTACCAATACCTTTTTTTTCGTGCCGAAATCCCTTTAGATAGCTCCCCTCCCCGCCAGCAAGCGGGGGCGGTTGTGTCGGGCTTGAACCGACTAAAACCGCACGCCGTCTCGGGTCTTCAGACGCCTGGATGTGAGTTTGCCCATAAAGCTTAACCCTCGCACCCCGACTGACCCTGGGCCATCTCCGGTTTCGAGATGGCCTCTTCGGGTTTGGGAACCACGGTGTCCCCGTCTTGCCCCGGTTTGGGGAAGGGGCGCCAGTTACCCCGCCGCCCCGGCCTGCTTCTGCTGGGGTGACAGGCGGCCTCACCTGCCACCTCCAGGCCTGCGCTCATGGAGGACCGAGGTCGTTAAGCGACCTCCGGCACCTGACTCGCCTGCGCCGTGCGGCGAGCATGTGCGGCCGTGGCGGCGGCGGGAGAGTTCTAAATCTCTCCCGGGCGTGCTCCGCCATCTCCTTCTCGAGCATTACATGCTCGCAGAAGAAGGCGGCGGCGGCCCACGCGCTCGCGCTCCGCACCATTGCCGCAATCATGCTGCCGAGCATGAGGAAAGCCACCCCGATGGCTGCCACGAGATCACGCCTCGGCACCTCCCACGCCGGGAGGCCGCCAGCGTGTGTAGCCCCGAGTCCTTGAGTCTACCAATACCTTTTTTTTTTTTCGTGCGGAAATCCCTTCGGATACCCCCCCCCCCCCTCCCCCTAAAACTTCTCCATTATAACAAACATTTTTAGTAGACTTTATTTTTAGTAAACCATGACCACACAACCACAACCACATCATGACGAAATATTTAAATTTTTTATGTCATTTTATAGATTAAGTGATGTCAATTTAATATCAGTTAAAAGTTTCACAATGTTACTATTTATTTATTTTTTTTATATTTAGGACACGTCAATTTGACTTCACCTCGCCTGATGGTAAGATGAAGGTAAAGTCTCAGAAAAGAGGGTCACCATTACATACACGTACCATGCTAACAATGGTGGCACTCAGCTTGACGGCCTCATCAGAAGAGGATTGTCGTCGCAGCACCGCGTGACACCCACCGGTCCCACTAGTGCTGCGACCACAATCCCCCTGCCCGGCTATGCACTTGCTGACCCCTGAACGCAATCAAACCGAAATTGGATTACTATGGAGGGTTTTTCGCAATCGGCCGAAATTTGTGACAATTTTGTGTCATCAAATTTCTACCACCAGAAATAATCGCCTAGTCTAGATACACCTAACGTTTCCACCCTGTATACCTTTTTTTTTCGTGCGGAAATCCCCTCGAATACCCCCCTCCCGGCCAGCGGCGGCAGTTATGTCGGGCTTGAACCGACTAAAACCTCACTGCGTCTCGGGTCTTCAGACGGGTGTAAGGTTGCCCATAAGGCATTTCCCTCGCACCCGGACTGCCACCCTGTATACCTATGGAAAAAAGAAAAAGAATCACTCTGTATATAAATACGGACTTACTTAGCGCTCTTACATACATACATACATAACTTCACGCCTGTATCCCTGAAGGGGTAGGCAGAGGTGTCTTACACACCCACGATTCGCCAGTTATATTAAGGTCCCAATGTAATAGGGGGCGAGCCTATAGCCATCCACCGGGCACATTATTAAGCGAGTGATAATTTCATTTATTAATGCACACATAACTACGAAAAGTCAGAGGTGTGTGCCCGGGGCGACTGGGGATCGAACTCGAGTCCTCGTCTCAGCAGTCCGTTACGTACGCCACAGGGCTATCGCCGCTCTCTTAATGTTACTTATTTTATAACTCCAAGAGCTCCAAGTTACCTTGAACTGCGAGGCACCATCTTTCAGGTAGGTAATATCCTGATTAGCGACAGACAGCACGACCTCCAAAAACTAACTACTAACTATTTAACCCATTTAATACCCTCTTAACTTCTTAGAACGGTTTTATAACAACTAAAGCTGTCTAGACTAATAAGTAATACTTAGTGTAGTGGCAATAGATATAGGTTAATGTGTTTGTTTATTTATTCAAAGTAAGTGGGAAAGGTATAATAAAATGAATACATAATTTACGCATTTTTTATTGACTACCTATTGTATAATGTGCTGTGACTCGATGGCACAGACAAACCGTTAACGCGGTGTTGTGAGACAATGAAAAACATATGATAATATATAAGACTATTAATAAAAAAAAACCGTTCCCGCAGGGGGAACGCACAGGTAGATTTCGTGAAGCAATTAATATTATTTTATATAGAGAACTATGGACTTTAAACAGTTTAATTTTTTTTTCTCGAAAACGGTAACTTTTAGCGAAAAACTTTTCAGACATTTATTTTAGACTTAAAAATGTTTCCGACCACAAGAATGTTCACCGGTTAGAAGTTATGATTTTTTTCCCGAAAAATTTTGGTTTTTCCCGCCTCCACTTTTAGTTAAAGTTTTAATCTTATAGGTTTATATTTAAAAGTTGTTGGTATTCATGTATACTATGGGATAAAATTAGAACGGTTCGAATATCTTTCATGGAACGTGAAATTTTGAGGAAAAACTGATTTCACAAAAAGTGAGGCCCTACCGTCCCCTTCGGCCGGATTCCACCAATTCACGAACTTAAACTAAGTTTACACCCAAGCAATTTTTGACCGCAGTTTGAAAGCGATCGGGGCAAAAATGCGACCGTGAGAGTGCCGCAAATTTTGGGAAGTGGAACCATACATACATATATACATAAACTTTTTGACCAGTGGTCATTTCGGACTCAGGGGGTCATAACTAGACCTCCTATGAAGAATTTTTTTTTAAATTCGACAGTAGTCAAGAAACCAATAGGTAAATCGATTTCATCGAAATCTACCTAAAAACTTAAATAATCTACACAAGGTAAATTTTTCAACTGGGCATAGACGGCCAAATCCGAAACTATGAGGAATAGTAAAAATACTCACTTTTTATCAGCTAAGGTGTAATAATTATAATAGACTAGCTTTTCGCCCCGGTGTCACTCAAGTGCCGACTATTCTCGTGGTTTTTCCAAAATTTTCGTTCATAAGAACCTTCTGCCAATAATAAACACTATAAAAAAGAATTATTGAAATCGGTCCAGCATTTCACGCGTGATACCGTGACCAAAGGAAATAGGGATTCTTTTTTATATAATATTATACTCGTAAAGATAAGTAGATAAGGAAAATAAAAAGTATTTTGTTAAGAAATCTCTCCTTAAGTTTGCCGTATATTATTAGTACTAGCGACCCGCCCCGGCTTCGCACGGGTGCAATGGATGTTACTATACATATAAACCTTCCTCTTCAATCACTCTATCTATTAAAAAACCGCATCAAAATCCGTTGCGTAGTTTTAAAGATTGAAGCATACATAGGGATATAGGGACAGAGAAAGCGACTTTGTTTTATTCTATGTAGTGATTATTACCTACTTCCCCCATTAAATCCCTGCTATGAAAAAAAACCTGTATTATTACACCATTCTATAATGCCGCTTATCGAATGGTGTTTTTTATAAAAAAGGGTTTTCATTTTTAATCAATAGGTTGGATCCCAAGTTAGGAATATTGAATTTTTTTAATCCAAAGATGCAGTTTCATTTTTATCAAAAATAGGTCCGAAACTTCTTGGAGCATGTTTCGTTATTCCTCACAGTAACGGCTTCGGCCATCCACGCTCGTTGAAAAATTCACCTTGTATATGAATACGCGGGGGTAAACGTGTTCTTGAGTGGAGACCGCGACTCGGCAAACGTAGTGTAGGACGCCCTCCGGCCAGGTGGGACGACGATCTGCGAAAGACTGCGGGCAGATGCTGGATGCCGCAAGCTGAAGACATTAGGGGAGACCTACGTCCAGCAGTGGACTAGAATAGGTTGATGATAATGAATACGCTTAGCTTAAAATTCGGTATACATTTTCTCTTCTATTCTTCTATCAGCCGATTTTCTTTTATTATCATTTAGTAGCTATTGACTAGCTTAATGTTTTTTTTCTACACAGCGCTAAAGCCTAGCCTTTTTTTTCCATGCAGAATTCCCCCCGGAAACCGCATGCCGTCTCGGGTCTTCAGACGCCGGGGTGTAAGGCATTTCCCTCGCACCTCGGCGGATTAAGGGCCATCTCCGGTTTCGAGATGGCCCCTTCGGGTTTAGGAACCACAGTGTACCCGTCTCGCCCCCGGAAAGAAGGGGGCAACGCGCCGCGGCCCCGGTTTGCTTCTGCTAGGGTGACTGGCGGCTCCACCTGTCACCCCGCGCCTGCATTCATGGAGGACGGATGTCGTTCAGGGTCGCCTGAGTCCCCTCCGCACCATCGCTGAGCATTCACTCCGTACCATCGTTGTGAGCAAGACGCCAAGCGAGAGAACTCCCACTCCGAGGGTTGCCGCAAAGGGCCCGCCTCGGCATCTCCCACGCCGGGTATTCCGCCAGTCTTCGCTTGCATCACATCGATGGCACTCAGGCGTTATCTCCTTCCTGATCTGCCACACGTGAAAGTAAGCATAGCATAGTTAGCTTTTGCTACGCTAGAATTTGGATAAATATATTTTTTTGTAAATTCATACACATACATATTATCCACAGAACCACTCAGAACAATGCAAATATGTACATTCATGCATATAGATATTTGCACTGAGCGGGAGTCGAACCCACGGACTCTGACTTAGCAATCGAACGCTCTACCGCTACACCACATAAATTTATATGAACAAATAAAAAAATGAAAAAAAAAATTGTAATAGCTTACTCTGAAAAAGAAAACGCGTAAAGGCTTTTTTTTATCTTATGGAAAACCCCACGGACTTCACCCCATCGGTGCCGACTGTCGGAATCGGACTGACTAAAACCACACGGGCTAGTATAAAATAAAACATACAAATGTACATTAATTAGATTTATTATACGTGACTTAACAATTAGTTTATTCGTTATTGCTTCATTATTACCATTAATTATTGTACTTAGCTCTATTAGGGGGTCGCATGAACGCAGTTTTACACAGAACATTTATAACAGAAGAAAACAAATAAAAATATTGTTTTATATTATAATAATATTCATAATTATTATATAATAATATTTTTTTTAGTTTAAAACTACTAAAATTTGAAACTACTAACCTAAAATTTGAGTCCAGTACTTGTGGTAACAAAAAATTGTAATTGCGGCGTATGATTTAAATATACTTGTCAATGTTTAAAATTAGGTTGTAAATATTCAGATTTGTAAATTCTTTTAAGAATAGATAAGAGAAAGGTATGAAATATAAGAATACTCGCTGTACTCAATACATATACATCAGGCTGCTTTTAAGTTCACTAACAAAAAAGATTGTAAGCAGGCATGAATAACTGCCCCAAATACGTTCACGCTACCCCCTCACAGTGATTTGCAGGTTCAAGTGATATGAGAGCTTTTAAATTACATTTAATAAATTAAAAAGAATTATTAATAGATACATTTAGGTTCCAAAAAATTCAGTTTTGTAAAATAGAGCGTCTTTTATTAATTAATATATTCTTAATTTGAGATCATACAACGTTTAGCGAATATGATGCTTGATGATTTAGATATAATTTCTGTCAGCTACATGCATGAAGTTGGCTCATTTATAATAAATACAATTATTAAGCAAATTGAATAAATTTATCATATTATTATCTGTGGCATAATTTTTCTTCTGCAACTTCAGCTTTAGATCAATCAGCTCATCCGTTATGGAAATCCGATAATGTTACATATAATATCATGATAGTAATGTTACAAATTAAAAAATATGGACCTGTGTGTACAACGAATTGTTGTACTAAATTATGAAATTGGAACAAAATAAAATATTTATTAATAAATATGTGTCTATAGTATTATACATATTTAATAATAATAATTGGATTTCTTCTGATCAATGAGTGTATGGCATATACATAGATATATTTTATTCCTATTAAGAACACATTAAGCAGTTTATAAAGCTGATACATATGTATATCTTTAACGACAAATAGTTTACCAGTTTCGAAAGTACCGTTTAAATTCTTCACTTACAATTTAGTGTCTTAGTTTAAGGTATACTATTACACACAGAAGTTAACAAGAAGGATAATAGAATCAATTACTTTATTAGCATTTAAAATATCTATTATTCCAATAACAATATCACATACATAATAACTAGACAATAATTGTATTTAATAATTATAATATAACAATCAACAATTACATTCGATGATACAATGGTGTAATTATTATTATTACCTATAATTAATTCGTATGTTATTATTTTACTTATGTGCGTAATGATTGATTAATGATCACGATAGCGCGCTTTTTTATTATTAATAATTATTGAAGATAATTGTATTATTATTAAACATAGAAATTAATAACGACATTAAAATTTGTCCACGCTTAATAATTATAGGAAATATACAGAGTCACAATCTAACATGTATAGTATAGAGTAGAATAGATATAATAATTATTTTTGCTACATACAGTATAAAGACAGTTTGATACGTGACTTTAATAATAGTTTTCTATAATCACTATTTATTAATAATTATCATGTGCCATACACACTAAACACTGGTCGATATATAAAAGCCGTTTTACTATAATGCATAGCTTTTAAGAGGGTATCTTATAAGTAGTTAACAATAAAAATATCGCTATGAAATATGTTCTACATTCACCAAATAAGATAAATTTATTTTTTGCGTAATAAGTAAGTATTCCTAAAAAGGGTAAAACTATCGTAACAAAAAAGTTGACCTACAAATTTGTAAAGGTTTTATCAAAAATGTGTAAGTCTAAACAGTGACGTTATGATTCACAATTACTTATTAATTTCTTTAATTAGGTAGGTACTAATTTTTTTAATCAAAGAATCGTTTCGGTAATGTTTTTATATTTTATTAAGTTTGTATCAGGGAATTATTGAAATATTAATTTTGGATTATATTTACCAAATATTTATTAATAATATGTGGGATAAACATTCAGTCTTTCCTTGCCTATAAATCTTTTCGTTCTCATTAGACTAGCTTTTGCTTATTCACTAAGTAAGGACTGCGGAAGCAGCATATTTACGATGTTGTTCATATCTTAGGCTGGTTTAACCTTTTACTTATCAATCTTAGCCTTCTTCTAATATCTTGATATAAATTGACGTGATACTGTCCCAGCTCACTCATATCAAACCCCCTTAATTATCGTAAATTGAAAAAATGAATCGTTATTGTTGAATTTATCACTTTATATTCATTTCCAAAAATATATCCTTATCAACACGTCACTGTGTAGAACCAACAGCATATACAATTCGAAAATTGGACAAAAACAACAAAAGACTCACAGATGCTTTGTTTCTGGACATTCCTTAGACGAGAACTAGAGGCGATCTTACACTTATGTTTTAGAAGCATTATATTTTGGAATTTGAGAGAATATGTACGATATTTATTTCTTTTTTTTTTTGTATATTTCGCATTTTTGTAAACATCGAGAGCTTTTTTAATAAATATATAATTCGATTGTGTAGATTCTGGATTCACAAATTAGCTCTTGTACCACACCAATTACTGTTACCATGTCTCGTAAAATGTGCAATGTTTCGGTATTAAAATAACACTAATAAAATAGTGGTATAAAGCCAAAATCTACGCAATCGACTTTCTTATTTTAGCCGTACCCCTATTTGTGTCTACTTCGCTAGAGCAAATAATCTGTGGACGTAACGTTCCATCTGAGGACAACCCACTACCGAATAGCTACAACCAAAACATTTGTATTGTCTTCGTCCCTGTATATCACGATCCAATTGTGTGGACGCAGATGCGAAAAGACTCAACAGTCTTCTCCCCCACCAACATGAAGAAGAGAAAAATACTAATAAATAGAACATTGGCCAGAGATTTTCTATATTTTACAGACTTTGTCACAAAGTCAAGTTCAATGCTAAGATTGTTTACAATGCATTTCTATTTAGGACGGGTATGAGTAAATAATAAATCATAATTATATACTGCTTTACTTTTTTCGATAGTTTAGTTAATATACCAATTAACTATATTTATTTTGTAATCGAGGGAAGCATCGCGATTTCGAATACTTTTAAAAAAACCTGGCAAGGTAAAAACTAACAATAGTGGCAATTTAAAACTGCGGTTAGTCTGAATAACGATATCGACAGTGATTAAGTGATTTCTATGACTAGTGACAGCTTTCGACTAAACTTAATTATAGCTACTTTTCACAAGATGGCGATTAGATAAATAGGATATGAAACAGGACTGACTTTAGAACTTGAAGCATATGTAACGCCCAACTTATTAAGCTCCACACAAAAACATAGACACAGTTGATAATTCCTCAAAAGTCTGGCTGATCTTTTGCGCAGATATAGGAACTTCTCGTTACATATTTTTGTATCTCATTGGTAAGTAACAAAAAAGATACAGACGAACATAGAACCTCCTCCTCTCTTGAAGTCGGTTACAAAATATGTAACATATTAAACGCTAAACATAGACAAAATATTACTTACAACTCGTGAGCTGCTTGCCAACCAAAGTCAGTCCTTAAAGCGACCTGATAACAAAGCTAGGCTGACCTTATTACAAGATGACTTTATAAATAATTATATAAATTTACCTAGCCTAGAGTTACATTAATATTGTCTAAATTACATTCATTCGTACAATCACGACACCTAGCAAGAGATTATATGTACAGTTTAAAAAACAAATAACCAACTACAGCATACTGATACATAATCCGATATGTTAGGCAGTATATCACTAGGCCACGCTATGTTTTAGATAGATTTAGTATGAACATGGAACCAGAAAATTATTTTTAGGGTGAATTGATTTTTAAAAATGTTGTACTTTTAACACAATATAATACTGTCTTATGTATGGAATACGACCCGCTATTTATGTTTTTAATTTTTTTTTATATTACATAAATTAATGACTATTTAACCTTTCTAATAATGACATAATATTCATTATTTATATCTCAAAAATAAATCGACATCTATTTTTAAAGTGAAACTTTTATTACATCGCGTCGACTCAAACTTTTTCGTCTGTGTGTTGCATGTCGCGTGACGGTCGGCCGCTGAGTAGGGATAAAGTGAAAGGTGCTCGTCATAGCAGTCAAGGCCAATATGGCGGCGCCTATAGTTCGCAGCAGCTGACCGTGTAGTGTATAGAATATTACTCATTTGTGCCAGTGCTCCACGCTATTTTGTTTGTTTTTGTCAGTGTTTAATGAAAATTTTATTTTGTTACCTTTAATGGAATAAAATAATAACATTTTTGTTAAAGTTAAATGTCTATAATGTGAAAAAAAGTTTCACTTTTACCGTGGTTTCATAAAACCACACAATCCTTATAAATGGCTTCTTTGTAAACCTTGGTGTATTTTGTAATTATTAAATACAAATGAAAATATAAGTTGCATTGTAACCGTAGCAATGAAATTATCCTACATGAACAATAATATTTTTCTCAAAACGTTTCTCCAATTCCATATTTATACAAAAAAATCTATAAAAGCAGTGACACGTGACCACTACAGATATTAACTTCGATAAAGATTAATCGTACCCTCTCGAAATACAAACAGTGCAACACCGACATATACCTAGAGGTGATCTTATAGAAACATCTTATATTCTCCAACTTTTTTCACCAGGATGATAACTTTGTAATACCAATTCAATTACAACCGCTAACGACTATTCAGTAAGATTTATGTATTTCAACACACATACAATTTTCACTGAACATACTTGGTAATAGCTGTCGCGATATAAATCTTTGTATTACAATAGTACCTACATACCTACGCCGATTTGCAACAAACCCATGATCATCCCATCGGCTATCCCGATTCCATCCAAAGCATGCATTTAGGAGTACTAATTCCGCTTTCCTATGCTTTCTCCGTCAGTATTTTGCAACCAACTAAGATGATGTAATGTTGATTTAAGTGCAAGACATATAGTTTAGTAGTGTGGAAACAAGGAACTGAATTTATAAGCTCACACGAAGATATAAATAATAGTTGAGCGAAGAATCGCTTTAAGGACTATACTTAATATCTATAGTTAGATACATGTATTGTAAAATTCAAGACGATAAATTGACAGCATTTCCAGTAATACTAACCTAATATTTATCATGTACAGTAATAATTGAGACGAAAGCCTTACATCTAAAGGCAGAAGACCACATCGAATATACCTGAGTAAATGAAACTGCTTTTAGAATAAGTCGCAAACGTATTAGATTAAGCAACTTTTGACAATAAAAGAAATTTGCAAGAATACTGAAATCTATTACAAAAATTAATTTAATTTTTGTGAAGGTAGTTTGAAATAATCAGGAGTCAGGTCGCAGGTTCATTCACCCCAGCATCAACACACCACTAGCAGACATAGAATAGAATATCAAAATGATTAATATTATTACAACAATTATTTACGTATAGACATTTGAGATACGCTAAACTACAAAGATGCGACCCTTTACTGCATATTTCTATTGTGGTGTGAGGAATAAATGATTGGTCCTATTGAAATAAAACTATTTTTAACGGATTCTATCGCGATTTATTTGATGTAATTTAATATATCCCCGTGACCATGGCTGCTGAAAAGCAACCGAAACGTCGGGATCAATGTAAAATATAAAATAACATCAAATAAATCGCGATAGAATCCTTTAAAAATAGTTTTATTTCAATGTGTGACATTCGCGTAAACTTCCGACAATATATTTTGAATTTAGTGCCACATGAAAATTTGGTTGCATCAGAAAGAAATCTGGCCTAATGTGTATTCACACGTCAAACTACCGCTTGTGTAATTTAAAAAGATATGATATGAGAAGTGACCTCATAATTATAAACAACATTTAAATAGATAACAATGTTTGATGCAATGGCTCACTAACATTTAAAGGTTGATAGGAATCTACCTCTAACGATTATAAATTAAACTATTGCTATTATTAATCAAATTATAACATATCACATATTTGACGAATTCATTGCTTCTCTAAGTATTTTAAGTCTCACGTTAACTACCGCCCTAAAACGGAGTTTCAGAGGTTTAATATTTGTAATAGTTTAAGTATCACTGCTATGACTAAACATGTTCTGACAAGTTAACATTATATAGAATCATGATCATTTTCCCATAACAATTTTTCTCCATTACGATAGTTATTAAATTTTCCACTGTTTATTATTTATTAACTGAATATTATCTACGTTAGCTACCTGCACATGCTCAACGACGATAGAAGTACAAAACTGAGTTAGTTATTTATATTTCAACACAACAATAACGGGTTTAGATATGTCAGTCTTAAAACTAGTCGCACAATTTTGAAACTGACATCTCCCATCACAACTTGGACCCCAGTTTATTTCAACAGCAACATGTAAAAACTGAATAATATTAAAAAATATTTGTATATTCTCTGTTCTACATAAGTGGTCAGAAACGTCTTAAAATTGCGCCTAAGATTTGACTCTAGATTTACTATTATTATCGTACCAGGTCCCTTTAAATTAGCAAATATTTCTTTGATTAGAACTTTTACATCGTGCCGTAAGTTTGTACGTAATCTTATTAAGTCCTAACTTAATAAGATTACGTACAAACTTATAAATAAATACGACTTTCCTGCAAATGATGTTCATTTATTCTTACCGTAAGTATCCTTTACCAAAATTATATGCTACTAGCTGTCCCCCGCGGCTTCGCCCGTGGCATACTTCGCCCCGTGGCACCTATTTATCCCGAACATACCTGTAAACTTTTTTATCAGGCAATTCTTTAAATTTTTCTCTCCGTAAGAACCTTCTTCGTACTTTAAGGAATATTATAAAAAAAAGAATTAGCGAAATTCGTTCAGCTGCTCTCGAGATTTGCGCTTAGCAACACATTCAACGATTAATGTTTATATTATAGAAGATATGCAATTTTAAGACGTTGATTACACCACATTTGAGTTTTAAGAAACATACTTATACTTACTAAGGATAACCAAAATTCCTTTAAAAGGATAACACGCGGTAACAAATTTGTCTTTAATAAGAGGTAACGTCACTTAAAACTAGCAACTAATCGATTTTGTGCTTAATTCGTTGTGCTCAAATTGCACATTTATTAGAAACTAATATGAGACACTTTGAATGGGCGCGGATAAGATCGAGAAATACTCTAACACTAATCAAAACTTAAGTAAAGTTTAAGTAGTCTCCTCTCCTTGGTATCCGTTTGGTGAACCTCTCTTCAGAAAAAGTATCTAAAACTTTATCATCTATAAGAACTAAATTTACATCTTCCATCCGCACCCTCGCTCTTTGCAGTGTTCATACACTAACAATAATAATTAATATAGATGTATCAAATTGAAACGTGAAAAGTTTACCATTAAATAACAATAATTCTCCTGAAGTTTAGTCTCCTTAAAATGAAAGAAATGTCTCCTCGTTTACATAACGACTCATTCACACATAGTTCTTCAGAGTATGATGGTCACACACCATTTATTTATAATGGATTTCAATTTGATACACCGGTCATTAATTCAATAATATTAATGATAGCACGTGAATCCACGGTTTCTTAATTACACCTGTTCAAAGCTAACACTATGTCGTATCTATAAATAAAAGCGACCGCAAACATTCAGAAAAATCACAACAAATCAAGTTAAGTTGAACTCATATCACTGTCATTTTCTTTACATTCATAGAATAGTCACAGTTGCTTTATATTACACTGTTTCTTTTGAAAGGTTAATGGATAAAGACAGACGTGTATGAACTGGATTGGAAGACTTGAGCAATTAAGACGGAATACGAAGAAGCTGTGTTTGAAGAAAGGAATCTTCTTCGAGATTGATGGGTAAACTAGAAATATATCAAAGGCATTGAACCTGTATGAATAAGAAACAAAATTTAGAATTTAAAGTCGAAGCTGATAAGTAAATATATAGTAATAATATTTATCATAATTTTCCCCAAAATCAGTCATCATTTCATCAAGTCTCTTCTCAACTAATGATCGGCGCAATTTTTTTAACAACCTTTACATAAGTTTTGGGTATAGAGACCGGCAAACTTCGTCACAATGTACGAGTACTCTACCTGCGCAGGATACGTTTTTAGGTCTCTGGTGCGCGGAGGCGACACTGGAGGCGCGCCAATCAATCATAGAGTAAATTAAACCAATCACGGGCTTAAAGGCCTTGTGTCAACGGTTGATCAGGTCGTTTATTGATTTTTTGTTGGGAAGTTAGTACTCGTGCGCGTATTTTTTGATTGGGCAGTTAGTACTCGTGCGCGAATTTTTTGGTTGGGCAGTCAGTACTAGTGCGCGGATTTTTTGGTTGGGAAGTTAGTACTCGTGCGCGGATTTTTTGGTTGGGAAGTTAGTACTCGTGCGCTGATTATTCACGAAGTTTGCTGGTAACTATATCAGATATCTTTATCAATTTATTGTTTAATAACTGTGCTGTAATAGTTTCTTGTAACATTGTTGCAAATATTGAAGTTTAAATCACACATTGATAACAATATCAGTAAGTAGGTACTTGCTTTTTATGGTACGTTTCGTGTTTCAGCGATGATAGATGGCGTTCTTTCAATGACTTCAATATATTTGTATGGCGTGTGATTAGTAGATGAAGGCGGGGTGCAGCGGGGGCGGAGGCACCCGTGGCTGCTTGTCCAGGGGGGCGCAGCACGAGGGCTCGCAGCACGGTGCGGAGTAGGGCGCCGGGACTAGCGCGTACTGAGTCGGGTGGCCATATATTGCTGGAGTGGCTACAATACAAAATATATGATTGTGTGCTGTAATTTAAATTTACAATAGAAAATGTTCACTTTCAGGAAACAGATGTATTGCTAAAGTCTGTGTACTCGGTACTGATATTTAAATATACAAATAGTAGGTACTGTCTTGTCCCCCCCCCCCCCAACCGGGGCAAGACAGGGATACCGTGGTTCCCAACCCTGAGGGGGTCATCTCCAAACCGGAGATGGCCCGGGGTCAGTCGGGGTGCGAGGGAAATGCTTTATGGGTAACCTTACACCCCGGCGTCCCGGTGGTTTTAGTCAGTTCAAGCCCGACATAACCGCCCCCGCTGCCCAGCTGGGGGGAGGTATCCAAGGGAATTTCCGAACGAAAAAAAGAGGTCCTGACATGCATTAGGACATTTCTGCAGCATTATGTATGTAGATACTAAACGAAAATAGTATCATCGTCACCCCGTTAGTCCCGGTTGAAGCCAAGACTTGGACTTGAAGCCCGGGCTCTCTTACTCTACTATTGATTTGGCATATCTTGACTTTTCCTTGAGCGACTGCATGTCAACCCGGAGAGGAAAGCCTACGCCAGAGCCACGTCTGTTAAGCAACAGGTGGACCGGTTAGCCGGTGAGGTTGGCTTGAGCCCCGAACATCCTTGTGGGGGGGGGGGCTCCATTACCGAAACAAATGTAATATATCCTAATGGAATACTAACTGAAGCCCGGGATGAAGGTCAGTTACCGTTTTTGGTCATATCTCTGGTTCTACCTAACCGATTGCCATCAAACATACGGCAGATTTTAAGTCTGACTAAAACCTTTCTAAGAAAACCTTTTTTTCTGACTATAGTTTCAATATCTCCAATGTATAGACACAAGTAATTTACAATTTTATAATAGTATAGAAGTCTGTTAATCCCAATCAAATCTCTGCAGCCAAAGTCTGCAGCTCAGAACCCGTACTCTGCTTTCTGGTTGGTTATTTATTACTTTAACGGAAGCAACTGCTGTTTGACCCTTCAACCTGGTGAGAAAAGCCTGTAGTTGAGACTTCGTAACTCAGCAGCTGCACAGGCTAACAGGTGAGGTTTGTATGATCTCCGAAGATCAAGAAAACTCAAGACTGTGTTTTTCTTTTCGTGCCAAAATCCCCTGGGATACCCCCCGCCGGCCAGTGGGGGAGGTTATGTCGGGCTTGAACCGACTAAAACCGCACGCCGTCGTAGGTCGCCCATAAGGCATTTCCCTCGCACCCCGAGGGACCCTGGGCCATCTCCGGGTTGGAGATGGCCCCCTCGGGTTTGTGAACCACGATGTCCTCGGTTTGGCGGAGGGGCGGCAGTCGCCCTGCCGTCCCGGCCTGCTTCTGCTAGGGTTAAAGGCGGCCTCACCTGCCACCTCCAGGCCTGCACTCATGGAGGACGGAGGTCGTTAAGCGAGACTATAAGTACCTACTACAATAAATAAATTTATGGATTACATGCCAAAAACAATGAAATTTGCCTAAAAAAAACTAAATTTCAAAGTGTTGCTTTATAACCTTTGATTATATAAATGTCTAGATGGAGTGTCAAATGCGCACAAGCGTCCCAAAAAATAAGGGATAACTTCTATACCCTAAGTACTTACGCGCTGGTTCAGTGACCATCGTGTCGGCTCGGTGTCACAACGTAATTCCCGCGAAAAACAATAAACAAAAACTGTCGAAATAATGGCGACTTGTACTATTAAAGTGTGCCGGAATTATAAAGGACGACTAAAAACTACTACACACATTACCTATCATCGGTAAGTAACCAAAATACAAGGTATATTATTTTTCTTTTCATCATAAAATAATGTCATTTATCACACGCCATATTTGTGAGTGTTGCCAGTTTTTTTTACTTCATGTTTCCCAATAAGGAGCCAATCTCCCAAATTTTCATTGATTTAGATTAGAAGATTATTTACTAACTACGGCAAAGCTAAAGGAAGGTAATGATTTTGACAAGCAAATGTATGTTCATCTGTTCCTTCATAACTCCTCAACTACTTATTAGAATGTTATTGGACACATGAGGTACCATTAGAAGCGTCTTTATTGTCCGCTAGTTATAGGCTATATGTGGTGTCAGTGAAGCTAATGTGGTGCCCTCTAGCGGCCATAAAGTACTGTGTTAAAAAATACATTTGAGATAAATATGCCGTGTTTGATATGAAAAGGCTTAATTAGCATTAATAGCATTATATCGTAGAATGTGGGTACTTATTTCTTTATTATGTTACTCTTGAGTCCTTTGAAGCCTATTTTTCTGCCCCTTAGCTTGGAGATAGGTACTTCCCGACTATAAACAAGTTACCTAAACATCTACTACTATCTTTTTACCCGACTACGGCAAAGGCAAATTAGTATTTTGACAGGCTATGTAGGTATATATGTATGTATGTACATTTGTATGATATATATATATTCATCCTCATAACTCAACTTCTAATTAGAACTGGACAAATGAAGTATTGTTAGAAGCGTCTTTATCATTCACTGGTTTGTTTTATGGTTAAATATCGTGTCACCCAATCTAATCTAGTACCCTCCAGTTTTTTTTAAATATATATAGTACACGTCAATTTGACTTCACCTCGCCTGATGGTAAGCTGAATGCAGTCTCAGGAAAGAGTATCACCATTACACACGTACCAAGTTAAGAATGGTGGCACATTTTTAATTGCATATTTTTAATTTTTTCCAAATGTCTAGTCTAGTTTTTAATTCAAATTATATTATGTCCAATTTGAATTCAAGACTTTGGACATTTCAAATACATATTTTCATAAACATACCTTCAGAACAGCTATCTACCAGTGACAGTTCCGTCAAAATCGGTCTAGGCGTTTCATAGATTCACCGGAACAAACAGACAAACAAAAACTTTAAAAATTGATATCTTCTTATTTAAACTTTATATTTCAAACAATACTGTGAATTAGGGCTCCTACTACCCGGTAACGACTGCCATAAATATTAGTATGGCAGCCTTAACCGACGGCTTCACGTGCTCCCTGAGGCATGAAAGTACCCAGATCAATGCAAAGAATCGAACCCGCGGCCCTTACGTACCAGTCGCGTTTACTACTGTCACGCCACAGAGGCTGTCATAAAAATACGTACATATATTATTTAAAACTTAGCATTTAATTAATGTAATTATAGCTATGCGATTTTTGGGAAATTTTGTAGTAGCTGGTATCATTAAATACGCACACAGAAAAATGAATGCATCGTGTAAAACACCGGGCGCACGCACACATGTTTACATCGGTTGGCTTGTTTTATATCTGTTGGTAGTAGGGCGACGCTCCATCTAGACATTTATATAATCAAAGTTTATAACATAGTAATTCTTTCGTGTTTCCTTCTTCCTACAATCCTTTAAGCGGGGCGTGAAAAATCATCTGATGACGCCGTCAAGCTGAGAGCCACCATTGTAACATTATCAGTGTCTGTAATTGTGACCCTCATTCCTGAGACTTTACTTACCATCAGGCGAGTGAAGTCCTACTGATGTGAACATTATAAATAAAAAGTTTTTAGTTACTCACTATCAAAAGGTAGTTGGTATACAGCGTACGGCGGTGGAGGTAGCTCACACGGCGCACACGCGGGCAGGGGAGCGAGCGGAGGGGCGCACAGCAGCTGGTAACACAGCGGTGCCTGGAGAGGAGCTGCTTCCGTACCCAGGACTGGAAGCTGACTCATCTGCGAATTGAGGAGGAATATCATTTAGGCATCATTCATCATCACAGCGCCTGTCGGGGTTGCATGCCCGGAGCCCGCTCTACTACTTTGATTTGGCTTATCTGAGAGCGACTATCATCTTGACTGTGTGGGAGAACGGGGTGAGATCTTCCTCCGACACAAAAGGAGACACCAGGTAAGGTGATCACGTCTGGCGGGCAACAGCCCTACGGTTGTTGTTGAAATGTTATGATCATGGATACTTTCACGAAGCGAGAGCTCACCTTCATTCATTTAAAACTGTCAATATATTAATCGAAGCGCTAATAATGGTTGTGTTCGACCGAGTGAAAAAGATTACAGAAAAGTTAACAATAGGGTATTTGACTACTGCTAAAAAAAAGTTCTTTATTATGTATTCTATATATATAAAAATGAAACCCGTTTTCCGTTGTCACGACATAGCATGAAAACGGCTTGACCGATTTGGCTGTTTTTTTTTTTGTAGTTTTCTAATACTCTGTACAAGGTTCTTACGGAAAAAAATATTAAGAAAATCTCTCAGAAAGATTGAAAAATGCGGTACGAAGTTCGCCGGGTCAGCTAGTACAACACAAAAATGCAGATGGCATCAATATTTTTTTGAGAACTGTTTTATTTACAATAAAAATTGATATTAAAGTTAGATTTAAAAAAAGTACGCGCCATAACGGATCCCGTGACATGTGACGTCACACCAAAGTAAACAGTAAGCGACTTAAAGCACGTTTATATAATTATTGAAATTAGTTGCAAAAATAATGGTTTATTTTGAGATATATAAGATAAAAGTGAAACATTATTAGTCATTAATAATTGAACCAGTCGATTAACACTAGGAAATGCAGACAGCCTGTATTGAAATACTCTGTTTACTTATGTGTGACGTCACAGAGCGTTTATAAGCACGTAATCAAATCTCAAAAAAAGTGAGATTTTAATCTTGATTTCTTAACAAAAAAGAAACTTATTTTTTATTGAACATTAATAAAATATGTTATTTACGGTACATTTTATTAGGATGACAACAATTCGTACAATATTTTAAATATAGTCAAAATGCCTATTTTATTGTAACCAAAGGCCTTACCACGACGGGTTTAGTAATAATTCAGTTTCGGGCCGCTCAGCTGACAGAGAGGATTGGACCTATAGATTATGTATAGCTCCATCTATCTCCCTTAGCTGAGCCATCTATCTCCTTTAGCGCGTCGTAGCAAGGCCCTACAGCTATTTTGACATTTAAAAATAGTACCATAGAGTATTCTGAGCAACCCCCTTTCGGATCCAAAACGACTGTAAATTCAGCGTGTATATGTCATAACAACTACTACTACTTTACTTGCACGATCCAGGATCGGTAGTTCGGTCGTAGTAGTTCACCTTGTTGTCGCTAGATGGCGCTGGGTACATGTGGTGTCACATGACCACCCAGCGCCGAGAGAAAAACCTGCGTCAAGGCCCTATTCGTTAATCAACAGATGTACCAGCTCGGAACGAGGTTGGCATGCCACAAAATAATACGCTACAAGGTTGAAAACATTCTAATTTTCAAAAGTGACAACGCACAAAGTGAAATTTATAAGCAGAAATTTCGAGAGTAATATATTTTCCTTTCCTAAATATAGGGCAACCCTGGAGACAATCAATATTTACCTGTTTTCTGACTGCCTGCGCGACGCGGAGCCGTCCCAGGGGTGAGAACATGACGCCGCCACTCTGAAACAGATAACACACACTTTATTGTAATGGCAACATTCAGGGTTTATTTATCAGTTTTGTTACCGTTGGGATATCTTCAGAAAGCGATCATTTGTACACATAATCTACCTAAGTGGTTTACTTGGACTTTGTTTTAATGACTGATGTTCACAGAGGAATTGGGAAAGTAACAAAAATGTTGGTTTTACGCCGATAATACACTTGGGCATTCCCTTGTAGAAGTTGCAGAATCGAGCAATCGCCACTTTCAAATTTGTCGATCTATTACAAGACCTACGGTGGATCACGGAGATCCAGACTGCTGTTTGTTCCACTGGTGGATCGTGGCGATATGGATCCTATCCTAGTGAACTGATCCAATATACATAGATGGAGACAAACATCGCTCCGAACATTTTCACGATCGTTACAACGAACCTTCTAAAAGAGTGGCGGAACACTGTAAATTACTCGACTTGACAAATTTAGTGTCGTTTCGCTAGAATGCTCGCTAAAACGAAAGTTTTTATGTTTTGTGAGCTTACATTCGCTAGAATGCATTACAAGTTTATAAGCACCATTTCTCAATCGTAGTCCAGCAAGAAAGGCCTCGGTAACCGTTTAACATCAATTAACCTTGTACTAGCTATCTTAACAAATAATATTTACGAATTTACTTCAGAAAGATAGATAAGTAATTGTTATTGTGAATAAACTGTTTCTTGTTAAAGTTTCTTGACAGTTGCCTGCGGCTGTTATCTTCATAATTACGCTCGAATTACCAGTCTAAAATAATTTCTTTGGCTAGGTATATAATAATAGACCCGAGAGAATATCAAAATATTGTTTCAAGCCCTTCGCTAAATTTATGGAACTTAGAACTTAGTTTAGTCTTAAGGCCCTATCTGGGCGTAAGCTACCATAATTATGCTTATTTTTTGTTTCTAAGATTATTTCTCTCTCTCTCTAAGATTACTGATGCTAGACAGTTGATTTTTTTTTATATATACAGCTAATTATCTACTGTTCACGCACATTCAAAAACATTTTGGATAAATAGAGCAGTTTCTTGTTAAAAAAATTGCAAAGAAACACTCTTTGAAACAAATTTTTGTTTCAATTTTCTCAATATTTTTAGCGATGACATATATATTTTTTGTTACAAATATAAAGAAAATTTAATCAGCTAGTGGAATATCTACAAATTAACATCCTCAAATCCGTCATATTTTTTAAGTGATTTATTTATCTGTTTGATTTGTTTGGCGGCTAATATACTATTCAAAAACCGGATTGGAAAACGGCAGGAGAGAAAGAGGCTTTCGAGGCTCGAGAAGGCCGGCGACAGCTAATAGACAATAAATACAAGTATTTGGTACAGGAAATGGGAAAGTCTCTGACGCAGTTGATAAGGTAGGCCGTGAACTTATGGGTGGCAATTCGATCAGTATTTGATTATTTTGTAGGGATGGATTTTACATCATGGTTTTAGAGATCTAATAGATGTATTGTTCACAACTTAAAAAAAATTAAGTATGTTTATCCGTATTCTGGACCCATAACACAAGCTAGTTAAGCTACGCTTACTTTGGGTCTAGATAGTACCGCTGTGTAGAATATCCCAGAAAATTAAAAAAAAAAATTAAAAATATTTGTAATTCTTTATAATACTGTTATTTTTTAACGGTTTTAATAAAATACTCTTTACGTGCTAATACTATTTATAAATTGTTGTTTAATAGTAATTGATATTTGATTATTTATATAACACACTAAAATAGCCCTAATACTTTTGGTCCCACACACCGTGTATAATGTGTTAAACTATTTGACGCGGGTTAAGGAACATGGGGGCATTCGAGTAAAACAAGGCATTCATGGAATTCAGAACCAATCCGAACCATCTGACAGGAGTATGTGCACTTCGCACTAAGTATTGAATCACATAAATAATTCATGTCAAGTAAATGCTACAGCGGTATGAGACAGGCATAATGTTACATGAAACTAATATTATAAATAGGAAACATTTTTCTAAAGATTTAGATCGGAAAAAGAGAACATCTAGGACGGGACTTGAACCCGCGACCAGTCCCTTACAGGGGGAATGCTCTGACCAACTGAGCCACCTAGACAAGTCCCAGATATTCGAAATTCTCCGATACATTATTACGTCTTAAGGCGACGTTGGAGCCATCTACCGTAATTCTTGTGAACTACGGAAACAATGAACAACTTTACAGTCATTTTTAAACATTGTTTTTTGATGACTCCGCCTAATTAATTCAATTAAAAATTTTTAAAATTTTTAAGCATTTTAATGCTTAAAAATTTAATTGAATAGGAAACATTTGTGTGTTTGTAATCGATAAACTCTGTAACTACTGAAACGATTTCTTTCACTTCTTTTCTTCACCATTAGAATGCTGTATTATCCCAGAGTAACGTAGGGTACTTTTTGTCCCAATATTCCCACGGGATCAGGAATTATGCTGATGAAATCGCTTGGCTATACTAGTTTGGGATATCTTGAGTTTGCGCTACGGAAGTTATCAAATGAGTTTGACATCTTAAGTAATAACTTACAAGAGCTCTCTCGAAAGAGGTATTGAGAAAAAAAAATACCACTGGTGTATCCCTAACCTCGTGTGGAACTACTGAGTGGACCATCATTTCTGAGGCCCAACTGCACCTGCTTGACAACGGACGAGACTGGCGCAGACTTTCCTGTCAGAGCCCTCCACCCGCTGGTCTAGCCACCCGCGAAGGGGACGACGAGAGTTTCAAAGGTGTGGTGTCGCCATAGAAGTATTCTCGCATAGTTTCAGGCCCCCCCGACAAGGCGTCGCACCGTGGGGTTTAGTGGGTATGCCCATCCGACTGGATGGGAGAGTCCCAAACATGATCTCCGGATATTGCCCCGTAGCCGGAGGTGCCGCGCGTAACAGCATTCCCCACGTAAAAAAAAAAGGTTTTACTGTCAGGGTTGGGGGGTTCAGACGGCATTCGCTACCGGAGAAGTCGACATACCAGTCAAAACTAATAACTGGACCTCAAACTCCAAAGTGCAATCTTTGGACGCAACTAAGATCCCCGAAGGGGTAGCCATATTTTGCTACCTATATTTTTCGGTACAAGCAACGAGAGTGAGTCTATTGCTATCAACTGGGCATGCCAGCAGTGTTACTTTGCCCATTGTCATTGTAATCGAACTCAGACCCCGACACAAAAACAAAATTAGTGCTCTATTTTGGTAAGGGTTAAAATTAAAGTCCGCTGCAGCACTGAATCAATATACTACTCATCTATTTTGCACGGCACGAATAGGCGAACAAAATAGCCCAAAATACACTGGTAGCTAATATTATAAATTAACACCAATTTACAAACAATAATAACAAAAATATTATATTATCTTATTAGAATATTAGCAGCTATTTATAAACATATTACTTTGCTTGCTTAATGTTATAAGATAATTTATCATACGACAATAATTTATGGATATCCCTTCGGGAGGGATTTCCGCACGAAAAAAAAAAAAGTACTTGACCGTAATCCGTCAACAAATTTTTGTTCCATACAGTCGTTTTTTAGTATGGGCGCATAAAAAACTTTATCTGCAGCAACTCCTTTTGAACCCCCGACGTAAAAACGACGGAGTTTTATAAGTTTGACGTGTCTGTGTGTGTGTGGCATCGTAGCTTCCGAACGAATAAACCGATTTTGAATTAGTTTTTTTTTATTTGACAGGTGAATTAATCGGGAGCTATATCGGGTTTTTTTTTTCTTTTTTTGTATCTTAATCAGATCTTCACAGCATCGGGGCGCAGTAGCAACACTGTCTCACAATCATAATGTTCGTGTTTATAAAAAAAATATTGTAGTTATTTAACTAAAAAAAAAATTGTAATAGTCTAAGAGCCAGTGAACATCGACCTTCACCCATCACGTCACTTGATGAGACATATACTTTTATCAAATATAATTAAATTTATTAACAAACATGCCCATGATAAATTGCCTATCGAAAAGTTTATATAGCTCGTTTTAATTTCAATGTTCTTTCATCACCCTCTTTTCAGAACCGAATGAATTTCATGTAGAATATACTGCTTCCGGGCTGTTTGGCCGAGGTCAAATGGAAACTTGTGTTCCAAACGTTTCGTCGATCACTGCGGTCGATCTTCAGTGGTACAGGTCCGGGCACCTCCTTTCCTATCCCATCCCCTCCCAAACTCCTTTCCCATCCCCTCCCAAACTCCTTTCCCATCCCCTTTCCTTTACAGGGTCGGCAGCGCGAGTGTGACGCCACTGGTGTTGCACACGTCCATAGGCCGCGGTAACCGCTTCCCATCAGGTGGGCCGTGCACTTGTCTGCCACCATAGTGGTATAAAAAAAAAAGAAAAGCAGTATATTCTACATGCAACGCCAGCCGTGAAAGCCTTAAGATTTATAATAATAATAATTTATTCAATTCAGATTTCTTTTTTCATAATAAAAACAAGAATTAAAATTCAACAACAGATAATTAAAATCCATATTCGAATGAATTTCATCTCAACTGATAATTTTTACCACACAGAATATGCCTAGGTAGGCCTGCCTACTTATATTCGTGCATGGCTACCTGGCAAGCAGATGTGAACAGGTAAGTCAATATAGGTAACTACACCGATCTAACCAATCCAAATTGATAACATAAGTAAGATATTTTAATTACAAAATCAATCGTGTAAAAAATCCTAGTCAATATTATTGCCACCTATAAAGTTTTAGAACTGGAGCTATTTGATAGGTACTAGAGAGAAAGTGAGAAAGAGTTGATGAAAGAAAATTGATTAAAATTAATTCAATTAAAACAGCTATGTACATTTTTCGACAGGCAAGTTATCATGGGCATGTTTGTGAATAAATTATATTTGATAAAAAATATGTCTCAAGTTACCTGATGGGTGAACCCTCTCCCACGGTCTCCTCTACTATAACTGGCCATTGAGAACGAATGGCTTTACGTTTTACGAGCGAATGCATTGTTTCTGTTTTAAGCGACTTCAAAAAAGGAGAAGTATCTCAATTCTGATGTTTGTAGAGCTTGAAACTATCGCGACTGGCTGCAGAAGTTTTAATGCGGTCCGGTCACCAAGTACGAGCAGGCTCTGTGATACTTGTGCTGTACTTATTAAAATGCATGTACTTTATTTTTATAAATAACTTGCAGCCCAGGAATTGCAGCGCCATTTACTGACGCGAAAAATTGATAATAGCCATCTTTGAAGCGGGTTGTACATCGTGTCAAATATATTTGTACTCAAATGATTCAGAACTTTTTTAGTTTTTGAAGCGTACACAAACCAATTTAACATTTTTTACTTACAGAGTTAATGTTTCAAGTGGGCGTGATGGAATATTGCCCGTCGTCCCCACTGGGTACGAGTGGGAAAAAAAGTATCGTTCGTCCCCAGTGGTGACGATTGGAACTTTTTATTTCTCACTCGTTCCATTATAGACCGAGTGTCAAAATGCAATAATCGCAACATTATAGTAAAATATTAGTTACCTGTAAATAATTTTCTTCTTTTATATATTAGTTCATGATAACGACGGAACCCCGCTTCGCAGGGCTCCTTTTTCTAAGTACATTATTATAAGTGACAGTCTTCTAAGAAAGTCGTAATTAAAGCATTTTAACAATTCGTGAAATCTCTTATTGAAATCCCCATGTATTTTGATTCTCAGTCTATAGCGGAACGAGTGAGAAATAAAAAGATCCAAACGTCACCATTTAGGACGAACGAAACTTGTTTTCCCACTCGTACTCAGTGGGGGCGACCGGCAATATTCCATCACGCCCAATATTTTATATAGGGTTTAGGCAAAACAATTAATCTTTCAAAAATCCAATGATGCAGTTTTAGTCCCGTGACTCCTTTGAACACTTCGCTATTCCTCATGGTTTCAGCTTTGGCCATCACGCCACGCCACTTTATTTCCGGTCGTCCCCCCTGGGTACGAGTGGGAAAAAAAAGTTTCGTTCGTCCCCAGTGGTGACGATTGGATCTTTTTATTTCCTACTCGTTCCGCTATAGACCGAGAATCAAAATATTTTATCAAATTTTTTATATAGGGTTAAGGCAAAACACGCTTAATGACCTCCGTCCTCCATGAGCGCAGGCCTGGGGGTGGCAGGTGAGGCCGCCTGTCACCCCAGCAGAAGCAGGCCGGGACTGTGTGCGGTTTTAGTCGGTTCAAGCCCAACATAACCGCCCCCGCTGACCGGCGGGGGGGGGGGGGTATCCGAAGGGATTTCCGCACGAAAAAAAAGAAGGCAAAACAACAAAATGTGCGTGAATGCGATACTTGACATTATAAACTTTGCTCTTTAATGAAACCATACAACGTTTTTTAAACGCACTAATTAATGCCGTCTATTGTCGTAGCAGATAATATGAACGACAATATACCAACATTAATGATAATTTTTAGCATCGATGACTGCTGGTTTTGATAAAGGTATTTGTAAAGATAAGTTATCATTTGCACTAACTACCAAGTTTAAGTCATGCCTATAACATATTTCAAGATTTATTTCACTGACACTCCATAAATGTTATCTTTATGAAGAAAATGTCTATTAGGCTTCAGGCTTCAAATAACTTTTCGAACAAGGCCACGAAATAAAATCAGTGAAAACGGTACGTATTGATTTTTATAAATATACTTTTTCTTTATCTGACCTCATTCAACATTCATTCTGTGACGACAAACAAGGGCTTTGATAGCGAGAAAATTTTAAAGAAATAATCTATCTACAGGCCGTCCCACGCTATGTCACATGGGTGAAAAGTATCTTAAATACTGTAGAAAGGCAATAGTGTATTTGACTACTGCTAAAAAATAGTTCTGTATTATGTATTAGAACATAAAAATGCAGATGGCATCAATATTTTTTTGAGAACTGTTTTATTTACGATAAAAATCAATATTAAAAAAAGTACGCGCCATAACGGATCCCGTGATATGTGACGTCATACCAAAGTAAACAGTAAGCTACTTAGAGCACGTTTATTAAGCGTAGCGAGCCGAAGGCGAGCGAAACGTCTTTGAATGATACTCCTCCGAGACCGTTTGACCGATCTCGACCAAATTTGCCACGGTGATCAAGTAGACATTACTGAGTGTCGTAAGGGGTCAAATGTCCAGATCGGTCTTACCATCGAGGAATAATCACCGAAAAACAAAATCAATGGAAAAAGTCGACCGGTCACGTTGACCTATTGTTGGATAGGCAAATCTCGCTAGGCTTAAGTTTGGGTTGATTGCGAAGCTGGTAACCGTCCTAGTATAATTATTGAAAGTAGTTGTAAAAATAATGGTTTATTTTGAGATATATCAAATAAAAGTTAAACATTATTCGTAATAAATAATTGAACCAGTCGATTAACACTAGGAAATGCAGACAGCCTGTATTGAGAAACTGTTTACTTATGTGTAACGTCACAGAGCGTTTATAAGCACGTGATCAAATCTCAAAAAAGTGAGATTTTAATCTTGATTTTTTAACACAAAAGAAACTTATTTTATATTGAAAATTAATAAAATATGTTATTTACGGTACATTTTATTAGGATGACAGCAATTCGTACAATATTTTAAATATAGTCAAAATGCCTATTTTACAAAAAGAAGACTCCTTTTTGATTTTAAAGACAAAATAAACTGCATTAACAGGTTTTGGCGAACTCGCTTGCCGCAGCTAAAATTTTAAAGACAAAATAAACTGCATTAACAGGTTTTGGCGAACTCGCTTGCCGCAGCTAAAATTTTAAAGACAAAATAAACTGCATTAACAGGTTTTGGCGAACTCGCTTGCCGCAGCTAAAATTTTAAAGACAAAAAAAACTGCATTAACAGGTTTTGGCGAACTCGCTTGCCGCAGCTAAAATTTTAAAGACAAAATAAACTGCATTAACAGGTTTTGGCGAACTCGCTTGCCGCAGCTAAGATTCGAAAAAATAACATCCTTTACTTTTATGGCATCAATCGATAGGGTTAATCATAAGAATCAAATCTCTCCAAGACACGAGGTAAATTAAATTAAAGAAAAGCTATGAAACGGAAAACTTATAAATTTGTATCTATTTTCGGTAATAACTTTTTTATCTTTGATTCTACGATTAAAAGTGTCAATCGCGCGTATGTTGGTACATGTATGTATGTTAACACATTGTAAAGTGAAGCAATACTGGCCAGGTCATTCTCAGGATGGGTAATTTGAGACCCCACCGTGATGCGGGGAGCACGTTAAGCCGTCGGTTCCGGTTGTCATACGAACATCTATAGTAGCAGTCGTTATGGGTAGTTGAAGCCCTTAAAACTCCGACAAATCGTCTTACTACAGAACTTCCATATTGCCAATGAGTTGTGGAAGTACATAGCAGTCGCTTTACGGAAAATATCAAAGTTGGGCCCCTTCGTAATTAGACTGAAAAGCTGACCCTGAGAGGGGAAAAATTATCTACTTTTGACGCTGACTGTACAGACCCTCATCATAGCTTCAACACAATTAGTGAAATAAATCCATCAGACTGTCGTTGGTGAGGATTCATTTATGAACAACAGCCCCGACAAATGTCTATACTTTCAGCAACTAATAAGATTAAGAACTCAAAACAACAATCCTGACTGTATTCATCGCGAAAGTCTTAAAAAAGTTGAGCGATAAGTGTTCAGAAGTTTGGTATTAAATGGTGTATGATCACTCTTCAAAATTCACTGTGAGGCCTCCAAAAGCCGGACGATTTTTGCTGCACGACGAAAATCGACCGTGTAAATGGGAATTCGTCTAAGCCGCAAATGACTACAGCCGCAAGCCCCAAAGACCGTGTAAACGATCAGTTGCAGGTTGCAGGCGATCGTTCAACCTATTCTGCTAAACATTTTCGAAGGAAATGACCGTCGCGCAAGCTATTTTAGTCACCTGTATAAAGGGGCTAGCGTTGCAGCTTGGGAGACAATTTGTGAAGCAACTAGCCGCACATCGAAAATCAACCCGTTAGTCACCAGGATTGCCGGTATCCCCCTCAAATTAATTCTATCTTCTGCCTCTTCAGAGTTGGGCAAAGGATATGGGCGCCCCACCAAGATCTTCGGAGCCCAAGCCAACCTCACTTGCAGGCCGGTACACTTGCTGATTGACGGAAATTCAAGATTTTTTTTTGCAAAGAATATTAGTAACCGAAATTACTAATATTCCCCTAACCCCTCCAGCTAAGCTAAATTGCTTGTGTTAAGAGTGGGTTTACGTCGGTAGTGTAATGGCCAGGATTCGAACCCGGGACCTCTCGATCGTAGGGTCGACTCCTTAACCACTAAGTTACTGACGCTTAGATTGGGAGGTCAGACGGCAATAGCTCCCGTAAAAGTCAACATAAGCAAAATCCTTAGAAATAGTTGAGAAGCGAATCTCGGGTTCCACAATGCAAGTTTTGAATGTGACGGAGGATGGTGAGAGGTAGGGAACTCTGGTTGCTTCTCTCTTTACAAACCAAAACTTTTATATCAACACAAATTTGGGTCGATTTCGAGTTCGACCCCGACGGTCTACCCACTTACATTTGCCGAAGTAGACTTGTCTTCCGTACTCAATTATTCCACGTGCCTAATCTCAACCTTTCGTTTCAACTGTAATCACTACATCCTTATTCAAGCCACATAAAACCTATTTTTACTGTAATGTTTTTGGGGCACTATTTTTAAAAAAAATTCTAACTTTCAATTACCAAAGTAAACTATGAACCAAGGTTTAACCAAAAGCCAAATGTTTTACCCAATACACATTCACCTTTTATGACTACTAGGAATTATAGGCCAGGCGTCCGCCGGCTCTTTCACCAGCAGAGTAGTGGGATTCAGTGCAAAGTATTGCCGCGTCGAACAGTAAATACAGATATTTTAGTCCAAGAAAATCATAGCTTTTCAGTTCTTAAAACTCATAAATTCAAATGTCAGTATTGCCAACCCTGTAAGTGATAGCTAAACCATATAATATAGCATTGAAGGACACAAATAACTTACGAATATTCTTTTCCGTATTCCTTTTGAGTTGTAAGGCGCTGAATCAGTAGATTTGTTATTAAAAATCTTAGAAGCAGAATGAACTTCGTGAAAAGGTTCCGTGGAAAAGTTTTGAATGTGATGTCAGCGTTTAAGAACAATATCGACTTAGAGAGGAATATGGACTGGAAGATATTAAAATCAGGCCATATATTTACGATGTTTAACATAATTACAAATATTGAAAAAGATACTAGGTTTAAGAATGATAGGCTCACGTTTGACCTCTATCTCACCTGGTCGTAAGTGACGATGTGGTCTACGATGGAATACGTTTGCCTAGAAGGAACCTATTCACTCGAGACTTGAAGATTCCGAGGTTATAACCGATAGGCCTGCAACTTTGCGTCGATGTTCAAGGCTCTTATTTATCTCAACCATTATGACAGGAAGATGCACCTAATGCGATAGCTTAGCAAGTCATTGCAATATAATATTATATATACACACAACAAAACATACATAGACAACGAACAAAAAAAACAATATTTAGTAACTTATGCACTTTAAAAAATATATGGTACGACGTCCAACATGATAAAAACTGTCATACATTATCATTTATAGGCAATAACATTTAAGAGAACCCTTTTTATTATTATTTTTTTCGTATGGAGCCCCTCTGGCTTCACCGCATCGGTGCCAACGATGGGGTGGGCATGTCGGAATCGGACCTACTAAAAACCACACGGTGTCCTCCCCAAGTGTCCATTGCCGAGCACCCCGGGTAAGCCCTTGCGAATATAACTCATATTGCAAGAGAAGATATCAATCTCTTAATTAACCATTTATGAGACGGATAGTTCGTGTAAGTTCTGTAAATGATCTCTGTATGTACTAATGGAACATTACTGTAGGTTTTACTGGGGAATCGCCACCCTCTAACTTGATATCGACGTTAAATAGCAGTTTACTGTAATGTTGCCCGAAAGTACTTTACCGCTAATACCATAGCGAGTGTTCCGAAGAGCTCTTCCAATTAGTTCCACCCTCTCGTTTCGTATACAGAACAACACGTGCAAGGCTGAGGTATCACCATCACACGGTGCAAACAATTATTTTTCGTGCGGAAATCCCTTCGGATACCCCCCCGCCGGCCAGCGGAGGCGGTTATGTCGGGCTTGAACCGACTGAAACCGCACGCCGTCTCGGGTCTTTAAAACGCCGGGGTGTAAGGTTGCCCATAGAGCATATCCCTCGCACCCCGACCATGAAGTAGGTACATCTCGTAAAAATATATATTTAGTTTTCTTTAATTAAAATCTGCGTAACCCAAGAAATCAGCCGCTCGGAAAGGTCACGTTTCTCATTGTTAGCGATTATTTGAGAAAAACCTTTTGAAACATTTTTTTTTCTGAATATTATCAAGAAGGATTTTGATACTTTGCCGGCGAGATTGTGGCATTAAAATGAGTTTTAATATGAAAATTTTAATACTTTAAGCTGCGAAATCGATTGTTAAGACTTCTTAGAGCGGTGATGGGTGAAATAATTCCTTTTTTTATCCTCAGGTTTAAAAACAATAACATGCGCTGTGTTTTATTTGTGAGATTTAGCTGCCAGAAATCAAATTAGCATCTGTGTAAAAAAGTCAACAGAAGTGAAGAAAGAAAAATGAAGAAAAAGAAATGAAGAGGAATATAATAGGAAAGCGTACGCCAGGTCAAAGGTGAATACTTCGGAAGCAAGCGGGACATTCACTAAATGACGATGATGATGATGATGAGAAAAATAAGTTGAGCGTCACGGGGGCTCGGCAGAGGCATCACCAAGCTAATGATAAAATTGATACCTAGTATAATGAAAACCAATAAAAAAAATCGGTTGTCTGTAAAGTCGGTTTACTGACGATAGTTGAACGTGACAACGTCATAAGAAAATACTGATGGAATGGTTGCATTTTTCAAAAGAAAATTTTAATTTAATCGGTTATAAGAATTCACTGCACTTCATACTTGACGAAAACATGTAAATGTATTATTGTATAGCAGCTGTCCACGCGGACGCATCGCTCACTCAAGTAGGAGAGAGACAGATGTCGAACGCTGCCGAACGCGGAGGCCGATTGTGCCTCTTTGTCGCTCGTTCCGCGCTCTCGCTTGCACTTCAAGCCTTAAATGGAACGCCTCATTTTTTCGTGCATGCAGCCGACTCCATCGAATTATAAGACGTTGTCACGTCAAAAATCTCAAGTAATAGTGTACTTGACATTGCTCTTGCCCATAATTATAATCATCATTTATTTGCGCAGTGGCTCAGTGGCTCTCGCCTCCATTTTGCGGTATTCTAACACATGTAGTCTTATTTACTGCGCTTTGTACATTTTTTATTCCCAAACCGAATTTGTGACTGTGCAAAAGAACCTATATACCTAATTGAAATACAGCTATTTTTAACGGATTCTATCGCGATCGGATGGTGATCGCTGCTGAAAAGCAACCGAAACGTCGGGTTTAATGTATTATAATAAAATAACATCAAATAAATCACGACAGAATTCGTTAAAAATAGTTTTATTCCAATGTGTGACATTCGCGGAAACACATGATCCAAATATCTCTTCTTTATGATCCAACAAAGATCTCTCTCACGTTAGCTGTTCATTATTCAAAAGGTTCTCGACGGTACAAGAAAGGTAAAAATATGAAAGTAGGTACCTACATCTCAATTTCTGTATTCGCGCGTATTATAAAAAAAGAAAATTTCCGCGGCAGCACGTAAATGAAAGCAAAGAGTAGGTACGAGCCATTTTTATTTTTTGATGCAATACCCTAGCTCCTAGGGCTGACATGCAGTTGTGAAGTTTTCGGCAAAGAAATATTAATACACGCTAGTATCCAACTGTCAGGAACGGTGCCGAGTATGAGGAATATTTAAAAATAGGACCTATAAAAGGTAGAGTGAAAGCAAAAAGAGCAAGTACGAAATAGAATATAAGACATTTCTGATAGAGTAAAGATGATAAAATCAGACAATAGGCCCACTTGAGAGAGCATGCAGAGTACTGCGATCAAGTCAACTTACGGTGCCAAGACGTCGATACTGACAGTGGAGTTAATCCACAAATTAAACATCGCTCAGCGGGCTCGGACTTTCTTTGAAGGCAAAAATAGTCGTTCGATAAAGCTCGCGAGTAAGTAAGCTAAAGTGGTAATGGACGAACCACATCTGCCGAAGCACTGATGGCCTTTGCAGTGAACGAGTCCTTAAGTGGAAATCGCCAATCGGCAAATGGCACGGTAGTTCGTTCGCCAGCCAGACGGACTGACGACCTGAAAAAAGGAGCTGGGATAGATTTGATGCGGAAAACGGAGCATCGGTGCCATGGCACACAATTAGCGAGGCCTATGTCCAGCAGTGGTCTGCAATAGGTTAATTAAGTTGAGTGGTAGGACACAAGCGATTACCGATACTAACAGCCTCAATGAAACTCCAGGTATCAGAAGATGTTCATCTATTGAGAGAATTCGGATAAGGTGTATTCGAATCTCTTTACATTTATCTAATAGGTAGGTGCTTTGTATCAGTATGTCATTACTGTCAGTAAGGCGTAAACCACAACCCTGGAGCTACGGTGAACACAACATACCTACCCATCTATCAAAGATACAACAACATTCTATACTTAACCACGGTGCCAACCCTGGGAATAAGTATTTGGTTTGTGCCAGAAAGCTTTTGCGGTTGCGTTAAATGGCCGCTAGTCTTGTTCCAACTTGTTTCGATTGTTCTTTTAGTGATTGCATGTATACAGGTAATGACAGTTTTTTTTATTTGTGTGGTGTTTGATGATGAAATTGGAAAACAACATAGAGATGAAATTGCAATATAGCAGTTTTAAGGCGTGAGTTATACAGAAAAGGCATTATCAAAATCAAATTGTATTATCAACGTGATTTTTCTCTGCGTTCGCGTCAATACGTACGATTTTGCTATGATTATGCCTTACGCCCTATCTCTTGCCTTTTCTGTACAATACCCGCCTAAAAGAGGAACAGTTTAGTGTAACTCATCCATTTTAGTGTATTGAGAATCAAACTTGGTTTTTTCATGAACTAGGTAGCAGAAAAGTCCTAATGGTAAGCAGGTGACAAGTCCTATAAAAACTTGCATCACCAGAAGGGTCACTTTGGCGTTGCTCTCTACAAAGGAGAAGAGGGAAAGAGCAAGTATATAAATAAATATTCTATCACATTCTACACAGTGTTTTCTAGACCCAAAGTAAACATAGTTTAACTAGCTTATGTTATGGATTCCAGAATGCGGATAAACATACTTAAATACTTTCTTCTTTTTTTGTAAATACATATATTATACACCCAGTCCAATGCAAATAGACATATTCATGCATACAAATATTTGCTCTAAGCGGGAATCGAACCGGTGCCCCTTTGTCGTAGGAGTCGAATGCACTACCGCTACCCCACAGAGGCCGTGACGTGGACGTGAATTGGAGACAAAGAGAAGGATGGAAAGGAAGACACTCTCATTTATCTACAGATATCCCTTAAAATCACTGTTAAGTGAGAGGAGGTATTCTCCCCGTTCGGGCCAGTGTACGCCGGAAGAAGAATTAGCACCTTTCGTTAGCTAAACATACTGTTTGATCTATTCGTTGATAACTTAATATCAGAAGGAGTCGGTTTAGAATGAACTAATTTACAAAAAACCGTTGCAATAAACTACAACAAAAAAAAATACAATCCTGGTTTGATCTTGTCAAGTAATCGCAAATCGTATGACACTATAGGTATCATCTCACACCATATCATCACACCTCGTAACCTACTCTAGGTACGAGGAATGCCGTAGGAATCGTGTTAATAAATCTTCAACGGTCCTACCCATGACCTGCCCATAAACTTAGAACAAAAAACACAAAGTTAGCAACCAATTTAAAGCCTGAAACAAATCATTTTAAGCTTTTGCTGACATAAGGAAAATACCCCCATTAATCCCTTCTATCCCTTCGTGCCCTAAAACTATGGGTCAAGACAAAGGGTACGAGGAGATTTATTGTGAGGTCCCGATAAAACTCTCAGACCCCGCATTAGGTTAACTTTTTCATTACTTTCCGAAAGGCTCGTATGCCTAAACAAACTGAGGCTTAAAGAGTTTTCAATATAGAGCAGATATATATCCATATATATAGATATAATAAGTACTAATTCAAGTATGCAGCTCTATACGAATATAGAGTAATAATAAGTAATACATATAAGGATAAACTATTAATTTCAGACAGGCTGCAGAGAGTCGCCTTGGCTGTTGCGATCACCGCGGGATTCTGGGCTTCGATAGGAGATATCCAAAAACTGCAGGCTTGAGGTAGTCAATGGTCTCACTGCAAAGGATACCGAAGACCATGCGAAGGGAAAGGAAATGAGTAGGAATGCGAACTCAATGCTGAGCTGATGATGAAATCCATATAAGAAACTGCTAGAGAACGCGAACGAAGAACTGCTTTTCTAGTGGCACCAATATTAACCGCGACCTAAATCCTGTTTGGTATCAGGAATAAAGGATCCTCGAGGTTGCAAGAAAATAAACCCAATAAAAATGAGAAAACGCACTATAGAGAAATGATTCCAGTCATTCAGTAAGTTTAGGAATGTTTACTTTGTAACTTGAACGTTTGCCGTCAACGTTTGTGAGGTCAGGAGGTCGAAGCATTGCCGCATTAATGATACATTTAAAATGCAGTTCCTACCTATATACTAAGTTACACACATGCCCATAAAGTATACTATACTACACCTCTTAGGAAGACTCCTGCTGCAAGTAAGATACATTCAAGCAGTAATGTTGGTAGCAGCAGAAGTCGTTAAAGCTGATATAGGAACTCGTAGCCAGACCTCCATCCTCCATGAGCGCAGGCCTGGGGGAGGCAGGTGAGGCCGCTTGGCACCCCAGCAGAAGCAGGCCGGGACGGAGGGGCGACTGCCCCCCCCCCCTTTTTGAGGCAAGATGGGGACACCGTGGTTCCTAAACCCGAGGGGGCCCTTTCGAAACCGGAGATGGTCTAGGGGTGCGAGGGAAATGCCTTATAAGCAACCATACACCCCGGCGTCTGAAGGCGTGAGACGAAAATAAAAAGTACTTGTAGCCAGCATCTCTTGGGCAAAGGTTTATATAATAATGACGTCATCTATCCTCTCAACCCTTATTAAATCTCTAAAGGTTATCATTATCATCAAGCCCAAAATGTTCCACCATTTCGGGGCATGGAAAAGTTTCATATATGGCGCTCACAATGCGGATCTAAAGTCATTATTATTCGTGGTTTGGCGACTTCCCAAGGATAACAATTTAATAATCCTTAATGTACAATTTTTGTATGTATTTATTCGTATAAATAAAACAATTTGGTCTAGGATTCAACGCTTCGACTCCTGTTTTCTTTGCCGCGCCATGAAGACTTGAAAATTCTTTATCAACATGTCTATCGAAGCATTCGAAGCTGTAAACCGAGGATCGCCATTTTAGCGTCGATCATAATGGTGGGTTTGGAGCGGACTCCAGGCTCCAACGTTTACGCTTTGTAGCCTGGAGTCCGCTCTCCTCTTCCTCTTGATTTGAATTATTGGCTTTTATGGGAGCGAGTGCCATCTGACCTCCCAATACCGAGAGGCAAGCCTGTGTCAGAGCCTCGTCCCTCAGCAGATGTACCGGTAGGTACAGTTGCAGGTGCGGATGGCTTCGGCCTCGAAGTTCTTGGTGGGACCCCCGTGGGAACACCAAGTATTAATAAAGTACTCTTAGGTACAAAAGCAATGACCTGCAAAATTTCAAAGTCTATCCATCAGTTATTCTTAGTTCGGCTACCTCCCCCTCCCCGGCCAGCGGGGGCGGTTATGTCGGACTTGAACCGACTAAAACCGCACGTCGTCTCTGATCTCAAGACGCCGGGGTGTAAGGTTGCTCATAGAGCATATCTCTCGCACCCCGACTGACCCTGAGCCATCTCCGGTTTCGAGATCGCCCCTTCGGGTTTGGGAACCACGGTGTCCCCGTCTTGCTCCGGGGGAGGGGCGCTAGTCGCTATTTCTATTGCCGCTATAACAGCAAATACTAAAATTCAGAATAAAAAAATATTTAAGGGGGTGCCCATACAACAAAACGTGTTTTTTTGCCCTTTTTTGCTCGATATTGATAAAGAATCAGGTTGACTCGCGCTGGGCTGTTTTATTATTATATTCATAAGTACCTACTGCTTACATAGACAAAATACGTTATTCTGATAACTTCACTGTTTATTTTGGTATGTAGTTCGAGTTTTGAAACGGTAGGTACATAAAATAACAGTTTAATTCTACAAACAACATTGCTGAATTCAGTTCTGATATTCAGTTTCACCTTTTTAAATGTCAGAGGTTACAGGTCGAAGAGAGAGAATTTATTTCTGTACATGTTGCTAAAAACAGAACTTAAGCACTACTAACTAGAGCTGAAGTTTAGGGTTATTATTGAGATATGTTATAATGCACATGTTTTTAAAATATTTTTAAATCTTTAAGATGAATCTCGTGAATGTATTTGAAAATGTATTGATACCTTCTCTTATATATAAAAATGAATTGCTGTTCGTTAGTCTCGCTGAAACTCGAGAACGGCTGGACCGATTTGGCTAATTTTGGTCTTGAATTATTTGTGGAGATCCAGAGAAGGTTTAAAAGGTGATATCGATTGAGGCAGTACGAAGTCTGCCGGGTCAGCTAGTCTAATATATAAAATTCTCGTGTCGCGGTGTTTATAGTTAAACTCATCCGAAACGGCTTGACCGATTCTCATGAAATTTTGTGTGCATATTGGGTAGGTCTGAGAATCGGATAACATCTATTTTTCATCCCCTTAAATGTTAAAGGTAAGTCCACCCCTAAATTTTTACTTTTTTATTTTTATGATAGGTACAACATTAGAAAATACATACAACTCTAAATTTTCAATAATCTGCGATCAACCCCTAAGTTTGCATCGCGATTTATATTTATTTTTTATTTTTAATAAAATTTCGTTCAATTATGTTTTTTTTCTTAATTCAATTTGATCTTCCGCCTTCGCCGGTCGATAACCGATCAACTATCAACCGATCAGCCCTCACCCAGCAAACATCACGGAGTAGGGATGAGTAGATAGTTATTTTTATAGAACTAAAAAAATGTTTCCTAGAAATAATATACATGGCAAAACAACGTTTGCCGGGTCAGCTAGTATATATTGATGAAGACCTCTGTGGCGTAGCGGTAGTGCATTCGTCTACTAAGCCATATGTCGCGGGTTCGATTCCCGCTCAGTGCAAATATGTATATTTGCATTGGTCTAGGTGTTTCTATATTTAATATGTATTTATTTACAAAAAAAAGTATTTAAGAATGTTTATCCGCATTCTAGAACCCATATGACAAGCTCTGCTTAGTTGTCTTCTTTGTCCTGAAATATTTATTTATTATTATTTATTATCTCTATCAGCTCTTGGATACTCTGTGCTGTATTGGTGAAACTTTTTTCGTGCGGAAATCCCTTCGGATACCGGCCAGTGGGGGCGGTTATGTCGGGCTTGAACCGACTAAAACCGCACGCCGTCTCGGGTCTACAGACCCGAGTGTAAGGTTACTTACTACGTTTCACAACCATCTGTTACCCATATTTGCAAAGATTATAATAAATAAATAAATAAAAAAGTGTGTGTGTGTGTGTGTGTGTGTGTGTGTGCTTATGTACGCACGTTAGAAGTTATACGCACGAAAGAAAAGTTATGAAATTTTGGATTAAATAGGTATGACATCCTTGGTGAATACGTTCGACCTTTTTGAAAGAACTTTTCATGAAAAAAAAAACAATGACAGAATGTCATCGATGTCAGTTTCTGCCATTGTTTCTGTCGTGCGTATATTTTTAAATGAATGAATATACACATACATATTACCATTAAAAAAAATATAATATCAATAATTTTCAGTTTTCAGATATTTTTTAGGGATTTTCTTTAGAAAAGCCCTATTGCTATCGAGTTGTCGTCGTCGACGTCGTCGTTGCCAATTTTCTGTCACGGTTTTGGGTATGAAGGAGATGAGCTATCGAGTTGCTGTTTTCGGTAATAGATTCGTGCTGGGGTGAACCATTGCAAGATAAAGACAAAATCGCAAAAAATCGCAAAAAAAAAAAACGCAAAATCGAAAATCCCTTGTATTCGGCTGAGCTCGTCTCAGGAATTCAACTTGTTTTTATATGCCTACCTTGGTGCCTAATATCAAGTTTCTTGGTCACCTGGAAGTTGGTTGGGCTTTAGGGTTTCGGTTTTTCTACGGGACAGTGTGCGCGCGCATTGTAAAAATGTACTCTCATCATTTTTCCCTAACGCGCCGAAAGAAGTATAACTTTAAAATATATTTACTAGCTTTTGCCCGCGGCTCCGCCCGCGGAGATGTCGGTTATCGCGACAAAACATAGCCTATGTCCTTTCCCAAGGTCTAATCTACCCCTGTGCCAAATTTCAGCAAAATCGGTTCAGTGGTTTAGGCGTGAAAGCGTAACAGACAGACAGAGTTACTTTCACATTTATAATTGCCCTGAAATGTCAGGATATTTTTTTCTGTTCCCTCGTCACAAAATACTGCGAGATAATTCTATGATTTCTACCTGTTGCATTTTGAAGCAGGCATTTAACTATGAATGCTTACCATCATGTTTCACGATAATAAAAATGTGACCTATGTGTTTCCATCACTGTATTCCGGACCGTTTCATTTCGTTTTCATACATTTTGCCATTTTTTTTTAACGTGCGGAAATCCCTTCGGATACCCCCCCGCCGGCCAGCGGAGGCGGTTATGTCGTGCATCGACTAAAACCGCACGGTGTCCTGCCCAAGTGTCCATTGCCAGGCACCCCGGGTACTCCCTCGAAAGGATAATCCCAAGGTTACCGACGGACCTTGGCCGCCAGCTTTTGCCATATTTACTTAATTTTCAAAATTAAAAATATCGCCCCAATTATGTACCTCTGTACTATGTGAAATAGTGCAAAAATATGATACGTTGAATATAGCGAAGCTTCGAGGAGAACCAGAGCTTGCAATACTAAAGATACTCTTGGTATTGCAAACATTAATCATGTAAACACTACGTCTTTTGTGGCTGTATTGAAACTTAAAATAATTCATTACCATTCATTTTTAGTCCTTTATCCCGCGCGGAGGTCGGTTAGCGTTTCGTGGTAATATCTCCGATTCTACTTAACCAATTGCCATCAAAAATACGGCATGTTTTAAGTCTGACCAAGACCTTTCTAAAAAAACCGGCCAAGTGCGAGTCGGACTCGCCCATGAAGGGTTCCGTAGCAGCAAGTAAAATTTTTATATTTGAGTTGTTTAAATGAAAGGTAAATTGCAGTTTACGATTTAAGACGTGTTAAAAAGAAACTACTCAATAGATCTGGTTCAAACCAATTATCGGTGGAAGTTTACATGGTAATGTACAACATATATATTTTTTAATTTTATCACTCTCTTGTTTTAGAAGTTACAGGGGGGGGGGGGGACACATTTTACCACTTTGGAAGTGTCTCTCGCGCAAACTATTCAATTTAGAAGAAAAATGATTTTAGAAACCTCAATATCATTTTTAAAGACCTATCCATTGATACACGTATAGGTTTGACGAAAAAAAAATCTTTGAGTTTCAGTTCTAAGTATGGGGAGGAACCCCCAAAATATATTGTTTTTTTTTCTATTTTTGTGAAAATCTTAATGCTGTTCACAGAATACATCTACTTACCAAGTTTCAACAGCATATAGTTCTTATAGTTTCGGAGAAAAGTGACTGTGACATACGGACGGACAGACAGACAGACATGACGAATCTATAAGGGTTCCGTTTTTTGCCATTTGGCAATGGAACCCTAAAAACCGTACCAAAATCCGTTCAGTAGTTTTTGCGCCTATTCCGAAAAAATAGAATTCCAAAAAAAAATATTTTTGCGTTATTGTTTACTTTTATTAGGTACTATTCGTTTCCCCCTCTGTGAGGTAAGATAGGGAAACCCCGGTGTGTGTTTCCCACACCCGAGGGGGCCATCTCAAAGCCGTAGATAACCCGTGGGCAGCCGGGGTGCGAGGGAATTGCCTTTCGGTTTGAGTCGGTTCGGGTCCTACACTGGCCGGCGGCGTGGGGAGGTAATCGTAGAGATTTCTGCCTAAAAAAGATATATTTCTAAATATCCGTATATTTTTAGAAATAAAGTGGATAACACACGCTTATCAATTGCACGTTTGTTACACATTTTGATAAGATACATATTTTGTAAGAAGAGATAGGTAATCTCGACAGAGATAAATGATTCTATTCAATTGCGCGGCCACGAGATTATAGTTGTATGGATGTTTTAATACCAACTGTTGCCACAAGAAAGTACGGTGACCGTTTCCCTAGCCTAGCCTAGACCTACCACCACCTTTGGGTCCAACGACGGAAGAGGCTCTAGCGCAAATTTACCTCTAAGTGTTCAAAGTGCAAACTTTATACTGCCTTTGCTATGCTATTGCGTATTACGTTGTACCTTTTTTTTTTTTTTTTTGTCGTGCGGAAATCCCTTCGGACACCCCCCCGCCGGCCAGCGGGGGCGGTTATGTCGGGCTTGCACTGACTAAAACCGCACGCTGTCTCGGGTCTTCAGACGCCCGGGTGTAAGGTTACCTACCCATAGAGCATATCCCTCGCACCCCGACTGACCCTGGGCCATCTCACCACTAACAGCATCGCTCATCCTGTCTCCTCTGAAAGCAGAGGAGTACGGAGAGTGATGTGTTCCCGCCACGTTGGGTATTGGCCGACGATCAATGCCAACCCTATGACGTTGTACCTATGAGAATTTTGACAGAAACTTTTGATACAAGCAAGCATGCATAAATTGACGACCTCCGTGGTGTAGCGGTAGTGCATTCGACTGCTAAGTTAGAGGTCGCGGGTTCAATTCCCGCTCAGTGCAAATATGTATATTTCCATTGGTCTGGGTGTTTCTATGTATAATATGTATTTATGTACAAAAAAAAAGTATTTAATTATGTTTATCCGCATTCTAGAACCCATATGACAAGCTCTGCTTAGCTTGGGTCTAGATGGCGTTGTGTACTTTGTCCTACAATATTTATTATATTATTTATTATTATTATAATTGGTCTACTTATTTACCATTAAGTAATTATCTCCGAAATGTTCCAGCTATTCCGATTACAGTTTTATTAGCACACATCTTGAAAGTTCGACCTTCTATCACTGTACTTAACGGTCGAATAGACATTTTTACGTCAAAAGGGGGCTATAAACTACTCACAACTAAACATTATTGCTCAATTTCAGATAATATTGATGATAAAACATGTAATCGTAATGTATTCGTAACATAACGGACTTACGATAGTTGAAACTGAGAGTTCTAAAGGAAATAGAAAATCAATAGATTTGAAATTCGAAAATGGAAATCTATTGGTCGGCTTCTGAATTGAGTCTCGTCATAGCTAGCATACATAGTTAGCATACAAAAAACAATGTTTCAAAATGATTGTAACATCATTAATTGTTTCCGTAGTTCGCAAGAATTACGGTAGATGGCACCAGCGTCGCCTCGAGATTTATACAATATGTATATCGGAGAGTTTCGAATATCTGGGACGTGTCTAGGTAGCTCAGTTGGTCTGAGCATTCCCCCTGTAAGGGACTGATCGCGGGTTCAAGTCCCGTCCTAGATGTTCTCTTTTTCCAATCTAAATTTATAACATCACGTTACGAACCTTAGGAGTAGAGTAACGGTAAAAAATTGCACAAGCCCGAGATCCGTTCTCCGCCGCCTTCTATTTATAATTTGGTTAGTCTAAACTTTAACGGGAGCAACTACCGCTTGACCAACTAATACCGAGAGGACTGCCCGCGACAGAACCTCGTCCGGAAGTCATACCAGTTTTGATTGTTTGCTTCTTAAATCATCATCCGCCTGCCCTTACCCCAAATGTTATTTGGGGTCGGCGCAACATGTGTGCTTTTTCCATTCATCTCTGCTGGCGGTCATCTCAACATCACTCCCTTCCTAACCATATCCTCTTTCACACTTTCCGTCCATCTCCTCTTGTAACCGTCCACTTCCATACTTAATGCCTTCCTTACGATGTTCTTTCATCCCTACGCATTATTATATCCGAACCAGGCTTCTTAAATAGTATGAATAATTACCATTGTCTTTGTACTTTTTCGTCTAACGAATGGAGCAAAATGAATTATCTGCCTACTGACAGCCGATGTATAGGTCTAGTAACAAATAGGTTCACTGTACTATCTAGACTCAAGGACGTGTCAGCAGTATGTTTATCGATCCCCTACATTCCCGGGCACTATAACTGGGCCATGTAAAGGCACCTTTCGAGGTCATCAATAACTTTTAGTTTATTCTTTGAACATTACTTAATTTTAACGAGCCGTGTATAAAAAACAAGTTGAATTCCTGAGACGAGCTCAGCCGAATACAAGGGATTTTCGATTATGCGATTTTTTCTTTATCTTGCAATGGTTCACCCCAGCACGAATCTATTACCGAAAACAGCAACTCGATAGCTCATCTCCTTCATACCCAAAACCGTGACAGAAAATTGGCAACGACGACGTCGACGACAACTCGATAGCAATAGGGCTTTTCTAAAGAAAATTCCTAAAAATTGTGTTATAAAAAAAAAAAGGTACTTCTGCTATTTCGGGGTGCGAGGGATATGCTTTATGTGCAACCTTACCGTCTGAAGACCCGAGACGGCATGCGGTTTTAGTCGGTTCAATCGGCGGGGGAGTATCCGATGGGAATTCCGAACGAATAAGACATAAAAAGAAAAGGTACTTCTGCTGTTGATTTGTGATGTTTGTTACTTAATCACGCTCAAACGGGTGAACGGATCTGGCTGAAATTTGTTACAGGGATAGATTATAGCCAGGAATAATATTTAGGTTCCCATGGGTTGCGGGGACGGGGTCAGAATTTCATGTGGGCACGCTTTACCCACACACGTGTTCCCTTCTACCTACAATCCTGGGCTCTTGAAGCCAGGTGTAACATCAAACGGGGCTTGACCCAGGGCAAGGAAATTTCCTTATTCTGGTGCAAGGCCCACGCAGGGTTGGAGGGCAATGAACGAGCCGATCAACTGGCTAAGGAGGCGGCTCTGAGGTCGAAGAGGGCTCCACACTACAGCCTGTGCCCAGTTTCATTCGTCAAGCGTGGCCTGCGGCAGATCACGCTTGACGAATGGAACGAAAGGTACAGGATGGGTGACACAGCTTCTGGCACCAAGCTCTTCTTCCCATGCGCGGTGGCAGCATACAGAACCGTCCGCAAGATGGAGGTCGCCGGCACTACAACCCAGTTGTTGACGGGGCATGGTGGGTTTTCCGGATACTTGACCCGGTTCAAGTGTAAGGAAGACCCATCATGCGCTTGCGAGCTTGGCTTCGAGGAGACAGTCGCACATTTACTCGTGGACTGCCCAATCTACTCAAGGGACAGACACAGCATAGAAAATCAATTAGATTTACAAATAAAAGTTGCAAATTTCCCTGAACTAATGCGGAAACACAGAGAAAGGTTTCTCCAATTTGCCGAACTTATCATACGAAAAGTCAATAAGAGAAATAGTCTATAATAACATCTGGCAGGTATAATTGTATACCTGGCCAGAAGGTTAACATTATTTGTAAATAAAAGAAGAAAATAAAAATGTGTAAAATAGCATTAGAGTTAGTAAACCAATTGTATTTAATCATAAGAAATTTAAAGTGTTAACATTGTTAAAAATTTGTAATAGCAATAAGATAATAGAAATAAAAGTAATAAAGAGAGAATTAGCAGATAGGAAAAGAAAGAAAAATAAAGCAAAACACAAAAATAGAGTCCCCTTACCCTACCCCTCCATATCCCATTAGTATGAAAGGAACAGAATGAAAGTGCGAGAGGAATAAAAGCGAGAACTGGTATGGTACTAGAGGACAGGAATGAAAGCGTAATATAATATATAGAATTAAGTATAGATAAACAAGAAATTAACCCTGAGTGGGTTTTCTAAATAAAGTACAGAAGACTAGGCATTCTAAATATTTTTGAGCGTAGACTTTGGCCATGCCAGAGATGTTAGTTAAAAAAAAAAAAAAAAAAATCCTGGGCTCTTTAAGCGGGGCGTGAAAAAACATCTGTTGAGGCCGTCTAGGTAGGGCTATTCTAGGGACAATCTCTGGAAATGGTGGCCACTACTTTTTGGACTTCACCTCAGCTTACCATCAGGCGTGGTGCAGTGAGTTTGACGGCCTAAATATAAAAAAAAACCGAATCCAGATCCGCGACGGCTTGCGGCATCTCCTGAGTGTCGCGCAGGCCTTAGTCCTCGACCTCGACTACAGTTCATTCTTTCACATAAATATTTACTTTCAACCATCAGTTTAGGTAAGAATTTTCTTTTTTATTGTTATAGTGGGCTCATGACTACGTATCACAGGCCACGATGCCAGCGAGGCGTAGCGTTGTGGGCTTGTAGCCGCCTAGGACTAGCATGACGCCGTTTGATGCAAATGATTAAGATAGATAACATTTTTGTTAGTTTTATTTTGTTGTACAAGGTAACCGACAACTGCGTGACATTGTATTGGTGTACCTAATTAAACATGTTTATATCTTTTGTAAAAATAAAAACTTAAAACATAAATATAATAAAAAAGCGGTCAAGTGCGAGTCGGACTCGCTCATGAAGGGTTCTGTAGCAGCAAGTAACATAATAATGCTTTTTTAAATTTTATATTTGAGTTGATTGAATGAACGGTAAATTGCATTTTTAAAGTTACAGGGGGACACATTTTACCACTTTGGAAGTGTATCTCGCGCAAACTATTCAGTTTAGAGAAAAATGATGTTATAAACATCAATATCATTTTTGAAAACCTATCCATAGATACCACACACGTATGGGTTTGATGAAAAAAAAAACGACGCGGGTGAAGCCACAGGCAACAGCTAGTATTAAATAAACTAATTAAAATATAAAGTCAAGTCCCAATACCCATGTTGCAGTTTATTCCAATGCCTATTTATTTTAAGGGAGCTATAATAGTTAGTTTTGTGATCAGGGTGATTCCCCAAACGGAAAGGTCATCCTGATCAATACACCAGAAAACGAGAACGCCTACTAACAAAAATGTTGCCAGTCATGGAAGTATGGGAAAAATAATTAGGCCGCGTACGACACCACAATATGTATACAACAAAAATACAATAATGTTCCCGTCAACATCAGAAAAACCTTTCGAATTGGGGGAAAAAATAATTGAATTATAATTTGCCCCATATTTTAAGCAATGTTATATTGTTATGTATTCCCCATTAGTGGTAGTAGGTTTATATTTTTTTTTTATACCACTAAGGTGGCAGACTAGCACACGGCCCACCTGATGGGAAGCGGTTACCGCGGCCTATGGACGTGTGCAACACCAGTGGCGTCACACTCGCGCTGCCGACCCTGTAAAGGAAAGTGGATGGGAAAGGAGTTTGGGAGGGGATGGGAGAGAGTTTGGGCTCCGGCACTCTCACTCACCAAACGGAACGCAACAGTTCAAAATTTGAACTGTTGCGTTCCGTATTTAATACTGTTACTTGGCGTCGATATTCTGTGAGAGGGTGGTGCTTCCCCGGTTGAGTCGGCCCATTCATGCAACGGCCAAAATGACTGTTAGTAGCTTAGTGGTTAAGGAGTCAACCTTACGATCGAGAGGTCCCGGGTTCGAATCCTGGCCATTACACTACAGACGTGAACCCACTCCTAACACAAGCAATTTAGCTTAGCTGGATGGGTTAGGGGAGATATTAGTAATTTCGGTTACTAATATTCTTTATAAAAAATAAAAAAAAAAAAACAAAAAAAAAATACGAGTACCAGTTAGGCATCACGCTAGGACTGGAAATTAAATGCAGTATATTAGTTACTCTGTCAGTACGACAGAGTAACTAATATGGCGGTAAGCAAATCCATATTTTAGCTTTAAGATTAATCAAGATTTAAGAAAAATGGTAGAAGAACGCTGTCGGGTAAAAACGCTAAATATTTTAACCTTTTATGCTCAGTCACGATGTAAATTTAAAATTTTCAAGTCTCTTCAAACTTCTTCGTCGTCTTCCAATTCAAATTCAAACATCCAATCTTCCAATTCAATCATCCAATTTTTTTATCAAAAAATATGGTGTATCCCAAAATATAATAAATATAAGGATCTAAATACCCACGTAGAGACATTTTTCACAATGGCAATAAAACAAATCTGAGATTTCATTTAACTAAGCTGGTTTACCGACCTTTCTATCTAGGGGCTGCAAATAAAGGCAAGGTTCTACTGCTAGCGAGACAATTAGTGATAAGAATATAATAGTAGTAGATAGCTGTAATTCAGATTTCAGAAATTGGATAAAATCATTCTTTCATGAACTACTAAATGACGGTTATGAAAGTTGTAATTTGAATGACCTACGTACTAAAAAAATGCAAATAAATTTCATGGCAACTCATATTGAATTAAGTCACCAATCTCATGGTAACTTTTCAAATGGCTTATGGTTTACTCGAGTAGTTGGTTCGATAGGCACAAAAACACACACTAAGTTCCGATCGGAACAACTAGTTCTTCAGTTTCGTTGGTCGGAGCGGAAAAAGGGGCTAAAACACAGTACTAATTTATAATAATCAAAAATGAATTAAAATTGGCACGTAGGTGCAGTGCAAATCACATTATTTTATAAATCATTTTATAGATCTCTTAAGCTTTCTATTACAATTGGAATCTGATGAGCATCTAACTGTGCCCCATTTTACTAGGTAGGTACTTCTTTTTTGCATCATTCCAATTATTTATTCTCGCTGTTAGTGAGACCGAGCTCTAAGTACCGATATTATTTACCTGCGGCACGCGAGCTAACAAATGGATTTCATTTTGGCTGGTATCGGGATCCAAATCTATGTTTATAAGTGTTCGACTACGGAAAATTATTGTGGACGTCTTTTTGTGATTTTTATTATTAAATTATTTTCGTGCACTCTGTTTTTGTTGCGCGGGCAGCATAATCGTTACTCGCGTTATAGAAGGAAGGATTACTATTTATTCGCTATGAATGTTTTTTATATATCGGTAATATCAGTTAATTTTGTTTAATGTTTTTAGGGTTCCGTTGCCAAATGGCAAAAAACGGAACCCTTATAGATTCGTCATGTCTGTCTGTCTGTCCGTCCGTATGTCACAGCCACTTTTTTCCGAAACTATAAGACCGATGCTGTTGAAACTTGGTAAGTAGATGTATTCTGTGAACCGCATTAAGATTTTCACACAAAAATAGAAAAAAACAATAAATTTTGGGGTTCCCCATACTTAGAACTGAAACTCAAAAATGTTTTTTTCATCAAACCCATACGTGTGGTGGTATCTATCTTCAAAAATGATATTGAGGTTTCTAATATATATTTTTTTAAACCCAATAGTTTTCGCGAGAGACACTTCCAAAGTGGTAAATAGTGTGTGTGTGTGTCCCTGTAACTTCTAAAATAAGAGAATGATAAAACTAAAAATAATATATGATGTACATTACCATGTAAACTTCCACCGAAAATTGGTTTGAACGAGATCTAATAAGTAGTTTTTTTCTAATACGTCATAAATCGTAAACCGTAATTTACCTTTCATTCAATCAACTCAAATTTAAAACTTAAAAAAGAACATTATTGTGTTACTTACACTACTACGGAACCCTTAATGGGCGAGTCCGACTCGCACTTGGCCGCTTTTTTATTTATAAGGGACAAAAAACAGTTATACGTTACAGTAAATTCTTAAAACATAGGCATAACACTAAAAACGCACAACCCACACCATAGTCCACGGAATTATAATTTTGTTTAAAAGAGACTGACGTGTAGTTTTACCCACGTACATAGATAAAAAATTCTATATTAAAAATAAATAATTAAACCCTAATAGACTAAAACCCGTTAGGGATGATTAGCTAGAATCTCGGAAGCCATTTTCTTGAATTTGTTCTCGGCAAGCTGAAGACAGGGCGCTGTGCCGCTCATTAGGGGAGACCTATGTCCAGCAGAGGACTAGAATAGGTTGATGATGATGATGATGATGATGATGAAGCGCTAAAATGTCGAGGTCAATAAAATGTGAATAAGTTGCCAATAATCGACGCAGAGGTGCCCGCTCCCTCGCATTTGTTCTACAGTTTTCCATATTTTTTTTTATATTTAGGACACGTCAATTTGACTTCACCTCGCCTGATGGTAAGCTGAAGGTAAAGTCTCAGGAAAGAGGGTCACCATTACATACACGTACCATGTTAACAATGGTGGCACTCAGCTTGACGGCCTCATCAGAAGAGGATTGTCGTCGCAGCACCGCGTGAACCCACCGGTCTCACTCGTGCTGTCCCCCTGCCCGGCTATGCACTTGCTGACCCCTTAACGCAACCAAATCGAAATTGGATTACTATGGAGGGTTTTGCGCAATCTTGCACGGTGGTACCTACCCGGCCGAATTCTGTGCCAAACATATAAAACAATCTGGGCACGCACACCTCCCGCCGAATAACAGTCCTAGGAACTACGTAATATATTTTATTAGTAAGTTCAATACAATTGAATTTATAATTACATATGCCGTACAGCATCATAACCATTAGCAATATACGCCTGTGCTCCAAGCTCAAAATTGTGTAATGGTTTAGCAGTTCTGTATAAGGAATCCTACTGTGCACGACACAAATAAACTATAGACACATGTGCCAGTGACACGTAGATTAAGTAAGCGTGAATACAACGAATAAATTATGAAAATGTTAGACTTACGTAAATTAAAACGTAATTATGTAATAACTTTGATATTAAGCTAAGATAAATAGCTTACTACTGTTAGGAGTTAGTTTTCTGAGTAATTAAGTATGTTAGAGCCAAAATTAATAAAGAAAGTACATTCCCCGAAAAGCATAATTGCAAATATAATTACGTAAATGCATCAGAATCTAACATAACTTCGTATAAATAGGAAATACGACTTTGTATATTAGTATGTAAGTTTAATTACACCCCGCGACTGCCTCCCACGCCGTAAGAAGCGAATATGCGCTCCCCCGGCTGGTGCCATTTTATTATATAGTAGCTCGCGGGAGGCAGGGCCCATATATAAGTCTGAGGGGTCAATCCGCCCGTCATTCAGTAGCCCGACGTCGCACGGTACAGATGTAAGTACCTATCGTCGTGCAAGTCTTATTGCTACCAATGTACATATATGTGATTAATATGTAAAACATAAGTTCTATAAATAAATGGAAATGCGGAGGTGAGGTAATTTGGATCGCGGGCCAGCACTACAAAAGACTATAAAAGCAGGGACCATTTGTTAGAAAAATATTGGGCAATTGGGCAATTGAACAATGGAATTGGGCAACAAGTAGACAACAAGAGTCTCTCAAGGAACTAGGAAGCTCAACAGGAAGTAGTAGATCAAGAGTAGTGCTGGGCCAAGTACATCCAATGCCTCACTGACGTCAATGAAGTCCACCCATCCAAGTCTTTCATTCTTCGACTCAACATCCATCAAATACAGTCCACTGAAGGCGACCGCGTAGTAGTGGCAGTCTATTTGGAACCTTATCAGGTCATAGTCTGTTACGAACCACGGTCCTTAACACCTACTATGAAAGAACTTGTAATGAGTAGTGCGAATAAACTTATTTTGTACCATTTCAATGCTATGAGTGTATTTTTGGTAGAAAGGGTTCCAGATAGGCACTGCGTATTCAACTTGGGAACGAATTAAAGTTTTATATAAGAAGTAGGCAAGTAGATGGCGTTGTATCGTGCTTGTGAATCTTGATAATAGGATTCCTCGTATTTTAAACATAAGTACTGTAATATTAATTTATTGAATAATAGCGGAGCGTCACAACTTCGTTTTACATTGCTGACAAAAGGGCTCTTTTTCCAGACTCCATTACTCAGAACTTCCTAAAAGAACCTAGAAGAAAACAACCTTATAATAGTTTACGTGACGAAGGTATTGAACCCGGGACTCCATGCAGCTACCCCAGCAAACACTCTCGCTCAGTAGCGCCCTGACACCAAGTTTTATTATACTTTAATTGCGTCAAAAATGTTTTAAGGAATACCTATCTATTGAAATTTAATAACTTAATAATTCTATCACAAGATGTGAGCAAATAATTTATTTTCTGTTTATGAAGAGGACATATTTACACCCACTACTTGACATTTGATATCCGAATTCTTGGTTTCGTCTATTGTTAGCCTAGATATATAAGTTGTCACAAAATAAGGTCTCTGAAATTGGTGAGATGACTTGGTATCGACAAAATATGTACCTATTTGAAACAAAAAAAATATATCGAGTAAAATAAAAAAAAAATTGAAAAGAAAAACCACCAGCGACCAGCGTCACGTGACGCGACGAGCCCGTGACGCACGTGGTAGGCGTGCAGTCCTTCTCGCAGTATTCTCCAAGCGGATGTGTGGGAACTACCTTTTTCTTTTTTCGTGCGGAAATCCCTTCGGATACCCCCCCGCCGGCAAGCGGGGGCGGTTATGTCGGGCTTGAACCGACTAAAACCGCACGCCGTGTCGGGTCTACAGACGCCGGGGTGGGAAATACCTTTTTTTTTTCGTGCGGAAATCCCATCGGATACCCCACCCCCCCCGCCGGGCAGCGGGGGCGATTATGTCGGGCTTGAACCGACTAAAACCACACGCCGTGTCGGGTCTACAGACGCCGGGGTGGGAAATACCTAAATCGCGACCAGCGTCACGTGTGCTCGTCGCGTCACGTGACGCAGGTCGCTGGTGGTGTTTTTTTTTCATTTTAATTTTTATTTTTCTTTTATTTATTTTTTATTATATTTTGTCGATACCAAGTCATCTCATCAAATTCAGAGATCTAATTTTGTGACACCTTATAGATAATATTGTTTGACAAGCAATATTGTCTATATGCACTGCACAATGTGCAGAATTTTATGCAATATGCTCTCTGTGTGATATTTTCTACGTGGTAACATTTTTAGTATCTGCTATAAGCTATCACCAGTGTTGATAGCTTGGAGAATTTCATGACTGACACTTAAATATTCAATTTTTCTGCATATATACAGATTTCCTCTTTAGGTCGATATTCAGTTAGCATTTAACTGAAGAAGCTTTTTTAAATGAATCTAAGTTCTCAGTTGTCAAATTGAGTTACTGTCGTGTGTCCGCTCTGCTTTAAATATTTACATTTTTAAACTAGTGGCTGAAGCCCGTTAAAGGCGATGGCCGTCAGAGTCATCAGGGGGTATCGCAAGATCTCCGTCGAGGCGGCATGTCTCCTAGCCGGGACCCCTCCTTGGGACCTGGAAGCGAGAGCCCTTGCGCTGCTGTACCAGTGGCGCAAGGAGGCGCTGGAGCGGGGTCATAGGCCGGAGCCCCGAGAAATCAGGGCTCAGCGGTCCCTGCTCCGCCAGGAACTCATGGAGACATGGAGGATGCGACTTGAGCACCCAAGGTGGGGGGAATCCACCATTACGGCGGTGAGACCGATCATGAAGGAGTGGTTGGAGAGGGACCATGGGGACCTCTCCTACCGGATGTGCCAGATGGTTACCGGACACGGGTGTTTCGGTAAGTATCGGTGTATCTGTGGCGCATCCACCGGGAGACAACGCCGCAGTGCCAGCACTGCGAGGATCCTGGCGAAGACACGGCGCTCCACACGTTGGTGGAGTGCCCTGCGTGGGCGAGTCAACGCCGGGATCTCGTTGCGGTCCTGGGCGTGGATGTTCTCTCGTTGGAGACCATGGTGAGGGCCGTGGTCTCCGACGGGAGCAAGTGGCACGCCGCCGCCTCTTTCTGCGAGCAGGAAATGCGCGCGAAAGAGACGGCGGAGAGGGAGCGGAAGAGAACCCTGCCCCCCGAGTTCCGCAGTCTGCGGCGAATCTACGCCCGGGACTACCGACCTCCATGATCGGGGCCTGAGGACGGCAGTTGGCCGACTCGCCGTCTTTACAGAAGCAGGCCGTGGCGGGGGCGTGTCGTGTGTGCCCTTCACACGCCTGCCAACTCACCGAAGCGGGATAAAACCCGACCCCACCAGGCGAGGCCGCGGTGGCGGCCAAGGTCTGCCGGCAACCCTGGGGTTATCCTTTCGAGGGCTTACCCGGGGTACCCGGCAACGGACACTTGGGGAGGACACCGTGCGGTTTTAGTCGAGACACGACATAACCACCCCCGCTGGCCAGCGGGGGGGTATCCGAAGGGATTTCCGCACGTAAAAAAAAAACCCCCCGATAGCAACGTCACCTACCAGGTTCAATTGTGGATATCAAATATCCAGTGACTCATTCAAACACCTTTTGGCCCAAAGTTATTAAAGTAATATTTAGAACTCGATCACAAGCACCACCAAATGTGACTGAATCTAAACCACCTCGGGTCCTACTCAAACACGAGAATTCATCCGCTTTAATAATGAAATTCGTGCTTTTTCCATCAAAATTACCAATCTTCCCATGTGTATGTTTGCCATATATAGGGTTCCGTTGACAAACGGCAAAATAGGAACCCTTATAGATTCGTCATGTCTGTCTGTCTGTCCGTCCGTATGTCAAGCCACTTTTTTCAGAAAATATAAGAACTATGCTGTTGAAATCTTGGTAAGTAGATGTATTCTGTGAACCGCATTAAGATTTTCACACAAAAATAGAAAAAAACAATAAATTTTGGGGGTTCCCCATACTTAGAACTGATACCTACTCAATATTTATTATTTTCATCTCACCCATACGTGTGAGGTATCTATGGATAGGTCTTCAAAAATGATATTGATGTTTCTTATATCATTATTCTATAAACTGAATAGTTTGCGCGAGATATACTTCCAAAGTGGTAAAATGTGTGCCCCCTCCCTATAACTTCTAAAAATATATGATCTATATTACCATGTAAACTTCCACCGAAAATTGGTTTGAACAATATCTAGTAAGTAGTTTTTTTTAATACGTCAATACGTAAACCCAATTTACCTTTCATTCTATCAACTGAAATATAAAAATTATAAAAATGCATTATTATGTTACTTACTGCTACGGAACCCTTCATGGGCGAGTCCGACTCGCCCTTGGCCGTTTTTTGTTTTCTCCATTTGCAAATTTTAGTGAATATTAGCCTAAATCTGGAAAGACCTGTTTATTTTTTCCCCATTACTGCGACTTGATAAGATGAGCCTCTTTTGTAAAGCAGGCAACTGAATTAGTAATACAAAAATACTGAAATATAACCAGCCACGTAAAACACAAAAAGCGCTACACCAAAAAGCGGTAGTAGCGTAGTCAAAGGCTGGAATGCTTCCAGAGTGGCTTTGAGAGCCACTCGAGAAGGCTTGAGATCTTCACCACGGAGTGGAATGTCTACAGCGATACAATGATGGAAGTATTTATGGATTTTTTAAGAGCCACTAGACTTTTTGGAGTGATGGATTGCGTGTTGGGACTGGGATGAAAAGGACTTTTATTTGGGTCGCAGCTGGAGCTCGTAAATAATACAATTGGGGAAATTATTTTGATATCAGTTTCAAAATATATTTGAGTGTTAATTATTTTAAAGTAGATACCTAGGGAAAAGTATCATGCTTAAATGAAGATGTTGATACATTTTTTCTATAATACTAGGCGGTGAGATACTTATTTCGTATTTTTTCACTACCTACGTAGTTTTGTGTTCTGTGAAAAGTTTTGAATCGCTTGCGATAAAAGTTAGTTAGGAAGTAAATTCGGATCCTGCATCTTAATACCTAATTGATGAGCTAAGGAGCCGACTGGTATGAATCCTGTGTCAGTTATACGCCCCCGGCCGGGACGCACTCACAGTGAAAAAGTGGTTTTTCCGCTATTCCCCCGGCCGGGAGACGCCTCCGTTGTTTCTTTTTTTTTTATCATGAATCATGATACTTGGGCCTATGACCAAGACCGCTTGCCTGCCTATGGATACAGCTCTGTGAGACTGCGACAGACAGCATAGGCTTAGTAATAGGGTTTTCCTGTACCCTTCTTGTATTCTTCCCAAAACCTTTAATATTCTAAATCATAATAAAAGTTACTAAACTTCAGAAGAGGCAAGCGAAACCCTAAAACTTCGGTAACAACGAAAAGTTTGTTCACTTGACGTCGCAAAAAGTGTACCTTTGTCCTAATGTAACGTCATAGGGACTGACAGTGACGGAGGTCGCTTGTTACCTGTCTGATAGGGATTTTGGTACTTTTACAGAAAAAAAAAAACTTTTACAGAACCCGCCTATAATTATAGGTGTTGGGTAGGGGGGATATTTTTACTTGGGGCTGGGGAAGGTTGTTATGAGACTTGCCGATTTTGGTGGAGAGATGTTCGAGTAGCGATGTAGAAGATGCTATAATGGTGGAAGCCGATGATGCATTTTAAAATATACTGAAAACGATCTATTTAGGTCACTCAGTTGTAAGATTATAGTTGTAGCCGGGTAGGGGGATTGTGGTCGCAGCACTAGTGGGACCGGTAGGTGTCACGCGGTGCTGCGACGACAATCCTCTTCTGATGAGGCCGTCAAGCTGAGTGCCACCATTGTTAACATGGTACGTGTATGTAATGGTGACCCTCTTTCCAGAGACTTTACCTTCAGCTTACCATCAGGCGAGGTGAAGTCAAATTGACGTGTCTTAAATATAAAAAAAAAAAAAAAAGATTTTGTGTCCATTATGAAGACTCACTTGTCTTTTATTAAAAGGTTAGGTGTGTGTCAACTTAACACATGGAACTATAAATTCTATAAAACAAGAACGGACATAAGTTTCACTGCTCTTTTGCTGGTCATTTATAAACTTTATTAAATAAAAAAGTTTCATCCACAATGCGTGGATGACGTTGAAAAAACGTTTACTTTTTGCTCGATTTTTACTTTTACAGAAGATCGAAACGATGGCAGATAAAAGATGAAAGACAAATCAAGTTACCTCAAGTAACATGATCTTGACACTTCTTTTTAATTAAAAAAAATGTAGGCCACGTCACCCAGTGTCATCTCCAGCTGTATTTCTCATCTTAATAAATTCAAGTAATATGTCTCCGGCATTTCGCAACCCCTGCTCACAATACCAGTTTGCGCTGTCATTAATAATAATAAATTACTGTTGGTGTGAGTTCCACCGCGGTCCCACGCCTGTTCTGGAGGAATACGTCCTAATATTCAAATTTAAGCGATGTTATTCTATAAAGTACGGATATAGTTCACTTAGATAATATAATTTTTATATTTATTAAAGACTACGTCACCAGCGTCATCCGGGATCCAATTATTTTTTCTTTTATTTTAGTATTCCAGTATTAAAAAATTATAAAATTATACCTACGTGTAGGTACATCTTATAATCATATAGTACCATATGATGTACACGTAGGTATAATTTTTTAATCCGGGTAGGATAAAACTTCCTATCATTGGCACGCGTCCAATTTTTGGTAATTTGAGTTTAAAATAGAAACCTAGATATAGATGTAGGGTTGTCATTTATTTGTGTGAATAATATTTTCTTTTAATTACTTTTTTTTCGTACGGAAATCCCCTCAGATACCCCCCTCCCCCCACCGCGCCGGCCAGCGAGGGTGGTTATATCGGGCTTAAACCGACTAAAATCGCACGCCATCTTGGGTCTTCAGACCGGGGTGTAATTTAGCCAAAAAGGCATTTCCCTCGCACCTCGACTGACCCAGAGCCATCCCCAGTTTCGAGATGGCCCCCTCGGGAATAAAGAGTACCTAAGCAAAATACATTACATTTCTATCGGGTTACCTATTTAAACAGGGTCGCTAGTACCCTCTTTTGCATTTACTGTGAAGGATTGCGGATCGCAAAAGAAATCAAACCGCTTTAGAGAAGAGCTTTAGTCGACCGAGCATCACTTGGAGTGCCACGCACGATCATTTCGTACCATTCGCCATTGTTGCCATGACCGAAAGGGATATTTAACCGCGTTATTTAGGTCAACTTGGGAACGAAACAAGAGTTTGCAATTTAAAAATATAACCCTTTTCCTACCACCCCAACGACATGTCATTGGGTGACATTCTATGAAATTAGGTCGAAAGTTCTACCCCATCGATAGAGTAAAAAAGGCTTGAATAATTCCTAGTAGAATTAACAAAAATCCGTTCCCGCAGGGGGAACGCACAGGTAGATTTCGTGAAGCAATTAATATTATTTTAAATAAACGCCCAGCGAGTATTCTACCCAAAAAGTACTTGCGCAATGATAAATCTGGTTTCGGGAATGATGTTGCCAAATTGACAAGTCGGAAATTTCCGTACCGCACTATTTTTTTTTTTTCTTTTTCTGGAAAACGGTAAATTTGAGCAAAAAACGTTTCGGACATTTTACTATGTATATTGGACTATGTTTACCAAAAAACATTTTACTACAGACATTTTACTATGTATATTGGACTATGTTTACCAAAAAACATTTTACTACAGACATTTTACTATGTATATTGGACTATGTTTACCAAAAAACATTTTACTACAGACATTTTACTATGTATATTGGACTATGTTTACCAAAAAACATTTTACTACAGACATTTTACTATGTATATTGGACTATGTTTACCAAAAAACATTTTACTACAGACATTTTACTATGTATATTGGACTATGTTTACCAAAAAACATTTTACTACAGACATTTTACTATGTATATTGGACTATGTTTACCAAAAAACATTTTACTACAGACATTTTACTATGTATATTGGACTATGTTTACCAAAAAACATTTTACTACAGACATTTTACTATGTATATTGGACTATGTTTACCAAAAAACATTTTACTACAGACATTTTACTATGTATATTGGACTATGTTTACCAAAAAACATTTTACTACAGACATTTTACTATGTATATTGGACTATGTTTACCAAAAAACGGGTGAGACAGTTTCTTTGGTAAAAATAAAAATGAAAAAAGAGAGAGATTATAATGCATATAAAGTGTATGTTATTAAGTATAAAATAGATTTATTTTTGGATGATAAACTGTGGCCATCGGGTATCTCGTTCCGGCGATTTATCAATTTTAGAGATAGTGTGGCAAATACAAATCAATCACTTAATGGATAGGTATCATGAGAACAGCTGTAGATTAATTAGTTTTAATTGCAAGTCCATTAAGAGATCCTTGGAAGGCGTGAGGCAGTTATGTAAGTCAGCAGACGTGGTGGCCTTGCAGGAGACGTGGCTTTGGCCACATGAGCTACCATTCCTCAGTTCGATCGACGACGAGTTCAGCGCCACGGGTACGTCTGCAATAGACCCCTCCATCGGCCTAATTAAAGGTAGACCATATGGTGGTGTTGCCTTATTGTGGAAAAAGAGTGCGTTTGAATCAGTGTCAGTGGTAACGTGTGAGAGTGATCGGATTGCGGCGATTAAAATAACTGTAAGTCAAAAATCTACTATTGTTTTCAGCGTATACATGCCTGTAAATCGTAAGAAAAATATTCCTTCATTTACAGAATGTCTTAGTGAGGTGCAATCGATTATTGAGACTGAAAAAAATCGTGGCGTTGAGGCATTTTATATACTGGGTGATTTTAATGCACACCCAAATAACTTATTTTATAGGGAGCTTCTAAGCTTTTGCACTGATCATCTGTGTTACTGTGTCGATGTAGAAATGTTAGGACTTCACTCTGACACATTTACCTATCGTAGTGATACACATGGCTGCTTAAGGTGGCTAGACCACTGTATTGTCACGGAATCAGCATTGGCAACAGTCGGTAAAGTTTGTGTGAAAAATGACGTATTTTGGTCTGACCATTTCCCACTTATAATTGAATGTAATCTTTCTAAATTAAATAACAAGGTAACACCATTTATGTTAGATAACAATCCTCAACAAAATGTTATGTGGGGCGTTAGACAGCCAGAGCAAGTGGAAAGGTATCGCGAAATATGCAACTCGGGACTTCGAGACATAGACTTTCCTATGGAGTTAGGCCAATGTTGTGACTCACCATGTCAAAATCGTGACCACCGTATAATAATTGATAAATTATACAATGATATAACCGGTTTGCTTGCTAAGGCGGCCATACAAACCTATGTTGAAAAACGTAACTGTAGACGGAAACATGTTACTGGGTGGAACAAGTACGTCGCAGGCGCTCACGGGGAGGCCAGAGCTAAGTTTCGTATGTGGGTACTAGCGGGGAAACCCAGTAGTGGTATTATTTACAGTGAAATGTCTGAAACGCGTAAGATATTCAAAGCTAAACTAAGATGGTGTCAAAACAGACAGGAACAGCTTAAAATGGATATACTTGCTTCAAATGACACCGCAAAAGACTTTGGTAAGTTCTGGAAGAATACTAAGAAACTAAATGATAAGACAAGTCTTCCCGTGAGTGTCGACGGCGCTTGTGATCATAAAGTGATCACTAATTTGTTTAGACAGCAGTTTACTGTACAGTCAACAGTGAGTTCAACATCCTGTAAAAGGTGTGATGATGAGACAATTGTGACCAATAAACTCAATTTATTCTCTGTAAAGAACGTGACTCGAGTTATAAGTAACATGCAAAGGGGTAAATCACCCGGCCACGATGGTCTCAGCATCGAGCACTTTAAATACGCTGGTGTACATCTGCCAAGAGTGCTGGCGATGCTTTTTAACCTGTGCCTGGGACACTCTTACTTGCCCGAGTCGCTGTACCATAGTGGTGCCGATACAAAAGAACAAGACGGGTGACTCATCCGACAAAGGCAATTATCGGCCCATCTCACTTGCGACTACTACAGCTAAGGTACTTGATGGTTTGCTAAATGGCACTCTCGAAAATCATGTGGACTTACATGACGCCCAATTCGGCTTCAAATCTGGATTATCCACTGAGAGTGCTATACTGACCTTAAAGCATACCGTTAGGTATTACACTGAAAGGAGGACGCCGGTATACGCGTGCTTCCTTGACCTGTCGAAAGCTTTTGACCACGTAGTTTATGACCTTCTGTGGGAGAAACTGTGTGTTGCAGGTGTACCGGCCGATACTGTCTCCCTTCTCAAGTATTGGTACTCAAACCAAAAGAACCAGGTGAGATGGGCCGGTACCTTGTCGGATGAATACAGGTTGGAATGTGGCGTTAGACAAGGAGGGTTGAGCTCGCCACTTTTATTTAATTTGTATGTCAACCAGCTTGTCGAGCGACTCAGCCGCACTTATGTCGGCTGCTATATTGACGGTACCTGTGTCAACAATATTAGTTATGCAGATGACATGGTGCTGTTGGCTCCCTCGATCAACGCGTTGAGAAAGCTGTTGGGTATATGTGAGGCATACGCGGAGGCGCATGGGCTTAAGTACAACTCGAAGAAGAGTGAATTGCTTATATTTAAACCAGACAAACATCGGTCGGTGCCTCCCGTATACCTTGGTGGCGTTGCGCTAAAGTTGGTTGACAAATTTAAATACCTGGGTCATGTCCTGACTGATGACCTCAAAGATGATGAGGACATTGAGAGAGAGCGTAGGGCGTTGGCGGTGAGAAGCAATATGCTGGCTCGCAGGTTCACTCGATGTACAGAACTAGTTAAGATAACGCTTTTTAAGGCATTCTGTCAATCTTTCTACTCGAGTGGCCTGTGGGTGAGTTATACGCAGCGATCCTACAACACCCTGCGTATTCAATATAACAACGCTTTCAGAATGCTGTTGGAGCTGCCGCGGCGATGTAGTGCCTCCGGAATGTTTGCTGAAATGCGAACTGACGGATTCAAGGCGATAATCCGCAAAAAAGCTGCTTCCTTGCTACAACGCCTGCGCAATACCAACAACAGCATTCTGAAAGTCATTGCCCATAGGTTTGACTGCCCTATCCAAAAACATTGGGTAAGGGTAGTCAATGGCAATTTGTGATTTAAATGTAATTGATGTACTAACAATACTAACATAATTCTAAGCAGATTGTTACTAATGTACTAACACTATGGACTTAAAATGGTCTGCAATAAATGATATTATTATTATTATTATTTATTTTAGAGCAAAAAATAACCCATCGGTTAGAAATATTTTTTGCCCCTCTATGACCTATCCTTCTATGACCCACGCCGAGCCGAGCCGAATTTCAATTTAACACCTCTACGCGTTCATGAGAAAAGAAGTAGTAACTTTAAAATTATCAAAATAAAATTTTTATTATATAATATAACTCAAAATTTACGGTTTTCGCAATTTTTCCTTTATCTGTACTTCGTACCAAATTTCAAGATTCTAAGTTCACGGGAAGTAGCCTGTAGGTTTTGATTCCCGTGCGAGTTTCGAAAATTTGCGGCATAAACGGCTGTATCTTTTGATTGCTTTGGCTTAGAAGTTTGATTTTTTCACAGCTCCAAGGGACTGTCGACCTGAGTATTAGATATAAATTTCAGTTTGATATCTCAACGCGTTCCTGAGAAAAACGGTCTTGACAGACGGACGGACGGACAACGAAGTGATCCTATAAGGGTTCCGTTTTTTCCTTTTGAGGTACGGAACCCTGGGGTGCGACTGGTTGGATCACCTCCAAGTTTGGTGCACCCTGGGCAACGTGGGCGATGACGCATCATTGATTGCTCCTCTGGAGTAGCTGGCGTCAACGTCAACGGCCAACAGTCTAACCAACCGGCCCTTTTCAGGGCCTGCAATGCCCGCGGGGGTGGGCGCCGCTCCAGGTACCCCTCTGCTGTTATCAGAGGGGAAACTGCGAATGGCCCAGGGTCAGTCGGAGTGCGAGGGATATGCTCTATGGGTAACCTTACACCCCGGCGCCTGTAGACCCGAGACGGCGTGCGTTTTTAGTCGGTTCAAGCCCGACATAACCGCCCCCGCTGGCCGGCGGGGGGGTATTCGAAGGGATTTCCGCACAAAAAAAAAAGGTACGGAACCCTAAAAATGTGCCCAGTAGATGGCAATAGGCTCGCCCTCTACTACATTGGGACCTAAACATAATTGGCGAATCGTGGGTGTGTGTAATACACCTCTGCCTATTCGGGGATACAGGCGTGAAGTTTGAAGTTTTTTAATATGAAGGCACGAAAAATTTATCTACAGATTGTATTGGTTTTTATTTCACGGAACACCATTTTGTGGGGAGGGATTGGGGGAGGCGCTTTAAATGATAGCTATTATTCTCTTTTCTCCCGTAGTACTCACTCTTCAAAACACTTTTCCTTGAAAGATCCTACATTTTTCTATTATATCTCGAAAATAATGAAAAAACTAATTATTTTCGGAGTACAAACCACGATGGGCGTGTCCATGGCATGTCCGTGTCCATGGGGTCCTACAGGGAAAGGCAGATCGATAGCATTCACACCTTCCATAAAACGGTTCAGTAAAGTAACGAGGGGAGAACTCTAATTAGGTCATCTGTTTTAATCGGGTTTGGAATTCAACGTACGAAATATCATTAAGCATGATCGGCTTTTCGGTCACTGGTATTCTGTCGCGATAGTGCATTCGTCTGCTACGTCTGTGGGCGCGGGTTTGAATCGCAATTAGTGCAATTATTTGTATGCATGAGAATATGTCTATTTGTTCGTATGTATCGGAAGATTTCGAATATCTATGACGTGTCTGGGAAGCTCAGTTGGTCAGAATATTTTCTCTGTATTTGTTCTGTCTGTACCGTCCAGGATGTTTACTTTTCCGAGTTAAATCTATATGATTCATTTATTTAAATTACTTTTCAAGGTTTTCTAACTGAAGGGTGAACCAACGGAACATTGTTACTTACTAATATTGGACTCTGCTGCATGTCTGTAGCTGTATTAACTGTAATTATTGTAGTCAAGACAAATTAAATTTTAACGAAGAAATTGAAATTTTCTACAGCATACAATTTTTGGGATTCCTTAGCCAAATGGCCAAAAGTGGAACCCTTATGGATTAGTCATGTCTGTCTGTCTGTCCGTCCGTATGTCACAGAGACACGTCATAAATAGTAAACCACAATTTACCTTTCATTCAATCAACTCAAATATAAAAATTAACTATAAGCATAATTATGTTACTTGCTGCTACGGAACCCATCATGGGCGAGTCCGACTCGCACTTGGCCGTATTTAAAAAATACATTCATCGACTTCCTAGTTTATTTTACAAAATTAAAACAAAAACCAGTAACAACCGGGCCCCGGGCTCCATGGCGCGAAACTCGGATGCAATCGGGACTCAACGCCGAAATGATGATAACACGATATCCAAAAGGCGGGTTTGGGAGAATCACAATAATATTATAAATCTGAAGGCTTTCACGGCCGGTGTTGCATGTAGAATATACTGCTTCCGGGCTTGTTGTTTAGCCCTGGTCCATAGGAAACTTGTGTCTCAAAAGTTTCGTCGATCACCACGGTCGACATCTTCAGTGGCCCAGGTCCGGGCGCCGATGAGTGCGGAGAACTCTCCTCGGCGGCGACTTCACTGCGACTGAAGCTTCAAGTGAAGTTTCAGACACACGTCCACGCCCAAACAGCCCGGAAGCAGTATATTCTACAGTCACAACAAATTGGTTGCATAATTTCTGTACCCGAAGTCGCACGAAAAATAAGTTTGAAGTCATGGTACACGTGTACAGGGTATAGAATACCCTGTGTGCCCAAGTCAATCTCACCTGCTAATAGGGACCCAAACTGTACTGACCAGCGTCACGTGTGCTCGTGGCTGGTGGTGTTTTTTTTTCATTTTTTTTATTTCAATTATTTTTTATTTTATTTTTTTTATTTTACCCGATATTTTATTATTGTTTCAAATACATATTTTGTCGATACCAAGTCATCTCACCAAATTCAGAGACCTAATATTGTGACACCTTATATATAACTGTTACACAATTGAAAGTGGTAACGATTAACAGATTCAATACCACGTAACACAACAACGTAACTCAATACCAAGTGTAACACTTTCATTCTGTAACCTTTTCATAGTGTAACCCATATAAATATGTAACCTTTATGAATGTGTTTTTAAGTCTCTGCCTGCTAAACAACGGACGAGGCTTTGGCGAAAGCTTTCCTCTCAGGGACCTCCCAGTCAAGTCAGTCAAAAGTCAACAAACTAAACAAAAACAATACGCGGACCCCGGGCTCGCTCGAAATCGCTAGGAGGAACTTTGATGGTACGGTAGTCCGCGATATATACTAATATTATGAAGCTGAAGAGTTTGTTTGTTTGGTTGGTTGAACGCGCTAATCTCGAACTACTGGGGCTCGATTCAGTAACGCTACGTTTTCAAAACGCGTGATTACAATTTGGTTAAGTGGAAAGAAAACCGTATGATCTGTCAAAATAAAAACTATTAAGTTTCCGTGAGGACCTTCAGACTCGTTCATAGTTTGATTCTTTTTCAATTAGATTTTGTCATTTCTCATTTTATAAGTTTTCGTTAGCTTTGAAATAACGCGATTTTACTGAATTGGGCCCCTGGTTCGAATTGAAAAAATATTTTTGTATTGTATAGCTTATTTATCGAGGAAGGCTATAGGCTATATATTATATCATCACGCTAGTAGCGTGATGATATATCCAGGGGAGCGGAGCAGTAATCATAAATGTCAACAATTCGGGCGAATTTCCATACATCATCATCATCAACCTATGCTAGTCCACTGCTGGACATAGGTCTCCCCTAATGAGAGATATAGCGCCCTGTCTTCAGCATTGGCCAGCAGTCTTTCGCAGATCGTCATCCCACCTGGCCGGAGGGCGTCCTACACTACGTTTGCCGAGTCGCGGTCTTAACTCAAGAACACGTTTACCCCAGCGGTTGTCGGTTCTTCGCGAGACATGGCCGGCCCACTGCCAGCTTGCTGATTCTTTGAGCTATGCTATTTCCATACATTATTGTAAAACTAATAAATTACAGGCATGTAGGGGGATCAAAGTATACCGCGGGCGAAGCCGCAGGGGACAGCTAGTCGGATTATAAAGTTTAATACTCCACTGCAATATTATAAATATTACTCTGTAACTATACAAGTATACTATCGTAATATTATCAACACTACAATGAAAAATACTATCGTAATATCGCAATGATAAGTTTAGTGTCGATAGAACTTATCTACCTACCTAATTGTTTTACAGAAACCAGCGTAATACAGTCGTTATGTTTATGTTCGAATTCGACATTGTTTGATCTACTTCCATCTTGATAAGAGGTTAAGGTTTTTACGGTAAATTAAATATCAGAGCCAGGTGTTTGGGGGAGCCCACCAAAATCTTCAGGGCCTGTTACCTTAGCTAGTTCAGACGGTTATAATATAATTTCCGTCAGAGTCAAGATAAGCCAAGTCAAATCGCAAGCTTTTAGATGCATCTGGGATTAAAAGCACTCATTGAAGATATAAGATTTCCCTTTTTATCTCAGCAATTACAAACTTTGGGAACTGATTTTTTTATTTTATTTTTATAATTAGTACCTCTATTTGGTCATTGGTTTACACGATTAGTCTAACTTTTATAGCTGTGAAAAATACTCTAAAAGTCTGCTCTGTAAAAACAGAGATTTTCGTTGTACACACAAACGACGCCCATTTACGCGTCTAAATTTTCTGTACTGATATGTCTTAATAACTCATTACCTTCTTCAAAATGGTGGTTGGATTTTACATGGTTAGTAATAGTTTCAAATAATTGTTTATCAATGCGTCATATTGACGCTGGAGGTCGATGCTGAATTAGGATTCGGACGCTACATTCACAAAATGACATTCCCTACTATAGATTTCCGAAATGACAACTAGAGATAGGGGACTCTTCAAAACCTGCTTCCATGGGTTTTGGTACAGGGTGCGTTTTACCCCTGGTCAAATCAAAAATCAAGCAAAAGGTTGCTACCCGTTTTTTTTTTTTTTTTTTACGTGCGGAAATCCCTTCGGATACCCCCCCGCTGGCCAGCGGGGGCGGTTATGTCGTGTCTCGACTAAAACCGCACGGTGTCCTCCCCAAGTGTCCGCACCCCGGGTAAGCTCTCGAAAGGATAACCCCAGGGTTGCCGGCGGACTTTGGCCGCCACCGCGGCCTCGCCTGGTGGAGTCGGGTTTTATCCCGCGTCGGTGAGTTGGCAGGCGTGTGTAGGACACACGACACGCCTTCGCCACGGCCTGCTTCTGTAAGGACGGCGAGTCGGCCCACTGCCGTCCTCAGGCCCCGATCATGGAGGTCGGTAGTCCCGGGCGTAGATGAGTCTGCGGCGACCTCGCCGCAGACTGCGAAACTCGAGGGGCAGGGTTCTCTCCCGCTCCCTCTCTGCCGTCTCTTTCGCGAGCATTACCTGCTCGCAGAAAGAGGCGGCGGCGTGCCACATGCTCCCGTCGGAGACCACGGCCCTCACCATGGTCTCCAACGAGAGAACGTCCACGCCCAGGACCGCAACGAGATCCCGGCGTTGACTCGCCCACGCAGGGCACTCCACCAACGTGTGGAGCGCCGTGTTGGTTGCTACCCGTGTATAATAATTATGTAAATAAGTATTCACTATAAGCATTACAGGTTTGCGTCGGTTCATGCCCGACATAACCGCCCCCGCTGACCGGCGGGGGGGTATCCGAAGGGATTTCCTCACGGAAAAAAAAGGTACTTTAAACTATAAAAAAAACCATTTTAAACGAAGGAATCTTTTTTTGGATCATGGCTATATCAAATCGCTCTCTGGACAGTCCGATTAAGGTTATGTTGATAATGTCGAAGCCGAACCAACTCAAATATCACATTGTGTCGCCGACTTATTGCCGGTTTGCCCGCTGTACCGAATACCCATAAACCCTCTGGTAAATCCTCGTGTTTCTGAAGCGTCGGCCTTCCCGTTATTACTGCTAGAATCATGAAATTTCCCCGCTTAGCTTAGTAGGTAGTATAAAAACCATGATGAAACTCCACTATAAAAATACTATAATTCTGTTTTATAAAATATTTCAACGATAACAGAAGCCATTTTATCTGAACCACGTGTCATGTTTAAAAACGTGTAGCTCAGACACGGCGCTGATAATTTTCGTAACTCATTATCAGATGTGAGTGTCCTTGAGCCACATACGCCTTGCGCCTCCACCTACTGCTACAAGTTATCTAATTCGCACACTTCATTTCATCGATCACGATCGATAAAGGAAACCGCTGATTAAATGTATGATATCAAGTTCATTGCCAGAACCTGCAACTCCAACACAAGCATCGGTTCTGATAAGTCTCTGAACACAAGCCAAAAGTTTGCTTGGGCGGTTTGCGTGTCCGTAAATTTTGGTAATGAGGATGAGGGAACGAGTTTAAAAAATATATTTACCATTTTAATTGTATTATGTACTGCATTTAAATATCATATATATTAGTCGTAAAACGTTGCCGTAGAAATGTTATCTCTGAAGACGATAATTTTACACTTTATCATGGAAAATCTGCTAGTATCAGTCATCTTCAGATTGAAGAAATGATTTCAAGGAAGACAGTAATGTACCTAACTATAAAAGATAAATTTGGAATGTAGGTAAATAAAGCTTGGTTTGAGTCTGAAAATAACTGTAGATTTATATGAAAATAACAACTAAGATACATTAATATTGGGATAGTCTAGACATAACAAAGGATATTGCTTAGTTAAAAGTAAATTTAATCTTTAATATAATTTAATAAACACAAAGGAAAGTAATCTTCAAAATATACCTACACGATCGATTTACACCCTTCTTCCTTATTTCAATAAAATTATTAAACATGTAGTATAGCCAGTGAAATGACTAAGCCCTGCCTATTTATTCTCAAAATTAATAAAACTGTACATTCTGTTGTTTGATCATTTAAAAATTTCACCCCATTTGAATACCCACCTACCTACAATCACGAAAAAGGATCGAAAATTCCAGAATTTTAATTTCACGTTCCACACAATCAAAATTGTTGCTTAAAAGTATTTTATTAAAAGCACGTACCTGTTTGACGATGAGCCTCGCAACCCTCGGACTCGCGAACGTGACGAACCCGTAACACTTGGAGACTCCAGCTCGGTCATAAATTACCCTGGCCGCCGTCACCGTAGCGAACCCAGAGAAAAACTTCCACAAGTCTTCATCAGTCGTCGTCAAAGAAAATCCGCCTACAAAGATCCTATTGTGTATAACAGTTCCGAATTTAGGAGCATCCGAGGGTGGGAGAGTGTCGTCTGTATCATCCTCGGGCGAATTCAACAGGGCCTTCAACTTCTCATGAGGATCTGCCGTCTTCCTGTTATTCGCTGCACTTTCTTCGACCATATGAGCGCAACTCGCCGACTCACTCCTTATGTACCTCTTAACACCACTCTCCATTGTTCCTAGCACAGTTTTTTACACTAATATATCATGTTCCCTTGTTTACTAAACTAAAATCACTAGCGACAACTAAAAGGGCACTGGTAGTCCACACGAAAAAACAACTGATTGTCGGAGCGCAAGGTTTTATCGATTACGGTAGCACTTATGTTGTATAGGTAGATTTTGTGAGTTGCGCGTAGCGAGTTGCGATGTGACAGACACGGATGTTTTAATTTAGGCGATGTTTAAAAAACAAGTAAGATAACAATGTGTGATTTGAGGATTTTTAGACACAAACTATAAATAGAGTTTGAGCTATTGTGGACCGCTATTTTTACTAGGCGAGGGAACTAGGTCAGCGGTTGACACCTAGCGGATGAATATTCTTAATGGTTCTTATCTAAGTTAAGTTTAGTTATGCTGCGTTAAGTATAGATGGCGGGATTCTTATCGGTGTTAGTATTGAGCTGTCATTTGCTTTTTATCTAGTGTTCCTATTTTTAACATATATACTAAGGATAGTGGAAATATTAGGATTATGATATTGGTATGAATTTATGATAATGAGCTCATTAAGTAGTAATTATAATTTCATCTAATCATTTTCCTTAATATGACTCAACTCACAGTGCAATATCAGAACGCAACAGTTAAACAAAAAATGTTGCAAGTTATCACAAAAATTTCCACAATCTAGACAAAATGATACGTAAATTTTTGGTATTTGGTTGTTAAAAGCGTTAGTGTTCCATATTCCAGTTTTAATCATCTTCAGGATGAAATTAAAAACACTCAAAGATATTTTTTATGACAGATACCTGCCCCACTCTCTCCTCTACCCCAAACACAGTATTTTACGAAAAATATTAAACTACGCCATTATCCATAACGGCTCGGTCACATCAAACTCACAGATGACGTGACACCATGACCGTGCAATGGCAAGGAGCCGTGATTAATGGTGCGGTGCCATCACAGTTATAATGTGGTTTAGATGACATAAGCCACTAGTTGAAGTTATAATGTTCTCTAAAGCAATACACATGTTTGCTTAGGAGTAATAGTACATTACGATATTAGTGCGCTAAGATGGTTATAACATGCGAGGCGGAATTTCAGCCCGAGCCGTAGGCGAGGGCGTAATTGAGCCGAGCATGTTATAACCAATACGCACGTATATCGTACGATGTTTTTTAACACATTTGCGAGGAAACAGAAAAAAATACATTTTATATTTTGTTCCTTTTTAATTATTGAAACAGTTAGTGAAATTAACAGCGCGCCAGCGCTGCCTACTGACTGGCGCCGCGCGGCGATTAGTTCGAAATTTGAATAGCAACAGCGCGCTGCTCACTAGCTGGAGTCGTGCGGCGGCGATCAGTTCCATATTTGAAATGGCAAATAATACTGTTATGGAATTTGTATGGACTATAACTTAACTATTTGCTTTGGTAACACGCGTTTGTTATGACCCGCTTTACATATTTAAAACCGGTGGAATTACATCAGCTTTACGAGCAAGGGTGTTAAAAAAGTAGATAACAGAATCATTTACGCACTCAAGACAATCATTAGTTGAAGAACATTCTTCAACTACTAGTAGGTATCACCATTGTGAAAATGTGTCCATCTTCTTCTTTCAGCCAATGGCAACATTCAATTGTATTAAACGTGTCCAGCCAGTCCAAAATTCGGTGAAATTGATAGCTAGCTCAGTTGTGCAGGAGCTCATCGTTCATCCTCAATTGTGCAGGTGTTGGAGCAAAGCGGGCACGCTAGGATGTGGTCAATCGATTGCAGAGCTGCACCATAGTCACAACCTTCACCCTTTGCATCCAAGGAACCTCATTTTACCCAGTTCACCCTGCAGCACCATCGTCCGCTGCAGTTCATAGGCCTGAACTAAAGCGGACGACCTGGAAGTCCTACTAACCAGGCGGGTAGTAGGTTTTCAGCGGACTGGATATAATTTAAAGAGGGAGTATTTTCTTGGGACCACCTCTGACATTGAGCACACTCGGGTAGGCACAGCATTGTAACATTCGATTGAAGAAAGTTCTCACTGCTCTTCAGACGCCTTAAATATGATGGAGTAGCGGGTACAACACGTTCAGGGTGTTCAAATGTGCCCGTGAAAATGCAAAGTATCTCAGCACATCATTGTCTGCTGATGACAATGAGCGGGGGCGTCACAAATGTCACAATATGGATAGTAGGTAACAATAATTACGCAACTGAAAATATTAATAAATTAATATGCAACAGGTGTTTGTTGACCAAGCTATGGCAACACATTAACTTCAAACGTCAATGTCACTTCGTATAGAGTAGGTTGTTTGCAATTTTTTTGTTTGGATTAACTTTCCATAATATAATTTTACTCATAAAATCACAATAAGTGCAAAAATTGTTATATTTGTAATAAAACATTGGATCCGAAATGTTAAAAGTTATAGATTTATGGTGTTCAATGAATATAAGTGGTGCAATTTCCTTCTAATTGGATTATCTAGCTTCGGTTGTTTATTGTAAAGGTAAGTGCTTTTGTGTTGTAACACTAGTTTGTTATATCCTGAGTTACATTTCTACTCGAAAATTAACTGTATTAATCGAATCAGTGAATAAATTCTATGTTTCGTGATTGTATATTTTGCAAACTTTTGAACTTACATACGCATACCTTCATTTTTGCAATAAATTATTGCACTGTATGTAATGATGAGCCGGTTTGGTGTTATAAATGTGAGTTTATATGCGTGTTGTATGTGAATAATGTAGAGAAACCGGTATTCGGGGCAGTGGGATTGAGTTACAGTCGGTTAAACCTGATAATGATCCCTTTCACTTTGAATTAAGATTGATTTTCCCATATCAATCTGTACTGAAATTGACATCATCGAAAATGAAATTAGTAACTGTTACAGCTGTGACTGTGACATTCAATTAATTATTATAGCATTATTTACTTTCTTGAATGGTCATTACGTTACGGTAGACAAGTATGAAAACTGTGAAAGTAACTGATGCGTGACTGTGAACTTTCTAGATATTTCTTTAAATATTTCAGTAGTCAAATTTTAATCCGTACTTGTGTCACTTATTCAGTCAAGTGAAACGGTTGTGATTCTAAATACTAGAATAAATACTTAGTATGAAAACTGTGTTATTACAATTATCACAGTTCATATAATATGTATTTATTATTTTCCAAGATTGAGTTTTTACTTGTCCAGATTAATTCTTGTAACTGAGAAAGACCTGTCTGATGTATGAATAGGCCTAAGATCTTCGGAGTTCAAGCCACGCCAGTACCTGCTTATTGACAGACAACGCTCTGGCGCAGGCTTTCCACTGGAATATGGGGCCTGAGATGGCAGTTGCTAATAAGAATCCTATTACTGATCCGCTTTACTAGTATTCTTGAATAAAATTTGAGAGACATTGTGATGAATTATGAATGAGAAAAACATAATTTTGATTATCAGAATTTTTAAGAGTAAATATTATAATTTGGTATTTAAAAATATAAAATCAAAGTGCATGGACAAGCCATGCTATTGATCAAGCAAATATTCATAGTATTGTTTTTTGTATCACCCTTCTATAGTGAACCATGCTTTCTGTAAACCATATACTGTTCAAAGGTCTTCGATACACTATACGAGAAGAGCTTGTGCATTTTCAAAAAGATAAAAGAAATATAATGTGTGGTTGGGCACCCAGATTTCTGTAACCCGCCATAAACCCTGTATATCTGAGATATTTAGCGATGTTTTAGGGATTATATAAAGTAATTTCATGATCGGAAACAAATTTTGATACGAGTTAAGAAATTGCAATTCACTTTTCTTAAATTGTTCCAGTCCAGGCTAGGACCATAGGGGGGGCCACAATTTTCTAGGGACAGCATTGGGAATAATGGCCCCTATTCTTTGGATTTCAACTCAGCTTACCATCAGGTGAGGTGCAGTCAATTGTTGGACTGAATATCAAAAATAATCACAATACTTGTGTGTGCAAATAAATACCACCTAAAACCAGAGTAGTATACAAAAAATCCATCAAATAAATGCGATATGCAATAGTATTACAATACTATTTTACAAATCGTTTTCAACTATATATTAGACTATGATGCACATTTTGTATTGTGCAATCTTAGTTGAAGATTGGGATTCCCCATAGCTTAGTCGGTAATTGAATTTAGAGTACATCGTTGATGTTAACTGGTGAATTGTGGGTGTGTAATACACCTCTGCCTACCTCTTCGGGGATACAGGCGTGAATGTGTATCTTATGTTATGTTGATGGTGTAATGGCATAACTAGAGGTAGCGGCGGATATGAGACACTTAACTGAGTTTACGGAATTGTAAATTACTGTTGTTTATTTCAAGAAGTCAATTTGTCAGAGGGGTTTGTTGCTACCTTTTTAAGAATGATTATTTAAGATATATTAGTATTTTTATTAACCAACTTAAAGAATGAGAGGTTCTCTATGTTGGATTGTTTATTCTTTGTTTCTAACACGTCAGCTTTGTCAATTTTGAATGGATTTATTGATTGATTTTTAAAGATATTTCATATGCCACCCGAATAAAATGAATGGTTGTGATGACTTGTATCGTTACATGTGTCTTTAAGAGGAGATACTAGTTATGTGTTACAACGTTTATAAAAGTTGTTGTTTGAGTTGATGTATTATGAAGTGTTTTTAGTGCACGAATCCGATTCACCGTTGGCATTATTGTTTCTCTTCTTGCTTGTTGTGTTATGTTTATTACTAAATCTAAAATATTATGATAAAATCTGTTAGTCAGATACACGACAGTACTGTCAGTCTCCCCTTGACCATGGCTGCTGAAAAGCAACCGAAACGTCGGGTTCTATGTAAGTAATAAAATAACATTAAATAAATCGCCGTCAAAAATAGTTTTATTTCAATCTGGTGCCATTCACGTAAACTTCCGACAATATCATATAAGATGTTTTGTTTACCTATACACTAGGAAAGCTCTTGATCTGAGGTTCGAAACCGGAGATGGCCCAGGGTCAGTCGGCGTGCGAGGGATATGCTCTATGGGCAACCTTTCACCCCGGCGTCTGAAGACCCGAGACGGCGTGCGGTTTTAGTCGGTTCAAGCCCGACAAAACCGCCCCCGCTGTCCGGCGGGGGGGTATCCGAGGGGATTTCCGCACGATAAAAAGAAAAAAGGTACGTATTTATTGGTAGTTATTTCGTATGTGTAGTGACCGGCATACATCTCGACAATGTAATCTAGCAGCCAGAGTAGCGCAGAAAGATTATTTTAAGTTTCTTTGGTGGAAGCGACGGTCGAGGTGCGCCAATTAACCAATCCAAGACTTAGGTACATTAAACCAATCACGAGCTCAAACGGATTGCGTCCTTGGTTTATCAATCCTTTTTGGTTGGTCCTTATTTTGGCTCGGCAGTGCATTTGCATTTTCCCCACTATACCGACTTTTGTTTAACATGTTTGCCGGTTATCTATATTCTGGCAGTAAAAAGGTGGCATTACACACGGCAGACAATCACACACAGCCACGGACCACGCATCAATGTCTTTCCACGGTACTCGTTGGTCTGTTTCGAAGCCGCGAATCCGACACACCGCTACAGACGTGTCTGCGCTTCCACCGATACTCTTGCCACCATGCGTTGGCGCCTTTATAATGGGTGTGTTCAGAAGATTTTTTTGATATGATGCCCACGGCCACTTTCCATCATCGCACCGCTCGCCATAGACAGGGAATTCATCCTCACACGTTGCGACCGGAAACAGTGCGTACAGTTAGGTATGAAAGGCACTTTATTCCAAGCACTCTCAGGCTGTGGAATGATCTATCTGCTGTGGTTTTCCCAATCGATGGGGGTTTTCAAGTTCCGTAGCAGCAAGTAACATCATCATCATCATCAACCTATTCTATTCCACTGCTGGACATAGGTCTCCCCTAATAAGCGCCATAGCGCCCTGTCTTCAGCTTGCCGCATCCAGCATCTGCCCGCAGTCTTTCGCAGATCGTCATCCCACCTGGCCGGAGGGCGTCCTACACTACGTTTGCCGAGTCGCGGTCTCCACTCAAAAACATGTTTATCCCAGCGGTTGTCGGTTCTTCGCGAGATATGGCCGGCCCACTGCCGCTTCAGCTTGCTTATTCTTTGAGCTATGTCGATAACCTTGGTTCTCTGTCGGATGTATTCGTTACGGATCCTATCCTTCAGAGAAACTCCGAGCATAGCTCTTTCCATAGCTCGCTGAGCCACTTTGAACTGGTGGACCAGCGCTACCGTGAGTGTCCACGTCTCAGCTCCGTAGGTCATCACGGGTAGGACGCACTGATTGAAAACTTTCGTTTTCAAACACTGCGGTATGGATGACGAGAAGACCCGACGTAGTTTCCCAAACGCTGCCCAGCCTAGCTGGATCCTCCTCTTGGCCTCCTTCTCAAAATTGTTTTTACCCAACTGCACAATCTGCCCGAGGTAAGTGTACTCAGAAACAATTTCAAGAAGGTGGCCATCCGCGACGACCGCTCCTGGATCAATGTGGCCATTGATCAAGACTTTGGTTTTATCCAAATTCATGCCAAGACCGATGCGTCGCGAGGCTGAAGCTAGGCCGTCCAGCATCTGGGTTAGCTCCTCTAGCAACTCCGCCATTAAGACTGTGTCATCAGCGAATCGCAGGTGTGAGATGTAGTCGCCGTTTATATTTATGCCCTTACCTTTCCAGTCCAGCGTCTTAAATATATCTTCCAATGCGCTCGTGAACAGTTTCGGGGATATGACATCCCCCTGTCTCACTCCTCTGCGCAATTGGATGGGTTTAGACTGCTGACCCTGTACATGGACACTCATAGTGGCGGCTTCGTAAAGGCATCTCAGCACCTCGACATAACGATAATCTACTTGGCATCGCTGTAAGGATTCCAGAGCAACCCTAGTTTCGACGGAGTCAAAGGCCTTTTCATGGTCCACAAAAGCGAGACACAGGGGCTGATTATACTCTTCGGGCTTCTGTATAATCTGCCTCACTGTGTGAATGTGGTCTATGGTGCCATATCCTCCGCGGAACCCAGCATGTTCTGGTGGCTGGAACTCGTCGAGTCTCCTGGCGAGACGATTCGTGACCACTCGTGAAAACAGCTTATAGACGTGGCTCAGGACTGTGATGGGTATGTAGTTTTTAAGGAGGGTCTTATCACCCTTCTTAAAAAAGAGAACAACCAAACTCCCGCTCCACGCCTAAGGAGTTCTCCCACTGTGAAAGACGGCATTGAAGAGTTTCTGTAGCTCCTGTATGACAGGAGCTCCTCCTGCCTTCAGAAGCTCTGAAGTAATTCCGTCCTCACCAGGGGCTTTTCCATTTTTAAGCTGCTTCAGAGCTAACACGATCTCGTCTTGACTGATATCAGGCAGTTCGTCGGTATAGTGGCGTGTCAGGGTGGCTCTGGAATCATGGTCGTCTCGTCGAGAACGGGGAGCATGTGCAGTGTACAGACGGCCATAGAAATCGCGAGGGATATGCTCTATGGGCAACCTTACACCCCGGTGTCTTTAGACCCGAGACAGCGTGCGGTTTTAGTCGGTTCAAGCCCGACATAACCGCCGCCGCTGGCCGGGGGGCGGTATCCGAAGGGATTTCCGCACGAAAAAAAAAATATGCACCAACTAGCAGGAGAGGCTGGCTTGGACCACAAAGTTGTTGGTAGAGTCTGCAAACCATAATGCTGCCATATATTATGATTTTTTTTTCAACCTTCACAAGCACTCCAAATGGGATTGCCTTCCCAGCAGTACAAAATAATTGACATGCCCGAATGACATAACACTGTTTACACAATCGTAATATTATATTTACAAATGATAGATGCACAAGGCCAACCATCCGTCATATTCGGTTGACGTTAAAGCATTTACGCATGGCCTTCAGATTCTTGCAGTAATTTCGCTGTGACATAATTAACTGTTGAAATGAGAAATCACTTGCTGCATTTCTAAACCGCGGTCCGTTACAAATGTGTGGCGATACCAACTGTCATCATCACTATATGAAAATATGGCAACGGTGTAGTGTCTTCCTTCGGGGGGACAAGGGAATTTCGCTAGTGGCCGTAGCTCCCCTGGACGGGGGAGACCAAGCCCCTCATCCAAGCCCCTTCCTTTTACTAATACTGACTGTACAAAAAAAATACAAACATTAAATGCATTTTTTTATTACTTATTGAATAGCTGTAAGTCAATATCAAAAATCACTTATTCTATGTAGACCATTATAACGGCACTTACAAGACGCTAAAAGAAAAATAGCATTTACGGACTGAATTTAGACAGTACAATACTTCGAAATGTAGCGAACTTCGAAAACATTGCTTCGACAGACAATTATTAGACAACACATACTTTCGAATATGTTTAATGATATGAGGTATAATTAATTTTAAGTCGTTTTTAACTAGTTCTTGGAGTAGTGGGCGCAAGCCGATAGTTTTATACCTAAAATATCATGCGTGGATACGTGCATGCGCCCCTAGGATCCTGCACCCTTGCACCCGCGGGTAAAGACCGCCCTGTATCTGACGCAGACTGTACTATTGATTGCCCTCGGTACATAAGCACTGGACCAGTATAGGTCGTGTAGTGATTTTATGACATGGAAACGCACCAAGGTCACGTCAAGCCGTTAGCGATAACCCACAGGACAAATACCTTCGTATAGGACAAACAACTGTGAGGGCCTGGAAATAAATACAATGTTGCAGCTATTAATAAAATGTATTTATTGATTTATTTCTCCACAACACTATTTTACAGGCCTAACCTAATACAATAGTGTGGTCCTTAAATATTATAACCTATTACATACATAGCTATTTTCGTGTACTCATTCAGAGATTCAAAAAGATCTATGCTGTCTGCCACTTCATCGATTATTTGTAAGGTGCGCGTTATTGGAGCTTTAGCTAACAAATTAGTTCGGCCACTGGGCACAGCTAGTAGACGGGGACGCCGCCTACGCCATATATAATTGCTGACCACAATGATCACACACAGGTTGATCTCCTTTGAGACACTTGGATTCGACGTCCCACCACGTAATAATTTAAATATATACGTTGTAAAAGTCATATACCTCTTTGTTTACTCGGCAAAGCCGATATCAAGTTTCAGGGTTTAAAAAGTTACGATTGCTGGATTATCTTTCTAGACGAGAGTCCACAATTGGGCATTAAGAATAAAAAAATCTTTGGTAGTATAATACCTCTAAGAAGGCCGAAAATCCGATTTTCTTATATAATGGTCACGTCTATATGAATTCACCTCGCCTGATTGTAAACTAAAGTCTCAGGAATGGGGGTCACTAGTGACCCTCAGTTTGACGGCCTCATCATACCAGAAACTGGTAAAGAATTCCAAGTCTTTATGGTGCGGAAAAGAGGTGCAGCTGAACTGTTTGGTTATGGATGGAATTCTTAGCACCGTGTGAGGGTGATACCTCAGCCTTGCACGTGTTGTATAGGTAGGGAGAGAGTGGAACTAATTGGTCCAACTTTCTGGTCATGTTAGGTTGAAGAAAAAAATCGTTAGTGTATATTTTTAGCCGGTAACAACCATTCTTATCTTTGCATTTTCCTTATAATGGCATCACGTACCTCAAAACTAGTGGTCTAAGGCCCAAACTAGTGTTGTCATAGTGTTATGTTTGAGTGTTATAGAGCACTCCCAACAGATCACTGGCGTGGCGTTGAGTGTCGTGCATTAAAATGTTGATGTGCACATGTGTCAGTTTTAGGCATTTTTACGGAGTTTCCAAAAGAAGGGGGTTATTAATACCTTTTTTTTTTGTTCGGAAATCCCTTCGGATACCCCCCCCGCCGGGCAGCGGGGGCGGTTATGTCGGGCTTGAACCGACTAAAACCGCACGCCGTCTCGGGTCTACAGACGCCGGAGTGTAAGGTTACCCATAGAGCATAACCCTCGCATTCCGACTGACACTGGGCCATTCGCAGTGTCCCCTCTGATAAGAGCAGAGGGGTACCTGGAGCGACCCCCCCCCCCGCGGGCCTTGCAGGCCCGCCATACCCCGATCCCCTCGTGCAATGGGGTCAGCTGGCCCTGAAAAGGGGCCGGTTGGTCAGACTCTTGGCCGTTGACGTTGACGCCAGCTACTGCAGAGGAGCAATCAATGATTCGTCATCGCCCACGTTGCCCAGGGTGCACCAAACTTGGAGGTGATCCAACCAGTCGCACCCCGGGTTATTAATACCTAACTATTTTTTCTTTACACATGTCTGAAGATATATCTGATTACACCGAAATTTCGCTAACTTTAGGAACGAAAATAATGTAACATCTGTTCTTGTACTACCGAATTTTCGCAAATTAATGAATTAGAATTTGGTTCCTCATGAAAATTTACGAGCCTATTGTCATCTACCACACACTTTCAGAATCCGTGTTACTAAAGAGAATTGTCGAACCGAAAATCCTAATAACACTCGGAATCGAACCCCATGCAACCGCTGAGTCACCGGGGTACTCGTAGTTATGTATAGGAATGCCTGTTTAAATGGTAACTCTATGTTGTTATCTGAACAAGTACCATTAACCTTTAAACGACGCGTCGGTGATAGCAGTTCTAGACATAATAGACATGTTGCTTTTTATTTAAACCACTATCTATTTTTATTAGTTTCACCTGTAACTATGTAAGTAGGTAGGTGCCGATGCGTAGATACAAAACTTGGAAGTTGGAGGTAGGACATGACGGTATTCCCGTCCGACTGGGGAAGTACCTCCGCCCTACAGAATACCGCGGCCATAATAACCTCGTGTTGTGTTCCCGGCGGTGAGTAGGGTAGCCAGAGCTCACTGAGAGTTTTTGGGCTGTCAGAGGGAAGAGTCTTCCTTCTGACAGCACAAAAAATAAAAAAGAGGGGAGAGGCGGGAGTAGCCTTTGGTCTTCCCGGAAGACTAAAGGCTATTCCTGCTTTGCAATTTCTTTTTTTTAGGGTCGGCAGCGCGAGTGTGACGCCCCTGGTGTTGCACACGTCCATAGGCCACGGTGACCGCTTCCCATCAGGTGGGCCGTGAGGTTGTCTGCCACCTGAGTGGTATAAAAAAAAAAACAACTTAACCGACTGCACCAGTGAACATAATTTTAGTTAATATTTCGTGGTTTAAGAGTTCTGAGTTTTCATTATTTACTCAATCAGACTAATAACGAAACTTAGCTGACGGATTTTAAATTACGCGTTTATTATTTTTTATCGGTCGAATCCAGGATCGATTTCAGCGTCATCGCCGAAAGACGTAATGTATCGGAGAATTTTGAATATCTAGGTGTCCAGGTAGCTCAGTTTATGTTCGCCTTTGTAAGGGACTGTTCACGGGTTCAAGTCTGGACGTTCACTATTTTCGATGTGAATCTATCGATTTGAAACTTTGTAAGTAATAATTTATTTCTCGACATCCGCATGGGTTTTTAGTATTTTTAAATGAGCATTATGTGAATTTAATTTAATTTATTTATTGACTCCTTGTAGGCAAACAAATAATGCCTGTGTTAGGAGCCTCCACTCTTACTATATTATACATAAATATTCCTAACAATCAGTAAATGATTTAGTTAAACTTTAAAACTAGTTTTTTTTCCCTTTACCCTAAATAACATCAAAGACGTGTGTATGTGTTCGTGTGGCTGTGTACGCGTGTGTATGAGGATGTATGAGGATGTGTGTGTGTGTGTGTGTGTGTATATGAGGAAAAGGGTGTATGTGAGTGTAGTGTGTTTAGAAATGTTTATTTATTTGAATCACGATCTGGCTGGTTTAGATAACACAGTTTATAATGTCTTGTTCTATTTTTGTTATTTTGCCCTTACGACATATCAAGTAGACTTCTCGCTGCGGTTGATGACCGCTTTCAACACGGCATATCTTTATTTCTTAGTGATATTCACGGTGATAGTGTGGACACTGAGCAGTGTTTTGAAGCGAGATGGTTCATGTCCGATGTACCATTGAGGAATAATCACCGAAAAACAGTTCCACGAGCGCGCGGCCTTAGCTAAGCGCGCGACCGTAGTAAGATGTCTTATTTTCAAGTAAGAGTCCTGCTCGCTCAGCTCAATTTATTTCAGTCGCACCCTGCACTGAACTCCTAGTAATAGTAAAGTATAGATAAATGGGTTATTGATTATACGGGGTCCTAACAAGACCTTCCAGGCCTGGTCAACCTCGTCTGCAAGTCGGTACACCAGGTTATTGACGGCCGAAGGTCTAGCGTTGGCCTTCCTCTAAGGGTGGATTTTTTTGTTTTTTTAATTTATCTAACATCTTTGACATGACAAAAATTGGTTACAACTTTGGTTCGTGATTGGTCACTCATTACCACTCACACGCAATCCCATCATTTCTCCAGATGGCTGCCAAAGATTAGCGCATAATCTTAACCAACATAATAAATGCGAAAGTGAGTTTAGTAGTTTTGTTTATGACTGACACATTTTGTACACAGTACCTTTTTTTTCGTGTTGGCGGGGGCGGTTATGTCGGGCTTGAACCGACTAAAACCGCACGCCGTCTCGGGTATTCAGACGCCGGGGTGTAAGGTTGCCCATAAAGCATATCCCTCGCACCCCGACTGACCCTGGGCCATATCCGGTTTCGAGATGGCCCCCTTGGGTTTGGAAACCACGGTGTCCCCGTCTTGCCCCGGTTTGGGGGAGGGGCGCTAGGCGCCCCGCCGTCCCGGCCTGCTCCTCCTGGGGTGACAGGCGGCCTCACCTGCCTCTCCCAGGAGGATCATGGAGGACGGAGGTCGTTAAGTAGTGTGTACACAATACCTACGACCGGGAATAGTACATAGGCTATTTTATCTCCGGAACAGGGTGTGTATTGGGGCTCACCAAGATCTTCGGCGCCCAAGCCAACCTCACCTGCTAGCCGTTACATCGGGTACACCTGCTAAACGAGCGAGGTTAGGAGGGGGGGGGGGTCAGGAGGCAGTCACTGAAATTACTCGTTATAAATGTATCGATATTGATTGTTAATTAAGTTGGGGGGGGGGGATGGGTCAAGAGGCAGTCGCGGAAATAACTCCTCTTAAATGTATCGATATTGATTGTTAATTAATGTCAGGAGGCAGTCGCTGAAATAACTCCTCATAAATGTATCGATATTGATTGTTAATTAATTTGGGGGGGGGGGGGGTGTGAGGTGGCAATCGCTTAAAAAACTCATAAATGTAATCGATATTGATTGAATTAACTTGGGGTGGGAGGGGGTGTCAGGAGGCAGTCGCTGAAATAACTCCTCATAAATGTATCGATGTTTATCGGTAATTAACTTTGGGGGGAGGGGGTGTCAGGAGGCAGTCGCTGAAATAACTCCTCATAAATGTATCGATGTTTATCGTTAATTAACTTTGGGGGGGGGGGTGTCAGGGGGCAGTCGCTGAAATAGCTCCTCATAAATGTATCGATATTGATCGTTAATTAAGTTTTCTACATCAACGAACTAGTAGGAACCCGTATAACTACTTACTGCGTTCAATTCTCGTCTGACTCATCTCATGATGATGACGTAATTTTATACTACGCTGGAGACACTTTAATTTGCATAAATTTCGCAATGTTATGTCATTAGTTTTGTATATTATAGTATTCTTGGAAGCAAACAACAAAGACCAGCCTGTCTCCTGCCTCCAGATTTTAAATAATTTTCACCTAAATTATAAAGTTCTCCCAAAAAGTTCTAGCTTTTTGGGATATTTCGTCCAGATATGTAACCCTTTTACATACAAAGATTATAGTGTTAATTATTGAGAAAAAAAAACTTGCAATGATTTACAGTGTTACTTTTCGGGATTTTTTGTCCAATTGAGTAACAGTATGACACAAACTGGTGTTACTCAACGGGAACAAAGGTTCCGTAGCAGCAAGTAAATTTTTTATATGTGAGTTGATTGAATGAAACGTAAATTGCGGTTTACGATTTATGACGTATTAAAAAAAAACTACTCACTCGATCTCTTTCATACCAATTTTCGGTGGAAGTTTACATGGTAATATACATCATATATTTATTTAGTTTTAGCATTCTCTTATTTTAGAAGTTACAGGGGGGGGGGGGAAGCACACATTTTACCACTTTGGAAATGTCTCTCGCGCAAACTATTCAGTTTAGAAAAAAAATATATTAGAAATATCAATATCATTTTTTCAGTAATTTTAAGTATGGGGATTGGCTATAAAATAATTTGTTTTTTTTTTTTCTATTTTTGTGTGAAAATCATTATGCGATTCACAGAATACATCTACTTACTAAGTTTCAACAGCATATTTCTTATAGTTTCGGTAAAGTGGTTGTGACATACGGACGGACAGACAGACAGACATGACGAATCCATAAGGGTTCCGTCTTTAGCCATTTGGCTACGGAACCCTATAAAGCCCAGGGTCCTCATCCGACAGTATAACATACAGTAACTACGGCCCATGAAATAGGCAAGGTTGAAGGCAATACGCTCGCCCCCTATTTCGTGGGACTGAAGAACACAGTGGGCAAAATACGACCTGGCATGATAACGCCACATATAGAGAGATTTCTGCAAGCAACCATGTAATCACCTTACTCTCCCTTTGTGTTAGAGGAACATCTCACCCTGTTCCCCCATTGGATCCACATCTGGATGAAATATGGCACAGAGATGGTTTATAGTCTGGAATTGCTTATCCTGAGTATTTGCCGGGAATAAAAAGTAGCCCTATTGCCACCAGTGGGTTGCAGGAATGTGCTCAATATATCCACGTGCGGAGTCGCGGGCAACATCTTATATATATAAATATTCTACGACATGCTACACAGCGCTTTCTAGACCCAAAGTAAGCATAGTTTAACTAGCTTGTGATAAGGGTTCCAGAATGCGGATAAATATACCTATTTTCTTTTTTGTAAATACATACATATTATACATAGTAACACCCAGACCAATGCAAATAGACATATTCATGCATACAAATATTAGCACTGAGCGGGAATCGAACCCGCGCCCCCTGTCGTAGCAGTCGAATGCACTACCGCTACGCCACAGAGGCCGTCAATCTTGTTTATTAAATTAATAGGAAGTGGGATAGTGGAATTAATTTACGTTTTAACTTATGTATATAATCTTAACTGGATATAATGCGAAATACTTAGTAGGTAGGTGCGCATGAGCAGATGCGGGCCCGGGCGGCGGGGCGATTAGCCCCCCCCCCCTTTCCAGGGCAAGATGGGATCCCGAACCCGAGGAGGCCATCTCGAAACCGGAGATGGCCCACGGTCATTCGGGGTGCGAGGGAAATACCTTATAGGCCACATTACACCCCGGCGTCTGAAGACCCCAGACGGCGTGCGGTCTTAGTCGGTTCAAGCCCGACATAACCAACCCCGCTGGATTTCCGCACGAAAAAAAAAAGGACGCATAAATTTGTTGTTGCCCAAGTTCATTGCATTGCAAATTCACGAACAATGTTGTAATTTATCACCTACCTAATATTGTATTGCGACTTATTCGGTTTTTTTTTTGAAACACAAAAATGTTATAAATTACGTACTTCCTACTTAATATTGTAAACGCGTGAGTGAGTGTGAGTATGTATGTATCTTTGTTGCTCTTACACGCAAAAACGGCTCTCAACGAATTTGGCTGAAATTTGGTACAGGGATAGACTATAGTCCGGAATAACACATAGGCTACTTTTCATCCCGGGAAAAGTTTCCCATGGGTAGCCGGGTGGAGCCGCGGGCAACAGCTAGTAGTATCATAATAAATTAATATGAAATATAAAAAAACTAAAAAAAAAGAAATAATGGAATTTTGAGTCAGGACTTGAACCCGCGACTAGTCCCTTACAAGGGGAATACTCTGTCCTACTGAGCTACCTGCTCACGTACTAGATATTCGAAATTCTCCGATATGTTACACAAACAGGCTACTTTTTATCTCTGGAATAGGTTCCCACGGGAAGCGGGAACGGGAACAGAATTCCGCACGGGCGGAGCCGAGTGGGCGGAGTGATGAAATAAATAAAATAGGGACCTACAATTCTCGCTTAACGACCTCTGTCCTCCATGAGCGCAGGCCTGGAGGTGGCAGGTGAGGCCGCCTGTCACCCCAGCAAAAGCAGGCCGGGACGGCGCGGCGGGGCGACTAGCGCCCCTCCCCCAAACCGGGGCAACACCGTGGTTCCCAAATCCGAGGGGGCATCTCGAAACCGGAGATGGCCCAGGGTCAGTCGGGGTCCGAGGGATATGCTCTATGGGCAACCTTACACCCCGGCGTCTGACGACCCGAGACGGCGTGCGGTTTTAGTGGGTTCAAGCCCGACATAACCGCCCACGAAGGCTGGCGGGAAAGAAATTTGGCTGGCGGGATTTCTGCACGAAAAAAAGGGACCTACAATTGTTTTTGAGGTCGGTGCCAGTAAACCGGGTTTTTAATATATTAATTTTCTTGTGCTGCCAACAACCTCAATAAAAAATTGTAATAAAAAATGGGCTTTATTAATTTAAAAAAAAACAATCGCTAAAAACCAAGCCATCGAAAGCAAGAATTCCATTGCATTTCCATCTAAACTAAAAGTGAATTTGTTTGTTACTTTCTCACACAAAAACGGCTGCATTGATTTAGGTACCTGAAATTTTGTACCCAGATACAGTCCGACTGGTAAGACTACTATTTATTAGTACGGGGAAAGTGGGGAATAGCAGCGAAATAACTCTGTACTGTGTGTCATCATTCTCCATTTTTTTTTTCTTTAAAAGAATTTTAATAACCGAAATTACTAACCTAACTTAACCCCTCCAGCTAAGCTTAATTGCTTGTGTTAGGAGTGGGTTTACGTCGGTAGTGTAATGGCCAGGATTCGAACCCGCGACGTCTCGATCGTAGGGTCGACTCCTTAACCAGAAGCTACCGACGCTATTGATTACTCAGTTGCGTCGAAAAGTTGCACTTTTGAGTCCGAGGTCCGCTTATTGTTTTTGAATGGTATGTCCTCTTTTCGGGAGCAACTGTCGACTGACCTCCCAATCCTGAGAGGAAAGCCTGCGGCAGCGCTTTTTCCGTTATTGCGCCGACCAGCAGGTGAGGTTGGATTTGGGCCTTGGTAGGGCCCATACGCTCCACATTAGCACATTACAAAGTTGTTCAGTGCGTGAACCGAGCGAGCGCAGGAATAAAAAAAGATAATTAACAGCTCTGCTACCAGTCTCCTTTAACCCGGAGACAAGGGTGAGGAGTGCGACCACGAGCAGGTAGTATTCTAGCCCCACCACTCACTTTCACGCAATCACTACCTCGTTCCGAAGCGTGATCTAAAGCGCGACAGTGGAAACGCAAATAAAACTAAAACTTAATATCTAATTAAAAAAATCCGTTCCCGCAGGGGGAACGCACAGGTAGATTTCGTGAAGCAATTAATATTATTTTATTAACATGTTTAATTTCTTTTCTCGAAAACGGTAACTTTTAGCGAAAGTCTAAAATAAATGTCTGAAAAGAGACATTTATTTTAGACTTAAAAATGGTCTATCGATTAAAAATGTTTCCGACGGCAAGAATGTTCACCGGTTAGAAGTTATGATTTTTTTCCCGAAAAATTTTGGTTTTTCCCTTTTAGTTAAAGTTTTAATCTTATAGGTTTATAATTAAAAGTTGTTGGTATTCATGTATACTATGGGATAAAATTAGAACGGTTCGAATATCTTTTATGGAACGTGAAATTTTGAGGAAAAACTGATTTCACAAAAAGTGAGGCCCTACCGTCCCCTTAGGTCGGATTTCACTCGTTCACGAACTTAAACTAAGTTTACACCCAAGCAATTTTTGACCGCAGTTTGAAAGCGATCGGGGCAAAAATGCGATCGTGAGAGTGCCGCAAATTTTGGGAAGTGGAACCATACATACATATATATATATATATATATAAACTTTTTGACTAGTGGTCATTTCGGACTCAGGGGGTCATAACTAGACCTCCTATGAAGATTTTTTTTTTTAAATTCGACAGTAGTCAAGAAACCAATAGGTAGATCGATTTCATCGAAATCTACCTAAAAAGTGTCTAATGATCCGGATCTACACCAAGGTGCAGTCAACAAACGGTACAAAATCATTAATCACACACTGGAAGTCGGTACGAATATGAAACGGTTGAAACAACAAAAAACACCGCAATTTTATAAAACCGGTTAACCGACAAACACTCAAAACGGTTAAAATGGCATTCGAGGAACCGCCCCGAACTTAAATTAGAACAAATAAAAAGTAATATCAAAAATTCGCGGGAAGTTGAATTACCGTTACAGTGAATCGGTTAGTTCGGTCAGAATCGACCACCAAAAATTACCCGGAAATCCCGAGAAATATTAAACTATAAAATTAGCTATTCCAAACGCTTGGATACAAACAAATCAAATTATACATTACTTTAAATTTTATAGCAACTAAACACCGATAAAGATCTATTCAGACCTCCCGGCGGGTCCAATCAAATACATGAATAAACAACAATTCGAAGTTAAACAGATTTTTAGCACGTACTTGTTTCAATAATCAAATTAAGCCGCAATTGACACCAGATCGAAATCGACCAGGAAATATTTTAATTACAATAACAATTCCAAGTTTTAAGGTGAAAATAGTCAAATTCAATTGCACCAAAAGGCAAAATAATACCGATAAATTAACACTCAAAATGGCGGACTTAACGGCGTGTTAAGTTTCAAATGGCAAACCAAAATTAAACCAATCCGTTAATTATCATCAACAATACACAAAATATATTAATTATTGTGTCAGTGACCTTCAATGGACCGGGATTCAGCCGGGAAAGTAGCAAAGATTGGAAAGTGTGCCTATTTAGTGTATCTAACTATATGTGACATAAATGTACGTCTAATTGAATATACAATAAACTAATTATGCAATAAAATAAAATGTGAAATTGACTTAGCATAGAATGTGTTTTCCACCGCAGCAATGGTTCCAAGTCCAACGAACGCGATGGGCACATTCACTATATTTAACAAATAGAAAACTATCTCGATAATTAATTTTCACCAATTAATCAACATTCAAAAAACAAAATCACAACAATGCTCCCCCAAAGCGCGTGGCAAGGCCAACCCAAAAAAGCGCTAGCCCAGGGTCTACCAAACGAGCTCATGAGCTCGGACCCCTCACAAAGCAACGTCTCGCTCAATTCCTTTGTACAGGCGTTATAGTTCACGTACAACAATGCGCGGGTACGTAAAGAAAAAATAATACACAAACACCGACACTTCCACACGCGGTACCAACATCAAAACATAAATACTTAACGATTAAAACTAAACAATAGTTAAGCAATGCTAATCAGGTAAATCGTAGAATGGGTGACACAGTGTGAGCTCCTTTGTTTTTCATACCTTCGTATACCCCCCCCCCCCCCCCGCCGGGCAGCGGGGCGGTTATGTCGGGCTTGAACCGACTAAAACCGTACGCCGTCTCGTGTTTTCAGACGCCGGGGTGTTCAAAAGGCATTTCCCTCGCACCCCGACTGACCTAGGCCATCTCCGGTTTCAAGATGGCCCTCCCGAGCCAAGATTTGGGAACCACGGTGTCCCCGTCTTGCCCCGGTTTGGGGGATACAGTGAGACACCTCGGTGCCTCGGAGAGCACGTTAAGCCGTCGGTCCCTGTATCTATAGGAACATCTAGGGCATTCGTTACGGCTAGTTGAAACCTTAAAAAGTACTTATTAGTCTGGCTACAGGACTTCGATATCGCCAGTGGGTTGTTGAGGTCAAATGGCAGTCGCTTGAAGGAAAATATCGAAGTTCCACAGCATCGAAGTTAGATTGAAGTCAATCCTAAATAAGTTGGGATATGGTTCGGAGGACCAAGGGTAATTTCAGTTAAAATAGTCTGTGATATACGTAATATGAATACTGGACAAAAAATAGTATATTATGCAACTAGTGAATAAAGGACGGATTTAAAGCGAGGGCCGTAGATGAGTCACGAGCAAGTGAAGGATTCTAATGATTGAATCACGAGCGCAGCGAGTGATTCAACTCTTAGAATCCTGAACGACGCGAGCGATTCGTGGCCCTCGATATAAATTCGTACTTTATTCAGGAGTTGCATACTATACTTTATACCATGACTACGAGAAAAGACATAATTTAAACGAAAATAGAAATTTAATCAAGAAATAAGAATTGTTACATTAATTGAAATGGACATTAAAATTAGAGCAATGACTGAAATTAAGCGTAATTTTCTTATTATTATCATTAGAGTGGTCAACTTGTGAAACAATATTTATTTAATCTAATGTCAAACTCCTTGTCGCAAATATCGACCAATCAAATCTCGAGAATTTATTTGCACCAAAGAGTTTTGAATTTCGAATCTTAGCGCATGGAGTTTGTGTAAGCATTGAAATAGAGACCGGATATATTTTTGTGTTCCAAATTCAAACACCAAAATAGTGAATAAAAACAAAACAGTGAATAAAAGGCCATCTTATTCACTGTTTTGCGTGAATATAATAAGCTTTTTAGAGTAGGTATGGTATAAACAATCTTATAGTTTGGGATAGTCGACTCCACAATATCAGTAATTCCTTCCAGGGTAACTGTGTACGCTTCTAAAGCAAGCTCCTTATAGAAATGAAGGATATACCGATTTATAAATTTAAAAGTCAAATTAAAACTAAACATTGCCACTAAATCTTGGCAATGTTTAGTTTTAATTTGACTTTTTTTATATTATAAAATTCAAGAATATTTAGACGAGAAACCAGCCTTGATACGAACCGTTTGTTCTTTCACAATGCTACTCAAACAAATATTATTTAATTAGATTTTTGTAAAAAGACCAAAAAAAAAACAGCCCGCTGAGGTACTTGCTGGAGTCTTCTAAGGACAGGGCCGCGTTTCGAATCGGTGGTCTATTTGTTAAACATAATCTAAATTTTTCGATTTTTTTCAGGCTTAGACGCTGTCCGCAGCTCCAGCGGATGCAGCGGATGCAGCGGCGCGCGCGCTGATGGCGGGCGGCCAGGCGGGCGCGCGCCGCGTGGGCGCGTGCGCGCGCACGCTCCGCACGCTCGTGCGCGACACGCAGCGCGCTCTCGACGACGTGTGCGACATCCTGCTCGTTGGTGAGCACTTCCTCGTTCTTTATTGTCCACTGTGCACTGTGCACACGCACTTAACCATTTTCACCCAGCAAAACTTTGGGGGATCGTAAAGAAGCACAACGAATGGGTAAACATGGTGTACAACCACAAGAAAGTACAACAATTTCGGTTTGATTGCGTTCAGGGGTCAGCGAGTGCATAGCCGGGCAGGGGGATTGTGGTCGCAGCACTAGTGGCACCGGTGGGTGTCACGCGGTGCTGCGGCGACACTCCTCTTCTGATGAGGCCGTCAAGCTGAGTGCCACCATTGTTAACATTGTACGTGTATGTAATGGTGGCCCTCTTTCCTGAGACTTTACCTTCAGCTTACCATCAGGCGAGGTGAAGTCAAATTGACGTGTCTTAAATATAAAAAAATCCGTTCCCGCAGGGGGAACGCACAGGTAGATTTCGTGAAGCAATTAATATTATTTTATATAGAGAACTACGGACTTACACACACAAGTAAACACAGTAACATTTTTAACATGTTTAATTTTTTTTCTCGAAAACGGTAACTTTTAGCGAAAAACTTTTCAGACATTTATTTTAGACTTAAAAATGGCCTATCGATTAAAAATGTTTCCGACACCAAAAATGTTCACCGGTTAGAAGCTATGATTCTTTTCCCGAAAAATTTTGGTTTTTCCCCCCTCCACTTTTAGTTAAAGTTTAATCTTATAAGTTTATAATTAAAAGTTGTTGGTATTCATGTATACTATGGGATAAAATTAGAACGGTTCGAATATCTTTCATGGAACGTGACATTTTGAGGAAAAACTGATTTCACAAAAAGTGAGGCCCTACCGTCCCCTTAGGCCGGATTCCACCCGTTCACGAACTTAAACTAAGTTTACACCCAAGCAATTTTTGACCGCAGTTTGAAAGCGATCGGGGCAAAAATGCGACCGTGAGAGTGCCGCAAATTTTGGGAAGTGGAACCATACATACATATATATATAAATATAAACTTTTTGACCAGTGGTCATTTCGGACTCAGGGGGTCATAACTAGACCTCCTATGAAGAATTTTTTTTAAAATTCGACAGTAGTCAAGAAACCAATAGGTAGATCGATTTCATCGAAATCTACCTAAAAAAGAACATACATACTTACATAAAATACAAACTATAAACTTACAATAGAAAAAACATAATAATAAATACACTACTACACTTACTACTAGCCCTATTACAAGTACATACCGGAAGCCGTACTTGAAAACGACCGCGCTAAGCTCTACTGGTACCGATCCATCATCACGGATAGAACTATAGCGAATAGGCCGTATATATGATGGACCGGGTTGGAATGCACAGTTAGGTATTTCTTGTGGACATCACTATCTCCTGTGACGAGAACCTCGTCCGCACCGAAGCAGAAAAAAAGACCATAAATATCTGGGCCTGGCGCACGAGGTTACCGACATGTGTAGGGTGGGGTCCACAGAAATAGTCCCAGTGGTGATCTCAGCCAATGGTTTGATCCCAAGGAGCCACTCTGTACATCTTGAGAGGATCGGGATCAGTGGGAAGTCGGTGACGGCCAAGATGCAGAGAGCGGTCTTGCTCGACAGGGCCCGAACAGTCCGGCGGTTCCTCTGCCAATCGCCCTAACAACCCGGCTGACTGTTAACCACCACGCCGAGTAAAGTAGTTAAATGAGGATAATAATAATAAATATTACTTCGGGCCACCAACCAGGTGGACACCAAAGTCTTAAAATCACGCAAATAAATCAAAATCTTACACCCACTTTTTATCACTTTTCTCGACGCTTCACATGATTCTAAGTCTAATTAAGCAAAAATGTTTGTGTCAGTCTGTCTGTTGGTCTGGATGTCTGTTTACGCAATAACTCAAGAACCACTAAAAAATTCTTTCGCCAATCATCTTGTTTGGTTAATGGGAAGAACTGATTAGATTTTGGGGTTTGTACGTTCAAGGTTTCGGGTACCCTTTTTTTTTTTTCGTGCGGAAATCCCTTCGGATACCGCCCCCGCTGGAGAGCGGGGGGTCTCCAGCGGGGGCGGTTATGTCGGGCATGAACCGACTAAAACCGCACGCCGTCTCGGGTCTTAAGACGCCGGGGTGTAAGGTTACCCATAGAGCATATCCCTCGCACCCCGACTGACCCTGGGCCATCTCCGGTTTCGAGATGGCCCCCTTACTTGCTCTCCACTGTGCCATCTGCTAATCAGAGGGACACGTGGAAAGCTTCCGAACAGCCCTCAACAGGGCCGTCCTCGCCTCGGTCGGAGTTGGCCGTAGGTGGCAGCGTCTCTCCCGCCCTAGGAGAGAGGCGCTGCCGTCTCTGTTGCCCAGGGTGCACCGCGTGGAGGTCCCCAACCAAGCACCCCGGTTTCGGGTACCTTTTTTTTTTTTTTTTTTTTCTCGTGCGGAAATCCCCTCGGATACCCCCGTGTTTTTGACGTCGAAGACGTTTGATTTGATTTGATTTTCTTCATATTTATTGCTCAATATATAAAGACGCGTCGAATAATATGCATAAAGCCTAAGGTCTGTAATTTTGAATAAATATACTGCAACAAAAATATCTAAGTTTGGCCCGTAGTTTGACAATCACTGTGTGATTTCCGCCCCACTAGATTTCAATTAAGTTTTTAAGCAATTTGTATGCTTACTTTCCAATAGATTTAAATCAATCAACAGCTGTACCGGCTTTCAAGTGAAGTTGACTTGTTGACTGTTGACTGTTGAAACACGGTTTGACAGCCTTACTGGTATATATATATACTTAGACATTTGATGACACAAATTTGTCACAAATTTCGGCCGGGTAGGTACCACCGTGCAAGCGTGTGCAGCCCTGAGTCCTCGCTCGCGTCACAGTGATTGCGAAAAACCCTCCATAGTAATCAAATAGCCGGGCAGGGGGATTGTGGTCGCAGCACTAGTGGGACCGGTGGGTGTCACGCGGTGCTGCGACGACAATCCTCTTCTGATGAGGCCGTCAAGCTGAGTGCCACCATTGTTAACATGGTACGTGTATGTAATGGTGACCCTCTTTCCTGAGACTTTACCTTCAGCTTACCATCAGGCGAGGTGAAATCAAATTGACGTGTCCTAAATATAAAAAAATAAATTAAAAAAAAGCCTCTGTGGCGTAGCGGTAGTGCATTCGACTGCTTCGACAGGGCGCGCGCGTTCGATTCCCGCTCAGTGCAAATATTTGTATGCATCAATATGCCTATTTGCATTAGTCTGCGTGTTTCTTTGTATAATATGAATGTATTTACAAAAAAAAAGTATATAAGTAAGTTTATCCGCATTCTAGAACCCACAACACAAGCTCGTTAAACTATGCTTACTTTGGGACTAGAAAGCGCTGTGTAGAATGTCGTAGAATATTTATTAATCATTATTTCCTTTATTAGGTTTAAAATACATATAAGTATTTTAAACTGGTGGTAGAAATTTGATGACACAAATTTGTCACAAAATTCGGCCGGGTAGGTACCACCGTGCACGATTGCGAAAAACCCTCCATAGTAATCCAATTTCGGTTTGATTGCGTTCAGGGGTCAGCAAGTGCATAGCCGGGCAGGGGGATTGTGGTCGCAGCAGTAGTGGGACCGGTGGGTGTCATGCGGTGCTGCGACGACAATCCTCTTCTGATGAGGCCGTCAAGCTGAGTGCCACCATTGTTAACATGGTACGTGTATGTAATGGTGACCCTCTTTCCTGAGACTTTACCTTCAGCTTACCATCAGGCGAGGTGAAATCAAATTGACGTGTCCTAAATATAAAAAAATAAATTAAAAAAAAGCCTCTGTGGCGTAGCGGTAGTGCATTCGACTGCTTCGACAGGGCGCGCGCGTTCGATTCCCGCTCAGTGCAAATATTTGTATTCATCAATATGCCTATTTGCATTAGTCTGCGTGTTTCTTTGTATAATATGAATGTATTTACAATAAAAAAGTATATAAGTATGTTTATCCGCATTCTAGAACCCACAACACAAGCTCGTTAAACTATGCTTACTTAGGGACTAGAAAGCGCTGTGTAGAATGTCGTAGAATATTTATTTATTATTATTTCCTTTATTAAGTTTAAAATACATATAAGTAAAATAGTGGCCCACCGGCATCGGGTACAGGGACCAAGCTACCGGTAGTTAGGGCTCCAGAGAGAGGAATCTCACAATACGTGCCGTGTCGAGGAGCACTGCCTTCTGCATCAAGCCCTTGACCCAACTGCCTAACGCGAGCCTCTTGAGATGTTGATCGAGGCTCTTAACAATTATTATTATTTATAGTAAAGGTTTCCTAATCTTCACGCTAAACGGATTTAGGTAGCGAATTATAACTATTTGAAGCAATTCTATTAACAAACAGACTGCCTGTATTAGTCGCAGTATTATTTTCAAATAAGCCTTTGTACACTCGAGTGAAATTCCTTCGAAGCACGTCAACTGCGGCAGTCGGACCTCACCGATGTTATGTTTGTCTGGCTTTATCTATTACGGTAATATTCACACCGCACATATTATATAATAGTCACTATGTTATAATCTCTTTTTAGGGTTCCGTTGCCAAATGACAAAATAACGGAACCTTTATAGATTCGTCATGTCTGTCTGTCTGACCGTCCATATGTCACATCCATTTTTTTCCGAAACTATATGCTGTTGAAACTTGGTAAGTAGATGTATTCTGTGAACCGCATTAAGATTTTCACGCAAAAACAAAAAAAAACAATAAATTTTGGGAATTCCCAATACTTAGAACTGAAACCCAAAAATATTTATTTCATCAAACCCATATGTGTATATGGATAGGTTTACAAAAATGATATTAAGGTTTCTAATATAATTTTTTTCTAAACTGAATAGTTTGCGCGAGAGACACTTCCAAAGTGGTAAGATGTGTCCCCCCCACCCTGTAACTTCTAAAATAAGAGAATGATAAAACTAAAAAAAATATATAATGTACATTACCATAAACTTCCACCGAAAATTGGTTTGAACGAGATCTAGTAAGTAATTTTTTTTTAAGTCATAAATCGTAAACCGCAATTTACCTTTCATTCAATACTCATAAATAAAAAAATTAAAAGAAACACTATTATGTTACTTGCTGCTACCGAACCCTTCATGGGCGAGTCCGACTCGCACTTGGCCAATTTTTTAGATCGGATTTTAAGATCGTGCGGAAATCCCTTCGGATACCCCCCCGCCAGCGGGCGGGGGCGGTTATGTCGGGCTTGAACCGACCAAAACCGCACGCCGTCTCGGGTCTTCAGACGCCGTGGTGTAAGATTACCCATAAAGCATATCCCTCGCACCCCGACTGACCCTGGGCCATGGCCGGTTTCGAGATGGCCCCCTCGGGTTTGGAAACCACGGTGTCCCCGTCTTGCCCTGGTTTGAAAGTTGAACGCGTTCAAACAAACTCTTCAGATGTATTATAAGTGTAGATAGAAAAGCTTTTAAATCTTTTAGTTCGTTTTTTTTTTTTATACCACTCAGGTGGCAGACAAGCTCACGGCCCACCTGATGGGAAGCGGTCACCTTGGCCTATGGACGTGTGCAACACCAGGGGCGTCACACTCGCGCTGCCGACCCTAAAAAAAAGAAATTGAAAAGCAGGAATAGCCTTTAGTCTTTCGGGAAGACCAAAGGCACCTCCCGCCTCTCCCTTCTTTTTTAGTTTTTGTGCTGTCAGAAGGAAGACTCTTCCCTCTGACAGCACAAAAACTCTCAGTGAGCTCTCGTTTGACCGATGTCTGTATAAGATGAAAAGGCGCGGATAGCAGCTGCACTGTAAGTACCAGTTTAGAGACATGCTGGGACAGATAAGATATCTTGTCTTCTCGAAATCTGTGGTTGCAACATTGATAGGCACCGCTACTATGATATGAAAAGCGGCGATAGCCCAATCGTGTACGTAACGGACTGCCGAGACAAGGTCTCGAGTTCGATCCCCAGTCGCCCCGGGTACACCGGGTACCTCTGACTTTTCGTAGTTATGTCTGTATTAAAAATGTTGATTATCGCTCGCTTAGTAATGTGCCCGGTAGATGGCAATAAGCTGGCCGGGACGGTGGGGCGACTAGTGCCCCTCCCCCAAACCGGGGCAAGACGGGGACACCGTGGTTCCCAAACCCGAGGGGGCCATCTCGAAACTGGAGATGGCCCAGGGTCAGTCGGGGTGCGAGGATATGCTTTATGGGCAACCTTACACCCCGGCGTCTGTAGACCCGAGACGGCGTGCGGTTTTAGTCGGTTCAAGCCCGACATAACCGCCCCCGCTGGCTGGCGGGGGGTATCCGAAGGGATTTCCGCACGAAAAAAAAAAAAAAAGATGGCAGTAGGCTCGCCCCCTATTACATTGGGTCCTAACTATAACTGGCGAATCGTGGGTGTGTAATACACCTCTGCCTAACACTTCGGGGGTATCCCCGAAGTGTTAGGCAGAGGATAATATAATATAGGAGGAGGATAATATAGGAGATAACATAACTTCATGCATGTATATGGTATGTATCAGGCGCGCCGTGTGCTTTTTTGCCTGATTCGGTAGTATGAAATAAACATTCAATATTTCGTTTACCTCATAGGCTCGTTTGCACAACGCGTGCGCCGATAATTAACAATCTATCTATCATAACGCACAAATATTGCGATGACATCATGCTGGCTGACATCATCTAACAGCACAAGTCTAGCAAGTTTAACTATCCCCTCCTTTGGAACTAGGTATAGCCAGCTAATACCTACATGTTTATAGTTATTGTTCACAATGACCTCTGTGGCGTAGCGGTACTGCATTCGACTGCTACGACAGGGGCCGCGGGTTCGATACCCGCTCAGTGGAAATATTTATTATTATTATTATTATTTTTTTTAACAGGCAGGCAGTCGAAACAACTGATAATGCCCGTATCCTGCTTGTGCCCACGAATATGTCTATTTGCATTGGTATGGGTGTTTCTATGTATAATATGTATTTATTTACAAAAAAAAGTTCACAATGAAGAACTTTAAAAGGGGATTTCAAAAATATATACATATATCATAACTAAAAAGTACATATATCTACAATAAAATTGTATACTTTTTCCCAGATGCAAATCATAAACCGAAAGAAAATTAATGGGTCCCGCCTGCTATCAAACTTGTTTCGGTCTTTTTAGGGCAGTCGGGTTATTTGATTTTTTTCATTTTGATAACCTACTCGATAAGTTTGAGTGAAAATATTTTTTAAATAACTTACATTTTAGCGCCAAAAATCCACCATTTCGTTTTTTTAATTATTTTGATATACCCAGTGTCACTCTCACAGTAAATACGAATCTAACGACACCTCTCAAGCTAAAATCCATCGAGCCGTTCAGGCTGCAGAGCGTGCCAAACAATTATACATACATACATACTCTCGAAAAACATAATCCTTCTTCTGGCGCAGTCGGGTAAAAATTGGAAATAAATTATTAACAACAGCTTTTGCCTGTTCTTTAATCTCATCGGGAGTTAAATTAATATCCATGTCACTGGAATCACTTTCCGAAACCATTTTTAACCATAATTAACACAATGTATTTATTTATATTGAATCTTGTTTTCCCGTTAATTATTTAGCAATTTTAAGTAGTTTTTTTTTAAATTCTGAAAATAAAAGTTATAATTCACATACATACTGCCAACATTAGAAAAGTTTTGAAAATCGAATCTAATGGTTACATTTAATAATAAACATAAACAATAATTATGTGTGAAAATCGTGTAAGTTTAAATCAATATAATGGTTACATTGTAATCGAGTTGGTCACGAGATGTGCATCTAGGCGGCCATATAAAACAAGTTGAATTCCTGAGACGAGCTCAGCCGAATACAAGGGATTTTCGATTTTGCGTTTTTTTGTTTTTTTTTTTTGCGATTTTTTGCGATTTTTTTTTATCTTGCAATGGTTCACCCCAGCACGAATCTATTACCGTAAACAGCAACTCGATAGCTCATCTCCTTCATACCCAAAACCGTGACAGAAAATTGGCAACGACGACGACGTCGACGACAACTCCTTATAGCAATAGGGCTTTTCTAAAGAAAATCCCTAAAAAGCGTCATGATATAAAGGCATTATGACGTAACTTAATTATCATGGACTTCATGGCAAAACTTAAAATTAACAAAAAAATTACTTTCCACCCTAGGGATGAAATAAGCTACTTTCCACCCGGCTGTCGGGTTCAATGTAATTAATAAAATAACATCAAATAAATTGCGATAGAATCCGTTAAAATAGTTTTATTTCAATGTGTGACATTCGCGTAAACTTCTGACAATATCATGTTACTAGCTTTTGTGTCCGCGGCTTCGCCTGCGTGGAATTCTGATCCCTTTCCCGTAACCCATGGGAACCTATTCCGGGGATAATAGTAGCCTGTGTATTATTCCGGACTATAATCTATCCCTGTATTAAATTACACCCAGATCTGTTCAGCCGTTAGAGCGTGATTGAGTAACAAACATACAAATTGTATTTCAATGCAGAAGCATAATAACTTGGTTTAGACAACATTTGTATTACACTAAATCTTTATTGTACCTTTTTTTTTTTTGTTTTTATCGTGCGGTAATCCCTTCGGATACCCCCCCCCCGCCGGCCAGCGGGGGCGGTTATGTCGGGCTTGCACCGACTAAAACCGCACGCCGTCTCGGGTCTTCAGACGCCGGGGTGTAAGGTTACCCATAGAGCATATCCCTCGCACCCCGGCTGACCCTTTTTTTTTTTTTTTTTTTTTTTTTTTTTTCGTGCGGAAATCCCTTCGGATACCCCCCCGCGTGCCAGCGGGGGCGGTTATGTCGGGCTTGAACCGACTAAAACCGCACGCCGTCTCGGGTCTACAGACGCCGGGGTGTAAGGTTGCCCATAGAGCATATCCCTCGCACCCCGACTGACCCTGGGCCATCTCCGGTTTCGAGATGGCCCCCTCGGGTTTGGGAACCACGGTGTCCCCGTCTTGCCCCGGTTTGGGGGAGGGGCGCTCCATCTCACCACTAACAGCATCGCTCATCCTGTCTCCTCTGAAAGCAGAGGAGTACGGAGAGCGATGTGTTCCCGCCACGTTGGGTATTGGCCGACGATCAATGCCAACCCTATGAAGGGGTGAAGGGGAAGCCATTGACCGCCGCCCAGGGTGTACCGGCCGCTCCGATTCCGTTCCCCCCGGACTGCAGCGGGATCGGAATCGGAGCGACACTCGAGGAGGTTACCCAACACACACCCCTAATCTTTATTGTACCTACTAAGTTAGAGGTCGCGAAATCGGTTCAAAATAAAAATAATATATGTCATAAAATCGAAGTCAATGGCTGCCTGTAAGAGATTGCCAGAGTGTGATAAGGCCCACAATCTTCTTCACCCACATAATGTATTATTTATATCACACTTATTTACTTCTTGGTGAACAATAAAGATATATACAGCTGCTGCCACTACTAAACGACTTGTACAAGAATATCAGACACTGAATTTGCAACAGTTTACACAGTAACTGCTGTTAGTAGCCTTATCAGCCCATAACGGCACGCCAGAAGCAATTAAAATGTTTTATTAGGCGCAAATAATAGTGGGCTTACTGTATGGTAAAGTTATTTTCTCGTCAGGGAATTAAAAAAAACCGGCCATGTGCGAGTCGGACTCGCCCATTAAGGATTCCGTAGCAGCATGTAAAATTTTTATATTTGAGTTGATTGAATGAAAAGTAAACTGCGGTTTACGATTTATGATGTATTAAAAAAACTACTTACTAGATCTCGTTGAAACCATACGTTTACATGGTAATGTATATCATATATTTTTTTAGCTTTATCATTCTCTAATTATAGAATTTACAGGGGGGGGACACATTTTACCACTTTGGAAGTCTTTTGCGCAAACTATTCAGTTCAGAAAAAAATGATATTAGAAATCTCAAAATAATCTCAAAATAAACTGATCCTTCCATGTTATCGGCTTAGCAAAGTTAGTGATTCTTTTAGGGGGGAAGGTATACGCTTTTATAACAAATTGCCTGAATCGGTCCTTGGTATGCCTGACAATAAATTTAAAACCTTTGTTAAGACCACCTTAGGTAAAAAAGCATACTATAGGACAGATGATTACCTTAAAGACAAAAATGTCTGGTTTGAGCATGGTGCAGGTTCCTCCTAAAATGCTAAAATGTTACAACTACAGCATAATATTGTAGTAGGCACGCGACCTTTTTACCATATTTTAATTTTTTTCAATTATTTGAATGATTAACTTGGTTTAAATTTTATTATAACGTTTTTTTGGTTTATATACCTTTATTTATCTTGACACGAGACAAAAATGTACATTCGTCCATATTTAGTCTTAAGAAATCACTATTATGAGCTGACGTCTAGAAAATGCTGCAGTGGAGTTTGTTGCGCCGTTTCTTCTCCACTAGCGCCTAGGAAGCGGTGCTAAACTTAGTATTAAGCAATTATTGACGTCAAAAAGATGTAATTACGTTGCACTATTTTGAAAAATAAAGACTTTGACTTTGACTTTGACTTTCAATATTATTTTTGAAGACCTATCCATAGACCACGTATGGGTTTGATAAATCTTAATCCGGTTTACAGAATACATCTACTTACAAAGTTTCAACAGCATAGTTCTTATAGTTTCGGACGGACAGACCGCCAGACAGATATGACGTATCTATAAGGGTTCCGTTTTTTACCATTTGGCTACGGAACCCTAAAAACGATCAAGTGCGAATTGAGCTCGCACCGAAGTATTCCATACTAGTAAGTACAACATATAACGCTATGTACTATTTAAATAAAGCAATAAAGAAATGCGGTGATAGCCCAGTGGTGTACGTAACGGACTGCTGAGACGAGGCCTTGAGTTCGATCCCCAGTCACCCCGGGCACACACCTCTGACTTTTCGTAGTTATGTGTGCATTAATAAATATAGTATAATAATTATCGCTCGCTTAATAATGTGCCCGGTAGATGGCAATAGGCTCGCCCCCTATTACATTGGGACCTTAACTTAACTGGCGAATCTTGGGTGTGTAATACACCTCTGCCTACGCCTTCGGGGATACAGGCGTGAAGTTATGTTATGTTATGTTTATGTTACTATTTAAATATTTTTGTAAAAGATGCAATAGAGATGTAACTATGTCATTTTTTAATTTACTATTTGTAGTCATAGAACGAATGAGTACTCAGCGAATGACAGGCACATGTAAGACGGCAGGCAGGCCGGAGTCGACCTCACAGTACTTACACTGATTAAAATAATGAGGTATTTAAAACGGTCAAGTCAAAAGCACTCGTAATTCTTAAAGTGTGGAAAGATAAAAGCAGATGACAGTCTCTTGTCTTTGCCTACCCCAGAGGGAGGTAGGTGTGAGTACGTTGTATATATTTTGTCACAGCGGCAATAGTAATACATACTGTCAAAATTTCAGCGGTCATATACAGGTCGTATATACCTGAATATTCCTCTTTTGTTCTAGATCCAGAGGTTCCGGTAACCGTGCAGGAGATAGGCAACCTTGCTGGCCACACCACCGCTCTGGTCATCCTGGGCACGTCGCCTGCAGCACGCGCTCGTCTTCTACATTGCTTGTTGGGCCATCCACTATTACCAGATCCACCTCCTCGAGGATGTAGATGGGTAAGCAGTTGAGCAGAGTTCCTTATCGACTGCCCTTGACGATACCACACCGTAACAGTATCGGGATAAACATAAAACAAATCGGTATGTGTATCTTTCACGGTCGCCGCATACATGAGTGTAATTCATAGTTGCGAAGTTCAATATCGCGATGTACGTTACAGCGAAAGTTTACTATTGCGACGGACGTTGTTGCGAAAGTTCATTATCGCGATGTACGTTACATGGAAAGTTTTCTACTGCGACAGACGTTGTCGCGAAAGTTCTATACTAAAAAGAAAAAGACCAGTAGTTTCGTTGCTTCGCCGGCCGCTGCCGCGGCACGCTCGCTACGCTCGCTCGGCTCGCGCTCTGTTGGGGTCACAGTTCTAACCTAACCTAATCCACTTTAGTAGCAACCAAAATTCGCGACAACGTCTGTCGCAGTAGTAAACTTTCGCTGTAACGTACATCGCGATAATGAACTTTCGCAACAACGTCAGTGTTAATAGTAAACTTTCGCTGTAACGTACATCGCGATATTGAACTTCGCAACTATGAATTACACTGCGCATACAGTCCTCACTCAGCGTACCGAATTCTTTGATCCTTTAGCTATTGGTTGTAATTAAATTTTGCATACATATTATAGATGCTGTAACACCAATTAATTATGATATTGTCGGAAGTTTAATTTCAAATAATTATTTCAATAAAAAAATTAGTTCAATTAATTAGTTATCTGAATTGCCTCTCACTACGGTAAAAAAGTAAACATTTAATCTCTGATCTAGACTCTGTGTAGGTTTAGTATATATGTAAATTTTATATGTATATATGAATAATTTATATTACCTACAATTATGTTCGATTATATATGTCTGTTTATGTATCATTGTATGCTTATTTTTAGGTATATGTACCTAGTACATTGCAATCATATGTGTTTGTAATCTAGTCTGTTACATTATATGACTACGTTACTCCTCTATTTATTTCCTATTACACCAATAACTACCCAATATACGATTTAGCTCATTTAGAATTGTGTCCATCCAAAGGTTGCCTGTAAGATATTGCTTTTAGCGATAAGGCCGCCATTTGTACATGTATTGTTGGAGTTTCCATTTATAGTATATTCTGATTGGTGTACAATAAAGTTTATATCTATCTATCTATCTATCTAGACAGCGCAATACGTAATAATATTATTTATGGATGGTGACGTCATTTTCTGGGGTTCCCCTCCAATAAGACTAACAAGCCATTGACTGATCTGTATTGTATTCATGATCAAGGGTTGGTTGGTCCTCACTGGTCGCTATTGATGTTCATTGCAAAGATAATAATGATAATAACTATGTTTCCGACATGTTATTGACTGTTGCTGTTTGTAAGTTGCGCCTGGACTGAGTCCGGTATTTCTGAAAGGACTTATTCTTAAAAGGACTTCGAAAATGACCTATTTCGAATTGGAATCACTCTTAAAATGACCTATTTCGAATTGGAATCACTCTTAAAATGACCTATTTCGAATTGGAATCACTCTTAAAATGACCTATTCCTAAAAAGAATAATTCTGGAAATGTCTTAAATCTTGAAAACTGGGTAAGAAGAAAAGAAAACGAATTCACATCATCGGAAATCATCTTAAAATTGAATTTAATTCGGAATCGTATGTATTTTGAATATCTTGGCCGTGTACAGGTAGCTCAGTTGGTCAAAGTATTCCCCCAATAAAGGGACTGGTCGCGGGTTCACGTCCCTTTCTGGATGTGGACTTGTTCCGATTTAAATCTATCTATACTGTTATAAAATTGTTAATCAGCTGTGTCTGTACATTAGAGATATTGAAAAAAAATACTTGGATTAAAGGAACGATTCTGAATACAAAAATATTTTTTGTTCGCGATGAATGCAAAAACTGCTGAACGGTATTTGATAAGGGTTTTGGTTACGTAAAACCGGAGATATGATCAAAGAACGATAACCGAGCGGGCATCAGCTAGTATATTTAAAGATGTTTTTTTTTATTATTTGATGCCTAGGCCGTCAAATCAAATGGCTGCATGAAAAACAACTCTTCGTGCAGTATCTATAATTCTAAAGTAACCCAACACGACGGACTGCGACGAATCCGCCACACCCTTCTAACCAAATCTATTCCTGTTCAGTTAGCATACCTTTCCATTGCAAGTTGTAGGGACTGACAAACTGACGTTCAAACTGGCGTGGTGGATTTCTCTCGAACTTACTCGAATGTTTGGTCTTTTACAGTATAGATATTTAAACTATTGACAGGGTGACTAGTCCCCCCCCCCCCCTTTCTGGTGCGAGACGGGGACACCGTGGTTCCCAAACCCGAGGTGGCAGGGTCAGTCATGGTGCGAGAGAAATGCCTTGTGGGCAACCTTACACCTTACACAATCTGAAGACCCGAGACGGCCTGCGGTTTTAGTCGGTTCGAGCCCGATATAATTCCCCCGCTGGCCGACGGGGGGGGGGGGGAGGGTATCCGAGGTATTTAAACTATTACGGTCAATATTATTAGTATTACAGTCAACGGGATATTTACCATGTGTTACGGTGTAACGGTGAACGAGTTTAGTGAAATATATCGATATACCCTCTTTTGTAATCGTCTCTGACGAAGAACACCACTACCACTGGTTACACTACACACTCGTTACACTACACACTCGAACTCGATCTCGACATAACGGATACTCAAAACAAATTACGGTACCATAACATAACTTCACGCCTCTTAACGTATCCCCGAAGGGCTAGGCAGAGGTGTATTACACACCCACGTATCGCCAATTATGTTTAGGTCCCAATGTAATTTTTAACAGAGCAATAATTAACATTTATTATTTCACACATAACTACGCAAAGTCAGAGTTGTGTGCCCGGGGCGACTGAGAATCGAACTCGAGACCTCGTCTCAGCAGTCCGTTACGTATGCCCCTGAGCTATCGCCGCTTTGGTTTATGGTAAATAAACTTAAATACTAATTGTCGTTTACAGGTTCGCATCCAATATGGGAGTACTACACAAGTACACCTGACTCTTGGCAACTCGGAGTTCGAGCTGGTCGAAGAGTTGGAGTGCAATAAGAAAGCCTGGGAGACTTTGCCTGTTGCGGTAAGGCATTTATACTGCATCTCTAGTTACGCACATGCAGCGTGAAGGTATGTCGTGTTCTGCCAAGATCTGTGGGGCCCGAGCCAACCTTACCTGCAACACCTGCTGATTGCTAAGGATACTGTAGCGCAGGTTTGCCTCTCGGAGTCAAATAGCAGTAGCTCCCATAAAGTCAAAGTACCAATCCATAAGGTAAAGAGGAATTAGAGAGCAGACGCCGGGCTTCAAGTATATATTTTGGAAGCAACTGGGAAATCACTATGAGAATAATGATATAGAATCTGATTTGAAAGGCTCTCGCTCCAAGAAACATTGAATATGGTTATTTGGGCTACGCATTGCCAGTTAGGACGCTCCACTCCATTATCTGGGTCATCGCATGAGATACTTTGCAATGTGTATAATATGTACACATAACATATATCACATACATAACATAACTTCACGCCTGTATCCCCGAAGGCGTAGGCAGAGATGTGTATTACACACCCACGATGTTACGGTCACGCCAGTTATGTTAAGGTCCCAATGTAATAGGGGGCGAGCCTATTGCCATCTACCGGGCACAATATTAAGCGAGCGATAATTAACATTTATTAATGCACACATAACTACGAAACGTCAGAGGTGTGTGCCCGGGGCGACTAGGGATCGAACTCGAGACCTCGTCTCAGCAGTCCGTTACGTACGCCACTGGGCTATCGCCGCTTGTAATATGTACGTATTTATAAAAACAAAGTTTACTCGCATTCTAGAGCCCATAAAACAAGCAGGGTCATCTTTAAACCATTTGCGGCCCTGGGCACATTAGGATAATGGGGCCCCTATGGCCTTGACAGAGCACTATTTTGTTAGAATAGACAAAGAAAGTAGGTAAACCAGGTTCTAATTTTTTTTTATTTATTTACTAACTGTAAATGAACAGGCCATCTATACATATATTACTTGTCCCGTCGGACTGACTGATTCATCAACGCAGAGCCTCCAGACTACATTAAGTGAGCGCAGAGCCTTTTTTTTTTCGTGCGGAAATCCGGCAGTGGGGGCGGTTATGTCGGGCTTGAACCGACTAAAACCGCACGCCGTCTCGGGTCTACAGACGCCGGGGTGTAAGGTTGCCCATAGAGCATATCCCTCGCACCCCGACTGACCCTGGGCCATCTCCGGTTTCGAGATGGCCCCCCTCGGGTTTGGGAACGACTGTGTCCCCGTCTTGCCCCGGTTTGGGGGAGGGACGCTAGTCGCCCCACCGTCCCGGCCTGGGCCGGGGGTCCTGTCACTGTCCGGTCCTGTCCCGGCTTTTTTTTTCATGGAACCCATACGTGTGTTAGGTCTTCAAAAATGATATTGAGGTTACTAATATAATTTTTTTATAACTTAATAGCGCGAGAGACACTTCCATAGTGGTAAAATGTGTGTGTGTGTGTCCCTGTAACTTCCAAAATAAGAGGCCTAAGGGGCGCCTTTCGATCACTGGGCCCTAGACACGTGCCCAAAGTGCCCAGTGGGAAAGAGGGGCCTGAACACAACCTACTTAAGCTACGCTTACTTTGCGTCTAGAAAACGCTGTGTAGAATGTCGTACAATATGTATTATTATTTTCGTTCTGTCTCCAGGATCTGATAAGACAAGACAAGACTGACATTACTACAATATTAGAAGTGGAAATCAACAACCAGTTCCTCAAAAATGGCATCCGTATTATACTACCACCAGATTTGGACAAGGACCCTGGTATCTCCAGCCACCTAACCCTGAAGAAGCTCCACGCAGACCTTTATACGAAACGAGACAGCATACTGAGGAACTTTAACCCAGTTTACCTCTATGCCATAGATAAAACGGGGAAGAATATATTCTCTGACAGTATATCAGCAGATATGGTTTCTTCAAGAAGTGAAGAGGACTTTTGGAATACGTTTAATCTGTATTCTATGGCCAGAACTGGTAAGGAAGGAGGGGATACGGAGAGTACAGGCAGTGGGGATGGCGATAAGAAGGAGGAAGTTAAGAGGAAGTTTAGCGGAGAGACCAGGGAACCTGCTGTTTTCTCTGGGGAGGTAAGTTTCGATAAAAAAAAAATTGTTACTGTTACAACTTTTTTATACAATTAAGGTGGGAAATGACATATTCATAATTCATAACGATAAATGTGTGTTTGACAGTAGTTACGGGTTCGAGTTGAGTGCAAATATGTTTATGTATGAATAGCATAGAAACCCTACGATCGAGAAGCCCCGGGTTCGAATCCTGGCCTTTACACTACCGAGGTGAACCCACTCCTAACACAAGCAATTTTATCTGGAGGGGTTAGGGGGAATATTAGTAATTTCTGTTATTAATACTCTTTTTTTATATTTAGGCCGTCAAATTGACTGCACCCCGCCTGATGGTAAGTTGAGGTGAAGTCCAAAAAGTAGTGGCCACCATTTCCAGAGATTGTCCCTAGAATGGTGGGCCCTACCTAGACGGGGTCAATAGATGTTCACGCCCCGTTTAAAGAGCCCAGGATTGTAGGTAGAAGAGCTTTACCCACACACGTGTTCCCCGTGTGTGGGTAAAGCGTTCAAAAAAAAATCTTAAAAAGAAAAATGACTATAATATGTGTTTTTGGAAAATGTAAGTTCCTAGCCAGCGTATTGAACTCTTTAACCGCACTTCTCAGAATTTGTTCCTTATTAGCGACACAGTCAATAATAATACAGCGAACTTTTTTTTTTTAAATCAACATGTTCGTTTCCTGAATAGAAATATTGATTTTAAAACATCCAATGATGCAGTTCTAGTTTTCATCAAAATGGGGCCTGATACAACTTTTCGCTATTCCTCATAGATAGATAGAATACTCTTTATTGTACACCACATATTATTATATAAAATAACTTAAGTCTAAATATATTGTAGGTACAATGGGCGCGCTTAACGACCTCCGTCCTCCATGAGCGCAGGCCTGGGGGTGACAGGTGAGGCCGCCTGTCACCCCAGCAGAAGCAGGCCGGGACGGTGGGGCGACTAGCGCCCCTCCCCAAACAGGGGCAAGACGGGGACACCGTGGTTCCCAAACCCGAGGGGGCCATCTCGAAACCGGAGATGGCCCAGGGTTAGTCGGGGTGCGAGGGATATGCTCTATGGGCAACCTTACACCCCGGCGTCTGTAGACCCGAGACGGCGTGCGGTTTTAGTCGGTTCAAGCCCGACATAACCGCCCCCGCTGGCACGCGGGGGGGTATCCGAAGGGATTTCCGCACGAAAAAAAAAAAAGTACAATGGGCGGTCTTATCGCTAAGAGCGATCTCTACCAGACAACCTTTGGATGGATTTATCAGTAGGAGTAGAATGACAGTTGATGGCGTACTACGTCATAAATTGTTCATAGATATAAATAATATACTACATATCATAGAAGTTTTAGATAGTTTTGGATTTAGTCATCCGTGTCCATTCATCATGTATAAAAAAGTAAGTATTGCAATGAAAACGTTTGTTCTGTTACAGAACTGCCTCGATCTCAACCAGATTAAAGAGATAAATCCGAACGCCCAGGTGCTCTTTGTTCTGTTCTCGGACAGCGAGGATATGAGTCTGCCAGAGGAGCCTAAATCAGCTGAAGATGGAAAAGAACGACGGATCAATATGAACGCTCTCAAGTGGATATTCAGGTAAGTGTGTGATAGTCTTTTTTTTTTTAAACAGAAATTACTAATATTCCTGCCAACCCCTTTAGCTAAGCTAAATTGCTTTTGTTACGATTGGGTTCACAGCATCGGTCAGAAACCCGGGACCTTTCGATCTTAAGACCGACTCCTTAACTACTAAGCTACCGACGCGCGACCCCTTGATTCTAACTCACTTTCATCCTTTTCTTCATCCGAGCACCAGTCTCACTCGCATTCGAAGCTCCTTTTATTGGTTTGACTTTTATGGGAGCGATTTTTTTTATGGATGATAGGCTCACGTTTGACCTCTATCTCACCTGATCGTAAGTGACGATGGATCACGTTTGCCTAGAAGGAACCTATTCACTCGACACTTGAAGATTCCGAGGTTATAGCTTTCCGGAAACACAGACTCAGGCAGGCAATTCCACTCCTTAGCTGTACGCATAATAAATGTGTCGCCGAAACGTTTCGTGCGTATGAGTGGAATATCCACCATTGATTTGCCGTATCCACCATTGATTGATTGCCGTCTGACCTTCCAACCTTGATAGGGAAGCCTGCGCCAGAGCCTCTTCCGTCTTTCTCGAGGTTAGACAACAGACGGTAGTTGCTCTCACAAAAGCCGTGTTAGGAGTGGGACAAACATAACGGGCGTGAGGCGCAGGCGCAGCCGCTGTTGAAGCATGGCAGACAGACGAGACGCGCACAGCGCGTGAACACGTTTCTCACGCTTAGCTTTACTGCGCGGGCGCGGGCGTGCTGGGGACAAGCGTTCAGAGCAACGCGCCCCCCGCGCCCCCCCGCGCCCCCCGCGCTCCTCTCGCGGTGTCGCCGCGTCCCTTCTGTATTTTTGAGGACAGGGCGCAGTTGTTGAACGCTTCTATACATTTTGTATGAAACTCACTGTAGAGGCGCTGCGCCTGCGACACATCTTTGCCTTACGTCCGTTCTGTTTGTCCGGCCCCTAAGCCAAACCAAAGGGAGGAAAGGGAGCAAGCTGACCCTTGGCTCCAAACTGGAGGGGTTAGGGGGAATATGAGTAATTTCGATTAATAATATCCCTTCGTCCACGTTGCTTTTTTTCGAGCGGATATTCCCTAAAAGTAAAACCTACAAGGGCCACCCCATCTCTTACCGTGGGTATCGTACAAGGCGACCAAACTATTAGGCTGTTCTCTATCCAACAGTGAACACACGGTCACACGGCCCATGAATAATGCCCAGATGTTAACAATAGGATCACATTAAAATTAGAATTATAAACGGGATATTTACCATGTTTAGTATCTTTTTCGAGAATCCGATATTTTGGCACTGTTACTACTGTGTGAAAGGAGTGACAGATAAGGTCGCTAATATTTTAAAGAAGTTCTCAGTAAAAACTATCTTCACTCCTTTTAAGAAACTGTCTCAATACCTACGCACACCCAAAGACAGTTTTCCTTTAGAACATCCAGGTGTTTATAAAGTTGACTGCAGCTGTGGGAGCTCCTATATAGGCCAGACCAAACGTACTGTCTCAAGCCGGATCAAGGAGCACATCAGGGCGGTCAAAAATAACGAGCCACAGAAATCGGCTATCGCTCAACATCTTTTGGAGGAGGGGACGAATCACTGGATTGAGTTACATAACCCTCAGATTCTCTCGACAGAACGCCACTACATACCCAGAATGGTGAAAGAAGCAATTGAAATTAAAAAGTACAAGAACTTCAACCGGGAGGATGGGTTTCAACTGTCGAGTGTCTGGCATCCAGTGATCCGTATGTTCACAAGGCCCAAACAAACTGCAATTCCAAAAACCGCGCGAGCCAATACTGTGAGTGTTGTGTGTCGTGAACGTGATCGAGTGCGTAGTGAGAACGCGGACAGTGGTAGTGGTGACGCGCGTCAGAAACGAGTGAGGAAGAGGGTAGACCGATATGGTTTGCCGAATAACAACTAGCTTGCAGAACTTTAGTACATCCGTGATCATGGTACTTGTAACAGTGCCGAAATATCGGATTCTCGAAAAAGATACTAAACATGGTAAATATCCCGTTTATAATTCTAATTTTAATGTAAATGACCATGTCAATCTAAAATCATAAATAGGATCACATTCGCGGTATATAATGCTTATATTACTTGAAACCAATTATGGCCGCCACCTGTGTTTAAATCCGTCCTTTGGTTATAGACAGAGTGAAGAGGATGCCAACCAGAAGAGCGCAGAAGAAGAGAAGAGACTTTATCAAGAACAGACAACGTTCATGAATGAGTTATTGGAGCAATGGGATATGATGAGTAAGTGAATGCTTTGCCAAATCAAAAATGTATTTGTAGAGGCTATCAAACTGAGGAACGCCAGTTTAAAAGTGATAGGATGTGGAATGATGGATTTTACGGTTTAGACTACACATAAACTCATAAAGAAAAACCGGCCAAGTGCGAGTCCGACTCGCTCATGAAGGGTTCCGTAGCAGCAAGTAAATTTTTTACGTTGAGTTGAGTTGATTGAATGAAGGGAAAATGCAGTTTACGTTACGATGTATGACGTATTAAAAAAACTACTTACTAGACCTCGTCCAAACCAATTTTTGGTGGAAGTTTACATGGTATGTATATCATCCACGACACAGGGAATCCTAGTGTGGGGTCTAGGGATCAATGTTATGTACATGTTTTATGAGACAATAAAAATTATTATTATTATCCTTTATTACATTTTAAACACATATAAATTATATTTTTAAATACATTCCATATATATAAAAAAAAACAAATATATTTAAAAATATAAAAAATAGTAACCCACCGGCATCGGGTACAGGGACCAAGCTACCGGTGGTTAGGGCTCCAGACAGAGGAATCTCCTCACAATACGTGCCGTGTCGAGGAGCACTGCCTTCTGCATCAAGCACTGCCTAACGCGAGCCTCTGGAGATGTTGTTCGAGGCTCTTGGCAATCAGTCCGTGAACCGATACAACTATCGGAACAATAATCGCCGAATCCACACTCCACATGTCGACAACCTCGTGAGCCAAATCCAAATATTTAATTTGTTTTTCTTTTTCGGCTTTCACAAGATTCTCGTCATGTGGAATGGTGATATCGATAATTATTGCGCGGCGCTCTGACCGATCTATCAACACTATATCAGGTTTATTAGCTACAATAGTCCTATCAGTGATGATAGATCGATCCCAGTACAACGTGATGTGCCCATTTTCGAGAACTGCGTCGGGCACATACCTATAGTACGGTACCTCTGATTCCACAAGGTTGTACTTTAGAGCAAGCTGTTGATGAACAATCCTGGCTACTTGGTTATGTCTATGCAAAATACTCGCCGTTGGCAAGACGAGAACAACCAGAAATTATATGTCTAAGGGATTCTCCGGGACGGTGGCACGCCCGACATATGTCAACCGTACCATCCCTTAGTATATACTTCCGATAGTTATTCGTCATCACAACTTCGTCCATAATTGCAAAAACAAAACCTTCGGTTTCTCCAAATAGATCACCGAGGCGTAGCCAAGACACAGATGCTGGTAAGTCTATATCAGGCCCATGGAGAGCCCGATAGAAACGTCCATGCAACTCCTTGCTCTTCCATACATCCATACGGTCATTAATACTTAATACCACAGGTTTGCGCCAGTTCTCTTTAGCCAAAGCTAGCGGGGTAAGTCCGTTGTCCACCGCTACTACATCACGATGCATATCAGCTTCATTGTGTAGGAAGTATTCCCTGAGGTTGCACACCTCACGGTTATGGAGGGATTTGGCATTTAAAAAGCCACGTCCCCCGCATTTCCGCGGTATGTACAACCTCATCACAGATGAACGCGGATGATGCATTCGGTATGCAGTAAGAAGCGTACGGACTTTCCGATCCAGGGTGTCTAATTCAGTCTGAGTCCACCTGAGTATGCCGAAGGAGTACATTAAAACCGGCATGACCCAACCGTTATAGGCGCGCACCTTATTACCGCCTGACAAAAGAATTTTAAGAACTTTTTTCAAGCGGCCAAAGAAACGTTCCTGTAACGATTGCTTCATGCTAGCTTCTGTAATGCCTAATGCCTGCGACATACCCAGGTATTTATAGGTGTCGTTTGCAGAGAGAGACCTGAGTTTTGTGGAATCTGAGAGCTCAACCCCGTCAGATTCCACAATCTCACCTCTTTTTACATGTATGACCGCACATTTGTCCACACCAAATTCCATCCTGATAGAGTTACTAAAGGTTTCAGTTATCTTTAATAACGCTATCAGTTGGGAATTGTTGGGGGCAAATAATTTAAGATCATCCATGTAAAGGAGGTGGGATATAACCTGACCATCTCTCCGCAATCGACAGCCTAACCCTGAACTCTCCAGCATATAACTGAGAGGGTTCAGTGCCAGGCAAAACCATAATGGACTAAGACTATCACCCTGGAATATACCCCGCTCTATCTTTATCAGCCCGCCATTCTCGCAGATCCGTCGACACCCTGGATAGCAAAGGACGGTACTCCATTGCCCCATACATGCCTTCAGGAAGGTACATAGAGTTGTATCAATTTTATACAACTCAAGCACCCTCAAGAGCCATGTATGCGGCACGGAGTCATAGGCCTTTTTATAGTCTATCCAACATGTCGCCAGGTCCTTACGACTACGGCGTGCCTGTTGGCTAATGGCCATATCAATTATAAGGAGCTCTTTAGTGCCACGAGCCCCACTTCTACATCCATTCTGAGAGACAGACATGATAGAATTGTCGGTTAAGTGTGAGGATATTTTTACTCTCAGGATGGATGTAAGAAGCTTATAGACCGTAGGTAGACATGTAATCGGTCTATAATTTTTAGGGTCCGAAGCACTACCGGACTTGTAAAGAAGGTGGGTTACACCAGTGGTCATGAAATTGGGAATCAATCCTGATTCAAGACATAATTGGAATTGAGATGCTAAACGACCGTGTGAGCTTTTAAGCCATTTTAACCAAAAATTATGCAGTCCGTCTGGTCCCGCTGACTTCCAGTTAGGCAACAGACGGACTGCATCGGTTACATCCTCTTGCAGTATAATAATCGGATCCATGATCTTAATAGTGTAACAGGGATAGTTGAATTTAAGGTTTATTATAAGTTACAAGTTATTAGAAGTTAGTAGTTGGTTTATAAGGTTATAGCAAATCAAACATGAGACTAGTTTTACCTTTCATATATTAAATGTAATAAATTGTATGTGACCTCAAGGGTGAGTACGCATAATTTTTATTAAGATTGAAGTTAAGGAAGTGAAGTTAAGAGATGTGAAAGACGGCCCGCGGCAGCTAGGAGTCTGCACTTAGATATAGAATCAGTACTTGATCTCAAAAACCTGTTAACTTAATATAAACTACCTAAATTACACTATGGGGTATAGTGTTGTATTCCCTCTTTACTGCCCACAGTCTAATACTGTTGAGCGGTATAACCGTACTGTTATACAATCTTTATCAACCTTTATTGAAAGCGACCATAGAATTTGGGATATTCTAATTCCTAAAATACAATTTGCTATAAACAGTTCTGTTAATGAGGTCACTGGTTTCACACCTTCATTTTTAGTACATGGTCGTGAACTTATTACTTGTGGTTCCTTCTATGGCGATAAGTTTGATGACTCCCTTATCTTTGAACCACGTGAGTCCTATGCTGAAAACCTTGGCTATCTATCGTCTATTTTTGATAAAGTCCAGGCTTCCTTGATAAATGCACACAGTAGGAACTGTCAATCTTACAACCTACGCAGAAAGAATGTTGAATTTAATGCAGGTGATATAGTTTGGAAAAGAACATTCTATCTCAGTGATAAGGATAAGTACTTTACTAAAAAATTAGCTCCCAAATTTGTTAAATGTAAAATACTAAGAAAAAAATCTCCTTTGGTGTATGAACTTATTGATATGTCAGGTAAACCGCTGGGTGACTGGCACATAAAAGATATTAAACTTATAAATTACAAATGGCGCCCAATAATCGGTTTTTTTACAGTTTTTAAAGTGAAGGACGGTCCGTGAGTATTAATTTTTAATTTTTAATTGTTTTTATGGACTTACCAGTGGTTAAACATTGCTTAACTTAGTACAACAATATTTAAATGTTGTAGTTCTTGAGAATTTAAGTGTCTTTACTTTTAGCACTTATTATTTTGCTAATGCTTATAGCATTAGACCAGTATTAGTACTACTGGGATTTATAATCCTTAAGGCTTTAACTTTCAAGCCATAAGGGAGTGACAATTGTTACTGTTTCTTTATTTTACTTTTATTACCACTGGTAAGCCAATAAAATTCTATTATATTCTTGTGCACTGTGTGTAAATTATAATTCTCAACCTCATTATGTCCGCGTATACCATTAAGTTCCTCTCACTACAAAAAGCCGAGCTTCAATATGAAGTGGCCGTTCGAGGTAGTACTAGCTCTGAATCAGTAGTTGAGCTCAGAAAACAAATAGCCAAATTAGCTCCACTATATCCTCCGGAGGATATCTTAACATCTCACCTCGAACCAGCCGATGATCTCAGAGGTATTTCTGATTCTATATCTAAGTGCAGACTCCTAGCTGCCGCGGGCCGTCTTTCACATCTCTTAACTTCACTTCCTTAACTTCAATCTTAATAAAAATTATGCGTACTCACCCTTGAGGTCACATACAATTTATTACATTTAATATATGAAAGGTAAAACTAGTCTCATGTTTGATTTGCTATAACCTTATAAACCAACTACTAACTTCTAATAACTTGTAACTTATAATAAACCTTAAATTCAACTATCCCTGTTACAATAGGCTTACACGATGGCTCAACATCCCGCATCCAATCACCCTCTGTATGACTGACGGGCATCGACCAGATATTACGCCAGAATGTATTAGTAATATCATCACCTGGTCGATGCACGTGAGTCCCAGTCGAATCAGGGCGCTCCCAATTTCTGTAGACCCACCTTTGGTCCCTTTGGAACGTGCGATTCTGAGAATATCGTTCCACTCTTTTTTTATACCGTCGAATCCGGTTTGCCCACGCATAAACTTTTTGTTTCAGGAAGTCGATGCGCTCTGTGACCCGTGCCAAAAATTCTCGGGGCCTAATGTCAGTCCCCGAGAACGCTTGACTCACAAAGCGCATCACTCTTGGGCGTGTGTTGCCCGACCTGAAACAAATGAGCTTTCCAATGAGTGCCCTAGTCTCGGCAATACGTCGCTCAATTCTGAATTGCCAAGCCGGCACAGCAGATTTCGGTCGAGCAGCTATGTCGCATTTTGGAAATTGAACATTAGCTACTCGACATGCTGCGACGGCCGCGCAATATAAAATTGAATGTGTATCACCGAGATCTTCGCTATTATCAAAATAATCTGACAATAACGAATCCAGGGCACACACTAGCGCTACATTCTTTTTATGCGTTGGCAAACGTGGTAGGCGAGGTCTATTACCAGAAGGTATGGATCGATATTCCCGCATAGCACATTCCAAAGCGCTCCTTAATTGTTCGTTGTACTCGGTACTTACGTCTATAGCCCTGGTATCAATCACTTCTTCGCTACAGATGTTTTGTGAGATGGTCTCCGTGGCTGGTTGTCTCACTGTTTGCGGAGAGGGTGTGGTACCCGGGCTACTTCGTATGTTAGAGCGTAGCCTCTCAAGTACAGATTCATCCAACAAATGACAACGTTGGATGGCCCGCACTTGATTCGATAGCCGTTGTGCCGATACGTTTACAGTTGGTTCAAGTACCTGAAACAAAGGCAGCATACGAACACGGTACGCAGTGAGGTTGACTCCTCCCTCTGTAGCCACAAAATATGCCCGCATGACGTTTTCGTTCATAGAAGTAGTCCATCGCATGCGGTGCACATCACCACCGGTAGCGGGGGCCCTATTCGAAGCCGGTGGGCGTCGGGGCTCCAAGCCAGTCGGTGGCCGGCCTCTCCCCTGCCGACGTACAGGTGTTGGCGACGTCGGCGGGGAGAAAAACTCGTCGCTAGAACTTGAGCTCAACGTCACACCCAGAGAACTTGCTGGTGGCTGTTGGACGGAGCTGGGCGACGAGTCCGGGGTTGTTGGGCGTGCTGCTGCTCTTGCCTTGGCTCTTGTTATCATCATTCATTGCTATTTTTGTGCATTTTCATTATTTATTGTTTGACAGGCAAACTGTCATGTCAATGGGTGCTGTATTTAAGGGTATATATATTTCTGGTTGCATATTTGTAGTTTTTATAATCAATTTAAATCTATTTTTGTATTCTGAACGTACTATTGGTGGTTTATTTGTATAACAGATTTTAAAATAAATGTAATTTTATGTTAGGCACAAAAATAGGCTACTGTTTGACTAGTGTTGCCAGTATAATAATAATATTATTATTATTATTATTTATTATTATTTCCTTTATTACTATACATAAACTTATTAATTATATTTTTAAATACATACAAAAACAATACATACATCTATTTAAAAATATAAAAAACAGTGCTCCACCGGTATCGGGTACAGGGACCAAGCTACCGGTGGTTAGGGCTCCAGAGAAAGGAACTTCCTCACGATGCGCGCCGTATCAAGAATTATTATTATCATTACATACATTTTTTTAGTTTTATCATTCTTTTATTTTAGAAGATACAGGGGGGGACACGTTGTACCACTTTGGAAGTGTCTCTAGCGCAAACTAGCAAAAAAAAATGAAATTAGAAACCTCAATATCATTTTTGAAGACCTATCCATAGATAGTACGTATATCCCACAAGTCTGACAAAAAAAATCTGTCTTATTATGGGAACCACCAAAATTTATTGTTTGTTTTTTCTATTTTTGTGTGAAAATCTTAATGCGGTTCACAGAATACATCTACTTAACAAGTTTCAACAGCATAGTTCTTTTAGTTTCGGATAAAAGTGGCTGTGACATACGGATGGACAGACTGACATACATGACGAATCTATAAAGGTTCCGTTTTTTTGCCATTTGGCAACGGAACCCTAAACATGTGCCAAGTTAAGAGATATATCGAATTAGTCGACTAATGTCGGATTATAGAAATGTCAGACGAGTTTGAAAACGCCAATTTCTATTAACACTAGAGTCAAATCGGGTTTATCATTTAGTACTTATACAAACAGATACGGGTTCAACACATACCTGAAAAAAGATTTAGAGACTTACGGCCGGTTTCAATAATCCATCTTTTTTTTTTTTTTTTTTTTTTAAATTTATATTTAGTCCGTCCAATTGACTGCACCCCGCCTGATGGTAAGCTGAAGTAAAGTCCAAAAAGTAGTGGCCACCATTTCTAGAGATTGCCCCTAGAATGGTGGCCCCTACCTAGACGGCCTCAACAGATGTTTTTTCACGCCCCGCTTAAAGAGCCTAGGATTGTAGGTAGAAGGGAACACGTGAGTGGGTAAAGCGTTCCAGTGCTTTATGGTCCGACAAAAAAAGGAGTCACCAAACCGCTTGGTTCGCGATGGTATCGATTGCACTGTATGAGGATGACACCTAAGTCCTGCACGTGTTGTTCGGGATCCTTCCTTTACCAGCGGTTAAAATAGCTACCATTACTATCTATCGGGGATTTTTTCTGTTTCAATAAACAAAGATAAGCAGAAAATGACTTTGATAATATTGAAACCGCAGTTACAGATAGAATAATGTTGACATGTTTATCTGGGATAGCTTCTACCTTTAACTGTAGGTAGATTATTGAGACTGGCCGTTAATCACCTATTCTCCTAACTGCCAAATATACAAAACAAAATTCATTAAAATAGGTTTGGATCTCGAGTAGCTTACGCTGGTGATAATTTTACCTTTCAAATGTTTTTCTATAGTTTCTCTTTTCTCCTACAGCCAGCCCCCCTCAAAAGCACTACGTCAAATCACAATGGCTTATCCTAAATGACTTCAGCTGGTCTACAGTTCCCCTCCCGCTGTCTACCAGCGCAGTGCCGAATGCCAACGAGGCCGTTGTCAACGGCAAGATGGACGAGAAGACCACGAAGACGAGAACGGGTCTACTGACTACTGTGATGAAGTTTTCGACTGATTGTATGCAGAGTTATTTGTTGGAGTACTGTACGAGGTTGAGTGAGGTTTGTACGTCTTTCTTATATTTCTTCTAGAACACATTGATATTTCATGGGTAGGCATAACATAACATAACTTCACGCCTGTATCGCCGAAGGGGTAGGCAAAGGTGTATTAAACACCCACGATTCGCCAGTTATGTTTAAGCCTATTGCCATCTACCGGGCACATAATTAAGCGAGCGATAATTAACATTTATTAATGCACACATAGCTACGGAAAGTCAGAGGTGTGTGCCCGGGGCGACTGGGGATCGAACTCGATACTTCGTCTTAGCAGTCCGTTACGTACGCCACTGTGCTATCGCTATCGTCAGGGTAGGTTTTCAGTCTAACTAGCCGCTACGGGCTGAACTTCAATATTTTTCATGAAATGACTGCCTTCTGTCCACTACAAGCCACTGGCTACATCGAAGTTTTGCCGTTAGATCCGATTCCGTAAGTAAATACAGTACAGTTTCTAAAGCGCGTAATTTCAATTCGATTATTAAGAAAACAAGTTGAATTCCTGAGACGAGCTCAGTGGAATACAAGGGATTTTTTTTTATCTTGCAATGGTTCACCCCAGCACGAATCTATTACCGAAAACAGCAACTCGATAGCTCATCTCCTTCATACCCAAAACCGTGACAGAAAATTGGGAACGACGACGTCGACGACAACGACAACTCGATAGTAATAGGGCTTTTCTAAAGAAAATCCCTAAAAACTCAAAAAAAAAAGCTTTGACATTAAGCATCATTTATGAAAATAAAACCTATCTGGGACGTGTCTAGGTAGCTCAGTTGGTTAGAACTTTTCCCCTGTAAGGGGCTGGTCACGGGTTCAGGTCCCGTCCTAGATGTTCTCCTTTTCCGATCTAAATCTATGAAACCTATCTACGTTTTCGTGACGTTATTAAATCTTCATAATCAATTTTCGTAAGCTTTGAAATCAAATGTTTTAAAAGCATAACGTTACTGAGTCTGACCCCAGGTTGTCGGATTTTTAGGGTTTTTAGGGATTTTCTTTAGAAAAGCCCTATTGCTATCGAGTTGTCGTCGACGTCGTCGTTGCCAATTTTCTGTCACGGTTTTGGGTATGAAGGAGATGAGCTATCGAGTTGCTGTTTTCGGTAATAGATTCGTGCTGGGGTGAACCATTGCAAGATAAAAAAAAATCGCAAAAAAAAAACGCAAAATCGAAAATCCCTTGTATTCGGCTGAGCTCGTCTCAGGAATTCAACTTGTTTCATCTTTCCTTTCGTAACTTTCATTTATATTTGAGAAGGAATTATAAGTCCTATACTGTGTAACCACAGGTTCACGTGAAGTTACTGCAGCAGTTCATCTTGGCGTCATTCGACATGGCCCGAGAGCTGCAAGTTGTGCCGAAGAAGATCCAATACGTCGCTAAGCAGGAACAACAATTGTATGAGGTAAACATAACATAACATAAACTCACGCCTATATTCCCGAAGGGGTAGGCAGAGGTGCTAGCACCCACATTTCGCCAGTTTATGTTTAGGTCCCAATGTAATAGGTGGCGAGCCTATTGCCATTAACCGGGCACTTATAAACCTGCGATAAATACACACATAACTTCGAAAAGCATCGAAAAGTCATTGGTGTGTGCCATGGTAAAACCTGGGATCGAACCCGAGACCTCGTCTCAGCAGTCCATTACCCATACCACTAGGCTACCGCGGCTATATATGACATTCCTTATTCCTTATTCAGAAATTCTTTTAGGGGTACTCTTCGGGGTCCAAACCAACCTCACCTCACCTCAGCATACTTGCTTAGTGACGAACGCGATTCTTCGAAGCAGAATTTTCCTCTCGGGGTACGAGGGAAATGCCTTATGGGCCACCATACATCCCGGCGTCTGAAGACCCGAGACGGCGTGCGGTTTTAGTCGTTTCGAATCCGACATAATTATCCCCGCTGGCCGGTGGGGGGTATCCGGGGAGATTACCGCACGAATAAAAAATGGGTAGGGTGGTTAAGGGGGATGTAGGGAGCGGCTAGGGAGGAGGGGGAGGGAGAGTGGCTCGGGGAGGGAGGTTGTGGCCAGGTGGCTGTCGCTTGCGCTGATCAGCAGGTCTCGTCTGTCAATCAGCAGGTGTAATGGCTTCCAGGTGAAGTTGGCTTTAAATCCCGTAAAAGTGGTGCCCTTGCAAAGAAGGGCACCATGTACTCAATTCAAATATGAAGCGTCGGTAGCTTAGTGGTAAAGCAGTCGAGCCTATGATCGAGAGATCCCGGGTTCGAATTCCCTGGCCATTACACTGCCGAGGTGAACCCACTCCTAACACAATCAATTAAGCTTAGCTGGAGGGGTTAGGGGGAATATTAGTAATTTCGGTTACTTTTCTTTTTAAAAAAAAAAAAAAAAAAATTCTATGTAGTGAGTGCCATATCATTTACTTTAAACAGTGTAAGGAGGTAAAGAGTTTATAAATTAGTCCAGGACAGTTAAACTACACAGCATTTTTTTGTTTTTTTTTGTTCGAAAATCCCTTCGGATACCCCCCCGCCGGCCAGCGGGGGCGGTTATGTCGGGCTGGAACCGACTAAAACCGCACGCCGTCTCGGGTCTACAGACGCCGGGGTGTAAGGTTACCCATAGAGCATATCCCTCGCACTCCGACTGACCCTGGGCCATTCGCAGTGTCCCCTCTGATAAGAGCAGAGGGGCACCTGGAGCGACCCGACCCTCTCGTGCAATGGGGTCAGCTGGCCCTGAAAAGGGCCGGTTGGTCAGACTCTTGGCCGTTGACGTTGACGCCAGCTACTCCAGAGGAGCAGTCAATGATGCGTCATCGCCCACGTTGCCCAGGGTGCACCAAACTTGGAGGTGATCCAACCCGTCGCACCCCACTACACAGCATCTCTTTCTTTTCAGGCGATAAACGAAAAGTTTTCCCAGGGAGACAAGAAGCAAGAGCTTCTTCAAATCATGCAAGATGTGCTGCAAGAAATGAAATCTGAAGTTAACAACATGGATTGGAGTGTTGACGGTAAGTGATGGTTTGATTTTCGGGTTGACCATGGTTTTATTGGGGATTGCCTCTTAGAAAGTTCTTTATTTTTTATTTAGGTGCTGGTGCTTTTTCTTTTTCTAAAGATTTAGATCGGAAAAAGAGTTTCCGCTCTAAATCTTTAGAAAAAGAAAGCATACAAAATGCTTAAAAAAAAAAAATATTAACTAGGCGGAGTCATCAAAAAACAATGTTTAAAAATGTCTGTAAAGTTATTCATTGTTTCCGTAGTTCGCAAGAATTACGGTAGATGGCTCCAGCGTCGCCTTAAGACGTATATAATATATCGGAGAATTTCGAGTATCTGGGACGTGTCTAGATAGCTCAGCTGGTCAGAGCATTCCCCCTGTAAGGGACTGGTCGCGGGTTCAAGTCCCGTTCTAGATGTTCTCTTCTTCCGATCTAAATCTTTACACTTTAATTATTTCCAGATCTCCCCTGCCACCGTGACCCCTCTTTCCTAGTGTCCAACTCCATCTTCTACTCCTCCGCTCGGAGTACTCCGTCGTTCGTGTCCCTCCGCTCGTACCCGCACGAGCAGCCGTCGGACAGCGAGGACGCGCTCTCGCTCGTCCCCTACAACTTCGATGATTACGACATCATCCCTCAGGAGGAGGTGTCGGAGCCACCTGATGACTTCAACGGGACCGCTAAGGTTAGCATAATGATATTATCTTTATATAAAACTATAAGACTCATATACTAATTTATAATTGACGGCCTCTGTGGTGCAGCATTTGACTGCTACGACAGGGACGCGGGTTCGATTCCTGCTCAGTGCAAATATTTGTATGCATGAATATGTCTATTTGCATTGGTCTGGGTGTTTCTATGTATAATATGTATGTATTCATATGTTTGTCCGCATTCTGGAACCCATAACACAAGCTAGTTAAACTATGCTTACTTTGCCTAGAAAGCGCTGTGTGAAAGAATGTCGTATTATATTTATTTATTATTTATAATAATTATGCTTACACTAATATTACTAGCATTACCACGCGGTTTCATCCGCGTAAGTTCTGACCCCGTAAGAATATCGGGATGAAATATAGCCTATGGAACCCAGGGTTAATGTAGTATTGCGGAGGTGAAGTGAAATACTACAGTCGGGTAAATTGTATATTTATTCAAAGTCAAAGTCTTTATTTTTCAAAATAGTGCAACGTAATTACATCTTTTTGACAACTACTAACAAACAAATATTAACTTTAAGATTGATACAATAATAACAATATTAAACCCTGTGTCTTATATACTAAGGTTTTACATTAATTGTAGAGCGGGGATCTTTGGGAGCTGGCAACAAGTGTCACGTCTATTGATATTGCTAACTTGCATATTCTTTCATATTTGATATTATGGCAGCGGACGTGATTTCCTAAATTATAACATTCTTATTTATACAATTCAATTTCCTTATAGAAATCACGTCCCGCCTTTATCGGTGACTGCCATATGTAGCACTAGCATCCTAATGGTGAAAGAGTTTTTGAAATCGGTTCAGTGCACTCCACCTCAAGGCATACAATAGAATTTTATATAATATGTTCAATTAATATAATAAAATATAACGTAGATACCTTTCTCCTTCCCAGTCACAGGAGTCAGAATCTCCATACAACATCCGAGTGGAGAATGAGTCGGAGATGTTCTCTCTGTCCAGCGGCGGCTGGAGCGGCAGCACCACCTGTACCAGCACCAGGAACATCTCTGTCAAGCAGGCCTCGTTGGACGTGCAGCGGACAGGTAACTGCGTGCCACTGATATACAAATAATACTTGTTCCTCGACTTTCAGTTTTACTACGAAACGGCTGAACTCCAACATTTTCAGTGAAGCGACTGAAAATTTTGTTACGAGAACACCTTTCCTCTTTCTGCGAGCAGGTTATGCGCGCGAAAGAGACGGCGGAGAGGGGGCGGGAGAGAACCCTGCCCCCCGAGTTCCGCAGTCTACGCCCGAGACTACCGACCTCCATGAGCGGGGCCTGAGGACGGCAGTTGGCCAACTCGCCGTCCTTACAGAAGCAGGCCGTGGCGGAGGCGTGTCGTGTGTGCCCAAAGTCCGCCGGCAACCCTGGGGTTGTCCTTTCGAGGGCTTACCCGGGGTGCCCGGCAACGGACACTTGGGGAGGACACCGTGCGGTTTTAGTCGAGACACGACATAACCACCCCCGCTGGCCGGCGGGGGGGTATCCGAAGGGATTTCCGCACGTAAAAAAAAAACGAGAACGAGATTAACACTGAATCTTGAACATCTTTTCATTACGAAATTGGCCCTCTGACTTGTCTAACCATTTAAGTAATGATATAACCTCCCTTGTATACAAGGCTTTTTCTTTATTAAAAAGGCTTTGGCGCCAAAGCGAGATGTTGCCTATATTCATGAACATCTTAACATATTTCCCTCTGATCTATCACTATTTTTGCATTTATCATTGCGCAATCAGTACCAGAATCAGAAAAAAAACAGACAGGAGGGGTGAGCCTTACTGTCAAGTCGCTTATTTTATAATAGCGCTGTGTAGAATGTCGTAGAATATTTATATTTATTTATTTATTTAATTCTTATTTCCTTTCAGTTCTCTCTAAACTAAGTCAGAAGATAAGTTTGAAGCTAGCCAAGTTTGTGGAATGTCTCAAAATCAGTTACTTTGGAACATTGCAGAGGTAAGGTTTGAATATTTTATTAAATTTTATCAGTTCACAAAATCATAATATAACCCCTCCCACTTCCTTACGGCTGTAACTCCTGTACCAACAAAACCCTGAGTAATGACACTCGAAAAGTCCCAGGGAAAGCACAACTTTCAAACTTCCTCTAATATACTCATTCCTAATTCTGTCCATTCTCGTCACTCCACACATTCGCATCTCCGCTACACGCAGTCGTCTTCCATTTATTGTTTTTTAGGCGACATAATTATACCAGTAGTATATAGTACGTAGAGTAATAGACGGTAGACTTTTGCCCGAAACTTTAGATTTACGTTTCATGGTAGACCCTTACCCGAAACTTTGGATTTATATTTCATGGTAGACCCTTGCCCGAACCTTTGGATTTATGTTTCATGGTAGACCCTTGCCCGAACCTTTGGATTTAGAGACCGTAATCTTAGCAATCCATGGATTCTCCGTGCGGGTGCCGGGTCCATCGCGTTGCTGAGTTGGGAACTCGGGACAGTGCCTGGGACTTGCGACCCAAGTGTAGGTTTAGAAGGGGCCCCTTTTGTTGATGTACATCAACACTCACCTTCACTACCCAAGTTCCCCTCCCTGCCTAACCAAATTTGATACGAACCTACTAGTGCCGCTTTAGACATTCGTCCTAGTAATGAGCTTATTGTAGCTCTCGATAGGCCTAGATCTTTAAGTAGGTTATAGAGAGATTTTGCTGGTATACCTCTCGCTCCCACTTCCACTGCATACAAATTAACCACGTAACCGTTTTTGATTAATTCGTTTGTGAGATCATAGTATTTATTTTTCTTTATTGTGTGGTCCTTCGGTATATTTGTTTCCCACGGTACAGTAAGTTCCACAAGAACCACATGTTTTAATCTCTTAGAATATAGGAATATGTCAGGTCTAGATGACGAAACCCCAACATCCTCCGGAATTTTGTAGTGCTTTTCATACGTGTCGATTAGGAGAGTCCAATCTGGGGCAGTATCTAAGATTGAATAAGGTTTGTTCCTGGGTGTTATGGATGAACCTTCAGACACAAAGTTGATATGACGTCTGTTAGTAGTCAATCCTTTTTGGGCTCTAGCTACTGCCAGACTCATTGCGTCACGTATGATGATAAGCACCTTATCGTGGCGGCGTGAGTAATGGCCTCTATCGAGAAGCACCCTACATCCTACTAATATGTGTCTAGCCGTCCCTATTGCCTCACCACAAGTATAACATTGTTTTTCTGTGGCCTTCCCCCACCTTACCAGATTACTCTGGTCTGGGAGGGTCATCTGAAAGGCGTTAAGATAAAATTTTAAAATTTATGGTAGACCGTTGCCCGAAACTTAAGATTTACGTTTTATGGTAGACCCTTGCCCGAAACTTTAGATTAACGTTTTATGGTAAACCTTTATCTGAAATTTTAGATTTATATTTCATGGTAGACCGTTGCCCGAAACTTTAGATTTACGTTTTATGGTAGACCCTTGCCCGAAACTTTAGATTTACGTTTTATGGTAAACCCTTGCCCGAAACTTCAGATTAACGTTTTATGGTAGACTCTTGTCTGAAACATCAGATTTACGTTACATGGTAGACCCTTGCCTGAAACTTCGGATTTTCGTTTCATTATAGACCCTTGCCCGAAACTTCGGATTTACGTTTCACGGTAGACCCTTGCTTGAAACTACGGATTCACGGTTCATTGCAGACTCCCTGTCTGAAATTTTAAATATACGTTTCATGGTAGAGCCCATAATTGAGAGAGTGGTGTCTGGGGTTCGCAGATGCCTGGAGTCCCTGGAGTCAGTGTGTCGCCAGGAGCTGGGCGGGCGGCCGGCCAGCGAGGCCATGCGCCAGCTGCTGTCGGTGGCGCGCCAGGTGGACCTGGCGCCCTGCGCCGCCTTCCCGTTGCTCGGCGGCCTGCTGGACAAGCTGCGCCGCCTGCTCTACAAGTATGCTTCTGCCTACTACCTTTAGGTGCTGCGCAGACGACGGGGTGGGTGGGCAAAATACCCGCGACGCGATTTTTGGGTTGAGCGCAGACTATTGCCAGACAAACAATTGCTAGACACCACATTCTTAAGACAGACTATTATTAGACACCACAGCCTTAAGACAGACTATTCTTAGACACGACCGTCTTAAGACAGACTATTATTAGACACGGTAGCCTTAAGACAGACTATTATTAGATACGACAGTCTTAAGACAGACTATTATTAGACACGACAGTCTTAAGACAGACTATTATTAGGCACGGCAGTCTTAAGACAGACTATTATTAGACATGACAGTCTTAAGACAGACTATTGAAAACGTTTCAGAGACAAAGCTGTCTAATACCTACAAGATCCGCACAGCGACAAGTCTGTGTCAAGGCTGGCATTTCTCTAATCTTGCTCAACCTTATTAGTACTACAGTAAGGATGCATTTTGTTTGCGTAATAGCTGATGTCGCTTGGCAAAATACGACTTAATAAAAGCAACTTACTGCTGTTGTCTGCGCAGTGCCCTAGCAAATCAACACCTTGATACGCGAACCTCGTAACTTCATTCGATCGAAGGGCGCGATCCGCAACATGCGCAGGGAAAATGAGAATCTTCATTTAAATACACAAACATATTGATATTTAAATGAAGGTGCTCAGTGTTCACATATAGAATGGTACAATCATTTACGATTTATATTCTGTGACGACTGATTATCAAGATTATGAGAACGGTTATCGAGACAGCCGTTAAACGGCAACTGATTTCCAAAAAGGCAAGTCGATTGCCGTGAACCGATAACATTACGTCACGATTTAACCGTAAATTACTACGACATTGTGGGAACGCACTTGAACGAGGTTTGCGTATGAAGGAGACGACACGCTTGCAAGCGGCGCGTGTAACGGCTGCCCCCCCCCTCCCCCCTCCCCCGCAGGCTGCGGCTGGCGGGCGGCGAGGCGGAGGAGGCGTGCTGCGTGCTGTCGCCGCGCTGGCGCCGGCGCGTGGCGGCGGGTGCGCTGGCGCAGCTGGCGCCGCACCGCCTCGCCAGGCTCATCTCCGCTCAGGTGTGCCACCAGCCCCCTCCCTCCCCCATATTGTACAGATTTCCTTGGGATAAGTGAGCGAAGAATAAACTAATAATGAGGGTACGTGTGGGTGTGTGTGCAAGGGTCTATGAATATTTGTGAGTGTGTGTGCAAGGGTCTATGAATGTTTGTGGGTGTGTGTGCAACGGTCTATGAATGTGTGTGGGTGTGTTACTCTGTCATCGTAGACTCCCCCGGCATATTGCCACATTATGGTAGGTGGTAGAGTCAAGCAGGTAGGTGGTAGAGTCAAGCAACAGTCGTTTTGGCCGTTGCATGAATGGGCCGACTCGACCGGCGAAGCACCACCCTCTCACAGAATATCAACGCCAAGTAACAGTATTTGAACTGTTGCGTTCCGTTTGGTGAGTGAGAGTGCCGGAGCCCAAACTCCTTTCCCAGCCCCTTACCTTTACAGGGTCGGCAGCGCGAGTGTGACGCCACTGGTGTTGCACACGTCCATAGGCCGCGGTAACCGCTTCCCATCAGGTGGGCCGTGTGCTTGTCTGCCACGGATACGTGTGGGTGTGTGTGCAAGAGTCTATGAATGTGTGTGTGTGTGTGTTTCTCTTTCATCGTAGACCACATCATCACTAGAATAGACGTCAAACGCGAGCCTATCATTATAAAAGAAGTGATTCCTAATGTGTATGATTAACTTATTCACGTCCGAACTGTGTTACTTGTTAACATTGCAAATTATTTACCTAAGTGTTTATGTAAAACGTAATACTTAGTTATAAAAATAAGAACTGTATCTTACCTACCGTATTAAATGTAGAATTGAAAACTACAGGACAGGCTTAGCCTAATGTAATAAGTTTTTGGCAATACCAGACATGATCCTATCGCGATCGCGTTATGTAGATAATATTTGTAGTAATTGAGCTCGTCAGAGCTGAGCTCTCTTTTAGACGACTCATGTATTTAGTTAGACCATCTTCTCCTCCCAAACTAGTAAACCGATTCTAATGAAATTTCACACAAGCACAAATATTACTGATTGGAAGGACGTAGGCTATGTAATTAAAAATTAATGTGTACCACGGAGGAATAATCACCGAACAAAATTTTCAAAATCTCATTTCACAATGAACAAAAAGCCTCATTCACGCGATTGGTATTAAATTAAGTAATTTGTTCATATACACAAGACAAGGAAAGAAAAAGGAAAATCGGACTAGCCATTGAGGAATTATCACCGTTAGAAAAAGTCCTGGTGAAATTGCTTCGCTCAATTTTTGCAACAGCAGAATGTATTGCACACCTAGTTAAATTATACCTATTCAACTCTGTAGAGACCTCTATCATCATCACAACGGTACGCGGATTGCTATGCAGACGACAGCACCAAGGACGCATTTTACACGGGCCGGTCTAACAAAAATGACCGATTGGGGTGGACTAAACCTAGTCCCATTCAACCCAACTAAGACACAAATATGTGCATTTACCGCTAAGAAAACCCATTTATTGTAGCGCCACAATTCCTGGACACACCACGTACAATCTCCAGAAGTGTCGGGATCCTCGATGCCAATATCTCCAACGACGTCCAGTACCGAAGTCACCTGGAAGACAAGGGTCACCTTGTTGCCGGAGCAGCTACGTACCAACTTGACCCTTTCGACTCGGTGCAAAGACGGGCGCTGAGGATCGTCGACAATCCCATACTAACAGATAGTGTAGAAGCTTTCAGCGTTAGGAGAGATTTTGCCTCTCTGTGCGTTTTCTACCGCCTGCACAATGGGGTGTGTTCAGAAGAATTATTTGATATGATGCCCACGGCCACATTCTATCATCGCACCGCTCGCCACAGACGGGGAATTCATGCTCACACGTATGAAAGGCATTTCATTCCGCGCACCCTCAGGCTGTGGAATGATCTCCCTGCTGTGGTTTTTCCAAGCGACTACAATATGGGGTTCTTCAAGAAGGGCATTAGAAGGTTTCTACAGGGTCGGCAGCCCGAGTATGACGTCCCTGGTGTTGCACACGTCCATAGGTCGCGGCAGCCGCTTCCCATCAGGCGGGCCGTGAGTCTGTCTGCCACCTGTGTGATATAAAAAAAAACCAATTGCATCCAAAGCTAGCACTTTGTAGACCGGGATCTGCCCGCCTTCTCCAAAAATTTGATTTAGTTGAATTTTGACACATCAATCAACATTGATGTCTGATCACGAGTAAAAAGCCGGCGCCAGAGCCTCGTTTGTCATCCAGCAGATGTGCCGGCTTACAGGCGAGGTTGTCTTCGGCCAATATCTTTGTGCGGCCCTGTAGGTACTCCCGGGACAAACCTCTGTTATCAGAACTATAAAGCTTACAAATAAATATATTTCAATTGTTTTAAGAAGTCTTTAATGAAAAATAGAGATTGATACGTTTCATCTATGTAGTATACTAGCTAGTGCCTGCGGCTCCGCCCGCGCGTAGGTCGGTTATCGTTTTTCAGTCGTATCTCCGGTTCTACTTAACCAATTGCAATCAAACATACGGTAAATTTTAAGTCTGATCAATATCTTTCTAACTGTAAAAACCGCAGCAAAATCCGTTCAGTAGTTTTTGCGTCCATAGCGACAAACAGACAAGAATTCCAAAAAAAATATTTTTGTCTTCAGAATAGTTTTTTTATACCACTCAGGTGGCAGACAAGCTCACGGCCCACCTGATGGGCAGCAGACGTTCATTTAACATAACGTAACTTTAAGTATGTCCAATGTACAAACACAACTAATTTTCAATTCCATAATAGTATAGACTAACTTTTGCCCGCGGCTTCGCTCGCGTGTATTTCTGTTGCCATTGTAACCTATTCCAGGGATAAAAATGTATGTGTTAATTCAGACTATAATCTATCCCTGTATCAAATTTCAGCCATATCCGTTCATCCGTTTTTACGTGAAAGAGTAACAAACGTCTATACTCACAAACTTTCGCGTTTATAATATCAGTAGGTTTGTCACTGACGGAGTGAAAACGTGACTGATTCAATTTACCGAGTAACGTCATTCTGTTAAGTTTTCAGAGCTCGTCTCTTGGATAATAATTTCCACATGACGGCCTCTGTGGCGTAGCGGTAGTGCATTCGACTGCTACGTCAGGGGGCGCGGGTTCGATTCCCGCTCAGTGCAAATATTTGTATGCATGAATATGTCTATTTGCATTGGTCTGGGTGTTTCTATGTATAATATGTATGTATTTACAAAAAAAAGTATTTAAGTATGTTTATCCGCAGTCTGGAACCCATAACACAAGCTAGTTAAACTATGCTTACTTTGGGTCTAGAATGCGCTGTGTAAAATATCGTAGAATATTTATTATTATATTATTATTATTATTACAACAATATTTTTCATCATGGTATTATTTTACAGATTCTAGAAAGACTGAGCATGGCCCATGAGCGGTACCAGTCAGCGCTGACTTCCTTGGAAAGCGCTCTTGCAAACAGATTACATCACACAGAAGATATTAAACTAGCTATTAGAAAAAAGTAAGTATCTTAACATCTAATCTTAACAATAATAAATATATATAAAATAATAATCTTAACGACCTCTGTGGCGTAGCGGTAGTGCGTTCGACTGCTAAGCCAGAGGTCGCGGGTTCGATTCCCGCTCAATGCAAATATGTATATTTGCATTGGTCTGGGTGTTTCTATGTATAATATGTATTTATTTACAAAAAAAAAGTAATTTAAGTATGTGTATCTGCATTCTAGAACCCATATGACAAGCTCTGCTTAGTTTGGGTCTAGATGGCGATGTGTAATATGTCATAGAATATTTATTTATTTATCTCGAAACCGGAGATGGCCCAGGGTCAGTCGGGGTGCGAGGGATATGCTCTATGGGTAACCTTACACCCCGGCGTCTGAAGACCCGAGACGGCGTGCGGTTTTAGTCGGTTCAAGCCCGACATAACCGCCCCCGCTGGCACGCGGGGGGTATCCGAAGGGATTTCCGCACGATAAAAAAAAAAAAAAAGGTATTTAAACTATCATGGTCACTAACATAAGTATTAGAGTTAACGGGATATTTACCATGTGTTTCTAAGATTGTCCGATATTTCGGCACTGTTGCAAGCGCCATGATCACGGAGGAACTGAAGATGGCGGTTAACGGTGAACGAGTTTAAGAGTAAATATATCTATCTACCCTCTTTCGTACTCGTCTCTGACGCGAAATATCGGACACTCTTAAAAACACATGGTAAATATCCCGTTAACTCTAATAATTATCTTAACATCATCTTCAGAGTACAGCCTGCAGCAGCTCACAGCGTGCGGCTGTCAGCATTTGGTACTTTTGGAAAGTTTGCCTTGAGTTTTGAAAATTAGTGATTTTATAGATTTCAAAATGCTGTTATCTTTGCCGCTTGCGCTGCCATCTTGGAGAAAATGGCTACCAAGAACAGTTTATTGATAATATCTCCTTTTTGGATAATTTTTCGATGAAATATTATTCGAATATATGTTAACTATTAATTGTTAGATATTAATGTTTAAGCTAAAAATATTTGGACTGAGCGGGACTCGAACCCGTGATAAAACTGTCCAATACTCTTCCGTTATGATCTAATGTGAGCTATACGGCAAGGAAAGATCTGTATTCCGCTCTTGTTCTTCCAGGTACGCGCCTACCTTCGCCCGACTCTGTCTGGAGAGTACGTCCATGTGCGACCTGCTTATGCACGGAACTCCAGAACTGGGACGGGAAATTGGTTAGTTCACATTATAATTCATTAATTCGTAGTATAGTGGGTATACTTTCTTCATTAAGGGTTAGGAACGAGCTGTGAACCCCATGCATTTCATTAAATTCACCTTATCTTATACGTTTCCCAAGTCTGCAAGTGCGCAAATAGTAGTAGTTTCAATAAGGCAGTTCAAGGAAAGGATTTTCACCAGGATCCAGTGAAAACTAGAATTAAGAAATTTAGGCCATTCGCTGCCTTATGCATGTGTGCCTGGTTCGTGCAATAATATTGTGTGAATTTCGTGCAAAAAATATATTTATTTGGACGAAACAGTACGCACAGTGGCCACCCGCTTGCGTGACCATGCATAAGTCAGGGAACGTTTTTATAACACTTATCAAATTTCTGTAACCAGGCTATGTCTAGATATTTTTTTCCCCTTCATAGAACTGAGGTACAGAAAGAGTGAATATGAAAGAAACGTTGCATAAAGATCAATATGGTTAAAAGGAGAGATAAATAAAAAAGAGGCCAAGTGTGAGTCGGACTCGCCCATGAAGGGTTCCGTAGCAGCAAGTAACATAATAATGCTTTTTTTTTTAAATTGTATATTTGAGTTGATAGAATGAAAGGTAAATTGCGTTTTACGATTTAAAACTACTTACTAGATCTCGTTCAAACCAATTTTCGGTGGTAGAGTACATGGTAATGCACATCATATATTTTTTTTAGTTTTATCATTCTCTTATTTTAGAAGTTACAGGGGGGGGGGGGGGCACATTTTACCACTTTGGAAGTATATCTCGCGGCAACTATTCAGATTAGAGAAAAATTATATTCGAAGCCTCAATATCATTTTTGAAGACCTATCTAAAGATACCTCGCACGTATGGGTTATTTGAGTTCCTGTTCCAAGTATGGGGAGCCCCCAAAATTTATTATTTTTTCCATTTTTGTGTGAAAATCTTAATGCGGTTCACAGAATACATCTATTTACCAAGTTTCAACAGCATAGTTCTTATAGTTTCAGAAAAAAGTGGCTGTGACATACGAACGGACTGACAGACATACATGACGAATCTATAAGGGTTCCGTTTTTTGCCATTTGGCAACGGAACCGTAAACAGTAGGATAGAGAAGAAATACTCGATAACAGATTTATTGTTTTTGTTGGCAGGCCGTGGACAATATGGCGTCGTGTATAGCGTGCGAGGGTCGTGGGCTGGGAAATCTCCTGTCGCCGTGAAGTCGGTGCTTCCTGCCGACGACAGGCACTACCGAGAACTGGCCATGGAGTTCTTTTATACTAGGTAAGCTATTCATATGTAGAAGCACCATGGATCTGTGGGCCTACCGCGCAAGTGTGGTCGATATCACAGCCGTCGAAATGTTGCGTAGGTCAAGGTCGACGGCCATTTTGTACCGCCCCATTGATAATCGATGCCGGTGCGGCGTAAGAATGAATAAAACGCTGCTTTTGACAGTTAAATAGCTGCCGCCTAAAAAAATTCAAATCGTCGGCGTCGCTTTGAAGTGTCATTTCATTACGGCACCTCATGAGGTGCCGTAATGAAATGACACTTCACACAATGAGCTGTCGTTTTGAATATTATTTTCTTTTCCGACGGTTGATTACGATGCCGCCCAGTGTTAGGTGCAAGACCTAACACTGGGCTACTATGGCTTTTATGGGTGCGACTGCCGACGAGTGGATTCTGCCGTCCTATTGCACCTAACACTGGGCTACTATGGCTTTTATGGGTGCGACTGCCGACGAGTGGATTCTGCCGTCCTATTGCACCTAACACTGGGCTACTATGGCTTTTATGGGTGCGACTGCCGACGAGTGGATTCTGCCGTCCTATTGCACCTAACACTGGGCTACTATGGCTTTTATGGGTGCGACTGCCGACGAGTGGATTCTGCCGTCCTATTGCACCTAACACTGGGCTACTATGGCTTTTATGGGTGCGACTGCCGACGAGTGGATTCTGCCGTCCTATTGCACCTAACACTGGGCTACTATGGCTTTTATGGGGGCGACTGCCGACGAGTGGGTTCTGCCCTCCTATTGCACCTAACAATGGGCTACTATGGCTTTTATAGGGGCGACTGGGTTCTGCCCTCCTTTTGTACCTAACACTGGGCTACTATGACTTTTATGGGGGCGACTGCTGACGAGTGGGTTCGGCCCTCCTATTGTACCTTTTTTTTTTTTTTTATCGTGCGGAAATCCCTTCGGATACCCCCCCGCCGGCCAGCGGGGGCGGTTATGTCGGGCTTGCACCGACTAAAACCGCACGCCGTCTCGGGTCTTCAGACGCCGGGGTGTAAGGTTACCCATAGAGCATATCCCTCGCACCCCGGCTGACCCTGGGCCATCTCACCACTAACAGCATCGCTCATCCTGTCTCCTCTGAAAGCAGAGGAGTACGGAGAGCGATGTGTTCCCGCCACGTTGGGTATTGGCCGACGATCAATGCCAACCCTATGAAGGGGTGAAGGGGAAGCCATTGACCGCCGCCCAGGGTGTACCGGCCGCTCCGGTTCCGTTCCCCCCGGACTGCAGCGGGATCGGAATCGGAGCGACACTCGAGGAGGTTACCCAACACACACCCCGCCCTCCTATTGTACCTAACACTGGGCTACTATGGCTTTTATGGGGGCGACTGGGTTCTGCCCTCCTATTGCACCTAACACTGGGCTCGCCCCCATAAAAGTCATAGTAGCCCAGTGTTAGGTACAATAGGAGGGCAGTACCCAGTCGCCCCCATAAAAGCCATAGTAGCCCAGTGTTAGGTAAAATAGGAGGGCCGAACCCACTCGTCGGCAGTCGCCCCCATAAAAGCCATAGTAGCCCAGTGTTAGGTACAAAAGGAGGGCAGAACCCACTCGTCGGCAGTCGCACCCATAAAAGCCATAGTAGCCCAGTGTTAGGTGCAATCAGCATCGTAATCAACCGTCGGAAAAGAAAATAATATTCAAAACGACAGCTCATGTGACGCGGTCGATTTCAATTTTTTTAGGCGGCAGCTATTTAACTGTCAAAAACAGCGTTTCATTCATTCTTACGCCGCGCCGGCATCGATTATCAATGGGGCGGTACAAAATGGCCGTCGACCTTGACCAGCGCAACATTTCGACGGCTGTGATATCGACGACACTTGGGCGGTAGGCCCACTGATCCCGTTCCCGCAACCCATGGGCACCTATTCTAGGGTTAAGTACCTTCAAATCACTATATAGTGACCGGCAGACATTTAATACTGTGCTGTGACCAACCGTACCGTGATGACGCGTGTTTATATTGGCAGACGCATTGGCGTTGGTTTAGTTTCTTACCAGTTCTCTCTTCTATGAAATCCACCGACATGTCACGTTACGGCTGTGATTACATCTCGCTTCCTTATAGAGTAATGCCCCTGCGCATAAAGTTTTTTTTTTAATATTTAGGTCATGTCAATTTGACTTCACCTCGCCTGATGGTAAGCTGAAGGTAAAATCTCAGGAAAGAGGGTCACCATTACATACACGTACCATGTTAACAATGGTGGCGCTCAGCTTGACGGCCTCATTTTTAGGCCTGTTTGATGGCTGTGCGGGTACGAAGGCCGAGGGCGATACCAAGACATATCATAGATTATATTAAATCAATCACGAGCTCAACGGATTTACGTCATTGATTGATTAGCTCCTTTTTGGTTTTAGGTAGATTTCGATGAAATCGATCTACCTATTGGTTTCTTGACTACTGTCGAATTTAAAAAAAAAATCTTCATAGGAGGTCTAGTTATGACCCCCTGAGTCCGAAATGACCACTGGTCAAAAAGTTTATGTATATATGTATGTATGGTTCCACTTCCCAAAATTTGCGGCACTCTCACGGTCGCATTTTTGCCCCGATCGCTTTCAAACTGCGGTCAAAAATTGCTTGGGTGTAAACTTAGTTTAAGTTCGTGAACGGGTGGAATCCGGCCTAAGGGGACGGTAGGGCCTCACTTTTTGTGAAATCAGTTTTTCCTCAAAATTTCACGTTCCATGAAAGATATTCGAACCGTTCTAATTTTATCCCATAGTATACATGAATACCAACAACTTTTAATTATAAACCTATAAGATTAAAACTTTAACTAAAACTGGAGGGGGGGAAAACCAAAATGTTTCGGGAAATAAATCATAACTTCTAACCGGTGAACATTCTTGGTGTCGGAAACGAATCGGTTTTAATCGATAGGCCATTTTTAAGTCTAAAATAAATGTCTGAAAAGTTTTTCGCTAAAAGTTACCGTTTTCGGAAAAAAAAAATTAAACATGTTAAAAAATAATATTAATTGCTTCACGAAATCTACCTGTGCGTTCCCCCTGCGGGAACGGATTTTTTTGTTTGGCCCTTATTTTTACTCCACTACGCCGTCTTTTGTTCAAGATGTGTTTACCAAATTTTAGCAAGATCCGTTCAGTCGTTTGAGCGCGATCGAGTAACAAATTCCTTTACAAGCTTAATATTAGTAGGATTGAATTGACAAACAGGAATAATATGAGTGTAAGGTACTTTCCAGGACCTCCAAACCGGGGCAAGACGGGGACACCGTGGTTCCCAAACCCGAGGGGGCCATCTCGAAACCGGAGATGGCCCAGGGTCAGTCGCGGTGCGAGGGATATGCTCTATGGGCAACCTTACACCCCGGCGTCTGTAGACCCGAGACGGCGTGCGGTTTTAGTTGGTTCAAGCCCGACATAACCGCCCCCGCTGGCCGGCGGGGGGTATCCGAAGGGATTTCCGCACGAAAAAAAAAAGGTACTTTCCAGGAGCATGCATACCCAACCAGTACATTCTAAAATTAATAATAAGTTTCACCAATAGATGACACTAATAGTTTCATATTTGAAATAAAAATAAAAGAAATACCTATTTTGGCCATATTAAGCTGTGTAAAGGTTTTTAAAACCTAATACTCGGTTAATCAAAGTCCTTGTGGCTATTAAAACTTATTAACAACGTAGTTATGAGAAAATTAATAACATTAAATGTAACACGTTTTTAATGACGACAAAATGTATTCGATGCTTCTTAATAACTTAAATATTTGACCATAGATGGCATTGAAATAAATTTCAACTATTTTTACTACACATCAGAAGTACATAAATTATTAACATAGACCAAATTGATGGAAAAAACAAATTAAGATAAATTAAACATAAGTAATTTGCATTGGACATAAGCACCACCATTTACGTAGGTACAGTCAACGTCAAAAGTGGGTGATGCTACAGAGCGACATAAGTAGGTGATGCCATGGAGCGTCAAAAGTAAGTATAGCGACAAAGGACAATGCCCATGTCAGTATGGAAATCGGTTGCACACTTTTTTTTGCTGTCACATAAGTATAAATTGCATTAAAAGCCTGCATTAAGTATTATCTCAAATATAAACGCATATTGTAACAGAACTTGGGGTTATTGAGAAATTAAATTATTACAACGAGAGAAACAACAAACACAAGAAAATATTGTGACACAGACTGTTGAACTGACGTTTTAGTAAGACAGGGATACCATGTATAAATTAAGAGAAAACTACCACTGAAGCACACAATATTTTACAACTTCAACTGATTATCACTAATAATTTAGGAATACATACACGAAATATTAAGATTTCATAACTGCAATATATTTGAATGTCACATTGCAAATTATTATCACGTATTATTATTTAACCATTTTATTTTAAAAAGATTGGTATATTTGCATTCTACCGCCAATGATTTATTTTATATAATGGTAACAATTAAATTAAAATGGAAACGATTATTCATTCAATTTTCATATCTTTATAAGTTAAATTCAAACCCCAAGTTCTTTAGAAGCGATTTAGTGTTGAAACGTCATACTATAATCAATATTATTTTTTAACATTTGAAATATTGACGCGAACGTCTAAAAGCGCAACCAAGAATGGGCATTCTCCTTTCAAATAATTGTATATTGTAATAATAATTGTAGCTTAACTGTATATAAATAATACTGATTTAGATAAGTGTTACCGTGTCAAATAAAGTGATTGGGGCGAGTTCATGGACTACATTTTAAAGGGAAAATAGTTTATAAATAGTGAAGTGGGCAAATAGTAGTGGGTGTACCAACATACATATTTCCCATAATTACCTGTCTGTAAACAAAGATCAGCTGGCGGTAAGGCAATAGTGACATCTGTTGGGGGACGCAGGAACGAGCACCGTATTAGCTAGAATAGATTGTCTCTCAGTACAAGCAGCGCCATCTATGCATTATCGCACGTACTTTCTGATGTAGAACAAAATTGAGTAAGTGCGGATGTTGCAGTCACTTTATATCGTCATCAGATGGCGCTAAATGCGGGAAATGTTATGCAATTTATCAGACAGCTTGTGTAGGCATTCCGGCCAAGGAAAATGTATTACCGGATTAGTGTTGCCCGGAATGCAAACGTAAAAGCGCGACTAAAAAGAAAAACGACGATACACCTGTAAGAGGAACACTTTCTGAAGCCAAGAGAGACAAAGTTGATGAGCAGGTCGCGCCAAGTGATGCCGTGGCGACTGCAGCGGCGGAGCTCGGGTGTGCTACTGATGTTCTGGATGGAATTCCTGGGAGCAGAGAATACCACCTGCTGATGGAGGAGATCAGGGCGATGCGCTCCGATTTCTAAACGTTTATGCGACACATGGAGATTGGAGATTGAGATGGCGGCGATAAGGGTGTCCGTGCAGATATGCGACTCCCGGATCGACAGTTTTGAGACGAGATTGCTCTCGTGGAAGAGATGAGATCAGCGCCGGTACCCGAAGCCGGTGGGTCTATCGAAGGCGTCATCGAGGGTCTGCGACGTGAGCTCAACGATAGAGACCAGCAGTAAGTAAGGAAGTTGTTAGCGAATGACATAGAGGTCTCTAATATTCCGGAGGCTAAAGGCGAGAACCCTATTCACCTTGCGACGATAATAGGAACAAAGCTGGGCGGCGCGGTAGAGGAACGTGACATTGTCAGTGCGGGCGAGTGGGCCGACGCGCGCTCACCGCCACTGAGCCAGTGCGGCCACTGAGTCGCTGATGCGACTGGCGAGGCGAGTTGCTGAAGTGCGCCGCGGGGCCTGGGCGTGGGCGGCAGCCCCACGCGTTGCTATGTCAAGGAACGTTCGAATTCGGCAGTTGTTTCGGAAGACGAGGGAAGCTGCCGGCGAAGCCGGATGGAAATTCGTGTGGACGAGGCGAGGGCAGGTTCTTGCTTGCAGGAGGCTAGGTGGCTAAGTGATTCAACCCACCGCGTCCGAACTGAAACAGATCTGCTCACAATATTAAAACCATTTACGGACTGAATTTAGACAGTACAATACTTCGACATGTAGCGAACTTCGAAAACACATAGATCGACAAGTCATTGCTTCGACAGACAATTTATTATTAGACAACACACACCTTCGAATTACCACTACTTCGACAGACGATTTTTTTATTTTTTTAAAATTTTTTTTTATTAAAAGAATATTAGTAACCGAAATTACTAATATTCCCCCTTTTTTTTTATTTTTACGTGCGGAAATCCCTTCGGATACCCCCCCGCTGGCCAGCGGGGGCGGTTATGTCGGGCTTGAACCGACTAAAACCGCACGCCGTCTCGGGTCTACAGTCCTACAGTCCCCCTAACCCCTCCAGCTAAGCTAAATTGCTTGTGTTAGGAGTGGGTTCACGTCGGTAGTGTAATGGCCAGGATTCGAACCCGGGACCTCTCGATCGTAAGGTCGACTCCTTAACCACTAAGCTACCGACGCACATTCAACAAACAATACTTAGACAAGATACATCTTCGAATGACCACTACTTCGACAGATTTTTAAAATTATATTCCAAAAATAAGTAAAGTGAATTAGGTTAGGTTAGAACTGTTACCACAACAGAGCGCGAGCCGAGCGAGCGACGCGAGCATGCCGCGGTAGCGGCCGGCGAAGCGCTGGAATTGATGTTTTAATTGATTGAGTACAAATTTAATTAGGTAAGGCACATTTTTTAATACATTACATACTTATAAGGACCTAAGGACCCTATAAGTGTACTCCCTTGCTTATCGAAAGTGTTGGAAAGGGTGGTGCATATGCAGGTAATGGAGTACCTTGAACAAAATAGTATGCTCCCAGATAAGCAGTCGGGCTTTAGAAAGGGGCGGGGCACAGCTATGGCCTTGTGTGACGTGGTTAGCAACATTTTGGAGACGAGGGACCGCGGAGAGGGAACAGCTCTAGTACTACTGGACTACTCCCGCGCTTTTGATGCCCTGGATACGTCACTGCTACTGTCCAAGTTGACCTATTATGGATTTACCTCAGATAGTGTGAAGTGGTTCCATAGTTACCTTACTAATCGGTCACAGTATGTTGAGATAAGGAAAGAGGATGGTACAGTCATGTTATCATCCCCCCTTGAGCGGACTAAAGGGGTGCCGCAGGAATCTTGGGTCCACTTTTGTGCACACCACATAACATGTTATGTTATGTTTGTTTATTTATATACTGCAGACATCACGGGTACCTTCCAATACTGTCAGTTCCATATGTACGCAGATGATACACAATTAAATTTATCATTTAAACCTGGTGACACGCTTGATGCTGTATCTAAAGTAAATGAGGACCTGCAAAGGGTAATTACTTGGTCAAAAGAACATTCACTGATCTTAAATCCCTTAAAGTCAAAATTTATGATACTAGGTAGTGAGCGACAAATTCAGTCTATCATTTTGCAACATGACCCTGCTATATTTATTTATTTTTATTTTATTTATTTATTTCATAAACAATTTTACATTGTATTGAAATGTTGTAACTTAAAATTAACTTAGTCTAAGGGCGATACAACAAAAATAATAAAAATCAAACAGAAATTTAATAAAAAAAAAAAGAATAAAGATGTTAAAAGTTGCATGTCAAGGAAATTCAAATTAAAAATTATGTTGTCAAGCTCAACAAAATACTCAAGATTATAATTTATATTGTTAGTAGTCATCATTCAATTAAATTACAAATTATTAAGATTAAGGAAAAGTTATTGCTTGCATCTTTTAACATGACATTTAACGAATTCCTCAAGTGAGTAGAAACACCCCTCAACAAGAAAAGCCTTAAGTATGGCTAACTATAACCACAAATGGTCAGAGAGTTGCAAGTGGTGAAGAGGCTACCAGCCTTGGTTTCATGATTGACCCTCAGCTACGGTTTGATGGACATATTTGTTTCTATAGGCTAAAAGTTCTATATAATATACGTGCCTACATAGGTTCGGTTTTAGTCGGTTCAAGCCCGCCCCCGCTGGCCGGCGGGGGGGTATCCGAAGTGATTTCCGCACGAAAAAAAAAAAAAAAAAAACGTACGTCATTAAGGAAGCAACTAGTGGACAGTCTCATACTATCTAGATTTAATTATTGTGACACAGTATATGGCCCATGTCTACTTGCGAAAACTAAAAATCTTATACAGCGCATACAAAATGCCTGTGCCCTATATTGTTTTGACATACCAAGTCGCCAACATCTGACACCTTCTATTAATAGTCATAACAAATTGAAGATGGAGGCCAGGAGAAGGCGGCATCTAGCCACCATGCTACTTGACTTGTTTAAAAGTAAAAAACCTGGCTACTTATATGAAAAAATATGTTTGAGACAAACCCACTACCCTTACCCTGTCAAGTCTGCAACCAGTACAGTATCGGTGCCAAGGCATGGAACTAGAGCTTTCCGAGGTTGCGTAAAATATGCAGCGATGCGAATCTGGAATGATCTGCCTCCACCTCTTAGGGACCTAAAATCCAAACACAGTTTTAAAGTAAAGTACAAAGCATGACTACTACAACATCAAAAGAGTATGCATTAGCAAATATCCTTTCTTTTTACTAGGATGTTTTGGCCTATCAGCTACATCATTCCGTTCCGTTTCTTCGTTATGGGTTCTAACTGCACTGTTTGGGCGTGCGGATCCGTGATGGGAGGAGTGGCGGACTGAGTTGTGATTGTTATTAATGTATACCTTTTTTTTTTGTGCGGAAATCCCTTCGGATACCCCCCCGCCAGCGGGGGCGGTTATGTCGGGCTTGAACCGACTAAAACCGCACGCCGTCTCGGGTCTACAGACGCCGGGGTGTAAGGTTACCCATAGAGCATATCCCTCGCACTCCGACTGACCCTGGGCCATTCGCAGTGTCCCCTCTGATAACAGCAGAGGGATACCTGGAGCGATCCCCCCCCCCCGCGGGCCTGGCAGGCCCACCATACCCCGACCCCCTCGTGCAATGGGGTCTCCTGGCCCTGAAAAGGACCGGTTCGTCAGACTCTTGGCCGTTGACGCCAGCTACTCCAGAGGAGCAATCAATGATGCGTCATCGCCCACGTTTCCCAGGGTGCACCAAACCAGTCGCACCCCTCCAGCCAGTCGCACCCCTATAAATGTATACCTAAAGGTAATTTTGTTAAATATTGTCAAAATTATTGTTTTATTGTTAGAATGTTGTGAAATTACTTATTTTTTAGCGTGCGGTGTTCTTCTTGATACTTAGGTTTACTTGTAGAGAATTATGTTTCGATATTGCCTAACGACGTCAGGTGGCACACATGGGGTGACGCTGAAAATCAGTACTTTGGTGGTAGATACCCACCTCAGTGTATGCTGAGTGTCCATCCCTTATTGCGGACATGGTATATTAATATTGTTTCAATTTTAATATTTAGAGATTTAATATCCATTTAACACGTGTTATAAATTGCCACGTAACGTGACACGTTGTCGAGTTGTCAATGTTGACATACTTGACAATCTTGTCATACGTAAAAATGTCATACGTATGCTCAGGTGGCGGCGACCACAGATAAACAATATATTTATCGCGCCTCTCGGTTAAGGTATTTACGAGCATTCGCCGCCAGAGTAGCTTTGTTTTTATTTTTATTTTATTGTATTTGTAGGTAAGAAAAGAAAGAAAGAAAGAGAGTGTGAAGAAAAAAGTGTTTTTATTGCGAATAAGGTTATCCGCAATAAAAACACTTTTCTTTCTTTCTAGAAGTTAGTTAAATTTACAGATAATATAATAAACATATAAGTAAAATAGATAGGCTGATAACACTTAATTTGGACACCATTTGCAATAAAATAAACACAATATTTATTAACCTTTTTTAAACTGGAATACATGTTTCAATAATTGAAGTAAAAATGGTAGTATAATCCTCAGAGCACAAAGTTAAAATATTTCATATTCTGTTTATTATTTTATGAATGGTTTCAGAGCCGGTGATCCGTGAATTAGAATTTGTGAGACTACTTTGGTCGTTGACTGTACAAAGGACGGCCTTATCGCTAAACGCGATGTCTTCCAGGCAGCCTTAGGATGGACTGGAATTTTTTATACGCACAGAGCAATCAAACGACCCCTGTGGAGGAGTAGCTGTAGAGCGTTCGACTGCTAAGTCATAGGTCGCGGGTACGATTCCCGTTCAGTGCAAATATTTGTGTGCATGAATATGAATATTTGCATTGGTCTGACTGTTTTTATGTATAATATGTATGTATTTACAAAAAAAGTATCTAAGTATGTATATCCACATTCTAGATCCAATAACACAAGCTAGTTAAGCTATGCTTACTTTGGGTTTAGATAGCGCTGCATAGAATTTCGTAGAACATTTCTTTATTAAATTTGATTTATGAACCTATTTGAGATTTTATTACCTATATTATGGGAAAATTTCATAGCCTGGCAATAAGAAAAATCTACCGCTATTACTGGCTCGTATACGCTGATAGCCAGTCTATACCTTTAGCTTGTATTCTCATTCGACGCTCTGTTCCTTGACCTCGACGACCGTAGACAGTTTACGCAGACACCCGTTCAGTGCCCCAAAGCCCAGTCGAAATTATTTGACGTGAACGAAAATTTAATACAACGCCATCTATTACCTTTTGTACAAAATCTGCATGGAATCTATAATTATTATAGACATCTATTGGAGGAAAAGTTGTACTAATTTAGCCAGGCCAGCTACGTGACTTACGGTGGCTTCAAACTTTTGTTTTAGTTGTTGTATCTGTGTTAGAATAATATAATGTAACCTGTGCCAGGAGCATCCCGGCGCACGCGCGCATCGTGCGGCTGTTCGGCTCCGTGGTGCAGCGCTCGGCCGCGCCCTGCGTGCTGCTCGTGTCGGAGCGCAAGGTGCGCGACCTGCACGCCGCCGTGCGTGCCGGCCTCAGCTTCCTCGCCCGGATGAGGATCGCTGCGGATATCGTTGAAGGTAGGTGGGCTGTGTATCAGCAGAAGCAGGCCGGGACGGTAGGGCGACTAGCGCCCCTCCCCTAAACCGGGGCAAGACGGGGACACCGTGGTTCCCAAACTTGAGGGGGCCATCTCGAAACCGGAGATGGCCCAGGGTCAGTCGGGGTGCGAAGGATATGCTCTATGGGCAACCTTACACCCCGGCGTGTTAAGACCCGAGACGGCGTACGGTTTTAGTCGGTTCTAGCCCGACATAACCGCCCCCGCTCGCCGGCGGGGGGGTATCTGAAGGGATTTCCGCACGAAAAAAAAAAGTATGCTGTGTATACTGATACCTATACAACATTACAGCCACGCATATGAATTAAATTTAAGTGTTTGTTTGTAATGTTAAAATAAAAGATTTTTAGTGAACACATGTTGCTCACTTGTTGAACAATATTCGTTCAACAAGTGAGCAAAGTTATTTTTTGCTGCAAGTGTCGACTTTAAATCAGGAACCAGCGGAGTAGCCTAGAATTTAATGACAACCGTAGCAAGTGATTCTAAAATAGACACGAACATAAAACCATAGAGCACAGTGAGTGATTTGAAGAACGCGTAATTATTTGTTCAACAGGTGAGCAAAGTTTTTTTTTTACTACGAGTGCCGACTTTTAATCACGAGCTAGCGATGTAGCTTATTCTAACATAGATTACTGAGCACATAACATACAAGTTTTTACCTCGACGATTTTCATAAAATGTGGTGTGGAGGGCGTTGCAGGGACGTGTTGCGTCGCGTATCCCTCAATGTATTTCTAGACGAACCATCGCTCATTTTTTTGAGCATCGCGTATCTTAATAGGTGGTTTTCGAAATTCGAATCACTTCTACTCACGCTCGCAAAAAAACGATTGTTTCTAATTCAATTTTATTTTAAGGCAAGGTATATGCTCTATGGACAACCTTACACCCCGGCGTCTGTAGACCCAAGACGGCGTGCGGTTTTAGTCGGTTCAAGCCCGACATAACCGCCCCCGCTGACCGGCGGGGGGGGGGGGGTATCTGAAGGGATTTCCGCACGAAAAAAAAAAGGTATTTCGATATCGACTATTCTGCCAATTCGACATGCAATGGTGACTTGAGTCTTACGACAATTGGACGGCTATTGTTTTGATGCACGCGTATGTTTTTTTTTTTTCACGTGCGGAAATCCCTTCGGGTACCCCCCCGCCGGTCAGCGGGGGTGGTTATGTCGTGTCTCGACTAAAACCGCACGGTGTCCTCCCCAAATGTCCGTTGCCGGGGTCCCCGGGTAAGCCCTCGAAAGGATAACCCCGCATGAATTGTTTGTCATGTATTAGTTAATTACAAACCGCGGTCAACTCAGTCCTTTTCCGCCGTGCCCACCAGTAAGTGGTAACGCGCAAACATGATCGTCGCAAGCATTAACTGTGTGACGCTCGGCGGCAGGCATCCGCTACCTGCACTCGCTGGGGCTGGTGCACCGCGACATCAAGATGAAGAACGTGCTGCTGGACTGCGGCGACCGCGCCGCGCTGTCGGACCTGGGCTTCTGCGCGGCGGAGGCGCTGATGTCGGGCTCCGTGGTGGGCACGCCCGTGCACATGGCGCCCGAGCTGCTGGCGGGCGAGTACGACGCCAGCGTCGACGTCTACGCCTTCGGCATCCTGTTCTGGTGAGCGCCTTCCCACCTCCGATAGGCCGCGGGGCTGATGGCTTAGCGTGCTCTGAGGCACGGAAGGGTGCAGTGTGTTAAGCATGGTCACCCATCCTAAGACTGACCTGATTGGTATTGTAAGCAACAAGTAACTAGTCAAGTTCATGTAAAAAAATATGTTTACAGGTACGTTTGTGCTGGAAATATAAGACTACCCGCTGCGTTTGAAGACTTCCAAAATAAAGAACAATTATGGAGTAAAGTTAAAAGAGGTCAGTAGGTGACTGTTCCGTCAATAAGTTCACTTTCACGTTTATAATGTTATTATTAATCCTCTATGATAATATAGTATACTTTTCACACATAACTTCACGCCTGTTTCCCCGAAAGGGTAGGCGGTGTATTACACACCCACGATTCGCCAGTTATGTTAAGGTCCCAATGTAATAAAGGGCGAGCCTATTGCCATCCACCGGGCACATTATTAAGCGAGCGATAATTATCATTTATTAATGCACACATAACTTCGAAAAGTCAGAGGTGTGTGCCCGGGGCGACTGGGGATCGAACTGGAGACCTCGTCTCAGTAGTCTGTTACGTACGCTACTGGGCTATCGCCGCTTTTTATTTGTATACTTTTATTGCATGATATTTAGTACGCATAAGGTCGGAGCATAGTAGGTATATACTCTGGGAACAGGGCGATTGGTTCTTCACTTTAGATACATTTTAAAGACAATTCCTATCCTAATTCTTAATTATTACGAATAATATTGTTAGTTAATCGTATTATTATTATAATCTTAATTATTCTGTAACTCAATTTTTATTTGGGACTTCTAATTTCATTTTTTTTTTAACTTCGTTTTTAAGTTTCTCTAGAATGAATGATTGTCTATAGGTCGTCGACCTGAGCGCCTCCCCCAGTTCCACGACGAATGCTGGGACATCATGGAGTCGTGCTGGGCCTCCGAGCCCTCCCAACGCGCCCTCCTCGGGGACGTGCAGGCCAAGCTCGAGGCCTTCATGGCGGCGCAGCAGGCCAGGCCAAGTCCTCAGCAGGACTGCGTAGAAACACCTACTTTCGAAGCTGACGACGAGAGTCTAGAGATGACGGGCATCGATAAAAACTGTTTGTGATAAGTTAGTGTTGTCAGTACTCATAGTATGAGAAGAAAACCTTTGAAATTTTGAATGATTTTGATATAAATATTAAACTGATGAATTTAAAATAGTATGGGTTAACATTCAGGGCCCTGTGTAAATACGACATATTTGAAAACTGTCGTTTGTAGCTTTTATTGAATAAAATATGTAATATTGTAGCTTGGATAGACTATTGGACTTTTTGGGAAACAATCACGGATTTCAAACATAAGTAAAAAAAAAGAAAGCCGCCAAAAAGTTATCAAAAAAAGCAATATGGCGTTGCACTGAAATGTGTGACGTCACCTAACATCAGCCATAAATAGAGTTCGTAATCTGTTGTCAATAATGCCAATCCAGACCATTTTCGTTAGCATGGCGGACTTGTAAAAATTTGTGAATTAAATAATTCATTTTTAACTTTTTTTAAGGTTTATAATTTCTAATTCAAGCTCATATCAGAAAATAAGGTGATACTGTCGGAAATTTACGCGAATACACATTGACGTACATAACACACATTGAAATAAAACTATTTTTAACGGATTATAAATTAAGATATTATTTTAAAAACTTTTAGTTACTATTAGCATGACAATATTTTTTGATGTATTTTTTATTGAACAGAAATGTGTAAAAGTGTAAATTGTAATTACAAATTGTAAATTATTACTATTCGATAGGGCCCTGGATACTTCATAAAATCAAAACTATTATAAAAATTGGTCCTACATTTTGTAGAATTAAATACAATTTCGATGGGATTTTAATTTCTTGGCTGTCCTTGGAAAATTCACTTGGTGAGGAAGGTTTATGAATGTAAGACTGAAGTGCGGGGTTGAATTCCCATTTTAATTGAATTGCGAACCTATCAATAAATTGTATATTAAGAAAAAGAAAAATAATAATAGCAATGTAAGTATGATTTGTTACTGTTAAGTCAGTTGTTATTTAAAAATAAATTATTGTAAATAATATTAGAAGATAAAAATACAAAAATAATTTTGTAGGACGCTCTCTTCGTCTTATATCGAACTGAGAGTTTGATACCTCCATCGAGTAGCTAAAACCGATCATAAAAGGTTAAAACCAAAGTTTCGGTTTAACTACTCTTTGAAGATATATTAACCTTTGGATATGCGCTGTGCAATAGAGGGAACGCTATATAACACCGAAGCAAGGTGTAGGACGCTCTCTTCGTCTTATATCGAACTGAGAGTTTGATACCTCTATAGAGTAGCTAAAACCGGTCACAAAAGGTTATAACCAAAGTTTCGGTTTAACTACCATTTGAAGATGTATCAACCTGTGGAAATGTGCTGTGCTATAGAGGGAACGCTATATAACACCGAAGCAAGGTGTAGGACGCTCTCTTCGTCTTATATCGAACTGAGAGTTTGATACCTCTATAGAGTAGCTAAAACCGGTCACAAAAGGTTATAACCAAAGTTTCGGTTTAACTACCATTTGAAGATGTATCAACCTGTGGATATGGGCTGTGCAATAGAGGGAACGCTATATAACACCGAAGCAAGGTGTAGGACGCTCTCTTCGTCTTATATCGAACTGAGAGTTTGATACCTCCATAGAGTAGCTAAAACCGATCATAAAAGGTTAAAACCAAAGTTTCGGTTTAACTACTCTTTGAAGATATATCAACCTTTGGATATGCGCTGTGCAATAGAGGGAACGCTATATAACACCGAAGCAAGGTGTAGGACGCTCTCTTTGTCTTATATCGAACTGAGAGTTTGATACCTCTATAGAGTAGCTAAAACCAATCATAAAAGGTTAAAACCAAAGTTTCGGTTTAACTACTCTTTGAAGATATATCAACCTTTGGATATGCGCTGTGCAATAGAGTGAACGCTATATAACACCGAAGCAAGATGTAGGACGCTCTCTTCGTCTTATATCGAACTGAGAGTTTGATACCTCTATAGAGTAGCTAAAACCGGTCACAAAAGGTTATAACCAAAGTTTCGGTTTAACTACTCTTTGAAGATATATCAACCTGTGGATATGCGCTGTGCAATAGAGAGAACGCTATATAACACCGAAGCAAGGTGTAGGACGCTCTCTTCATCTTATATCGAACTGAGAGTTTGATACCTCTATAGAGTAGCTAAAACCGGTCACAAAAGGTTATAACCAAAGTTTCGGTTTAACTACCCTTTGAAGATGTATCAACCTGTGGATATGTGCTGTGCAATAGAGGGAACGCTATATAACACCGAAGCAAGGTGTAGGACGCTCTCTTCGTCTTATATCGAACTGAGAGTTTGATACCTCTATAGAGTAGCTAAAACCGGTCACAAAAGGTTATAACCAAAGTTTCGGTTTAACTACTCTTTGAAGATATATCAACCTGTGGATATGTGCTGTACAATAGACAGAACGCTAAATAAAACCAACGCAAGCCGATCTTAACCTCACTCTCTCTTAGTTCCGACATGCCAAAGCCAGGTACTATATTTTTGTATGTTTCCTTAGCACATTTTCAAATTTTTCACTACTAGGGAGTGAACAAATGGTTAAACCACTCGACTATCATTTGTCAATAATTTATTTTTAATGGCAACACAATAACGTAGAATGTCCTTAAGACAAAAACTAACATTGATCTATAAACCGTAGTGATAAGGTATATTATTGTCTGTGATCTACAAATTGTTATAAGAACAAAATGTTCCATAAATTCTGTTGAATGAAACTCTAAGTCCAATCTATTTTTTTATTGTTATATTCGCCTTATGTTCTGTATAATAATTTATGAAATTTTTAAGTAATTATTAGTATTTCTTTTGAAAAAGTAATCATACAAAATGCTTAAAAATTTAATTGAAATAGAATTATTAGTATGCTAACTTTTCCTAAATATATTGGACAAAGTCAACATTGAGGATGGGACCTTGAACCCGCGACCAGACCCTTTCTAGGGGGAATACTCTGACCAACCATCACCCATAGATCAAACACAGGGAGGAGGTGTTCTAATTAGATTTCTCTATGAAAGAACGCGTGAAACTTTGCGGGATTCTTTTTGATTTTACATCTACCGGTCAATGAACCACTCACTTCGTTCTATGGCGATGTTACTACCTTATATAAGGTGTCACAAAATTAGGTCTCTGAATTTGGTGAGATGACTTGGTATCGACAAAATATGTATTTGAAAAAAAAAAATCGTGTAAAATAAAAAAATATATATAAATATAAAAGATATAAAAATGAAAAAAAAAATACCACCAGCTAACAGTCCACCAGCAGTCCTCCTCGCAGTATTCTCCAAGCGGATGTGTGGGAAATACCTAAATCGCGACCAGCGTCACATGTGCTCGTCTGTGCTGGTCGCTGGTGGTGTTTTTTTTTTCATTTTTATGTTTTTAAATATTTTTTTTTAATTTTTAATTTTTTATATTACCCGATATTTTTTTTTGTTTCAAATACATATTTTATCGATACCAAGTCTTTTCACCAAATTTAGAGACCTAATTTTGTGACCTAAACCATAAATGTAACAGTGACGTACTCAGATACAAAATACTACCGTATAGCATCTAGTAGAGTTATATTTCAAGTCGACGAAGAATTATTTTTATATTTAAAGCGTCGGTAGCTTAGTTGTTAAGGAGTCGACCCTATGATCGAGAGGTATAAGTTATTTCGGTTACTAATATTCTTAAAAAAAGACAAGGAGACTGAGAGAGACTAACGCTACGCCTACTGTGATGACGTCAGAGTAGGCCGCCTCCATTCTGTGTTTGCTTCCTTCTAAACATGATAAGAGAACAGTATTCACCTAAAGTTTATATATTTTTTATATTGGATGGAAGTATTTCCTCAATCGGGAACGTCCCAATATGCTTCTTAATTCAAAACAAACTGATGAATGAAAGAAAAAATAAGGAAAGTAACAATTCATGACATATAGTGACGTGCAGATACGTTTTCAACAGAGTATTAAAAAGGAAACACCAAATTCACAACTCAAAATCTTTGGGTGTGTAACGCGGGAGACGCCATACGTTCCTCTGGCCAAGGTACATGACAATTTGGTCGTGTCGGCATAGTAAGCGACCAATCAAGTGCCGGTATACGAAATTTCTGCTCACAAGTGTGCGTAATAACTTCGTATAAATGTTGTGTGCTTAAACGTATGTACCTAATCCCCCGCCGAAAACTGCAGAATAATTTCTTCACGCCGCGGGCATTGAAGGCATCTCTTTAGGTTAAATACTCAAAGATTAGTTAGAAATTCGTTACAATTATGTGTCGAATGGATCACTTGAAATAACCATTATTTATAGCGTCGGTAGCTGAGTTAAGTAATCGGTCTTACGATTGAGAGGTGCCAGATTCAAATCCTGGCCGTTACACTACCGACGGGAACACATTCCTAACAAGCAATTTAACTCAGCTGGAGGGGTTAGCGGAAATACTAGTAATTTCTTTAAAAAATATATATATTATGAATTTAGTTGGTCGAAATAGGTCCAATCATAAAAAAAAGGTTAACTATTATTGAGAATAATCAATTCCTTAATTTCAAGCGGCGATATCCCAGTGGCGTACGTAACGGACTGCCGAGACGAGGTCTCGAGTTCGATCCCCAGTCGCCCCGGGCACACACCTCTGGCTTTTCGTAGTTATGTGTGTATTAAAAATGTTGATTATCGCTCGCTTAGTAATGTGCCCGGTAGATGGCAATAAGCTCGCCCCCTATTAAATTGGTACCTAAACATAACTGATGAATCGTGGGTGTGTAATTTCTCCACAGCCTTGTGGCAAACAAGCAGGGGCATTTCCTCATAATTGTATTTTGTGATAAATAAATAAATAATAAATATTCTACGACATTCTACACAGCGCTTTCTAGACCCAAAGTAAGCATAGTTTAACTAGCTTGTGTTATGGGTTCCAGAATGCGGATAAACATACTTATATACTTTTTTTTTTGTAAATACACACATATTATACATAGAAACACCCAGACCAATGCAAAGAGACATATTCATGCATACAAATATTTGCACTGAGCGGGAATCGAACCCGCGCCCCCTGACGTAGCAGTCGAATGCACTACCGCTACGCCACAGAGGCCGTCTATATATATAAAAAGTCTATCGTTGACAGTTTGAATACTAACATAACATAACTTCACGCCTGTATCCCCGTAGAGGAAGGCAGAGGTGTATGTTCAACATACTTCAGAACGCTATAACCTAATGTGTGGCATAGTTTAGATTGCCTTGTTTTCTGTTAAAAAAAAACTTTTGTGTGACGTAAATGGTCGTCTGCGATAGTTCGGCTATATTAGTTGCTATAATAACAAAGTTTAAGGGTACTTTTTCTTGAATTTTTATACTGTGAAGCATAATAAATCATAATAAATTATTTATTACCAAAAAAACCAAAAGTTATAATACATTGCCGGTGGCCCCACACTAGGCAAGCCTGTCCTGTGCGTGCCTATTACGTTCATGCATTATCGGCATACATTGTTGTTCGTTATACAGTATACAATGCTATCATCGTTTTTAATTCAGCATTTTACAGTGGTACTTGTTTAAGCTTGAGACAGTATTACTTTACTTAGAAATATCCGCAATTGCATATTATAATGTCCAATTTACAATGATGGCAATGAAATATTCGCAATTGAAATAGTACCATGTCATAGAGAAGATTACAGTAGCTATGTTGTGCTGTGCTGTACAACTTTCGAACTTAATGCCATTTTTTTCTAAAGATTTAGATCGGAAAAAGAGAACATCTAGGACGGGACTCGAACCCGCGACCAGTCCCTTACAGGGGGAATGCTCTGACCAACTGAGCCACCTAGACAAAAAAAAAAAAAAGCAATGTTTAAAAATGACTGTAAAGTTGTTCATTGTTTCCGTAGTTCGCAAGAATCACGGTAGATGGCTCCAACGTCGCCTTAAGACGTAATAATGTATCGGAGAATTTCGAATATCTGGGACGTGTCTAGGTGGCTCAGTTGGTCAGAGCATTCCCCCTGTAACGGACTGGTCGCGGGTTCGAGTCCCGTCCTAGATGTTCTCTTTTTCCGATCTAAATCTTTAGAAAAAAGTAAGCATACAAAATGCTTAAAAATTTAATTGAATTAATGCCATTTCTTTAAAACATGTTTTTTGGACATTTTTAGATGGCACTGATCACGAATGATCATCACCTGGAGATAATAATTATCTATTCTGTGAAACACTACAATTTCAATTGCGTACGATTTACTTCCATGGCGTATACTAGCTTAACCGATGTATTTCCATAGAGGACTTTTTGTAGTAATATCTGAGCATAAAAGATCGCCTAAAGCGCAGCCCGCTTCTTTAAAAAAAAGGTTGATTGATTTTGAAAATATCATCACAATTTCATTCATTTCTTTGTATACTTTATTTAATGAACAAATTTTCAAGTAGTGTATACAATGTCTATTTGTCTAGAAATGCACGTCACTGATGGAGGATTGGTTATGCGTGGGTATGAAGTGAGCTTTGAATTGTGACAGTTTTGACGTACACTGTTGTATAGTATTATTGCAACTGTTTTGTTCACTTTTTTAAGGTTATTAATGTACCCTGAAAATATACGCTTTTTATGATTTAATACTCTTTTAATTTCATGTATCCACTACATTACGAGCTCCATTCCTGCTACGACTTAATAAGTATTAAATAAATAATAGTTTAAAAAACTAAAAAACACGCTTTTTATAGAAAACCGAACTAAAAAAATATAACACAAGTTTATAAAATATAAATATAAATTTATTAAATTTAAATTAAGATAAGTGTTAAAAAATTTCAATAGATATAAATTAATATAAATAATAATAGAAAATAAGTTTTAATAAATTTAAATTAAGAATAGTGTAAATAAAAAAAATGTATTTCATTTTAAAAAAAGCGTGGGGTGCTTTTTAAGATTTTATCAAAATGATAATCACTCTACTCATGTCTGTCAATAAAATATTTATATCTATTGACCCATACACCCCACGCTTTTTTTTAAAATGAAATACATTTTTTTATTTACACTATTCTTAATTTAAATTTATTAAAACTGATTTTCTATTTTTTTAGTTCGGTTTTCTATAAAGGGCGTGTTTTTTAAACTTATTTATTTCCTACCTTTTAGTTTTGTTTATTCATAAATAAATTAACACGCTGCTGTTGCCACCTATTTCAGAGTTTATAATGTGACATTATTCGCTACTATGTGATACATAGTTAATGGGATAGATGGCGCTGTTATCAAATATTTACAGAGCTGCCAGTAAATATTTCGCAAATTCATTAGTTTAAATTATTATGGAAATTGAAAAATGGAATAATTTTACCAAATTAGTGTATTGTCATCGGTCGTCGATAAATCCACAAAGTTTGAACGAAATCTGGCCGTTTAAAGTGGGTCAAAATCGCGCCCAAAGGAGTCGGTTACAAACAAACATACAGGTGAAGCTAATAAAAAGCATATAAAAATGTAGGTATATTTATGTTTATCCGTATTGTAGAAACAGAAAATTACAACCTAGTCCTGAAATATTATTTATTTAATATGATAGAGGTACGCCTAGTTCAAGGGGTAAAAATATTTGTGTACAGATTTTGTAGTGTTTGAATTTTATATCAGATCTGTAATGAAATTTTTTTTTTGTTAAATAAATAAAACGTGTTTTTAAATTTATTAAATTTTATTGTTATTATTTAACAGTTGTGAAGCATCAATTTCACTCATCGATATAACTCGAGCTACAACGAACACCATAATTAGACACAAGTCCATTACCACCCCATTTGCCCTCCAATTGGGCGTCGAGTGAGACATTTGCATACAGTCCCCTTCGTTAACCGCGCGCAAATTATGATGATTATCATAATTTCTGCGCCGTTAACCGACTGATATCCGAGACGTTTCCAACTATTGAGTTTATAATGATTATTATGTAAATATAACCCTTTAGGGTGGAGTCACAGTGCCGGCGAATATTAACTCTATCTTGGGCGTGATTAGATAATACATTTCGCTTCTCAATATGTCTATATTACGATCTACGCGATCCTGTCAATATATATTAACATTATTGGTGTCCAAACAAGTGCGAATGGTCCCTACCCCGGACCGGATCACGATATTGGATCGCAATTATAATATATTGACTGTCTACCTACTCACCCTTAACTCTCCGTGGTTCACCGTGCGGGTGCCGGGTCCATCTCGTAGAAGATACTTTATAACTTACTGTGGATTTGCTCAGAGTAACAATATAGGTAACAAAAACGATCGGCAGTTAGACCTAGTATTGAGTACGTTCGCGGACAGCCGGGAAGTGAGTGTGCGAGGCTACAGCGCCACTGGTGCCGGTGGATGGGCATCGGAGGCTGGAGGTGTTAGTGAGGTCAAGCGGTTCCCGCTTGGTACGGCGTGAAAATGTTTCCCACAACGACTGTTGGCGGCATCCGAGGCGAGTACGCGTAGCTTCTCAGGTTGGAATTTTAATAAAGCGAATTTTTTATCGTTATACTCACAACTTGCAACAGTAGATTGGTCTCAGATGTATAATTTGAATTTAGAAGCGAGTACCTATAGATTATTACTATAGCATATTTAATTCAATACCAAGAAAAAAGCGAAGTAGTGTGCACTCGAGGTGTTATCCCACACTGTTATCCCGAGTGGTACACTATTGAAATAATTCGCGACATAAGAAAGAAGGCCAATCTTCCTAAAAAATACAAAGCGACGGGAACGAGGACTGATTACGAAGCGTTTGCCGTATGTCGAGCAAAAGTAAAAAATATGATAGCACTGGCAAGGGAACAGTATCAGAGCCGGGTTCAGAATCAGCTGCAAAGCGACCCAAAGTCCTTTTGGAGTTATATTAACTCTAAAAGGGGTAGCAGGAGTTCGCAAAAAATTATGAAAGAAGGCAAAGTGTTAAATAACTGAAGAGTGTGCTTTCGCTGAATATTTTTATTCCGTTTACAGCGAAAAGCGACCCGAGCTAAGCGTAAACACGACGGTCATGGAGGCAAGTACCATGCACGGGGCCGACGCGGCGCGGGTACACTTAGACCGGTTACATTTGGACGAAGTGCTAATAAGTGCGCTTCATAAACTGAAACCAAAGAAATCGGTAGGGCCTGACGGTATACCAGCCTATATTTATAGAGATTGTCGTGCGGTACTTGCTGAGCCATTGCTTCATATCTATAATTTATGTCTGCAAACAACAGTATTCCCCGACAGATGGAAAATAACCCGTGTTGTTCCAGTACTAAAAACGAGGTCAGGCGGAAGGGTGGAAGATTATACGCCAGTGGCGGTGTTGTCCACTCCCGCTAAGGTGTTTGAGTCAGTGGTTCAGAAACATATATTGGGGCAAGTGAGCCCGCAGCTCACAGAAGCTCAGCATGGATTTCGACCATCTAGAAGCACCACCAGTAACCTTCTGTGCTACATGGCCGATCTAGTGCCGGCGGTGGACGGGGGAGTGCAAGTTAATGCCGCTTATTTTGACTTCCGGAAAGCATTCGACATAGTCGATAATGACGTGTTGTTAAGGAAGTTAGCTGGTATCGGTTTTACTCCACATCTACTGAGTTTCTTTGCTAGCTACATGACAGATAGGCAGCAGTATGTCGAGTACGCCGGAGTAGTATCACAGCCGTATAATACTTGGTCTGGTGTGAGTCAGGGCAGTAACCTCGGACCTTTGGAGTTTATCATTATGATTCATGATTTGCCCAGAGTGATAAGGGACTCTAAATGTTTATTGTTTGCTGACGAATTAAAGCTATATTTAGATATGAGAAGCGTGAATGACTGCGAAAATTTAAAATTGAAAATTGCTAAATGATATTAATATGGTAGTATCTTGGAGTAAGAAAAATCGTTTGCAGTTTAATACCTCAAAATGTGTTGCAATGACATTCTCTCGCGCGCATGCTCCAGTAGTACTGTAGCGTTCGGACCTCGTTCGATCACTACAGTTCATTAAGCTGGCCATCATGTGTCAGAGTTTAAAAATAAATATTATTATTTTGAAATAAGTCTAGGGAAGAAAAACAATTGCTTGGCGGACCAAGCTGCTGACAGCGGGCGATTTGGGGCGCCGCCCTCGCCCGCCGTCCGAAGAGAAGATACAAGTGTACTGAATGTAGGCTCAATCCCTGAGCAGAATCCGCGACTCCCTACAGTTCGTTTAAATATAAATATATTCGCGTAAAAACCTCCCTAAACTCGATATAGGAAGCTTTGTTGTTTAAATAAATGATAATATAAAGTTTAATCCTTGTGTTTATCTTTTCATCAACACGAGGTATTGTGGCGTCCAACCCCCGGACGCTACAGTACACAGCTACAATATAGAGGGAGCTGGCTCCCACTGGCTCGGGTTACAGAAGTGCGAGATCTGGGAGTTCAATTCGACATGCGGCTGACGTTTCATGATCACATCGTTAAGATTTGTAAAAAAGCATTTAGAAATTTGGGTTTTTTATTACGAACAGTTAAGGAATTTACAAGCATCAGACCAATAATCACATTATATAATACACTAGCTGACCCGGCAGACTTCGTACTGCCTCAATCGATGACAAACCTTTTAAACCTTCTCTGGACCTCCACAAATAATTCAAGACCAAAATTAGCCAAATCGGTCCAGCCGTTCCCGAGTTTTAGCGAGACTAACGAACAGCAATTCATTTTTATATATAAGAGAAGAAGAAGATTAGTTAGAAGTCAGTTGGAATGTAATGCGGTCATCTGGAGTCCACATGAAATTAAATATAATCTCATGTTGGAGCGCGTTCAAAACAAATATGTTAGATACTTATATTTAAAATATTATGGAGTTTACCCTTTTTATCCTTTATTGTATCCAACACTATTCATTCATTCTATTTATTATTGGTATGGTTGGATATAATCAGTTGAGGGTAAGGAGGGAGCTAGCATTGGCCATATACTTATTTAAAGTTATGCGTGGAAAGGTCCAAAATGCGGATATACTGGTGCGAATTAATATATTCGTTCCGGATGGGTACGTGGGTAGGCGCCGGAGGCCGCAGCTGCTGCAGTTGCCGAGCGGGCGCACTAACCTGCTGAAGGAAGCGCCGCTGATAATAAATAGAAATTTCGCTAAATCAACGTCGAATACGCGTGTTTTGTATTAAATACTGCCTAATTAGTGTGTGCAAATATCATTCAAGCCCTTATTGGTACAACCACCGAAGCCACACCGCCAAGCGCTTGCGCATATTTCTGCACTCACCTACTCTTGAATACTACTGCTAACCTGGTACTATGGATTCGCCGAACAACAATTCACTCTCAGATACGGAAATCCACAAGGTGGGATGTGAAAAAAAGACACCTCCTAATTATTTGCTCCAAAGAGCCAAAAGACGCCGGGATGATATGGAAGACGGTTTTAGTAAGCAATTAGATGAATTTCGGGAAGAGATGAGAAAAATGATGACTAATTTCACAAAAAAGCAAAACAATGAGATTAAGAAGATAAGCACAAGTCTTGAGCTAATCCAACAGTCAAACCTTAATATTGAGAACTCAATTGTATTTTTAACTGCGCAAAATGAGGAATTTAAACTGAAAATTCACCACCTTGAGAATCAGGCTAAGGAAGATAAGAAGTTTATTGCAGTATTAGAGAACAAAATTGAAGAGATGCAAATCGGGAGCCGTAAAACTAATTTGGTTATAAAGAATGTCCCAAGGAAATCAAATGAAACCAAGGAAGACCTCATAGAAATGACCATGTCCCTCTCCGAAAACATTGATTGTAAAATTAATAAACAAGACATCAAGGACATATATAGAGTGCGAGGTAAGAATATGGAGAATCAGAATGTACCTATCGTTGTAGAAACTGGCTCAACCCTTTTGAAAACTCAGATAATAAAAATGGCAAAAGCCTTTAATATAAAGCATAAAAATAAACTTTGTTGCAAGCATCTAGGCTTTAAAACCCAGGAAGATATACCCGTATTTTTATCGGACCACTTGACGTCAAAGGGATCTCGTCTTCATTTCCTCGCCAGAGACCTAGTAAAATCCGGAGCCTATAAATTTTGCTGGACCGCTTACGGCAGGGTCTATGTGAAGAAGGACGAGAGTTCACCAACCATTACTATAAGAACTGAAGAGCAGGTACATCAGCTTATTACAAAAGTATGACTAGCGGTATACTCGTATAACGACTGGCTAGCTAACTATAATTCATACAGTTTATTATGTAGCTTAAATATGTTGCCTTTGTTTTGTATCGTAATATTACTGCTCATATCGCATGCTATGAGATATTATTGGTCGTATTTTTGTATAGTATTAGACGTCCAAATGGTAACTTACCCGATTAAGTTTGGCATTCATAAATGTTATACTGATTGCGCCAATTACACATACGACCTACGAAATTACACTACACAATTTCATAACACAAACGTATACCGAAGATTCAAAACAAATGTACAATCACACAATACACTATACATACACAGCGAACGTAGTTATATAGTTGTTTACTCTCGTTCCTTAAAATATGCACTCGAACAATATTTCTTTACATCAGTAATCTATTTTATGGCATGTTATTGTCATTTTATTATGCCACTTACCCGTAGATGCCATTTATTTTTATCTTGGAATGACGTTTATTCTATTTATTTACTTACCTTCTGACTGATACCCTACAAACAGTTACTGATATAGACAATATTGAAATTGCACGCACTATCGAGTGTGACAGTTCTGAGCTAAACAAACATATAAGTGTAAAAAAAAATGACCTAACTATTATTTCTCAAAACATTAGAAGTATATATCGCAATTTTGACAGTTTTTTAACAACATTATCTACTCTTTTGTTTGAAACAGATATAATTATACTAACGGAATGTAGATTGAATACTCATAAACCCATTCCGCAACTTGAAGGATACAACACTTTTACTACTACCCGCCAATTGAATCAAAATGACGGCGTAGTTATTTATATAAAAAGTACATTAAAAGCGAAAGTTAGGGAAATAACACTGTCCGAGGCGTCTTGCCTTCAATTGGATGTGCTTAATAATATAATCCTGTGTATCTACCGATCTCCTTCCAACAAATACGCTGAGAACTTTCTTAATTCACTCGATACACATCTAAATACCTTAACCTCACAAAAAAGTATTATAATTACAGGTGACATAAATATAAATATTTTACAATAAAAATGTGAACAATCCCATGAGTATAGAAATAGAATGAAATACGCTAATATGCTTGCCTTACACGGTATTCTGCCAGGGCATGTATTACCTACGAGAGTAAATAGCTGTCTCGATCACTTCATGCTTAAATTAAATAAAAAAAAGAAATCTGCATTCATAGCTGTTATACATACATCCATCACCGATCACTACACAACACTTCTGGTATTATCTATAACAAAATACATGCAATCGACTCAGAAAACTACTACAACCATAAATTTTGAACAGGCGCTAAAATATCTGCAAGATAATAATATTCATGAATTATTACTTTGCAATGATCCGAATTTATTATGTACACTATTGATTCAAAAACTCACTGAGTCAATAAAGTTTGCTACCAGTACTATAAACATTCCGAACAACAAACGCATAATTAAGCCTTGGATCACCAAAGGCATCTTGCGTTGCATACAGAATCGTAACAAACTTCAAAAAAAGCTACGTTGTGATCCTCACAATATTATATTAAATATAACATATACACGTTATAGAAACTACTGTAATAACTTAATAAAAAAATTAAAAAGGAAATATGAGAGGGAACTTTTATCAAATTCAATTACAAATAACAAATTACTCTGGAAAAATATTAAAACTATAACCTACACCAATAAAGATAAAAATCAAAACAATGAATTACTAAACATTATGACATCCCCTACTGAATCAGTAAACTACATCAATGAATATTTTGCTAACATCGGCACACAACTAGCACAACAAATCCAGCCTCGCGCTGACAATGACCCCAATCGGTTTGGTAAAACTTCGGTACAACTTAAATCTTTTGTACTTCTTGACACGGACTCCGGCGAGGTTTATAGAGTGTTACAAAGCTTAAAACCTGATAGTGCCCCTGGCTGGGACAATATCTCAACGAAATATCTAAAATATGTCAGCAAAGAAGTTATTCCCATCCTAACACATTTGACTAATTTATGTTTCGGAAAGGGTATATTCCCTCTTCCACTGAAACAATCTATCATCATTCCAATTCACAAGGAAGGGGATAGGGACGATATTAACAACTATAGGCCAATATCTGTTTTAAGTACAATAGCTAAAATTATTGAAAAACTAATTAATACCAGACTAATAAATTATTTAAAAACATTTGACATTATATCTGACTCACAATTCGGTTTTAGACAAAATATATCCACAGAAGATGCAGTCACTGCTATGAGCTCACTAGTAGCAGAACGTCTTGACAATGGCTACAAATGCCTGACTGTCTTCCTGGATCTCAAAAAAGCATTTGATACTGTCTCTGCACCAAACCTTGTAAAAAAACTGGAAAAGGTCGGGATCAGAAGTACCGCCTTGAATCTGTTTAAGGACTATCTTGCAGATAGGAGACAAAGGACCAAAGTGGGAACATTTTTAAGTGACGATGCGGAGGTATCATATGGCGTGCCCCAAGGAAGCGTACTAGGCCCTACTCTCTTTTTATTATATGTTAACGAACTCTGCAATTTGAAAATTAACAATGCCAAAGTATTTTGTTACGCTGATGATACGGCTGTAGTTTTTTACGAAAAGTCTTGGCAAGATGTTAAACGTAGTGCTGAAGCAGGTATGAATTGTATTGCTGGGTGGTTAAATACTAACTTACTCACACTAAACACATCAAAAACCAAATACATATGCTTCAGTATCTATAATAGCACACAACCAAAAAAAGATTTTGAAATTACAATACACTCGTGTGACGATGCAAATGGTAGAAACTGTAACTGTCCAAGTATTGATAAGGTCACAGAAATCAAATATTTAGGTGTAATAATTGACCAAAAATTAACCTGGCATCCTCACCTAGAACAAGTTACGACTAGGGTTCGTAAATTAAGCTGGATTTTTAAGACACTAAGACATGTGGTGCCACGAAACAAAAGTGACAATGTTGACCCATCAAAAAGTATTTTAACTCAAATATATTTAGCCCTAGTGCAATCTGTCCTGGTCTATTGCATTCCTGTATGGGGAGGTGCGGGGAAGACAAAGTTTATACAATTGGAAAGGGCGCAACGAGCCTTGTTAAAAATAATGTATTTAAAAAAAATTAGGTACCCAACAGAAAAACTTTACCAAATCAGCGATGTACTCTCTGTCCGAAAATTATATATTACTCAAATAATATTAAAAAAGCATAAGACTTTAACTTACGACGTGAACATAATTAAATCCAAAAGAAGATCATATAATATAGCCCAAGTTCCAAAAACCAGAACTAACTTTGCTTCCATACAATTTATGAAAAGATCAGCTCAATTGTATAATAGACTAAATAAAGAGTTACAGGTATATACAAAACAGTACTATGAATGTAAAAAGCATATAATCAATTTTGTAAAACCACTTACATACGATGATACGGAAACACTTTTACAACTTACTACTTAACAAATTCAGACAATCAGACGACACACACAAACACACTCTCACAACACATTAAACACACCCTCACACATGCAAACACACCCTCTCATATACACACACACACCCTCACTCATAAACCCTCAGAGCGCTATATTGTTTGTGTATATAAAAAAAAAAAATGCATGAAAAATATTTAATAAGTTTAATTAGTTTTTTAATGCTAGCTTACATAGTATTGTGTTAATATTATAAGTAATGTAATGGAAGAGCGGAGGCTCCTAACACAGGCATCAGATGCTTAAAAGGAGCTTCCAAATACTACCTTTGTAAACCATGCTTTTGACACAATAAATTGAAATTGAAATTGAAATGTTACACATCTAATAGATAGATAGTATAAACATAGTACATAATAAGATTACCTACTCTGTTGTATTAGGGTGTACCTGTAAAGATAGATGTAGAAGAGATAAATAAATAAATAAATAAAAGATAGTAGGTTTACAGTTGCGACAGTGACTTTGGCTTGAGACCCACACGTTAGTTTTTTTCCGTACCAGTTAGGTGGCAGACATGCACACGGCCCACCTGATAGGAAGCGTTCAACGTGGCCTATGGAAGTATGCAACAACAGGGGCGTCAAACTCGCGCTGCCGACCTTGTAAAAGCCTTCTAATGCTCTTCTTCTTGAAGAACTGTATATTCCACAGTTTGAGCGTGCGTAGAATGAAGTTTCTTTCATATCTCACTGTGCGCACCGTTGCCGGTTGATTTAGGGAGTACTTCTAAGAAAGCGTCAGCGCTCAATTTTTTTTTTCTAGTATCCTATCAATGGTAGCTTATTGGTTGAGGTGTCGGTCTTACGATCGAGAGGTCCCGGGTTCGAATGTCTGATCTGTCTAACCAGATTTAGTAGGATCCTTACAACGGTAGCTTACTGATTGAGATGTAGGTCTTACGATCGAGAGGTCCCGGGTTCGAATCCTGGCCACTACACTAGTGACGTAAATCCAATACTAACACAAGCAATTAAGCTAAGCTGGGGGGAGGGAGAATCTTATTAATTTGGGTTGCTAATATTCTTTAAAAATAAAAAATGCCGTTTAATATATTCGTTCTAGCAAGAGTTTACTGGAACCCTTTGCAATCCAAGGTCTAAGACCAGGATTCGAACCCAGGCCTCTCGATCGTCAGGCCGACTCCTTAACCATTAAGCTGCTGTCTTAATGTAATATACATTTTTGATTATTTTATTTGTTAGGTTAGGTTAGGTTAGGTTATTCGTTATTACCCGCTCCCACTGACAAGGCACCTTTCGCACTACACCAATGTACACTGTACGTACTATTGCATAAAGTTGAAAATTACCATGTAGGTATGTGTTCAGGGCTGCCGGGTCGGCAAAAACCTGACGTTTTGGGGACATGGTCCCTTGTCCGCCCGCTGTCAACGGTAGTAAGGAGAGGACACATTCATACGGAACAACATAATACATGTGTTATGTTTCATATAAATATGTCAGTGGGTGGCAAAAAGTCTATTTGTGTAAATTGTGATTCAAATGAGATAAAGTGGGAAAAAATTTAAAATATGTAATGCAGCTTTTAAGCACTGTCAGCTATATTTACCAACTATATAAAAATACTGGCTGAAGCTCGATCGGAGGTCGGTTACCGTTTGTTGGTCATATCTCCGGTTCTACTTAACCTATTGCAATCAAATATACCGCAGATTTGAAGTCTGACGAATACCTTTCTGAAGGAAAAAACCGGATCAGCGTCTGTCCAGTAGTTTTTGCGTCCATCGCGAACAAACAGACAAGAATTCCGAATAAAATATTTTTGGCTTCAGAATCGCTAATTTCATTTCCGCGCAGGCGAAGCAGCGGGCATCAGCTATGTATATATATATTGATAAGAAATGTAGCCACGGTAGGAAATTGTGTTCAGTATAACTTGAGAGGAGCGAACGGTAAGTGGTTTTAAATTATTGATAGCAAATCTGCGCATTAATTTATGTCATTTATTATTCTTATATAAATTAAGCAAATTGTTCGGATAGAACAGCCGAACAGAATCTTAATAGATTGCATCAATATTTTAATCCTACTAATATTAGGGTTCCATACCTCAAAAGGAAAAAATGGAACCCTTATAGGATCACTTCGTTGTCCGTCCGTCCGTCCGTCTGTCAAGACCGTTTTTCTCAGGAACGCGTGGAGGTATCAAACTGAAATTTATATCTAATACTCAGGTCTACTGTCCCTTGGAGCTGTGAAAAAAGCAATCAAAAGATACAGCCGTTCATGCCGCAAATTTCCGAAACTCGCACGGGAATCAAAACCTACAGGCTACTTCCCGCGAACTTAGAATCTTGAAATTTGGTACGAAGTAACGTCTTATTTTTTTTAATTTATTTATTTATCATTTATTTCAAGCAAATACACTCATAGAATATCATTATTACAGACATCAATATTTTCTTAAATTATTAACTATTGGAAGGTGTAGATTGCAGCAATGGTTCATGTACAAGCAATCCACCCTATCAGCAATCATTTTCAGGAGGGAGTTGGAACTCGCCCTGACCCTGCGCACGAGTGGGGCAGCGCGCTTCCGCATCGTAGTGTAGAAGCAATCTACTCGCGCCTGAGCAAACATGCCTGACGCGCTGCAGCGCCAGGGCAGTCCCATCAACCTCCTGAATGCGTTATTGTATTGGACCCGAAGGGCCCCGTACGCCCTCTGAGTGTAGTCAGCCCACAGACTGCACGTGTAAAAAGACATACAGTAGGCTCTGAAAAGAGTAATTTTTACTTGTGGTGAGCAACGTGCAAATCTATGAGCTATCATATTAGCTCGGACGGACAGAGCCCTCCGTTCCCGATCGATATCAGCATTGTCTCTGAGGTCAGCGGCGACCGGATGACCCAGGTATTTAAATTGATACACTCGTTCGAGTGCAACACCTCCGAGCCGCACGGGTGTTACACTATCCTGATACTGGGCTCCGCCGGCCCCAAAAACAATGTACTGACTTTTCTTAAAATTATAAGCCCGTGATCTGCTGCATATGCTTCACACATGGCTAGGAGCGATCTCAACCCACAGACTGAGGCACTCAGCAGGACCATGTCGTCTGCGTAGCTAAGATTATTGACGCATATTCCGTCAATATGACACCCGACACGCTGGCTGCTGAGCGCCTCAATCAGTGCATTAATATAAATGTTAAAGACCGCTGGTGAGGTCAGCCCCCCCTGTCTCACTCCACATTCTAGTTTGTATGGCTCCGATAAAGCTCCTGCCCATCTCACACTATTGACCTGGTTCCCATACCAAAAGCGAAACGTATTTAGCAGTTCTATAGGGATACCTAAGGTCTCCAGCTTCTTCCAAAGGACTTCGTAGGAGACCAGGTCAAAAGCTTTCGACAGGTCTAGGAAACACGCAAAGACAGGTGTCTTCCGACATGTATAATACCTGACAGTCTGCTTGGGACACAGGACAGCACTTTCTGTTGATAAGCCAGGTCTGAAACCAAATTGGTTGTCGTGTATGTTTATATATTTGTTCAACTGTATGTCAAGCAGCCCATCAAGCACTTTAGCAAACACCGTAGCCAACGATATTGGTCTGTAATTGTTTATATCGGACAGATCACCCGTCGTATTCTTTACAATAGGAACAACAAGTGTTTTATCAGGTCAGGAGGAAGGTAAGAGTGACTGATGCACAGGTTAAACAGGAGAGCCAGAACTCTGGGTAAATGAGGTCCAGCATTTAACAGATGCTCGATACTGAGTCCGTCGTGTCCGGGTGACTTACCACGAGATGAACCTCTTATTAGTTTGTCTATTTCAATCAATTCAATTCTATGTCTTATAGTAGGTACAGATAAAGGAAAAATTGCGAAAACCGTAAATTTTCAGTTACATCATATAATAAAAAATATTTTGAAAATTTGAAAGTTACTACTACCATAACTATGACTCGATTGTCGTGATGGGTGAACTTTTACTTATATACCTAAGCTTGTGAAGATGTTTGGATGTTGATTACTCAATCACGCTCTAACGGCTGAACGGATCTGCGATGGATTGAACGGCAGGGATGGATTATAGTGTGAAATAACACAAGCTACTTTTTATCCCGGAAATAGGTTCACATGGGTTGCGGGAACGGGATCAGAATTCTACGCAGGCAAAGCCTTCCACGCAGGCAACAGCTAGTATATTTATTACCTACCTTGAAGATGCAGGGTGACTTCATTTTTATTTTAAAAACAATTTAAACCGCATTCATAGATTTTTGAAAACTCGGCAATCAAATCGGCTAAAACCCGAAAAAATAACATCCTGTACTTTTATGGCATCAATCGATGGGTTGAATCATAAGGATCAAATCTCTCTAACAAACATGGTACATTAAATAAAAGGAAATCCTTGAAATTAAGACTTTTAAATTTAATGGGACAAATTCCTTACTAACACTATAATACATACCACATTAACAATCTTTTAAGTCATTTTAGTCCATTGAAATGTAATTTTTTTTATGCTTAGCGTACAAAAGTCAGAGAACGGATTACATTTTTTTGGATATCAAGAGAGGTTTAGTGCAAAAGTTAATTCCATGTTTATGGGGTCGCAACCTCTGTCCCTCGGCCATTTTAGCTGGTTCGATTGCCGAGTGTGGTAAACAAGTTTTCGAAAATCTTTGAATGCAATTTAAATTGTTTTTAAAATTAAGATGAAGTCTTCTTTCAGTAAAATTGTATATCTAAATTATTTAAGATACTTTCCATCCATGTGGCTCGCCGTGGGACACCCTGTATAACGACTACACTAGGTAGGTAACTATGGGGGTGTGTGTTGGGTAACCTCCTCGCGTGTCGTTCCGATTTCGATCTCGCTGCAGTCCGGCGGGAACGGAATCGGAGCGGCCGGTACACCCTGGGCGGCGGTCAATGGCTTCCCCTTCATGGGGTTGGCATTGATCGTCGGCTAATACCCAACGTGGCGGGAACACATCGCTCTCCGTACTCCTCTGCTTTCAGAGGAGACAGGACGAGCGATGGTGTTAGTGGCTGAGGCCACCATAGGATCCTGTGGGATCCAGGGGCGGGTTGGCCCACTGCTAACGCAGGGGCCGACGGGCACTTGTGCCGCCGCCGGTGAGAGAGGACTAGCCATCCTCTCGCGTTCCGTAATCGGTAGGTGATCAGCAACGACCTAACTGGTGGCTCCAGAAGGGTACGCTGTGATCTTGCTGACCGGAGGGCTTGCCTTTATTGGCCGGCCCACGACAAGGAAAAGTCTATAACACCCGACAGCAAAGTCGTAAAAACCTATGGATACCAGCCGACCTCCATAGTATATAGGCTTATCCAGGTGCAGGGGGCACCGCCTGGATGGACCACCTTTCCCCCATTATCGTGGGATATGCTATGGATAATAACCAACATATTAAAAATAAACCGGACCGAATAATTAAAAATACAGACACTGGCAGGAATAAGGATAATGAAAATCACGAAGTCTGCGCGGAGATCGCGCAGCAACCAAGCGTGGAGGTAGCGCGAAACACCTCGGCGGTGTCGGAGAAATTCGACACCGCCAACGAGAGAAGCAGGGCGAACAGCCCGGCGGGTCTGGGCGTGAAGCGGACCCGTAAGCGCAGGAGGCGCGCGAAGGCTCGGGCGGGGGGGGACGTTTCGGACGAGGATTTTACCCTCACCGGGACGACCTCCTCCTCCAGCAGCGACGAGGCGTCGAAGCCGGCGTCCAAGGTGGCTGCGGGCCGCCGAGGGGGCGTGGTGGCGTGAGGGGTGGGCAATCCACCCGAGCCCCCTCGGCTCTTGGAAGGGCTGCGGGAAAGTCACCGCCGAGGCCTTCCACCTCAGCGGTGCCGGTGTCGGAGCCATGCGGGAGGACGCGGTCACTCATGGAGAGACTCCAGAAGGTCCCCTTCCAGGGGTCCCCAAACCCTGAGCAAGAGGCGATGTTGAGCATTGTGCTCGACATCGCCTCCGAGAATGAGGGCCTGGCGGCGCAGCTGGCCGAGTCCCGTCGGGAGACGGCTCGACTAGCTGCAGCCGTCGAAGAGCTCAAGAGGGGGATGACGAGCTCGGCTCAAACGGCGCAGCGGGCGCAACCGGCGGAGCCTACGCTGTCGGCGCGGCCGGAGCGGCCGGTCCAACCGGTCCAGCAGCCGGCACAGTCGGTGCGGCCGGCGCAGCCGAGGGCACCGCCGGCGGAGTCCTGGCTCCCCTACATGGAGGCGCTGGAGGAGAGGATGATGTGTCGGATGGAGGCCCTAATGGACTCCATCCGCCGTCCGCCTCTGGCGCCACCAGCGGCCGTCTACTCGGCTGTAGCCAAGAGGGGCCCCACCCGCCCGGCTGCGGGTGCGGTTGTGACCCTGCCGGAGCCGGCTCCTCAGCCCCCTCCCGCTCAGGGTAAGGGGAAGGGCAAAGGCAAGGGGAAGGGCAAGGGGAAGACGTCCCCAGCCCTGGCCCCAGCCCCAGCCCCAGCCGTGGTTCCGGCTATCTCCACCCCATTGGAAGGGGGCTGGGAGGTGGCTGGAGCCAACAAGAAGAGGCGGAAGGCCGCCAAGAAGGCCGCCAAGAAGGCCAGGAAGGCCGCGGCCGCCGCGAAGACAGCGCCGGGGAAGCTCCGTGCCCCTCGTACCACGGCTGTCGTCGTCACCCTGACGGCGGAGGCAGCGGGTAGGGGCATGGGGTATGCCGAGGTGTTGGCCAAAGTTAAGGCCAACGTCGATTTAAAGGCCCTCGAGATCCCGGGTGTCCGGTGCAAGAGCACACGGACGGGAGCCCGGCTTCTCGAGGTCCCTGGCGCCGCCAGTGGCCCCAAGGCCGACGCCCTAGCGGCTCGGCTGAGGGAGTCGCTGGACGCAGCCGACGTCCGGGTGTCCAGGCCCATTAAACGCGCAGAAGTGCGCATTACGGGCCTGGACGACTCCGTCACGGCAGAAGAGCTCAGGCTCGCCGTGGCGGAGGCCGGGGACTGCTCCCCGGACACAGTAAAGGCCGGAGCTATACGCTTCGGCCGCGGTGGACAGGGGGCAGCAGTTGTCGGCTGCCCTATCGCGGCGGCCCAAAAGGTCGCAGACGGGCGGAGCCTCCTGGTGGGAGGCTTCCTGAGGGCGCAGGCACGGCTCCTGCAGGCCCGACCGGCCAGGTGCTTCAGGTGCCTGTCGGTGGGCCATGTGGGGGTGCACTGCACGGCGGAAGTGACGGCGGGTGACCGTTGCTTCCGCTGTGGCCAACCCGGTCACAAGGCCGGCACGTGCGATGCCCCGCTGTACTGCTTTAGGTGTGCAGCGGGAGGCAAGCCGGCCGACCACAGGGTTGGCAGCAAGGCCTGCGCCGGAGGGGAGCCGAAGCCGGGAGGCCGGCCTTCCGCCCCTAGTTCGCAGCGGGATGCGGAGATGGGGGTTCCATAATGGATCCTCAACTCCGCATCCTGCAGGTGAACGTTGGCCACGGTGCCCATGCTCAGGACCTTCTGCGCCAGAGCATGGCACAGTGGGCCATAAATGTCGCCGCTGTCGCCGACCCATACACCCACCGGTTCCTCGGGCCTACCTGGGAAACCGCGCTGGATGGGTCGGCGGCACTGGTGCACAACCCTGCCGCCGGCAGCCCCCCTCTTGCCGTCGTTGCAAGGGGACCCGGCTGCGTGGCGGCAGCGGTTGGCGACATAGCGGTCGTGGCTGCTTATATCACGCCGAACCGAGACCAAGCTGCATATGAGCAATGGCTCCGTCAGCTGGCCGTCGTCGTCAATGCCTGCCAGCCCCGTCCGGTCCTTGTGCTCGGGGACTTCAACGCCTGGTCGTATGCCTGGGGTTCCCGACACGAAAGGGGCGCGACGGGGCATAGAGGCAGGGCACTGGTGGACTGGGCCGCACGACTCGGCCTAGTCCTCCTAAATCGGGGAGCCGTGGACACGTTCGTGACCTCGAGGGGTAGCTCCATCGTGGACCTATCGTTCGCGAGCCCCTCGTTGGCGCGACGTGTTCAGGGCTGGCGCGTCGTTTTGGGGGAGGACACAAGTTCGGATCACCGATACATTCGGTTTGACGTGTCCCCCCCTGCGAGCGACGCGCCGGCTGCACCGGCTCCACCCGAGCCACGTTGGGCGCTTAAGCGACTTGATCGGGAGCTCCTCCTGGAAGCCGCCATCGTACAGGCCTGGGCCCCTGCGCCGGACAGGCCTGTCTGCATAGACGATGAGGCGGAGTGGTTCCGGGAGGCCATGACCCGTGTCTGTGACGCGGCGATGCCTAGGGCTCCGCCCTATAATCCGAGGGGTCAGGTCTACTGGTGGTCGTCGGAGATCGCGCAGCTCAGACGGGGCTGCGTGATCACGCACCGCCGGTGGGCCCGATTCCGTAGGAGGCGTCGCCGCCCCGCAGATGCGGAGGCCCGAGAGGCGGAGTTGTACGAGGGATACAGGGAGGCCAGACGAGCCCTCCGAGCGGAGATAAGGCGTTCCAAACGGGACGCCTTCCGCAAGCTGCTGGAGACGCTGGAGCGGGACCCTTGGGGGCGGCCCTACCGGATGGTGAGGGGCAAGCTGCGCCCCAAGGCCCCGCCGTTAACCCGGTGTCTCCAGCCGGATCTGCTCGGCTCCCTGTTCCCAGCGCGGGCGGTGGAACATGTTCCACCGCAGATGACTCCGCCTCGGTTGCGCATGGCGCCCGACGTGAAAGACGACGACGTGCCCGAGGTCACTTGGGTAGAACTAGAGCTGGCGGTGAGAAGGCTAAGAGCCAAACACACCGCCCCGGGACCCGACGGCATTCCAGGCCGAGCGTGGGTCCTAGCTCTAGTCGACGACGCTCTCGAGCCCCGGCTGAGAGGGCTTCTCAGCGCATGTTTGGAGCGGGGCCAGTTTCCGAAATTGTGGAAGACGGGGAAACTGGTCCTCATCCGAAAGGAGGGGCGCCCGGCGGACTCGCCGTCCGCCTACCGGCCCATAGTGTTGCTCGACGAGGTGTGCAAGCTCTTTGAAAGAGTAATTGCGAAGCGCCTCGTCGAGCACCTCTCAAGAGTGGGGCCGGACCTGGCGGATGGCCAATATGGCTTCCGCCAGAGGCGCTCCACCGTGGATGCCATCATGCGCGTGAGGGCTCTGGCGGAGGATGCAGTAGCCCGGGGTGAGGTGATGTTGGCGGTGTCCCTGGACATAAAAAAAAAAAGAAAAGAAAGAAAAGTGTTTTATTGCGGATTAGGTACAAATACAAAAGACAAAATAGCAAAACAAAAATAAAAACGCAGCTACTCTGGCGGCGAATGCTCGTACAACCTTGACCAAGAGGCGCTATAAATATATTATTTACCTGTGGTAGCCGCCACCTGAGCATACGTATGACATTTTACGTATGACAAAATTGTCAAGCATGGCAGCATTGACAACTCGACAACGTGTCTTATTACGTGGCAATTTATAACACGTGTTAAATGGATATTAAATCAATCAATATTAAAATAGAAACAGTATTAACATTATGTAAGTCATGTCCGCAATAAGGGATTGACACTCAGCATACACTAAGGTGGGTATCTACCACCCAAGTACTGATTTTCAGCGTCACCCCATGTGTATATCGCTCCGTATATAAGTCAACAACAAACATAATTCCCTACAAGTAACCTAAGTATCAAGAAGAATACCTCACGCTAAAAGAGTAAGTAATTTTACAACATTCCAACAATAAAAAATTAAATAACTTTGACAATATTTAACATTTCCTTTAGGTACATTTATACATATAACATTAACAACATATACATATACATAGACATCGCCAACGCGTTCAACACCTTGCCCTGGAGTTGCATTAGGGAGGCGCTCGTGTATCACGAAGTGCCTCTCTACCTCCGCCGCATAGTCGGGGCGTATTTGACGGAGAGAGCCGTCATCTACCCAACCGTTACCGGTCTCGGTCGGCGTGAAATGTCGTGCGGTGTTCCACAGGGATCGGTCCTGGGCCGCTCCTGTGGAACATCGGATACGACTGGGTGCGTCGCGGTGAGCTCGTAGGCGGTGCCGCCGTCACGTGCTACGCGGACGACACGCTCGTGACGGCGTGCGGGGCGACGTACCGCGAAGCTACCCGAAAGGCCACGACCGCGGTTGCCCAAGTCGTGGAGCGGATCCGGCGGCTGGGTCTCGAGGTGGCCCTGCATAAAACCGAGGCCCTGTTCTTCCATGGGCCTCGGAGCAAGCCACCCGAGGGATCCAGTCTCATCGTGGGAGGAAATCGCATCGGCATCAAGCCCCAAATGAAATATTTGGGGCTCGTGCTCGACGGCCGATGGGACTTCGGAGAGCACATCCGAAGTCTGGCCCCCAAATTGAAGGGCACAGCTCTTGCTCTGGCTCGGCTGTTGCCCAACATGAGGGGGCCCGATGACTCCTGCAGGAGACTCTACGCGGGGATCGTGCGGTCCATGGCCCTGTATGGGTGCCCAATATGGGCAGAGGCCCTGAGGACCAGAACTGTGCGGATGCTGCGCGCTCCGCAGCGAGTTCTGGCCATCAGGGTCATCCGAGGGTACCGCACGATCTCCTTCGAGGCGGCGAGTCTCCTTGCCGGAACTCGAAGCGAGGGACCTTTCGCAACTGTACCAGTGGCGAAAGGAGGCGCGGGAGCAGGGATGGAAACCCGAGCCTCGAGAAATCGAGGCCGTGCAGTCCCAGCCCCGCCAGGCCATCGTGGTGGAGTGGAAGGAACGACTTGGGCAACCAAGCGCAGGGCACGCCGCAATAGCGGCGGTAAGGCCCATCATGGAGGATTGGCTGGAGAGGCGACACGGAAGCCTCTCCTACCGACTGACGCAGGTGATCTCAGGGAAGGGGTGCTTCGGGGACCACCTGCATCGGATCAGGAAGGAGCCAACGCCTGAGTGTCATCACTGCGACGCGAGCTAGGACTCAGGGCTGCACACGCTGGCGGACTGCCCGGCGTGGGAGGCGCCGAGGCGTGACCTCGTGGCAGCCATCGGGGTGGGAGTTCTCTCGCTCGGCAGCATGATTGCGGCAATGGTGCGGAGCGCGAGCGCGTGGGCCGCCGCCGCCTCCTTCTGCGAGCATGTAATGCTCGCGAAGGAGGTGGCGGAGCGCGCCCGGGAGAGACTTAGAACTCTCCCGGTCCGCCGAGCCCGCAACTTGCTCGCCGCGCGTCGCAGGCAACTCAGGCGCCGGAGGTCGCTTAACGACCTCCGTCCTCCATGAGCGCAGGCCTGGGGGTGGCGGGTGAGGCCACCTGTCACCCTAGCAGAGGCAGGCCGGGACGGTGGGGCGACTAGCGCCCCTCCCCCAAACCGGGGCAAGACGGGGACACCGTGGTTCCCAAACCCGAGGGGGCCATCTCGAAACCGGAGATGGCCCAGGGTCAGTCGGGGTGCGAGGGATATGCTCTATGGGCAACCTTACACCCCGGCGTCTGTAGACCCGAGACGGCGTGCGGTTTTAGTCGGTTCAAGCCCGACATAACCACCCCCGCTGGCACGCGGGGGGGTATCCGAAGGGATTTCCGCACGATAAAAAAAAAAAAAGGTAGGTAACTATGAACAGTTATTATTCTCCAACCTCATGCGTCCGTGGTTTTAATAAAGTATTTTTCGTCGCTTCATTTAGGCTTAACGCGATTAGCATAATTTCGAGCCGGGTCTTGTCCGCCACTGGCGTAATTATGAATGACATGGCAACTCACCGGACCGGTCATTATCTCCTATGAATATACATGTCTGTATGTTACACGCAAAAGTACAACAGAGACACTTTTTAAAGGGAGTTGTAGGATTTTTACACTGAAAAGAATTGACGCAGAAGCTTCCATAGAATTAAAAAAAGTGTGTGTGTACTTATAGTATGTACGCACGTAAGAAGCTATACTTCTTTGGTGTAATAAGATAAAAATGTTTCTAAAAAACTTATCCTTTGCGTTTTCCTACGTTTGTAAAAATAATAATGTAAAAATTTCCTATAGATTTTAGCGGAAAAAGAGAACGTCTAGGATAGGACTTGATCTGAGCCACCTAGACACTAGTCTTATGGTCCAAGTCCCGTCCTAGATGTTCTCTTTTTCCGATCTAAAATCTATAGGAAAAGTAAGCACACTAATTGCTTAAAAATTTAATTGAATTAATGTAAAAAAATATATTAGTTTGTGTTGACTAGCTAACTTCAGGGTGTCGGTTTTTCGTGACGGTGTGCGGGCGCATCGTAAAAATTTATATTTTTCCTTAACACGCCAAAAGAAGTATAACTTTAATAATATTTTGTACCGTCATCATCGCCCGAGCCAATCCTGCTGGTATCTAAAACTCGGACTTTGAAGGCCGGACAGGCGGCCTCACCTGCCACTCCAAGGCCTGCGCTCATGGAGGACGGAGGTCGTTAAGTGACCTCCGGCGCCTGAGTCGCCTGCAACGCGCGACGCGCGGCGGGCTCGGCGGGCCGGGAGAGTTCTAAATCTCTCCCGGGCGCGCTCCGCCATCTCCTTCGCGTACCTACCTAACATATTTATTCAATCAATCAATCATTTATTTTGCTAAACATGGGTACATAGCAGGGTGTTAGAACTGTGGTTGTCCAATCCATGTTTTACCATGTTGGTGTGCAAAAAGTGTTATGGTTAGTATGTTAATTATGGTTAGGTACTTATACAAGATTCATTTATCATGCAAAACAATTAGCATTAAGCCTACATTTACAACACAATGGATAAAAAATGAAGATTATTAGTTATTTTACAGTATTTATTCACCAGTACCATCTAAATTCAGAAAATTCAATAAAATCATGATTCTGCGGTTTTAACAGAATCCGGTAGCTTATTATATATCTTTGCACTCATTCCAAATATGCTTCTGCGAAATTGTGTTGTTCTACATTTGTCAATACAAGAGTGTTTTTATGCCTTGCACTTTTAAGTGTTGTATAGTTGTTGATATTTTTCCTTACTAGTATGGCAGCTTCATATATAAATAGTTCAGGCAAGGTGAGTATCTTTAGTTTACGGAACGATGGTTTGCATGAATCTGTCTTTTTAAGTCCGCATATACTTCTGATGCATTTCTTTTGGGCTCTAAAGGCATCTTCTTTGTTAACAGAGTTGCCCCAAAATAAAATACCATATTTAAGAACGGAACCCACATATGCATGATAGGCTGTTAATAATGTGTCTTCATTCGCTACCTTCCTGAGCATGTAAAGGGCATACGAGAACGAATTGAGTCTAATTGTATGCGTGGTATACTGGTTCCGTACGTAGGTACGTAGTTACGGTAGTTTATAGTGTTAGAACCGGACGTTTCGTGTTCAATGTGAATAATAAAATAACATCAAATAAATCGTGATAGAATCCGTTAAAAATAGTTTTATTTCAATGTGTGTATTAGCGTAAACTCCCGAAAATATCTTATTGGAATCCACGCCTGCGTGAAATTCTAATCCCGTACACGCAATCCATGGGAACCTATTCCGGGGATAAAAGTAGCCTATATATTATTCCAGACTATAATCTATCCCTGTATTCAATTACACCCAGATCTGTTCAGCCTTTGAAGCGCGATTGAGTAACAAACATCCAAACATCCAAGAATATATAATAATAGTAGTATTACAATAAAATTGTAAGTTTTAGTGTCAATACACAGTCATATTTATAACATTTATCAAGATCAGACAGTTGAAGTAGGTAGCTCCTGCTTATCATTCAACTCAACGTACATGATGAGGGACATTAAACAGTTCCGAAACCGTTCACAAAAGTTAACACTCCATACCTTTGCCATCAAATTAATCTGTAACTCTCCTAAACACACAAGAGCCCGTATAAAACGTATAAAAAACGAAATGAAAGTCTAAAAGTAAACAAGAAACAGTGTTCCTCGCGAAAATCAAGCAAATCTTGTTCAAATAACCCTTGCCACCGACCCCTCGTTAGGACCCCGAGCCGCATAGATTATTGAGAAAATGCAGCGTAGATGTGACTGTAGGCAGTAAGTGTCTAGTGAATAATATAGGTAGGTAGATATCCTTTTTTTTGGTGTGGAAATCCCCCCTAATAGCCATCCGCCGGTCAGCGGGGGTGGTTATGTTGGACGCAAACCGACTAAAACCGCACGCCGACTCGGCTCTTCAGACGGGGTGTAAGGTGGACCAAAAGGTATCTCCCTCGCACTCCGGCTGACCTAGGCCCATCTCCGGTTTCGAGATGGCCCTCTCGGGTTTGGGTTTGAGAATCAAGGTATCCCCGTCTTGCCCCCGGAGAGACGGGCGCGTAATGCGCCTTCACCCAGTAGGTAGATACCCAACAAGGCAATACGCTAAAACTAGCGCAATTGCCCGGAGCGATTTTAAAATATTAGCGACCTTATCTGTCCCTTTCACGTGTTGTCTTTGAACCTTATAGTCCAGGCGTTGCGTTTAGTTATCAACGTGCGTCTAGTTGCATGAACCGCTCTTTCTAACTATGTGATCAGGTGCGAACCGAAAACGCATATACCTAGTGGTAGTGGTGATACGCGTCAGAAACGAGTGAGGAAGACGGTAGACCGATACGGTTACGAATGTCGAACAAAATAATTAGCTCGCCGAACTCCAGTACATCCATGATCATGGCGCTTGTAACTGTGCTGCAATATCTGAAATTCGACAAAACAAATAAACATGATACAATAGTAGCACAAGTTGGCTTGTAACCAAAAATATAAACCTACTATACATAATATTTTAAAATCCTCTACTAATTCAAAGCTTTAAAGGTCAAAATCTGTAAAGCAAAGTGTACTCTCCGCTTGAATTTACTCTTTGCCATCTAAGAACGGTAGAACAATAAGTGAAATTATTTTCAGCGCTATTTTTGTGCAAATATCCTCGGGAATCCTCCCTTTCGTTTAGAAACGCCGCCGTGTTGAAGAGCGCGGGTGGCGCCGAGAGTCTACTATGGTTTTACTTTCTGAGTATTGTGTTGTTACTTGTTGATTTAGCCGATAGAGAAGATATTCTCTTGTTCTAACATTGGCGCTTTAGATACGACAGTGTCGCTACGGTTGGTTTTGTCTTGAGTTTTAGTAAGGTTCTATAATAATGAGTATGGCTTCAAATATTTATCTTCTCTTCTTTATATATAAAAATGAATTGCTGTTCGTTAGTCTCGCTAAAACTCAGGAACGGCTAGACCGATTTGGCTAATTTTGGTCTTGAATTATTTGTGGAGGTCCAGAGAAGGTTTAAAAGGTTTGTCATCGATTGAGGCAGTACGAAGTCTGCCGGGTCAGCTAGTATTTTCATAAAAATATACATGAAATAATTGTTGTTGCTCTTATACGCGGCATAGCCGTTTTTTGGTGGCTGAACTCCTCGTAACCACTCGCGCGATCTTGACTAAATTTACCACGGTGATAGTGTGGACACTCAGGAGTGTTTTGAAGTGAGATGGTCCATGTCCGATGTACCATTGAGGAATAATCACCGAAAAACAGTTTCACGAGCGCGTGGCCTTAGCGCGCGACCGTAGTAAGATGTCTTATTTTCAAGTAAGAGTCCTGCTCGCTCAGCTCAACTTATTTCAGTCGCACCCTGCACTGAATTCCTAGTATGTATATTAGCTTGGTGCGTAGCGAGAATACCGTAGTACATAAAAACTCTGGTAACCAAATCATAGTAATTCCAGGTCAGGAAATATATTCTATTGTTTCTCGACGAACCAGATACCTTATCTATTCTCGTGGATGTATTATAAGGTGAGTAAAGGATAATGTTTTACTTTATTCGACGGTATATACACAGACCGGACTGCCTCAGTATCAGTACCGAGTGCGACTGTTTTACTTGAGGTCCCGGGTTCATTCCCAAGTAAAGTAACATAACATAACTTTACGCCTGTATCCCCGAAGGGGTGGCAGAGGTGTATTACACACCCACGATTCGCCAGTTATGTTAAGGTCCCAATGTAATAGGGGGCGAGCCTATTGCCATCTACCGGGCACATTGTTAAGCGAGCGATAATTAACATTTAGTAATACACACATAACTACGAAAAGTCATAGGTGTGTGCCCGGGGCGACTGGGGATCGAACTCGAGACTTCGTCTCAGCAGTCCGTTACGTACGCCACCGGGCTATCGCCGCCAAGTAAAGTGTTATTCAGTTTTTATTTTAAGAAATTCTTAGTAGCAGCACCTCTGCCTACCCCTTCGGGGATATAGGCGTGAGTTTATGTTATGTTATGTTATGTTAGTAGCAGCACACTGATAAGGGCCTAGTTGGCGGCAATAGGCTCGCTCGAAATACACAACGCATCTCTGTCTACTACTCCAGGTATATATCTTACTGGCTGATGCTGGCGGCTCCAATCTCGCGAAGGTTGGTTATCGTGTTTTAGGTTATATCTCCGGTTCTACTTAACCAATTGCAATCATACTTACGGCAAATTTTAAGTCGGACCAAGATTTTTCTAAAAGAAAAACCGCATCAAGATACGTTCAGTAGTTTTTGCGTCCATCGCTAATAAACGGAAAAACAGACAAGAATCTCCAAAAAAAAATAGTATTCTGAATCGTTCATTTAAAATGTTATAATAGTACTAACTGTTGCCCGCCACTTCGTTCGCGTTAAATTTGGAACATATCAAGGTATGTTTATTTCTGCAGTCTCAAACCCGACATGGTTGTTTCAACGTTTTAGGCTTTTTCGTGTGACAGACTTATCAACCCAGAGCTAAACTACCAATGTTAGAACTACGGAATAAGTATAGATATATGTTTATTCCTATATTACTTTTCTCTATATGTGTATTGCTCTGATAGGAGACCTACTAGAGGGCTCTTAATTGCGAGGAATTAGCTCTACACGTTCCGAGTTACCAACCACTAACTCAAAAACTGTTCAGAAAAAAAAAGAATGTTCAACTCATCCTCTTAATAATTATAAAGTTTCAAATCGATATGAAAATTAAGAAAAAATATTTAAATCATTAGAAAACAATAAATTAAAATAATTACCTATGTGAAACTACTTATAAATAACTCGAAAGAAAACTGAAGATTACAAATACGGACTCTGTGGCGTAGCGGTAGTGCATTCCATTCCCGCTCAGTGCAAATATTTGTATGCATAAATATGTCTATTTGCATTGGTCTGGGTGTTTCTATGTATAATATGCATGTATTTACAAAAAAAAAGTATATAAGTATGTTTATCCGCGTTCTAGAACCCATAACACAAGCTAGTTAAACTATGCTTACTATGGGTCTAGAAAGCGCTGTGTAGAATGTCGTACAATATTTATTTATTTACTTACATAATCAATTCTTTATACATGTATTTCAATGTAATTATCATTTGTAAATCTGTTAGTGTTCAGTAACTTCTGCGACGTACGAATCATCAAGAACGTTGGATTATTCTACATTTGATTAATTAAGCATTTAGTTACATTATACAGTGATAACACAGCTTGAACAAATGGGTCTATGTAAATATTTAAGCTACACACAGTTGATGATATCTGTTTGTAGAATTTAATGAGATTCTAGATTGAAATGACTGTCGTTTAGTTCATAGTGTCTGCATGTAAATTTCACAATCTAAGTAATGTTACAAGTTTATTTTATGGAATACTAAAGAGGTTCTGCGGTTTTGTTTGTGGCTTATTATTTCGAGTTAAAAACTACTGAGGCTGTTTCAGCTCGTAGGAAAACATTCAGCATACTAACTCACATACATTATCACACAAACTTTGGTATTAATTTATATTTGATAATTTCGAATGCTGTTAGAGTATCTCTCTAAGATGTACTCTTTATAGAGTGAGAGCTGGTGGAAATTTTTGGGTAGGTGTTTGAGGAAATCTGAAAATTTGTCAGATGCCTCCCCCATAATATCTTGTTACAGAAATGCAGACATGGCTGGAGGGTAGCGGTCGTCGGTAACTGAACGTCCACTTAATCACTTACACATATAACAAATATTCTTCATGCCGTCATTTCCATAAGAGACAAAGCAGAATTGTAAGATTGTCAAACAAACACAACGAGAGAATACGGACATTAACGTAATAAAACGGAGAAATACTAACAATCTGACAACACAATGACTTTTTACTTAAATATTATTATGCGTCGTAACATTTTAGGGACACAAAGCTACTCAGAAGCCTTAATTATATCTGGGACGACGCTACCTTTTTCAATTTGCTCACAAATCCGTTTGTAACAAAAAATATCTTGTTTTATGTCATGTGCCCATGGCATTGCTTTATATGACAAGGACAGAATTAAAAGTTTGTCGGGCAATGTTAAAAGTTTACGGATCTGTGTGTAGACAACATGAGGATACCGTTAATGATAGAATGGCTAATAGTAGAATAAATACATTCTTTCTTTCTTTAAGCGGCGATAGCCCTGTGGCGTATGTAACGGACTGCTGAGACGAGGTCTCGAGTTCGATCCCCAGTCGCCCCGGGCACAAACCTCTGACTTTTCGTAGTTATGTGTGCATTAATAAATGTTAGGTAATTATCCGGTACACCCTGGGCGGCGGTCAATGGCTTCCCCTTCACCCCTTCATAGGGTTGGCATTGATCGTCGGCCAATACCCAACGTGGCGGGAACACATCGCTCTTCGTACTCCTCTGCTTTCAGAGGAGACAGGATGAGCGATGCTGTTAGTGGTGAGATGGCCCAGGGTCAGCCGGGGTGCGAGGGATATGCTCTATGGGTAACCTTACACCCCGGCGTCTGAAGACCCGAGACGGCGTGCGGTTTTAGTCGGTGCAAGCCCGACATAACCGCCCCCGCTGGCCGGCGGGGGGGTATCCGAAGGGATTTCCGCACGATAAAAAAAAATAAAGTTTTCAAAATTCTTTCTTGTTGCAAGTACCGTGTAATCATAAGCATTCATTGAAAAACTGTTAGTTTAACGTTACAAACAGACACTTCAATTTTATTTATTACTTTGGGACACCAACCAGGTGGACACCGAAGTCTTAAAATCACGCAAAAAAAATCTAAATCTTACACCCACTTTTTATCACTTTTCTCGACGTTTCACATGATTCTAAGTCTAATTAAGCAAAAAAAAATTTTGTGTCGGTCTGTCTGTTGGTCTGGATGTCTGTTTACGCAATAACTCAAGAACCACTTATCCGATTTAAAAAAATCTTTCGCCAATCATCTTGTTTGGTTAATGGGAAGAACTGATTAGATTTTGGGGGTTGTACGTTCAAGGTTTCGGGTACCTTTTTTTTTTCGTGCGGAAATCCCTTCGGATGTCCCCCGCCGGCCAGCGGGGGCGGTTATGTCGGGCTTCCGAACAGCCCTCAACAGGGCCGTCCTTGCCTCGGTCGGAGTTGGCCGTAGGCGGCAGCGTCTCTCCCACCCTAGGAGAGAGGCACTGCCGTCTCCGTTGCCCAGGGTGCACCGCGTGGAGGTCCCCAACCAAGCACCCCTCCCCAACCAAACACCCCAGGTTTCGGGTACCTTTTTTTTTTTTTTTTTCGTGCGGAAATCCCTTCGGATACCCACGGAAGCCTCTCGTACCGACTGACGCAGGTGATCTCCGGGAAGAGGTGCTTCGGGGACTACCTGCATCGGATCAGGAAGGAGCCAATGCCTGAGTGCCATCACTGCGATGCGAGCGAGGACTCAGGGCTGCACACGCTGGCGGACTGCCCGGCGTGGGAGGTTTCGGATACCTACCATACAAATTGTCCCTAAAAATAAGTTTGGCCCGAAGTTTGACAATCAATGTGTGATTTCCGCCCCACTAGTTTACACAGAGTTTAGATGTCAGCTGTAACACTAGTGAGCCAACCCGTACCCGCCACAAAAGCTTAGTGACGTAGATTTTCGTATGATGCGGACGTGAGTGGTCATAGCTTTGAACCAATTAATGGTTAGACGTGGCCGGTTTGATTGCTCCTAGCCTAAGACAACCGCTATTGTGTGGTGATGATACACACAGACGAGGAGGATGGCAAACTTTTATTTCACAAGCTTCAGTTCATATGTAAGTTGTCCGTCATAATTCTTTTCGACCATTTGTTGGCATCCGCAGCTGAAATTTTGCACACACGTTCAGTTTGAATGATTGAAATCAATGACTAGGTACATCTGTCTTTTAGATTTAGTTTTCTTTAGAGTTATTTATAAGTAAGATATTGTCGGATGTTTACGCGAATGTCACACTATGTTCAATTGTTGGTGTTACTATTTACGCAGAATGAGCTCACAGTGTCATGAAATCTTGTTGTATTTTTGTATTTTGATTTTTCTTGGAATTAATTAAGTCCAATTAATTATATTACTCTGAGATAACTTACACTTCAAACTACAAGAAAACAACAATCTTTAGTTTCCCCGTGACCATGGCGGCTGAAAAGCAATCGAAACGTCGGGATCAATGTAAAATATAAAATAACATCAATAAATCGCGATAGAATCTAAAAATAGTTTTATTTCAATTATTTATAAGTAGTTGTGCATAATTTAAGTTATTGTTTTGCAATATTGTTCTGTGAAGATTACAAAAAGTAAACTCTATAGTGTGATGTGTGTGTGTGTGTGTGTGTATGGGTACGTTACCAGTCCACATCGATGGGAAGGGATTCTTTGACACCTAAACTTTTTACTATGTACATACCTCCTTTTTAGGATGTAAATATTATAGTGTGTTTAAATGAAATTAAAGATTGAATTGAATACAAGATTGTTTAAAAAATACTTAATTAACCAATTACAATTTATTTGACAAAAACTAATAAACAAAACAATAAACCTAATTTCCTATAATAATGATCTTTTACTTAACTTTTAAAAATGTTCATGTTATATTTATTTTTAGTATGAATTATAATCGTCACATTTGTGTTACTTTGTTACATGCAAAAGGTAATCAGATTGCTATATTTTAACAAATTTGAATGGTTGTCTGAAAGTAAGCGATAAGGGTTCTACAGGTAAATTATATTTCCTACGTTATTCGCTACATAGTTGTCTTTAATTTATGATTGATTTATGACCAATAATATTATTAAACATACATTATTAAAAAATATAGGTAGGTGATATTACTTGCGGAACTCCTGCATTCACGGCAATCTTCATGTCCGTGATATCGTAGATAAGCTGCAGTAACGCAGAAGTTTGCAGAACTTCGTTGAAGCGGCCACGTTTTCCGGCGACTGCTACGTAACAAATGTTTGGTTAAGCCGCTTCCGCCGAGCCCCGTTAGGAGGGGTAGACATTGTCGCGGACGCTGAAGATTATGCAATCAATTACGCGTCAGTCGATTACTGGCAAAATCGCTCTTTCTGGATAGGGTTTAAAAGTGCTCTGGGTCTGTCGACAAAGTGACACCGTATTAGTGGAAGCGCTTCGAAATGGAATCATTTCTATTTATTAACAGATCACGTGGTACTTTGCTGATTAAAATAATATATTAATAAATAATTCATTTCGAGTTACAAAAATTCATTAAATGTTATTAAATATTTACAGTCACACTAATGATTATGTCAACCCTTACTGAAGGTTTCCGCTGGCGTATCGCTACTAGAATGTCCTTTCGGCTGGAGGCCCTTGTTGGCGATCCTCGCAGTCCGTACGTGTCACTTATCGACAGGTGCACCTACACGTGTCGTCGGCAGGCTATCACACGAGTGCGGGGAACATCAAAGCGATTAACCACCGCCTGTTATCCACCCCCTTGTTTACGTTCTACTGTACGTTTTTTAATCCAGGTAGACAATAGTAGATATTGTCCTATAAGTATTGGAAAAGATTTTATACAAAAAGTTAATTTATTTAAATGGGGTATAATATTGATCTCAAAAAAACAATAAAGTGTCATGCATACTTATAACCGAACTAATACCGAGATAAAAGCCAGCGCTACGTTTGACGAAAATTCCGTCGCGAATTGTCTGTGTCAGTACCTTCTTTTTTTTTTAATTGACTAAAATCGCATGCCGTCTCGGGTCTTCAGACGCCGGGGTGTAAGGTTGTCCATAAAGCATTTCCCTCGTACCCCGACTGACCCTTGGGTTTGGGAACCACGGTATCCCCAGTGGCGGATTTAGCCTTCTTGCCGCCCTAGGCCCTGTCTGATTTGCCGCCCTTTTTAATAGACAAAATTCTATGGATTTATTATCATTCATTATCATCATCATATCAGCCGTAGGAAGTCCACTGCTGAACATAGGCCTCCCCCATCGACTTCCATTTCGACCGGTCTGTAGCGGCCTGCATTCACCGGGTCCCTGCGCTCTTAGTTAGGTCGTCTTCCTACGCTGCGCTTGCCGTTACGTAGTCTACACTCAAGAACCTTTATGTTTAGTTATGTGCCCTGTCCACTGCAACTTCAGCTTGCTGACTTGCTCTGCTATGTTGGTAACTTTAGTTCGTCTCCGGATTTCCTCCTTTCTGATTCGATCTCGTAGAGAAACCCCAAGCATGGCCCGTTCCATAGCTCGCTGTGTGACCCCGAGCTTCCTTATGAGGCCCATAGTAAGAGACCGCGTCTCGGTACCGTAGGTCATCACTGGTAACACGCACTGATTAAAGACCTTTGTCTTCAAGGACTGCGGTATTTTGGACCGAACGCAGCCCAGCCGAGTTGGATTCGTCAATTGACCTCCATCTCGAAGTTGGATTTGCCTAGTTGGACGGTTTGTCCCAGATAGACATTGTCATCAACTTCGAGAGGTGAGCCTCTCAATAATATGGGGGTGGGCGACACATGGACATTTGACACGACTTTCGTCTTGTCCATGTTCATTTTCAGGCTCACCCGCTGGGGCACTCTGTTGAGGCCTCCGAGCATAGTGCTAAGGTCCTCTAAGGACTTTGCCGTGACTACGATGTCGTCAGCAAATCGAAGGTGAGTGATGTATTCGCCATTGATATTGATGCCGAATCCTTTCCAATCCAGAAGCTTGAAGGCGTCTTCCATTGCATTGGTAAAGAGTTTCGGCGAGATGACATCACCCTGCCTAACTCCCCTCTGAAACGGAATAGCCTCTGTGCTCTGATCCTGTACTCGGACCGACATGGTGGTGTTTTTATACAAGCACTTCAGCACTTCGATTTACCGATAGTCAATGTGGCACCTCTGAAGAGACTGCAGCACCGCCCAAGTCTCGATCGAATCAAAGGCTTTCTCATAGTCCACGAACGCCAAGCATAGTGGCAAGCAGTATGCTTGGTCTTCTGTATAATCTGCCGCAGCGTATGGATGTGGTCTATGGTACTATAGCCTTTACGGAAACCGGCTGGTTTGATGACTTCCAGCCTCCCGGGCTGGAAGTCATCAAACCAGCGTGCGAGACGATTCGTGATCACCCTGGAAAACAGCTTGTACACATGGCTCAGAAGCGAGATGGGCCTGTAGTTTTTCAATATGGTTTTATCACCTTTCTTGAAGAAGATAACCACCACGCTTCTGTTCCACGCTTCGGGCGTAGTAACCTCGAGCAGGACGGAATTAAAGAGCCTCTGTAGAGCTTTCAGTATCGGTTTTCCACCTGCACTCAGAAGCTCCAATGTCATTCCGTCCTCACCCGTCGCCTAGTTGTTCTTGAGATGTTTGAGGGCCATCCTAATCTCATACAGGCTGATATCCGGAATATCTTCTGTGTAGTGTCGGGCTAATTTGGCTAAGGATCTTTATCCAAATCATCAACAGGCTTAGCTACTGAGGTATATAACTGTCCGTAGAACCTTTCGATCTCCCTCAGTACCTCTGACTTAGTATACGCTACACTGCCGTCGTCCGTCTTCAGCTTCGTCAACTGGCTCTGCCCAATAGACAAGTTTCTTGCGAACACTTTAGAGCCCTAATTTTGCTCTATCGTATCTTTAATATGATTAGTATTAAAGACACGAACATCGTGTCGCAAGGAAAATTTACCTCGGTGTTTTTTTGTACTCATAATAGAACCCAGGGTGTGCGGACCGTACATTCCTTTTTTAAAAGTTTAACTGACTAGATATATTGATAGATAATAAGATATGATAACACGATACACGACAACGAAATTGAACGCGAACTGCACTTAAAGTAAATGACATGAATAATGAAATACAATAAATGCGGCGTAAACAATTATAAAAGTAGGGCAATGTACGAGGCTCGTACATTGACAATCTGAAAAATTTGCCGCCCCTCAAATTATGCCGCCCTAGGCCCGGGCCTCACGGGCCTAGGCGTAAATCCATCACTGGGTATCCTCGTCTTGCCCCGGTTGGGGGGGCGGGGGGGGGGCGCTATTCACCCCGCCGTCCTGGCCTGCTTCTGCTGGGGTGATAGGCGGCCTCACCTGCCACCCCATCTGCGTCAGTACCTATGTTGTTGCGTATGCCTAAATGGCGACCCGAACGACCGATCCGCACAGTGTGCCTATTATTTGAAATTTAAAAAGCAATTAAAGATCCGCGACGGAATTTCCGTCGAGTGTAGTAATGGCCTTTATCTCGGTGATATTGATCTTATGAAAACAGCACGATGTAACAATAATAATTATCTTTACTATAGACAATTCAAAAATACATACCTACCGCCATGGAATACACAATTGAAATATATACAAAAGGCAGCCTTTCCGCTAAAAAGTATTTTTACGTCAACATTCCTTTGAACGGACATGAAAATCTATATATATATAAAAGAAAGTCGTGTTAGTTACTTCACTTATAACAACAAGAACGGCTGAACCGATTTAGCTGAAAATTGGCAGGGAGGTAGTTTAGAGCCAGGAGAAGGACATAGGATACTTTTTATCCCGTTCGACATCATTCCCGTGTGACTTGACATGTAACATCAGTCACTATAAAACGTGGTATAACAAAAAAGAATCAGACTTGGAATAACAAAATTGACGTATAATGACAGCTATGTAATGACGTATGGATGACAATTTGATATTTGTAAGAAATCAATAATAAAACTATTTCTATTAAATAAATAATTAACATTATTGCCCAATTGCCCATTCGTATAAACAGTGAAGTGAACTATAAAACTCGGTATGGTTGAAAATTTAAGTTTTTAGGTGAAGTGAAGTTTAATTAATAATGCCGCGACCAAGACGATCGAATCTTTCCCGACAAAGCCGTGATGCAAGAAGAATACGAAATACTGCAAATGAAAGGACTGAAGAAGAACAAGAAATTGCACGTGAACAGCGCCGCGATAGTATGGCTCGACTTCGTGCTTCTCAATCACGAGAGCAAAGTGAAGCAGCCCGTGAAACAGCTCTGTTGCCAATGCAGAATCGTCGTGCGAACAACAGAGGTCAACAAATAGATAATTTGCGACGCAGAACAAGATATTTATCAAGTGCTGATTTGAATCGAGCAGCGTTTCAATACGATTGCAGCAATGATTACAGCTTGCATCCTAGCGTTTGCATTGGGCAAATGGACGTAGTTTGCGAGTATTGTGGTGCATTAAAGTTTTCCGGAGAAACGCCTGGATTATGCTGCCTTAATGGTAAAGTGAAATTGCCATTGTTGACTCCGCCACCTGAGCCATTGTATTCATTGCTTTGTGGCGAAACACAAGAATCACGCCACTTTCTTGCAAATACTCAAAAATACAATGGTTGTTTCCAGATGACGTCATTTGGGGCAGATATTATCGAAGAACGGGGATTTAATCCGACATTTAAAATATTTTTGTACTTATATAGAATGTAGTTAAAGAATAACTTACTTTATCTATTGGTACCTATGTAGTATATTTGCTAATTCTGAACTCTACTCTCCCACCGAAAAAAGTGTTTATAACCCAGTTAATACGACATTTGTAGATACAAGGACAGATTCATCATCGAATTGGATCATTACTACCTTTCGAAGATACACAGAATAAATTTTTACAAATATATTTCATGGGCAACATGGAAGAACAACTTGATCGACGCCTAGAGATCAATGCAGGAATGAAGCGAGCAATTCTTCAAGACTTGCAGTGTCTGCTTCATGAACATCATGCGTTGGTCAGGTTGTTTAAGAGTGCTTTAGAGCGCATGCCAAGTGATGATTATAAAGTTGTTATCAAAGCAGATAAACGACCATCTGGAACACACGAAAGGACATTTAATGCTCCAGCAGTAGACGAAGTTGCCATCCTGATTGTTGGTGAACAATTGGAAAAACGCGATATTGTGCTTACACGTCGCGATACTGGGCAACTGCAACAAATATCTGAAACTCATCGATCATATGACACATTGCAATACCCGCTGATGTTTTGGCAAGGAGAAGATGGATATTATTTTAATATTAAAATGAAAAATCCATTGAATGGTGAGTATCAGTATCATAATTTATTTCATTTATTTGTGAAAGACACTGATTTAAAATAATGCTTATTAAAAAAATGGTTAATGTCTGTATTGTTTGCCTTTAAAATTTGGTTAATTATCAAATTTTTAATTTCAGGTGAAGAAACTACAAAGAAAGTTAGCTCAATGAATTATTACGCATATCGTTTGATGATTCGTCAAAATGCTGACAACTATTTGCTGCGGTTTCGTCGATTGTTTCAGCAGTATTGCGTTGACATGTATGTAAAAATAGAAACGGAACGTTTAACATTCATTAGGTTGAACCAAGCCAAACTGCGTTCTGAGGAGTACATCCATTTACGTGATGCAGTTAGTACTGAAGGAAATGCAGCTAATATTGGTCGATTAACTATTCTGCCGGCGACATACATTGGTAGTCCACGTTATATGCATGAATATGCACAAGATGCAATGACATATGTTCGTCATTACGGTCGGCCCGATCTCTTTATTACTTTTACCTGTAATCCAAAATGGATAGAAATTACTCAATTGCTGCTTCCCGGACAAACATCAAGTGATAGACACGACATCACAGCACGTATATTCAGGCAAAAAATTCGGTCCCTGATGAACTTTATTGTTAAACAACGCGTCTTTGGAGATACTCGATGCTGGATGTATTCAATCGAATGGCAAAAGCGAGGCCTGCCGCACGCACACATTCTTATTTGTTTAGTGGAAAGAATTCAGCCTGACCAAATAGATGATATCATATGTGCTGAGATTCCTGATTATGAAGTCGATCCAGACCTACATGATGTTGTTACTACTAATATGATTCATGGACCGTGTGGTGCCATCAATCCCCAATCACCTTGCATGGTCGATGGAAAGTGCTCTAAACGATATCCACGGAAATTAACGGCGGAGACTGTCACTGGCAATGATGGTTATCCGCTGTATCGGCGTCGATCACCAGATGACAACGGTCGAACTGTCACAACGAAAGTGAAAAGAATGGATTTCGTTGTCGACAACAGTTGGATTGTTCCATATTCGCCACTTATTTCTAAATCGTTCAAGACACATTGCAACGTTGAATACTGCAATTCAGTTAAGTCCATAAAATATATTTGCAAATATGTCACGAAAGGCAGTGATATGGCGGTTTTTGGATTGCAATCCTCGAATACCAACGATGAAATTTCACGCTATCAAGTTGGTCGTTATGTGAACTGTAATGAAGCGATTTGGCGTATATTCGCATTTCCCATTCACGAACGTCATCCTACTGTTACGCATTTGGCGGTGCATCTGGAGAATGGTCAACGAGTATATTTCACGGCTTCGAATGCTACGCAACGTGCTGAAACACCTCCAGCAACTACATTGACCAGTTTTTTTGCAATCTGCCAAAGCGATCAGTTTGCACGAACTTTGCTTTACTCGGAGATGCCACGTTATTATACTTGGAATGCTTCATCGAAGAATTTTCAAAGACGGAAGCAAGGCGATGCGGTTCCTGGGTATCCAGATGTGCGTTCTACTGATGCTCTTGGTCGTATGTATACAGTTCATCCAAAGAATAATGAATGTTTCTATTTGCGGTTGTTGCTGGTAAATGTGCGTGGGCCAACGTCATTTGAGTCACTACGAACTGTTAATGGTGTAATATTCCCAACATATCGTGCTGCATGTGAAGAATTGAAGTTATTAGAAAACGATAGTCATTGGGATACGACAATCGCTGAAGCCATTATCTCTGCATCTCCAAGTCAGATACGCACATTATTCGCTATCATAATTTCGACATGTTTTCCATCAAACCCATGTAACCTGTGGCACAAATACAAGGATAATATGTCAGAAGATATTTTACATCAAATTCGTGTCAGTTCCAGAAATCACGATATTGAGATGAATGAGGAGATACATAATCGTGCTTTACTCTTGATCGAAGATATGTGTTACCTCATGTGCGGTAATTTATTAATCAGGTTAGGAATGCCAGCACCATATCGTGAAATGAATGACGAATCACAAGGCCAATCCTTAAAAGTTTTTGGTTTAAATCTAGAACATTCATGTTTTTCCCATGGTCAATTATACGTGGCATGTACACGGGTCGGAAGACCATCTGCGTTGTTTGTTTTTGCGCCTGATAATAAAACAAAAAATGTCGTGTATCACAAGGTACTTAAATGAAGAGCAACCTATGTACTAAAATACAGAAATAATTATGAATGATTGATGTAGAAATTTATTTTTTTTGTATTTTTTCCAATAAAAAAAAAATCTGCTTATTTATTGACATTAAGGCGGAACAAAGTTCGCCGGGTCAGCTAGTACAACATAAAAAAGCAACATACAAAATATATCAAACCATTTTATTGTTGAAATACCCGATCTAAAGTTACCGAGAATTTTTTGTGAAATAAAAAACTTACTTAAATGTTTTGCGGTTTTTTTACTTCGTGAATTAAGGGCCTACCGTGGCATGCTTTGAGCATGGGTTTTTCGAGTCAGAAAGAGAGATGGAGTTATATAGGGTGTATTTCCCACTCCAGATCCGTGGTCCCACTGTGGTGCCCCACCGGTGGGACAGAACTTTTTTGTGGTCCCACCAAACACACACTTGACCGTTTTGTTACAATGTGGTATGTAATAGTCGCTACCTGCTTTCTTGAAACAAAATAAAAAAGGGCAATAAAATTAAAATGTATTCCCTCTATTTTACCGCAAAGTTTATAAATAATGGCCAACTGAAATTTCGCCGTGAATTAGCTGCATTTGCAGTTCGAAAAAGTTTTGTCCCACCGTGGGACACCACAGTGGGACCACGGTTCCGGAGGGGTATTTCCGCATCCCTCTTTCTCACCCGGAAAACGAATGACAATTATAGGCCTTCTGGTCGAATTAAACCAAGATTAAACAAGCCTGTTTTTTTTTTATATTCGTTCCGTCAATTGACTGCACCCCGCTAGATGGTGAGAAGCTAGGGTGAAGTCCAGAAGATATGGACCACCATCCCAGAGGCTGACGATCCTAAAATGGTAGCCCCTACCTTGACAGCCTCAAAAGACGCCTTTTCACGCCCCGCTTGAAGTACCTGGGATTGTAAGAAGAAGAAAACACGTGCGCGTGCAGAGCATTCCAGCTCTTTATCGTGCAACAAAGAAAGGTTAAAAATCGATCAATAATATTCACATTCAAAAATAATTATATAAATGTATGTGTAATTGTAAAATATTATTTATTTATTTATTTATAACTTTTACACTATCATTACAGGTACCTAAATATATTGCTAGTACTATTGTATTAACCTATGTCTGTCCTATAGCGTTTATCAAGGCGTTTCATTAATTCAGAACTCAGATCAGACGATTTTACAAACATCAATTATTTCAGAAATACTACCAGTATAATAATTCTGCCTTATCTAACCCATGAAAATAGATAGCAATGCAAACTCGTACACGTGTAGCATACTTAAAAGCAGAGCTAAATAGCATCAATAAAACGGTTAATGTAATTTTGCAGATACTGGATAACTTTGTGCAATTATTAAACTTCGACTGTGTTGTTATCGGCTGATGGTGCTGGGAGCGTTTCCATTGTTACGTGGCAATAAAATTGATCGTGACAGGAGCCGTTCATAAAAAACGTCACGCTAAAATTAGCTTTTTCCACCCCCTCCCTTCCGGTTGTCACGCTGTGTCACACTTTCTGTGACCTTAAACTTATTCTCTCCTCCCTGAATGATAAATTTAGACAGATAATACAATAGATTAAATAGATAAAAATTTGATACTAGAAAACATTTATTTTATTTTATATAAAAAATTATCTTTATAAATACAAAATGAATTAATTCTATCATGACAAAAATTTAAAAAAATGTCTAGAGAGATACTTCAGTAAAATTACCTACAAAAATACTCAATACCCAAATCCGGCTCGAAGGACCACTAAATGTAAAGAACAGTTAACTGCATAGGGTGTATGGTTAGGTACTGTAGTGTTCGGACTCCATCGAACACTATAATTAATTCCCTAGCCATCATGCGTCAGCGATATAATAATAAAACTGTTTAATAATTTAAATTGAATTCCGAGCTAGAGTTAAAACAAAGGAGCGGATGACAGATCAAGTTGGAAGGGGCACCAGAGGACCCGTCCTTGATCGAGCTGTGGAAAAGTATCCTGAGGTAAGTTCCGCTGTAATCCCAATCACTGGGCAGAGTCCGCGTTCCTTCCCCAGTCCGTATATTAAAGCTTAATAACATCGCGTAAAGTCCACTAAATACGGTGAATAACAGTGCATGAATTAAATAAATGATATATGTCTTTGAAATATTTGGTGTTTTAATTTAATCAACAAGAGAAGGTGTGAAGGTCAGACCCCCAGACGTCACAATCTTGGTGGAGGCGCCTTATCCATAGGATTGGTGGAAACACCAACGTTCTGCAGTTTGTAGTGGATTGATCTACCCCGTACATTAGAAGGAAGACGTCGTGTGACATTGGAGCGACGCACTGATCAGATAACAAATTTTCACTTTTTATTATATATATTATTGCTACCATAAAATGGCTGAGACAAAAAAGTTTAATGGCACTGATGGTGTCTCATTCCAAAATTTTATAAGAGATTTTAATGTCATATTCGCCATAAATAAGTTCATGCTAGCTGACAAAGCCACAATATTAGCTGCCTACCTCGAGGGCGCAGCTTTACATTTCTATAAATCTATTTTTAACGAATAAGTAACCTTCGAACAAGTTGGCTCACAATTGGAAGAGGAATTCCCTTCCCATGGCAAAATTTAGAGTTGTTTTATTCAGCATATCAAGCCAAACAGGAAAATACGATTAACTATTGGTATAGATTATGCAATTTGGCTAACAAAGCTAATATTACTGATGACAAAAAAGTAATAAATAGATTCCTGAAATCAATGTCTCAAGGATATAACCGTCAAGTCAGATTTGGAAACCGTTACGGAAATAGAGGAGACGGGACATCATACGATGCACGACAAGCTCCATCACCATCAAGTCCACGAGATGAAGTTGATAATTTCCACACTCCGAGATATAACCTAAGACCTCGGAATGTTTTAATACTAATGTTTTCCCAAGTAACCCGAATTCATCGGGATCTAACAGACAGTATACTCCAACTTCGAGCTGGCAGTTTTTCCGGACTCGGGAGGAGAATGTAATGAGCATGAAGCATGCCGAGTCTACGAATGCAGATCAGCTTCACGACGAAAACAAATTTTCTGGTTAGTTTACTCCGTTTATTAAAGTTACAATTAATAATTCTGACATCGAAGCGTTACTTGATACTGGGGCAACCGTGAATGCTATGAGCGGAGCTTTAGGTAGAAGCTTAAATTTACAAATAAAACCGTCAACTTCGTTAACGCACATTAAAAGCATAACTGGGTCTACGGCAACTATCTGCGGTGAAGTCGACGTGAACATAATTGTTGCAAACATTGTAGTTAGAGTGAATTTCAGTGTGATAAATGACATTGAATTAGATTTAGTCTTAGGTCAATCGTTCATGTTTGCTAGTGCTGTATCAATTGATTTCAGAAAAGACTGTTTATGGATAAAAGGCTTCAAAGTAAATTGGACGCGCAGATACGACAATAAAACCGTAAGTAAGGTTTCAAATTACACAACGTTAAATTTTATAAACACAAATAATATGTTGTTTAATGATAAAGCAATATTATGAAACCAATGATGATTACCTTAATCGTAGCTTTAATAAAGTGCTAGTAAATAAGTCAGAAGAATCCAAGAAATTAATCAATGGGGGCATCCCAGCGAACAAAAGGAGTTGTTTGGTGAGAGTAGTACAAGACTGCGAGGATGGAGTTGTGTTCGACAATGGAAGCATGGGCGGATGCAAATTGACAGATGAAGTACCTGCACATATAACTCCGCACAGGTCAGCTGCGAAACAATTAGACATTGTGAATGATCAAATACAAGATGTGGATTTCGTACATTGTTCCGGCAAGAGCAATATTGTTGTCGATTACCGAAGTAATCGTACATTGTTCCGGCAAGAGCAATATTGTTGTCGATTACCGAAGTCATAATCCTCTAAAGTCAAAGGACGAGGATGTGAATACACCAGTAACGGATGACATAGAGATGTATAGCATCAGCACCGATAAAATAGTAGTGAAACAGTGCGTAGACCTTTTCTGTAGACCACTAAGGAATGTTTTATCAAATAATAATATAACAAACTACAAAGGATTTTTATTAAGAAATAACATATTAGTAAAGGAAGTGCTAAGAAATGGACTAAGAAAAAATGTTGTTGTGCTGCCGAGAGAACTGTTGAAGACAACTCTCGAAGAACTGCATGATCATCCATCTGGAGGTCACTTCGGAATCGCAAAGACGTTGTCAAAATTCTGGAACTGATTTTTCTTTCCCAAAGCTGAAAAAGAAATTGAGAAATATATTAGAAGTTGCCTAACATGCCAACAAAGAAAGAAATTTAGACAGCGAGCCGCTTTACATCCGATGACCACGGAAGGTTATTAGAAAGAGTGGGAATGGACATCCTCGGACCATTTACTAAATCCAATAGAGGAAATAAATATATTTTAGTAGCTATTGAATATATGTCCTAATTTGTTATTTGTAAACCTTTACCCAGGGTTACAGCTCAAGAAGTATGCGAATCCGTTACCGATGAGATTATATGCAGACTAGGAGGTGTAAAGAATATTATTACTGACAGAGGGTCGGTGTATACGTCAAACTTACTCAAGGAAACAGCTGACTAGGGCCTTTAGCTTAGTTAGGTGCTGTCGCATGAGGTCCCGTGGGCGTAGCTGATGTATTGTTCGGACTCCTTCGAACACTATAATTAATTCCCTGGCCATCATGCGTCAGCGATATAAAAATAAAACTGTTTAATAATTTAAATTGAATTCGGAGCTAGAGTTAAAACAAAGGAGCGGATGACAGATCAAGTTGGAAGGGGCACCAGAGGACCCGTCCTTGATCGAGCTGTGGAAAAGTATCCTGAGGAAAGTTCCGCTGTAAGCCCAATCACTGGGCAGAGTCCGCGTTCCTTCCCCAGTCCGTATATTAAAGCTTAATAACCTCGCGTAAAGTCCCCTAAATACGGTGAATAACAGTGCATGAATTAAATAAATGATATATGTCTTTGAAATATTTGGTGTTATAATTTAATCAACAAGAGAAGCTGTGAGGTTAAACCCTCAGACGTCACAGTACCATCACGATCTTCAAGACCGAAGCTAATCTCACCTGCAAAGCAGTACACCTGCCGATTGACGAACGAGATTTAGGTGCAAACTTTACTCTCGAGATTGGGGTCGGACGGCAATCGCTGCCGTTAAAGCTAAGATAGTAAGAGAACGGACTCCGACCTCTGAAGTGACCCTATGATGATGATGATGATAAATGTACTCAGTAAATTACAAGTTAGAACTTCAAAATGATATCGTCTCGTGCGAAGCAATGAACACGCACAAAAATTAACATATCATAGTTTTTAGACATTTTGTCCCTCCCTCACTGTTCGCCTTTATAGGGCTGTGTCGAACAAACGACTGTTATCTCAACGTAACAAGATAGCGTCCCCACCCCCCTGTCTCCCTATTTGACCTCCTATGAACCCATTTTTATGCGGGGCGCGATTTACTGCCTCTTCATATACGGAGGAAATTGATTCTTGAGTTATACGTTGGATTTCTATCATTTTTGTCTGGAACTATAGAACCGTTATATTTTTGTTTGTGTAATGAGAGATGGCTTCACTGCGGAAATAGTTTATTGGAACATTTTTAGGGATTTTATTTAGAAAAGCCCTATTGCTATCGAGTTGTCGTCGTCGACGTCGTCGTTGCCAATTTTCTGTCACGGTTTTGGGTATGAAGGAGATGAGCTATCGAGTTGCTGTTTTCGGTAATAGATTCGTGCTGGGGTGAACCATTGCAAGATAAAGAAGAAATCGCAAAAAAAAGAGCTCGTCTCAGGAATTCAACTTGTTTATTTTTAATTTCGTGTAACTTCTTCGGGGCCCAAGTTAACTTCACTTGATAGCTAGTGCACTAAGTCACTAGTGCACTTGTCGATCAACGGACGAGGCTCAGGAGATGGCTTTCCTCCCTAGGGTTATGGTAAAGGGCTGTTGTTCCCGTAATAGCTAAAATAAGCGAAAAATGAAATGTAAAGCGTACCCCAAAGCTCCTCGGTAAAAGCATCGGATGCAACCTTTCGAATGGTACTTTTTTTTTTCGTGCGCAAATCCTCTCGGATTCCCCCCCGCCGGCCAGCGGGGGCGGTTATGTCGGGCTTAAACCTACTAAAATCGCACGCCGTCTTGGGTCTTAAGACGCCGGGGTGTAAGACCATAAAGTATATCCCTCGCACCCCGACTAACCCTGGGCCAACTCCGGTTTCGAGATGGCCCCCCTGTTCAAATGGTACCTTTTTTTTTAGTGCGGAATTCCCTTCGGATACCCCCTCGATGGCCAGCGCGGGCGGTTATGTCGGGCTTGAACCGAATAAAACCGCACGCCGTCTCGGGTCTACAGATGCCGGGGTGTAAGGTTGCCCATAGAGCATATCCCTCGCACCCCGACTGTGTTCAGATGGTACCTATTTGGCTTGGTACCGACTTCAACAGAAAAGTCTTACGCGTATTTTACCCGACGGCCATGCAGGAAGGGTTATTTTTTCTGTGAGTATTTTGTATGCATTCCAAACCGCTGCACGGATTTCGATGATTGTGGTCTCAAATAAAAGGGATTTATTTTCCGAGTATCATAAGGTACATACAATTTTAACCACAACTAAATAGTGGATTTTTGGCGCTAAGATGTATGTTGTCAAAAAAATATTTTCACTCAAACTTCTCGTGTAGAAACTGTATTGAAAGTGGCATAAATCATAAAAAATAGCTAGCTTGTTGCCGTCATGCAAATCTCAGCGTGGAAATTAAATAAAAGTAATTTGTTCAGGTATATATATTTATATAATAGGTCAGTGAAGCGCGTAATTATAAGATAAACTGGAAAATGTTGATTAATTTCGGACGGGATTTAAGTCATCACAGTCCTTTTCTACGGGGAATACTTTATCCAACCGAGCTCCTTACGGAGCATGCAGCATCTTGGATGCCTGAAATTATCATCTACACACGTCTTAAGGCAACCTCTACCGGAATTGTTACAAACTTACGGAAACACGAATGATGTTATAATCATTTTTGATCATAGTTGCTTCAGCATATTATATAATTGAAGTTTTGAAGCAATTTAGCAAATAGTTCCTACGTTACCCTAAAGGTCAATTCAGATGAGGCGGAAAAATGCTCGAGTATTTTTTGAGAAAATATATAATGCTGTTTTTAGGGTTCCGTTGCCAAATGGCAAAAAACGGAACCTTTATAGATTCGTCATGTCTGTCTGTCTGTCCGTCCGTATGTCACAGCAACTTTTCTCCGAACTATAAAAACTATGCTATTGAAACTTGGTAAGTAGATGTATTCAGTAAACCGCATTAAGATTATCATAAAAATAGAAAAAAAAACAATAAATTTTGGGGGTTCCCCAACACTGAAACAACAAAACTCAAAAAAAATTTTTTCTTCAAACCTATACGTGTAGGGTATCAATGGATAGGTCTTCAAAAATGATATTGAGTTTTCTAATATCATTTTTTTCTAAACTGAATAGTTTGCGCGAGAGACACTTCCAAAGTGGTAAAATGTGTGTAACTTCTGAAATAAGAGAGTGATAAAACTAAAAAAAAATTTAAACTTCCACCGATAATTAGTTTGAACCTTATCTAGTGAGTAGTTTTTTTTAATACGTCTTAAATCGTAATCTGCAATTTACCTTTCATTTAAAAAAAACTCAAATATACAAATTTTACTTGCTACTACGGATCCCTTCATGGGCGAGTCCGACTCTCACTTGGCCTGTTTTTTTGATAAAGTATTTAATGTGTAGTTTTCGACTCGTAAAGATTTTTTTATATGCATAGATGTCTCGTTACAACAATATTGTAGATTTTGTTGTTTTTTTGCAGTGATTTTCTGATCACAGCAGCTTGGCACTTGACATTATCGACGTTTTTAAGAACCCAAAGAGTTTACGATAATATTAGTATGAGTAGTTTCTGTTTCTCATAAATATTTGACTCCAGAATGCTGTGCTAAGTTAGGAATATAGATTATAGTCCTCTGGTAACACAGGTGAATGTTGGTAGTTTTCTTATAATATTAGAAAAACCTGTTCATTAAATGAACCACAAATAGTAAGCGGTAAGTTATCCAAAAAAAATAAAGAGAAACAAAAGATGCGAAATTGTATTCTCTACAACAATGGTCTCTAAGACTTTTGACCTGAAGTGCATAGTTTCCGAGATTACAACCAAAAACTTTTTTTCAAGATGGCGCCTTAAGCTCCACAGGAATCTGTGAGTATTTTGAGTTTTTATATTCAGTAAGTGATCCTAAACCTTATAAAAAAAAAACAAAAATTATATTTACCGGCCTAGGCGGGGTGAAGTCATACTAGGGGCGCAATGCATTCTGCTGTTGCAATGTTGAGCTGAGAGTGCACTACATGATAACCTACAATTCACGGGCAATTTTTAGGGATTTTCTTTAGAAAAGCCCTATTGCTATCGAGTTGTCGTCGACGTCGTCGTTGCCAATTTTCTGTCACGGTTTTGGGTATGAAGGAGTTGAGCTATCGAGTTGCTATTTTCGGTAAGTAATAGATTCGTGCTGGGGTGAACCATTGCAAGATAAAGAAAAAAAAAAGAAAATCCCTTGTATTCGGCTGAGCTCGTCTCAGGAATTCAACTTTATTTTCAATTGAATACCATTTAATTTTTTGTTCGGTGATTATTCCTCCGTGGTACTTCATAATTTAAATGTGTATAGCCTATGTCGTCACATCACTATCATCTATGATTATGCAAAAAAATATTAAAATCGGTGGAAGGGTCTAAGCGCTAGAGGGACACAAACGAAATACATCCAGAGGAGTGAAAGGAGCTTTCGCTCGACTTCGTCTCACTCTCACTTCAATTACATTCAATACACGAGCACAGTGATTATTATCTTCGTAAAATTCACGAGCGGCTATAAAGAAAGATAGTGATATGGAAATTTACTTTTTATTATTATGATTAAAATATATCAACCATATTATTAATGTTGACTCGGTTGAATATATATTAAAATTAATGGATTGTGCAAGGTACACACGGTATTGCAGAATTTAATTTCATTATTTAATTTAAATATAATGTAGGCGTAATGTGCGCGATTTTGCAATTTTTTTTTAATCAATACAAATAAACGAAATCGAAGTGTCTATTTGTAACATTAAAATAATTAGTTTTACATAAATGTATATGAGTGTATGATGATACATAATATAACAAAAGGAATTTTTAAACTATTTTGAGGTTCATTTTGGGGTGAGGGGATTGGCTCTGAATTGGTTTAAATCATACCTGACTGATAGAAGGCAATGTGTTAAAGTTGGAGGTCATGAGAGTAGACTTCAAAATGTTAATTTCGGTGTACCCCAAGGTAGTATCTTGGGCCCGACCCTTTTTATCATGTACATGAACGACATACATTAGAGTATTAACGCAGAAATTATCTGTTACGCCGATGACACAGTGATTATCTATGAAGGATCTTCCTGGGCTGAGGGGTTTTCAAAGATTGAAACAGGTATGGCACAGATTTCAACATGGCTGCAGCATAACCTACTAACTTTAAATGCCCAGAAAACCAAATATATATGCTTTCATAAAACCGCGGCGTCAGCCCCAAAACTAAACCCTATAATAAAACTGCATATGTGTTCGAACCAGGCGGGCTGCAACTGTGAAGTGCTTTTGAAAACTGACCACATTAGGTATCTTGGAATAATGATTGACGAACACCTTACCTTTAAAGCACACATAAACTCAATATCAACTCGAGTAAGAAAAACTGCCAATATTATGAAAATACTTCGATGCTCGGCATCACCAGTCGTTCTAAAACAGGTTTACTTTGCCCTGACACAGTCACTTTTATCTTACTGTATAACCTGCTGGGGTAGTGCACTGAAAACATTCATGTTGCAAGCAGAAATAGCTCAATGGTCAGTTCTAAAAACCATGCTCGAAAGACCCTTCAGGTATCCAACTACTGAGCTCTACAAAGAATGCAAGGTCTTGACAGTGCGACAACTTTTTTTCCTCAAAACAACACTGAAATTTCATCGTACCGTTGTTAACACTGAGGAACATAGTAGATTACTTGAGCGTCGTGTTTACAGAATGCCACTGCCAACTATCACAACCAGTTTTGCTAGACGTTTCAGTCCATACGTAGATTTATATATATACAACAGAATAACAAAGCTGTGCGACATAAAATTGTGCTCTGTAAAGGAGGCTAAACTTAATACTTCACAATGGTTGCTCACTCTAACATACGACAATACTGAAGATCTGCTAGTACACGTAGCCTAAAAATTACGCACTTTCTTTGGGAACATTTTTACATATAAACCTATTTTGAATATATTACCCTATGACATAACATACACACATTTACACTACACATATATTTATTTATTTTTGTACCTGTATTACAATATCTATACAATCATTTGATACATTATTTTATTTACTTTATTTAGTTGCCAACTGAAATGTAGGTACTCGTATGATATTTCTATGTAAAGTAATACTGTCTCAAGTTTAAACAAGTAAGACTGCAAAATGCTTAATTAAAAACGATGACAGCAATGTATATTGAATACCGAACAACAATGTATACCGACCTGTTTGAACGTAATAGGCACCCACAGGACAGGCTTGCCTAGTGTGGGGCCACCGGCAATGTATTATATCTTTTGTATTTTTTTTTGGTAATAAATTAATTATTATTATTATTTATTATTTGTCTGTCTTTCTGTCTGTTTGAATTAAATAATCTCTGGGATGACTGGGCCAATTTTGATGGGACTGTCATTGGCAGATAGGTAATATTATAAGGCATAACAAAGGCTACTTTCATTTTAGAAAAGTATTACGGTTACCTTAGAAATCTAAATCTAGGCGGACATATAGCGGAATATAAGCTTAAAGTTTTATCTTTTATGCACCTTCTGTTTGACGTTCGTTCTTTAAATTGAAAAAATATCTGACAATACTCGGAGATGGGTGAAGCATACGAACGTACATACGTTCCGTAAATATGCCTATTCAGATATTAAAAGAACTTTAACTTAACTGGTTTGACAAAATTAAAAAGTTGTCCTATCTCTTTTCAATACATGTTTTCTGTAAGTGAACAATATATGCTCTTGGAAAAAATAAATATTCATAAACCGAAATTCTTCCCTTGTCTCAGCACATAACCGGGTTTAAGGTACGCCTTCTTACATATCAGAATTAAATGATAGCAAAAAGCCAGTGCTGGAGTGAGATATACTCCTGGATCACGCGGCTTTGATATCCGTTGCATGGGTGTGTCTTCTACCATACACTCCTACTGAGGCATTTAACAAGATATATCGAGTGGGGACTACTTCCCTCGATATATATATATCATGAAAAATAACTCTTGGACTTGTTCTTCACTTCCAGGAACAACTACAGATCTTCTGTGTATAGTAAACATAACTCATACTTAACGACTTCCCGTAAGTTGTTTGCATAATGATGATTTGGACAGGCCCTAAATTGCTACCCTTGTGTATGCCAGGCTTGGTGTAGTATGACTCGGATTCGCATCCCTTATAGTCCACATACTGTTGACGGTCTTCCATGCAGCTACAGTAGAACTGAAACCAATGTTGTGTATAAAGTATGTCCGCAAGCTTCTTTAATAAGATATCATTGTCTACAGTATCAAATGCCTTTTAGGAATCATAGTACGCAGCTTCCACCTGTACTCCTGCATCAAATCCTCAAACTCACCATGAAATTGAGAAGATTAGTGTAAAATCCATTGGTGTTGTTAATTACTTTACTTAGCAGCAACAATTCAGATTAAAATGGAAACTTTCCGAATGTCAGTCCAAATACAGTTTAGTCAGTCAAGAGTAGATGAAGCAGAGTTTCCAATTTAAAAATTCGAATATACAGTACCCACTGAGTAATTAATAGCATTTTCATTAAGAGAACACCACGGTAGCCTAGTGGTATGGGTAATGGACTGCTGAGACGATGTCTCAGGTTCGATCCCAGGTTTTACCATGACACACACCAATGACTTTTCGATGCTTTTCGAAGTTATGTGTGTATTTATCGCAGGTTTATAAGTGCCCGGTTAATGGCAATAGGCTCACCACCTATTACATTGGGACCTAAACATAAACTGGCGAAATGTGGGTGCTAGCACCTCTGCCTACCCCTTCGGGGATATAGACGTGAGTTTGTGTTATGTTATGTTATTAAGAGATAAAAATAACATTGTTCAATTGTGTTCACAAATACGATTTCTTAGTCAAGCACCTGTCCTTAAGTTAAGATACAACGAGTTTGAATGGTTTCACATAATCTCTGCCAAGTACTGACAACATTTACAGAGCAACTATTACACTTAAATACGTAACAATACTAGATTAAAAATTACATTACAGTAAAAACCTCCAAACATCAAGAACAGTGTAAATGCTATAAAAACGAAGATAAAAATGATTATTTCTTGTTTCCACTTTAAAGAAATATTCCATAGCTTCACTGTATAAATATACTTAAACCGAAACAAATTATGTAACATTCATGTAAATTTACTTTTAAGAACTCATGACGCGATTCACTGTAGAAAATATGATTATGTATGGTAATGATTATTTTGTGATTGTTAACTATATTCAATATGCTCCATTAATTTTCTTTTTTTGGTTTTCATGCCAGAGCAGCGGTTTCTTTTGTATAAGAAACAGGTTAGCTCCTACGTGGAATACTGTTCCCATCTCTGGGATGGTTCTGCACAGACCTTATAAGATGGTCTAGACAGATTGCATTGGATCTCTCGCTGTATTTTAACGGCTCTACCATGGCGAGTGGTCTGACGAGCTCTTTAAACTAATCTCACCGTCTCCCTTCCTATCCAGAACAATACGTACTGGACTGCGGTGTCATCCGCAATACGGTACAAACAATACCGTGTCTAACCAAGCGGATAGTTGCTATCGATATCGCTCGATAATAAACTGGAATGCTCTACCCGCACATGTGTTTCTTTCTTCTTTAAGCGAGGCGTGTAAAAGCATCTGTCGAGGCCGTCAATATAAGCACCAGAATTTTATCGTCAGGATCGTCAGCAACTGGAATGGTGGCCCGTATTGTTTCGTTGTTTCGTCCGCCGTCAACCCGTACGGTCGTGTGTCAACAGTGTTACTAAATATTATATTTGAAAAATCCTGATTGGCTGATTGTGTGTTTTTGCATTTCCTGCTCTGATTAATGGACTTTAGATGCATTAACTCCTCCCACTGGGCGTTAATAGAAAGAGCCAAACATTGTTTGGAATGTGTCATACCGAAAAGTTCACCCCACCTGTGACTTGGATTGGATACCACTGCCATCCTGCGCGCCGATAGCAACTGTGACCGCAGGACCACCGAGACAGTGCTACAGCGCAGCGAAATAAAGGTACATTTTTCGTATTCCTTGCATCGTCTACGACACACCACCTACGTCGTAGCTACGCAAGCCGCTACACGGGCTCTGAACGAAGACCAACACTGTTACCTATGGCTGCGTGAGTCATCGCATATCGATCGGACTACAGTGCTACGAAATTTATTCGTAATTTACTTAAAGCTGCAAGCGCTTAACAATATTTTTATTTTGCACATTTGAACACTGTGAGCTGCGTTTTGCTTACCTAATCAGACCATGCCGTTAAACCGCACACCTCAGAATAGCCATTCACAAGATATGACACAGTCTGACTCGGATATACCGAGGTATGTGGAGGAAGATCCCTTTAATACCCGATCAAAAAAACCGCGTATGGAACACTCACCACCCATGAGCGAGTTTGTACAGTTCCAAAGTGAAATAAGAGATATGTTTGAGTCATTAAAGTCGGGACAGTTATCATTGTTTAATAAACTGGTGAAAGACGTCAATGAAATTAAATCGCAAAACAATACTATACAAAAGACTATTACGGAGATTGAAATGTCAATAGGACTCATCAAAAGTAACCATGAAGAGCTTAAATTAAAATTAGATAAGTTGGATAAGGAGCGTTTAGAATGTTATACCTATATAGAGTAGAAGAGGAGAGAGTAGTCAGAAGCGAATAGAAAATTTAGAATTTGGCAGTAGATCATCGTGTATTGAATTGCGAAATATTCCCTCTGAACAAAAGGAGACGTCGGAGGACATCATGAGACACATCATCAATACAGGCAAGGCATTGAGTGTGGATGTTGATACCACATGTATTCGAGACGCATACCGCCTTCCTTCCAAACCCGGCAGGAACCGGACTATCGTGGTGGATTTTAGTACAGTAGTAATGAAGAATAAGTTTCTTATTGGAAGCCGCGACTTTAATAAAAACAAAGTCTCAGGCCAAAAACTTAACTCGACGATGATTGGTGTTCAAGGACAAACTTTCCCAATATATGTGTCAGAATATCTTCCAGGTAATGATAGAAAGCTCTTTTACCATGCTAGAGAATTTGCAAAAAATAATAACTAAAGATTCTGCTGGACATCTAATCAAAGAATATTTTTTACGCAAACATGAAAATACAAATCGTATAACCATAAAATCGGAAGAAGATCTTGGTGCCTTGATGACAAAATGACTAGGTTTTAAAAGACTAATAAGAAGAGGTCTTGCCTTGTCGGTAGTGATTGGGCTTGAGATATCGGCATTCTACATCGCCCAAAATTGTCTTACAATACGTTATTTGTTTTTTATAATTAATTTGTTTAAGAATATAAGTGTGTCACTCACCTACAACTTGCATTTCAACCACTTCATTATACTAACTCAGTTACTCACACAATACTACGCACACCCAATGCTCATACTATATTATGATTTGATTGTATACTGGTGTATTCTTTGTTCCGAACAAAATATAAACGAATCTACAGGTTCCACTCTCAATTTCTTTACTATTGCACGCAACGAGAGCGAAGGGGTTTTTCGTGTTCTACTACTTCTGATGTGTAAACATATACATATCACCTGACAATGAACAAAAATATTGATGATATCTCCTTAGAGCTTGAAAAACTCCATACAATGCAATCGTATAAGTGCATGTCAGATGACTGTGCGGAACATATTCGAATAATAAATGCCCCCTTAACAATCATACATATGACCATTCGCAGTATTAATCAAAATTTGGACAGACTAGAAGCCCTACTCGTTTCGCTTAATATTTCCTGTGATATTTTGGTTCTCACTGATCTTCTCTGACTCACTCATCTTAGAAGGATATAAATCGTTTTCTTCACAGAGATTAATAAATCAAAATGATGGAGTCGTTATATACATTAAAACTGAACTTGACTGCACTGTAAACGAACCTTTATATACCGAAGAATTCAGTTGCTTAGTTTGTAAAATGGGCAATGATTTAGCACTTATTGCAATCTACAGATCCCCCTCTTTTCATCACATTGACAAATTTTATAACGGCCTAAACAAAATATTGGAAACACTAAACATATATAGCACCATATGCATGGTAGGCGATATCAACATTGACATAAAAATTAACAACACCGATGACAGATGTGAAAACTACTTGAATCTGTTAGCATCTCATGGTCTTTTACCTACACATCTGTATCCGACAAGAGAAGATAAGTGTTACGTCCATGTTTTATTGAAAACAAGACTACAGTCTATCACATTGGTAATATAATCTTACATAACTGACCACTTACCCACCCTACTTACTGTATCTCTGAAAAAAAGGCATATTGCACCACCTATCACCCGCACAAAAATCAATTATAATGCAATACGCCGTGCTCTTATATTTTCAAACTTTACACCTGTTTTAAATACTAATGATGCCAACTTTGCTGCGAATTTTTTGGTGAAACATGTTTCCGAAATAATAAAAAATAATACACATACTTACAAAATTACAAGGTCCAAAAGGAATATTAAGCCTTGGATCACGCCCGGTTTAATACGGTGCATCAGAAATAGAGATAGAATGCACAAAGTACTCAAACGAGACCACTAACATTACACTCAAAATCTCATACATAAGGTACAGGAACTTTGTTAATAAACTATTAAAAAAGCTTAAAAGAACATATCAACAAAATTTATTACATGACGCTAAACACAACATAAAAGCTACGTGGGACGCTATTAAAACTATAACACATTCCAATACAACACATACACCAGCAGATGCGCTGCTTAAAATAAAACAAAATCCAACGTCATCGGTGAATGCAGTGAATGAGTTTTTTACAAACATTGGGCAGAAACTTGCTACACAAATCCAAAACGATATGAGTAATTCCACATTGCCTATAGGTAGCAATCAAATGAGTTCTCAGCCCGACTCTCTGGTACTTTTGGACCCAGACGCCAAAGAGATAGAATTGCTTATAAAAAACCTTCGCAAGAATTGTGCAGTTGGAATTGACGATATTTCTTCTCTCATACTTCAATTCTCGTATGATATATTTGTGCCAATCCTTACACACATCTGCCAACTATCTCTCTCAACAGGTGTCTTCCCTGATGTATTTAAGAGGGCCATTGTGCATCCAATACATAAGAATGGAGCTCGTGATGTGATTACTAACTATAGGCCTATCTCAGTACTCCCAGCTATGTCTAAAGTCTTGGAGAAGGTCATAAATACACGTTTGACAAACTACCTTGAATACAAAGGAATTATCTCCCCTCACCAGTTTGGATTTCGAAAACAGCTATGTACTGAGGATGCTGTCCTGTCTTTTGTGAGTAGTGTCGTGGATGGCTTGGATAGGAAAGAAAAGTGCCTAGGAATTTTCCTTGACCTCTCTAAGGCATTCGACAACGTGTCCATTCCTATTCTTATCACAAAATTGGAAAGAGTGGGTGTTAGAGGTATAACCCTGGACCTGATAAAAAGTTATTTGACCAACCGGACACAAGCTGTCAAAATTAAAGACCATATTAGTAAAGACGAGTACTTGAAGTTTGGAATACCACAGGGAAGTATACCGGGGCCCACTTTATTCATAATATACATTAACGACTTGTGTGCACTAAAGTCTCCCAATTGCCAGGTATTCACATATGCGGATGACACTGCTCTTTTTATACATGGAACCACTTGGGACGACGCAAAAGTGCACGCAGAGACGGCTATGACTACAGTTATGACCTGGCTCTCACTAAACCTATTGACGCTCAATATCAAAAAGTCCAACTATATAACTTTTGCTTTAAAAAGGTCAACTCTCCCACCAACCGATACCTTTTTTATAAGAGCTCACAAATGCACAGATTGCAGTACAAACTGTGATTGTGTATCAGTACCTAGAGCAAACGTCGTTAGATATCTTGGCATTAATATTGATCATTTGTTAAAATGGGATGAGCATATAACACACCTAATTGCACGAACTAGGAAACTTATTTATGTATTTAAACTCCTTCGAAACGCTGCCGACTTCAACATATTAAAGATCACATACCTATCACTTTGTCAATCACTCCTATCTTATTGCATCACCTCATGGGGCTCAGCAACAAAAACTATACTCTTGCCACTGGAAAGGGCCCAAAGAGCTGTTCTCAAGGTTATGACCAAAAGAAATTTTAGATACCCAACTTTCAACCTTTATGCGGATACAGAGGTCCTAACAGTGAGACAGTTATTTGTACACCAAACATTGTTCAAGAAGCACAAGACGCTAACCTATGATCCAAATATATACACTACTAAACGTCGCTCAGATAAAGTATGCCCCCCCGTGCGCCATAGGACAGCAATGGCAAAAAGAAATTTTCAAGTAAATAGTCCCTATTTATACAATAAAATCTTAAACCTTAATAGTTTAAATAAATATCAGTTTTGATTAGTACTAAGAAAATGGCTTCAGAAATTAAATTATACAGCTACTGAGGATCTTCTAAATACATAGTACATGAGCACCATACTTACTTTCTTCTTTCACAAGCACCACACATAAATACACACACACAAACACACTCCCTCACAAAAGCACACACCAACAACCTCCTCACAAACACACACCCTTACACTCTTTACCATACGTTTACAAACACTTACATGTAACATACCTGATAACTTTTGCTGTGGATTAGGAGTAGCCTAATTATTGTCCACGGTGGTAGCTTTTGGGTATAAAACTAGGCTAATTTTATTAATTTTATATTAGTTAAGGATGGATTCCCAATATACAGGCTTGCCTACATTGGGAACCCAGTAACTCCTATAGCTTTAGTACCCTTTGTCACTACTACCATCGAGTTGCAGGTACGGAAAAGGAGCCGCTTTCCTGCTACCGTAACACAGGTTAATTCCTAGCACGGGGCTGGAGAGTGGTTCTGGACCCGCCGTGTAACTCGATATCTTCTATCTAATATTGTACTACTTTACTTTAGGATACTTTAGCATGAAGCACAAATTGTTTTTGGTTCAATAAAAGAAAAAAAAGAAAAAAAAGATTTTGAACATCACGCTAGCTTCTAACCATCCAGCGGTGTGCCAGACGGACTGAATATAAAAAACCGGTCAAGTGCGAGTCGGACTCGTGCACTGAGTGTTCGGTACAAAACTGGATACCTTATTTGAGGCTGCTGCCAATTCAGCTAGACCACTAAATTGTATGAGTGCCCATATAACTCAGAGGCCTATTTTAACTGGCGTCAGCTATTTATGCATAGGGAAAGCTTTAATTTTTTTTATTTTTTAGGAATTTTTCCTATATTTGTGCTGTAAATTTCGTGATTTCAGGTCAACGGGAACTACCATATAGGTTCTCTTAGAATTGTCAATTTTGGTAGAAAGCAAGGTCTTACAGCAAAAGTAAAGGAAAAATTCCGAAAAGTTAAAAAGTTGAAAATTAAGGTAAATTTTGGTACTTACACACAGTTTTTTTTTTTTTTATACCACTCAGGTGGCAGACAAGCTCACGGCCCACCTGATGGGAAGCGGTCACCGTGGCCTATGGACGTGTGCAACACCAGGGGCGTCACACTGGCGTTGCCGACCCTAAAAAAAGAAATTGTAAAGCAGGAATAGCCTTTAGTCTTCCGGGAAGACCAAAGGCTACTCCCGCCTCTCCCTTCTTTTTTAGTGTTTGTGCTGTCAGAAGGAAGACTCTTCCCTCTGACAGCACAAAAACCCTCAGTGAGCTGGCTACCTTACTCACCGCCGGGAACACAACACGAGGTTATTATGGCCGCGGTATTCTGTAGGGTGGAGTTACTTCCCCAGTGGACTGCTCAGTTGGACGGGAATACCGTCATGTCCTACCTCTCTTATATAAAATATCTGTGGCGATACCACATATACCCAGCGCCATCTAGCGACAACAAGGTGAACTACTTGGATACTACTACATCAATACCAATCCTGAATCGCGAAAGTGAAGTTCGCGCGCTGGTATAGCATATATACAACATCCCAACGACAACCGTAGGGCCGCGGCCCACCAGGCGTGATCACCTTGCCTGGTCGGAGGATCCTCCCTTTGTGTTGGAGGAACATCACACCCTGTTCCTCCACGCTCGAGCCACCTCGACGCTTCGAGCCCCGATTCACTGGGCATTTCACCGCAGCACCGCATCACCGCACTCAGCCCCGCATCTTCGGGACCAGCGGTTAGTCCCAATTAACGAGGACTAGCGAGGAAGACTGTTCCACCAATGGAACCAGCGGCGTCCAGTTCCGACGAAATGGAACTACACAAGACTGGCACTGGCACGCTCCACAAGAGAGCTTATGACAGCTGACTCATCGCAATCAACCTCCGGTCTTGGAGGGGAGTGATGTGGCGATACCACATATACCCAGCGCCATCTAGCGACAACAAGGTGAACTACTTGGATACTACTACATCAATACCAATCCTGAATCGCGAAAGTGAAGTTCGCGCGCTGGTATAGCATATATACAACATCCCAACGACAACCACAGGGTCGCGGCCCGCCAGGCGTGATCACCTTGCCTGGTCGGAGGATCCTCCCTTTGTGTTGGAGGAACATCACACCCTGTTCCTCCACAGTGGTGACCCCGACGTGATCTGATCACGTAACCTTCGCTGAACATATCAGCAGCATTCCTATCGCCACCATCCTATTCACTTCTTCCGCATGAGCGGTAATTAAGTCTTCGCCATCCAGCAGCTTCGGCCTCAACTGGGATACCACAGCATGCAGCGACCGCTGCAGCCTGGTTACCCTACGGCCACATCAGCCTCTAAAGGCACAGTACACTGCACATACGGTCCACGTAAGAAGAGCACATCTCTCCCGTCTACGTAGCAGTCATTGCCTACGGCATATACGGTCCACAAAAGAAGAGCACATCTCTCCCGTCTACGCAGCATTCGCCCCATACACGGGGGACTTACCTCGACTCAAGAGGATTCGCCCCGTCTCACTGCCGAGGACTCACCTCATCTCACTGAGGATTCGCCTTGCCTCACCGAGGGCTCACCGAGGGCTCACCGAGGGCTCACCGAGGACTCACCTCGACGCTTCGAGCCCCGATTCACTGGGCATTTCACCGCAGCACCGCATTACCGCACTCAGCCCCGCATCTTCGGGACCAGCGGTTAGTCCCAATTAACGAGGACTAGCGAGGAAGACTGTTCCACCAATGGAACCAGCGGCGTCCAGTTCCGACGAAATGGAACTACACAAGACTGGCACTGGCACGCTCCACAAGAGAGCTTAAGACAGCTGACTCATCGCAATCAACCTCCGGTCTTGGAGGGGAGTGATGTGGCGATACCACATATACCCAGCGCCATCTAGCGACAACAAGGTGAACTACTTGGATACTACTACATCAATACCAATCCTGAATCGCGAAAGTGAAGTTCGCGCGCTGGTATAGCATATATACAACATCCCAACGACAACCGTTGGGCCGCGGCCCGCCAGGCGTGATCACCTTGCCTGGTCGGAGGATCCTCCCTTTGTGTTGGAGGAACATCACACCCCGTTCCTCCACATATCTGCCAATTTAGATTTTTTCACAAAAATCTAAATTGGCCCATATGTTTTATCATGTTGACTCAGGGCCTTGATTTTTATATATCTAATAGGGACTATAGACCTCAGTATCTGGTATAAATTTCAACTTGCTAGGTCCACCCATTACTGTGAAAATCGGTAGTGACACACGGACAGACGGACATACAGACAAGAGAGTGATCCTATAAGGGTTACTTTTTTTTACCTCGAAAGGGTAAATAAGAAACCCTTATAGGATTACGGAGTACGTAAGTATCTTTACGCTTGACTCCACACATCTACTGCAGCATTTACGGACTGAATTTAGACAGTACAATACTTTCGACATGTAGCGAAGTTCGAAAACACATAGATCGAAAAGTCATTGTTTCGACAGACAGACCCACCTTCGAATTACCACTACTTCGACAGACGATTATTCGACAGATAATACTTAGACAAGATACATCTTCGAATGACCACTACTTCGACAGATTTTTTTTGTAGCCTTTCGTTGAAGTGAAGTGGGTTAAGTTAGGTTAGAACTGTGACCCGCCGGAATTGATGTTTCAATTGATTGGGTACATATTTAATTAGGTAGGGCACATTTTTAATACATTTCAGAGCATTATTATTTTGGGAGAATGTTAAGAAAATCTGTTAAACTAGTGGTCATTCGAAGATGTGCGTCTAAGTATTGTCTGTCAAATAATCGTCTGCCGCAGTAGTGGTAATTGGAAGGTGTGTATTGTCTAATAGTTGTCTGTCGAAGCAATGACTTGTCGATATATGTGTTTTCGAAGTTCGCTACATGTCGAAATATTTTACTGTCTAAATTCAGTCCGTAATTCCTACTGCAGCATATTCATCTCCGTGACACGTAGCTCCTGCTTGTTTCTCTTCAGTAATGGCCACGCTTCACACCCTTGTAACAAGTCAGGCCTTATGGACCTGCCCTTTCAACCTTATCAGCATTTTGTGACATTAATAAGGACCACCTTAACCTAATGGTCATACAATTTTAAAACAATATACCGCTATCGTCAAATTCAAGAGTGTTTAAGAGAACGAAAATTTCTAATTCCAATACCAATCGATCGGAATTAAATTCACGAGTAAGGCCCCTGGTCCGTGCGTTGATGAAATCATTGCCTATGCGGACGGGTGTGGGATCCGTAGAGTTCAACACCATGTACTCGGTTCTCCACATATAGCTTCAGATTGCCCTTCTCAAGCGCCTCCTTCCACGTCTTCATAAAAAACTTGATTTGATTCTATAGTTCATTAAAAATGTATAATGAAATGAATGTTTCTATTTATATTATGTTTTATTGCGGCCTCGTTTTTTTACACATTATAATGTTTTACGCATTTCATTTCACAATACAGATTTTATCAAATCAAATATCAAAAAACTAAATAATTAAAAAATATAATAACCCGATTGCAGATAAAAAGACTGAAACAAGTTTGATAGCAGGCGGGTACCCTTTGGCAAATCATAAAAATTAATGGGTTCCGCCTGCTATCAAACTTATTTCGGTCTTTTTAGCTGCAGTCGGGTTATTATATTTTTTTATTTGCTGCTATTTTAGTTTTAACCATACAAGAGAAACGAATCTTGCAATCACAAAAAAAAATGAAAGCTGGCCTAAGCACAGAGGCTCCGCTTGTTCTAAGCTCCCTAAACGCTTTAATTTATCATTTCTCATTCAAAATTACATTAAGACATAAAAGTAATATATGTGTTTTAAATCACCTTTTAAAGCTCTTTAATTTGATACCCTACTCGATAAGTTTGAGTGAAAATATTTTTTTAACAACACATTTTAGCGCCAAAAATCCACACTACAGTTTTGGTTCACATTTACGTACCCTATAACACTCGGATGATCAATCCCTTTCATTTGATACCTCAATAATCAAGGTTCGGAGATATGAGGTAATAAAGAATATTACATGCATACAAGATACGCGCGAAAAACATAACCCTTGGCAGTTCCTTCCTTGGCAGTCGGGTAAAAAATGTCTAAAGTTACCGGACAAAAGAAATATCGTCTCTTTTTCCTAAATTTATTTCTTAAATATCTTTAAAAAAAAAGTGTAAAACAATATTTTAACAATAGTAGTATCTACTTCAGTAGCTTTGAACTCTGTACTTCTAAAGTTTTGTATAAAACAATTTTACAAACAATGTTCCCTACTTGAAATCGAATGACGCGAGATCGAATAACACTTGCTCGAAAACGTTTACTCGATAGTACTTGAAGTCGATAAATTATGAGCTCGACAGTTCACTCCCTCGATGCATCAAAATCTCGAATAACTTTAAGCTCGAATCATCGGCAGCGCGAATCCTTATTATCTTGAAACATCTTTTCTCGACCGACCATCTAATCGATTTATAGAATATCTGGAAAACGGTCTAGTGGTTCCGGCACTTCTGGGTTCGGTTAGGTTAGAACTGTGACCCCAACAGAGCGCTGGAACCACTAGTTACGAGGAGGAACTTACGAGGTACATTTTAGGTGTGAATTTTAGGTGTGTCAATAACTTACCTACGTTAAACAATCTTTTTACTAAGTACGTTCGTACATATTTTTATTTAGTCAGAAAAAGAGGGTAGTTTTAACCACAATGTCAACATTATATACACGTAGTATTTGTATCGAGAAGGGAACACCCAAAAACTCCGAAATATTTTATTCCGAATTTCATATAACCGAAGAAATGTGATTTTTTTTATGGTATTGATGGAAACTTATTTTTTTACATACATGTTGAGAACTACGCGGCAGGGTGGTTATTAAGGGGGAATTTTTTTCATTATTTTTGCGATAGAACGCACCGTTTTCGAGATATTCTATAAACCGATTAGATGGTCGGTCGAGAAATGATGTTTCGAGATTTTGATACATCGAACAATGAGCCTTCGCGCTACCGATGATACGAGCTTATAGTTATTCGAGATTTTGGTGCATCGAGGGAGTGAACTGTCGAGCTCATAATTCATCGATTTCAAGTACTATCGAGTAAACGTTTTCGAGCAAGTGTTATTCGATCTCGCGTCATTCGATTTCAAGTAAGGAACCCTTTAACAACGCATATCATATATTATCTTCACTATATATAGATTACGCTGCATACGTATATACAGGTATGTGACGTCACATCATCTGAAGCTGGTAAGGTTTTATCACCTCTATTAAAGTAGCATGAACACTGAATCAGTCACAGCCCCTACCTGTAAAACATCATTAGTTCAGTCAAATGTGAACCTTTGGCTGTGCGGCCATGTCTCATTGATTTTTTTTTAATTTTTATCCTGTTAAGCTGTATGATGTGTGACGTTTGTCGTGTATTTAGTGTTATCTGTGCATTTTTATTGTTCAGTGTAGCATGTTGCACTAATGGTGGGTATCTTGAAATTTTTCATATAATATATTCAGAATCACTTTGATACATTCTTGGTTCTTTATTGATTTTATGCCTTTTTCTGTGTAACAATTGAACATACAAAATTTGAACTTGGGTTAATAATCTTTTTATTCTAACCTCACTATTTGTGACACTATGAAATACCTTTAGCTATAGTTTTTTTATTTCTTAACTAGCTGTAACTTAGACCTGGGTTTTGTTGGCCAGGGTGGGCGGTTATGTCGGACTTGAACCGACTAAAACCGCATGCCGTCTCGGGTCTTCAGACGCCGGGGTAAGGTTGCCCATAAAGCATTTCCCTCGCACCCCGACTGACCCTAGTCCATTTAGGGTTTCGAGATGGCCCCCTCGGGTTTGGGAACCACGGTGTCCCCGTATTGCCCCGGTTTGGGGGAGGGGCGCATGTCACCCCGCCGTCCCGGCCTGCTTCTGCTAGGGTGACAGGCGGCCTCACCTGCCACCCCTAGGCCTGCGCTCATGGAGGATGCAGGTCGTTAAGCGACCTTGGCGCGCGGCCAGCATGTGGCGGGCTCAGCGGGGTGGAAGAGTTCTAAATCTCTCCCGGGCGCGCTCCGCCATCTCAGAAGGAGGCGGCGGCGGCCCATACGGTCGCACTCCGCGCCGTTGCAGCAATCATGCTGCCGAGTAAGAGGACTCCCACCCCGATGGCTGCCACGAGGTCACGCTTCGGCACCTCTCACGCCGGGCATTCCCCCAATGTGTGCAGCCCCGAGTCCTGTGATGGCACTCAGGCGTTGGCTCCTTCCTGATCAATAAATATTTGTATGTGTGAATATTTAAATAGTTAATTTAATTGTTGTTTTATGGTACGAAAATTTAAAAATATCAATCAATGAATCAAATAGCCTATTGCAGTCCACTGCTGGATTTAGGCCTCTCCGATTGCACGCCATTCCACCCGATCCTCCGCCTTGCGCATCCAGTCTATCCCAGCTACCTTTTTCAGGTCGTCCATCCATCTTGCTGGGGGACGTCCTACCTTCCGTTTACCAAATCGCGGTCTCCACTCTAGGACTCGTTTGCTCCATCGGCCATCGGTCCTTCGGTATAACAATGGTAAACTATGAATAAATTTAATTGATTGTACCATTTCTTACCGTACTCGCACCCCGACTGACCCTGGGCCATCTCCGGTTTCGAGATGGCCATCTCGGGTTTGGGAACCACGGTGTCCCGTCTTGCCCCGGTTTCGGGAAGGTGTAAGTATGCACGTATTTACTAGTCTTCTTGTTGAAATAAAAAAAAAAAACTGTCACCGATTGATTGAGTTTCACAGATAGATATGACCCTTTTTAAGAGAGAAATAAGTGAGATCTGAATCTAAATAAAGCTTTGGCATATCCCCGAAGGCAATTTCTTTGTAGTTTTTCCATATTGTAGTTTTCAAAGAACTCGATCCACGGAACCCGCAGGCGCTTTATGCAATTTTCTGTTCCTAGGTTCTTTGATAAAACGAATGCGAGAAAAAATTAACTAGGCTTTAAATTGTCTCGGAATCTTGAGCTCACTCTGTATAAGTAAAGGAATATATTAAATACCTATGTACTTTATTTGATTTTATTTTTAACACACGATTATTAGCATGTCACTCGATTGTAGAGAACTTCAAAAGATGAATTTATTTGAAATTTTGCACACTAATCACGGACCGATGACAATACATTAATATAAAAAAATAATAGGTTACTCAGAATCAGGGGGTGGCAGGTGAGGCCACCTGTCACCCCAGCAGAAGCAGGCCGGGACGGTGGGGCGACTAGCGCCCCTCCCCCAAACCGGGGCAAGACGGGGACACCGTGGTTCCCAAACCCGAGGGGGCCATCTCGAAACCGGAGATGGCCCAGGGTCAGTCGGGGTGCGAGGGATATGCTCTATGGGCAACCTTACACCCCGACGTCTGTATACCCGAGACGGCGTGCGGTTTTAGTCGGTTCAAGCCCGACATAACCGCCCCCGCTGGCCGGCGGGGGTATCCGAAGGGATTTCCGCACGAAAAAAAAAAGGTTACTCAGAATCAAAAATAAATAAAAGTTTAAATATGTACTAAACTTTGGACTTCTTCTGAAGCTTGTTTTTTTAAAACTATTTGTTATTTTACTTATGAAGAATTCACAGTGCACAGGAAACAGATGACTGACGTCCGAAATTAGCTTTAAATATTATAAAAAATATACCAAGAATGTTCTTAAAATATCTCGAGTCTATTTTGAACTTTTAATGGCATTTAAAAAGGTATTTATAGGACATTATATGGATTCTATAGTCCATACCACTTTCGAATTCACTATACATAGAAACACCCAGACCAATGCAAATAGACATATTCTATATACAAATATTTGCACTGAGCGGGAATCGAACCCGCATAAATGAAGAATGTATGAAACTAAGCAACAATTAATGTATAATGTAGGTATTATAATGACCCAGTTTTTGGACATAAGAATACACAGTAATGCTGTGTCATGGCGACTCAAATGGGTCACCGGGATAATGTACGTCCATTTTCCTGAGCGCTGGGTGCGTAGATGGACAATTAACACTCTTTATATATATAAAAATATACATGTCATCGCTAAACATATTGAGATAATTGAAACGAAAAATTTATTTCAAAGAGTGTTTCTTTGCAATTTTTTAACAAGAAACTGCTCTATTTATCCAAAATGTTTTTGAATGTGCGTGAACAGTAGATAATGAGCTGTATATTTAAAAAAAAAACAACTGTCTAGCATCAGTAATCTTAGAGAGAGAGAGAAATAATCTTAGAAACGAAAAATAAGCATAATTATGGTAGCTTACGTCCAGACAGGGCCTTAAGTAACAGTATGCTAGGTCCCTTTCATATTCTCTCTCTCTCTTATTAATAACAGCCTCTGTGGCGTAGCGGTAGTGCATTCGACTGCTACGACATGGGGAGCGGGGGTCGATTCCCGCTCAGTGCAAATATTTGTATGCATGAATATGTCTATTTGCATTGGTCTGGGTGTTTCTATGTATAATATGTATGTTTTACAAAAAAGGTATATAAGTAAGTTTATCCGCATTCTAGAACCCATAACACAAGCTAGTTGAACTATGCTTACTTTGGGTCTAGATAGCGCTGTGTAAAAATGTCGTAGAATATTTATTTCATTTTTAAATTAATCCCAGTTATATTCAAAGCTGCACTTCAGAGCCCCAGGTCCACTCTTCCACTCTTACACTAGGTTTGCAAGGCGAATCGCTGCTTGCAATGTTGAGCTGAGTGAGACATCGTGAATCAGATTTTGATAATTTTGAACAGTGATCATTCCTCCGTGACGGTGGCAAGTCCGATTTTGAAAATTCTTCTTGAAAGTCACAACTCTGGACATGCTTTCTGAGCGTGTAAAGTTTGGTCACAGTGTCTCGAGCGGTTATTATGTAATTCCATCTGGAATTTTTTTAACGTGGTATTTTTTTCATTCCTCTGTGGTAGCATTTCCAAATACATCCATAAACCTTCCTCTGATTGACCTCTTTAATCATGCCAAATTTAGTTCTGATTGGATTAGTAGTTTAGGAGGAGACCTGTGACAAAGAAAATCCTGAAGTCTAGTATGAGGAGCTTTCGCTCGACTTCGTCTCACTCAGCTCAATTATTGGTTTATCTTGGCTTTTACGGGAGCAACTATCGTTTGATCACCGAATCCAGAGAGGAATGCCTTGCCAGAGCCTCAGCTGTAATTTTTTTTACCCGATCCTGTCCCGACCCCGTCTTTGTTTTTTCAGCCAAACAAAAAAAAAAGACCCAGGAGTCGATTGTTAGGCCCAGATACTTAAACGGCCTGAGGACCAACCCCTGAGGAATGAGTAATTTCGGTCACTAATATAATCACTACATATTTTGAGAAATATTTTTTTTTTGTACCAGAGACCGGTCGTCTAAGTTTAGACTGTATACGGCATTACCACCGCATCTACATCAGCCGGAATGTCCCCCCGAGAGAGTACCGCTACTTCCATGAATCGCTGGTGGCAGGCGAGCAAGATGTCGAAAACAATGCAGATGATCCAGTAGATGTGAGTTTGGGTCTTCTGTCTATTTACAGGGTGGAAACGTTAATAAGTTTTACGTTGGACACTTAACGTTGGACACAGCCGATTATTTCTTCATTTTAAAAGACCTTGCAAAACTTTGAACTGGACGGCTGGACACTCTTAACGTTTCTACACTGTACACGTACTATTATAAATAGCTTTTTTTTTTTGTACCACTAAGGTGGCAGACATGCACACTGGCCCACCTGATAGCAAGCGGTTACCGCGGCCTATGGACGTGTGCAACACCAGTGGCGTCACACTCGCGTTGCCGATCCTGTAAAGGAAAGGGGATGGGAAAGGAGTTTGGGAAGGGATGGGAAAGGATAGGAAAGGAGTTTGGGAGGGGATGGGAAAGGAGTTTGGGCTCCGGCACTCTCACTCACCAAACGGAACGCAACAGTTCAAATACTGTTACTTGGCGTCGATATTCTGTGAGAGGGTGGTGCTTCCCCGGTCGAGTAGGCCTATTCATGCAACGGCCAAAATGACTGTTGCTTGACTCTACCCCTTCAATGTAAATGTTAAATGAACGATTCCGAACACAATATTTTTTAAATTTTTGTCTGTATATCTGTTTGTTCGCGATGGACGCAAAAACGACAAATTTTGATTCGGTTTTTATTATTGGAAATGCCTTGGGCAGACTTAAAATTTGCCGTATATTTGATTGCAATTAGCTAAGTAGAACCGGAGATATGACCAAAAAACGATAACCGACTTCATCGCGGGCGGAGCCGCGGTTATCAGCTAGTTATTTTTAATCTTGCAAATGCAGTAGTATTTTTTGCCTTTTGAGCCTTTTCCCAATTGAGTTGGTGTGTTGAATCCGTGATACCAACCAACGACACAACCGGTGGTGTCAAGGGTAATATTCAATCCCCATGACACCACCGGTTATGTCAAGGGTAATGTTCAATCACCATGCTACCACCGGTTGTGTCAAGGGTAATATTCAATCCCCATGACACCACCGGTTGTGTCAAGAATAATATTCAATCCCCATGTCACTATCGGTTATGTCAAGGGTAATATATTCAATCCCCATGACACCACCGCTATTGTCAAGGGTCATCATCCTTTGAGAATTTCCCCAATTCAGTTGAGGTTGACTTTCAGTCGTAACTACGAAACGGTAGAACTTCGATAGTTTCCCTGAAGCGACGGCCATTTGACTTTCACCACCAATGAGGATATTGAAGTTCTGTAGATAGACCGGGTTATCGGACATTTTAGGGCTCCAATTACAAGTTCCAGCTGTTCGAGGACTTACCGTGCTTCTCGAGGCACGAAAGGATCTCAATGTGTTAAGAATGGTCACGGACCTTCACCACCAATGAGGATATTGAAGTTCTGTAGATAGACTGGGTTATCGGACGTTTTAGGGCTCCAATTACAAGTTCCAGCTGTTCGAGGACTTACCGTGCTTCTCGAGGCACGAAAGGATCTCAATGTGTTAAGAATGGTCACGGACCTTCACCACCAATGAGGATATTGAAGTTCTGTAGATAGACCGGGTTATCGGACATTTTTGGGCTCCAATTACCAGTTCCAGCTGTTCGAGGACTTACTGTGCTTCTCGAGGGACGAAAGGTTCTCAATGTGTTAAGAATGGTCACGGACCTTCACCACCAATGAGGATATTGAAGTTTTGTAGATAGACCGGGTTATCGGACATTTTAGGGCTCCAATTACAAGTTACAGCTGTTCGAGGAGTTACCGTGCTTCTCGAGGCACGAAAGGATCTCAATGTGTTAAGAATGGTCACGGACCTTCACCACCAATGAGGATATTGAAGTTCTGTAGATAGACCGGGTTATCGGAAATTTTAGGGCTCCAATTAGAAGTTCCAGCTGTTCGAGGACTTACCGTGCTTCTCGGGGCACGAAAGGATATCAATGTGTTAAGAATGGTCACGGACCTTCACCACCAATGAGGATATTGAAGTTCTGTAGATAGACCGGGTTATCGGACATTTTAGGGCTCCAATTAAAAGTTCCAGCTGTTCGAGGACTTACCGTGCTTCTCGAGGCACGAAAGGATCTCAATGTGTTAAGAATGGTCACGGACCTTCACCACCAATGAGGATATTGAAGTTCTGTAGATAGACCGGGTTATAAGACATTTTAGGGCTCCAATTACAAGTTACAGCTGTTCGAGGACTTACCGCGCTTCTTGAGGCACGAAAGGATCTCAATGCGTTAAGAATGGTCACGGGTTACCAGAATGGTCACACATACTAGTACTGACGTGGCAAGAGTCGTGTGTATGTGAGTGAATTTAATCGAACAAATACAGTCATCATCATTGTCCATCAAGTATGCTTGCGCTTTGAACCCCCCCCCAACCCAAATCCTTTTCTGTCAATCAACAGGTATACCGGCTTCAGGTCAGGTTGGCTTGGAAGATCTTGGTAAGGCCCTGAACACCCATAAGGCTTATATCTGAAAAAATTAAAGGCCCTCTACCAGACCTCATAAGCGTCGGTAGTTTCCTTAAGAGCCGGTCCTACGATCGAGAGGTCCCGGTTCGAGTCCTGGCCATTACACTACTGACGTGACACCACTCCTATCACAAGCAGGAGAATAGTAGTACATTCGGTTACTAATATTTTTTTTATTCCCACTAATCTCATAAATGTGAAAGTTTTGATGGATGGATGGATCAGACTAGAAAGGCTGAACGGATTTGGCTAAAACTTGGTACAGAGATAGATTATAGTCTGGGATAGAATATACGCTATATTATCCCTGGAATAGGTTCACATGGGAAGCGGGATATAATAACTCGGAATTGAGTGCAGGGTGCGACTGAAATAAATTGAGCTGAGCGAGCAGGACTCTTACTTGACAATAAGACATCTTACTACGGTCGCGCGCTTAGCTAAGGCCGCGCGCTCGTGAAACTGTTTTTCGGTGATTATTCCTCAATGGTACATCGGACATGAACCATCTCGCTTCAAAACACTCCTCAGTGTCCACACTATCACCGTGGTAAATTTGGCCAAGATCGCGCTAGTCGTTACGGAGAAGTTCAGCCACCAACAAACGGCTATGCCGGGTATATGAGCACGAAAAATGTATATAAATGTAAAAGGACTGGGGGATTGGGTGAGACGCTGGCGTTATAGTGGAGCCTACTTCGAAGGCGATGAAATTTTAATGAATAAATTATTCTTTGTGTTAATTAATATTCTCGGATACGTTTACTTAATGTATTTAGTTCAAGTTGTGTTGAGGTTATGAGATATTCCCTGCGCGTAGTAACGCCACAACCACAACATTTAGAACTGAGGGGTGAGTTAACCAAAATACTCACCTTGTACTGTTTTCCTCAAATCATGCAATCTGTACTAACTTTGCTTATTTAATAATAGAAATAATCTATTTATACTGTTGATTGATGGCATTTAGCGGAACTTGCTACACATATTAAAATAATATTAATAATAATAGTGGAAAAGTACAAGTGAGACATTTATTTCAATATGAATAAAAATAATCGTTCATTTGTAATAAAGAGAACTTAGACTTTATAATCTTTCAGTTCTTATTATCATCTGAACATTTTTATCTAGCGTCATCACAATTCAAACATGACGAAGCCAACACCATCCCCGGTATCGGGAGGCCACACCCCCTTGCTTAGCCTCGACCAATCAGGATCGAGCGCATCGGTTCCGCAGCTCTCAACCAATCAGGATTAATCACGTCGTTTCCCCCCTCCAACTGCGCCTATAAATACGCCAGTGACTTGGGCCTCTACATCAGTTGCAGAGAAGTCGCCGCCGAGGAAAGTTCTCCGCTTTTGCCGACGTCCGGACCTGTACTGAAGATGTTGCCCGCAGTGATCGACGAAACGTCTGGAATACAAGTTTCCGATGGACCACGGCCAAACAGAAGTAGTATATTCTACATGCAACGCCAGCCGTGAAAGCCTTAAGATTTATAATATTTAAAGTAATTAATTATTACGCTGACAAGTTCAGACTTCTCAATGTCTTCAAGGCCTATTCTGTGATTTCTAGTGCTGAAACGATGATTTTCGGGCTAGCTTTGATTTACGGAAAACAACACAAGAGTATTTAACTTGTTCTCGGACAATATTTTTTGTGTTACTTTGAATGGTAGCCCGGGTCTACCTAGCAGGACATACGCTCATCAAATTAATGATATATTGAACAAGGTCAAAAGAAATTGAACTGGCTGTTATGCATAAAAGGTTTGATGACAGTTGAGGAAGCTCGTGAAGTGTGTAAGGTCAGAAGCAGATGGCTGAACGTTGTCTCTGCCTACCCTTAAGTTAACAAGGCGTGAGTATATGTATTTATGTATGTAGATCTGTCAAAAGGCTTGTCGTGTCAATCCCGCGCTCGTAATTTTTACCTAGTTTTTCATGTAAAACTGTACAACTTGACATAAATACAACTTTAAAGTGCAAATCAAATACTTTGGTGGATGTGCTAGTGTTATTTACACCCAAAACATAAAATAACTGCAGAAATAGGTGCAATTAAATCACGAATTGACATTACACAAGTTAAATATTTTCCACATACCCTCGATAAATTTACTTTTGGGGGACAGTTGTCTTTGTTTCTTTTTGACTTAACCAAAAAGTGTTGCCATCTAATAAAACCAAACTCCACAAAATGAATCCGAAAAATAAACAGATAAAAAGCGGAAAATGTAAAAAAGTCCCAGGTGAAAAAAAGTCGCATGTAAATTGTGATGCCTGTAACATCATTCTGTGTGGTGACTATCACGGGTTGTCGCAATATGTCGTTTTTTTTCATTACCTGTAAGTCTGCTGTAACACAATTACTTATGTTAATGAAGCAACTGAAGGATCTCACTGCAGAGGTTCAGCAACTGCGATTACGCCAAAGCATGCTCGCAACTGAATCCGCTATTCAGGAGACGACAGAGAGGGCTAACAGAGCCAACAATCTTATTATCTACGACATACCTGAATCGACTTCTGTGGAACCAGACCAAAGAAAATAACATGACAATGAAGCGTATGGCTGTCATTAAATCTGTCACCAAAGCTGTCAACTGTCATGAATTGCGGCTGTTTCGCCTGGGTGCTCCCAAAATAGGGGCAACCGCCAAATCACGCCCACTAAAGGTTGTATTGAGGAGCAAGAGGGATGCGTTGGAAGTGCTAAAGAACAAACATAAGCTGGAAAAACCATCATCCATTACTGGTGATCAGACACCACAGCAGCGAGAGTATATGGCGTATCTGCGTGGAGAGCTACAGACGCGTTTATACAACGGAGAAACAGACATTACTATACGATATGTCCAGGGCCACCCTAAGATTGTGAAATCTAAACCCACAAAAAACTAAGCCAAAATACCAATAACCCAACAAGTCAACCAACGACAACCCTATCAACTCTAACTACAATAACAATACTTTACATAAATATACAGTCCGTGACCTCAAAACTGGATCTATTTCTCGCTCGAGTCAACTCATTGAATCCTACTGTGATCATAATAACTGAAACATGGTTAAAACCTAGCATACCTGACTCCATGATAATAATAGCTGGATATGACGTATTCAGAGATGACCGGATTGGGAAACGCAGTAGAGGTGTGACAATATACACCTCAAGTAAAGCTAAGTTTATGACAACTGCACTGAACAAGGACTACAATATAAAACTTGATAACTCTGAATGGTTGTGGTTTGATATCAAAATAGGAGAAATAAAATTTTTGATTTGTGGACTTTACCATGGACGATGATTCTACTTTGGAACAAGACAATGTGCTACTTAATCTAATTAACAATGCATCTCAAACAAATACAATGATTCAATTAAATTTTTAAGCATTTTGTATGCTTACTATTTTCTAAAGATTTAGATCGTAAAAAGAGAACATCTAGGACGGGATTTGAACCCGCGACCAGTCCCTTACAGGGAGAATGCTATGACCAACTGAGCCACCTAGACACATCCAAGATATTCGAAATTCTCCGATACATTAATACGTCTTAAAGCGACGTTGGAGCCATCTACCGTAATTCTTGCGAACTACGGAAACAAGAATAACTTTAGAGTCATTTTTAAACATTGAATATCTGGGACGTGTCTAGGTGGCTCAGTTGGTCAGAGCATTCCCCCTGTAAGGGACTGGTCGCGGGTTCTAGTCCCATCCTAGATGTTCTCTTTGTCCGATCTAAATCTTTAAATACAATGATTGTCATGGGGGACCTAAACTACAGTGGTGTCAAGTGGCCTCTTGACGATTGTGGATATGTAACCCCAAAAGAGGACAACTTTATACAATGGTATAAGTGCAGTAATCTCAACCAGTTAGTGGACAGACCTACTAGGTATCGGCAAGGGCACCAACCATCCTTTTTAGACCTGATCCTTACAAATGAAGAATCACTAATAGCTTCTGTAGACCACCAAGCACCAATTGGCAAGAGTGACCATGATTGTTTACTGACAACGATAGAACGCCAAGTCCTCGAAAAAGAAAACAACGGGACAGCTACCAGGCTCAACTACAAAAAAGCAGACTTTCTCAAAATTAATGAAAAGCTACAAACATCACTGACTGGAAACTTAACCAACCTAGACTGTGTAAAAAGTCAGTTTGAACTTCTACTTAACACACTTGAACAGGCAACAACCTTGTATGTACCACGGACAGTGGTCCATCATAACACAAATAAACCTTGGATTTCGAAGGAGACTGAAGCCCTTATCAAACAGAAATCGGCACTCTGGAGAAAGTACACTCTTACCGGACTAGACGAAACTTACAATGCATATAGAAAACTAAACAATAAACTGACAAACCAATGCGGGAAAGCATGACTTAATTATGTAGAAGGCTTGCTACATGCAGGGCCAAATAAATTTGACTCCTACATCAGGCAACAAATAACATCTAAAGTTAGCATACCAAGTGTCTTGCGAAACGAGAAAGGGCAAATAGTGACAGGCTCACATAATATTGCTGAGACATTTGCAGACCAGTTTACTAGTGTCTATCAAAAGGAGCCACAGTCTGAGCTACCCTTGCGCGATGTGTCACTGAGAGTTGAAGAGACTATTGATGATCTTACATTTACCAAAGAGAAAGTCCAGCAAGCCGTTGCTCGATTGAAATCAGATTCTTCACCTGGCCCAGATCTGTAGCTATACTACAAAAATGTGACATCAATAACCACCTTGCAACAATGATGCAAAAGTCATATGAAACTGGTATTTTACCAGCACAGTGGAAAACTGTAAACGTGACCCCAATATTCAAGAAGGGAAGCAAATTACAACCTTCTAACTATAGGCCAATAAGCCTGACTAGCGTGGTTTGTAAGGCGATGGAGAAGATAATAGTGGCACATATTCGGAACTTTTTCATGAGCCATCAAATTATTCCGGAACAACAGCATGGATTCTGGCCGCACCGCTCCACGGTATCCAATTAGTTATCATGTTTATCGTCTTGGACCGCCAGCTATAATAAGAGAGAACCTGTCGACGTAATCTACCTGGACTATGAAAAGGCCTTTGATAAAGTCCCAACGACACGACTTCTAAAAAAGCTTGAATTCGTCGGAATTAGAGGGAAACTACTAAAATGGATTGAGCCATTCCTGCGAAACAGAACATTTCGGGTGAGAGTGGGGGAGACACTCTCAGATGAACGGGAGATACACAGTGGTGTACCTCAGGGCTCTGTACTGGGCCCTGTGCTATATATAATTTACACGTTTGACCTCCCACATTGCCTGAAAAGCCAAGTCAGTATATTCGCTGATGACACTAAAATCTTTGTTAACCCTCTGACTGACTACAACCAAATCCAAAGTGATCTAAATAAAATTGCAAACTGGTCAAAGGATTGGCTTATAAACCTTAACACTGCAAAGTGTACTGTTTTGCACATAGGTGGTCGTAACCCACACCTTACCTACAAATTAAATGATGTGAACATGACAGAGGTCAAAGCACAAGCAGACCTGGGAGTGAAAATTGCAGATGATCTCAAATGGGAAGAGCACATAAGCTCGATAGCTAAAAAAGCAAAAAGATTAGTCTACTTAGTAAGGAAGGCCTTTGGAAACCTGACACCTGACATGATGCTAAAGATTTATAAGACTTCGAATTCGCATTCCAAGTCTGGAGCCCATACTTTGTCTAAGACATACAACTACTGGAGAAGGTGCAATGCAGTTTCACAAAGATTCCCAGACAACTTAAGGGACGACCTTATGAGGAAAGACCAGAACTGCTTAAGTTGACATCTCTGAAGGAACGTCGTGAGCGGTAAGATCTGATAGAGACATACAAGATCTTGCATGGACACTATAACTTGCGCGGACCTCCAGAAAATGCTTGTGTTTAATACAAATGATCGGCTGAGGGGTCACCACCTTAAACTCTGTACCAGCCTATCCAGTAATAATCCACACATGCACTTCTTCAACAACATCTATCATCGCACCGCTCGCCACAGACAGGGAATTCATCCTCACACGTTGCGACCGGAAACGGTGCGTACAGTTAGATATGAAAGGCACTTCATTCCGCGCACCCTCAGGCTATGGAATGATCTCCCTGCTGTGGTTTTCCCAAGCGACTACAATATGGGGTTCTTCAAGAAGGGCATTAGAAGGTTTTTACAGGGTCGGCAGCGCGAGTGTGACGCCCCTGGTGTTGCACACGTCCATAGGCCCTGTTGACTTAGGAAACAAATGCTACCTACTCTCTTAATATTGTCTTTTTCATCATAATCTTAGCGCTATCCTCGGTAGAATCTGAGGCTTTTGTCTCACATGCCGAGACCCGCTGACTCCGTCTCCTCGTTTTGGCTTATACAGCTTTTAAGGGGGTAATTGTCGCCTGATGTTCGAACCCCGAGAGGAAAACTTGCACCATTTTTGTTTGTAAATACATATATATATATTTTTGACGGCCTCTCTAGCGTAGCGGTAGTGCATTCGACTGCTACGACATGGGGCGCGGGTTCGATTCCCGCTCAGTGCAAATATTTGTATGCATGAATATGTCTATTTGCATTGGTCTGGGTGTTTCTATGCATAATATGTATGTATTTACAAAAAAAAAGGATATAAGTATGTTTATCCGCCTTCTAGAACCCATATCACAAGCTAGTTAAACTATGCTTACTTTGGGTCTAGAAAGCGCTGTGTAGAATGTCGTAGAATATTTATTATTTATATATATATATATATATAATATAAAATATAATATAAAATATAATTTAAAATATATATAAAAAATGATAATTATCGCTCGCTTAGTAATGTGCCCGGTAGATGGCAATAGGCTCGCCCCCTATTACATTGGAACCAAAACAAAACTGGCGAATCGTGTTTGTATAATACACCTCTGCCTATCCCTTCGGAGATACAGGCGTGAAGTTATCTTATGTTATCAACATAATGCTAATTTAATATACATAATGATAAATACAACTATTTGCCCTGAGCGGTAATCGAACCTGTCTCAACCTGTTACATAATAATCGAACACTATACTGCTAAGCCAGAGGTCGTCATTCCGATGGTATTGTCGGGGTGTAAGGTTGCCCATAAAGCATATCAATGGTATTGTACCTTTTTTTTTCGTGCGGAAATCCCTTCGGATACCCCCCCGCCGGACAGCGGTTATGTCGGGCTTGAACCGACTAAAACCGCACACCGTCTCGGGTCTTCAGACGCCTGGGTGATGACTGACCCTGGGCCATCTCCGGTTTCGAGATGGCCCCCTCGGGTAATGGTATTGTACCTGTCACGGATTTGAAATATGTACTTACTTTCTTTTTTTTACAGCTTCAATACAGAATAGTGGGAGGGTCTCAGGTATCAATCCAGCAAGTACCCTACCAGATCCTGTACGGGCTGTACTGTGGTGGCACTATAATAGCTCCTGAATGGGTCATAACTGCTGCACATTGCAAGTAAGCCGTTTTAAACACGATGTTATTAGCTCCATATGTAGGGATGTGATGGATTCTATGATAGGACACAAGACACGTGATGCTCCGACAATATTGTTAGTGTTCCTATGGAATATATCTTACCGTTGCTCCTGGTTGGATCCGAGGCTTTCAGCTCGGCACCCGGTGTCTTTTTTATTTGGCTTGTACCGCTTTTATAGGAGCAACTGCCGTCTGAATTTCACGCCCTGAGAGGAAAGCGTGCGTCAGAAGGTCTTCTGTCAATCAGTGAGGTTGGTTTGAAGCTCAACCAAATGGTAACCATGGAGTTAAAGATGAATTTTATCTAGTGTTACAATTACTTAAGGCGCTTTCTGCACGTAAGCTACCATAATTATGCTTATTTTTTGTCTCTAAGATTATTTCTCTCTCTCTCTAAGATTACTGATGCTAGACAGATGATTTTTTTAATATATACAGCTAATTATCTACTGTTCGCGCACATTCAAAAACATTTTGGATAAATAGAGCAGTTTCTTGTTAAAAAAATTGTAAAGAAACACTCTTTGAAATAAATTTTTCGTTTCAATTATTTCATCTCTATCAAATCAAATCAAATCATTTTATTCGCTTAAGACAGGTACATAGAGTTGGTTTATATAATTATATATATGAGTGCTCCGCCTTACCTCTGACAGGTGTGCAAATTTGAAAATTATATGTTAGCATGCAACAATGAAATTTAAAGAAACTTATTATAACTGTTGTCTTAACAATATTATCGAACCAATGTAAAATTAACCATAATACGTATTGATTAACGTCATAGTATGTAATTAATAATGTCAAATATCAAAATTTGTAATTAACAATGGTAGCAATTCTGTTGCTGACATCACTAAACTAATTTTTCTCTAAAATTTTCTTATTTTAGAGAAATTTAGAGGGAATGATATTCTGTTGTTACGTCGAACTAAATTTGGTGTTCAATATGACAGCACCAAATTTGAATCTGACGTCACCAAAATTTAAATATGAAAGTGTTACCGTTATTAAAAAAATAAGAATGAATGATAAAGAGTGAATTATTAAATTCTTTAAAAACTATATTCTTAGGTTTTTAGAATGCCGAAAAATGATTATTAATGCAAATTATAGATCAAACAGTAAACAAACCGTTATTTTTCTTAGTCATAGCTAAGTACAAACGGTTTTATTCAGTTCACTAGCCTGGCAACCCGGTGTAAACCTCTTTGTTATCTACGCAACTAAACTATCTCTGGCTGGAATATGTGCAAGTCAATTTGACGTGACGTGATACAATTGACATATCGGATCAGTTAAAAATTTGGCAAGGAAATAATTGCTTCATTTGAAATACATGAACAATTTAATATTTATTTTAGGGAATTACATTGAGCAGCTCGCCACCTGTATGTCTATTGCTGCCCTCTGTACAATCTCCTCAGGAGGTACAGCAGCCACAACTGCTTCAATCTGGTGTCTCGGCAGAAGCTGGCCCCATTCGCCATCGGATTGTGCCGAGACGCCGCATATTGCCTAGGCCTTCACGACCTCCTGCCTATGAAAACTTAGTGAATGCCCTGCATGAAAGCAATAGCACCTTACAAGAAACTATTCGTAACATAGTGTTGATGTGATTGTGATTGTTGATTGTGATTGTTGATTGTGATTTTTGGTGATTATATGTATAAAAAATAACTTTATTTAAAACGAATTATATGTTTTAATTAAAATTTCTTTCAATTAATTCTGCCCGCATTTGTCTGTGAAAAAGATTAGGACTTTAACAGACATAGATACCGCTAGAATAGTTTATTTCAGTTATTTCCATAGTATTATGAGCTACGGCATTCTCCTTTGGGGTAATGCCGCAGATTTAAATACAATCTTTGTATTGCAAAAGCGGGCTGTGCGGGCAATTTATAAGTTGGGCCCAAGAGTCTCTGTAGTGTCTCAATATATTTTTGAAAATCTTTTGTATGTTAGAAGAAACATTTCCAATTTTTTAAGGCTTTGTAAGGGCCGTATTAATGGTCTATACAGAATAAGTGATTTTTGTCTTTGACTTTGACTGGCCAAAGCCAAAATCACGAAATCGTTATTCATCATTGCGGCGATAGCCCAGTGGCGTACGTAACGGACTGCTGAGACGAGGTCTCGAGTTCGATCCCCAGTCGCCCCGGGCACACACCTCTGACTTTTCGTAGTTATGTGTGCATTAATAAATGTTAATTATCACTCGCTTAATAATGTGCCCGGTAGATGGCAATGGGCTCCTCCCTATTACATTGGGACCTTAACATAACTGGCGAATCGTGGGTGTGTAATACCCCTCTGCCTACCCCTTCGGGGATACAGGCGTGAAGTTATGTTATGTTATTCATCATGAGACATGGAGGGTGCGACTTGAGCACCCAAGGTGGGGGAATCCACCATTGCGGCGGTGAGACCGATCATGAAGGAGTGGTTGGAGAGGGACCATGGGGACCTCTCCTTCCGGATGTGCCAGATGGTTACCGGACACGGGTGTTTCGGTAAGTATCTGTGGCGCATCCACCGGGAGACAACGCCGCAGTGCCAGCACTGCGAGGATCCTGGCGAAGACACGGCGCTCCACACGTTGGTGGAGTGCCCTGCGTGGGCGAGTCAACGCCGGGATCTCGTTGCGGTCCTGGGCGTGGACATTGTTAGCCACTTTATATAATTAGCTGGTTTTCGATGGTAACATAAATAAAACTGACGAGATTATAGATCTCATAGTAATTTATTGATTCGACTACACAGTACAGTACAAGCGTACAGAGTGAGTGTTTAAAGTAAAACTACCAACACAACTACTTAAATCCATGTTCGGATACTTGTATCGAACAGACGTTCTCTCGTTGGAGACCATGGTGAGGGCCGTGGTCTCCGACGGGAGCAAGTGGCACGCCGCCGCCTCTTTCTGCGAGCAGGTAATGCGCGCGAAAGAGACGGCGGATAGGGAGCGGGAGAGAACCCTGCCCCCCGAGTTTCGCAGTCTGCGGCGAGGACGCCGCAGACTCATCTACGCCCGGGACTACCGACCTCCATGATCGGGGCCTGAGGACGGCAGTTGGCCGACTCGCCGTCCTTACAGAAGCAGGCCGTGGCGGAGGCGTGTCGTGTGTGCCCCACACACGCCTGCCAACTCACCGAAGCGGGATAAAACCCGACCCCATCAGGCGAGGCCGCGGTGGCGGCCAAAGTCCGCCGGCAACCCTGGGGTTATCCTTTCGAGGGCTTACCCAGGGTGCCCGGCAACGCACACTTGGGGAGGACACCGTGCGGTTTTAGTCGAGACACGACATAACCACCCCCGATGGTCAGCGGGGAGGTATCCGAAGGGATTTCCGCACGTAAAAAAAAAAAAAGAAATGTTATTCATCATAAAAATGTTATTTGAATTGAAATTTTAACGAAATTACAATTATCACTATAACTGGTCGGCAGTATTTTAGATGGCGTCTAATTTTAGTGTGACGTTTCTAATTTTAAACGTTTAGGACGTACAACAGAATACAAAATAAGCAAATTTGGACTAAGTTGAGTAACTAAGCTAATTTTGGTTGTGTCAAACTAATAATAGTTTAGTCATACGTTTTCAGAATACAAAACGTCGTTTGACATCACTAAACTAAATTTTAGTGATTTTTAGTTTAGTTTAGAGAGTTTTTGAACAACAGAATTGCTAACAAGTTTTTAACAGTCTGATTAATAATTTCAACAATTAATAATGTCTACTGTCTCTCTGTTTGATTTGTTTGGCGGCAAACAGATAAATAAATAATTTAAAAAATATGACAGATTTGAGGATGTTACTTTGTAGATATTCCAATAGCTGATTAAATTTTCTTTATATTTGTAACAAAAAATATATATGTCATCGCTAAAAATATTGAGATAATTGAAACGAAAAATTTATTTCAAAGAGTATTTCTTTGAATTTTTTAACAAGAAACTGCTCTATTTATCCAAAATGTTTTTGAATGTGCGTGAACAGTAGATAATTAGCTGTATATATTTAAAAAAACAACTGTCTAGCATCAGTGATCTTAGAGAGATAGAGAGAAATAATCTTAGAGACAAAAAATAAGCATAATGATGGTAGTTTACGTGCAGACAGCGCCTTAAAGAGTAATTGTAAATTATAGTGTTACAATTACTATTTAACTCCATGGTTACCATTAAAGTGTTCTGTAAAGTGTCGCGTACCTTTTTTTTTCGTGCGGAAATCCCCTCGGATACCCCCCCGCCGGCCAGCGGGGGCGGTTATGTCGGGCTTGAACCGACTAAAACCGCACGCCGTCTCGGGTCTGCAGACGCCGGCTTTTTTTCGTTCAGAAATCCTCCCGCCGGCGAGCGGGGGTGGTTATGACAGATTAAAACCGCACGCTGTCTTGGTTCTTCAGACGCCGGGGTGTAAGGTGGCCACCAAGGCATTTCCCTCATATCCCGGCTGACCCAGGGCCATCTCCGGTTTCGAGATGGCCCCCTCGGGTTTGAGAACCACGGTGTGTCCATCTTGCCCTGGAAAGGGAGGGGGGGGGGGGGCACTTATTACCACGCCACCCCGGCCTGCTTCTGCTGGGGTGACAGGCGGCCTCAACTGCCACCCGCAGGCCTGCGCTCATGTAGGACGGAGGTCGTCGGGCGAACTCTGGTGTCTGTGTCGCCTGCGAAAGTGTCGCTCGCCGTCTCGGGTCTACAGACGCCAGGGTGTAAGGTTGCCCATAGAGCATATCCCTTGCACCCCGACTGACCCCGGGCAATCTCCGGTTTCGAGATGGCCCCCTCGGGTTTGGAAACCAAGGTGTCCCCGTCTTGCCCCGGTTTGGGGGAGGGGCGCTAGTCGCCCCACCGTCCCGGCCTGCTTCTGCTGGGGTGACAGGCGGCCTCACCTGCCACCCCCAGGCCTGCGCTCATGGAGGACGCACTATCTACTGATTCAGGAATGATATAAAAACACAATTTTTTACTAAATATAAGTAACCTCCACAGGCATTTGTATTATAAATCTCGAAAGTTTCATCTCTATCAGGTACCTAAATGATAGGGGTGTGTGTTGGGGGGTGTGTGTTGGGTAACCTCCTCGAGTGTCGCTCCGATTCCGATCCCGCTGCAGTCCGGGGGGAACGGAATCGGAGCGGCCGGTACACCCTGGGCGGCGGTCAATGGCTTCCCCTTCACCCCTTCATAGGGTTGGCATTGATCGTCGGCCAATACCCAACGTGGCGGGAACACATCGCTCTCCGTACTCCTCTGCTTTCAGAGGAGACAGGATGAGCGATGCTGTTAGTGGTGAGATGGCCCAGGGTCAGCCGGAGTGCGAGGGATATGCTCTATGGGTAACCTTACACCCCGGCGTCTGAAGACCCGAGACGGCGTGCGGTTTTAGTCGGTGCAAGCCCGACATAACCACCCCCACTGGCCGGCGGGGGGTATCCGAAGGGATTTCCGCACGATAAAAAAAAAAAAAAAAAAAAAAAAGGTACCTAAATGATAGGGGTGCAACTGGTTGGATCACCTCCAAGTTTGGTGCACCCTGGGAAACGTGGGCGATGACGCATCATTGATTGCTCCTCTGGAGTAGCTGGCGTCAACGTCAACGGCCAAGAGTCTGACCAACCGGCCCATTCCAGAGCCAGCTGACCCCATTGCACGAGGGGGTGGGGTATGGTGGGCCTACAAGGCCCGCGGGGGGGGGGGGTCGCTCCAGGTACCCCTCTGCTGTTATCAGAGGGGACACTGCGAATGGCCCAGGGTCAGTCGGAGTGCGAGGGATATGCTCTATGGGTAACCTTACACCCCGGCGTCTGTAGACCTGAGACGGCGTGCGGTTTTAGTCGGTTCAAGCCCGACATAACCGCTAGCCGGCGGGGGGGGTATCCGAAGGGATTTCCGCACAATAAAAAAAAAAAAAAGGTACCTAAATGATAAGTATAAGCATGTAGACAGAAAGCATTCTCTTAGTACAAATTTAAATGAACTCTATTCTTTCAGAGATGAACAAACTTTCGTCATGGCAGGCTCAACTTCTCGCAGTAAAACTACAAAGTACCCAATTTGCGCACACTTCATACACCCCTTGTGGAACAACACGGGGCTTCACAGCCACGACTATGATTACCAGCTAGTGCTGTTGGAGATTCCCATACCAGTGACCCCTAGTTCCAGGCCGATTGCTATCGGCAACTTGCAAGATATCAAAGACGGTGCTCTAATTTCTGTTAGCGGATGGGGACATACAAAATATCAGGTAGTTTATCATTATCTAAATACCTTTATATACCTAGGTATATATATTAACACTTTTTTTTTCGTGTGGAATCCCCTCGAATATCCCCCCGCCGGCCAGCCGGGCTTGAACCGACTAAAACCGCACGCCGTTTCGGGTCTTCAGATGTAAGGTCAAGGTGTAAGGTTGCCCATAAAGCATATCCATCGCACCCCGACTGACTCTGGGCCATCTCCGGTTTTGGGAGATGGCCCCCTCGGGTTTAGGAAACACGGTGTCCCCGTCTTGCCCCGGTTTGGGGTATATATTAATACCTAAATATTATTAATACCTAAATATCTAAATAAGTTTAGGAAACGTTTACGGCTGTTTCTCTTGGAATCTCAAAGGAGGCTGGATAACGTAAACGCTAATAAATAAATAATTTAGTTTTATTAATGACACACCATTTGATTATATATGTTATGTATTAACCGTATCATCATATTTATTTATAATATTAAAAGCATACTTTATCACACTATTTATTTCACAAATACACCACTACACACGTCATTAACACACGACTTCGACGGTGGGGCATGCGTGTGTCACTAACAAGTTGGGCTCCAGTAGAAAACCAGCGCCAGGTTTCTATATGGCACATGCTGAACTGGGCACCCATTTGGTGCATTTGTGTGCCACATTACTATTGTGCTCCAGTTATTTTATTTTCAGATGTCATGTAGTGTTATGTACTTAGTTTGTATAATAAATGTTTCTTTCTTTCTTTCTTTCTTCTTTGTCCGTATTATTTAGGGTCGGCGCAACATATTATTCTCCTCCATACGTTCCTGACGTCCAGACGTCATCTCGTCACTTCCTACCTTGCTATATATTCTTTCACGCATTCCATCCATCTTTTCTTGGGTCTACCTCTGATTTTAAAGCTCATACTGGGCCATCTCCGCTTTCGAGATGTCCGCCTAGGGTTTGGGATCCACGGTGTCCCCGTCTTGCCCCGGTTTAGGGGGCGGGAGGGGGCGCTAGTCGCCCCAAATATGTCTATACTTCGACAGCCGTTCGCTTCTCAATTTTTTTATTCAAAGGTGGACTCATCTACGCCCGGGTCTACCGACCTCCATGATCGGGGCCTGAGGACGGCAGTTGGCCGACTCGCCGTCCTTACAAAAGCAGGCCGTGGCGGAGGCGTGTCGTGTGTACACACGCCTGCCAATTCATCGAAGCGGGATAAAACCCGACCCCACCAGGCGAGGCTGCGCTGGCGGCCAAAGTCCGCCGGCAACCCTGGGGTTATCCTTTCGAGGGCTTACCCGAGGTGCCCGGCAACGGACACTTGGGGAGGACACCGTGCAGTTTTAGTCGATACACGACATAACCACCCCCGCTGGCCGGCGGGGGGGTATCCGAAGGGATTTCCGCACGTAAAAAAAAAAAAGGTGCGGTGTAACTTTCAAATTTTACCATTCATCATACGGACTGTATGAATTTGGGTAGGCATTGGCTTCTATGTAATCTGTACAGGCATACCATACCCAAATGCATATCCGATTGGTCTTTGTAGCAGTGACCAATTATTCAGCATAGTTATAGGCTCACACCATATGTTAGTTTTTAGTGGTACGATATGAAGAATATTTTGGACGATATATACCTATTAGAAGTATTTAGAAGTTTAACATACCATATTTGATAAAATAAATATATTATGAATGCCTTCTTACTCGGTAGAAACGTAAAATTAAACGTGGAATCGTCGAATTCCGAACTAGAGATCACTATAGACATAAATTTAATTTAAAATGGTTAACGGAACACATAACTATTGCAAGAGAGTATATTTTGCACAAAGCAGAGCATTAATAACAAGTTTCCTGCAATTATTAGGAATCGCAAACGAATTCAAGCCGTTAGTGCCAGCGTTTCCTTAAATACATTTACATTTAAAGATAAGATGCGCTAACTGTTGGTTCTAACACAATTACGGAATATTTAAAATATAAGCACTTAAAAATAATAGTTCCCTAAAATGTTTACAATCATTTTTCGTACGTGTATCAGTCGTGTTACCTTGATATTATTATAATTATTTGTCTCGACTGAGTAACTGATTCCACACGAGCGTTGGCTGCAGCTACAGGCCCCTGTGTATCGCCTTCTGTACCTCTAGCACAGGGAGCAGCACCGAGAGCCATAACCTCAGTAACTATTGCTAAGATACTAACACTAGATTAAGATCATATTATGTCACTAACACTTTATATGGATTGAAGAAATCTGAAATGAAAATCTATTCTATTCTATTAAACTGCAAGGGCTACAGACTTAAAATTTTAACAGTTGATGTTTTTTATATTGTAAGGTTGTCCTTTATAGTATACTAAGGAAGAATTGTTGGAGTTTTCACCCCAAAGGGGTAAAATAAGGGATGATCGGTTGAATGGAAGTCCGTCATCTTCAGAGTAATAAAGTCTCCTTTTGGTTAGAAATAAATGTATAAGTGAAACGGCGTTTCTTCAAAGTTTCATACCCCTTATAGGGTGGATTGAGGGTAGCAAACCAAAAATTCAGAAAAATGTCACTAAATATAATTGAACACGCCGCAACGGATAAACAGAATTCTGACCAATGGGAATAATCCTATAGATTCCTATGTATGGGTATATTTGCAATAATTCTAAAGAAACTGAAAATTTGCATGAATATTAGGGATACCATTATATGGGCCGCCGCCACCTCCTTCAGCGAGCATGTAATGCTCGCGAAGGAGGTGGCGCAGCGCGCCCGGGATAGATTTAGAACTCTCCCGGCCCGCCGAGCCCGCAACTTGCTCACCGCGCGTCGCAGGCGACTCAGGCGCCGGAGGTCGCTTAACGACCTCCGTCCTCCATGAGCGCAGGCCTGGGGGTGGCAGGTGAGGCCGCCGACCCCAGCAGAAGCAGGCCGGGACGGTGGGGCGACTAGCGCCCCTCCCCCAAACAGGGGCAAGACGGGGACACCGTGGTTCCCAAACCCGAGTGGGCCATCTTGAAACCGGAGATGGCCCAGGGTCAGTCGGGGTGCGAGGGACTTTGAGGGGACCTTACACCCAAGCCCCCGTTCAAGCCCGACATAACCGCCCCCGCTGGCTGGCGGGGGGGTATCCGAAGGGATTTCCGCACAAAAAAAAAGGGATACGATTATAATGAAATTGTGAAAAACCCCTATCGTTGCCATGGGTGTAAAATTTGTTATTCAAGGTCAATGTCACAAATATTAAGAAAAAATTAAAACTCATAAAAATTGTCTATCTATAAAAAATATTCTTAATTTTTTTTTCTACAATGATACTGCAATAGACTTAAATTGTGTTATAAGACCTTGCTTCCTGCCAAATTTCAGGATTCTCGGTCAATAGATTCTCTTACAAATGCTACTAATATTATAAACGCGAAAGTTTGTAAGTATGGATGGATGGGTGGATGTTTGTTACTCTTTCACGCAGAAACGGCTGAACGGATCTGACTGAAATTTAGCACAGGGATAGATTATAGCCCGGCATAACACATATGCTACTTTTTATCCCGGGAATAGGTTCCCAAGGGTTGCGGGAACGGGATCAGAATTCTACGCGGGCGGAGCCGCGGGCAACAGCTAGTAATATATAAAATAATTGTTAGTGATTTACTACCTGGGTGGACCAATTTTCATGACCTTTGTGCTATTTTGTGGTTTAATTTTCCCGAAATCCCCACGGTCATCACACTGCACACTGGCGGCCAGTGCGGGTAGTTATGTCGGACTCGAACCGACCAAAATCGCACGCGGTCGCCGGTCTCTAATAAGGTAAATTTACCAAATAAGGCAATGCTGTCACTCCTCGACTGACCCCGAGCCCTCTACGGATTTGAGAAGGTCCCCTCGGCACAAATAAATTCGTATGATAAGGTGACCAACATAACTTGATTCTGCGGCAAAATGAAATTGGCCGGCTCAGCTAGTATTGCATAAACGGCTGTAAGTTTTGATTGTTGACTAAAATATTTGATTTTTTTAAAAGATTTGAATTTTTTCACAGTTTTAAGAGATTGCAGATCTGAGTGTTTGATATAAATTTCAACGTAATACTTCCACGTGTTCCTAAGAAGTGTCTTTACAGACAAACGGACATACAGGTAAACGAACAGACAGACAACGAAGTGATGCTCTATGGGTTCCATGTTTTCCTTTTAGAGATACAGAACGCTTAAGACCCCGATACCACATGAATCTACCTTAAAATGACGTCCAATAGGTAGGTAGTGTAGAGGGGTGCTTGGTTGGGGACCTCCACGCGGTGCACCCTGGGCAACGGAGACGGCAGCGCCTCTCTCCTAGGGTGGGAGAGACGCTGCCGCCTACGGCCAACTCCGACCGAGGCGAGGACGGCCCTGTTGAGGGCTGTTCGGAAGCTTTCCACGTGTCCCTCTGATTAGCAGAGGGCACAGTAGAGAGCAAGTAAGAGGGCCATCTCGAAACCGGAGATGGCCCAGGGTCAGTCGGGGTGCGAGGGATATGCTCTATGGGTAACCTTACACCCCGGCGTCTTAAGACCCGAGACGGCGTGCGGTTTTAGTCGGTGCAAGCCTGACATAACCGCCCCCGCTCTCCAGCGGGGGCGGTATCCGAAGGGATTTCCGCACGAAAAAAAAAAAAAAAAAAAAAGGTAGGTAGTGTAGAAGTGTGCGCATTTTTCGTTGAATTCGACTTTCCTATGGTCTGGGGCTTCATAGGGAAAAAGGAAACATTTCTTTTGTGGAAAATTTTACAATCGACAAAACTTTCTTAAATATTTTTCCAGTGGCTCTTACCGTGTCAGAAATATATGTAAAAAACAGAAATTTCTGACCCTTGACCTTGAAAAACTTTTTTTACACCCATAGAATCAACTCGGATTTTTCACAATTTCATTATAATGGTATTCCTACCGTTCATGTAAATTTTCAGCTTTCTGGAATGATTATAAGGGTGAAGTCTATTTTGACTGGACTATGAATCATTATATAGGAATATTGAATTCGTTTAGTATGCATAGTAGACATTCAAAACGGAAATCGTCAATATCCAGAACTAGAATCGACACGTTAGTAGTACATTTTGAGGGAGAATTCTCTGCAAACTGAGCTACCTAGACCTTTTTGAATCCTGAATGTTGGAAATGGTTTAAATTTTTTTGTTAATTTTATTTAGTGCATGGTATTTTTGACGTGACAACGTCTAATAATTCGATTGAGCCGGCTGCACGCACGAAAAAATGAGGCGTTCTATTTAAGGCTTGAAGTGCAAGCGAGAGCGCGGAACGAGCGACAAAGAGGCACAATCGGCCTCCGCGTTCGGCAGCGTTCGACATCTGTCTCAGGCTTGAAGTGCAAGCGAGAGCGCGGAACGAGCGACAAAGAGGCACAATCGGCCTCCGCGTTCGGCAGCGTTCGACATCTGTCTCTCTCCTACTTGAGTGAGCGATGCGCGCGTCGTCAGTATTTTCTTATGACGTTGTCACGTTCAACTATCGTCAGTAAACCGACTTTACAGACAACCGATTTTTTTTTGTTCAAGTGTTTTGTTTTAACATATACAATTTGTACGTACAGCAACGAGCTATGCAAGACGTCCTCCGTCGCGTCAGGGTCCCTATCATGAGCCTGAATACTTGTAGAGCGTTGCCTCTGAAGAATTACCGGACCGTCACAGATCGGATGTTCTGTGCTGGACTCCTGGCTGGATCTAAGGACTCTTGTCAGGTAATAATTGGAACTGGGTGACTTGTATTTTATTTATTTTATTTTATATTATTTTTATTTATTGAATTTATTTATTAGTGAAGCAGCGATAGCCCAGTGGCGTACGTAACAGACTGCTGAGACGAGGTCTCGAGTTCGATCCCCAGTCGCCCCGGGCATACACCTTTGACTTTTTATGCGTTATGTGTGCATTAATAAATGTTAATTATCGGTCGCTTAATAATGTGCCCGGTAGATGGCAATAGGCTAGCCCCTTATTACATTGGGACCTTTACATAACTGGCGAATCGTGGGTGTGTAATACACCCCTGCCTACCCCTTGGGAGATACAGCTGTGAAGTTATGTATGTATGTTATTTATTAGTAGACAAATAAAACGAATATTCTAGGACATATTACACAGCGCTATCTAGACCCGACCTAAGCAGAGCTTGTCGTATAGGTTCTAGAATGCTGATAACATAAAAAATATTTTTTGTACATAAATACAAATTATGCATGGAACCACCTAGACCAATGCAAATATACTTATTTGCAATGAGCGGGAATCGTACCCGCGACCCCTGATCTAACAGTCGAATGCTCTACTGCTACGCCACAGATACTATCATACTGCTACTAATATTATGTGTGAAAGTTTGTGAGGATTAAGGACGAATCTGGGTATTATTGGGCCCCACTACGATATTCAGGGTCCTAGCCAAGCTCACCTGCAAGCCGGGGGGGGGGGGTAGGTTGTCAGGTCAGACGGCAGTCGCTGCCATAAAAGCCATAAAGTAAAACTCAGACGAGGAGAAAGAGTAAGCGGACCTGGGAACAACACTAAGATGTTGATGAAATATTTGCATTGAACGACGTCGCTGTAGGAAGGCTCTACTGCTATCTACGCCATATAGGTCGGCGGAAAACACCATACTATTTTGCCCGACCTTGAAATCGAATGCGAAACCCTACTATGCATACCTCACCGAGGAAAGCTTCTAAGCGAAATTTCCTTCTTATGTTGCAGGGTGATTCAGGAGGTCCTGCAGTAATCAATGGCAGACTAGTAGGCCTGGTCTCTTTCGGAGTCGGCTGTGCAGTAAAGGAGCAACCTGGAGTGTACAGCAACATACCTCTGGTCAGAGGGTGGATTCGGGCCATCACGGGGTTACCACTTTAAAGAATATAAATGTTATTAAAATTATTTTAATGATTGGTGTTTTTTTTCGTTCAGGTTTGGGGTAAAACATTCAGAGGGCAAATTTATATCTTGTATAGAATATACCAACCCCGCTGGCCGGGGGGAGGGGGGGTATCCGAAGGGATTTCCGCACGTAAAAAAAAAACAAGGCAGAATAAAATAAATAAATAATAATAAATAAATATTCTACGATATTCTACACAGCGCTTTCTAGACCCAAAGTAACTATAGTTTAACTTTTTATAGTTTAACTATAGTTTACTTCTAGTCTTTGGGCTTATGAAGAGAAGTCATGTTTAAAATCATCTAATCTTTGAGATCGTTTTATAATTAAAGTTTCAGTCAAATTTTACTAATAGTCTCTCGTAAAGTTATGAGCTAATAGATATCAAAGTGTTGTGTATATTGGCATAAATTGTAAATAGTGTAAAGTGCGTCAAATGATCATTTAGTGAAAAAAAAAAGTTGACATTTTTAAATCTAAGCCGGTCGACGGTGAGTGCATGACAAACAATATTTTAGCGTAGTACACACCATTTGCGCGGTTACGTGCAGCGCATAAGTGCTATAGCGGCGTGCGTCTGTACATCGTGACGCATACTCACACCAGTTCTCGCAACCAAAGAGTAAACAACGCTTACGGGCGGCGGCGCATGGCACGTATTGTGCCTAAGTTTTATTTTCTCTAGGAGGGCAACCAATACACTGAAGAACGATGGCTTCAGCGATTTCTGAGTGGGGATGTTGCACCAATGAAGGGGTTGATGGAAACGAACAATTCATAAACTGCAATATTTGTAACAAATCGTACCACTTTCTTTGCCTAGCACTCCCAGAAATTCCCGACGATACCGATGTTTTCTATCAATGGAAATGCCCGGACTGTATGAACAAACTAAAATGTCGGAGTGGTGCAAAAAAAGGTGACTCCACCCCTATAAGGAATGTTACCACAGTCAGAGGCAATAAAAGGATAGCCCTCCCCCCCTAACTCAAATCCTGTTACCGCAGAGGAAGTGCGTTCTATTATACAGGAGGTCATACAAGTCCAATACGTCACAATACTTCAACAGATGAACACTGCTATAGTGAAAACCATCAATACGGAATTAGCGCCAGTAAGAAAGGATATCCAGGAGCTGCAAGCATCGTTAACTTTTCACACCGAGGAATTCGATAAATTTCGGTCTAAATACACAGAAATTTGTGACGAAACGAAACGCCTAAAGAATGAGAATGAACATATGAAAAGCAAGGTCTCAGACTTAATGCTAGAATCAATTACCTTGAGCAACATGCTCGGGCAAACAATCTGGAGCTTCAGTGCCTCCCAGAAAATAGGAATGAGAACCTTATTGCTATTGTCAAACAATTAGGCTCAGTGGTCGGTTGTGAAGTCAAAGATTGTGACATACTACACTCTAGCCGCATAGCAAAAATGAGCACCAACAACTCCCGTCCTAAGTCCATAGTCGTCCAGCTCGCTACCCCTAGGAAGCGTGATGAGCTTCTCGCTGCTGTTATTACCCACAACAGGAAAAATGCACAAAACAAACTTAATACAGCTGACTTTGGACTTGCGTGCCCCAAAAGTCCGGTTTTTGCGGTCGAGCACATGTCACCGGCAAATAAGGCTCTTCACGCTTCTGCCCGTCTTAAGGCTAAAGAGAAGGGCTATAAATATGTATGGGTAAGAAACGGCAAAATCTTTATCAAGAAAAGTGATGACTCTGACCACATTCTTATCAAGAACAGTGAAACTCTCAATAAGATAATTTAGGAAATATGTATTTTTATTCTTCAATAAGCATGCACTTTTATTGTTATAATCAGGATTCAATAGTTTACAAATATACTACCAAAACGCAGGTGGCTTAAAAACTAAAACCCATTTTTTTACCGTAACATTTGTTGTAATAATTATGATGTTGTAATTATAAGTGAAACTTGGTTAAATGATTCAGTATTGAGCAGTGAATTGTTTGACAATCGTTATGTTGTCTACAGGAGAGATAGAAAAACATCTGGCTCTTGTAAGGAGGAGGGTGGTGGGGTGTTGATCGCAATAAAAAGTAGCTTAAAATCTAAACGCGTCAGAGCTTGGGAAAGTAGCTGTGAGGATCTGTGGGTAATTCTGGATGTTCCCGAATTACATGGTAAACCTCAAATAATATTTTGTGCAGTATACTTACCACCGCCCTTAACAATACGCTCTTTAGATCTTTTTGTCGATAGCTGTAACTCTGCGATTGAGCAGATGGCAGACTCAGAACTCTGTATTGTAGGCGATTTTAACCTATGGGAAATCGACTGGGAGAAAATTACGAACCAAAATGATAACTCTGGATTAAGTGGTAAAATCCAGCTCATGCTAAATTTTTTACACGTCAACGGTCTAAATCAGTTAAACTTTATTAAAAACTATATGGACCGCACACTTGACCTGTTTCTTTCAACCATATCTTTGTGCAATGTTACAGAATGTTTCACTCCCATAAGTAATATTCATAAGCCTCACCCTCCGTTAGAAATCACAGTACCACTAAAAACAGATGCTAGACTTCCCTATAACACAATTAATTTTCGACCAAATTTTTTTAAAGGAGACTACGAATCAATACGCAATTACTTGTCGAAACTCGATTGGATTGCAGTATTTGGAGTCTGTAGCGATGTGAATGAAATGCTCGAGGTGTTCTACTATCACATCAATATTGCTATTAAAAAATTTGTTCCACATAAAAAACCCAAAAACAACAAATTTCCTCCGTGGTTCAATCAGAAATTAATTAAATTATTTAATGAAAAACATAAGCTTAGGAAACGTTATAAAAAATATAATAATCCGATAGATGGTGTAGAATTGAAATATATAGGTAAAAGTTGTGATAGATTATCAACAGTTTGTTACAATTTATATATTGAACGTCTTGAAAGTGAGCTTAGAAGAGATCCTAAGCTTTTTTGGTCTTATGTAAAAGCTAGACGAGGTGGGTCAAGCGCATACCCTAAGGAAATGACAAATGGCTCAGTAAATTCATCTGATGTAAAACAAATATGTGAGATGTTTGCAGAACACTTTTCATCTGTATACAGTAATTGTGATGATGTGCTTTCTGGCACCGAGCACATGTCCGAAAATCTACTTGTCCTGGACCAGAACAGTTTGTGCCTCAACTGCCCTCTTATAGAACAGAGATGTGTGCTATCGAAGCTAAAAAATATAGATACCAGAAAGGGTGCAGGCCCTGATGGAATACATCCAGTATTTATAGCCAATAGTTTTTCCGAGCTGGCCCAACCGCTAATGCTGATTTACAATAAATCCCTTAAGACCGGTATATTTCCTCTAAAATGGAAAATGGCTAAAGTAGTACCAGTTTATAAATCACAAGATATCACAGCAATAAGCAACTACAGGCCTATATCGATACTGTCAGCATTTGCTAAGATCTCAGTCCGTACTTCCAGAAGCATTTACGATTGTATTTAAGTGACAACCAACACGGATTTGTTCCATGCCGATCCACAAATACCAATTTAGTTCCTTTCACTGAACTACTAATACATGCCATTGATCGGGGACATCAAGCTGACGTGATCTACACGGACTTCTCCAAGGCATTTGACAAAGTATCGCATAAAGTTCTCATAAATAAATTACGAGCTTATGGCATATCAGGATCCTTGCTTGATTGGATATCATCCTATTTGATGTTCAGAGTTTATTACGTTATTGGTAATGGGTATCAGTCGAGTTTGCAACCAATTTCTTCCGGTGTTCCCCAAGGGTCACATCTGGGCCCGATCCTGTTTAACTTTTTCATAAATGATATTCCAGAATGTTTTAAATTTTCTGAAGTTTTTATGTATGCTGACGATCTTAAGTTTGTGAAAATAGTTGAATCGGATCGGGATGCCAGGAATCTACAAAATGATCTTAATGGATTAATTTTGTGGTGTAAGAACAACGGAATGTTGCTAAATGCAAAAAAATGCTACCACGTAAAATTTACGAGAAAAACGCAAGCCCTAAGTCATGACTATTACATAAATTCTGATAAAATATCTGAAGTAGAAAATGTAAGAGATCTTGGTGTAACATTCGACAAAAAAATGACATTCGTACCACACTTGGATAGTGTAATTAAAACATCATCCAAAATGCTCGGATTCATGCTTAGAAATAGTAAAGGTTTTCGCGATAATCGCACTAAAATACTATTATACAACAGCCTGATACGGAGTATTATAGAATATTGTAGTGTTGTTTGGCGTCCCCATTATGCAACCCACGCTCTGCGCCTAGAACAATGTCAAAAACGGTTTGTCTGGCACTTAGCATTTTTAAATGGTCTTACTAAAAAAATACGTTCTTACAACTGCCGCTTGGAGCGTTTTAAAATGAAAACTTTAGAACAACGCACAAAAATTAATGAGGTAAAGTTTGCCTCCAAGATCCTCCAACACAAAATTGATTGTCCAAGGTTGCTGGCTTTGCTAAGATTCAATGTTCCATCTAGGATCCCTCGCAAACCAGTCACACCACTCTGCCCACCTCTAAGAAGGACAGTTTTAGGTTCCAATTCTCCATGTGCGAGACTGTCTAGAGTAGTGAACAGTCTCAGTGACAAGATTGACTTTCACTTTGATACCCAGCCTAAACAAAAACGTATTTTAAGTACTATTAGTGTTATTTAGTAGTAAGCTTGTTTCTTTTCCTTTTCCCATCTTTTTTCATATATTTTTATGTAAAGTTGTTTAGTTTTAAGTCTCAATTATATTATTTTAGCTTAGTATAAGTTTATCTTTGTCATTCTTCGTATGCGGTGTTTACCTTTAAGTGATGTTTGCATTGTAATAACTAAGCTTTAATTACTGTTATTGTATGTTTTGATGTAAAACATTGTTGGTAGACCTAATAAATAAATAAAAATAAAAATTAACTAGCTTGTGTTATGGATTCCAGAATGCGGATAAACATACTTATATGCTTTTTTTTGGTAAATACATACATATTATACATACATATAAAAATATAATAATATTATATTATACATAATTACATATAAATATAAATACAATAATTATACATAATAATAATATAAACTAATTTATTGTTTATCACTTAATTAACTGATTTACTCACAAATCTTGGTAACATCTTCATTAAAATTATATATTAGTTGTGTCTGTACCTACGTTGAATATATTAAAAAAAAATTCCATACAAACCTGTAGGTATATAAGTGAAAGTTCACCCATCACGACAATCGAGTCATAGTTATGGTATTTTTATTGCATAAATTTAAAAAGAAAAGAAAAATTTTAAGATAACGTTTTCAAAAAGATTTTTTATTAAATATGATGTAACTAAAAATTTACGGTTTTCGCAATTTTTCCTTTAGTTGTACTATAAGACGTTACTTCGTACCAAATTTCAAGATTCTAAGTTCACGGGAAGTACCCTGTAGGTTTTGATTCCCTTGCGAGTTTCGAAAATTTACATAAACGGCTGTATCTTTTGATTGCTTTGGCTTAGAAGTTTGATTTTTTCACAGCTCCAAGGGACAGTAGACCTGAGTATTAGGTATAAATTTCAGTTTGATACGTCCATGGGTTCCTGAGAAAAACGGTCTTGACAGACGGACGGACGGACGGACGGACAACGAAGTGATCCTAAAAGGGTTCCGTTTTTCCTTTTGAGGTACGGAACCCTAAAAATTGAGTTATGTTGATTTGAATGAACTTAACCCAAAAATATTTGCTTTGGAATTGTTGTCTGTTTATCTGTTTGTTCGTGATGGACGCAAAAAACTACTGAACGCATTTTGATGCGGTTTTTTTAAGAAAGGTCTTGTTCAGACCTAAAATCTGCCGTATGTTTTATTGCAATTGGTTGAGTACAATCGGAGACAAGATAACAGAGCTCGGGCATCAGTTATTTATAAATACAAAAGCATATTTATAATGTTATTACGATTACTACAACGTGACTAATTAGCATATTTATAATTATGATAATAAATTAAATTAGGCGTTCCCTGACGAGAATACATCATAAAATAATTATATGAAACACATCTTGCCATAGGATGTTGCCACAGACATAGAGTAACCTAGATACAGACAGACAAGCGCTTTGAAAACTGAATGTGCCACTTTCTCCTCACTATCAAAGACGTCACGCTAGCAATTTATTTATTTTTTTATTAATTGTAGTCGAAGGCTATTAAGTGAATGTCAAGGCTATCCAGCTCCTTGACACCACAGACATAGTAAGAAGACTTAAAAGAACTAAGCCCTTTGAGTTAGTTTAGTGAAATCAGTGTTACGAAGTGCAGTGAGTGCTACTCTTAAAGAACACAAGAATAAAGTGTCTTTCAATCATAATAGAGACAATAAGAAAAGTGCCAATGGACACATTCTTAACTTTTTAAGATTTTAGCAAATTAAGTTAAATTTAAATTACTTAGTAGCCTCAAGGTCTTTTTTTTTTTTTTTACGTGCGGAAATCCCTTCGGATACCCCCCCGCTGGCCAGCGGGGGTGGTTATGTCGTGTCTCGACTAAAACCGCACGGTGTCCTTCCCAAATGTCCGTTGCCGGGCACCCCGGGTAAGCCCTCGAAAGGATAATCCCAGGGTTGCCGGCGGACTTTGGCCGCCACCGCGGCCTCGCCTGGTGGGGTCGGGTTTTATCCCGCTTCGGTGAGTTGGCAGGCGTGTGTAGGGCACACACGACACGCCTCCGCCACGGCCTGCTTCTGTAAGGACAGCGAGTCGGCCAACTGCCGTCCTCAGGCCCCGATCATGGAGGTCGGTAGTCCCGGGCGTAGACGAGTCTGCGGCATCCTCGCCGCAGACTGCGAAACTCGGGGGGCAGGGTTCTCTCCCGCTCCCTCTCCGCCGTCTCTTTCGCGCGCATTACCTGCTCGCAGAAAGAGGCGGCGGCGTGCCACTTGCTCCCGTCGGAGACCACGGCCCTCACCATGATCTCCAACGAGAGAATAGCCTCAAGGTCTAGATTGTAATTGTTATGAGTAGCGGTTTAAATACGAGTACATCATATTCGAAAAAAAAAAAATTACTAGTCGCATGGAATTTCGACCTCATTCCCGCTACCCATAGAAACCTATTCCAGAGATACAAAGTAACCTATGTGTTATTCCAGATTATAATCAATCTCTGTACCATATTTCAACCAGTTTAGTCCTTTGAGTTAGGTGGGGATAAATTATCCAAACGTGTTCACTAATTTTCACATTTCAGTATAATATCTATATATATAAAAGAAAGTCGTGTTAGTTACTTCACTTATAACTCAAGAACGGCTGAACCGATTTAGCTGAAAATTGGCAGGGAGGTAGTTTAGAGCCAGGAGAAGGACATAGGATACTTTTTATCCCGTTCGACATCATTCCCGTGTGACTTGACATGTAACGTCAGTCACTATAAAACGTGGTATAACAAAAAAGAATCAGACTTGGAATAACAAAATTGACGTATAATGACAGCTATGTAATGACGTATGGATGACAATTTGATATTTGTAAGAAATCAATAATAAAACTATTTCTATTAAATAAATAATTAACATTATTGCCCAATTGCCCATTCGTATAAACAGTGAAGTGAACTATAAAACTCGGTATGGTTGAAAATTTAAGTTTTTAGGTGAAGTGAAGTTTAATTAATAATGCCGCGACCAAGACGATCGAATCTTTCCCGACAAAGCCGTGATGCAAGAAGAATACGAAATACTGCAAATGAAAGGACTGAAGAAGAACAAGAAATTGCACGTGAACAGCGCCGCGATAGTATGGCTCGACTTCGTGCTTCTCAATCACGAGAGCAAAGTGAAGCAGCCCGTGAAACAGCTCTGTTGGCAATGCAGAATCGTCGTGCGAACAACAGAGGTCAACAAATAGATAATTTGCGACGCAGAACAAGATATTTATCAAGTGCTGATTTGAATCGAGCAGCGTTTCAATACGATTGCAGCAATGATTACAGCTTGCATCCTAGCGTTTGCATTGGACAAATGGACGTAGTTTGCGAGTATTGTGGTGCATTAAAGTTTTCCGGAGAAACGCCTGGATTATGCTGCCTTAATGGTAAAGTGAAATTGCCATTGTTGACTCCGCCACCTGAGCCATTGTATTCATTGCTTTGTGGCGAAACACAAGAATCACGCCACTTTCTTGCAAATACTCAAAAATACAATGGTTGTTTCCAGATGACGTCATTTGGGGCAGATATTATCGAAGAACGGGGATTTAATCCGACATTTAAAATATTTTTGTACTTATATAGAATGTAGTTAAAGAATAACTTACTTTATCTATTGGTACCTATGTAGTATATTTGCTAATTCTGAACTCTACTCTCCCACCGAAAAAAGTGTTTATAACCCAGTTAATACGACATTTGTAGATACAAGGACAGATTCATCATCGAATTGGATCATTACTACCTTTCGAAGATACACAGAATAAATTTTTACAAATATATTTCATGGGCAACATGGAAGAACAACTTGATCGACGCCTAGAGATCAATGCAGGAATGAAGCGAGCAATTCTTCAAGACTTGCAGTGTCTGCTTCATGAACATCATGCGTTGGTCAGGTTGTTTAAGAGTGCTTTAGAGCGCATGCCAAGTGATGACTATAAAGTTGTTATCAAAGCAGATAAACGACCATCTGGCACACACGAAAGGACATTTAATGCTCCAACAGTAGACGAAGTTGCCATCCTGATTGTTGGTGAACAATTGGAAAAACGCGATATTGTGCTTACACGTCGCGATACTGGGCAACTGCAACAAATATCTGAAACTCATCGATCATATGACACATTGCAATACCCGCTGATGTTTTGGCAAGGAGAAGATGGATATTATTTTAATATTAAAATGAAAAATCCATTGAATGGTGAGTATCAGTATCATAATTTATTTCATTTATTTGTGAAAGACACTGATTTAAAATAATGCTTATTAAAAAAATGGTTAATGTCTGTATTGTTTGCCTTTAAAATTTGGTTAATTATCAAATTTTTAATTTCAGGTGAAGAAACTACAAAGAAAGTTAGCTCAATGAATTATTACGCATATCGTTTGATGATTCGTCAAAATGCTGACAACTATTTGCTGCGGTTTCGTCGATTTTTTCAGCAGTATTGCGTTGACATGTATGTAAAAATAGAAACGGAACGTTTAACATTCATTAGGTTGAACCAAGCCAAACTGCGTTCTGAGGAGTACATCCATTTACGTGATGCAGTTAGTACTGAAGGAAATGCAGCTAATATTGGTCGATTAACTATTCTGCCGGCGACATACATTGGTAGTCCACGTCATATGCATGAATATGCACAAGATGCAATGACATATGTTCGTCATTACGGTCGGCCCGATCTCTTTATTACTTTTACCTGTAATCCAAAATGGATAGAAATTACTCAATTGCTGCTTCCCGGACAAACATCAAGTGATAGACACGACATCACAGCACGTATATTCAGGCAAAAAATTCGGTCCCTGATGAACTTTATTGTTAAACAACGTGTCTTTGGAGATAATCGATGCTGGATGTATTCAATCGAATGGCAAAAGCGAGGACTGCCGCACGCACACATTCTTATTTGGTTAGTGGAAAGAATTCAGCCTGACCAAATAGATGATATCATATGTGCTGAGATTCCTGATTATGAAGTCGATCCAGACCTACATGATGTTGTTACTACTAATATGATTCATGGACCGTGTGGTGCCATCAATCCCCAATCACCTTGCATGGTCGATGGAAAGTGCTCTAAACGATATCCACGGAAATTAACGGCGGAGACTGTCACTGGCAATGATGGTTATCCGCTGTATCGGCGTCGATCACCAGATGACAACGGTCGAACTGTCACAACGAAAGTGAAAAGAATGGATTTCGTTGTCGACAACAGTTGGATTGTTCCATATTCGCCACTTATTTCTAAATCGTTCAAGACACATTGCAACGTTGAATACTGCAATTCAGTTAAGTCCATAAAATATATTTGCAAATATGTCACGAAAGGCAGTGATATGGCGGTTTTTGGATTGCAATCCTCGAATACCAACGATGAAATTTCACGCTATCAAGTTGGTCGTTATGTGAACTGTAATGAAGCGATTTGGCGTATATTCGCATTTCCCATTCACGAACGTCTTCCGACCCGTGTACATGCCACGTATAATTGACCATGGGAAAAACATGAATGTTCTAGATTTAAACCAAAAACTTTTAAGGATTGGCCTTGTGATTCGTCATTCATTTCACGATATGGTGCTGGCATTCCTAACCTGATTAATAAATTACCGCACATGAGGTAACACATATCTTCGATCAAGAGTAAAGCACGATTATGTATCTCCTCATTCATCTCAATATCGTGATTTCTGGAACTGACACGAATTTGATGTAAAATATCTTCTGACATATTATCCTTGTATTTGTGCCACAGGTTACATGGGTTTGATGGAAAACATGTCGAAATTATGATAGCGAATAATGTGCGTATCTGACTTGGAGATGCAGAGATAATGGCTTCAGCGATTGTCGTATCCCAATGACTATCGTTTTCTAATAACTTCAATTCTTCACATGCAGCACGATATGTTGGGAATATTACACCATTAACAGTTCGTAGTGACTCAAATGACGTTGGCCCACGCACATTTACCAGCAACAACCGCAAATAGAAACATTCATTATTCTTTGGATGAACTGTATACATACGACCAAGAGCATCAGTAGAACGCACATCTGGATACCCAGGAACCGCATCGCCTTGCTTCCGTCTTTGAAAATTCTTCGATGAAGCATTCCAAGTATAATAACGTGGCATCTCCGAGTAAAGCAAAGTTCGTGCAAACTGATCGCTTTGGCAGATTGCAAAAAAACTGGTCAATGTAGTTGCTGGAGGTGTTTCAGCACGTTGCGTAGCATTCGAAGCCGTGAAATATACTCGTTGACCATTCTCCAGATGCACCGCCAAATGCGTAACAGTAGGACTAGCTGACCCGGCGAACTTTGTTCCGCCTTAATGTCAATAAATAAGCAGATTTTTTTTTTATTGGAAAAAATACAAAAAAAATAAATTTCTACATCAATCATTCATAATTATTTCTGTATTTTAGTACATAGGTTGCTCTTCATTTAAGTACCTTGTGATACACGACATTTTTTGTTTTATTATCAGGCGCAAAAACAAACAACGCAGAATATTATATAGGGCGATAGCCCGGTGGTGTACGTAACGGACTGCTGAGACGAGGTCTCGAGTTCGATCCCCAGTCGCCCCGGGCCACACCTCTGACTTTTCGTAGTTATGTGTGCATTAATAAATGTTAATTATCGCTCGCTTAACAATGTACCCGGTAGATGGCAATAGGCTCGCCCCCTATTACATTGGGACCTCAACATAACTGGCGAATCGTAGGTGTGTAATACACCTCTGCCTACCCCTTCGGGGATACAGGCGTGAAGTTATGTTTTCTTATGTTATGTTATAATATTAGTCGGAAGTAGGATAGGATAGAATAGGAAGTAGGATTCATTTTATTGTAGACCAATTAAAATCACAAAATCGGATGCATTTCGTAGAGTGTACGCTGAAATTGCACAACTTGTTACCTCCAAGCCCTTTCCAGGACCAGGCCCAACGAACAACCAGACGCACAGCGACACGCCACCGCTACATGGTGGATATTCCACTCATACGCACAAAAGGTTTCGGTGACACATTTATTGAGCCTATCATTCAAAAAAAACATAATCTATGGGAGCATCACAATGCATTGTGGTATGCAGATTTTTCCTAGGCTTCAAATAAGCTATTTAGAGATAATATGCACCTTTTACAGAATCGTTTCTAATGCAACGGGTCAGTCGGCATAATTTGTCATTTTTATGTTAACTATCGGCCCGCAAGATTGGACCTAGACTACAGTAGGAGCGCGGAACGGCATGGATACCTTTGGCACTTCACCAGTTTCCTTACAAGCTGGTGCAGACGGTTTTTTTATCTAGCTTACTGTAAATCTATGGTTGTCACAGTCAAGGATAACCTAATCAGGCAGTAAATGAGCTCCTCACTTTGTATATAATAATATTTATGAAGATTTCTTAATTACTACTGACACTTTGGATCACTTTTCTATAATATACAATTAGGCTTTTTGTAACTTAATAAATAACGCTCAAACAATTAGATCAAGAGACAATATTTTTATAAAGTTTTAACTACATTTTCCATTAACCCTTTCATTCTAATCCGTCAATTTATTCCGTCAATCTATTCCGTCAATCTATTCCGTCAATCTATTCCGTCAATCTATTCCGTCAATCTATTCCGTCAATCTACTTTCGTCCACGCTCTCTACGTGTTCAAGCTATCTAAGCATCTTTCTCTATCTTGGTCTATTAGGAAAATACAGGCATGAGTTAAAAAAAAGTATAACAGATGCCTCAGTCAACATACCAGCGTCCGTATCGATCTTCGATATCACTGTATGGCAAGGAATATTCCTGAGCACGGAAATATGAAAGAGTTATTGTGATTTGCGTAGAAATGCAAATGGATCCGGTGAGCCAATTTCGCTCACCAACTTACGATATTTCGCCCGATTTATGATTTTAAACAGAAATGAGAAATTTTGCATCATTTCTTCACTCGTAGCAGGAGCTGAATTGTTTGATTCTTATATTATTATTAGCTGGTAACACATTTAACAGATAAGATAAAAGTTATTTTTTATCAGTTATCACTTAACCACGAACCAATTGAAGTTCGTGGTTAAGTGATAACCGACTATGTTTTTATTTTATTTTTTTATTTATTAAACATACATTTCAATCATTATTGTTATTGTATGGTTCACAAAACAGTTTTAAACAGTTTGCCTGTGAACTCAGTTGAGTCTCAGTATTAATGTATTTTTAAGTTGTTTATGATTCTATTTCATTGATTGTGATGATTTTTTATAATATGTTGGTATATATTTATTCATTCATTAACACCTTGCAAAGTTAAGCAACACTAGTCTAAGTAGGCTTATGATGTTTGACCATTCTTCTGACACATTGAGACTCTTCCATGCCTTGGTGAGCACGTTAAGCCGTCGGTCTCAGTTGCCATACAAACATCTATGCCAGTCGTTACGGTAGTTGGAGCCCTAAAGAGTCCGACAACTGGTCTAACTATAGAATTTCGATATCGCCAATGGGTTGTGAAAGTCATATGGCCTGATGATGGTCTGATGGTCATTATCGTTCAGGAAAATATCGATGTTCAGCTGTTTCGTAGCAGATTGAAAAGCCGACCCCAAATGAGTTGGGAGAAGGCTTTGAGGATAATGATGATGACATTTAACAGACAAGATTAGAAGGTAGTGGCAAACTGGTCCCAATGTTCGGCCTAAATGACTAATTCGGCACTTTATTCCGCGCCCCCTCAGGCTGTGGAATGATGTGGTTTTCCCAAGCGACTACAATATGGAGTTCTTCAAGAAGGGCATTAGAAGGTTTTTACAGGATAGGCAGCGCAATTGCGACGCCCCTGGTGTCCATAGGCCACGGTAACCACTTCCCATCAGGTGCGCCGTGAGCTTGTCTGCCAACTGAGTGGTATAAAACAAGTTGAATTCCTGAGACGAGCTCAGCCGAATACAAGGGATTTTCGATTTTGCGTTTTTTTTTTGTTTTTTTGCGATTTTTTGCGATTTTTTCTTTATCTTGCAACGGTTCACCCCAGCACGAATCTATTACCGAAAACAGCAACTTGATAGCTCATCTCCTTCATACCCAAAACCGTGACAGAAAATTGGCAACGACGACGTCGACGACGACAACTCGATAGCAATAGGGCTTTTCTAAAGAAAAACCCTAAAAATGAAGTAATAATGTGAATTACCAAATTTTAAATACTGTTGAAATAAAACAACATGCGACCAATTGCACAAATAATACAAAATGGACCTGTTTTTTTAAAAATAATATTAGTAACCGAAGTTACTAATATTCACCCTAACCCCACCAGCTAAGATTAATGGCTTGTGTTAGGAGTGAGTTCACGTCGGTAGTGTAATGGCCAGGACTCGAACCCGGGACCTCTCGATCGTAGGAGCTACCGGCGCTTCATCTCACCGCTCGCTTCACCTTTGTATAGTTTTTTTTTAATTATACTCAAATTTTCGACACAAACACCAAAGACAGTTTTTTACTCTAACCAGATATCAAACCCAGGACCTAACAATTGCACGCTATGAGCCCAAACTCATAGGGGCAAGGAGGGAGTAATCACTTACGTTGTTTAACTTTAGCATGTTTGAACTATTGCAGTCTTGGAAGTGTTCTTGAGAGAGTAAACAAACTCTGTAAATATATTTTCATAACGAAAATGCTGTTCATGGCTGTGTATTCTGTTAAAAAGGTGATGACAGCCATTTTTTCTTACGTGTAGAAACCCTCACGGTCTTCACCCCATCGGTGCCAACGATGGGATGGTTGTGTCGAAATCGTACCGACTAAAACCTCACGGTGTCCTCCCCCACTTAATCTACAGATATAAAAATGGTTACTTGGTTTGTTGCGCTTCAAAAACGTTAAAACTTCTGCATTGATTAATCTCAAATTTTGACACGATACTATTATTAAATTGTAAATTAGTTAAGTATTAGAGTTAACGGAATATTTACCATGTGTTTAAGAGTGTTCGATATTTCGGCACTGTTGCAAGCACCATGATCACGGAGGAACTGAAGAGGCGGTTAACGGTGAACGAGTTTAAGAGTAAATATATCGATCTACCCTCTTTCGTACTCGTCTCTGACGCACCACTACCACTGGTCTCACTACACACTAGTAGCGGTGTATGTGACCATGATAGTTTAAATACCTATATTGTAAATTAGTTGTATCTGCACATTGAAGATATTAAAAAATACTTGGGTTATGTTAAATGAGCGATTCTGAACACAATTTTTTTTTGAATTCTTGCCCGTCTGTTTATCTGTTTGTTCGTGATGGACTCGAAAACTACAAAACGGATTTTGATGCGATTTTTTTCTATAAGGTTGGTCAGTCTTAAAATCTGCCGTATGTTTGATTGTTCTACTTAACCAATTGTTAAGTAGAACCTGATAATTACATTTTACAAACATTTTTATACATAACATATGTATGTTATGTTATGTATAAAAATGTTTACTTGGTTTGTATATTGTATACGCTTCAAAAACGTGAAAATATCTGAATTGATTAAACTCAAATTCTGACACAATATACAACCCGTTTCAAAGATAGTATTTATCTGATATTCGCATTTTATTTTATGGCAATGGTGCTGCAAACCGCTTATAGAACTTTTTTACGAATTTATACCCGGGCGAAACCGGGACTCGGGCGGCTAGTTATATTTAGCTTTATGTTGTTGGGCCCCACTTTTTGGAATATTGACAGTTAATGCATAAGTTTTCAGTAAGGAAGGATTTCTGAAAATTTCCACTCTAAGGGGGAAAATTCCGAAAGTTTCCCGTCCATTTCAGTTCACCCGGTAAACTTCGTTCTGCCTTAGAATCAAGTTATGTTGGTTACCTTTGGTTACCACCTAAATTTAGTATGTGAATGTCTCCTTGCACCCCGGTATTAAAGACCCGAGTCAGCGTGAGGTTTTGGTTAGTTCGGGTCGGACATAACCACCTCCGCAGCCGCTTCGTCCTCGCTCCGAATAAAACCGGTGTCCTCCCCAAGTGTCCGTTGCCGGGCACCCCGGGTAGCTTACCCGGGGTGCCCGGCAACGGACACTTGGGCTTCCTCGAAAGGGTTATCCCCAGGGTTGCCGGCGGACTTTGGCTGCCACCGCGGCCTCTCCTGGTGGGGTCGGGTTCTATCCCGCTTCGGTTAATTGGCAGGCGTGTGTAAGGCACACACGACACGCCTCCGCCACGGATTGCTTCTGTAAGGACGGCGAGTCAGCCAACTGTCGTCCTCAGGCCCCGATCATGGAGGTCGGTAGTCCCGGACGTAGATGAGTCTGCGGCGAGGACGCGGAACTCGAGGGGCAGGGTTCTTTCCCGCTCTCTCTCCACCGTCTCTTTCGCGAGCATTACCTGCTCGCAGAAAGAGGCGGCGGCGATCCGGCCGTCAGAGCCATCAGGGGGTATCGCACGATCTCCATCGAGGCGGCATGTCTCCTAGCCGGGACCCCTCCATGGGACCTGGAAGCGAGAGCCCTTGCGCTCACAAGCGTACTAGTGCGTACCAGTGGCGCAAGGAGGCGCTGGAGCGGGGCCATCGGCCGGAGTCCCGAGAAATCAGGGCTCAGCGGTCCCTGCTCCGCCAAGAACTCATGGAGGCATGGAGGGTGCGACTTGAGCACCCAAGGTGGGGGGTATCCACCATTGCGGCGGTGAGACCGATCATGAAGGAGTGGTTGGAGCGGGATCATGGGGACCTCTCCTACCGGATGTGCCAGATGGTTACCGGACCTGGGTGTTTCGGTAAGTATCTGTGGCGCATCCACCGGGAGACAACGCCGCAGTGCCAGCACTGCGAGGATACTGGCGAAGACACGGCGCTCCACACGTTGGTGGAGTGCCCTGCGTGGGCGAGACAACGCCGGGATCTTGTTGCGGTCCTGGGCGTGGACGTTCTTTTGTTGGAGACCATGGTGAGGGACGTGGTCTCCGACGGAAGCAAGAGCAAGATACGGAGGGCTAAAAACCACAAAAAAAAGACAGACTGTCTTTTTTTTTTTAGGCGGTGACAAATCAAAAAAATCAAAGATCATGAAAATCGGTCCACCCGTTCTCGAGTTCATCGTGGTCATCACTAATACGACTTTGTTTTATATAATAACTAGCGACCCGCCCCGGCTTCGCACGGGTGCAATGGATGTTGTTATACATATAAACCTTCCTCTTCAATCACTCTATCTATTAAAAAAAACCGCATCAAAATCCGTTGCGTAGTTTTAAAGATTTAAGCATACATAGGGATACAGGGACAGAGAAAGCGACTTTGTTTTATACTATCTAGTGATAATGGACAATATCAAAATGTTACCAAAGCCTATCATAATTAAAAACAATGAAAAAGAAAGCAGCCATTAGCGCGAAACTTTGTATGTGTCAAGTCTTTCTACACAGTGAGATTGACATGGAGCGTCTCCGTAGCATTTGGGTATGAGTGAAAAAGCGCCGAGTCATCAATCTTGCGGCAGTCGTAACAGTAAGTGAGCGAAAAAGCCTTTAGTTTGTGCGAAACATTCCGGAGTTAACACGTAAATACAATACAGTGTTTTAGGGATAAATATATATAATATATAAATATTCTACGACATTCTACACAGCGCTTTCTAGACCCAAAGTAAACATAGTTTAACTAGCTTGGGTTATGGCTTCAAGAATGCGGATAAACATACATATATACTTTTTTTTTGTAAATACATACATATTATACATAGAAACACCCAGACCAAATAGACATATTCATGCATACAAATATTTGTACTGAGCGGGAATCGAATCCGCGCCCCCTGACGTAGCAGTCGAATGCACTACCGCTACGCCACAGGTCTACAGGCCTACAGGACCCTACCAATATCTTTGAGGCCCAAAACCACCAGGTCTGCAACTGCTGAACATATGATGCATATGTACCTTTGAAGATGTGCAGCTTAGCTCATAAGGCGGATGCGTTCCTCCAGATTACCGCCTTTTTTTCCCGTACGGAAATCCCCTCGGATAAATAGCGGCTAGCGTGAGAGGTTATGTCGGACTTGAATCGACTAAAGCCGCACGTCTTCTCGGAGCTTCAGATGCCAGGGTATAAGGTGGCCCATAAGACACTTTCCTCGCATCCCGACTGATCCGGGGCCATCTCGGTGAGATGCACCTTCGGGGCTAGACTGCCGCCCTAACCTTCTAACCTAATCTATCAATCCAAATATATTTAGAATATTTTCTCACTGTTTCAGTAAAACAATATTTGAGTGAGCTTTTATCCATTTTGGTGACTATTTATTCATTTTGGTGACCATTTATTCATTTTGGTGAGCATTTATTCATTTTGGTGAGCATTTAAATTGATGCCAGAAAATAATGACTTATAAAGAGCTAGCTTTTCAAAGGTTAACCAAACTCTTTATATTTAAATAGCAATAGAACTTTTTTTTAAATTTTTGTCTGTTAGTCCCTTTGTTCGCGAGGAATGCAACAGCTACTAAACAGACTTTTCTTTTAGAAAGGTTTATTAACCGACCTCCGCGCGAGCATCAGCATCAGCTGGTTTTTTTTATTTTTATAAAGAATATTAGTAACCGAAATTACTAATATTCCCCTTAACCCCTCCAGCTAAGCTTAATTGCTTGTGTTAGGAGTGGGTTCACGTCGGTAGTGTAATGGCCAGGATTCGAACCCGGTACCTCTCGATCATAGGGTCGACTCCTTAACCACTAAGCTACCGACGCTTGAATTTAATATGATGTTTTTATATTGAATACGGGTTCGCAATGCAAAAAAAAACCTGTTTGGAAGAAAATAAACAATACATATTTAAACATTTTAACATAACACAACATAACATAAACTCACGCCTATATCCCCGAAGGGGTAGGCAGAGGTGCTAGCACCCACATTTCGCCAGTTTATGTTTAGGTCCCAATGTAATAGGTGGCGAGCCTATTGTCATTAACCGGGCACTTATAAACCTGCGATAAATTCACACATAACTTCGAAAAGCATCGAAAAGTCATTGGTGTGTGCCACGGTAATACCTGGCATCGAACCCGAGACCTCGTCTCAGCAGTCCTTTACCCATACCACTAGGCTACCGCGGTCCTTAAACATTTTAACAATTGTAAAAATAAGATACTTTCGCTGCTAGATATGAAAATTTGACACGTTGTTACCTTAGGCGGCCTCTGTGGCGTAGCGGTAGTGCATTCGACTGCTACGACAGGAGGCGTGGGTTTGATTCCCGCTCAGTGCAAATATTTGTATACATGAAATAACTCTATTTGCATTGTGTGGGTGTTTCTATGTATAATATGTATGTATTTACAAAAAAAAAAGTATATAAGTATGTTTATCCGCATTCTAGAACCCATAACACAAGCTAGTTAAACTATGCTTACTTTGGGTCTAGAAAGCACTTTGTAGAATGTCGTAGAATATAGTAGAATATATATAGTATATATATACATAATAGAATATATTATTTAGAAGCGTTTAGCGTAAAATGCATAGGAATGTTGGACAGAGAAGAAAAATATTTCCCTTTTGTTCCTGACAGATCGTAGCGGTCTACCCCTCTTCCTAACTCGTTTTTCACTCACAGAGTGACCGTTGCTGTTGTCCATATTATCATTGTTTAGTAATAAACTGTTTACTAATAAACAGCTCGCGACTTTGTTCGCGTGGACTTAGATCTGGGTTTTAATTTTTTTACACGCAATACCAATTCTTTTTCCAAAATTAAAATAGCTTATGTTACGCCTTATAAAATTACCTATCTGCCAGTGAAAGTACCGTCAAAATCGGCCCAGCCGTTCCAGAGGTAAGTAAATCAGATTTTATTCACAATTTTATGGGTTTTAATTTTTTTGTACGGATCCCTAATTAAAATTACGGCCCAGCCGTTCCAGAGTAAATCAGATTTTATTCACAATTTTATGGGTTAAATTTTTTTTGTACGGATCCTAAATTATTTTTTTAAAATTAAAGGAAACTATGTTATGCCTTGTAATATTACCTATCTGTCAGTTAAAGTCCCGTCAAAATCAGCCCAGCCGTTACAGAGATTCAAACATACAGACAGACAAAATATAAAAACATGTATTTTTATTATAAGTATCGTGTGTACATTCATGTGCATAAATGTGCAAGAGTATTAAAATTTGTACAATCCTCTACAGCCGTAGTAATCAAGATGGCAGCTAGTTAAAGATGGCGGTTTATATCCCTTTAGTTTTCTTTTGACTCCAAATAATAGGAGAGCCCATCACCATCTCCGTATTCTATCAGAAAACTCTTTGTTCAACCCAGGAGTCGAATCTAGAACCTACTCGCTAGAGCATTCTGTAGAAAAAAAAAACACGTTTTCAACACTAAAAAACGTGGGGCGGGCGCTTTGAAATTTTTAAATGATTGAATATCTAAGGAAAACGATACATTCAAGGATTAAAGCGCCCGCCCCACGTTTTTTAGTGTTGAAAACGTGGTTTTTAAAAAGTTTATTTTATTTTATTTTTCTATTAACTACTGACTATTTCTGATGATTAAATATGAAAATGTAAGGTGGCATTGGCCTACATAAAAAATTTCAGAGCTTTAGGGTGATCAGAAGTGGTCGAAAATTAAGTGTCAATTTTTGGCTTCAGAGGGAAAGAAACACAGAAACACAGACACGAAGTGAAACTAAGAAAAACGTGGTAAAAACTAGTAAAATACAAATAATATTAACTACATAATATTAACCGCGGTAGCCTAGTGGTATGGGTAAAGGACTGCTGAGACGAGGTCTCGAGTTCGATCCCAGGTATTACCATGGCACACACCAATGACTTTTCGATGCTTTTCGAAGTTATGTGTGTATTTATCGCAGGTTTATAAGTGCCCGGTTAATGGCAATAGGCTCGCCACCTATTAAATTGGGACCTAAAACATAAACTGGCGAAACGTGGGTGCTAGCACCTCTGCCTACCCCTTCGGGGATATAGGCGTGAGTTTATGTTATGTTACATAATAGACGGATATATTTTACTTTACCGCAAACTTCATACCGCAAATCCATCAAGATTCAAACAACATTCGGAATCCACCAAATGCAGATATGAAAACATTTGCCAAACAGTGGGTAAAGCAAAGTCAATTTGGTGGGCACTCGGTTGCCAAACAACGATCACGAGTTGATTTTTCGCATTACATCACCCATTCACATATTCAGCAGTCGGGTCCGCGTGCCTAGGAGAATAGTTTTATGGGAAACATACGGCGTGTTATTACGTTTGCAAACGCTTTAATATTTTTATTATTATTATTCTAAAAAGTTAAAGCAGTAGCGTACGTAACGGACTGCTGAGAAGAGGTGTCGAGTTCGATCCCCAGTCGCCTCGGGCACACACCTCTGACTTTTCTTAGTTATGTGTGCATTAATAAATGTTAATTATCGCTCGCTTAATAATGTGCCCGGTAGATGGCAATAGGCTCGTCCCCTATTACATTGGGACCTTAACATAACTGGCGAATCGTGGGTGTGTAATACACCTCTGCCTACCCCTTCGGGGATACAGGCGTGAAGTTATGTTATGTAAAAAGTTATTAAAAAATAGACATTTACACACGCGAAGCTTTCGTACAACAAAACTATTTTTCACCTGAACGCCACGAATTAACATAGACGTGCGCGCACCTCTTTGTCGTTTACTTAATTCTTATAAGATTTCCTTAAACCAATTTCATATATATGGACATAGTCACATGGTTTCAGAATCTATAGAAGATTGGTGATTGAGAGACTTCAGGAGTTGAGGGTTGAGCCCCTTAACTCCTGAGGTCTCTCAATCACTAATGTATTCTAATCTAGTCTAAAAATATCTTAATTTGTCAAACAGATATATTTAAGTATTTAAATATTAATGTGTTTTAATTGAACTTCGAAAACAGACTGCGCATCATGCACAGGAAGAGGTACAATTTTTTTTTAAATATTATATTGGTATTACAAACATAAGTATTAGTTACTAAATTGCTTTTATTTACGTTCACTTGTCCGTTGTCTATGATCGAATCTTGCAAGTTAAGTTTGACACACTTCCCGGTTTCTGATTGAGATGAAATTTTCCACGCAAATGTTCTATCACGTGGCAATGCAATATTATATAATACTAGCTGATGCCCGCGGCTCCACTCGTGCGGAGGTCAGTTATCGATTTCTGGTCATATCTCCGGTTCTACTTAACCAGTTGCAATCAAACATACGGCAGATTTTAAGTCTGACCAAGACCTTTCTAATTGAAAGACACATCAAAATCCGTTCAGTAGTTTTTGCGTTCATCGCGAACAAACAGACAAATAGATAAGAATTAAAAAAAAAAAAAATTGTGTTCAGAATCGTTCATTTAACATAACCCATTTCTTTTAAATATCTCTTTAATGTACAGATACGATTAGTTTACAATTTTTATAATAAAAGCTTGTTTCCAAAAAAGTTTTTTAAAATTATCTAGTAATTAACTTCTTATTTTCCTATTAAGTACATAAAAAACGGCAGCGGCACATCGCAGAACAACCTCCCGTATATTCCTCTGCCTATCTGCATTCAGCCGTCGTACCCGCGAGTGTTTTCCAACCGTTTTCTCGCGCACTTCGCAGGGATGTGACCATGATTTATTTACAGAAGGATGCTGTACACGTGACGTCTTCTTCCTCTTATTTATGTGCGTCGTACGTTCTGATTTGACAACTGAGATATATGGCAGGGCTATTTTGGTTTAGTTTCACAATGCAGGTATCGTTTCCAAGAAAAGAATGGTGTGTTTGTTGTTCAGGAAGGCGAGAAAAGGATTGTTCCAATAGATAGAAAGGTAGTACTTTTTTTGTAAGCCATGTTAACATTTTACAGTGATTATTTCCATTAGAGTTTAATAAATAAATAATAAATATTCTAGGACATATTACACAGCGCCATCTAGACCCAAACTAAGCAGAGCTTGTCATATGAGTTCTAGAATGCGGATAAACATACTTAGATACTTTTTTTTGTAAATAAATACATTTAAACACCCAGACCAATGCAAATATACATATTTGCAATGAGCGGGAATCGAACCCGCGACCTCTGACTTAGCAGTCGAATGCTCTAAAGCTACCCCACGGTACTTCATGGCACCCCCCTAGTTTGGGAGAGGCGGCAAGATAACCCCGGCGAGGTGGGCAACAGTCGGCCGGGGCCGGGGGTAAAGGCGATTGGCAGAGGAACTGCCGGACCATTTTGGTTTTTATTAAAAAGGTTATCGCAAAGTACGGATGGCGGCCTTATCGCTAAACGCGATTCCTTTCAAGCAACTTAGGTTCCCCTCATTTTCTATTAACCGAGAACTTTTTTTTAGGACACGTCAATTTGACTTCACCTCGCCTGTTAGTAAATACGTTTCTGTCAGGGATAGTAACTCCTAATTTCTATGAAAAATGCCCCAATATACAATTTTTTTAAGCGAGGAGAAATAATAAAATAGGAACCACGTCAGTATACCTCCTATTCCAGACTGTACCAAAAAAATAACCTCCTCCTTTTTTCGGCCTTGATTAGGGTCAGTCACAGTATTACTAAGTTTATCTGATAGGAAATACTCAATGGTAGCATGTAGTTTACGTAAAGAGCCCTTTAATATGTCAGAGGGACTGGACCCGTAAAAAATATGATAGTTTTTTTTTATTCAAAGAAAATTACTAATAAAATTATTTACTATACCGGAAATTACTAATATTCACCCTAGCCCCTCCAGCTAAGCCTAATTACTTGTGTTAGGAGTGGGTTCACCTTGGTAGTGTAATGGCCAGGATTCGAACCCGGGACGTTTCAATCGTAGGTTCGACTCTTTAACCATTAAGCTACCGACGCATTGTTATTTATTAAATCTACACCTACTCTTTCATGTGTATATTTCACTAGGGAATAAATTCGTGAAAATTATTGGACGCGACTGCAGCGCCATCCAAAAAAAAGCGGAAAATAGATAAAAAGTATCTTAGAAGCAGGTTGCATATCGTGTCAAAATTTGAGCTCAATCAATGCAGAGCTTTTTGAGGTTTTGAAGCATATATGAATCAACTTAACATTTTCATGTATGTAGAAGATATATTTGTCATGTAGGTACAGGTCCTATTGGGCACACCGCAATAGCGGCGGTAAGGCCCATCATGGAGGATTGGCTAGAGAGGCGACACGGAAGCCTCTCGTACCAACTGACGCAGGTGATCTCCGGGAAGGGGTGCTTCGGGGACCACCTGCATCGGATCAGGAAGGAGCCAACGCCTGAGTGTCATCACTGCGACGCGAGCGAGGACTCAGGGCTGCACACGCTGGCAGACTGCCCGTTGTGGGAGGCGCTGAGGCGTGACCTCGTGGCAGCCATCGAGGTGGGAGTCTTCTCGCTAGGCAGCATGATTGCGATAATGGTGCGGAACGCGAGCGCGTGGGCCGCCGCCACCTCCTTCTGCGAGCATGTAATGCTCGCGAAGGAGATTTCGGAGCGCGCCCGGGAGAGATTTAGAACTCTCCCGGGCCGCCGAGCCCGCAACTTGCTCGCCGCGTGTCACAGGCGACTCAGGCGCCGGATGTCACTTAACGACCTCCGTCCTCCATGAGCGCAGGCCTGGGGGTGGCGGGTGAGGCCACCTGTCACCCTAGCAGAAGCAGGCCTGGACGGTGGGGCGACTAGCGCCCCTCCCCCAAACCGGGGCAAACCCGAGGGGGCCATCGCGAAACCGGAGATGGCCCAGGGTCAGTCGGGGTGCGAGGGATATGCTCTAAGGGCAACATTACACCCCCGCGTCTGTAGACCCGAGACGGCGTGCGGTTTTAGTCGGTTCAAGCCCGACATAACCGCCCCGCTGGCCGGCGGGGGGTATCCGAAGTAATTTCCGCACGAAATTAAAAAAAAAGGTACAGGTCCTATTCCCGGCCCGCCGAGCCCGCAACATGCTGCATCATGCATGCCGCGCGTCGCAGGCGACTCAGGCGCCGGAGGTCGCTTAACGACCTCCGTCCTCCATGACCGCAGGCCTGGGGGTGGCAGGTGAGAGCACCTGTCACCCCAGCAGAAGCAGGCTGGGATGGCGAGGCGACTAGCCCCCCCCCCAACCGGGGCACGACGGGGACACCGTGGTTCCCAAACCCGAGGGGGCCTTCTAGAAACCGGAGATGGTCCAGGGTCAGTCGGAGTGCGAGGGAAATGCTTTATGGGCAACCTTACACCCCGGCATCTGAAGACCCGAGACAGCGTGCGGTTTTGGTCGGTTCAAACTCGACATAACCACCTCGGCTTGCCGGCTCAGTATCCGATGGGATTTCCGCACAAAGATAAAAAAGGTAAAGGTCTTATTGATACATATATAAACTTGAAAAAGAATAATCATCAAAATAGAAATCGTCTATCAAATAGAACGATTTCTAAGATACCAATTCATAAATTAATATTAATAAATACCAGAACCAGAATAATTATACTAAATATATATATATATATTTTAATAAGTATTTCAATTCTATCAAAATAATAAATAGATATTGGAAAAAAGGCAATAATTCTTGGCATCCAAATGAAAGTCCACGACATTAAGAACATCCAATATTGTTACCGGGATATTTCCCCAGAGGGCGAGTCCTCTAAATTAAAACTTTCCTATCGTAATGATCACTTCATTCGGAAGATATTTCTTTTCCATTAATATCTTTTTTCTAAATCCGTGTTTCGAGAGATATGAAGGTAATGATGGTTTGGAAATGAATTTCAAGTTTGAAATAAAAAAAACTGCGAAATGAAGTCTAGAAGACTTCATTTGGCAGTGTTATAATTTATGACTTTGAATGTTGTAAAAAAAGATTCCTAAACTTTATTGCTTAAAAAAAAGTATAAATATAACAAAACACAAACATAACTTCACGCCTGTATCCCCGAAGAAGGGGTAGGCAGAGGTGTATTATACACCCACGATTGGCTAGTTATGTTAAGGTCCCAATATAATAGGGGGCGAGCTTATTGCCATATTCTATTAAAAATAAATATTCTAATCAGCGCTTTCAAGACCCAAAGTAAGCATAGTTTTATAACCCTGGGGGGTATCCGAAGGGATTTCCACACGGAAAAAAAAAAAAAGGTTATACTTTCGAAGGCTTACCCGGGGTGCCCGTCAATAGACACTTGGGGCGGACACCTTGTGGTTTTAGTGGGTCCGATTCCGACACGCCCACACCATCGTTGGCACCGATGGGATGAAGCCCGTGGGGATATCCACACGTAAAAAAAAATGTATACCGGTTTGATCAGAAAAAAAGTGTCTTAACTAATATTTTTCCTTGACATCAAAACAAAGTCAGTATGTATTTTTTCTGTACTTTGTTTCTCTCTTGTTGTGCAAGAGACAAACCGAGGAACAATAGAGCGATGTATGATGACTGTGACGTGTTTGTGACGTCACTGACACGCGTGCACGTCACATGTCTCGCTCGACTAATGGATGGACTGATGCTATAATGCGGCCAGGAAATTAGCGTTTGACTGAAATAAATTAATGAAAAAAATATTTAAAGAAAAACAAAACAAGTTGAGTTCCTGAGACGAGCTCAGCCGAATACAAGGGATTTTCTTTTATTTTATCTTTTTTTTTGTGTTTTTTTTTATCTTGCAATGGTTCGCCCCAGCACGAATCTATTACCGAAAACAGCAACTCGATAACTCATCTCCTTCATACCCAAAACCGTGACAGAAAATTGGCAACGACGACGTCGACGACGTCGACGACAACTCGATAGCAATAGGGCTTTTCTAAAGAAAATTCCTAAAAATACGTGAAAAAATTAACTTAAATAAAAACTATAAAGAAAGAAACAAGCCCAGTAGTTTAGAATTCTGTTAAGTAATACTAAATAACTAAACAATTGAAATAGTTGTATAACTGATACACACATAAAACAAATCATAAATTCTAATGCAGAACAGAACGACTCACAGTCGGGGCAACTTGGGAAGATTTGATTGGTAAAATTTGAATGGGCCCCGACTGGGTAGATTATCTAAATCGGCCTACGCATTTGGTCTCTAGAACGCCACATAGAAACAAACATACATACATACATAGACTGATAAACACATTACTCTCCTTTGCGTCGCGCAGTCGGGTAAAAAGTGAATATCAGTAATATAGTAAGTAATTATGTTTAACATTATGACTACGATTCTATTAAAAAAATTACGAAATTTATAAGAAAATAATTTATTTATTTATTATATGGAGTGGAGACACGAATCGGTAAACGGAAGGTAGGACGTCCCCCAGCAAGATGGACGAACGACCTGAAAAAGGTAGCTGGGATAGACCGGATGCGCTAGGCGGAGGATTGAGTGCTAAGGCGTACAATGGGAGAGGCCTATTTGCAGCAGTGGACTGCAATAGGCTAATTGATGGATTGATTGATTACATATTTTGTTCCCGACCGCCACCACGAGGGGTAACTGTCATACTGAATTTCTGAGTTCAAAATAGCGATGAACTGTAGCCCTAAAGTACCGAACGCGACTCACGGTAGTGCGAAAGTGCGATACATCGATACCCATAATTTCGAATGTTTTCCACCGCGAAGCACGGTAGTGCGAAAGTATTCCACATCGAGTTATTTATCCGGCATATTGTTGTGGTCACAGTTCTAACCTAGCCTAACCCTGCCGATTTCAGTGATGTAAGAGTATGTTTCGCACTACCGTGCTTCGCGGTGCAAAATATTCGAAATTATGGGTATCGATGTGGCGCACTTTCGCACTACCGTGAGTCGCGTTTCGGTACTTTAGGGCTACAGTTCATCGCTATTTTGAACTTCGAAATTCAGTATGACAGTGACGAGGGGTGGTTGGGCTTATGTAAAATTGGACTACCAGTGGCGGCAGTTCTAGGGGTAGCCGTTGGGAATAAGCCTAACTATTCAAGCAACGTAGTGGTGTTAAGTGCGATTTTTGTACTTGAGGTTCCATATTTGATTCAGGGGTCGGGCAAAATGTTTTTGGGGAACTCACAGCAGAGCTGCTGCTGAGTCTAAAATATCTGTAGCAGATTGATAGATTTTTTCACAAGTATGAATTATTCCATCGTGCTTATTAGATAGTAGTAAAAGAGCGGTAACATTACGTCTGTTCTTATTTATTCGATTTTATTTATTTTTAATCATCCACCCAACTATAACTTCCTTCAAAAACCATTTATTCTGTATAGACCATAAATACGGCACTTACAAAACGTGAAAAAAAAAATTAATCTAATGTTTGGCAAATGGACCACCGGTTCGAAACACGGCCCTGTCCTGAGAAGACTCCGGCAAGAAACTCAGCGGGCTGTTGTTTTTTGGTCTATTTACAAACATATTTACTTAAAAGTACAACTTCTTTCTACAATCCCAGGTCCTTTAATTTAAGGAACGTGTAAAAGCATCTGACCATACGAGACCCTACTGAAAACCACCCTTGTATCATTATTGGCATCTATAATGGTGACTGTCATTCTTAAGCTTTCACCTATAGCTAACCATCAGGCGAGGTGAAGTCTTATTGACGTGCAGTTCAAAAAGCAGTATGTGACTGTAGATAGACAGATACTCTTTTATTGCATACCATACATTTTTTTTATCGTGTGGATACCGTGGGGGTATTTACCCCATCGACTAAAACCACACGGTGTCCTCCTCCACTTAATCTATAGATATAAAAATGGTTACTTGGTTTGTTACGCTGTATGGCTTGCTGACAGATATCATGTCCATTATTTGCACACCAGACATAGGATAGAAATAATGGACCTTATGGCCTTAGACTTTATCCTTAGATCTTATGACATACTGAAAACTCTACCAGACAAGCTTTTGTATGGAATAGTCCAGTGATGCCATGCAAATGGTTGTATGTAGAGACATAAAAAAGGTCATTAGATTTAGAACCAAAATTTTCATTCAATGCACAACTGGTTATGCCGTGTAGAAGACGTTTGATAGGCATTCCCGACCGCACAACTAGTTGTACATGCTAGTTGGTCGGTAGGGAAATAGTACATCCTAGATACATTCATCTACTATCCTAAACTTACTCTACTTAAGAGTTACATGCTCAAGAGAACATGTTTATCATCCATAACTCATTGGATTAGCAATCACAAATTAGGTATTCGATCAATTAAACCGCGTTGTAGTTGCAAGCATTCGTTAATTAAGTGAATCTACGGCACGTTTATCCAAAGATTAATCCAATACTATTTCTGTTATAGCCTATGAATTTAATGAAACACACTTAATGAGTTGTTGACTACCAAGCATTTCTAATATTCAGTATTAGCTGATGCCCGCGGCTACGCTCGCGTTTATGTCGGCTATCGTGATCAAAATATACACAATTCCACCGTACATCATTTTTTTTTGTTGTCGTCGACGTCGTCGTCGTTGCCAATTTTCTGCCACGGTTTTGGGTGTAAATATATCTTATTATATAAAAATGAATCGCAAAATGTGTTGGTAAGCGCATAACTCAACAACGCCTGGACCAATTTAACCAATTCTTTTTAGGGATTTTCTTTAGAAAAGCCCTATTGCTATGGAGCTGTCGTCGACGTCGTCGTCGTTGCCAATTTTCTGTCACGGTTTTGGGTATGAAGGAGATGAGCTATCGAGTTGCTGTTTTCGGTAATAGATTCGTGCTGGGGTGAACCATTGCAAGATAAAAAAAAACGCAAAAAATCGCAAAAAAAAATAATCGCAAAATCGAAAATCCCTTGTATTCGGCTGAGCTCGTCTCAGGAATTCAACTTGTTTTTAAATGTTCGTTAAAGTCCAAGGATGGTTTTTACGGAGAGAAAAGTTTAAAAAATTGCATAAAAAAATTACAGGCATGTTTGGATTAAATAGGTGTCACAGGGCGAAGTATGCCACGGGCGAAGCCGCGGGGGACAGCTAGTTATACATATAAACACCCAGTCCAATGCAAATAGACATATTCATGCATACAAATATTTGCACTAAGCGGTGTTCGAAAACGCGCCCTCTGTCGTAGCAGTCGAATGCACTGCCGTCGTAGAGGCCGTCAAATCCAGTCGTTTTGAGGATGATGATGAGGACTAAATACTGAAGACTGAGTACTAAATATTTCGAAGTTCAAAATAGCGATGAACTGATTCGATGTGGTATACTTTCGCTCTACCGTGTATCGCAGTCCAAATCGACAGTTTTCCAAAACATTCGAAATTATGTGTATCGATGTGGTGCACTTTCGCACTAACTTGACTTAAATTGCGGTAATTTTGGGCTACAGATCATCGCTACTTTGAACTTCGAAATTCAGTATTAAAATCAATGATGAGGGCTCCTCCTTTAGTGCATATTCTGTGGAGGAACCGTAACGCGTGTTTCATGGCCCGATATTTAAAGTTATTAATTGTTCGGGTTGAGTTATTATTTTTTGAATGGCACCCACTGTCCGCTGTCCGAGGAGTCGGCACCAGGTGACTACAAGTCCCTGATTTAATGGATTGTCACCACCTATGAATGGGACTTTGTTTTTGTGAACTGTTATTCGGAGAGTTTTAATAATAAAATAGAAAATAAACCGTTCTAATGCAGAATGATGGGACTGTTTTTGAATAATCGAGATGTTTTAAAATCAGATGCAAACGTGTGGAATTCTGAACCTGTTCCCGCAACTCATGGGAATCTATTGTAGAGATAAAAGTAACCTGTACTAAATTTCAACCAGATCCATTAAGCCGTTTACGCGTGATTGAGTAACAAACATACAAATACTAGATCCGCAAGGCAGTAGCTCTTGCAATGTTGAGCTGAGAGTGCCCATGTCTGAGTGATTTGGAAAGGAAATTGTAGTTTTTGAGAAATCAGCTTCAGAATTTTTTGTTCGGTGATTATTCCTCCGTGTCTTGTCCGATTTTCGTTTTCTTTTTTAAATCGGTATTTATGGTTATAGGCTACGTTTTGGCGCCAAAATTTAGATTTTTCAAATTGTGGTTTTTGAAAAATCAGGATTTGTATTTTTTGTTCGGTGATTATTCCTCCGAGGTACTTCATAATTTAAAATTGTATAGCCTATGTCCGTCACATCACTATCATCTATGATTATGCTAAAAATCATTAAAATCGTTCGAAGGGTCTAGGCGCTAGAGGGACACAAACGAAATACATCGAGTGGAGGGAAAGGAGTTGTCGCTCGACTTCGTCTCACTCTCAGCTCAATATTATGGTTTGTGTGTTAGAATTAGTAAGAGTAGGAGTTTGTTTCTTCCCTTTTTTATTTTCTTAATCGGCTTTTCATAGCTGCATCAGATCAGTCCATCTTTAGTTGAGTATTAAATCAAAATGTTTGGCAACCCAATCGGGCAAGTTCATAAAAATGCGTATTCAATTGTTTTAGCTGAGGTGAAACCCTGCAACAGTGGCGTAAGAGCAAGCCCTTATAAATTACAGTCAGCCTCATACCGCAGCCAACGCACAGACGAGTTGCATCGATCCGTGTCAGGCGGCATGTGGCCAGAAATATCACAACAGTTTTATTGTTGTACACAAAATATTCTAGGGCTAACAGACAATGGTATTTTTGCTAGCATTGTTGTAACTTTTATTTGATGGTCAGCGAATATTGTTGAATGTCCATAGGTACTTGCAATGCTAGAGTTTTCACTTGCTCGGGGCACCTACAGAAGGGAAAGGGTTGAAAACGGAGTTAGTTACTTGGGTGAGAGGTACTTTCAGTCAATTGCGGCATTAGTGCGGAGCGCGAGCGCGTGGGCCGCCACTGCCTCCTTCTGCGAGCATGTAATGCTCGAGACAAAGATGGCGGAGCGCGCCCGGGAGAGATTTAGAACTCTCCCGTCCCACCGTACCCGCAACATGCCGCGCGTCGCAGGTGACTCAGGCGCCGTCCATGACCGCTGGCCTGGGGGTGACAGGTGAGACCGCCTGTCACCCCAGCAGAAGCAGGCCGGGACGGCAGGGTGACTAGCCCCCCCCCCCCCCCCCGGGGCAAGACGGGGACAAACACGAGGGGGCTATCTCGAGACCGGAGATGGCCCAGGGTCAGTCGGGGTGCGAGGGAAATGCTCTATGGGCAACCTTACACCCCGGCGTCTGAGGACCCGAGACGGCATGCGGAAAGAAAGGTACTTTCAGTCAGCTCGTTCGTGCTGGGAACAGTAGGGGTCAATACAGTGCGTTCTAATTTTATTACTTTGGGAATATACGACTGCAGGTTGCAAGTGAATACTCCTTCATTCACAAGTATTTTGTGTATAATTTAACATATTTTCGTCAGATAAAATAGGATGAAACTTTTTAGGGTTTAGACTGTAATATAAATAAAGTACTGAATATTATACCGTGCGTGGTTTTAAGGGAGAGTAACCAATATTGAAACGGCGCTTAAATTGAATCACTTCTGAGAAATACAGAATTGATCCAATTTAAGGGCCGCAGTTACTGTACCCTATATGTGTTACACTATTTGAAGTTAAATAATTCTAAATAAAAATAGTAAAGCGATGATAGCCCACTGGCGTACGTAACGGACTGCTGAGATGAGGTCTCGAGTTCGATCCCGTATTTAGAACTCTCCAGTCCCGTCGAGCCTGCAACATGCTCGCCGCGCGTCGTAGGCGACTCAGGCGCTGGAGGTCGCTTAACGACCTCCTTCCTCCATGAGCGCAGGCCTGGGTGTGACAGATGAGGCCGCCTGACACCCCAGCAGAAACAGGCCGGGGCGGCGGGGCGACTAGCACCCCTCCCCCAAACCTGGGCAAGACGGGGACACCGTGGTTCCCAAACCCGAGGGGCCATCTCGAAACCGGAGATGGCCCAGGGTCAGTCTTGTGCGAGGGAAATGCTTATGGGCAACCTTACACCCCAGCGTCTGAAGACCCGAGATGGCGTGCGGATTTATTCGGTTCAAGCCCGACATAATCGCGGATTTCCGCACGAAAAAAGAAGGTATTATATGAATAATTTGGTTTAGACTTGTATTTGTCTTTTTTACCCGACTGCAGCGCCGCCAAAATAGGAGGGTTATGCTGGTTTGACCTGTATGTATACCGCACTGTGCCCCGCTGCCTGTCGCCCGTGGTGTAGTTCGTTCTCCCATGGCACCCATATAACCCATACATAGCTCATTAGTTTCTCATTTGTTAACATTTATGATTACTACTCCGCCCTCTGGAGTAGTAGCGTGAGAATATATAAATATAACCTTCTTCGATAAATGGGATACCAAATAAAAAAATTATCCAAAGACAAGCGCGTTTAACCAAACAAACACTTTAATATTAAATTTATTATATAGTATAGACTAGCTGTGCCCGCGACTTCCCCCGAGTGGCCTTTAATCTTGGTTTAATCTGTTTTGTGCGGAACCCCAATTTTGAAATACTGTCATTTGAATAATTTAGTTCTGAAAATATTCTATTTCTGAAATAAAAATAGCCTACATGATATTGTCGGCAGTTTACACGAATGTCACACATTGCTTTTCAGCAGCCATGGTCACGGGGAGACTCCCCGTGACCATGGGGCCATGGGAGAACGAACTACACCACGGGCGACAGGCAGCGGGGCACAGTGCGGTATACATACAGGTCAAACCAGCATAACCCTCCTATTTTGGCGGCGCTGCAGTCGGGTAAAAAAGACAAATACAAGTCTAAACCAAATTATTCATATAATACCTTCTTCTTTCGTGCGGAAATCCGCGATTATGTCGGGCTTGAACCGACTAAATCCGCATGCCATCTCGAGTCTTCAGACGCTGGGGTGTAAGGTTGCCCATAAGCATTTCCTTCGCACACCGACTGACCCTGGGCCATCTCCGGTTTCGAGATGGCCCCCTCGGGTTTGGAAACCATGGTGTCCCCGTCTTGCCCCGGTTTGGGGGAAGGGCGCTAGTCGCCCCACCGTCCCGGCCTGCATCTGCTGGAGTGACAGACGGACTCACCTTCCACCTCCAGGCTGGTTGCAAGTACCTTTTTTTTTTTTTTTTTTTTCGTGCGGAAATCCCTTCGGATACCCCCCCGCGTGCCAGCGGGGGCGGTTATGTCGGGCTTGAACCGACTAAAACCGCACGCCGTCTCGGGTCTACAGACGCCGGGGTGTAAGGTTGGCCATAGAGCATATCCCTCGCACCCCGACTGACCCTGGGCCATCTCCGGTTTCGAGATGGCCCCCTCGGGTTCGGGAACCACGGTGTCCCCGTCTTGCCCCGGTTTGGGGGAGGGGCGCTAGTCGCCCCACCAACTGTTTATAAAATTTGCATTCATACGCATTCATTGAAAAGCTGTTATTTGAACGACACTTGAATTTTATTTATTTGTATATATGTATGTGTATAACCGTCCCCAAACTTCCTTGTAAGTATTAAACGGCTGATTCATACGATATGTCGTCAGGATGGTCACAGATACATTTGCCGTACTGAATTATTTTATATCTATTTTTGTTTTATAAATACAAAACACCCGTCTGGTGGTATTTTGTCGCAGAATCCTCTAAATGCACGTTGCATTATTAAACACTGCGCCGGTATTAAAACTCTTGCGATAAAGCTCCGATGTCCTGGGCAAGTTGGTCCAACTTATACAACTTGCACAAGGATTAAAAACTAATTTCACTGTGTACTTATTTGTTATCAGGCGAGCACACAACGTGTTAGCAGAATCGATTCTTTAGACGGGTACAATTATTAGAAAACTATCGTCTACATTTTTCAATTAAATTTTTAAGCATTTTGTATGCTTACTTTTCTTATTGAGCTGAGTGAGACGAAGTCGAGCGAAAGCTCCTCATACCAGACTTCAGGATTTTCTTTGTCACAGGTCTCCTCCTAAACTACTAATCCAATCAGAACCAAATTTGGCATGATTAAAGAGGTCAATCAGAGGAAGGTTTATGGATATATTTTGAAAAAATTAATGCTGCCACAGAGGAATGATCACCGTTAAAAAAATTCCAGATGGAATTACATAATAACCGCTCGAGACACTGTGACCAAACTTTACACGCTCAGAAAGCATGTCCATAGTTGTGACTTTCAAAAAGAATTTTCAAAATCGGACTTGCCACGGAGGAATGATCACTGTTCAAAATTTTCAAAATCTGATTCACGATGTCTCACTCAGCTCAACATTGCAAGCAGCGATTCGCCTTGCAGACCTAGTAGATTTAGATCGGGTATCCCCTGTAAGGGACTGGTCGCGGCTTCAAGTCCCGCCCTAGATGTTTCTCTTCCGATCTTGGTCTTTTTTCCGATCTAAATCTATCGTCTACTTTTTTTTACCTAATGGAGGGTGGGTGTGAAGTAGGGGTTCGAGTTCGGCCTGTCCGCGTAGTGAAGCATTATACGGATTATCTAATAGTTGGGTTATACACTCGATAGATGCATTTCTTCTTATTTCACTGCTTAGGCTCCAGCTCAGCACTAAACTTTAACTAGTTGACATGATGCTAATGACTGCAAAGTCATTCATTGTTTCCGTAGTTGGCAAGAATTACGGTTGACGGCTCCAGCGTCGCCTTAAGACGTATATAATATATCGGAGAATTTCGAATATCTGGGACGTGTCTAGGTGGCTCAGTTCGTTCGTCAGAGCGTTCCCCTTGTAAGGGAGTGGTCGCGGGTTCAACTCCCGTCCTAAATGTTCTCTTATTCCGATCTAAATCTATAGTCTAGGTAGTTTAATTTAGGTATCACCAGACCGCTACCTCAGCAGAGCCAGATGAAAAGGTCCGCCACATCATGTTAGAATATAGGGTGAATACCTCAGGGTACCGAGGTTGCACCAGGAAGCTGACAGAAAAGGCTCGGAGCGGATCAGGGAGGGAGATCCCCTTGTTGATCGGCGGAGGCGCGAGTATTTGCGCCTCATGCCACCCTTAGTGGGGCTACGGGTATGAGGGACTGGGACGTCCGTGTGTGCCTGGACGTCGCCTATGTATGTATAGTTTCAGGTCCCCCCGACGAGGCGCAGAGTATGGCACACCGCAAAGGTTTTAGGGTGTGAGAGTCACACATAACCTTGCGGCCTGCCCGCGGCGCGGTACGCCGTAGGAAATTTCCACTGTCGCAAAAAAAAAGGAAGCTGTCAGCAAAATTACAGGATACTAAGATTCCTATAGAACTATGGAACTTCATATTGGAAATCCTGTACGCACCAAAAGTTCAATGCAAAAAAAAAACACTTATTGACGCTGCGGAAACCAGCCCGTGTGTACCTTTTTTTTTTTTTTTTTTTATCGTGCGGAAATCCCTTCGGATACCCCCCCGCGTGCCAGCGGGGGCGGTTATGTCGGGCTTGAACCGACTAAAACCGCACGCCGTCTTGGGTCTACAGACGCCGGGGTGTAAGGTTGCCCATAGAGCATATCCCTCGCACCCCGACTGACCCTGGGCCATCTCCGGTTTCGAGATGGCCCCCTCGGGTTTGGGAACCACGGTGTCCCCGTCTTGCCCCGGTTTGGGGGAGGGGCGCTAGTCGCCCCACCGTCCCGGCCTGCTTCTGCTGGGGTGACAGGTGGCCTCACCCGCCACCCCCAGGCCTGCGCTCATGGAGGTCGGAGGTCGTTAAGCGACCTCCGGCGCCTGAGTTGCCTGCGACGCGCGGCGAGCAAGTTGCGGGCTCGGCGGACCGGGAGAGTTCTAAGTCTCTCCCGGGCGCGCTCCGCCACCTCCTTCGCGAGCATTACATGCTCGCAGAAGAAGGCGGCGGCGGCCCACGCGCTCGCGCTCCGCACCATTGCCGCAATCATGCTGCCGAGCGAGAGGACTCCCACCCCGATGGCTGCCACGAGGTCACGCCTCGGCGCCTCCCACGCCGGGCAGTCCGCCAGCGTGTGCAGCCCTGAGTCCTCGCTCGCGTCGCAGTGATGACACTCAGGCGTTGGCTCCTTCCTGATCCGATGCAGGTGGTCCCCGAAGCACCCCTTCCCTGAGATCACCTGCGTCAGTCGGTAGGAGAGGCTTCCGTGTCGCCTCTCCAGCCAATCCTCCATGATGGGCCTTACCGCCGCTATTGCGGCGTGCCCTGCGCTTGGTTGCCCAAGTCGTTCCTTCCACTCCACCACGATGGCCTGGCGGAGCTGGGACTGCACGGCCTCGATTTCTCGAGGCTCGGGGTTCCATCCCTGCTCCCGCGCCTCCTTTCGCCACTGGTACAGTTGCGAAAGGGCTCTCGCTTCCAGGTCCCATGGCGGAGTTCCGGCAAGGAGACTCGCCGCCTCGAAGGAGATCGTGCGGTACCCTCGGATGACCCTGATGGCCAGAACTCGCTGCGGAGCGCGCAGCATCCGCACAGTTCTGGTCCTCAGGGCCTCCGCCCATATTGGGCACCCATACAGGGCCATGGACCGCACGATCCCCGCGTAAAGTCTCCTGCAGGAGTCATCGGGCCCCCTCATGTTGGGCAACAGCCGAGCCAGAGCAAGAGCTGTGCCCTTCAATTTGGGAGCCCGTGTGTACCTAGACCCTAAAACACCATGTTGTATTGTCTATAATATTAGAAGTGTCGGTAGCTTATTGGTTAAGGAGTCGGTTTTACCATCGAGAGGTCCCAAGTTCGTATCCTGACCATTACACTACCGACACGAACCCACTCCTAACACAAGCCATTAAGCTTAGCTGGAGGGGTTAGGGGGAATACTAGTCATTTCAGTTACTTAAAAAAAGAAAATAATAAATAAATTAATTATTAAATAAATATTCTACAACATTCTATACAGCATTTTCTAGAATCAAAGTAAGCAGAGTTTAACTAGCTTGTGTTATGGGTTCCAGAATGCGGATAAACATACTTATATGCTTTTTTTTGTAAACACACACACGTTATACATAGAAACACCCAGACCAATGCAAATAGACATATTCATGCATACAAATATTTGTCGAATGCACTACCGCTACGCCACAGAGGCCGCCAAATTTTACATGATCAGTTAAAAATCATGCTACCACACAACAAACAAATAGCAGCAGCTCATCAGGGGAACTCCCCATGTTAACGCATTTACATTCTACGGTATTTACAGTCAAACTGGGTATGACATTCACAGCATTCCAAATCCAAATTTGCGTAACAAAACGCCAACGGCCAAATCACATTCGCCATTACAAAGTCGTTCCGAATTCAAACACGCCCGTTAGAGATCCACAAAGTCTAATTGCTCGAGCAAAAAGACTAGGTCTCCGACACAGTTTCTTAGTGAATCTATTAGAACAGCTCCCTCGGGGAAAAGGGGGGGATTTCAATCAACACCGCTTTGAAATTGGAAATTTGTAGAATTGATGAGTTTAGAATTCATTATCTGGCGCTGTGTGTTGGTAGATAAATTGAATGGATTATAGTGAAACGAGTGATTGTGGAAAGTTTGAGGTTGATGATGTTTTGAGGACTGAAAATGGATGACTGCCTCAGTGGCGGAGCGGTAGTGAGTGAGGTTTCTGTGTTTGAAGTTTCAGGATCGATTCCTTTTTCAATCCGAAAGTTTTATTAGGTTTTGTGTTAGAAAAAAATGCCTGGTTAACGGTATTATTTTCGTTGTCCCTTTTTTTTTTTTTTTTATCGTGCGGAAATCCCTTCGGATACCCCCCCGCCGACCAGCGGGGGCGGTTATGTCGGGCTTGCACCGACTAAAACCGCACGCCGTCTCGGGTCTTCAGACGCCGGGGTGTAAGGTTACCCATAGAGCATATCCCTCGCACCTCGACTGACCCTGGGCCATCTCACCACTAACAGCATCGCTCATCCTGTCTCCTCTGAAAGCAGAGGAGTACGGAGAGCGATGTGTTCCCGCCACGTTGGGTATTGGCCGACGATCAATGCCAACCCTATGAAGGGGTGAAGGGGAAGCCATTGACCGCCGCCCAGGGTGTACCGGCCGCTCCGATTCTGTTCCCCCCGGACTGCAGCGGGATCGGAATCGGAGCGACACTCGAGGAGGTTACCCAACACACACCCCTCGAGGAGGTTACCCAACACACACCCCATTTTCGTTGTCCCTAATGTTGAAAAAGGAATTAAATTTTTCTTAATTTCTTTTTTATTTTTATTACTTAAACTACGACATTCTACACGGCGCTTTCTAGACCCAAAGTAAGCACAGTTTAACTAGCTTGTGTTATGGGTTCTGTAACGGGAAAATAGCCCTTATGTCTATCTTCGTCACTAGCTTGGCTGTAATCGTTTAAACCTAACTAAACATAAAACTAAACTGTGAAATTAAATTCCTAACCGATTTATTTTCAAATAATGTACGCCGTGATTATTCTCCTCACTAAATTAATTTAACCTTCGGTTTATATTATATATTATCTAATGTTCTAATCTTTTGAGTTTTGTTGAGATAAAATGAACTCTATCTGCATAAAATCTAGTTTCTATATACGATATTGATTTAAATGTCAAGTTATCATTTACGGTCGTAGATTGTATCTACCAGGTAACTGAGGGTTTCTGGATCCAGATTATATGATAATGGCCTGTATTTTTTTATATTTCATATGTATTGTCGTGAGCTCATATATTTTTTTTTGGTTGATATTAAATCAACATATTTTCTCCTCCTCTCTCTCAAGAGTAATTTAATTCTGTTATCAGTACCTCCACTAACGCTAAACGTATAATAGTATTCTTCTCTTTTTTATATATTAGTTTCCACTAATTAATACCATTACAAGTTTAACCGACCCGTCGTAAATCGCCTCACATATCTAGGTTTGCCTGCATTCCAATGTAGGTTTCGTTCGAGACTGGTATAAATACTGATTTAACATGAGTTCATCTGTATCTGTTTTAGCTTATAAATATAATTTATGGATTTCAGGCAGACCCCAGAAATGTTACACACTGATAACTTGCTCAAACTGAAAACCCAAATGGTTCCAGGAGCTAAGATTGTATTTAAATTATCTAATAAGTGAGCTGATTGTAACACATATATTTATTTATTACTGTATTCGACAAAAATACTCACTCTCGTTAGAAAACTGTGTGCAAATAATGATATTTCAGATGTCTCTGATAGAACCTACTAAAACTGCACACCGTCTCTTATGTGTTCTTTGCACTTTACAAGTCGAATATTAATTGAGTTCACCAACGACCATCCCTTTGTATTATTGATACTATTTTCATGTGTTACTCGATATATTGCAAATGTTAGATGAATAATCAGCCACTTAGATAATTTAATCTAATATATATTACTTGTCAATTTCTGCCCACTCAAATCAATGTTCTATAACTGATAACGGAATGATTATTTATACTTGCTCTAATTCTCGAATGATGTATTCAGCAGTGTTATAATGCACTTAATTATTTGATTACAGTACCTAGATAAAATGTTATAATGATAATGATATTTCACGTATTCGTTTAAATCACTTCCGAACGTAATTTTATATATATATAGCTACTCTTTATCTTGCTATTCAAACCAATATACTATAAAATAGTAGAAATTTATCAGACACCCTTAATTACATTATATAGTAATATATTTAAAGTAATATAACAAACTATCACGATTTATTCCGACAATGTTCTGGAACTATCTTCGATATAACTATTTTTAATTACTGAATAACGTATTTACTCACAACTTTACTATAAAATTCACGTTTACTTTAATTGAAACACAATGGATTTGCCGTTGGATTGATTAAGTTATTTATGATAATTATCTTGTAAACAAATACTTAACGCGCTATAATTTACGTAACACTTCACTTCGGTTAGTTATCACTTAAATAAACGTATTTAGTATGATGTTACCTACGAGTCCTATTAATCCGCCTCAACAGATTAACCTAAATAGTTCTAGACTAAGATGGCCTAGCCTTACCTTTGGTCTACTGTCCCGTACCAAAGACAGTAGGTGTGTATGATTTGATATGGGTGTGTGTATGCGAATTGTGTGAAAGGGAATAACAATGCGAACTAAACTAAGGATAAGGAATGGAATAGCTTGCGAAAACCCCTAAAACTATTCCACGGATCCTAGATTATAGGAAATAGGTGTTTGAAACGCTTCCGAAATCAGACTCAATTCCAGAATTTCAGGCATTTATGTTACCTACAAGATCTTTGTTTGCCACGTTTCAGGAGATTGGGTTTATATTGGGATAGGTATTTATAAAATATAGGAATCTTTAGATATTCAATCCAAAGAGCGTTTGCACTATTTTAACAGAGCATGTGCACTTCAAACAGCTACAATGAAAACTATCCCCTGTCCCCGTTCGAAATCAGTTTTTATATTCCACTGACTCCCCGCTTGGTGCGTCCTAGTGACGTCACACGCTTCTTCGTCGCTTGGGTATCAGGTAGTATTTTTTATGAGAAATGACCTCTGAATTTTTTTATGAGAAATGAAATGATCTTTATTTAAAATAGCATGCCAATATTATTTTAAAACAAACATCTTAACTAGTTCAAATTAAGCATATTTTAATTATATACACACCATTAACCTTCAATTCCATGCAACATGCTGAGCTTAACACTTAACTCTCAATCTACGTAATACACACTCATTGTCAGCCAAAGCATAGCGACATTCAATCGTGCAAAATTTGGTAAACGCGTCCGTTTACATAACCAACAGTCTCGTATCAAAGCTTGACAAAGAAATCAAATTACATCTTATTTGGTTTTTAAACCCTTTATAAATCATTTTAATACGCATTAACCAATGAGAAAATGTAGACGTCTATAGAGTTCACTTTGCAATAATTAACACGTGTCAATATTTATTTATTTCAAATACGTCGTGAAGACGAATAATTTTTTATGTTGTATGAATGGTATTTGTATTGTTAACAGATGTGAGGTAAAAATTCTCAGCGTCGTTTCGCCATCGTAGCGATATAAATAATACCATTTCAGTTTGAGAATGCGGATAAACATACTTATATACAACTTTTTTATGTACATACATACATATTATACATAGAAACACCCTGACCAATGCAAATAGACATATTCATGCATACAAATACTTGCAATGAGCGGGCATCGAACCCGCGCTCCCTGTCGTAGCAGTCGAATGCACTACCGCTGCGCCACAGAGGGAGCACTATTCTCAAAGTTTGCCTATTTATTCATATTGTCTCCTATTTGCTAAGAAGGGAACTGGTTTTATTATATTTTTCACTCCTCCAATTCAATTCTGATTAAATTGAATATTGAAAGCGTTCGGTGGCGATGAGTAAATGATCAAAAACCGGCCAAGTGCGAATCGGACTCGGCCATGCAGGGTTCCGTAGGAGCAAGTAATATTTTTATATGTGAGTTGATTGAAAGAAAGGTAAATTACGGTTTACGATTTATGACGTATTAGAAAAAAACTACTTATTAGATTTCGTTCAAACCAATTTTCGGTGGAAGTTTACATGGTAATGTACATGATATCTTTTTTTTAGTTTTATCATTCTCTTATTTTAGAAGTTACAGGAAGGGGGGACACATTTTACCACTTTGGAAATGTCTCTCGCGCAAACTATTCAGTTTAGAATAAAATTATATTAGAAACCTCAATATCATTTTTGAAGACCTATCCATAGACGTATAGGTTTGATGAAAAAAAATTCGAGTTTCAGTTCTAAGTATGGGATACCGTTCAAATATTTTTTTTTCTATTTTTGTGTGAAAATTTTAATACGGTTCACAGAATACATCTACATACCAAGTTTCAACAGCATAGTTCTTATAATTTCGGAAAAAAGTGGCTGTGACATACGGACGGACAGACATGACGTTTTTAGCTATTTGGCTACGAACCCTAAAAATCATGGAACTCGCCTATGATTTTGTTCACCCAAAAAGTGCTCATAGCGCCTTAAGAAGTTTTCACTTCAGAAGCAATGAATAAAATGTTTATTAGCTTCCAACTTTCTGCTGTTACACAGTTCATCTCTAAACAACATGACATGTATGTGAAAGTGAGATAATTATGCTCATAATCTGCAAGTACCTATTCAAAGGGTCCATATTCAATGAAAGCTTTAAAACGGCCTCATTTCTGTAGCCTTCAACGAAGGACACGAGTGGTGGTAGCTCCACTTCTGAATACAAGTAGAGCCACTTTCAATAGGCCATTTATTTGATTTATTGGTGGTCGATTTTAAAAGTATAGTCGTTCAACTAAAGATGTCGATACACGGTCAGTTTAAGGCGGTCTTTCTTCGCAAAACAATTGTACAAAAAGAATCATTTTGCAACGATTTAGAAAATATATATGCGAATGAGAGGTATAACAAAAGTTACAAAATCGACATAAAAATCTTCCCTTGTAACTGGTTAGGACAGTTTGGTTACCAAAGTGGAATAATATTTACGTATTTACTAAGCCAACTTATACCTACTTATACTTATCTAAATTATAGGTCACATACATTATTTACATTTAATTACTAGCTGAAGTCGCGGCTTCATCCGCGTGGATTAAGATTTTTATGGTTTTAGTTTTTTTGCGCGGATGTCAACATCAGATATTATCTACTAGGGTTAGGTCAGGCTAGAATAGTGACCATTAACTCATCATATTACACACCTTAAATTAAATACTTCAATGTTGGTGAATTACATATGATTCACCAACAATAGAGGGGATATGGCACGCTCACTTAAAATTGAATCACTTGGCTGTGTTGGGTGGCCTCAACTTGACGACGACGTAATTACGTGTCAGTTTTTTTGTCGGTTTTTAACTTACCTATTTGGTATACCAATATTGGCCACTGAGAAATCTACAGTAGGTGAATCGTACATTATTTCAATCAACCCCTTGTCCTCGCCTGGTGGGGTCGGGTTTTATCCCGCTTCGGTGAGTTGGCAGGCGTATGTAGGGCACACACGACACGCCTCCGCCACGGCCTGCTTCTGTAAGGACGGCGAGTCGGCCAACTGCCGTCCTCAGGCCCCGATCATGGAGGTCGGTAGTCCCGGGCGTAGATGATGATGGGTTCTCTCCCGCTCCCTCTACGCCGTCTCTTTCGCGCACATTCATCCCTAGTTGAATTAACCGTAGGTGAGTTGACCTTTATTACAAACAGTATATCAGTTTTTAATAGCATTATTACAATGGATATAAAAACTACTTAACGGTTTATGATGTGGTTTTTATCAGAAAGGTCTTAGTCAGACTTAAAATTTGCCATATGTTTGATTGCAATTGGTTGAGTAGAACCAGAGATATGACCAAAAGTCTCGATGAGATAACATACATCCTTTTTTTTCGTGCTGAAAACCCATCGGATACCCCCCGCCGGCCAGCGGGGGCGGTTATGTCGGGCTTGAACCGACTAAAACCGCACACCGTCTCGGGTCTTAAGACGCCGCCGGGGCGTAAGGTTGCTCATAGAGCATTGTTCAGTATGAACAAGCAAACAAGTAAACGTTTTTTTTACTATAATAATTTATTTCCGTTTTAACAAAATAGAAGATGAATTTTCGTTGGGTGCGATGAGTAGTGTGTGGCGTGTCTATTGAATGCGATTGGTTGGCTTGTATGACGTAGTATGTGACGTGTGTCTATGAAGTGTTTGGCTCGATACATAGATAAATCATTTATTGATGTAGCTGTTAATTGTTAACTGTCGAAGTCGCCTCGACATCCTCCGGGCCCTTGAAAGTGGTAGGTTTCAAGGTTTCATCCTCTTCCGGAGAAGGAAGCAGACATATCCGGTTAATGGCTCTTCGTATTGTCCCATGCGCAGTGGAGACATCTGCCACTCGGGGAACCCCATCAGTCCCGGGAAACAGCTTGGCAACTCGTCCGAGGCGCCAGCACAGCGGGGGGGCGCTCTCGTCCTTTATCAGAACTAGGTCATCCGGCCGAAGGTCGCGGCACCGAACCTTCCACTTGGTGCGTTGTTGCAGCTCAGCTACGTACTCCGCTGACCACCGCTTCCAGAAATGTTGCCGTGCCTGTTCAAGGCGCTGGAACCTGTCAAGGCGATTAAAACTGTAATCCAGCAAACACGGTGATGGCAGTGAGGTTAGCGGCCTACCAATCAGAAAGTGACCCGGGGTGAGCGGAGATAGGTCATGAGGTGAAGGGCTTAATGGACATAAAGGTCGGCTATTGAGGATTGCTTCTACCTGGGCAAACAGCGAAGCAAGTTCTTCGAAAGTCAGGTGAGTGTTTTTTATTACTCTATGTAAGTGAAATTTAGCCGACTTCACTCCGGCCTCCCAGAGGCCACCAAAGTGAGGAGCGTATGCTGGCGAGAAGCGAAAATCTATGCCTTCACGAGATGCACAATCAATCATTAAGTTGCTGTGTGAAATTAGAAATGAATTTATCTCCTTAGCCGCTGCTACGAAATTTCTTCCATTGTCGCAGTAAATGACCCTAGGCTTTCCTCTGCGAGCAATAAAACGTTTAAGCGTTAAGATAAAGGCATTCATGGATAGATCACTCACAGCTTCTAAGTGGATACATTTATAGCGAAAACAAACAAAAATACATAAATAACATTTTGTTATTTTACATCCCCGACCTTTGCGGTCCGTTATGAGAAACGGGCCCGCGAAGTCGGTACCAACAGTACAAAAGGGAAAATCGGGTTCTACGCGATCCACTGGTAGATTACCCATAATATTTTTGAGAGTGCGAGCCTTGAATCGTCGACACACTATGCACTCGCGCGCTACACGTCTGGCTAGGGTCCGGCCTCCAACTGGCCAGTAACTTTCCCTGATAGAAGCGAGGAGATGCTGCGGACCGGCGTGCATGAGGCGGGCGTGTTCCTCTTTGAAAATGAGCTTGGTTAAATAATGACTAGCATGTAACAGTACAGGATGACGTTTGTCGTACGGATAGTTTGACGAATCAATTCGTCCTCCGACACGTACAATACCTTGCTTATCTAGAAATGGGTCTAAAGACGTAAGAAAAGATTTGGACTTAAGAGCCTTACATTTATTCAGTAAAGATATCTCTGTAGAAAAACTATCTTTTTGAGACAATTTAATGAGGCATTTTTGAGCTTTTTCTAACTCAAAAGTTTGAAGTGAACCTGTTATCTTATTTTTAGGATATTTGCAATTGTTTACAAATCGTAGGACCCTAGCTAAAACTCTTTGCAAGGTGGTTAATTTTGAAAATTTGGTAAAATTTAAATCATCGTGCATCGAAGGTGCAGCCTCGCCCACAAAGGCATGGAGAGCCTTTAACTCTGGCAACTCTACGTACTGATCACTGTCAATAGGTGGCCAGGAAGACTCCTGTTGGACTAGAAACGCTGGGCCACACCACCACATATCGGGATCCACCCGATCGGGATCTACGCCACGGGACACAAGGTCAGCTGGGTTAAGATATGTGGGTACGTAGCGCCAATGAGTAGGGTCTGTAAGTTCGTTTATAGCGACTGCCCTGTTTGCAACGAATGTTTTGGCTTTATTTGGTGAGTTAAGCCAACCCAAAACAACCCTGGAATCTGTCCAGTAGACCTGACGCTGTATAGAGCAACGAAGAGCAGCAATAACTGTGGCAGTTAACTCAGCTCCTAACAGGGCGGCGCAGAGTTCAAGTCGCGGTATCGTAGTGGTTTTGATTGGTGCGACCCGCGATTTAGCACACACAAGACTTACTTGAATCTCGCCTGTGGAGTTAGTGGATCTCAGGTATACACAGCTACCATAGGCGCGATGCGAAGCATCAGAAAAACAGTGCAATTGAATAGAAGTGGGTTCATCGATTAAGATACGTCGCGGAACACGCAACGAAGAAAACTCCTTTGATTTGACGGCAAATTTCTGCCATAAAGCCTTTATTTCGGGAGTAACCGGTTCATCCCAGTCAAGTTTATGACTCCATAATTCCTGTAAGAGGATTTTTGGTTTAATAGTATACACTGACAGTAGACCAAGAGGATCAAAAATTTTGAAAGTTGAAGAGAGTATGGACCTTTTAGTGACAGTATCAGAAGGTGATGATGAAGTATGCTGGAAGTGAAATTCATCCGAAGAGGGAATCCAACCTACTCCCAAAGTACTAGTCGCCTTGCTAATCATCAGGTTACTTTCTTCAAGGTTAATAAACTCCTCAAACACGTCAGGTAAGTTTGACCGATACTTCCTTAAGTTAAAACATCCCTTCGCAAGTTCAGTGGAAACAGAGTGTTGAATGTGACGTAATTCATATCTGGTGTTAGCACCTGTAATTAGATCATCACAGTAAAGATCCTTTTGTAAAATACATTTTATTAGTTTATTTTCACATTCTTCACCAAGCTGCCAGAGAGCGCGAGTGGTAAGGAAGCTAGCGCTAGCGAAGCCATAGGTAACAGTGTTTAGACGCAAGGTTCTAATCGGCTTGTCTTCACTATCGCGCCATAGAATGAGCTGCAGATTACGATCAACATCCCTAACCAGTACCTGTCGGAACATCTTCTCTATGTCCCCTGTTAGAACGTACTTATGCTGTCTAAATCTTATTAAAATATTAAATAGGGGTTCTTGAACTACTGGTCCTACTAGCTGTAAGTCGTTGACTGACACACCAGAAGTAGTGCGAGCCGACGCGTCAAACACGACGCGTAACTTAGTCGACTCGCTTTGTTCTCTAAGAACTGGGTGGTGTGGCAAAAAATAAGCATTATGTGGTCTAGGCTCAGGCGATTCTGATAGGTGACCTAGGGTTTCATATTCATTTATGAAATCATTATATTGCGCTTTCAGAAGAGGCTGTTTCCTAAAGCGTGACTCTAAACTAAGAAATCTTTTTCTAGCAAGATTGTAAGAGTCACCTAAACAATCTACATTGTCACGGAGAGGTAGCCCCACGCAAAATCTACCATTACTAGTCCGTGTAGTATTTGAGAGAAAGTGCTGTTCGCATAGTCTTTCTTCGATACTAAGTGGTTTTGTTTGTGGAAAACTCTCAAGTTCCCAAAATCTAGACAACTCATCGTGTAGGTTGCTTAAATCATTGTCCTTCAAAAGAAGGTTGCATGTTACAGATGAGTGTGGTTTTTCTTTAATAATATTAGGCATGGGTCCCGCTACGAGCCATCCCAACTTTGAAGCTTGAAGCTTGGGGTTGCCGCATCCTAACGAGTGCTGTTGGGCACTTATAATGTCCCAAAATAAGTCCGCACCGATAAGCATGCTAATAGGAGATGGTTCGTTAAATGTGGGATCTGCTAATGGGAAATTACTTATATTAAGTTTTTTAATATCAAAATGAACCCTGGGTAAAGGGCCTGATATTTTAGGCAAAACTAGGCATGTAACATACACATTAAATAGAGAATTCTGAGAATGGAGGCGTACAGTACAGCGCTCTGTATTTATATTTAATTTATTGTCACCAATGCCTACTATGTTAGTAGTCGATGGCTGGGGAATCAGGTTAAGTTGGTGTTTTACAGTTTCAGTAATAATAGTCGACTGACTCCCGCTGTCGAGCAGTGCTCGTACTATTATAAACTCGTTAGTGACAGGGTTGGTGACTTTAATTCTAGCAGTACATAAAATAATTTCAGAAGAACAGACTGCAGACATAGTCAACGAATCATTCACACTTAGAGTGTTACACTCGCTCGTTTTATGAAGAAGGGAATTGTGTCGTTGTTTGCAATAACGACACGTGCCAGCAAGACGACAACGCTTAGCAGCATGACCACGCCTCAAACAGTTTTCACATAAATCTTTAGAAGACACGAAAGTTAACCTATCCTCCACAGTCTTTAACTTGAATGTCGGACACTCATATAAACGGTGACTATTTTTACAGAGAGGACATTCAAACCCGTTGGAAGTAGAAGGTCTACCTTCTCCTGAGGTCACTAGTAAAGCCTTTGTATTGTTAGACTTATTTTGAAAATTGTTGAACTGTTTAGGCTTGTCCTGCCTATCCTGCTTATGACGATGTACCGTTTCCAATATGTCTGCACGACCCTTCAAAAAGGTAAAGAAATCATTGAGCGTAGGTATGTCGCTCAAACTGTTCCTATGCTCCTCCCATTTGAAGTACGTACTACTATGAAGCTTTCCTGCGACAATATAAATAATCAAAACATCCCATTTATCCGTAGGCAGTCCGAGTGTACTTAGCGCACGTAAATTCTTTGTGATATGGTCAATAATGAACCGTAACGATTTGTCACTTTCCTGTACATTCTCAATACTAAACAACGACTTTAGGTGATTATTAATTAATTGGCGTTTATTGTCGTAACGCTCACACAATAGCTGCCAAGCTTGTGTATAATTGTCACGTGAAACTTCTAAATTCGAAGTAACTCGAGCGGCTTCACCCACCAAGTATGAATTTAAATAATGAAATTTGTGAATGTTTTCAATCCTATCATTGTTATGAACTAGCGACACAAATGTTTCCTTGAACTCCAACCAATTGAAGTATGTGCCGTCAAAATCAGGAATTTTTATTACCGGAAGTTTAAAACCCAACATATTGCATTGATCATGATCCTTATTATGACAACTAGGAACTTCTGTACTGTTTGCAGATAAGTCAGATTTTTTATCCTTACAATTATTTTTTATTATATCTTGAGCCAGTGCGATACAATGAAAGAAATCCTGTTCTATCAAATCTCTAGTAGCTAACTCAGTTAATTGATTTTCGTAATTAAATATCTCTATTTGATTTTGCACCTCGTCAAAGTCAACAAATAAGGCTTCCACTTTAGACAATTTCATCGAGAGTTTACTTACTTCAAGTTCAGGGATACTGTCTAAAGATATTAAAACATCTAAACCAGTTTTAAATTTCGTTATACGTCCTTTAATAGAACCGCGTTTGCTTATTAACTCCTTCAACTTAGCGTTGTCCGTCATTTTAAAGTATACTCTCAAGAAACTGTCGTAAACAATCTAACGTTAAATAATAAACAATTGCATACGATACGCTCCTCGCTTTGTTGACCAGCTGACCGGGCGGCTGCGAGCGGCGCGGGAGCACGCCGGCCGGGCAGTGAGGAAACTGGTTTTAGTTGCACTCGAAGCGGCACAGTCGATGCATCGATGCACGTTACTAGCGGTAATCACTGGAATAGATTGAGCGCCTTAATACACTGATAACGAAAACTTAACAATTGAAAGGGAATGTATATATCCTTATGTGAATAAAGGGCAGAAATGTATACCACTAGTTCTAAATGAGATAATATGTAAGTTGAAATGATTAAATATTGTTTAATTAGGCAAGAAATGGGCAAAATATTTAATATCCTATGTACCTAGATAGGCGGACGAGATGGCGGTAGGTACACAATGACTTGGCGGTTTAGTGAATTTGATTTTGCTATTTGTGTTTTACCTATCCAAAGTAGATCAGAAAGATATAGGGGCTAGGTACACTAGACACAAATAGAAATACTAGAAAAATATTCACTAAACTTCACCTGACTTTCAGACACTTGACTCACTATTCGCACAGATTGAAGAGGATAGAAATGGGAATAAATAGATGGAACGGGCTCACTTTAGATAGGCAGGTACGCAATCCAGAAGTTGTGATAGGCAGCAGCAGCCGCAGACGCTTCCGAACAGCACCCGCGTTGAAGTCCCTTGAAATTTGAATCCCGTTTTTTGATATTTCAATAGTTTTCCTGGTATAACTCGACGAAGGATGGTTGCGCTGCACGATCCACGCTGTAGTCCACACAATCTTTGTATTCTACCAGGTAATGCAGTCGTAGATGTGGTGTAGTCGTGGCGATGTCCTTCGGATGCCCTTGTCCGCGGGAACAAAATACGATGGTAGGTATTCAATCCGATGATTGCAGGTCCTGTCACGGTCGCCAATTCTTGTTCAGTATGAACAAGCAAACAAGTAAACGTTTTTTTTACTATAATAATTTATTTCCGTTTTAACAAAATAGAAGATGAATTTTCGTTGGGTGCGATGAGTAGTGTGTGGCGTGTCTATTGAATGCGATTGGTTGGCTTGTATGACGTAGTATGTGACGTGTGTCTATGAAGTGTTTGGCTCGATACATAGATAAATCATTTATTGATGTAGCTGTTAATTGTTAACTGTCGAAGTCGCCTCGACAAGCATATCCCTCGCACCCTGACTGACCTTGGCCATCTCCGGTTTCGAGATGGCCCTCTCGGGTTTGGGAACCACGGTGTTCCCGTCTTGCCCCGGTTTTAGGGAGGGGCGCTAGTCACCCCGCCGTCCCGGCCTGCTTCTGCTGGGGTGACTGGCGGCCTCACCTGCCACCCCAGGCCTGCGCTCATGGAGGACGGAGGCGTTAAGCGACCTCCGGCACCTGAGTCGCCTGCAACGGGGATAACAGACATCCAGCAGGACGGAGCCACGGGCATCAGCTAGTATTATGTTTTAATGTAATGTTGGGGGCTGTTACGTTGAAAGTGTTTGATCGCTCATGTGAAGACGGCCTTAGGGCGTAATAAATAAATTGCGTTTAGGAAAATATGTTAAGCTGTAAGTCGTTACAAGTTTCCAAGTTATGATATACGAGGTTGGGGATAAATAACGCAATCAGTGTCGTTGGGAACCGGCTAAGTATTTAAGTTTTGGAGAATTATATAAACGTAAGTACTGCGGGGGTTTAGGCAATAGAAATGCGAAGTACTTACTTGAGAAAATTCTCTCAAAGTTAGTAAAGTCAAGGCACTAAAACCGTACTATATATACCGTAACACTAACTTAAAAATGTTATAAAATAATTTAAATAAATAAAATAATTCATTAATTGAAATAAAACTATTTTTTTAACGGATTCTATCGGGATTAATTAATTATTTTAATTATAAGAGTGAATAATAAATGTTTTTTTAATGTTTTAGCGGCAATAGCTCAGTGATGAACGTAACGGACTGCCGAGACGAGGTCTCGAGTATTTCCCAGTCGCCCCGGGCACAAATCTGACGTTTCGTAGTTATGTGCGTATTAAAATCGTTGATTATCGCTCGCTTAGTAATGTGCCCAGTAGATGGCAATAGGCTCGCCCCCTATTATATTGGGACCTAAACATAACTGGCGAATTGTGGGTGTATAATACACCTCTGCCTACCCCTTCGGGGATACAGGCGTGAAGTAATGTAGGGTACGTCAATATGAACTCCCCTCGCCTGTTGGTAGGCTTAGGTGTGAAACTCAGGAATGGGGGAACTCACCATTGCGGACACAACTAATGCTGAGACCTCCGTTTGACCAGGCCTCCGTCACTCACTCAAGGCCGCGCGCTATATACCTAGCGCTCGCGTATCGTCGACGATACAAACAGGCAGAGGGCTGCCGAACGCCCGCCTGAGCGCTCGCATCGGACCGCACTGTACGTTTCCCGCGCTTACGCTTCGAAATGCAGAAACCACGTAATTATTGTGCAGTGGATGGTTGTAAAAGTCAAAAAACAAAGGAAAATTTGTCGTTTTTTTCATTGCCGAGAGACGAAGAACACCTATTTTAAATCTTATCTATATGAATGTTGTCACCGTTTATTTCTTTAAACATAAGTAGGTAATAAGCAGGTATGTAAATCGTAAATTAAAGGAGTCTTTTGAGTAATGGGTAATGTCCGTTAGTTTTAGATTTCTTTGATATTTTAGCTATGGGTAGGAATAAGCGTCTATATATAGGTATTTAAACTATCATGGTCATTCACATTCGTATTAAAGTTATCGGGATATTTACCATGTTGTATATTAGGCATTGCGACAGCTTCAAAACAATACAACATGGTAAATATCCCGATAATTTTAATACGAAAGTCTATATATAGGTATCTACTGTAAATTATTTCGTATTTTATACCAATGGTTGAACAAACTGACAAAATAATTAATTTTTTTCTAAAGATTGAGATCGGAAAAAGAGAACATCTAGGACGGGACTTGAACCCGCAACCAGTCCCTTACAGGGGGAATGCTCTGACCAACTGAGCCACCTAGACACGTGTGTGAAAAAAGTAAGCATACAAAATGCTTAAAATTTTTATTGAATTAGGAACCTCAATATCATTTTTGATGACCTATTCATAGATATATTTTTTTTTAGGGCTCCGTACCCAAAGGGGAAATACAGAACCCTATTACTAAGACTTCACTGTCCATCTGTCTGTCTGTCTGTCTGTCCGTCCGTCTGTCACCAGGCTGTTTTTCATGAACCGTGATAATTAGTATACCTTGAACCGTGACATAGTAAATAATGTATTTATGTTGCCGCTATAATGTCATAATGAATCGGCCTGGTAGCACCGTATTACAAATGTTAAAAACCGTTGATTTTCCGTCGCTTTGCTCCTGTTTTCATTATGATTATTTGTTAAAATTATTTACGCGATTTAGGATATTTTCGACTATAGAATTTAATAACAGAGAATTCCGAGAAGGAAAAAAATATCTAAATCATTATATAAAACTAAAACATTATTTGATTGACAAATAAAAAACATGGTTGATTCGTTTTATTACAATAATCACCATAGGTACAACGGAGAGGAGACAGGATGAGCGATGCTGTTAGTGGTGAGATGGCCCAGGGTCAGCCGGGGTGCGAGGGATATGCTCTATGGGTAACCTTACACCCCGGCGTCTGAAGTCCCGAGACGGCGTGCGGTTTTAGTCGGTGCAAGCCCGACATAACCGCCCCCGCTGGCCGGCGGGGGGGTATCCGAAGGGATTTCCGCACGATAAAAAAAAAAAAAAAAAAAAGGTACAACGTAGCACATTCTTACGATGGCGTCACTCGCACGGCGGGCAACACAGTTTCGACTCTATGAATGCGTTATTAAGGTACAATTCTTCTCGTTCTGTGCAGCAGGTATTATTATTAAAATTTTGTAGGTGAATATAGACTAGGTATTTTAGCTTTTGTATGGGAGTGATGTATCTGTTACGTTAGTAACTATTTATTAATCTGTGGTTTGACGGACTCATCAGACGCTTTTTCACGTACTGCTTAAAGGTTAAAATTATAGTATTTACATACATAACATAACATAACTTCACGCCTGTATCCCCGAAGGGGTAGGCAGAGGTGTATCACACACCCACGATTCGCCAGTTATGTTTCGGTCCCAATGTAATAGGGGGCGAGCCTATTGCCATCTACCGGGCACATTATTAAGCGAGCGATAATTATCATTTATTAATGCACACATAACTACGAAAAGTCAGAGGTGTGTGCCCGGGGCGACTGGGGATCGAACTCGAGACCTCGTCTCGGCAGTCCGGTACGTACGCCACTGGGCCATATTGTAAATGCTTTGTAAAAAGCATTTACTAAGGTATTTAAAAACCTTTGTAAATGCTTTAATTACTCCATAATTTTCAGTTCTGTATCATTTATGTTTTTTTTTTTTTTTTACCGAAATTACTAATATTCCCCCTAACCCCTCCAGCTAAGCTTAATTGCTTGTGTTAGGAGTGCGTTCACCTCGGTGGTGTAATGGCCAGGATTCGAACCCGGGACATCTCGATCGTAGGGTCGACTCCTCAACCACTAAGCTACCGACGATTGTCGGGGTAATTGGATGTATCCTTTGTTGCTACGCTCAAAACTTGATTAACTTTAGTTGTGTTAAGGCTACTTTCCACTTTGTATAGTGCGAGTGCATGTGATTAGTGCAGGTGCTTAGTGATTAGTACAAAACACGTGTGGACCGCAGTTGATTAGTGCGAGTGATTAGTAATCGGCGTAGTAAAGTGGAGAGAAGCGTGTTCTATTTTTTGCGAGTAGCCACGTCCCGCGCGCCCTTCCTTCCCCTTCACTCGCAGCATGCTTGTTACTAAACACGTTTGGATATGTTTGTTTAGTAGTTAGTGTTTACCGTACCTTTTTTTTTTTTTTTTTTTTTTTTTTTTTTTTTATCGTGCGGAAATCCCTTCGGATACCCCCCCGCCGGCCAGCGGGGGCGGTTATGTCGGGCTTGAACCGACTAAAACATCACGCGGGGTGTAAGGTTGCCCATAGAGCATATCCCTCGCACCCCATGTTTAGCGTACCTTTTTTTTTTTTGTGCGGACATCCCTTCGGATACCCCTCCGCCGGCAAGCGGGGGCGGTTGTGTCGGGCTTAAACCGACTAAAACCGAACGCCGTCTCGGGTCTACAGACGCAGGGGTGTAAGGTTACTCATAGAGCATATCCCTCGCACTCCGACTGACCCTGGGCCATTCGCAGTGTCCCCTCTGATAACAGCAGCCCCCCCCCGCGGGCCTTGCAGGCCCGCCATACCCCGACCCCGTCGTGCAATGGGGTCAGCTGGCCCTGAAAAGGGCCGGTTGGTCAGACTCTTGGCCGTTGACGTTGACGCCAGCTACTCCAGAGGAGCAATCGTTGACGTTGCCCAGGGTGCACCAAACTTGGAGGTGATCCAACCAGTCGCACCCCATGTTTAGTGTACCTGTACGCTCGCTTGTAAAAATGACGTTTGACGCCCATCTACTGATTTTCAACTAGCGCTGCAACTAAACAGTATTGGACACTACTCACACTACACACTTGAACTAATAATTTACAATATTCACTAATTTGTAATCTCCTGCACTCGCACTAATCAATGTGGATAGTAGCCTTTACTGATACATAACATAAACTCACGCCTATATCCCCGAAGGGGTAGGCAGAGGTGCTAGCACCCACATTTCGCCAGGTTTATGTTTAGGTTTATAATTGTTTATAGCCGTGCTAGAGGCTATCTTCCAAAAGATTGACTGGAAAAATAAAGGTATCCAGATATTACAGCAACATCTGACACATTTAAGGTTTGCAGACGACATCGTGCTTTAGCTGAAACACCAAAAGAATTAGAGAATATGATACAAACATTGAATAGTGAGAGCAAAAAGGTTGGCCTGGACATGAACCCAGTCAAAACTAAAGTTATGACTAACAACTATAAAAAACCAATATATCTAAATGGAAAGGAAATAGAGTATGTAAACGAATACGTCTACCTTGGCAAACAAGTCTCTTTCAATATCAACAGGAACGAAGAAGAAGTAGATCGAAGAGTTACCATTACATGGAAAAAGTTTTGGGACAAAAAGAAATTTTAAAAGGAGATTACAGCTTAGATCTAAAAAAGATTATAATGGATACTAGTATACTACCAAGCCTAACGTATGGCAGCCAAACGTGGGTTTATACAAATAAAATAAAAGATAAACTAATAACAACACAAAGAGCAATGGAACGAAGTATTCTAAAAATAAAGAAAATTCAAAAAATTAGGAGTGAAAATATAAGGAAGAAAACAAAACTAACAGATGCTCTCGAGTACGCTTTGAAGCAAAAGTGGCAATGGGCTGGACATATGTGTAGAATAAAGGATAACAGATGGACCCTGCAAGCGACAAAATGGAGAGGACCTCTAGGAAAAAGGCATGTCGGGAGACCAAAGAAACGATGGGCTGATGATATTGCGGACATTGTGGGAAACAAATGGATGGATATAGGAAAGGACAGAGACGAATGGAGAAAAATGGAGGAGGCTTTTACCCGAAAGGGATCCGAGTTGAAACGGTTATAGACGTGTAGCATGAAATGTAAAACCTATCGGAAATAAAAAAGCTTTAATATTATTATTATTATGTTTAGGTTCCAATGTAATAGGTGGCAAGCCTATTGCCATTAACCGGGCACTTATAAACCTGCGATAAATACACACATAACTTCGAAAAGCATCGAAAAGTCATTGGTGTGTGCCATGGTAAAACCTGGGATCGACCTTTACTGATAGTACAAGTATTTATCTAAGTAGTAAATACACTACATACATTATTCAATAAATTTATAAACTACCATAACGTGCGGCACACAACGCTGATACGCTGGACCGCCCCCAAGTAACTCCATACCCGGAAGATACGACGGATGTTAATACAATAATCCATACTTACATAATATCATACTGCATACATATTTATCGCACTTCTATGTTTGGCATCACGCCAGCCGCGCCGGGGTAGGCAGGGCACATAAATAATGTTTTTTCGTACTAACACTATTTGGTGTGTATATATACTTTTAGGTTTGTGATACTATGATTGTATTGGGGAGTTACTGCTCTCGTTTATAGGGCAGTTTGGGTATATTTGTATATTGAGATTAAGGATTAAACAACTTTATTCCATACAAAAACTACTTATTAGATCTCGTTCAAACCGATTTTTGGTGGAAGTTTACATGGTAATTTACCTTATTTTTTTTTTTAGTTTTATCATTTTCTTATATTAGAAGTTACAGAGGGGGAGGGGGGCACATTTTACCACTTTGGAATTACCTCTCGCGCAAACTATTCAGTTTAGAAAAAAAAAATGATATTAGAAACCTCAATATTATTTTTGAAGACCTATCCATAGATACACAGTACGGGGAACCCCCAAAATTTATTGTTTTTTTTTCTATTTTTGTGTGAAAATCTTTATGCAGTGCATACAATACATCTACTTACTAAGTTTCAACAGCATAATTCTTATAGTTTCGGAAATAAGTGGCTGTGACATACGGACGGACACATAGACAGACATGACGAATCTATAAGGGTTCCGGTTCTTGCCATTTGGCAACGGAACCTTAAAAAGCGTCTAAAAAGGTTTGAAAGCGTCGGTAGCTTAGTGGTTAAGGAGTCGACCCTACGATCGAGAGGTCCCGGGTTCGAAGCCTGGCCATTACACTACTGACGTGAACCCACTCCTAAAATAAGCAGTTAAGCTTAGCTGGAGGGGTTAGGGGGAATATTAGTAATTTCGGTTACTAATATTCTTAAAAAAAAAAAAAAAATATACCTACTAGTTTTCGCGAAAATCTGAATTTGCCCATATCTTTTTATCGTGTCTACTCAGGACCTTGATTTTTATACACCTAATAGGGACTATAAACCGCAGTATTTGATATCCATTTCAACTTGCTAGGTTCACCCATTCCTGAGAAAATTGGGTGTGACACACAGACAGACAGATGGATGGACGGACAAGAGAGTGATATTATAAGGGTTACTTTTTTTTAGTTTTTGAGGTTAGGAACCTTAAAAATCATATCAATCATAGAAATTATGGAATGTAAAAGTTTAAAAGTTATTAACATAACATAACATAACTTCACGCCTGTATCCCCGAAGGGGTAGGCAGAGGTGTATTACACACCCACGATTCGCCGGTTATGTTAAGGTCCCAATGTAATAGGGGGCGAGCCTATTGCCATCTACCGGGCACATTATTAAGCGAGCGATAATTAACGTTTTAATACACACATAACTACGAAACGTCAGATTTGAGCCCGGGGCGACTGGGAAATACTCGAGACCTCGTCTCGGCAGTCCGTTACGTTCACTACTGGGCTATTGCCGCTAAAACATAAAAAAAACACTTATTATTCACTCTTATTATTAAAATAATGAATTAATACCGATAGAATCCGTTAAAAAAATAGTTTTATTTCAAATAATGAATTATTTTATTTATTTAAATTATTTTATAATATTTTTAAGTTAGTGTTACGGTATATATAGTACAGTTTTAGTGCCTTGACTTTACTAACTTTGAGAGAATTTTCTCAAGTAAGTACTTCACATTTCTATTGCCTAAAGCCCCGCAGTACTTACGTTTATATAATTCTCCTCTCCTAATTCTACTATAAGCGAACGATAATTAACATTTGTTAATGCACACATAACTACGAAAAGTCAGAGGTGTGTGCCCGGGGGGACTGGGGATCGAACTGGAGACCTCGTCTCAGCAGTCCGTTACGTACGCCACTGGGCTATCGCCGCAATTAAAAGTTATTAATAGAACACTTTTGATACAATTCTAACCTTAGCCACACATACTTACAGAATATCTTAATTTCGGGCATCTGGGCAGACGTCTCATCTCGCCACTCCAATCCACCGTGAAGATATTGGGACATTGCCAGTTCGAAGACCACCCTCTGTAGGGAGACGTAAGGGTATATACCAAGGATGTGGGTGAGTAAAGATCGAGTTTTAGAAAATATGTCTTTACGATGCATGTTCTTCAGACTTGAATAAATAATTAAGTATTTAACGCTAGTCAGTTTTGTTTCTGAAGATTTGATAATAGTTTGGAATCTTATATCTCTTGTTTCATCAAATGTAGAGCAGCCGTCAAAAGTAGCTTAACACATTTTAAGTTACCGATCACTTTAGCCCTGAAACCTTTCATCAAAAATAAACAAGACATGAAGCTTATGAACCTTGTCCCCTAAATATTACAAAAATACTTATACATCAATTATTTATTTACTGATTTGGTTTAAAGTTAAGGTCGTTTGGAAACAATTATGGAAGTAGAGGAACGGACTGGCGTACGCCATGATCGTAGCAAGTGAAAGGAAAGGCGTGACTGTATGCTCATACATACAATCACGCCTCGTCGAAGCAGACTTTGATCGTGTTAATATAGCTTCAGTTCTAAGAATGATAAAACTAAATTAAAAATGTAAACCAGAGTGTAATTCTAGTAATAATTGAAATAGTTATAACTGGCCATGCAGTTATCAAGAAGTAAATAAAACATTAACTTGTTTCTATTAGGGCTTTGGCGCAAAGCCATCAGCCTAATCCAAAACATAGAAACTTGGGAAATATGTAATGATTGCCAGTGTCAAGTAATTAGATAAATCAAGTAATTTGCATATGAATTCAATATAATGCAGCGTTTTCGTCATTTAGTCAAGGTCAAGTAAAGTCCATCATAGTCATAGTCAAGTTATTCCTGCCCTAGTAAAGTAGTGGAGGTTTTACGAAAGGCTTCTTTGGAGGTTTGGAAAAAACACGGAAAATCACAATTCACTGTAAATGTGGCACTTTCCTGCACTTGTGCATGTTGTCGAAGACGTTTTGTCTAAAGATCCACCATTTTTAGGGTTCCGCCAAATAGCAAAAAACGGAACCCTTATAGATTCGTCATGTCTGTCTGTCTGTTTGTCCATATGTCACAGCCACTTTTTTCTGAAACTATAAGAACTATGCTGTTGAAACTTGGTAATTAGATGTATTCTGTGAACCGCATTAAGATTTTCACACAGAAATAGAAAAAAAAAACAATAAATTTTGGGGGTCCCCATACTTAGAATTGAAACTCTAAATTTTTTTTTTCATCGAAGCCATATGTGTGATGTATTTATGGATAGCTCTTCAAAAATGATATTGAGGTTCTAATATCATTATATTCTAAACTGAATAGTTTGCGCGGGAGACACTCCCAAAGTGGTAAAATTTGTGTCCCACGCCCCCCCCCCCCTGTAACTTCTAAAATAAGAGAATGATAAAACTAAAAAAAATATATGATGTACATTACCATGTAAACTTCCAACGATAATTGGTTTGAACGAGATCAAGTAAGTGGTTTTTTTTAATACCTCATAAATCGTAAACCGCAATTTACCTTTCATTCAATCAACTCAAATATAAAAATTAAAAAAAAAACATTATTATGTTACTGGCTGCTACGGAACCCTTAATGGGCGAGTCCGACTCGCACTTGGCTGCTTTTTACACATAAAAACTCGAAACTACTCAAATTTTAGAAAATGAAACACGATGCGTCTTTTCCCGTGTTGGCGCCAAAAAACCACACACACACACAATAATTAAGCTGTAGCTGTCAAAATAAAAACTCTTTATAAACTTAAAAAGGTAATATTAATTCATTTAATATTTGGCTACCATAAGTTACTAACACTCTAAAAAGTGAATGTCCAACATATAAATTCAAGAAAGTATTCCCTTCGTTATACATCTGGGGGCACGGCAGTTCCCCGCCAAGGCGAGACAGCGGAGCACAGGGCTAAAACTTTTCTTAAAGTTTTAGTCAATAAAAAGGTTGACTTTGTTACAGTTTTGATTTCTTTTGTTTTTAATCCCTGACGCAAAAACGACGAGGTGTTATCAGTATGCTTATGGATCGCTGCAGAAGTATCAATTATGCTTTAGGCGCATCATAAACCTACAATGTTATGGAATAATATTGATGACTAACTTTTGACCGTAGCTCCGCTCGTGTGGTATTCTGTGCCCCTTCCCGCAACTCATGGGAACCTATTTCACCTATTAACCTATCTATCCCTGCACCAAAGGAGTTCATCTAACTGAGGGAGGAGGCCTCCCTCAATCAGGTGACTCCTTTGAACGAGAAATCTCTATACTTCATAACATTGCTTACAGGTGGATTCTAAAAGTTTGAGCTTAATCGTAGGTCGTAGCGATTTGATCGATGATCAAGGAGATTAACGACCGCCAATGGCGACGATTGGAGATAACATACGGCATATGGCATAAGTCAGGTACGATAAATCTAATTTAAACATTTCAGCGTTAGAACTGTTGTGAAAGTAATGTTCCCTAGCGGAAGTTGAACTGGTGCAAATTGACTAAAGAACAAAAAAATGCTGATTCGTAAATAGTTTAATGAAATATAAGTTGTAGCAGAAGGGAAGGTAAAGCCAATGAAAAAGTATTCATTCTTTCATTTTCTTTTTTAAATATGAGAAATATTTGGTGTTTAAAGGTAATTTTGATTTGATTTTGAAGGATGACGATCTGCGAAAGACTGCGGGCAGATGCTGGATGCGGCAAGCTGAAGACAGGGCGCTATGGCGCTCATTAGGGAAGACCTATGTCTAGCAGTGGACTAGAATAGGTTGATGATGATGATGTTGATGAAAGGTAATTTTTATATTGCAAACATCTAACCGGTTACGTAGTACGGCACAAGCAGAATTATAGTAACTCACATTGGGTGTAAATTTAATATATTTTATATTTACATAAATTAATTACTATTAATTAGTATAAAAACCATATATGTATACCTATATACAAAGCTGCAGGTTTAGGCGTCAAAAAATATGGGTTACTATAATTCTGCTTGTGGCTTCGAGGATATACATGTATATTATATAATTCTAAATCATAACAAATTACATGGAGTATTTATGTGACTGCTAAATTAGCGGTAAACCAACTACCAAAGGCACATCAAATGGCTCCCCATTTGACAATACAATAATTATGAAGGTCGGAAGCAACCTGTCAACAAGCCGCGGTAGCCTAGTGGTATGGGTAATGGTCTGCTGAGACGAGGTCTCGGGTTCGATCCCAGGTTTTACCATGGCACACACCAATGACTTTTCGATGCTTTTCGAAGTTATGTGTGTATTTATCGCAGGTTTATAAGTGCCCGGTTAATGGCAATAGGCTCGCCACCTATTACATTGGGACCTAAACATAAACTGGCGAAATGTGGGTGCTAGCACCTCTGCCTACCCCTTCGGGGATATAGGCGTGAGTTTATGTTTATGTTATGTTATGTTATGGAAGCAACCTGTTTCTTAACGTTACTTGTGGTAGAGACTGCGGGAAAAGAACCCTACAAGGAAACGAAGTGAAACAAACTGAAATGAAATAAAATGAAGCGAAATAAAATGAAACTAAATTAAATGAAATGCAAATTACTATCTATACTAATATTAAGAGTTTGTTCAACTAGTTTGAATTGAAAATTATTCTTCTGTTTGATAGCCTATTTATTGAGGAAGGTTTAGGAAAGAAGGGGAAACCAGGGGAACGGAGCAGTTATCATATATACTAGGTCCGCAAAGCAGTACTTAACTCTTGCAATGTTAAGCTGAGAGTGCCCATGTCTGAGTGAATTGGAAAGGAGCATAGAATATCGCAGTTTTGAGAAATCAGCTTTAGAATATTTTTTTCGGTGATTATTCCTCCGTGTCTTGTCCGATTTTAAGTTTTCCTTTTTTAATCGGTATTTATGGTTATAGGCTACGTTTTGGCCCAAAACTTAGATTTTACTAATTGTGGTTTTTGAGAAATCAACTTTTGAATTTTTTGTTCGGTGGTGTTCATTGTTCATTGTAAATGGTGGCCGTTTGGCCACCATTTACAATGAATAGTTTTTGACTTGTTCCATGTTTGGTGAAGAACTTAATCACAGCGCGGTGTTCAATTTTCTTCAATATTGTCGCGTTAGTCCTTAAGATTATCATTGACAAAGGACCAGCAAACTAATAATGATAACTTTATGATCTTTTATTTTTAATGTATTTATAAAATGACTAAAATTACCTAACTTTTTTGAGAAACAATTCGTTACCGATACTACATGAACGCAATTCGTAGGTGCTACGGGCGTTCGAACAGCGGGGGACAGAAAGTTCAGAATAAAACAAAATTATTATTCTTAATTTAAGTTTTCTTGCCATGTTTAGTAAACATACACTGATCAAATAATTAATGTTGTCTTGAAAAAAGGGAAGGTTAAAAGCATTCCAAATTGGAGGGCTTGTATGAAAGGAGAAATAACATTATATAAAAAGAATTACATTTCTTTTGGTTGTTAAATTTCTGCTGCTGGTATGAATTAATACGTTGTTACTAAAGTTGTGGCAAGTGCGTTCCTATGCTAAGCTTAAATCGATAAAATATATGGATAAGCACAATATGCAGCTTCAATCAATGTTGAGATAAAACATTTTAAACACGATTGTGACATCTTAAAATGTTGGAAAAAAGTCAATGGAAAATTAACTTCATTCTAAATTAAAACAATATTCAGAAATGAAAAGGAAACGGTAGAGGAAGCTCGTGAAGCGTGCAAGGACAGTAGCAGAGGGCGGGCTGTTGACTTTGCCTGCCCCGGAGGGAAAAGGGCTAAAGTATATGTAATAAAGCGGCGATAGCCCAGTGGTGTACGTAACGGACTGCTGAGACGAGATCTCGAGTTCGATCCCCAGTCGTCCTGGGCACACACCTCTGACTTTTCGTAGTTATATGTGCATTGAAAATGTTGATTATCGCTCGCTTAGTAATGTGCCCGGTAGATGGCAATAGGCTCCCCCTATTACATTGGGACCTAAACATAACTGGCGAATCGTGGGTGTCTAATACACCTCTGCCTACCCCTTCGGGGATACAGGCGTGAAGTTATGTTACGTTATAGGTAATATCCGAGGTTTTGATTCATGTACCCCAATCATAATCATGACGAAGTCCACGTTATTATATCCCCAAATCACTAATCTTAGAAGTTTAAAGTCAACTGTTAAAGTTTACAGTTGTCATGCAGACGGTGGTAGGGGTGAGATTTGATATCAGATGATGCAGTGGGGTGGTGGGGAACATCTTTTGTCTAATACGGTGTCGAGTCGCGGTCATACTAACCTCACACAGAAATTTACTACTTTCTACGTACTAAAAATTTCATGAATACGACAGATTTTATTAACGTGTGTATGAAATATGAGCACGTATGTTTTATAGCTGTGTTTTGGTAGTTTTATAGATAGATGTTTGGTCTGTTTGAAGTAACAAAACCTTCTGGGTATTATTTCTCGCTTGTCAAGTAGTAGATGGTACCAGGTTGCAGGTGAGGTTGCAAGGGGGTATGAACGAAATTGCACTCCACTATGTCTATTTGCATTAATCTGGATGTTTCTATGTTATAATCATGTATTTACAAAAAGCTGTGTTGAAGTTTATATATCCGCATTCTAGAATCAATAACATAAGCTAGTTAAGCTATGCTTACTTTAGTCTAAATAGCGCTGTGTAGAATGTCCTAGAATATTTATTTATAGCAACACCAAAATTAATGTAAAAAGACATATTCACAATGTAGATAATCTGTTTAACTACACTTTTTCTGTGGGATAAAGGTTATTCCCCTCAAAGTTCGATCAAAAACCCTATTATTTCCTATTGCTGAACACGCTGTGTAAGCCCCTTAATTATAAGATAAGAATTCATTCAGTTCACGACCCGAAAAAGTGTTTACCTATTCCGTATCCATATAAATATATTTTTTAGTGTGTAGCAAAAAACAAAGCAACCTTATTTCCTCATAGGGAGGTCGGTGGAAGGACGGAGGGTAGTTTGTACATAATTCATAAGGTACTTGATTGGCGGAACTCTGCTGTCGATATCTTAGTTTCGGAGTACTGGAAAAAAGCTTCGGATGAAGTTTTTGGTGCATGAATAAGTGTTATGTCAGTGGGGTAAAAACAGGTTTGTTATATTTGTGATAAATGAAGGCTTACAGGAAAGTTAGAGGCTGACTAAGTGAAATTTGCTTGAAGATTCTGGGAGAAATTATGTGTATGGTTTTTGTTATTATTTGAATGAAGGAAAATAACTTTTTCATCTCTCCTGTTCGGAAAGTTTAATTTTCATGGGTACATAGCTGGGTTGGAAGTAGCGTATTTCATCCCTAGAGAAGAAAACTTTTTTTTTAAATTTTACTTTTTGCCATGGAGTCCATGATAATTACGTTACGTCATAATGCCTTGATATCATGACGCTTTTTTTACATGGCCGCCTATATGCACATCTCTTGATCAACTCAATTACAATGTAACCAATAGATTCGATTTTCAAAAGTTTTCTAAAATTGGGATTAGGATCTCATTTGCTCACCTGGACTAGCCGGTGAAGTAGCCAGTGGAAGTCCAAAGGTTACAGATGGATATTAATTTAACTCCCGATGACATTAAATAACAGGCAAAAGCTGTTGTTAATAATCTATTTCAAATTGTTCTGATTTTAATTTGAATTTTAACTGATTATCAATATACCTTTTTAAAATTTGTGTAACTAAAGTTTGATATAATTAAAGTATTCGCTCTATCTTACTGTATATTTTTTTAAGTTAAAACCGAAGGTTAGTTTTGCCCGTGGCTACGCCTGCGTGGAATTCTAATCCCGTAACTGCAACCCTTGGGAATATAATCCAGGAAAAAAGTCCCATGTATTATTCAACAGACTATAAACTATCCCTGCACTAAATTTCAGCCAGATCCATTGAGCTGTTTGAGCGTGATGGCAAAACAAACATCTTAACAGACTTTCACAATTAGTAAAATAACAAAGACGGTATTAAGCGGCGGTAGCTTAGTGGTTAAGGAGGTGGCCTTACGATCGAGAGGTCACGGGTTCGAATTCTGGCCATTACACTACCGACGTGAACCCACTTCGAACACAAGCAAACAAGCAAGCTTAACTTAGCTGAAGGGCTTAAGAAATAAACTGACAGTCTGATGCGCGATAAAGAAAGCGATCTAGAAACTGAAATAAGTCGATTTTAGTCGGATTCAGATGAACAGAGGGCTGTTTCAGTATCGTGCTAAATGAAGAACTAGATACTTTAGAATGTATTGCGTCAGGGACAATTATAAACTTAATACTACTCCTTTGTGAAAACGCAATAATCTTGATGCCACAGACTTAAAAGATTAAATGAACACGTATTTTTAATTTTGTCTGTTCTTTCCAGTCACTTAGTTTTATGCGTTATCCTTTTCTTTGATCTGTACATACACATTACTCACACAAGCATACATATGGCGTTGAAGGAAATTTTCATGTCTGTCGTCACCATAGTAACGAGTAAGAAATATAACAATTTTGACGTATTAGTTGTCAGTTGCTAGGCAGGGTCGGATTCATTGCTAATATTAATTTGTTACTTCAAAAGAATAATATTGTTTATACTTAAATAACTAAACTTGCCAAAATTTTGGGTAATAAATTGTTAAATTATGGCTTTTCTCAATCAATTTTATGAACGTATGCAGTTACGCAGTTATTCGTAGAGGTTGTCACCCTTAGTTCGGCAACGTCTGCTACATTACTTATGTGTTAAATTTGGCGTCACAAAATATCGGACATGTTCCATCTGTGTCTTAATCTCAATCATATGATATGTCTGTGCTGGACTCTCCCTACCGCTTGAGATGAAAATTGTGTTAATAGAGTTTATAGGATGGCGCTGGCTGCTCCCACCACCTTGGATACAAAACAGCACCTTCTCCAAATGTCTTGATGGGAATTACTACTTGTGCCAAATAATGATAATTTTAATGGAGTTCAGGCATGGATGTACGTACAGTACAGCTCTATCTATAAGGACATAGTCACGGAACAAATACGCGGGGTGCACTAAATGTTTCCGCAATATATAAGAAAAAAAACTTTTAATGGGTAAAAATAAATTTATTATTACTCAAAATTTCACTTTTTAAATTGGGCCAAAATGTTAAAACAATTGACAGTTACACTAAACAAATTGTACTATACAGCCAAAAAGAGTTCTATTTTCGAATGTTGTAATAACTTTTTAAATATTTCATATATGAAAGTGGCCAGTTCCGAAAATCTTTAGTTTGACCTATGTTATACAAATAAAATGTATCCACACTACTGTTGATATGATATGATCAAAGTGATAGTAAAAAAAGTGGTGATAACCCAGTGGCGTACGTAACGGACTGCCGAGACGAAGTTTCGAGTTCAGTCAAACATTTCAGGTCACCTCTGACTTTTTGTAGTAGGGTGTATTAAAAATGTTAATTATTGCTCGCATAGTAATGTGCCCGGTAGATGGCAATAGGCTTGCCCCCTATTACATTGGGACCTAAACATAACTGGCCAATCGTGGGGGTGTAGTGCACCTCTGCCTACCCCTTTGGGATACAGGCGTGAAGTTATATTATGTTATGATAATAATATCCGTTTCTTCGTCGAGGAAGTAGTCCTCCACGAAGCGACCGATCTTCCGCGTAGGTACTGCGTCTGTTCCGTTCTCCGCTCACCGATCTTCTGTCGGCTCGTCAAAATATGGATAATTTAACTGGATCCCATTTACACTTGACTAATAATCTGCCACGCAAAACTATATACCACATTGAATATGTGCCGCCAGGCAATGTTAATAACGGATTTACCGCAACGGAACTCCGGCCTCGGGATATCCGTCAAGTATAAGTAGTAGTCAAGTAAATTTCTGACCGCTCCAACTGAACTAAATTGCTTTATAGGAGAACACATTGTTCCACACGAGAATCGATCCCGTAACTAGTACAATTATTTTGGTAAAAGAATCGTAGTAGAAGTCCAATAAATAAACGAATTACTCTCCAAATATCTTCTTGTAACCCTTTAAAGACCTATCGTGAACTAAAAGCACCTCATAATAGATATTTCAAAACGTTGGCGTTGTAAGCTTGTGCTTTAAGTCCGCACCGACGGTAACGAGGCGAGGATGGCACGGGCCGGGGGCGGGACGGGACAGGGACGGGACACATTGACAGCTGCAACAGGACGAGTGGGTCATAATGTACGAAGAAATTGAGGTGGTTGTAGGTGATTCAGTATTAGTATCAGATGGATAAAATATCTCAATGTTTGAAATAAATGAACTCATTAGGCTCATTACTAATAGTTATAGTTGAGAAAACTAAAAACGTATTTTTTTTTTGTATTATAATAATATACGTCTTTATTGTATGTGTACAAAAAGACGAATACAGAACATACAGATGGTACAGTTTGAGGCATATACAATTGGCAGCCTTATCGCGCAGGGCAATATCGAACAGGCAATCATAATACCTAAATGTGATGTATGAAACTCGTTAAAAGAATTCAATGCATTTAGAAGCCTTTGATGAGTCCTAATGGTCCTAATGGTCCCATCAGTTTCAATATCAGATCAATAGTAGTCGCTTTTCTGTAATTTCTGCTCATAAGTTTACAAATTGAAATTGTGCGTAACAATTGTCAAAAATTGGTCACTTCTATGCTGATGCCTACACCAAGCGCTGCTATTTCATAACACTACATACTGGGTGTTATGAAAACGCTCTCGAAAATGAAAACAGGCAATAGTAGTGAAAAAAATAATTAAGCTACTTTTTAGAAAAGTTTCACTTCTTTTTAATTTTTTTTTTAGCATTATTCATGCTCCATTAAGTATGGAAGTGGACGGTTACAAGGGGAGAGGAAGACCTAAGAGGAGATGGATGGACTGTGTGAAAGAGGATATGGTTAGGCAGGGAGTGAATGTTGAGATGACCGCAAGCAGAGATGAATGGAAAAATCACACATGTTGCGCCGACACCAAATAACATTTGGGATAAGGGCAGGAGTATGATGATGATTCATGCTCCGTCGTGTGTTAGTACAGCTAAATGAAATGACAATTTCATAAAACAAGTTGAATTCCTGAGACGAGCTCAGCCGAATACAAGGGATTTTCGATTTTGCGTTTTTTTTTTTTTTTTGCGATTTTTTTTTATCTTGCAATGGTTCACCCCAGCACGAATCTATTACTGAAAACAGCAACTCGATAGCTCATCTCCTTCATACCCAAAACCGTGACAGAAAATTGGCAACGACGACGACGTCGACGACAACTCCTTAGCAATAGGGCTTTTCTAAAGAAAATCCCTAAAAAATCATCACTGTTAAGTAATAAAGAATAAATGCCGCAATTAAATTGGTATAACGTCGCCGGTCAATGAAACGAGAATAATGCAAAAAAAAAATCTAAATAAAATTATAAAAAAAAGAAATCGAAAAAAAACTCAATTTTTTTTTCTTCAGCATAATCGCCTGTCTTCATTTTCGGGAGCGTTTCCTTAACACCCAGTAAGTAAAGTAAAGTAAAAAGTATTTATTTCATTTTCCAGTAATTTGTTACATGTATTAAACCTGAGACAGTCCCATTAAGTTATGTACATACTTGTGTTGGGGCTGTCTCGCATCTGTTCATACATTCTAAATTATATTATAAGATATCTGGCCTTATAACTAATTAAATTAAAATGATAAATTTAAACTAAGTACATGCTGATAAAAAATAAATAATAATAATGAAAAAAATTTGAAATTCAAAGGCAATAGAAAAAGCTAATAAAAGTCTCTTTGTGTTATTTGTATTATTTGTATTTCTGTCTATAAACTTGGATGTGTGTGAATGTCAATGTTACGTAGGTGTATGTGTGTTTGTGTGAGGAGAGTATGCGAGTGTACATTTTTATATGCGTGTATGGGTGTACGCGCCAATCTGATTCCATTATTCCCATGTACCCCCAACCAACCTAGCTAAGTCTCACCAAGACACGTTCGACCCCATGATATGACTGTGCCTTTAGCCATTCGGTCAGGTTTTTCCTGCATTCGTATAGCAGCAGAGGATATATATATAGTTTGCCGTTTACTCTGTTATATATATAAGCCGATTGAGTTTGGTATTGACGTGCTGCAAATTCTGTGCGAACCCTGGCGGAATGAGCCACTATGTCTTTCCTTCTCCTCTCTTGGTTTGCCCGCGTAAAGGGCAGAGACTTATGTAAACATAGGCATATGCTCAAGATGTACAGCTTCCTCACCGTTAAAAGCTCACAGTCTCTGTAAAGATCCTCGGTTGGGTACCTGTATGGCCTGAAGTACATAACTTTTATAATTGATCGTTGAGCTCTTTCCAGGTCTAACATTGATGTTTATATATACAGTATATCTTTAACCGTTCACCAACAGGAGTGTGGAATTTAGGCGTAATTTTTTGAAGTTAGCATAAACGGAAATGTTGCCTGGTAGGTATCCCTTATCCACCTCTTCCTTACTCCAAGAACTTGCAAGTCTAACAAACAGGTATAGTATGAAATTCCGGCTACGACACTTAGACATCGGTTCATTGGATTTTATGATTGGAAACGACTGGTCTCGGTCTGGTCCGCTGCATCTGACCCAAGTGAATGGGAACTTTTAGAAGCGACGTGTTAAGACATTCAATAATAACGTTCACAAATTTAATAGCAAGACAGCTGCTTGCAACTTGGTTTGTTGATTTCTGTTATAGTGTACCTTCAATTTTGTTCTTTTTAAAAACATGTTATTATAGTGCGCGACATTGTGCCTGCATTTTCAACGTTGGATAAGTATTATAAATATACTAGGACGGTTACCAGCTTCGCAATCAACCCAAACTTAAGCGTAGCGAGATTTGCCTATCCAACAATAGGTCAACGTGACCGGTCGACTTTTTCCATTGATTTGGTTTTTCGGTGATTATTCCTCGATGGTACGTTGGACATCAACTTTCGACCCATAGAGACACTCAGCAAACAGAGCTTGATAACCGTGCCAAGTTTGGTCAAGATCGGTCGAGCCGTCTAGGAGGAGTATGGTTTCACGCGAAAACCCGATTTGTGGAGAAAGACGCTTCGCTCGCCTTCGGCTCGCTACGCTTAACAAGTGTGTGTGTGACTTGAGACATTTGTAACTTCACTACGCTGTAAGGGCAGTTTAATTTTTAGTGCAGATATATTTATGACATGTTAGCTAAATTTTGGTCTCAGAGATTGTATACGCATGCATTGCATAGGCATTGTAGTAATATCGGTGTTTGTAATAGTGATCCTCATCCCTTTTTTTTTTTTTTTTTTATCGTGCGGAAATCCCTTCGGATACCCCCCCGCCGGCCAGCGGGGGCGGTTATGTCGGGCTTGCACCGACTAAAACCACACGCCGTCTCGGGTCTTCAGACGCCGGGGTGTAAGGTTACCCATAGAGCATATCCCTCGCACCCTGGCTGACTCTGGGCCATCTCACCACTAACAGCATCGCTCATCCTGTCTCCTCTGAAAGCAGAGGAGTACGGAGAGCGATGTGTTCCCGCCACGTTGGGTATTGGCCGACGATCAATGCCAACCCTATGAAGGGATGAAGGGGAAGCCATTGACCGCCGCCCAGGGTGTACCGGCCGCTCCGATTCCGTTCCCCCCGGACAGCAGCGGGATCGGAATCGGAGCGACACTCGAGGAGGTTACCCAACACACACCCCAGTGATCCTCATCCCTGAGACTTTAGCTTTAAGTTACCATCAGGCGAGGTAAAGTCATATGAACGTGACCATTATAAAAATAACCGGCCAAGTGCGAGTCGGACTCGCCCATGCAGGGTTCCTTAGCAGCAAGTAATATAATATGAAAGTTCTTGTAGTTCGTTCAAGCCACGCCACGCGCGAATTATAACTATTATTTACTTAGGCACCTATTACAGATTTATTATTAGAAAATAATGGTTCACGGTTAATGCATAAGGTTTATGTTTATGAAATTAAATGTCTTTTGTAATTTTTATATTTGAGTAGATTGAATGTAAGGTAAATTACGGTTTACGATTTATGACGTATTAAAAAAAACTACTTACTAGATCTCGTTCAAACCAATTTTCGGTGGAAGTTTACATGGTAATGTACATCACTTTTTTTTAGTTTTATCATTCTCTTATTTTAGAAGTTACAAGGGGGGGGGGGACGGACAAATTTTACCACCTTGGAAGTGTCTCTCGCGCAAAGTATTCAGTTTAGAAAAAAATAATATTAGAAATCTCAATATCATTTTTAAAGACCTATCCATAGATACGTATGGGTTTGTAGAAAAAAAATATTATGAATTTCAGTTCGAGTTTAAGTATTTACTTAAGTTTTTGAGACCCCCAAAATGTATTGTTTCTTTTCTATTTTTGTGTGAAAATCTTAATGCGGTTCACAGAATACATCTACTTACCAAGTTTCAACAGCATAGTTCTTATAGTTTCGGATAAAAGTGGCTGTGACATACGGACGGACAGACAGACAGACATGACGTATCTATAAGGGTTCTGTTTTTTGCCATTTGGCTACGGAACCCTTTTTTTTTTTATCGTGCGGAAATCCCTTCGGATACCCCCCCACCCCCCGCGTGCCAGCGGGGGTGGTTATGTCGGGCTTGAACCGACTAAAACCGCACGCCGTCTCGGGTCTACAGACGCCGGGGTGTAAGGTTGCCCATAGAGCATATCCCTCGCACCCCGACTGACCCTGGGCCATCTCCGGTTTCGAGAAGGCCCCCTTGGCTTTGGATCTTGCCCCGGTTTGGGGGAGGAACGCTAGTCGCCCCACCGTCCCGGCCTGCTTCTGCTGGGGTGACAGGCGGCTTCACCTGTCACCCCCAGGCCTGCGCTCATGGAGGACGGAGGTCGTTAAGCGACCACCGGCGCCTGAGTCGCCTGCGACGCGCGGCGAGCATGTTGCGGGCTCGGCGGGCCGGGAGAGTTCTAAATCTCTCCCGGGCGCGCTCCGCCATCTCCTTCGCGAGCATTACATGCTCGCAGAAGGAAGTGGCGGCGGCCCACGCGCTCGCGCTACGCACCATTGCCGCAATCATGCTGCCGAGTGAGAGGACTCCCACCCCGATGGCTGCGACGAGGTCACGCCTCGGCGCCTCCCACGCCGGGCAGTCCGCCAGCGTGTGCAGCCCTGAGTCCTCGCTCGCGTCGCAGTGATGACACTCAGGCGTTGGCTCCTTCCTGATCCGATGCAGATGGTCCCCGAAGCACCCCTTTCCGGAGACCACCTGCGTCAGTCGGTACGAGAGGCTTCCGTGTCACCTCTCTAGCCAATCCTCCATGATGGGCCTTACCGCCGCTATCGCGGCGTGCCCTGCGCTTGGTTGCCCAAGTCGTTCCTTCCACTCCACCACGATGGCCTGGCGGAGCTGGGACTGCACGGCCTCGATTTCTCGAGGCTCGGGGTTCCATCCCTGCTCCCGCGCCTCCTTTCGCCACTGGTACTGTTGCGAAAGGGCTCTCGCCTCCAGGTCCCATGGCGGAGTTCCGGCAAGGAGACTCGCCGCCTCGAAGGAGATCGTGCGGTACCCGCGGATGACCCTGATGGCCATAACTCGCTACGGAGCGCGCAGCATCTGCACAGTTCTGGTCCTCAGGGCCTCCGCCCATATTGGGCACCCATACAGGGCCATGGACCGCACGATTCCCGCGTAGAGTCTCCTGCAGGAGTCATCGGGCCCCCTCATGTTGGGCAACAGCCGAGCCAGAGCGAGAGCTGTGCCCTTCAATTTGGGGGCCAGAATTCGGATGTGCTCTCCGAAGTCCCATCGGCCGTCGAGCACGAGCCCCAAATATTTCATTTGGGGCTTGATGCCGAGGCGATTTCCTCCCACGATGAGACTGGATCCCTCGGGTGGCTTGCTCCGAGGCCCATGAAAGAACAGGGCCTCGGTTTTATGCAGAGCCACCTCGAGACCCAGCCGCCGGATCCGCTCAACGACTTGGGCAACCGCGGTCGTGGCCTTCAGGGTCGCTTCGCGGTACGTCGCCCCACACGCCGTCACGAGCGTGTCGTCCGCGTAGCACGTGACGGCGGCACCGCCTACGAGCTCACCGCGAAGCACCCAGTCGTATCCGATGTTCCACAGGAGCGGCCCCACGACAGATCCCTGTGGAACACCGCACGACATTTCACGCCGACCGAGACCGGTCACGGTTGGGTAGATGACGGCTCTCTCCGTCAAATACGCCCCGACTATGCGGCGGAGGTAAAGAGGCACTTCGTGATACACGAGCGCCTCCCTAATGCAACTCCAGGGCAAGGTGTTGAACGCGTTGGCGATGTCCAGGGACACCGCCAACATCACCTCACCCCGGGCTACTGCATCCTCCGCCAGAGCCCTCACGCGCATGATGGCATCCACGGTGGAGCGCGTCTGGCGGAAGCCATATTGGCCATCCGCCAGGTCCGGCCCCACTCTTGAGAGGTGCTCGACGAGGCGCTTCGCAATTACTCTTTCAAAGAGCTTGCACACCTCGTCGAGCAACACTATGGGCCGGTAGGCGGACGGAGAGTCCGCCGGGCGCCCCTCCTTTCGGGTTAGGACCAGTTTCCCCGTCTTCCACAATTTCGGAAACTGGCCCCGCTCCAAACATGCGCTGAGAAGACCTCTCAGTCGGTGCTCGAGAGCGTCGTCGACTAGAGCTAGGACCCACGCTCGGCCTGGAATGCCGTCGGGTCCCGGGGCGGTGTGTTTGGCTCTTAGCCTTCTCACCGCCAGCTCTAGTTTTACCCAAGTGACCTCGGGCACGTCGTCGTCTTCCACGTTGGGCGCCATGGGCAACCGAGGCGGAGTCATCTGCGGTGGAACATGTTCCACCGCCCGCGCTGGGAACAGGGAGCCAACAACTCCTCCGAGCAGATCCGGCTGGAGACACCGGGTTAACGGCGGGGCCTTGGGGCGCAGCTTGTCCCTCACCATCCGGTAGGGCCGCCCCCAAGGGTCCCGCTCCAGCGTCTCCAGCAGTTCGCGGAAGGCGTCCTGTTTGGAACGCCTTATCTCCGCTCGGGGGGCTCGTCTGGCCTCCCTGTATCCCTCGTACAACTCCGCCTCTCGGGCCTCCGCATCTGCGGGGCAGCGACGCCTCCTACGGAATCGGGCCCACCGGCGGTGCGTGATCACGCAGGCCCGTCTGGGCTGCGCGATCTCCGACGACCACCAGTAGAGCTGACCCCTCGGATTATAGGGCGGAGCCCTAGGCATCGCCGCGTCACAGACACGGGTCATGGCCTCCCGGAACCACTCCGCCTCATCGTCTATGCTGACAGGCCTGTCCGGTGCTGGGGCCCAGGCCTGTACGATGGCGGCTTCCAGGAGGAGCTCCCGATCAAGTCGCTTAAGCGCCCAACGTGGCTCGGGTGGAGCCGGTGCAGCCGGCGCGTCGCTCGCAGGGGGGGACACGTCAAACCGAATGTATCGGTGATCCGAACTTGTGTCCTCCCCCAAAACGACGCGCCAGCCCTGAACACGTCGCGCCAACGAGGGGCTCGCGAACGATAGGTCCACGATGGAGCTACCCCTCGAGGTCACGAACGTGTCCACGGCTCCCCGATTTAGGAGGACTAGGCCGAGTCGTGCGGCCCAGTCCACCAGTGCCCTGCCTCTATGCCCCGTCGCGCCCCTTTCGTGTCGGGAACCCCAGGCATACGACCAGGCGTTGAAGTCCCCGAGCACAAGGACCGGACGGGGCTGGCAGGCATTGACGACGACGGCCAGCTGATGGAGCCATTGCTCATATGCAGCTTGGTCTCGGTTCGGCGTGATATAAGCGGCCACGACCGCTATGTCGCCAACCGCCGCCGCCACGCAGCCGGGTCCCCTTGCAACGACGGCAAGAGGGGGGCTGCCGGCGGCAGGGTTGTGCACCAGTGCCGCCACCCATCCAGCGCGGTTTCCCAGGCAGGCCCGAGGATGGCTACGGAACCCTAAAAAAGAGAAAACTCCGCAGTTCTGGGATGTGGTTCTTGGATGGTGGGGCCAAGATCAATAGAGACGTTTAAAAAAATGGCAAATGATAATTTCATGAGGTTTTGTAAAATCTTTTTCCTTATTATACCTGCGTTTATCATATAATATTTAAATAATAATATAACCAGTATACTAAAAGCACATGAATACTATATATATAATCGGTGCTAAAAGTACAATGTGAATTCAAAACTTAAAAAAAACTGAAAATTCACAACTAAAAATTTGTAGAGCGTGGGAGCGAAACAGCATAATATTTAATTTATTTATTTTTCCTATTTCTGACACCATAATACACTTACAACCCTCACCCATTTCACGTAATGGTCAATAAGATAAAATATTCCTACTTCACATAAGAAAATTTGCCCAACACCAACACACACACACACATCTAACACAAACACAATACACATATTATGCTCATATCACACATATACGATGTGTGTATGAGTATGCTAATATTATGCTCACACTCATATAACATGCACACACATACGCTCGTCACATATCCGTATATTATGACAGCGGCTAGAGATTCGGGAAAACAACATTTATGTATTATCAGGACATATATCGTAGTAAAGTGGAACGTTTTGGAGTCCACAGTAACAAGGGTAGGAAAACACCATAGTTAGGCATGTCGCCAGTCCAATATTCAGGATTTATGAACAATTTCATTAGACCAAGTTGGATGCAATCACACCGATGCGTAATAATTTTACGAAGAGAAGCTTGAGGTCATTATAATCTATACATTAATTTTCAACCGGCTACCTAAGGATATTGTCGAAAGTTTTCACAAAATATTACATTTTAGGATAAAACAACCAAAACAAAGGTGAGTTTGAGGTGGTTGGGGCACGTAAAATGAATGAGTACTGATCGGATGACACAAATCGGGGTTGGCAACGCTGAACATACACTAATTAAACAGAGAAAGTAGTTTGACAGTAGAGGACGCTTATAAATTCTGTAAGGACAGAAGCAGATGGTAGGCTGTTATCTCTGTTCACTCCAGAGGTAGAAAGGCGTGAGTATATGTACATACAACACTTCATCACATTATGAAATTTCTGTACATCGCTGGTAACGCCACAGAATGCTGGTACTTATTGCTCAATGTAAAGCTGGCACCCTGGCCCCAGAGAAGCGTCGATCATTTTCATTTTTTCATCACAATCTCCGCATTACCTACGATTACGAGTGCTCGAGCCCCAAGGCCCTAGCGTCATAGGAACCTTAAGGCATCTTATAAAGTAATTTCTAAAATTTACTTTATAAGATGCCTGATGTGTTAAACTCTAGTCGGCCAAAGTATATCCAATAGGAAAACTTACACTGTATGTTACAAACACTGTGCTTAGTGGTGGAGCACTCGACTCCTAAATCACAGGTCACGGGTTCGTTTCCCGCTTAGTAAAAATATGTAGGTATATTTGCATTGGTCTGGGTGTTAAAAAAAGTATATATTTCTTTTTTTCGTCTTATAAATATTATGGGAAAAGGACAAGTAATTCATTATTTCAAAATGTAATTATGTAGAGTATACTGCTTCCGGGCTGTTTGGCCGTGGTCTATATGAAACTTGTATTTTAAACGTTTCGTCGATCACTTAATAAATCACAAAAGTCGCCGCCGAGGAGAGAGTTCTACGCACTCGTCGCCTCCCGGATCTGTACCACTGAAGATGTCGACCAGCAGTGATCGACGAAACGTTTGGAACACAAGTTTGATATGGACCACGGCCAAACAGCCCAGAAGCAGTATATTCTACATACAACGCCAGTCATGAAAACCTAAAGAAAATGTAGGTATGTTTATCCACGTTCTAGAAGTTATATGACAAGCTCTACTTTGTGTGACATTGTTTATTTCTTCATTTATTAATGTTGGAATGGCATGGTGGTGTGAGGCACGGCCGCGTTTAGCCGACGCACCGCAGTCGATGCATAATGCATGATGCTCCATTTTTATTGTTCGAGTGGAGCGCCATAACTTAATGTCACAATCGCTTAACTCCTATACCAGAGTTTTTGACCAAGGATGAGCAGTTGAAAATCCAATTCACTGTGGCTGCCAGTTTCTGTAATGAGAGAAATGTTTTAATGTAAGTTTCAAATTCGACTATGCTACGTGTGGCGGTGGATCCTAGTGGACTGACAGCATATTCTGAAAAATACAGCCGCATTGCGAATCTTCTCTTTTTTGAGGTCAGTTTAAAACTAGACCATAGGCACTTCCGTAGTCGGTGGGGCGACTGGCGTCCCTCCCCCAAACCGGGGCAAGATGGGGACACCGTGGTTCCGAAACCCGAGGGGGCCATCTCGAAACCGGAGATGGCCCAGGGCCAGTCGGGGTGCGAGGGATTTGCTCTATGGGCAACCTTACACCCCGGCGTCTTAAGACCCGAGACGGCGTGCAGTTTTAGTCGGTTCAAGCCCGACATAACCGCCCCCACTGGGTGGCGGGGGGGTATCCGAAGGGATTTCCGCACGAAAAAAAAAAAGTACTTTCATAGTTCGGCGGAGCGAGCCCGGGAGAGATTTAGAACTCTAACTCGCAGGCAACTCAGGCGCCGGAGGTCGCTTAACGACCTCCGTCCTCCATGAGCACAGGCCTGAGGATGGCAGGTGAGGCCACCTGTCACCCCAGCAGAAGCAGGCCCAGGCGACGGGGCGACAAGTGCCCCCCCCCCCCCCCATTTCCGGGGCAAGATGGGAATATCGTGGTTCCCAAACCCGATGGAGCCATCTCGAAACTGGAGATGGCAAAGGGTCAGTTGGGGTGCGAGGGAAATGCCTTATGGGCCACCTTACACCCCGGCGTCTGAAGACCCGAGACGGCGTGCAGTTTTAGTATTTTCAAGCCCGAGATAACCACCCCCGCTGGTCGGGTCTCCAACGGGACTTCCGCACGAAAATAAAGTTACTTTCATAGTGATATTTTCGGAAGTTTACGCGAATGTCACACATTGAAATAAAACTATTTTTTTAACGGATTCTATCGCGATTTATTTTATGTTATTTTATATTTTACATTCACGACGTTTCGGTTGCTTTTCTGTAGCCATGGTCACTGGGAGACCCGAAACGTCGGGACCAATGTAAAATGTAAAATAACATCAAAATATATCGCGATAGAATCCGTTAAAAATAGTTTTGCTTTCATATTTTTAGTAAGTCGGGTTAACGGCCAAGTTAACCTGACCTGGAAGCCGATACACCTGCTGATTTATGGAGTTATTTATTAACGGGTTGGGAGGTCAGATGGTAGTTGCTCCCGTAAATATCTCATAAGTCAAATCTAAAGGAAGGGGATGAAGTACGCGGAAATCGGGGTCCGAGCTGGAAGCCCTGGATGCAACCGGGAAACACGCAAATATGGTGATAAATTTCTTAGTCTCCTCAGCTAAGTCTGCCCATGCGCATTCGAAACTGTTCAACTCTAAGAGCTCTTACACTTGACGTTAAACTGACGCCCAATAACTTGGTGTGATATAAATAAATAATCTACGACATTCTACACAGCGCTTTTTAGACCCAAATTAAGCATAGTTTAACTATCTTGTGTTATGGGTTCCAGAATGCGGATAAACATATAAATAAATAAATAAATAAGTATATTTATTTATTTATTTATAAGTGAAAGTCTTCTAAGAAAGTCGTAATTAAAGCATTTAAACAATCCGTGAAATCTCTTATTGAAATCCCCATGTATTTATATACTTTTTTTTTAAATACATACATATTATACATAGAAACATCCAACCCAAAGCAAATAGACATATTCATGCATACAAATATTTTCACTAAGCGGGAATCGAACCCACACCTCTAGTAGCAATCGAATGCACTACCGCTACGCCACACAGGCCGTCGATATCACTGCAGTGAGTGGATTACCAGATAAACCATTACTTTTCCCTATTATTAAACTTACATCTGACATTTTCACATTGTAACAAACCTTAACAAATTGTGATATCATTTAAAACCCTCTCGAAGGGACACAATATCGCGGTACCAACACAGCGAAGCACCCATTTACATACAATATGCAATGTCCGAGCCTCATATGGCCAGCCTTCGTAATTTCACCCCGTCCCCTTCACCCCTTGGTTCCATTCACCCCCTATAGTTGTGTTGCTTAATTCTCCCCAGGAAATATCCCGTTATTGAAATTTGTTTTCGGTTAACTTTTGTATGAAAGTTTTTGTGGTAGTTTGGAGGGTTTCGTACTATTTCCGGATGATACTCGAGTGTGTACTTATGTAATGGTGGTTGAATGACCTGTTGGGTGTGCGATGGAATGTAAGACTGAAACGTCAACGTGTGTGTATATAAATTGTTGTTCTGAAAGTTTCAATAGGTATGATAGAAACTACTATCTGTTAAGTCTCGTTCGGCCATTTTTGCTCAAGACATTTTCTACTAAGTACTGGTGCTACTTATGGTTATCTATACATATTTAATTACTTTACTGATGGTAGAAATTTGATGACACAAATTTGTCACAAAATTCGGCCGGGTAGGTACCACCTTGGAGTGGCCGGTACACCCTGGGCGGCGGTCAATGGCTTCCCCTTCATAGGGTTGGAATTGATCGTCGGCCAATACCCAACGTGGCGGGAACACATCGCTCTCCGTACTCCTCTGCTTTCAGAGGAGACAGGATGAGCGATGCTGTTAGTGGTGAGATGGCCCAGGGTCAGTCGGGGTGCGAGGGATATGCTCTATGGGTAACCTTACACCCCGGCGTCTGAAGACCCGAGACGGCGTGCGTAAAAAAAAAAAAAAAAAAGGTACCACCTTGCACGATTGCGATAAACCCTCCATAGTAATCCAATTTCAGTTTGATTGCGTTCAGGGGTCAGCAAGTGCATAGCCGGGCATGGGGATTGTGGTCGCAGCACTAGTGGGACCGGTGGGTGTCGCGCGGTGCTGCGACGACAATCCTCTTCTGATGAGGCCGTCAAGCTGAGTGCCATCATTGTTAACATGGTACGTGTATGTAATGATATAAATTTAGTGGACTTTTTAAGGAAACTTCTCTTGGTCTTACTAATCTTAATAAATCAATCAATTACAAAACAGATTTTCATGTAAATCTATATAAATAAAAATATATGTACGCGCATAACTTCCAAACGACTGCTCCAAATTGGATAATTCTTTTTTTTTGGACAAAATTATTCAAAATACTCTGTGTAAAATTTTGAATGCAGATTTAAACGATCGAGCCTGACTGCAAGCGACTCTACCGGTTCGCTGTGGTGGGCTCGGCGTTCGTAAAATTACCGATGTCAGTTTACCAGCCTTTCTATCTTCGATACATGGCTCAGAAGAACTAACCAGGAAAATTTTAATACCCACACTGCATACCCGCTTTTAAAAATGGTTTGCCCAAACACTGATTTGCCCACCAACCTATTCTCCCAGAGACAATAGGATAGGCCGCTGTGCAACATGACAAGGCAATATTTAATTAACACTTCTTATAATATTGCAGAGCGCGCTCGCCTTTTAGCTGTGGGGGAATGGGAGTCTGGTGTCTGACTGCAGACTCTTCCATCGCCCAACATAGGCACTATGTTATATATATATATATCAGGGGATCCAGGGGCGGGTTGGCCCACTGTTAACGCAGGTGCCGACGGGCACTTGTGCCGCCGCCGGTGAGAGAGGACTAGCCATCCTCTCGCGTTCCGTAATCGGTAGGTGATCAGCAACGACCTGACTGGTGGCTCCAGAAGGGTACGCTGTGAACTTGCTGACCGGAGGGCTTGCCTTTATTGGCCAGCCCACGACAAGGAAAAGTCTATAACACCCGACAGCGAAGTCGTAAAAACCTATGGATACCAGCCGACCTCCATAGTATATAGGCTTATCCAGGTGCAGGAGGCTCCGCCTGGATGGACCACCTTTCCCCCATACTCGTGGGATATGACATGGACAATATCAATATCAAAAAGAAACCGGCAACCGAAAAAAAACAAAACGAAAATGGCATGAAAATGGTCATGGGGAAAAAAAATAATTACGGAGTCTGCGCGGAGGTCGCGCAGCAGGCGGGCTTAGAGGAGACGCCAAAGACCGCGGCTGTGTCGGAGAAGTTCGACACAGCCAGCGAAAGGAGTAGGGCGAGCAGCCCTTTAGGACTGGGCGTCAAGGCGCAAAAGCGCAAGCGGCGCCCAAGAAAGCACCGACCGGAGGAGGAGGTGTCGGATGAGGATTACACCCTCACGGGGACGACCTCCTCCAGCGACGAGGCGACAATGTGGGAGGGCCGTGCGACAGGACGCGGTCTGTTATGGAGAGACTCCAGAAGGTGACCACGTCGTTCCAGGAGTCCCCAAACCCTGAGCAGGAGGCGATGTTGCGCATTGTGCTCGACATCGCCTCCGAGAATGAGGGCCTGGCGGCGCAGCTGGCCGAGTCTCGTCGGGAGACGGCTCGACTAGCTGCAGCCGTCGAGGAGCTCAAAAGGACGATGGCGAACCTGGCTCAACCGGCGCAGCGGGCGCAACCGGCGGAGACGGCGCGCGTGACTAGCTCGTTGGCGAGGCAGTCGGCGCAGCCAGAGCAACCGGTGCAGCAGCCGTCACAGTCGGTGCGGCCGGCGCAGCCAAGGGTACCGCCGGCGGAGTCCTGGCTCCCCTATATGGAGGCGCTGGAGGAGAGGATGATGTGTAGGATGGAGGCAATAATGGACTCCATCCGCCGTCCGCCTCTGGCGCCACCAGCGGCCGGCTACGCGGCTGTAGCCCAGAGGGGCCCCACCCGCCCGGCTGCGGGTGCGGGTGCGACCCTGCCGGGGCCGGCTCCTCAGCCCCCTCCCGCTCAGGTTAAGGGGAAGGGCAAAGGCAAGGGGAAGGTCAAGGGGAAGACGTCCCCAGCCTTGGCCCCAGCCCCAGCCCCAGCCGTGGTTCCGGCTACCTCCACCCCATTGGAAGGGGGCTGGGAGGTGGCTGGAGCCAATAAAAGCAGGCGGAAGGCCGCCAAGAAGGCCGCCAAAAAGGCCAGTAGGGCCGCGGCCGCCGCGAAGGCAGCGCCGGGTAAGTTCCGTGCCCCTCGAACAACTGCCGTCGTCGTCACTTTGACGGCGGAGGCAGCGTCGAGAGGCATGGGGTATGCCGAGGTGTTGGCCAGGGTAAAGGCCAACGTGGACCTCAAAGCCCTCGAGATCCCGGGCGTCCGGTGCAAGAGCACACGGACGGGAGCCCGGCTTCTTGAGGTCCCCGGCGCCGCCAGTGGCCCCAAGGCTGACGCCCTAGCGGCTAGGCTGAGAGAGTCGCTGGATGCAGCCGACGTCCGGGTGTCCAGGCCCATTAAATGCGCAGAAGTGCGCATAACGGGCCTGGACGACTCCGTCACGGCTGAGGAGCTTAGGCTCGCCGTGGCGGAGGCCGGGGACTGCTCCCCGGACACAGTGAAGGCCGGAGCTATACGCTTCGGCCGCAGTGGACAGGGGGCAGCAGTTGTCGGCTGCCCTATCGCGGCGGCCCAAAAGGTCGCTGACGGGCGGAGCCTCCTGGTAGGAGGCTTCCTGAGGGCGCAGGTACGGCTCCTGCAGGCCCGACCGGCTAGGTGCTTTAGGTGCCTGTCGGTTGGCCATGTGGGGGTGCACTGCACGGCGGAAGTGACGGCGGGTGACCGTTGCTTCCGCTGTGGCCAAACCGGTCACAAGGCCGGCACGTGCGACGCCCCGCTGCACTGTTTTAGGTGTGCAGCGGGAGGCAAGCCGGCCGACCACAGGGTTGGAAGGAAGGCCTGCGCCGGAGGGGAGCCGAAGCCGGGAGGCCGGCCTTCCGCCTCCAGTTCACAGCGGGATGCGGGGATGAGGGTTCCATAATGGATCCTCAACTCCGCATCCTGCAGGTGAATGTTGGCCACGGTGCCCGTGCTCAGGACCTTCTGCTCCAGAGCATGGCACAGTGGGCCATAAATGTCGCCGCTGTCGCCGACCCATACACCTACCGGTTCCTCGGGCCTGCCTTGGAAACCGCGCTGGATCGGTCGGCGGCACTGGTGCACAACCCTGCCACCGGCAGCCCCCCTCTTGCCGTCGTTGCAAGGGGACCCGGGCTGCGTGGCGGCGGCGGTTGGCGACATAGCGGTCGTGGCTGCTTACTTCACGCCGAGCCGAGACATAGCTGATGACTCGTATGAGCAATGGCTCCGTCAGCTGGCAGTCGTCGTCAATGCCTGCCACCCCCGCCCGGTCCTTGTGCTCGGGGACTTCAACGCCTGGTCGTTGGCGTGGGGTTCCCGTCACGATAGGGGCCCGGCGAGGGATAGAGGCAGGGCACTGGAGGACTGGGCCGAAGGACTCGGCCTAGACCTCCTAAATCGGGGAGCCGTGGACACGTTCGTGACCTCGAGGGCCAGTTCAATCGTGGACATCTCGTTCGCGAGTCCCTCGTTGACGCGACGTGTTCAGGGCTGGCGTGTCGTTTTGGGGGAGGAGACAAGTTCGGATCACCGATATATTCGGTTTGACGTCTCCGACCCCGCGAGCGATGCGCCGGCCACATCGGCTCCACCCGAGCCACGTTGGGCACTTAAGCGACTAGATCGGGAGCTCCTCCTGGAGGCCGCCATCGTACAGGCCTGGGCCTCTGTGTCGGACAGACCTGTCAACGTAGACGATCCCGTCTCCGCCCTATAATCCGAGGGGTCAGGTCTACTGGTGGTCGTCGGAGATCGCGAGGCTCAGACGGGCCTGCGTGATCACGCACCGCCGGTGGGCCCGATTCCGTAGGAGGCGTCGCCGCCCCGCAGATGCGGAGGCCCGAGAAGCGGAGTTGTACGAGGGATACAGGGAGGCCAGAGGTGCCCTCCGAGCAGAGATAAGGCGGGCCAAAAAGGAGGCCCGCTGCGAACTGCTAGAGACGCTGGAGCGGGACCCTTGGGGGCGGCCCTACCTAATGGTAAGGGGAAAACTGCGCCCCAAGGCCCCGCCGTTGACCCAGTTTCTCCAGCCGGCAGCTCGGAGGAGTTGTTAGCTCCCTGTTCCCAGCGCGGGCGGTGGAACATGTTCCACCGCAGATGACTCCGCCTCGGTTGCCAATGGTGCCCGACGTGGTTGACGACGACGTGCCCGAGGTCACTTGGGTAGAACTAGAGCTGGCGGTGAGAAGGCTGAGAGCCAAACGCTCCGCTTCGGGACCCGACGGCATTCCAGGCCGAGCGTGGGTCCTAGCTCTAGTCGACGACGCTCTCGAGCCCCGACTGAGAGGGCTTCTAAGCGCATGTTTGGAGCGGGGCCAGTTTCCGAAATTGTGGAAGACGGGGAAACTGGTCCTCATCCGAAAGGAGGGGCGCCCGGCGGACTCACCGTCCGCCTACCGGCCCATAGTGTTGGTCGACGAGGTGTGCAAGCTCTTTGAAAGAATAATTGCGAAGCGCCTCGTCGAGCACCTCTCAAGAGTGGGGCCGGACCTGGCGGATGGCCAATATGGCTTCCGCCAGAGGCGCTCCACCGTGGATGCCATGCGTGGATGGAGGATTGGCTAGAGAGGCGACACGGAAGCCTCTCGTACCGACTGACGCAGGTGCCGAGGTGTGACCTCGTGGCAGCCATCGGGGTGGGAGTCCTCTCGCTCGGCAGCATGATTGCGGCATTGGTGCGGAGCGCGAGCGCGTGGGCCGCCGCCACCTCCTTCTGCGAGCATGTGATGCTCGCGAAGGAGATGGCGGAGCGCGCCCGGGAGAGGTTCAGAACCCTCCCGGCCCGCCGAGCCCGCAACACGCTCGCCTCGCGTCGCAGGCGACTCAGGCGCCGGAGGTCGCTTAACGACCTCCGTCCTCCATGAGCGCAAGCCTGGGGGTGGCAGGTGAGGCCGCCTGTCACCCCAGCAGAAGCAGGCCGGGACGGTGGGGCGACTAGACCCCAAACCGGGGCAAGACGGGGACACCGTGGTTCCCAAACCCGAGGGGGCCATCTCGAAACCGGAGATGGCCCAGGGTCAGTCGGGGTGCGAGGGATATGCTCTATGGGCAACCTTACACCCCGGCGTCTGCAGACCCGAGACGGCGTGCGGTTTTAGTCGGTTCAAGCCCGACATAACCGCCCCCGCTGGCCGGCGGGGAGGTATCCGAGGGGATTTCCGCACGAAAAAAAAAAAAAAGGTATCCGAGGGAATTTCCGCACGAAAAGAAAGGGTACTCTTCCAGTGGACGGTTTTTTAGAACATCTAATTACTTGTTAGTGATATTCAGAAGGGTGTATTCGGGGTACAACACCTGATGATGAATGAATGAGGCTCTGATGCAAGTTTTACACTTAGGGCTGAGAGGGATCAGGTGGCAGTAGCCCCCATATAAGCCAAAAAAAATCAATAAAAGGAGGAGCAGAAGAGTGAAAGCACCCAGTAAAGCACCCAGGTTACGACCTGGGTGCTTTAAAGACTAATATTTTTATACAAAATATGTATTGTATAATATATTATTATTATAAAAAAACCGCGGTAGCCTAGTGGTATGGGTAATGGACTGCTGAGACGAGGTCTCGGGTTCGATCTCAGGTTTTACCATGGCACACACCAATGACTTATTGATGCTTTTCGAAGTTATGTGTGTATTTATCGCAGGTTTATAAGTGCCCGGTTAATGGCAATAGGCTCGCCACCTATTACATTGGGACCTAAACATAAACTGGCGAAATGTGGGTGCTAGCACCTCTGCCTACCCTTTCGGGGCTATAGGCGTGAGTTTATGTTGTGTTATGTTATGTTTTAATATATTTTAGTAAACAACCTGTATTTTAAAAAAGACGCTGAGAAAAAAAACTCATTTAGGGCTGGGTCACAAAAGCAGCGTTTTTGTTGTGATATAAAATATAAGCACAATAGCTACATGTGTGGGCGTATAATACAGCATTTCTAAATCCCATGAATACGGTATGACAGCGCGGAAACGAGCCGCTGTATACCGTATAGAGGGTGGGGTTACACTGGGAGCGGAGACATTTTCAGAATAAAGCATATAATATTTATATCTTCAATAAATTATGCATATCATAGTAAAAATTTATTATACATTCTTTAGGCCATTGTATCATTCATTTCAATATTTTAACAAATTCTTCTCAATATCAGTTGTAAGTGTATGGTGTTAGTAAATATTATTAAAAAATGTGAAAATTATGGCAGCGTAATGTGGATAATGCCTATTGATGTGAATACACGTTTACCTTCTCCTTCAGCCTTTACCAGCGTGAAAATAGTATGTTACGCAAGTTAATACAAACAAAATTACATAAAACTAGTTTGTTTTGAGAGCGTCACCAAGATCTTCTAGGGCCTCAAACCTAATTCACCTACAAGCCGGTTCACTGATGATCGGGGGACGAGGATCTGGCGCAGGCTATCCTATAGGGGTCAGATGGTAATGGCGCCAAAAATCGTATAAGCCAAGTCAAGAGGCGATGACGGTGTAAGTGGACCCCGGGCTTCGAGGTGAAACCCTTAACGATGACGGGCTGTTGCCCGCGGCTTCACCCGCGTGGAATTTTGATCCTATTCCCGCTACCCATCGGACCTATTCTACCACCACAACCTATATAAGAATACAATTCCACCATACATCATTTTGTTATAGCTCAAAGGGTCAGTGTTTTCGTTGAAATTTTCCAGACGCTTATTTTCTCCGACACCAACAAATATCATTATACTTTAGCCAATGTACAAAATTGGTTTGAACGAGATCTAGTAAGTAGTTTTTTTTAATACGTCATAAATCGTAAACCGCAATTTACCTTTCATTCAATCAACTCAAATATAAAAATTAAAAAAAAAAACATTATTATGTTACTTGCTGCTACGGAACCCTTCATTGGCGAGTCCTACTCACACTTGACCGCTTTTTTATACTTTATTGGATAAACAAACAACAGCACAATAAAAATGCTTAAGATAGTTGAGCGATAATATAATAATTGTTACATCCACGGCGTTTACCACAAGTATGATAAATACATCTTAAAGGTGAGGAGTAATAATACATCTGTTTGACGATGGTATGAAACATATTTTGTGGTGGTAGAAGTTTGATGACCCAAATTTGTCACAAAATTCGGCCGGGTAGGTACCACCGTGCACGATTGCGAAAAGACCTCCATAGTAATCGTTGTAATCAATTTCGGTTTGAATGCGTTCAGGGGTCAGCAAGTGCATAGCCGGGCAGGGGGATTGTGGTCACAGCTCTAGCGGGACCGGTGGGTGTCACGCGGTGCTGCGACGACAATCCTCTTCTGATGAGGCCGTCAAGCTGAGTGCCACCATTGTCAACATGGCACGTGTATGTAATGGTGACCCTCTTTCCTGAGACTTTACCTTCAGCTTACCATCAGGCGAGGTGAAGTCAAATTGACGTGTCCTAAATATAAAAAAAAATGTATGGGCTTGGACCCCAAAAGTTCTACCATAAAATATATTAATTAAACTATTAATTAACACTTTGACTTCTAAATTACCACAGTTATAACTATTCTATGTTTATAAAGTAGGTCTTGAAGCTCGCTTCGAGTGCGACCCCACCTCACCCAACGTTATAACCAGCGCGCAGTGATTTGCGGTGACATGGGGATCACTCGTAAACTAGTTGATACGTCACTCATAAAATATTGAACGACATTTAAATTACGTGTGTGATAAAACATCTCTGGTTTTGGAACGCGTCTGGATGTTTTGATAAGTAACATTTTCATAAAACGGCGATGTTTGGGATTAGACGTGTAAAATTGTGTCGCCGGTTTACACTGGGTGATGTCTGTGCGTTTAATTTGTTACTTGATTTGTACGTGTACACTTCTATTTTAAACTAGCTGATGTCCGTGTCGGTTATAATTTTTTGGTCATATCTCCGGTTCTACTGGACCAATTGCAATCAAGCATACCGCAGATACTAGGTCTGCAAGGCAAATCGCTGCTTGCAATGTTGAGCTGAGTGAGACATCGTGAATCAGATTTTGAAAATTTTGAACAGTGATCATTCCTCCGTGGCAAGTCTGATTTTGAAAATTCTTTTTGAATGTCACAACTCTGGACATGCTTTCTGAGCGTGTAAAGTTTGGTCACAGTGTCTCGAGCGGTTATTATGTAATTCCATCTGGAATTTTTATAACGGTGATCATTCCTCTGTGGTAGCATTAATTTTTTCAAAATATATCCATAAACCTTCCTCTGATTGACCTCTTTAATCATGCCAAATTTGATTCTGATTGGATTAGTAGTTTAGGAGGAGACCTGTGACAAAGAAAATCCTGAAGTCTGGTATGAGGAGCTTTCGCTCGACTTCGTTTCACTCAGCTCAATTAAGTCTGACTACGACCTTTTTAGTGTGGCATGTGGCTCTGTATACGTAGGCACGACTCAAAGAAGCATCAAGACCCGCCTTTCGGAACATGAACGAAATTGCCGCCTCAGCCACTTCGACGAGTCAGCGGTTGCCGAACACACCCAGGAGGATGATAATCATACCATCAAATTTCAGAACACGAATACTAGCCACCACTTCACAATTCTTCCCACGGCTATGTCGAGAAGCCATCAAAATATTCAAGCATCCCTACAATTTTAATAGGAAATACGAAGGTTTTCATCTCCAAAAAGATTGGTATCCAGCATTGAGAGCCGCGCGTCATCACAATTCAAACATGCGGATCATTCACGTCGTTTCCCTCTTCCAACTGCGCTTATAAATACGCCAGTGACTCGGGCCTATACATCAGTCGCAGAGAAGTCGCCGCCGAGGAAGGTTCTCCGCACTCGACGGCGTCCGGACCTGTCCCACTGAAGATGTCAACCGCAGTGATCGACGAAACGTCTGGAATACAAGTTTCCGATGGACCACGGCCAAACAGCCCGGAAGCAGTATATTCTACAAAAATATTAATTTTGGAATTATTGTCTGTTTATCTTTTTGTTCGTACGTAAAAACTACGGAACGGTTTTTTTAAGGGCTTTTACTATAAAAAAGGTCTTGGTTAGACTTAAAATCTGCCGTATATCTGATTGTAATTGGTTAAATACAACCGGAGATATGACCAAAAAGCAAAAACCGCGGTCAGTAAAAAATATATTCTTAATAGCATTTTCTTTTTTTCCAACCATTCTGTTTGCTGGTACATTAACAACGCAAAATTCTAAATGAGCACACGTTACAAAAATCATCTACCGAACCTGAAGGTTTCTTCAGCAAAGAAAAACAAGATTTGCTCCGTCTAATTAGAACAAAAAGTGACAGACGGACGCAGACAAACTGTGGCCAGTACGTTGAGCCTGCTCGTAGGAAGGCTTTTTCAGACAAATTTACACCTGTACGGTGGCGTATATCGTAAGAGCTTTTATTTTGGAACTGAGCAGTCATGAAGAGGTCTACTGACTCCTAAACAACGGATAACTGGATTACTGGTGGTAGAAATTTGATGACACTTGTCACAAAGTTCGCCCGGGTGGGTACCATCGTGCACGATTGCGAAAAACCCTCCATAGTAATCCAATTTCGGTTTGATTGCGTTCAGGGGTCAGCAAGTACATAACCGGGCAAGGGGATTGTGGTCGCAGCACTAGTGGGACCGGTGGATGTCACGCGGTGCTGCGACGACAATCCTCTTCTGATGAGAGCGTCAAGCTGAGTGCCACCATTGTTAACATGGTACGTGTATGTAATGGTGACCCTCTTTCCTGAGACTTTACCTTCAGCTTACCATCATGCGAGGTGAAGTCATATTGTCGTGTCCTAAATATAAAAGAAAAATGTTCAGGTGCAGGTTTTCCTTTCAGGATTGGAAGTTAAGGCAGTCACTCTCGTAAAAGCCAAGTAAAAGACTCCGGGCTCCAGAGTATAAGTTTGGATGCAATTGGGAAATCGCTAGAAGGATGATAGTGAGGTGTCATGAAGCATGCCAGACATAATCAAGGGATGCTTTCCTCAGTTCCAATAGGCTGGCTTGAGCGGCCATCCTCTTAAACTACATACTAAAATAATTTACTTGCACAAAAAGAGTTTGCAATAATAATAAATAAATATTCTACGACATTCGACACAGCGCCTTCTAGACCCAAAGTAGGCAAAGTTTAACTAGCTTGTGTTATGGGTTCCAGAATGCGGATAAACATCCTGTACACTTTTTTGTGTAAATACATATTATACATAGACACAAAATAATCATATTCACGCATACAAATATTTGAATCAAGCGGAAATCGAACCTACGCCATAGAGGCCGTTAAATATATTTACACAAGTGTACTTTTTTTTTTTTTTTCGTGCGGAAATCCCTTCGTATACCCCCCCGCCGGGCAGCGGGGGTGGTTATGTCGGGCTTGAACCGACTTAAACCGCACGCCGTCTCGGGTCTTCAGACGCCGGGGTGTAAGGTTGCCCATAGAGTATATCCCTCGCACCCCGACTGACGACTGATGGCCCCCTCGGGTTTGGAAACCACGGTGTCCCCGTCTTACCCCGGTTTTGGGAAGGGGTGCTAGTCGCCCCATCGTCCTGGCCTGTTTCTGCTGGGGTGACAGGCGGCCTCACCTGCCACCCCCAGGCCTGCGCTCATGGAGGACGGAGGTCGTTAAGCGAGTGTACAGGTGTACCTACATCCACAATTACGGACTGAATACATCCACAATTACAGAATGAAATTTGGGGCAATCGGTACCATGAAACGCACTTTTCCCACAATCGGGCCTGAAGACGGCACATGACATTACATTCGGCCTAAACACGACCATGAAACCGCAAAATTTGGAATTCTGACAGCCCGCCAAAAAATCAAATGAAAACACGATACTATACGACTTATTTCAAAGGTCGAAATGTTATCATAATCTAACACAGAGAAATATATTTTTAATATTGTGGAGGAACGGAGTGTGATGTTCCTCCAACACAGGGAGGATCCTCGGAGCAGGCAAGGTGATCGCGCTTGGCGGGCCGCGGCCCAACGGTTGCCGTTGAGATGTTGTATATATTATGTTATAACAGCACGCGAACTTCAATTTCGCGATTCAGGATCGGTAGTGACGTAGTAGTATCGAAGTAGTTCAACTTGTAGTCACTAGATGGCGCTGGGTATATCTAGTATCACCACAATATGTTGGTTTATTTATGTTCATTTTTAATATAAATATATATTGTAAATGAAAACCTCCTTGATATGTTTGATTCACTCCTGAACATAATTCACGGTCCCGCTTGAAAGAAACAAATCCAAAGTAAGAAAGAAAGAAAGAAAAGTGTTTCTTTTTTATTGCGGATTAGGTTACTTCATGGTACCTAAATAATACTTCTTTCGCTCTTGTTTCGTGCGCGCCCGCAATTGCGGATGCACATTTCATACTACTGGACTTTAACCAACGAGATCTTTGATTTAAGACCAGCTGTTATTAAATGTAATATGGTTCATGTTTAAATAAAATTGGTCCAGGAAAGCTGTTTGTCTTAGCCTACGCATGCCTGCCTACCTGTGTAAGTAATATGTATGTATGTACTCAAGAGGAAAATCAAAACAGCGTTTTTTTTTCTTTTTTACATGTAGAAACCTCCACGGGAATTCATCCCAGCGGTGCCAGCGATGAGGTAGGTATGTCAGAATCGAACCAAATAAAACCACACGGCGTTCTACCGAAGCATCCATTGCCGGGCACCTCAGGTACGCCTTCGAAAGGATAACCCCAGGGTTCCCGGCGAACTTCAGGAGCTTCTTCAAACAGCCTTGCATTAGGGTTTTTATAGAAGAAGCTAGTCAAGAATAAAAACTGCGAACTCATCAAAAGCAACATATTATGAGCTGATGGTCCTAACGATAATACATTCAGTAGATCATGGTATAGCGGTCGTGGGGTCGGCGGCCATATTAGCATAGTGATGGTAGGCCCGGATTTTACGAGCCGCTGTTACTTACGTTATGAAGTTTTTCTATATAAATTTAACTAGCAACCCGCCCCAGCTTCATATCGGTTTATATGAGCTTTTTAAACTCAAGCCGTCGTAATTTACACATAACTAGGTCTGCAATTCATTCTGCTGTTGCAAAAATTGAGCGAATCAATTTCACCAGGACTTTTTCTAACGGTGATAATTCCTCAATGGCTAGTCCGATTGTCGTTTTTCTTTTTTTATCTTGTGCATATGAACAAATTACTCAATAAAATTACTTAAAAAGCCTCATTCACGCGATTCGTATTAAACCAATCGCGTGAATGAGGCTATTTTGTTCATTGAGAAATCAGATTTTAATATTTTTTTCTGGTGATTATTCCTCCGTGGTAGACATGAATTTTTAATTACATAGCGTCCTTACCATCAGTAACATCTTTGCTTGTGTGAAATTTCATTAGAATCGGTTCAGCCGCTTGGGAGGAGAAGATGGTCTAACGAAATACATGAGTCTTCTAAAAGAGTGCAAAGCCCTGACGAGCTTCGCTCATTAATTAATAAGTACCTAAATATTCTACAACATTCTACACAGCGTTGCTAGACCCAAAATAAACATAGTTCAACTAGCTTGTGTTATGGCTTCCAGAATGCGGATAAACATACTTATATACTTTTTTTTTTGTAAATACAAACATATTATATATAGAAACACCCAGGCAAATAGACTAGTAATATATAGCCTATGTCCTATGTATATATATTATGTATGTAATATATATAAAAGAATTCTTCTAATAAGTGCAGTGGTTCCGAAGATTACCCCAAACATAATATAAACAAACTGACAAAATTCGGCCTCTATATAATATCAGTATACATAAAATAACTATGGTGGATCTTTTAGGCTGCGTGCAGACGACACGCGCCCGCTAAGCGCACGCCACGCCCGTCAGCACCCGCGTCTAACTCGCTTTGAAATTTGTTGTATATAATTTGAGTTTTATGACAAATCAATAGATCTCAAATTGCATTTATCTATGTCCAACCGCACACGCCATGCGCCCGCCACGCGCCTGCGCATTATGTAGTATGCAATTAGAACTTTTTTAGCTCAGTCGAATCCATTTTGCGAGATGCATACATGCATGCTGATTTTGCACGTATCAAGCGTGGATGCAAGGCATACGCAACGCGTGAGCGTGGTCTCCGCGGGTCGTCTGAACACGGCCTTCAGATTCTTTTTCCCCCCACATAGAAATGACACTATAATGTTACCCCCTTCATATTAAATAATCTCTCTCTTTCTTCTCTTATCGTACTAAGTAATTGAACATACTATACAACATAATTTATTGTTGTAAAATGTCAACATTTATAACTGGTCTTAACCTAGTGTGAGGTTTACACAGCGTAGCTCTAGCGGAAATTAATTCATTTTATTGGTTCATAACATACACATCCCTCGCTACACATCTCTAATAGAAACGCAGCCTTAAGTCACCGAACGCGGGATAAAACCCGACCCCACCAGGCGAGGCCGCGCTGGCGGCCAAAGTCCACCGTTAACCCTGGGGTTGTCCTTTCGAGGGCTTAAACAAGGTGCGCGGCAATGGACACTTGGGAAGGACACCGTGTGGTTTTAGTTGGTCCGATTCCGACACGCCCACCACATCATCGGCACGGGCTTCACCCCAGAAGCCCGTGGGGGTTTCCACACGCTAAAAATAAAAAAAGGCAACCGAGCTTATAATCTATAATCGAAGGTCCGCTTAAGGGAATGGGTAATTATATGGGGGGAGGGGGGGGGGGGGGTAAGTAAACGAACTTAAGGACATACTCCCACAAGAGGCTTATGTGGTTACAAGTAAACATATACCAACTAGTTATCGAAGAAAACTCCAGAATATTCCGAACCCTTATATTAAGATAATCTTCTTACCCTTTCTTTAATTAATCCGTCCATGGCGAAGTTTGCAAACATGCAATATGACTCCCATTGTCCTTAACAATGTCAATATTCGACGTTATATACAAGCATATGAAATAATTCGCTGAGAGGAAAACTTATTAGTTACCAATACACAACGGACTATTTATTGAGTTTGGTTAGGAAGACCATATTACACGAAGTTTTTATGTATACAACTGTCCCACCAATATTAAGATTACCATGGACTATAAAAAAGGTAGATGACTGACAAGTCAAATCTGTTTCTTTTTATTAAATGACAAACAAGTAAGTTCGGTGGAAACTATTATGAATTGCTGAAATATGTGTTACTTTTGTTGGTAGATTTAATTATAAAAAAAAAAATTTAAGTGAGAAAATAACAATAAACGTAAGATCAGATCTCAATAAATAAAACTATTTATAACGGATTCATTCGCGATTTATGAAATTTTATTTTATTATTTACATTGAACCCGACGTTTCGGTTGCTTTTCAGCAGCAATGGTCACGGGGAGACTGAACGTCGGGTTCAATGTAAATAATAAAACACATGAAATAAAATGGGGTGGAAATAGTTTTATTTCAAATGTAACACGAGGTTATATGTTTTAAAAATCAATGCAAACAAGTAATTTTATCACGAATCCAAGATTAACTAATTTACTAAGCATAGCTAAGTAGCTAACTACACCAAACAAAAGTCAAATAACAACCGATGAGAAAAATACAAGTCAAAGTGTCAAAACAAGATGGTGGTTCTCTCGGCCCCCATAACAAAAGTGATGCATTTCGAGTCTAGCGTTAATTGTTTATTCCGAATTTGTTATGCGCAAACAAACGGACCCACTGGCACATTTTTGAAAGATATTCGAATTTCGTGATTCCAGTACCTTTTAATTTGGTTGTCGCATAACACACACATATTATATGAATTGATGGCAGAGCATTGAACTGCTATAACAGAGGTCGCGGGTTCGATTCCAGCTCAGTATAAATATTTTTATGCATGAATATTGAATATGTATATGTATATTTGACTGGTATTGTATCTAATAAGGATGTATTTAAAAAACGTACTAAAGTATTTACTTACATGCTAGGAATTATACTACAAGCCATGCTTAGCTTGGATCTAAATGTCACTGTCTAATATGTGTGGTATGGGCTTATAATAATAATATTACCTGCTGATGGAGTCGTGAACTTTATTTCGTTTGAAATTGACAGACATTAATTACATTTGTAAAAATACAACTATCATTAAATGACTAGCATGATTCGTTTCTTTCAACAACTAACGTTCACACTTCAGAAAGTAGGACAAATCTTGAGCGACGCAAACTGCTGGTCATCCTACATAAGACAAAGTGTAACAGAATAAACAGCGTACCACAGAATGTCAAAGTTACTCGATGTTATTGATATATTGTGTGTAGTATGATATTAGACGATGCCATTCACGATGCATTCATCAAATATTATTACACAACTTTGACTGCAGTTTTTGAAGTGAAGAGTGTTTTTTGTTGTAAGTGATGTATTTGGACCAGGATCTTCGGGGCCTCAAACCTCACACTCATAATCTTTCTATACTCCGTTTGTTTAGGTACTTAAAAAAAGGTAAACAAATCGTAAAAAGGGTTCTTTTATAGGGGCATTTTTCGTTCCGAAATAAAAAGAAACCAAAATAAATCATTTAAGAACTTGAAATCCATTTCTTCTCTTATATTTTTCTATATTTAACTACTTTGTTTAATATTAAGTTGCAATAATTATTTCCTAAGCTGAAAAATCATAATAATTATATTATTTTAAAATGATTTTAAAAAGTATTGCACTGTGCCTACCATAAAGAAACTAAAAAGACAGGTATTCAAAACAGTTTTTTCCAGATCGCGCCATACGTGCGTGACTGTCAGTCTATTCGCAGTTCGTATATTGTTCGTAACCATTATTGTTAAAATTTGGTGTTTCTGTGCTGTTATTGTTATAGTTTTTATTGTTATAGTTGTTAGTAGTTTTGTTAATTGTTTTGTTGGTTTAACTGTGGAAATGGGTGATCCTGAACCTGGTTATAGTCGTCCTAGATCCCATTCATTTCCATCTCCGAAGAAGAAACGTATCAAGAGGGTTCTCTTTCGTCTTCAGAGAAACAAACTGTAATAAACATATTCAAGTTTGTTGAGGTAACGTGGCCCAAGGATATTTATCCTTATAGAACGGATGTTCACGAAAATACCATTGTCATTAAAGGTGGACAATCTCTGAAATCCGCCATTTTTCTTGTTTACCTTTTTTTAAGTACCTAACCAAATGGAGTATAGTGATTTCCCGGTTGTATTGAAACTTTACACTTTGAGCCCTTTCTTGGTTGATTTGTTAACTTTTAGTAAAGGGACTGCCGTATTACCTTCAAAACCTCGAGATTAAAGCCTGCGACAGAGCGTCGACCATAGTTTAGCGGGTCCGAGGTTGACCTGGGCCCTGAAGCTGTTGGTAGGGGCCTGTACACCCGTAAGTCTCTGGTGCAGCATGCGCTTGGAGTGCCAGACGGCAGTCGCTAACATAAAATCAAGTCAATCAAATCAAACTATGGAAAGTTGAAAAGTTGGATCCCGGGCTACAAAGTACAAGCCGATCACAAGACTTTCATCTCGAACGTAATACAGTGCGTACACATTTTTGTACCGGCTTACGAATAAATCCATAATGGTTTATTTCTATTAAAATACAACAGTATGCACATACAAATATAGGAAAGACATGCTTGGATGATGATTATTTCCAAAGAAACGGTTTAAATCATAGAAATAAAAGGACAAAATAAAAACAGATTGACGACCTCTGTGACGTAGCGGTAGAGCTTTCGACTGCTAAGTCAGAGGTCGCGGGTTCGATTAGCGCTCAATGCAAATATGTATATTTGCATTGGTCTGGGTGTTTCTATGTACATATTTTATGTATTTATTTTCAAAAAAATAGTGTGTAAGTATGATTATCCGCATTCTTGCACCCACATGACAAGCTCTGCTTAGTTTGGGTCTAGATGGAGTTGTGTAATATGTCCTAGAATAATTATTTATTATATTACTACTGAATCGGTTACAATACGAGTATGTAACCGATATACCAGAAATAATATCAACAATTCACAAGTTTGACGAATGTTACTCAATAAGTTTAGCCGCGAGCTCTCATTAGTCCTTGTTATTGATACGTTTATTGTGAGAAATATATTATATAACTCCATCTAAACTCTGGCTAACTTGAGACTAATAATTACACTTGTTATACAGCCAACAATTCTGTCAAGGGGCTTCATAATTGACTTTTCAATAATACATAACATAACATAAACTCACGCCTATATCCCCGAAGGGGTAGGCAGAGGTGCTAGCACCCACATTTCGCCAGTTTATGTTTAGGTCCCAATGTAATAGGTGGCGAGCCTATTGCCATTAACCGGGCACTTATAAGCCTGCGATAAATACACACATAACTTCGAAAAGCATCGAAAAGTCATTGGTGTGTGCCATGGTAAAACCTGGGATCGAACCCGAGACCTCGTCTCAGCAGTCCATTACCCATACCACTAGGCTACCGCGGCGTGTGTCAATAATACATAGTTATCTATCCATCTATACTATTATAAAATAGGCATTTTGACTATATTTAAAATATTGTACGAATTGTTGTCATCCTAATAAAATGTAGGTACCGTAAAAAACATATTTTATTAGTTTTCTATATAAAATAAGTTTCTTTTGTGTTAAAAAATCAAGATTAAAAGCTCACTCTTTTTGAGATGTGATCACGTGCTTATAAACGCTCTGTGACGTCACACATAAGTAAACAGAGTTTTTCAATACAGGCTGTCAGCATTTCCTAGTGGTAATCGACTGGTTCAATTATTAATTACTAATAATGTTTCACTTTTATCTTAAATATCTCAAAATAAACCATTATTTTTGCAACTAATTTCAATAATGATATAAACGTGCTTTAAGTCGCTTACTGTGTACTTTGGTGTGACGTCACATGTCACGGGATCCGTTATGGCGCGTACTTTTTTAAATCAAACTTTAATATCGATTTTTATCGTAAATAAAACAGTTCTCAAAAAAAATATTGACGCAATCTGCATTTTTATGTTGTAATACATAATACAGAACTATTTTGTAGCAGTAGTCAAATACCCTATTGTAAATTGTGTCTGTACATTGCTAATATAAAAAAAAAACTTAGGTTATGTGAAATGAATGATTCTGAACACAAAAATATTTTTTTTCCAATTCTTGTCTGTTTATTCGCGGAACGGATTAAGATGCTTTAATTTCATCAAAAAATTAAAGCTATTTTGTACTATGATAACTGTAGAAAATAGCTTTAATATTTTGATAGTGTTGTCAGTAAAAAATATCATAAAGTGTCATTTCGGATAAATTTCCCTAGAAAATTGTATCCTTAACGTTGGCTAGCCTTTTGAAAACGCACAGTAATGCATATAAAGGCTCCTTTAACTAGCATCACAAACAAAATTCTCCCATTCAACAAGCCACCTTTGACAGGGCAGGGTAAAAGCACCAATGTTTTAATTCATAAATAGCCGCGCATAAAATGATCCCTATTCAACTGCAGTGCAGAGAGCTTTATCAGACTGAATGATATCTTTTTCTATTTGTAATGCAGTCTTTCGATTCAATGGTAATGTAGAGAGGGATGTTTTAATGCAGGAGTTATATTTTATGTATATTTCCCAGCGTGAATGGCCCGATTTATAAGGAGAATTATTACTTAGTATCGATTTTTAATGTCAACTATCGTTTCTGGGTGACGATGTTAAATGATACAAAGTACAATTAAGTTTTGATGTAATCTAGAAGTTATTTTTCTACCACGAACGATGGGATCAGTGTAAATAAGAAAACAGCACCAAATAATAACTCTATATAGCATCGGTTAAAATATATTTATTACCCAACTGCCAAGGAAGGGTGGCAGACAAGCACACGGCCCACCTGATAGGAAGCGGTTACCGCGGCCTATGGACGTGTGAACACCAATGGCGTCACACTCGCGCTGTGACCCTGTAAAGGAAAGGGGATGGGAAAGGAGTTTGGGAGGGGATGGGAAAGGAGTTCGGCACTCTCACTCACCAAACGGAACGCAACAGTTCAAATACTGTTACTTGGCGTCGATATTCTGTGAGAGGGTGGTGCTTCCCCGGTCGAGTCGGCTCATTCATGCAACGGCCAAAATGACTGTTGCTTGACTCTACCACCCACAAAATTATGATAGGTTACACAAGGTTATGATATTCGCGTTAACTTCCACAATAAACACTAAGGAATATAGTACATTTTTGAAAAAAAAAATACATTGGTCTTTTGTCGAACATAACCCTGAGAATGTGTAAGCAAAATTTCAAAATGATCGGTTGAGTAGTTGGAGTGTATAAGCGTAATTAAACCCGCCGACACAGCGCCCAGTGGCTTGATGTCGGCGCGTGTCGCCGGCGACTTGTGGCAACATGTTGGCGGCATGTCAGCGACTTGCGTTCGCGCTCATTTGCCCGCCGACACTCGAACTATAATGACGTGTTCATTGATACATCTATACTACATGTTGCTGAGCCGTACCGCCAATAAAGCTTTTCAACTTGAACCAGATGTGAAGTCACCGACAAGTAAATTAACGACTCATTTTGGCGGGTGTCGGCGAGCTTAGTGTGTAGACTCGAAACTAGTCACTTGTTGTAACCAACGTCCAACGTCTGTAGTAGTCGCGACTCGAGAAGTTGAATTTTCCTTCACTGCGGTTGTCAATTCTCCGGTTTATGCGACGTTCTTTTTATATAAGAGGAAACCTAAATCATACCACGTGACATGAGAAAATCGCAATTGCTATGTGGAAGATACTCCGTCCGAAAGACCGCTAAAGACACCATAGTTCTACTACTCTAAAACTATTAAATAAATAAACGCCAGATTTATTTAAGTCTTTTAGAATGATAATGCGTTGAGGGTTTTATCACGCATAATGAGACTTATTTTACAAAATATAATGTTAACTGCAGTATGTATAATTATTGTCATTTTATAAGGATTTTTTAACGAATTCTCCACAACCTAGTGACTCCTTAAAATGCATATATTCAGTTTAAAAGCTTACGTATTAAAAGTTTCTTACCAGCATCAAACTTTCTAGCCCTAGAGCTGAATTTTTAACTATTTATACTAGCGAAACTCTGCCTTTTTAGCTGTATAAGAATGTCAGAAAAAAGAGATTTCAAACCGTATTCTAGCTGAAGAGAGCTGAAACAACTATTTATTAATCTGTGGCTGAAATCGGGATGTGAAATTCTACAAAGTTAATGGAATGTGGAAACAATATGCTGACTTTGCCTATAAATTTAAATTAGAAAAAGACAATATCCAAGATGGGACTGGAACCTGCGACCAGTCCCATTCTAGGGATAACCCTCTGATACATCATATTATCATTCCGCATTACATTATGCGACTAACTTTTAAACTGTCGATGAATACCTAAAATTTTGACCAGGTTGCATTGACAATACCTACCTCATAGCTGGCACTCATGGGGTGAAGCCCGTGGGTGTTTCCAAACGTAAAAAAAAACAAAATTACACATCCTTCCAGTTTAGTCCACCAAACACACATATTTTTATTTACAGTGGCATAAATCTTAAAGCAATAAAACATTTACAAATTGTATTCACAAATCGTTCACCACTACAACATATTAAACGTCTATCGCGATCTAAAAACAGCAGTTCATTACGCTCTGCAGCTGGTTTGTTTGGACACAAGCCGTAAATAAAGCGCAATGTATTGCGACTGGAGTGACGTCACAACGCTATTTATTACATAGTATTGCTGCGTTCGTATGCGATTTAATGTTTTAATTTGTACGATTTGTTTGAATACTAAATAATGAAATATAGGTGGCGTATTATTGGGCAAGAGGCATGATTGTATGTATGTATTTATCCATTGAAAACATGAAACACAGAGTCGTACGCTCTACCTCTTTTTTTTTTCGTGCGGAATTCCCTTCGGATACCCCTCCGCCGGGCAGCGGGGGCGGTTATGTCGGGCTTGCACCGACTAAAACCGCACGCCGTCTCGGGTCTTCAGACGCCGGGGTGTAAGGTTGCCCATAGAGCATATCCCTCGCACCCCGACTGACCCCGAGATGGCCCCCTCGGGTTTGGGAACCACGGTGACCCCGTCTTGCCCCGGTTTGGGGGAGGGGCGCTAGTCGCCCCACCGTCCCGGTCGCACGCTCTACCTTTTTTTTTTTTTTTTTTTATCGTGCGGAAATCCCTTCGCTCTACCTGGGTTTAATATTTTATTAAATCTGTCTAGTACTTCTAGGTTTCAGAAACACGGAAATAAACAAACTCATGCATTTATCTATTTATAACATACTAGCTGATACACGCGGCTCCGCCCGCGTGGAGGTCGGTTATCGTTTTTGGTGATATTTCCGGTTTTAATTAACAAATTGCAATCGAACTTTTGCAAACATTGCAAACAATCGGCAGATTTTATGTCTGACCTTTCTGGTAAAAAAAACCTGCATCAAATTCCGTTCAGTAGTTTATGCACAGATAAACAGACAAACAGACAAGAATCCAAAATGTTTTTTTTTCGTGTTCAGAATCGTTCATTTAACATAAGCAAGTATGTTTTTTATGTCTCCTATATACAGACACAAGTAATTTACTATTTTAGAATTGTATAGATGTCAAGATTGACAATTGCAATGCCAGGGGAAAAATTAATGCAATCTAAGACTGTACTTATAGTGTTATGACTCAATTTTCTAAGTTAAAAAGAGCGGCCAAGTGCGAGTCGGACTCGTCCATTAAGGGTTCCGTAGCAGCAAGTAACATATTAATGTTTTTTTTTTAATTGTTATATTTGAGTTGATTGAATGAAAGGTAAATGGTTTACGATTTATGACGTACGTATTAAAAAAAACTACTTACTAGATCTCGTTCAGACCAATTTTCGGTGGTAGTTTACATGGTAATGTACCTACATCATATATTTTTTTAGTTTTATCATTCTCTTATTTTAGAAGTTACAGGGGGGGGGGATGATATTACAAACCTCAATATCATTTTTGAAGAGCTAACCATAGATACCTCACACATATGGGTTTGATGAAAAAAAAAAATGTTGAGTTTCAGTTCTAAGTACCCCCAAAATTTATTGTTTTTTTTTCTATTTCTGTGTGAAAATCTTAATGCGGTTAATAGAATACATCTACTTACCAAGTTTCAACAGCATAGTTCTTGTAGTTTCGGAAAAAAGTGGCTGTGATATACGGACGGACAGACAGACAGACAGACATGACGAATCTATAAGGGTTCCATTTTTTGCCATTTGGCAACGGAACCCTAACAAGTGGAATTAAAAAAAACTTAAAAAAAGAAGCTTTATTTAATAAGCTAATTTAATACCGCAGTCTTTGAAGACAAAGTGCGTGTTACCAGTGATGACCTACGGTGCCGAGATGTGGTCTCTCACTATGGGCCTCATAAGGAAGCTCGGGGTCACACAGCGAGCAATGGAACGGGCTATGCTTGGGGTTTCTCTACGAGATTGAATCAGAAATGAGGAGATCCGTAGACGAACTAGAGTTGCCAACATAGCAGAGCGAGTCAGCAAGCTGAAGCGGCAGTGGGCAGAACACATAGCTCGGAGAACCGATGGCCGATGGGGCAGAAAGGTTCTTGAGTGGAGACCACGTGACGGCAAGCGCAGCGTACGAAGGCTGGTGGACAGACGACCTGGTAAAGAGCGCAAGGACCGCTACAGACCGGTCAAAATGGAAGTCAATGGGGGAGGCCTATGTTCAGCAGTGGACTTCCTACGGCTGATATAATGATGATAATGATTTAAAACCTCGATGAGGCTGCGTCGTTTCATTACAGAGTTGCTATAACTACCTTCCAGCTCCATCATCAAACCCTGCTTACCATTGAAAGATTAACTACTCATCATGACGATTCAAACAAGCCTAAACTCGATGAGTTTGTGTCGTTTCATCATTAAATCAGCACCATGTCATCATAATATTGCATGCCACGCGTTTTTCACATGTATACAAAATTTCAGCTCAATCGGCAACCGGGAAGTGGATCCAGTTTAATTTGCAAGATTTGATGAGAAACGTCGGGACAGGTGCAGCTAAATAATAATAATAATAATAATAAAGCTTCATTTATTCCATGCAAGTAATTATATAACAATGAACATAAATCTATATAGGTACAGCATAATTTAAAAAAATATTAAATAACATTATAATTCAATTAAAATAAATAGTATTTCATCAATAATTTATCAAATATAACATAATTGTGACTAAAGCTGTTTATGATTTTGCATGAACCCCCTTCGGGTAAAAGCCTCCTCCAAGATATACCACTTCTCTCTGTCTTTAGCAGTGTTTAGCCAGTCTCGGCCTGCTATTGAAGTTATTTCATCCGCCCATCTGGCATGCGGGCGGCCTCTAGATCTGCTTCCTCGCGGTCCTGACCATGCTACCGATCTCCGAGTCCATCTGTTGTCATTGTACCTGGCTATATGACCTGCCCATTTCCATTTCCTTTGTAGCGAGAAAGATAGAGCGTCTGTAACTCTGGTTTTCTTGCGGATGTCCGAATTTCTCACCTTGTCTTTGAGTTTTAAACCCATAATGCTTCTTTCCATTCGTCTTTGTGTTGTTTCGATTTTATTTTTAGTTTTTGTATCGAACGTCCAAGTCTGGCACCCATATGTTAAGCATGGTAGTATAGCCGTGTCCATAGCTATTTTTTTGATGGGTAGTGGGAGTTGTGATTTGAAGATTTCTTTATGGGCCCAATATTTCTTCCAGGTTATCGCGACTCTCCGGTCCACCTCTTCTGAGTTTCTTTCTTTGTTAAAAGATATTTGCTTGCCGAGGTATACGTATTTATTTACAAATTCGAGAGGTATATTGTTGATCGATATCGGTGACTTTTGATGATTAGTCATAACTTTAGTTTTATCGAGGTTCATTTCTAATCCGATTTTTATGCTAGCTTGGTGTAATTCATTTATCATAATATTCAATTGTTGTGAGCATTCTGAAAATAGTATAATATCATCTGCGAATCTGAGATGGCTTAAATAGTTACTATTAATATTAATACCTCGTTTGGACCATGATAGATTTTCCATTATATGTTCTAGAACTGCTATGAACAATTTTGGAGAGATTGGGTCACCTTGTCGGACGCCTCTTTTTATGTTGATTGCTAGGCCGACTCTATCTAACTTGACCCTGCTTGTGCTATTGACATAGATGTTATTCAGAATATTGACGTATTTTTCGTTTATATCCAGAGATTCCAGAGCTTCCCAGATGCTTTAATGTGTTATTGAATCAAAAGCTTTCTTGTAATCTATGAAAGCTACATACAGGGGTCTGCGGAATTCTGAATATTTTTCTATTATCTGGTCGGCAAGCTGTATGTGATCTACTGTGCTAAAACCGCTTCTGAATCCCGCTTGTTCGATCGGTTGGTGTTCATCGATATCTGGGGATAATCTTACGAGTAAGCTGGACGCGAATAGCTTGTAGAAAGAAGGCATGAGACTTATGGGACGGTAGTTCTCAATGTTAACTGGGTTTCCTTTTTTATATAACAAAATAATTTCCGATTCCCGCCACAGGTTTGGCACCGTTTCTTCTTCTAATATTTTATTCCATAAAATAGTGATAGGTGTTAGTAGTAGAGTTCTTGCTAGTTTGATATATTCGTTTGTAATCCCGTCCGGCCCCGGGCTTTTTTCGGGTTTAAGTTTCATTATTTGCTTCAGCACTTCAGGTTCTGAAAACTTTTGTACTGAAGAGTTATTAGTGTGACGATAAGCTATCTTATTCTGTTTTGTTGCGTCTGGCAGGCTGTATAGTTTTTTATAAAAATCAGTAGCTATGTTTATAATCTCTGCACGAGATTTACAAATATTAGTGCCAGACTGGAGTAATGGAATCCATTCATTAGATGTATTCAATTCTTTTAGAGCTCGTTTAGCAGATCTAGAGTTTTCAAGGTGCTTTTGTATTGTGGTTGCTCTGTAGGTATCATAGCATTGTCTTATTTCTTTGTTGCTAAGTTTGTAGAGCATTTTTAATTTTTCTTTGTCCATTCTGTTCAGAGAAGGTTTATTTTGTAAATTGCTTCTTTCTTTCATTAGTTGTAGCGCTTCTATTGAGATAATTTTGTTCTTTTTCAGTGGATTAATGTTTCTTTAACTTTCTTTTATGCTGTGGACTATTTTTTGGTAGAACTCCTCTGCTTTATAATTGTGTTGTGTCGCTAAAAGTTCAGGTATAAAGCTCTTAATGTTTTCAAAATATGCTTCTTGTTGAGCTATTGTTTTCAACTTAGTTGATGTGTGTGAAAAGTTGCGTCGGTTTTTCTTGGTAGCTTTCAAGTGAATTGTAGCTCTTAATAACCTATGGTCCGATCCAAAAGGAAACGACGACAACACTTCGTAATTAGAAATTATGTGAGGTTTTGTGGTCATGATATAGTCTATTTCGTTTTTTGTGTTTTTATCTGGGGAAATCCATGTCCATCGGTTCTCGGGCTTAAGTTTGAATATAGTATTAATAATTTTTAGGTTGTATTCTTGTGCATAATTAATGAGTCTCTCTCCTGTGCAGCTAAATAAAACCTTATAAATAAAAAGAGGCCAAGTGCGAGTCGGACTCGCCCATGAAGGGTTCCGTGGCAGCAAGTAACATAATAATGCTTTTTTTTAATGTTATATTTGACTTGATTGAATGAAAGGTAAATTGTGGTTTCTTACCATTTATGACGTATTAAAAAAAAACTACTTACTAGATCACGTTCAAACCAATTATCGGTGGATGTTTACATGGTAATGTACATCGTATATTTTTTTTTGTTTTATCATTCTCTTATTTTAGAAGTTACAGGGGGGGGGACACACATTTTACCACTTTGGAAGTGTCTCTCGCGCAAACTATTCAGTTTAGAGAAAAATGATATTAGAAACCTCAATATCATTTTTGAAGACCTATCTATGGATATCACACACGTATGGATTTGATGAAAAAAAAATTTTTGACTTTCAGTTCTAAGTATGGGAACCCCTAAAAAGTATTGTTGTTTTTTTCAATTTTTGTGTGAAAATCTTAATGCGGTTCACAGAATACATCTACTTACCAAGTTTCAACAGCATAGGTCGTATAGTTTCGGAAAAAAGTGGCTGTGACTGTCTGTCTGTCCGTCCGTATGACGCACAGACAGACAGACATGACGAATCTATAAAGGTTCCGTTATTTGCCATTTGCCAACGGAACCCTAAAAATGAAATTGGAAAAAGGCACAAAATAAAGGACATATTAGTTCATTTCATTAACAATAAAAAAGCACGAAAACAGAAAAACCAGCCAAGTGCGTGTCGGACTCGCTCATGAAGGGTTCCGTAGCAGCAAGTAAATTTTTTATAAGTGAGTTGATTGAATGAAAGGTAAATGGCGGTTTACGCTTTATGACGTATTAAAAAAACTACTTACTAAATCTCGTTCAAACTAATTTTCAGGGGAAGTTTACATGGTAATGTACATCATTTTTTTTTTAGTTTTATTTTATTATTCTCTTACACATTTTACCACTTTGGAAGTGTCTCTCGCGCAAACTATTCAGTTTAGAAAAAAATGATATTAGAAACCTCAATATCTTTTTGAAGACCTATCCATAGATATATCATACACGTATGGGTATGAGGATTTTTTTTTTAAATTTCAGTTCTAAGTATGGGGAACCCCAAAATTTATTGTTTTTTTTTTCTATTTTTGTATGAAAATCTTAATGCGGTTCACAGAATACATCTACTTACCAAGTTTCAACAGCATAGATCTTATAGTTTAGGGTTATGGGTTTGATGAAAAAAAAATGTTGAGTTTCAGGTCTAAGTATGCCCCAAAATTTCTTGTTTTTTTTTTTCTATTTTTGTTTTAAATGCGGTTCACAGAATACATCTACTTACAGAGTTTCAACAGCATAGTTCTTACAGTTTCGGAAAAAGTGGCTGTGACCTACGGGCGGACAGACAGACAGACATGAAGAATCTATAAGGGTTACGTTTTTAACCATTTGGCTACGGAACCCTAAAAAGGAGGATCTCATTTTATTTTAGTCGCAGTGGATCTAAAACCTTGAGGATTATTATATTGTGCGAATAATAAAACTGAGAATTGAATTTTGATAACACTGTAACGCCACTTTTTGAGCTGAGTAAGACGCAGTCGAGCGAAAGCTCCTCATACCAGACTTCAGGATTTTCTTTGTCACAGGTCTCCTCCTAAACTACTAATCCAATCAGAACCAAATTTGGCATGATTAAAGAGGTCAATCAGAGGAAGGTTTATCGATATACTTTGAAAAAATTAATGCTACCACAGAGGAATGATATGACCGTTAAAAAAATTCCAGATGGAATTACATAATAACCGCTCGAGCCACTGTGACCAAACTTTACACGCTCAGAAAGCATGTCCAGAGTTGTGACTTTCAAAAAGAATTTTCAAAATCGGACTTGCCACGGAGGAATGATCACTGTTCAAAATTTTCAAAATCTGATTCACGATGTCTCACTCAGCTCAACATTGCAAGCTGCGATTCGCCTTGCAGACCTAGTCTAGAACGTAAATCGAAACTAAGACTCAGCAGCCATCCAAAATTAGTTAGTTAAACTGAAGCGAATGAAAATTAAAGAAAAGAAACAAGGAAACTTTTAATTTGCTGGCAAGCGAGTGCAGATAATAAAAACTGACCAACAAGTGTGTAGTAGTTAAAAACTTTGAGCATTGTCTGCTCTAACGACCAAGTTCCTAATAACTGTTCGGCAGAAATAATACGTGTTGGAGGAATGCTGCTGGCAAAGTAAAAAAAAAGCGGCCAAGTGCGAGTTGGACTCGCCCATTAAGGGTTCCGTAGCAGTAAGTAACATGATAATGTTTTTTTTTAATTTTATGGTTGAGTTGATTGAATGAAAGGTAAATTGCAGTTTACGATTTATGACGTATTAAGAAAAAACTACTTACTAGATCTTGTTCAAACCAATTATCGTTGGAAGTTTACATGGTACATCATACTTTTTTTTAGTTTTATCATTCTCTTATTTTAGAAGTTACAGGGGGGGGGGGGGGCACATTTTACCACTTTGGAAGTGTCTCCCGCGCAAAGTATTCAGCTTGGAAAAAAATGATATTAGAGACCTCAATATCTTTTTGAAGACCTATCCATAGATATATCACACACGTATGGGTTTGATGATTTTTTTTTTTTTAATTTCAGTTCTAAGTATGGGGAACCCCAAAATTTATTGTTTTTTTTTTCTATTTTTGTATGAAAATCTTAATGCGGTTCACAGAATACATCTACTTACCAAGTTTCAACAGCATAGATCTTATAGTTTAGGAAAAAGTGGATATGACATACGGACGGACAGACAGACAGACATGACGAATCTATAAGGGTTCCGTTTTTTACCAATTGGCAACGGAACCCTAAAAAAGAGGTTTTTCTGATTCAACTATTCAGTCAGAGGAAATGCCGGTTACGTTGAAGGTCTATGAAACCATAATTAGGCTTTTGGCCGTTGCTAGAGAGACAGATGCTGTGGATATGTGGAGTCACGCGTAAGGAGGAACTCCCACATCCGCAGTAGTGAATTGTCGGGGAGTCACCTTCGCTGCTGCGGCCATGTTTTGTACCAGGTGACGTGGGTAATAAAGGCTGGGCATGCGATTTCTGCTGGACGCCGATAGGAGGGGGTGACCCAAAATGTACTGCTGGACGTCGTAAGGCGTCATGCATGCCAAAGGTCTTACTGTTATGGGTGCCCGAGATACTGCAAAGTGGAAAGAGCGGAAAGCGGATACTGGGCTTCGAGGTAAAGGACTCGGATGCAATAAGATGATTGTTGAGGATTCTGCTTCTTCGCAGGAAATAATAAGGTTCTTGCTTGATAACGTTTTTAATTATGAAAACAGAGAAAAAGCCAAGTGCGAGTTGGACTCGCCCACTAAGGGTTCCGTAGCAGCAAGTAATTTTTTTGTATTTGACTTGACTGAATGAAAGGTAAATTGCGGTTTATGATTTATGACGTATTAAAAAAAACTACTTACTAATTCTCGTTCAAACCAATTTTCGGTGGAAGTTTACATGGTAATGTACATCATATATTTTTTTTTAGTTTTATCAATATCTTAGTTTAGAAGTTACAGGGGGGGGACACATTGTACCACTTTGGAAGTGTCTCTCGCGCAAACTATTCAGTTTAGAAAAAAACTATATTAGAAACCTCAATATCATTTTTGAAGACCTATCCATAGATTACCGACACGTATGGGTTTGATGAAAAAAATATTTTTGAGTTTCAGCTCTAAGTATGTCCCCATACTTAGAACTGAAACTCAAAAACATTTTTTAACCCCCAAAATTTATTGTTTTTTCTATTTTCGTGTGAAAATCTAAATGCGGTTCACAGAATACATCTACTTACCAAGTTTCAACAGCATAGTTCTTATAGTCTCGAAAAAAAGTGGCTGTGACATACGGACAGACAGACAGACATATGACGAATCTATAAGGGTTCCGTTTTTTGCCATTTGGCAACGGAACCCTAATTAACATAATAGAATAATAGACGTGCCATCGTAAGCGCATGGGCAAGAAGAGAGAGAGACGCGCAGTGTCACGGGCGGCAGGGGGCTAGAGCTGGGACCGACGCGTAGTGCTGTGCTCACGTAGTGGTCAATGTTCGTGAACAATGATGCTGAAATCTGAGGGCTGTAGTCTGGTAATGCTAAAAAATTCAAAGCAGTATTCTAAATTCGGTATCCTCCGTCTGAATGCTATTTGCATTGTGCGGAATTAGAACCGGTCTTAGTGTTACCGACAATATTGAGGTGGTGAGGTGTAGGTGATTCGTCAAAGTAAGTTTTAGTTGTGATCATTCAGATGGATAAATTGTTCTCTGTCCACTAGCAAGTGGACCACATTACGTTGAGTTTGTGTCAGGGACTGTAGTCCGCACTGTGATAGATACTGATTGCTCCCCCAAGCCGGGGCAAGACGGGGACACCGTGGTTCTCAAACCCGAGGGGGCCATCTCGAAACCGGAGATGGCCCAGGGTCAGTTGGGGTGCGAGCGATATGCCCTATGGGTAACCTTACACCCCGGCGTCTGTAGACTCGAGACGGCGTGCGGTTTTAGACGGTTCAAGCCCGACAAGGCCGGCGGGGGGCTATCCTAAGGGATTTCCGCACGAAAAAAAGAAAGATACTGATTGTTTCATATTTTGATGCGTTGTAACAGAAGTACCTATATATTGTTTCCCTTTGATGAATGGAATTCGATCGCTTATATTACCATATATCAAGCGATGCTCTCCCATCTCCTACGCTCCTCCCCGTCCGTTATAATCTATTTTCATATAAAAATACAAACGTAAACGAGTATTTAAACAATACAGAAACAAAAAATAATCGAGGAAGTGAACCCAATACGTGCCTCGCTTTGTTATATATCCAAAGTTGAACTTTAATGAATTGCAATTGAAAGAAATCCGAAAAAGAACCCCTCAGAGTAAATTAACCTTTAAATGATTAAGTTATAATACTATATAAAAAAAGGAAATTTACAATTGGGAATGACGGCATCTGTGGCGTAGCGGTAGTGCATTCGACTGCTACGACAGGGCGCGCAGGTTCAATTACCGCTCAGTGCAAATATTTGTATGCATAAATACGTCTATTTGCATTGGTTTGGGTGTTTCTATATATAATATGTATGTATTTACAAAAAAAAAGTCTAAGTATGTTTATCCGCATTCTGGAAGCCACAACACAAACTAGTTAAACTATGCTTACTTTGGGTCTAGAAAGCGCTGTGTAGAATGTCGTAGAATATTTATATTTACATTTTAAGTAGTTGTACTATCATTAGTGTACGACGTAGGGCTGGTGTATTGCAACAATACATCAATAAACTACAGCGGTATGGGGTTCGAAACCAATGTCCATCAATCACTACAATAACAATGACTCAACATCGATGGTACAATTCTAAGTCAATATTTCAATATTCCACCAGTGGATGAAACTTAAAATAATTATGTACAAGTTTAATAACTGTAAATAAAACTAAACCTAAAAGAATTTCTCCGCATCATCCCCGACTGGTAATGTTCCCAGAAGGATGGCAGCATCGCCATGTTAGATGCAATACTAATTCTTTGTGTAAGGTAAAGTCCAGTCTTTTGGTCAGGTGTTGCTTTGATCAGCCGCTTTGCCAATCTTTGTATATAATCTAGTGGGGCGGAAATCACACAGTGATTGTCAAACTTCGGGCCAAACTTAGATATTTTTGTTGCAGTATTTTTATTCAAAATTACAGACCTTAGGCTTTATGCATATTATTCGACGCGTCTACATATATTGAGCAATAAATATGAAGAAAATGAAATCAAATCAAACGTCTTCGACGTCAAAAACTTAATTGAAATCTAGTGGGGCGGAAATCACACAGTGATTGTCAAACTTCGGGCCAAACTTAGATATTTTTGTTGCAGTATTTTTATTCAAAATTACAGACCTTAGGCTTTATGCATATTATTCGACGCGTCTTTATATATTGAGCAATAAATATTTCAGTTTCTTTCACAGTCTGGTTGTTTTATGTAAATATACAATATACGTATTGTCATTGTCACTCAAATGTCAAAGTCAAATACGCGTTACTCTGATAACTCGAAAGAAATTCACTTGTAAAAGTTTTTAGGGACAATTTGTATGGTAGGTACCCGAAACCTTGAACGTACAAACCCCAAAATCTAATCAGTTCTTCCCATTAACCAAACAAGATGATTGGCGAAATATTTTTTTAAATCGGATAAGTGGTTCTTGAGTTATTGCGTTAACAGACATCCAGACATCCAGACCAACAGACAGAGCGGCACAAAATTTTTTTTTGCTTAATTAGACTTAGAATCATGTGAAACGTCGAGAAAAGTGATAAAAAGTGGGTGTAAGATTTTGATTTTTTTTGCGTGATTTTAAGACTTCGGTGTCCACCTGGTTGGTGACCCGAAGTAAAACGGGAAATTGGACCCCATGACTCCAGCGTCTCAACCCCAAACGGCTCTAAAACTTAATCACCTACTAGGTTGGAGTATTCTCAATAAATAAAAATACTTCCACCAGTAATTTTCAATAGAATATCAGTTACCGAAAAATTACTAAGCACTCGCAACTATCGGGCTTGTATGAAAGTTTTAATGACAGTAGAGGAAGTTCGTGAAGTGTGTGAGTACAGGAGCAGATGGCAGGCTTTTGTTTCTGAAATAGAGGGGAATAAGGCGTGAGTATAATGTACCTATGTTTGTTATTAACGGGAATTACTAGTATTCCACATCGCGGAGGAGACTCAGATATCGCGGAGGAGACTCAGATATCGCGGAGGTGACTCAGACTTCGAAAGTCGCTCAACGACCTCCGTCCTCCATGAGCGCAGGCTTCGGAGGGACAGATAAAACCACCCGCAACCCTAGCAGAAGCAGGCCGGTGCGGCCGCGCGTTGTGCCTCCCACCCCACTTTTATTGGGGTTCCCAAACCCGACATAGCCACATAGCCTCCCCCGCTGGCCGATGGGGGGGGGGGGGGAACTGGGTATCTGAGAGGATTTCCGCATGGAAAAAAAGTATTCCCTCATAGCCCTCCAACTAACCTAACCTAACTAACAACTAACACACCCACGATTTGGCAGTTATGTTTAGGTCCCAATTAAATTTGAATTTGAATGTAATAGGGGGCGAGCCTATTGCCATCTATCGGGCACTTTACTAAGCGGGCGATAGTGAACATTTTTAATACACACATAACTACGAAAAGTCAGAGGTGTGTGCCCGGGGTGACTGGAGATCGAACTCGAGACCTCGTCTCTTATTTATTTATAAGTAGTTTACATAATCATTTTAAGTGATCGTTGTATATATTTTTAAAAGAATTAAATAGAATTTTGTTAACTTATACTTAGTATATTTTAGTTTTAATGCTTAATAACGTCAACGCGTTATATAGCATAATTTTAATAACATATTATTCATAAAAAAAAAACTAAATTAATACAACGCTGTGTATACCCCTACGAATAAACTTGTCCGACCGCACAGTGGTCAATTTATTATTTTTGGAGAACATAGCTAAAACTATAGTAACTAACTTTTATAAATTTACTTATTAGATACCAGAAAATAGCATAGGTCAAAACTCCACAGACAACGTATTTAAATAAAACTTTTTATTGAACTAAATCAAAATTATTGTTACAAAAATCTAATTTTGCTTTTGAATCATTTTTCAATCAATTTAATATTCTGAGCGTTTTCATTGCCTATTGACGTAAGCATATGAATTTTTGATGTTTCGTTCGCCCATTGTGGCAGGTTTTCTGTTGCCTGGTTGAAGGAATAAAGCAAAAATAAAGGTATTCGAGGTTTACTTGCCTTTCTGCTTTGAAAAATCAATACTCTTTGTGTCTCGGTAACAAAGAAAGTTTCCGTCAATTTCGCCCCGTGAATTATTATTTTGTAAATACTGACTGGCATATCATACCTTCCATATAATGTCGTTATTAATTTACTTGTATAACGGGTATAATTACATCCTGCATTTGTCATTTATACTTTGATTAACTATAATGTCGCTATTTAAAGAATCGTTGATTTTTTTTAAATATCGTCATTTTAATTATGGTCCACTAAGTCCTTTCTTAAGTAGGTTCTTTTTAGGGTTCCGTAGCCAAATGGCAAAAAACGAAACCCTTATAGATTCGTCATGTCTGTCCGTCCAAGTGTCGCAGCCACTTTATTCCGAAACTATGAGAACTATGCTGTTGAAACTTGGTAAGTAGATGTATTCTGTAAATCGCATTAAGATTTTCACACAAAAATAGAAGAAGATTAATAAATTTTGGGGGTTCCCCATACAAAGAACTGAAACTCAAAAATATTTTTTTTCATCAAACCCATACGTGTAGGATATCTATGGATAGGTCTTCAAAAATGATATTAAGGTTTCTAATACCATTTTTTTCTAAACTGAATAGTTTGCATGAGAAACACTTCCGGTGTAATGTGTCCCCGCCCTTGTAACTTCTAAAATAAGAGAATGATAAAACTAAAAAAATATATGAAGTACATTACCATGTAAAATTTCACCGAAAATTGGTTTGAACAACATCTGATAAGTAGTTTTTTGAATACGTCATAAATTGTAAACCGCAATTTACCTTTCATTCAATTAACTCAAATATAAAAATTAAAGAAAAAACATTATTATGTTACTTGCTGCTACGGAACCCTTCATGGGCGAGTCCGACGCGCACTTGGCCGGGTTTTTTTAGGGGTTCGTAGATTTAAAATCTTTTGCAAAAACGTTGGAATTCTGATGATATTGTATCGAACTCTGTAGGTAGCGGTAGACCGTTCGACTGCTATGTCGGAGATCGCAGGTTCACTTTATGCTCAGTGCAAATATTTGTATGCATTTTCATTGGTGTTCTTTATATAATATGTATGTATTTCCAAAAAAGTGAGTATGTTTATCGGCATTCTAGAACCCATATTATGCTTAGTTATAGTCTAGATAACGCTGTATTGTTCATCACGAAATGTTTATTATTTATTTCTACAATATTACTTATCACGGAAAAAGGGATACTTTTTTGACGGCGCTTCAATTTATTTGATGCCAATTTACAATTCCTGAATGATGATTACTTTTGACAGAACAACGAGCTCTAGAATGGCGGCCATGACATGTTACCTGTCAACGGTTGGATAGTTAGTGTGCACGCACTTACGTGTCCTGGTGGACTGTCGCAATACCTTAAGTCACAATTAGAATTCGTTGTATTAGTGTGTATCAATTTATAACTCGTGATTGTGATTTACAAAGAACTGTTATTGTTTCGTAACCTGTAGGCCTACCATGAAACGTACATCAGCAATTGTGGGCTTCACGAAACATAAACAAAAGAAGTGAAATTTAGGTACCATGAAGTTACTTCGGATTTCGGAATTTCGGTCGGGACCACAAAGTATTTTCGGGAGTGAATCAAACATATCAAGCAGGTTTTCGTATACAACAAATTTCTATTAAGAAATTAACTATTATAAACCAACATATTAAAAATACATGCCTTTATATTGAATTATTACTAACCTTTCGACATTTTGAAATAAATCGTGTTTCTAATTTTAATTATTTTTATGGCTGTCTGTCAAAATTCCGAATTTTGCGGTTTCGGGTTGTTTCATGGTACTGTTTAAACCGAATGAACTGTCACGTACCGTTTTTAGGCCCGAATTTCAATCCGCAATTGCGGATGTACGTTTCATGGTAGGCGTACTGATTTAGTCGCTTGCTAGCTATACATTCTCATAGATATTTCTGAAGACCATCCTTCCTATTCATTCCAATCCAATTCTCATAAAATAAACATAAAAAATATATTGAAAAGACTGCACATCCCTATTAACTTCCAAAATGCCTAATTCGGTTACCAGAAGTGTCACAACACATAATCAAATAGCAACTTTGATGTTCCGAACAATAACATCATTTATATTAATTAACTTTTGAACACAACAATGATCAGTAGCTAAGACGGAGGAGAAAACTGGCCTTTAGCTTATAACGAGCTTCCTTCTTTTTACCCGACTGTGCCAGAAGGAGGGTTATGTATTTCGAGAGTATGGATGTATGTATAATTGTTGGCACGGTCTACAGTCTGAACGGCTCGATGGATTTCAACTTAAGTGGTGTCATTAGATTCGTATTTAATGTGAGAGTGCTACTGGGTATATCAAAATAAAAAGAAAAACTGAATGGTGGATTTATGGCGCAAAAATATATGTTGTTGAGTTGTCAAACTTATAGAGTAGGGTATCAAAATGAAGCGGTTTAAAGGCTGATTTCAAAAAAATATCATAACTAAAAAGTGAATATAAAATTAATTGAAAACACATTTTTTTATTCATTAATACATATAATACCTACCTCCCTTACTCCCTTCCTCCTCCTTCTCTCCGTCCATCCCTCCCTCCTTCCGTGCCTTCCTTTCTCCGTCCATGCATCCATCCATCCATCCAGCTACAACAAAGACGAGGTTGTTCAAAAAAACAATATTAAAAGCGTCTCGCGTGACGTAGGTGTCTCAATGACTATTACCAGGTGACGTATGACGATTAAAAAAAACGCGAGATTAAAAATTTTTCTTCGCCCCAAAAAGTGCCCATGTGAAAAGTGCTCAACGCGACTAGAGAAATTTTCACTAAAAAAAATGACTATAAATCTATTCTTTCGAAGGTTACTACGAGACAGTCACTATTCACCATCCCTTGAGGCGTATACCTCAGTATTATAGGAGAAGATTATTTTTTTATTAGTCCAGTCGACATGAAACTTTGACCACAGTGCAGTGTATGCATTGAAACTGTTAGACACTCCCGCTGGCCGCGCTAAGTACGCACTAAGTTCATTTTTACAGTGACTGAACGAAAAGTGGTTTTGGTAGCTACCAGCTTTTAGTTCGTACAGCAAATTAATTTAATAAATTAACTTTGTTATGCTTCTGCTGGCAACGTTGTTTGGTATAAAACTTTGTGTTTCAGTGCACTGTGTTCAAATTAGTAAAAGTGCAGTATATTATTGGGAAACATATAGTTGGTGAAGGGTGGCTGTTGATATACCTTTGTTTACCTCTTTAGGGGTATTATAGGCGTGAGTATATGTATGTGGGGTAGGTTAAAGGTGAATAGCATCCGTTTTTCGCTAACTGTGATTTCAGTCCAAAGTATTAGACTCACTTACGACTATTCTCATCAATCACGGCTGCACTTTTTGCATGCTGTTTCTAAAAATTCCTTCACAGAAAAACTATAATTGAACTGTGTGAAGTGTTAATCCGGGGACATTAAATACCTACAGCCGACCTCCGTCCTCCATGAGCACAGGACTGGGGGTGGCAGGTGAGGCCGCCTGTCACCCCAGCAGAAGCAAGCCGGGACGGTGGGGCGACTAGCGCCCCTCCCCCAAACCGGGGCAAGACGGGGACACCGTGGTTCCCAAACCTGAGGGGGCCATCTCGAAACCAGAGATGGCCCAGGGTCAGTCGGGGTGCGAGGGATATGCTCTATGGGCAACCTTAAACCCTGGCGTTTGAAAGCCCGACATATCCACCCCCGCTGGCCGGCGGGGTGGGGGGTAACACACGAAAAAAAAGGTACACTCTCTACCACTGTTCCAAACAAAGCCTAAAGGCACTAAAAAAATATATTTATAAAGTATTTCTACGAACCATGACTGTGAACATTGTGTGTGACATTTGCGTAAACTTCCGACAATATCATTTATTTACTTTTATTGATGACACACTATTCGATTATATGTTATGTATTAAGCGTGTCATCGTATTTATTTATAATATTAACATACTTTATCACACTATTTATTTCACAAACACACCACTACACACGTCATTAACACTCGGCTTCGACGGTGGGGCGTCCGTGTGTCACTAACCAGTTGGGCTCCAGTAGAAAACCAGCGCCAGGTTTCTATCTGGCACATGCTGAACTGGGCACCCATTTGGTGCATTTGTGTGCCACATTACTATTGTGCACCAGTTATTTTAAGTTAAGTATTTTCAGATGTCATGTAATGTTATGTACTTATAATAGTTTGTGGCCTCTTTGCACTACTAAATATTTTTTTATTTCTTTCAGGTGAAACCCGAGGGGGTTTCCGTACGTGAAAATTACAACTTGTATTAGGAATAATACGCTGAATGAAGCTCGGTTGCTATTATGTCCTAGAGGGGTTCGGATCTAGACAAAGTAATATTACATCGTTAGAGAAATTGCATTTTTCACTCGTATGCAAGGAAGTTGAAACATTTAGCACCAAATTTCAGCGAAATAGAATCCTCAAACGAAACCACTTTCCATCCAAATACACGTCGACTCTATTGAAATTCCTTAAGAACAGTCAAAGACAGCCAAGTGAATATATGTGATTCTCATGATAGGTAGAAATAGCAAACGACGTGTTAATGTGATCATGAAACTTGCCCACCCCGAGATGAGATGATTGCATTCTTTGTCATCCGTCCCTCAGCCATCCAAATACTATAAAAGTTTGTTGGAAGTGTGCATTTTCCTGATAATATTACAAATGTGAAAATTTGTGAGGATGAATAGATGTATACGAGGGCAGAGAAATGAAAGAATAAAGCCTTAATTTATATTCGACAGTGTAGGTTTAGAGAGGGGGCGTTTTGGGACCATCAAGACTTCTGGGGCCAAGCCAACCTTACCTGAAAGCCGGTACACCTGTAAGCCGGTACATCTGCAAGCCGGACAACTGCTGATTGTCGGACGAGGCTCTGGTGCAGTTTTTCCTCTAGAGCAGTCGCTCGCACCCGGAATGAGTGGACCCTGAGTTCCGAAGGGAACAACGCCAATGTAACCATAGGGAACGCTAATGATGACGACGAGTAGGACTAAAATAGGTAGAGTGTAAAATTCGTTAAAGTATAACATAACTTCACGCCTGTATCCCCGAAGGGGTAGGCAGAGGTGTATTACACACCAACGATTCGCCAGTTATGTTAAGGTCGCAATGTAATAGGAGGCATCTACCGGGGTCCCATCTACCGGGCACATTATTAAGCGAGCGATAATTAACAGTTATTACTGCACACATAACTACGAAAATTCAGAGGTGTGTGCCCGGGGCGACTGGGGATAGAACTCGAGACCTCGTCTCAGCAGTCCGTTCCGTATGCCACTGGGCTGTCGCCGCTTCGTTAAAGTATTAAATAAAAAATTGAAAAAACCCCACTTCGTCATCATTTAACGATTATACTAGCACGCGTTAAGCACTTAATCGAGAAATCATTCGCCAAAAATGCCTTACATAATTTGGAAAAATAGCTGATACTCTTACACTGCTGGACCGATATTAACCGAACATAGCTTAAAACTACCGCAAGGAAACTGCCTTTCAAATGAAAAAAACCGCATCGAAATTGGTCTATCCATTTTAGAGCTACGATGCGACACACACATACATTGACGTCAAACTTATAACACCTCTCTTTTTGCGTTACGAGTTAAAAACATAGTTCTAAATTTTAAATGGCTCCTAAATAAAAGTCGATGAAAATGTAACAACAATATTTAATTTGGTCACAAAAAGAAATACGTAAATATGACAAAATAACCACTCAGTAAACAGCATAAGCCTGAATTAGATTTTATACTTACTGAGTTGTTCATAAACATTACTCAAACTGTGTGAATAAAAAATAAATGTTATACCTGTAATTTTCCGCAACAACTAGGTTATCAAATACACGTATAAAACTATTAGGGTTCCATACTTTTTTGTACGGCAATCTCCTCGGATACCCCCACGCCGGCCGGCGGGAGCGGTTATGTCGGGCTTGAACTGACTAAAACCGCACGCCGTCCGGGATCTTTTTTTTTTTTTTAAAGGATATTAGTAACCGAAATTACTAATATTCCCCATAACCCCTCCGGGGTGTAAGATTGCCCATAAAGCATTTCCCTCGGACTCCGACTGACCTAGGGCGATCTCCGGTTTCGAGATGGTTTGGGAACCACGGCGTCCCCATCTTGCCCCGGAAAGGGGGGGGGGGTGCTAGTCGCCCCTCCGTCTGAGCCTGTTTCTGCTGGGGGTCACATGCGGCCTAACCTGCCACCCTCAGGCCTGCGCTCATGGAGGACGGAGGTTGTTTGGCGACCTCCGGCGTCTGAGTCGCCTATGACGCGCAGTGTCAAAAGAAGAAAAACGGCACTCTTATAGGATCACTTCATAGTCTGTCTGTCTGTCTGTCAAGACCATTTTCTCAGTAGAGGTATTAAGTTGATATTATTATGAAATACTCAATCTATCGCTTCTATATCAACGCCACCACCATATATGGTCATTTATACAGTATATTTAGAAACAGCATTAAGTTCGTCCCTCAATCCTGTTTTGTACATGTTATGATTACAATGAAACGACCGAGTACCGAACAACAACTGATTTATTATATGAGAAATTATACCTACCCTCATTCCGATATATGTATAGATATCACAACATCTTCCCCATAAAAAACAAAGGTTAACAAATACAATTTACATGGCCACATCTTGTTTGTACAAAATATCTATTATAAATTTATTTCTTACCGGTAAACTTTCATGCACACTCTTACTATTAACGTTTTTTTTTTTTTTTTTTTATCAATTATATTTCTTGTTTGGCCATACGTTCCCGAGCAACTTCTTTAGCTCTGCGGACTAGTGGTGCGTGCGAGGCGGCAGAACTCATAGGAGTTACTACAGGCCCTTCGACAATTGGTGACATGGCTTCGTTATCTTTAAAATCTGCACCCTCACAAGCATCACTAAATTGATCATCATTATATTACTCTTTACAAGTAGCTTGATATACATTTTCACAGGGTATATATTTGATAAGGTGGCGTCGATTGCGCCTATATCTAGCCACAATTTTATTTTGTATAATATAAGATCGAGGAGTGGTCGCATGGCCGACCACTGTGGCCCTACTTCTCCTCTTGCCATTGACAAAAATGACCGTGTCACCCTTCTTTAAATTAGGTAATACTTTACTGTTTTGATCATAAATAAACTTAGATCTAATTTGTTTATCGAGCATAGTTTTATGTTCTACTGGGTCTACAGGTTGAGGCTTTAAAAGTGTAGGATGGACTGGTAATTGGCATCGCAGTCTACGACCCATAAGTAACTGAGCAGGAGAGCTCAAACCGTCCCTCGGGGTATTGCGAAAATTAAGAAGAGCTAAGTTAAAATCTCCTTTCCCTCTAATTGATTTCATTAATAATGATTTAATTGTCTGCACAGCTCTCTCGCTTTTCCCATTTGCTTGAGCATAGTTTGGTGATGACGTCACGTGGTCAAACCCCCATTGCTCTGCGAAGCTCTTGAACTCGCGACTACTGTATTGTGTTCCATTGTCACTTATCAGAATATTTGGGACCCCGTGGCGAGAGAACACCTCTTTCATGCTTTCAATTACCATGTTAGAGGAAATAGAGTTTAATTTGCAGACTTCAATATAATTGGAATAATAGTCTACGATTATCAAAAAATATTTCTTTTTATATTCAAAGATATCTGAGCCCACTTTGTTCCACGGTAATCTAGGAATTTCAATAGGTATCATTGGTTCCTTAGCAGGGACGTTTGAAAACTCCTGACAGGTTTTACATCGCTTCACATGAAGTTCTATGTCACGAGACATATGAGGCCAAAACATCACTTGTCTTGCTCGACGCTTGCACCGATCTATGCCCAGGTGGCCCTCATGAATAATACTTAACATTTGAGAACGCAAGCTTTTTGGTATAACAACTAAATCATTCCTAAATATAACATTATCTACAACAAATAACTCATCTTTAAAAGACCAGTAATCTCTACTCTCATTGCTTACATCATACTTATTAGTAGGCCAACCTGAGTTTATATAATCTAAAAGCGCGCTTAACTCTAAATCTCTTTTGGTTTCTTTTTTTATTAAAGTTAATTTGTTATTTGACATAGGCACATTATTGACCACCATTTGTACCTGATGAAGAACACTAGCGCTTACTTCTTCACTGTACAAATCGGGAAGCGGCGCACGACTCAACATGTCTGGGATTTTTAGGTACTTGCCTGGGACATAATTCACTATTAAGTCATATCCCTGTATTCTCAACATCATGCGCTGTAGCCGTGCTGGAACTGACATGAGAGGCTTTTTAAAAATACTCTCTAAGGGTTTATGGTCAGAATCTACAACCACACCCCTTTGGCCGTAAATGTACTGGTGAAACCGTTCACACCCAAAGACTATGGCCAGAAGCTCCTTTTCGATTTGAGCGTACCTTTTCTGCGCATCGGTGAGAGTGCGCGACGCGAATTCTACGGGGCGGCCGTCCTGCAGCAATACAGCGCCCACCGCGAACGCAGAAGCATCCACCGCGAGGCGCACGGGCCGCGCCGGATTGTACAGGGCCAGTACCCCCGCCCCCGTTACACATTCTTTTAGCCTACCAAACGCCGCGCGCTCGCTTTCCTCCCAACGCCACTCGTTATCTTTCTTTAGCAATCTCGTTAAAGGAATAGCTATTTCCGAATAATTTGGAATAAATTTGGATAAATAATTTACAGCCCCCAAGAACCTCTCCAGATCTTTTCTGTCAGACGGAATGGCCATCTCGTTTATCGCTTTTATTTTCTCAGAATCCGGTCTCATTCCATTCTTATCAAACACATGCCCTAAATACGTCACTTCCTCAACACAAAATTTGCATTTTTCTTTATTGAATTTTAAGTTGATTTCCCTTGATCTTTCAAGTAAACACTTCAATCTCTGATCATGAATTTCCTAGGAGAACCCCATACTATTATGTCGTCGATATAATTCTCTACTCCTTCCAGGTCTTCCAGAAGTTGACGTACTTTGCCGTGAAAGACCTCAGAAGCACAATTTACCCCAAAGGGAAGTCTTAAAAATTGATACTTGCCAAATGGAGTAGCGAATGTGCACAAATCCACACTCTCCTCATCCAGCTGTATAGTCCAAAAACCCGCGTTGGCATCCAGCACCGAGAAGTAGCGAGCGCCGTGCAGGCGGGCCGCTAGCTCCGCCACAGTGGGCAATTGAAAGTGAGCGCGCTGTACGGCGTGGTTTAGCTCCCGTGGGTCTAAACACACACGAATGCCAGTGTTCTTTTTTGCTACTAATACCAATGGATGTACCCACCTAGTAGGATGACTGACCTTCTTGATAACCCCATTCTGTTCCATGGCGTTCAATTCACTCTTTAACCGATCGCGTAAACCGTGTGGAACTTTTCTCGGGGCACAAATTACAGGTGGAACCGATTTATCGATTACTATATGATATTTCCCCGGTAGACACCCTAAGCCTTTAAATAAATCATTGAAGTCAGACACCTGAACAGATCTAAGACGTTTGACGAGCCCCATAGTTTCACACGATTCGCGCCCCAATACACTGCTGCAGCGCATGTCGGCTATGACAAATTTTAAATCATACATTTTATCTTTATAAACCCACGGTAAAACACAGACTCCCTTAGTGGGTATCACGTTATGGGTGTAAGACAATTGTTCAATATAGTAATAAATAATTTTGTTCTGTACAATCGATTAGTTTAAGTTGTGGTCAATAGATGGCGCTAGTAGAAAATTAAATGGCACTATGGTTTCGTTACAAGCACCGGTATAAATACTAAAGCTTTTTTATTAAATTTTGTCGTTCATAGAAATCATCTTGTATTATTTATTGGACCCTAACGCATCGCCGGAAACGTTTTGTTCATGGTCCTTCGAGCCGGATGTTCCGGTAAAATTTTGAACGCGATATCGTTCCGTGTTCGACGGTTCCCGATAATCTCTCGTTCTCAGCGCACCTATAGGCAGTGGATCGCTGCTTGGGGCGCAACATCCCCAGAAGAGGAGCGGCTGGGAACCAGGCGGCGCCATCTAGCGGATCGAGACGTCGTAACAAGCAGCAGCGTACGTGAGTGTATGTGTGTGGTGGAGTAAAGTGTGGACTAAAAAACCGTGAGTACTGTTAAACAATTTTGAACCTTATAATCTAGAAGAAAGTAACTTAGAAAATTGTGTTGTGATAACTAATGCATGGACTTAGAAAAATTTAGCAAAAAGTGGAGTGACGGGGAATCCATGCTCAAAATTTTACAAGTGTCGAAAAGTTAAAACACTTAGAAAAATTTCACCGAGTTATCTCTCCAGCGACTTAGAAAAATTTCAACGATTACCTCTTCCGCGACTTATAAAAATATCAATGAGTTATCTCTCCAGCGACTTAGAAAAGTTTCTGTGATTTTACATACAGTAACTTGTAATCTTGTTTTTAAGTTGAATATTTAATTAAAAGTAATATTAGAGACCACAAGATGGAAGGCTTCAATAAATTACAAATAGACATCAATGATGCTGTTAACCGGGATAAGTCTAACTTCAAAAAGTCTCCTAAAGAACGCATAACAAAAGCATATGTAGAAGTTAGATTAGAAAATTTAGAGGCGAAGTGGGCATCCTTCATGGACATTCACCGTAGAATTTTGTGTGAAGTCAAAGAATCTGAATACAAGCAATCGCAATATTACAAGCAGGAGACTTATACTTGCACTGAAGATTTGTATTTACTTTATAAAACGGAATTGAAAGAAACACTTAATAGATTATGTACAAAGGTTGAAGTTGTATCGCAACACGTTGGAAAAGAAAATTCGGATAAATCATTTAATGTTAAATTACCTAAGATTACGTTACCAATATTTTCAGGACAGTACTCAGAATGGATCACCTTCCGGGATTTGTTTTTATCATTAATTCATTCTAATAACTCATTAGATGATGTTCAGCGACTTCAATACTTAAAAAGTCATTTAACCGGGGAAGCTGATCAACTTTTGAGAAACATACCAATTTGTGCAACGAATTATACAACCTCTTGGGAACAATTAAATAGTCGCTACAATAATAAAAAGTATATGGCAAATTGCATCTTAAAACGTTTATTGAGTCAGAAAAACATAAATACCGAGTCAGCCACTGCACTGAAAGAATTATTAGATACAAGTAGCGATTGTTTGAATGCGCTTAAGAATTTAGGCATCAAGGTTGAGACATGGGATGTAATAGTTATTCATATTTTAAGTTTAAAACTAGACGCCGAGTCTCGTAAATTATGGGAGGCAAAAACTTGTGAATATTCTGAAGACTTGCCTACTTGGCAACAATATACAAAGTTTTTAGAGCAGAGATTTCGGTCATTGGAATTCTTGGATAACAAGGCTCAAAAAAATGTTGTTACAAAAAATGCCCCTGTCAAAACCTTACATGTAGCTTCTCCGTCATGCATATTTTGTCACGCTGAACACAAACTAGGTCATTGTAAAAATTTTTGTAATGAAGATGTAATCTCACGGCGTAATTTCGTTCAATCTAAGTCATTATGCTTCAATTGTCTCGGGTCAGGTCACGCTGTATATGCCTGTCGTTTGCCGACCAGATGTCGGATTTGTAAACGCAAACATCATTCTTTACTTCATTCTAAAGATGCGTCGGGGTCAACTGCTCTTAGAGTAGAAGCCAATCAAACAGTGGATACAAAACAAGATGATTTAACTAACACAGTAACAAATTGTGCTGCAACTTCCAGAAGTCATGATTTGTTGCCCACGGCCTTAGTAAAAGTCAAATCCAGTATGAATTCTCAAGTAACACTCCGTTCGTTACTGGACCAATGCTCACAAGCTTCATATATAACAGAGTCAGCTGTTCAGTTGTTAGGTCTTAAAAAGTACACGAGCTATAAATACTCACTAAGATTGGGAGAAGATGATAAGGATTGTGCATTGACCTCAAAATATATTGTATACCTCAAATTGCAATCAATGCACAATTCCAACTTTGTTATAACAGTCAAGGCTCATGTACAAAGGAAACTTACCTCAAGTCTTCCTGCAGTCAAAATTGATTTTCCACTGTGGGAAGAACTGAAACAATATAATTTAGCAGACCCTACTTGGGATACACCCGGAAAGATAGATATTCTTTTGAGTTCTTCGGTGTATAGCAAAGTTCTGAAACAAGGGCTTAGTAAGGGTCCTCCGGAGTCTCTAATAGCACAAGATACGGAGTTGGGATGGATATTGTCAGGAGAGGTTACTCAAAATAAAAATGATAATGCATGTGGAAGCTATTTAACGCTAAATGTAGATCATAATGATCTCCTAAGAAAGTTTTGGGAAGTAGAAGAAGCACCAATGCTCAAAAAGCATTTTACAGAAGAAGAAATAAAATGTGAGGAATTTTATATGAAAACAACTCAAAGAGATGCTGAGGGTCGTTACATTGTGAGATTGCCATTTAATACAGCTACACCACACTGCGTAAATGGTCAAACAAAAGATATAGCATTGCGTAGATTTTTTAATTTGGAGAAGAGGTTAGCTAGCAATCCCGAGATGAAGGAACAGTATGCCGAAGTAATCAATGAATACATCAACCTGGGCCACATGGAAATAATCCCAATTGATGAAGTTGATAAACCAAATGTAGTGTATTTGCCCCACCACGCAGTAATTAGAAATGACAAGGCAACCACTAAAGTTAGAGTGGTGTTTGATGCATCCAGCGTAGGAAAGAATGGTGTATCATTAAACAGTGAGCTGATGGTTGGCCCAACTTTACAGGCAGATTTGAGGCATATTATAATGAGATGGCGAATGCATCCCATCTGCATAGTGGCTGATATTGTCAAAATGTATCGGCAAGTGATTGTTGCCAGGGAGGATGTAGATTATCAAAGATTATTGTGGAGACCAGACCCAAATGCAAAAATTCTGCATTTAAGATTGTTAAGAGTCACATTTGGCACTGCTTCAGCCCCATATTTGGCTGTTAGAACACTACGTCAGTTAGCAGATGACGAGGAAAAATATTCTTCTGCTGTGCGGCATGTTGTTCTGCAAGATTTTTATATAGATGACCTGATGACAGGGTGCCAAAACATATTAGACGGAAAAATGATTTATAGTCAAACAAAGCAGTTATTAGAAAGAGGAGGATTCGTGTTGCAAAAGTGGAATAGTAATAATTTAGAATTATCAAAGCACATGAATGAAGCCCAAGCTACAGATAAAACATTAGAGTTAAAAACAGACAGAGTTATGAAAATATTAGGACTTACCTGGTGTAAAGAAGCTGATGAATTTGTTTACACGGTGAATCTGCCGGAATTAGAAATACCTGTAACTAAAAGAAGTGTTATTTCTCACATATCTATGTTGTTCGATCCTTTGGGTTGGTTGGCACCTGCAATCATAACAGCTAAATTATTAATTCAGAAGATATGGCTGTCAGGAATCAATTGGGATGACGAGCTGCCATCTATATTACTTAAAGAATGGTATACTTACCGCAATGAACTCATGCAATTAGTTCAGTATCGAATCCCTCGTTGGCTGCACTCCTATAATGGTGATTCACTGGAGCTGCACGGATTTAGTAATGCTTCCAACCGAGCCTATGCAGCAGTAGTTTATATCCGAGTAGTTAATCAGCAGGGTATGGCTAATGTTCGCTTAATAACAGCAAAAACAAAGGTTGCGCCCATCAAACAAATTTCAATCCCTCGTCTAGAGCTATGCGGTGCTGTGTTATTGGCCAAACTGTTGTGTGAGGTTGCTGGAGTATTAAACATTGAGAAACAAAATATTCATGCGTGGACTGACTCCACAGTGGTCCTGGCTTGGTTAAGCAAGCATCCATCTAATTGGCAGACATTTATTGCCAATAGAGTATCTGACATATTGACAACTACAGATAGCAACCAGTGGGCTCATGTGAAATCGGCTGATAATCCTGCAGATTGCGCGTCTCGTGGATTGAAACCAGCAGAATTAATTTCGAACACATTATGGAAGGAAGGCCCTACGTGGCTAAAAAACAAAACAATAGACTACTGTAAAAGGTTAGAATGCACTACAAATTTGGAAGAAAAGGTAAACAAGGTCAGTTATGTTACAGTAGATAATCCAGAATTGCTTATTTGGACCAAATATTCGAACTTAAGTAGATTAATCAGAGTCATAGCTTATTGCCGGCGTTTTTTACTTTGCAGAAAAAGCCATAGCATTATTGAGCGTCCTAAATGGTTAACAGTTAAAGAAATGAACGAAGCGTTAATTATATGTATTAAGAAGGTTCAATACCAATATTTTAGTGCAGAAATAAGAGATTTAAACAAGACAGGAAATGTACAAAAGAAAAGTATACTTACTTCACTCAGTCCGTTTGTTGATCAAGATGGTATACTTCGGGTCAGTGGACGTTTGGAGAACGCAAACATGGATGAAAATAGGAAACATCCAATAATTATGCCAGCTAAGTCACATTTTACCGATTTGTTAATTGTAGACGCTCACCAGAAGACTTTACACGGAGGGCCGCAATTAATGATAAATTATTTAAGGTCGAAATATTGGATTCTTGACGTTAAAAATAGAGTCAAATTCCATATCCGGAAATGCATTCCATGTGTTAGGCATGCAGCTCAATCTAGAGAGCAACTCATGGGACAATTACCTGCATCAAGGGTTACGGTGTCACGCCCATTTCGCCAAACAGGAGTTGACTACGCTGGTCCTATAAACCTACGGACATCTAAAGGAAGAGGTCATCACGCCTACAAAGGGTACATATGCTTGTTTGTATGCATGGCAACGAGAGCAATTCATCTAGAAGCTGTCAGCGATTTGACCTCAAAGGGATTTTTAGCTGCTTTTAAACGGTTCGTTTCGAGACATGGACATTGCGCAGACCTTTACAGTGACAATGGCACGAATTTTGTTGGTGCAGCAAAAGAATTAAAGGATTTACTGGCTGTTGAACAATCTAGCGTGTCTCAAGAAATAGCAGATGCGTTGGCTGATAACGGAACTAATTGGCATTTTATACCACCCCATGCTCCAAACTTTGGTGGACTATGGGAAGCTGGTATAAAATCCACGAAACATCACTTGAAGCGAATTATTGGAAACAATACATTGACTTACGAAGAGATGTCGACGGTCTTATCACAAATCGAAGCCTGTTTAAATTCACGTCCAATCTCCCAGTTAAGTAACACGGCTGAAGATCAAAATCCTTTGACGCCAGGTCACTTTTTGGTAGGAGAACCTCTTCTACTCGTTCCTGAATTTAATTACGAAACTTCCACTCTTACTAGTTTGAAAAGATGGCAGCTCACTCAAAGAATGGTTCAGGAATTTTGGCGTCGATGGTCCCAAGAATATCTGACTCAATTTATGAACCGGTATAAATGGGCTTATCAGAATCCTGAACCAAACATAGGAGATATTGTGTTAGTTAAAGAAGACGATTTACCACCAGCTCGGTGGCTATATGGAATTATAACTAAAAAACACCCTGGATTGGACGGAATTACGCGTGTCGTTAGCTTACGAAGTAAGGGGTCTGAATTTAAAAGGCCAGTAACTAAATTATGTGTACTCCCTGTCAACAATTGAGTATTAGTATTATGACATTTTTATAGCATCTTTTACAAAGGGTACACAATATATATTTATTTATAGTGATAAGTGTTTATTTTTAGAAGTGGCTGCGACCACGTTATGTTAGTTTCATTTTTTTTTGCCGGCATTACTTGCTGAAGCGAACCATAGCCAAGGGAAAGTTATTGTTAAATAAGGAAGCCAAATTTATTGATAATATTAGGATTTTATAGTGTTTGTATTCAAGGTGTATAATGGACAAATTGTTGTGCCAAATGAGTGGTAATGTCTTAATTTGTCCATGGTGGGCGGAATGTTCAATATAGTAATAAATAATTTTGTTCTGTACAATCGATTAGTTTAAGTTGTGGTCAATAGATGGCGCTAGTAGAAAATTAAATGGCACTATGGTTTCGTTACAAGCACCGGTATAAATACTAAAGCTTTTTTATTAACTTTTGTCGTTCATAGAAATCACGGAATCAAGGAATGTTTTTCTTTATTATCATATTCTCGCTGAACCCTAATTCTAAAAATCTCTTAAAAGCTAACACGTTACAATCGGCTCCCGTATCTAGTTTAAATTTTTCTTGTCCACTATTACACAATAACACTTGAAACCAGTTCTCCGAATTATTCACCTTAGAATCGATTATGGATACGTAGAACGCAACTCCCGTGTCCGTATCACTACCATATTCCTCGTTATCATCACATTCAACCTCATACACACGCCGGACTCTGTCCCGAGCCCCCCTTTTAAAAGATTGAATAGACGTACACACGCGCGCGAAGTGTCCTTTATTACCGCATACAAAACAGCTGACCAGCTGCGCCGGGCACCGCTCGCGCTCCTCGCACTGCGCGCGCCCGCAGCCGCCGCAGGGCAGCGCGGCGCCTCCGGCTCCCTCCCGGTAGGCGCCCGGGCGCCCGCGCTGCCTCGCGCGGCCGCGATGTAATCTCGTGCGCCGCCGCGCCCGCTCACTCTCCCGCGGCGTCTCACTCCCACACTGTCGACACTCGGTACACCCTCACTAGTACTAGCACCGTGACTACCTATTTGTCGTCCGCTTTCCTGGGAAACTTCCTCGGCTTGACAAATTTTTATCGCCTTATCGAGTGTTAGTTTCTCAGTCCGTAGCAGTCGGTCCCTGACCGTGGACTGTCGGACCCCACAGACAATTCGATCCCTGATCAAACTATCTTCCAAGGAAGCAAACTCGCAATTCTTGCTGAAAAGACGCAAAGCAATCACGTACTGCTGAATAGATTCCCCTTCCTCCTGATTACGGGTGAAAAACTTGTATCTAGTCAGTGTTATATTTGTTTCCGTTCCAAAATACTCATCAAATTTTTTTAACAACACGTTGACGTCATCGCGCTCCTTGTCACTCGCAAACGTAAAAGTTTGATAAATGTCGAAACCATCTGATCCTATCAGGTTAACCAACAAACTAGCCTGAACACTAGCTGCTTCCTTGTCTACACCTGACGCCTTTACGAATAACTCGAATTGTAGTCTCCATTTTTTCCACGCCTCGGCACGGCCGGCGGGCCCACCGGCGCCGTCCATATTTAAATCCGCAGGCGGTCGGGCGTGCTCCATTGCAATCACCGATTTATACGTATATTACACACGAAAACTCGATCACAACACTGATCTGAACTGATCACTTTTCTAGCTTGTATCTACTTTTTTCACTACTTTATCGATGTATCTATGCCAAATAATGGTTCACCGCTGTCACCATGTTGTGATTACAATGAAACGACCGAGTACCGAACAACAACTGATTTATTATATGAGAACTTATACCTACCCTCATTCCGATATATGTATAGATATCACAACAGTACAGAACCCTCAGTGCGCGTTATCGAGAATCGCACTTGACCAGTTTTTCAAATCCCACTGGTACTTTCAGTGTTTAGCGCGTTCATACAAACAAATTCTTTTGCTTTATAATTAGTATAGATGTCGTAAAGATATACATATGACCGTCACGTCATCCGGACGACGTGACTGTATATACCAAAACTGAAATTGACATAACGAATACAAATAAATATTGTCAAATATTAATTTATGTCCATATGTTACCATCCACCTCCCGCCTCAATGCTCTTGTCTAGACCAACCAATTAATACTTTATTGACTGTTTACCACAGATTTAGGATAGACTAGATACGATACGTGCATTAATAAGGTTCCGTACCCAAAGGGTTAAGGGACCCAATTACTAAGACTCCGCTGTCCGGCCGTCTGTCTATCTGTCCGTCTGTCACCAGGCTGTATCTCATGAACCGTGATAGTTAGACAGTTGAAATTTTAACAGATGATGTATTTCCGTTGCCGCTATAGTAACACATACTAAACTAGGACGGTTACCAGCTTCGCAATCAACCCAAACTTAAGCGTAGCGAGATTTGCCTATTCAACAATAGGTCAACGTGACCGGGGGTGCGACTGGTTGGATCACCTCCAGTTTGGTGCACCCTGGGCAACATGGGCGATGACGCATCATTGATTGCTCCTCTGGAGTAGCTGGCGTCAACGTCAACGGCCAAGAGTCTGACCAACCGGCCCTTTTCAGGGCCAGCTGACCCCATTGCACGAGGGGGTCGGGGTATGGCGGGAGAAAAATGCCTGCCCTAAAGCCCTATCCATTAATCAGTAATCAGCAGGTGTAAGGGCCATCAGGTGAGGTTAGCTTGGGCCCCGTATCGGCCATTTAGTGGTCAATTGCAATGCATAAGTCCACACAATTCGGTATTTTTATGTTGATTATCGACCAGCAAGCTTGAAGGCTCTATGGCGTAGTAGTTGCCCGTTCGACTGATAAGTCAAAGATCGCGGATTTGATTCCCACTCAATGTAAAACACCCAGACCAATGCAAATACACATTTTTGCTTCGGTCTTGTGTCTATGTATGTATTTATAAAAAAGAGTATCTAAGTATGGTTATCTCCATTCTAGAACCCAAATGACTAGCTCTGCTTAGACTAGATGGTGCTATATAATATCCTGGAATAAGAAAACGACGCACGGCAAGACGCTGAAACCTTGTACAGTGCACCTGTTCGGCGACACAATAGGACAGACGGACTTCTCGCATCTAGCTTGCTCTAAATCTATGTTGTTATCAAACGCCATAGTCAACCTAGTTTCTTTATTAAAATCATTCGGTTCAACTGCTTGAATAAATAATGTTCAATACTTGGATGACACTTATTTCAAACGTCATTTCGACTGGCTAAGCTGAAGGTGATCTGAAATAAAAATGAGGTTTCAATTCGGTGAAATTTCTAAACGAGAATTTTTAGTTTGATGTTCTAAAATATATATAAAGTGTCACAAAATTAGGTCTCTGAATTTGGTGAGATGACTTGGTATCGACAAAATATGTATTTGAAACAACCTTAGCATTTTGTTAGTGAAATTAAACACCTACATCTCACTAATAATGAAACAATGGTCAGTTTTGATGTACAGTCATTATTTACGTGCATACCTGTACATGACTGTATAGACATAGTTAGGAGAAAGTTAATAGCGAACACCATGCCTGAGGAATATGCAGAAATACTAAATCACTGCTTAACAACTGGCTACCTGTTGTGGGATAACAAGTTCTAGGTACATACTCGTGGGATATGATATGGATATAAACCCTAACATTTATGGAAACCGGACCGATCAAAAACACAACGACATAGGCACGAAAAAGGACAAACGAAATGACGGAGTCTGCGCGGAGGTCGCGCAGCAGGCAAGCGCGGAAGTGGCGCCAAACACCTCGGCGGTGTCGGAGAAATTCGACACCGCCAACGAAAGAAGCAGGGCGAGCAGCCCGGCGGGTCTGGGCGTGAAGCGGACCCGTAAGCGCAGGAGGCGCGCAAAGGCTCGGGCGGGGGAGGACGTTTCGGACGAGGATTTTACCCTCACCGGGACGACCTCCTCCTCCAGCAGCGACGAGGCGAAGCCGGCGTCCAAGGTGGCTGCTGGCCGCCGAGGGGCGCGTGGTGGCGTGAGGGCCGGGCAATCCACCCGAGCTCCCTCCGCTCTTGGAAGGGCCGCGGGAATGTCACCGCCGAGGCCTTCCACCTCAGCGATGTCGGTGGCAGAGCCATGCGGGAGGACGCGGTCACTCATGGAGAGACTCCAGAAGGTGACCGCGTCCTTCCAGGGGTCCCCAAACCCTGAGCAAGAGGCGATGTTGAGCATTGTGCTCGACATCGCCTCTGAGAATGAGGGCCTGGCGGCGCAGCTGGCCGAGTCCCGTCGAGAGACGGCTCGACTAGCTGCAGCCGTCGAGGAGCTCAAGAGGGGGATGGCGAGCTCGGCCCAAACGGCGCAAAGGGCGCAGCCGGCGGAGCAGACACGCGTGACTCGCTCGTCCGCGAGTCGGTCAGCGCAGCCTGCGCTGTCGGCGCGGCCGGAACGGCCGGTGCAACCGGTCCAGCAGCCGGCACAGTCAGTGCGGCCGGCGCAGCCGAGGGCACCGTCGGCGGAGTCCTGGCTCCCCTACGTGGAGGCGCTGGAAGAGCGGATGATGTGCCGGATGGAGGCCCTAATGGACTCCATCCGCCGTCCGCCTCTGGCGCCACCAGCGGCCGGCTACGCGGCTGTAGCCCAAAGGGGCCCCACCCGCCCGGCTGCGGGTGCGGTTGTGACCCTGCCGGAGCCGACTCCTCAGCCCCCTCCCGCTCAGGGTAAGGGGAAGGGCAAAGGCAAGGGGAAGGGCAAGGGGAAGACGTCCCCAGCCCTGGCCCCAGCCCCAGCCCCAGCCGTGGTTCCGGCCACCTCCACCCCATTGGAAGGGGGCTGGGAGGTGGCTGGAGCCAACAAGAAGAGGCGGAAGGCCGCCAAGAAGGCCGCCAAGAAGGCCAGGAAGGCCGCGGCCGCCGCGAAGACAGCGCCGGGGAAGCTCCGTGCCCCTCGTACCACGGCCGTCGTCGTCACCCTGACGGCGGAGGCAGCGGGTAGGGGCATGGGGTATGCCGAGGTGTTGGCCAAAGTTAAGGCCAACGTAGACCTCAAGGCCCTCGAGATCCCGGGTGTCCGGTGCAAGAGCACACGGACGGGAGCCCGGCTTCTTGAGGTCCCTGGCGCCGCCAGTGGCCCCAAGGCCGACGCCCTAGCGGCTCGGCTGAGGGAGTCGCTGGACGCAGCCGACGTCCGGGTGTCCAGGCCCATTAAATGCGCAGAAGTGCGCATTACGGGCCTGGACGACTCCGTCACGGCAGAAGAGCTCAGGCTCGCCGTGGCGGAGGCCGGGGACTGCTCCCCGGACACAGTAAAGGCCGGAGCTATACGCTTCGGCCGCGGTGGACAGGGGGCAGCAGTTGTCGGCTGCCCTATCGCGGCGGCCCAAAAGGTCGCAGACGGGCGGAGCCTCCTGGTGGGAGGCTTCCTGAGGGCGCAGGCACGGCTCCTGCAGGCCCGACCGGCCAGGTGCATCAGGTGCCTGTCGGTGGGCCATGTGGGGGTGCACTGCACGGCGGAAGTGACGGCGGGTGACCGTTGCTTCCGCTGTGGCCAACCCGGTCACAAGGCCGGCACGTGCGATGCCCCGCTGCACTGCTTTAGGTGTGCAGCGGGAGGCAAGCCGGCCGACCACAGGGTTGGCAGCAAGGCCTGCGACGGAGGGGAGCCGAAGCCGGGAGGCCGGCCTTCCGCCTCCAGTTCACAGCGGGATGCGGAGATGGGGGTTCCATAATGGATCCTCAACTCCGCATCCTGCAGGTGAACGTTGGCCACGGTGCCCATGCTCAGGATCTTCTGCGCCAGAGCATGGCACAGTGGGCCATAAATGTCGCCGCTGTCGCCGACCCATACACCCACCGGTTCCTCGGGCCTACCTGGGAAACCGCGCTGGATGGGTCGGCGGCACTGGTGCACAACCCTGCCGCCGGCAGCCCCCCTCTTGCCGTCGTTGCAAGGGGACCCGGCTGCGTGGCGGCGGCGGTTGGGGATATAGCGGTCGTGGCCGCTTATATCACGCCGAACCGAGACCAAGCTGCATATGAGCAGTGGCTCCGTCAGCTGGCCGTCGTCGTCAATGCCTGCCAGCCCCGTCCGGTCCTTGTGCTCGGGGACTTCAACGCCTGGTCGTATGCCTGGGGTTCCCGACACGAAAGGGGCGCGACGGGGCATAGAGGCAGGGCACTGGTGGACTGGGCCGCACGACTCGGCCTAGTCCTCCTAAATCGGGGAGCCGTGGACACGTTCGTGACCTCGAGGGGTAGCTCCATCGTGGACCTATCGTTCGCGAGCCCCTCGTTGGCGCGACGTGTTCAGGGCTGGCGCGTCGTTTTGGGGGAGGACACAAGTTCGGATCACCGATACATTCGGTTTGACGTGTCCCCCCCTGCGAGCGACGCGCCGGCTGCACCGGCTCCACCCGAGCCACGTTGGGCGCTTAAGCGACTTGATCGGGAGCTCCTCCTGGAAGCCGCCATCGTACAGGCCTGGGCCCCTGCGCCGGACAGGCCTGTCAGCATAGACGATGAGGCGGAGTGGTTCCGGGAGGCCATGACCCGTGTCTGTGACGCGGCGATGCCGATCTACTGGTGGTCGTCGGAGATCGCGCAGCTCAGACGGGGCTGCGTGATCACGCACCGCCGGTGGGCCCGATTCCGTAGGAGGCGTCGCCGCCCCGCAGATGCGGAGGCCCGAGAGGCGGAGTTGTACGAGGGATACAGGGAGGCCAGACGAGCCCTCCGAGCGGAGATAAGGCGTTCCAAACGGGACGCCTTCCGTGAGCTGCTGGAGACGCTGGAGCGGGACCCTTGGGGGCGGCCCTACCGGATGGTGAGGGGCAAGCTGCGCCCCAAGGCCCCGCCGTTAACCCGGTGTCTCCAGCCGGATCTGCTCGGAGGAGTTGTTGGCTCCCTGTTCCCAGCGCGGGCGGTGGAACATGTTCCACCGCGGAAGACTCCGCCTCGGTTGCGCATGGCGCCCGACGTGGAAGACGACGACGTGCCCGAGGTCACTTGGGTAGAACTAGAGCTGGCGGTGAGAAGGCTAAGAGCCAAACACACCGCCCCGGGACCCGACGGCATTCCAGGCCGAGCGTGGGTCCTAGCTCTAGTCGACGACGCTCTCGAGCCCCGACTGAGAGGGCTTCTCAGCGCATGTTTGGAGCGGGGCCAGTTTCCGAAATTGTGGAAGACGGGGAAACTGGTCCTCATCCGAAAGGAGGGGCGCCCGGCGGACTCGCCGTCCGCCTACCGGCCCATAGTGTTGCTCGACGAGGTGTGCAAGCTCTTTGAAAGAGTAATTGCGAAGCGCCTCGTCGAGCACCTCTCAAGAGTGGGGCCGGACCTGGCGGATGGCCAATATGGCTTCCGCCAGAGGCGCTCTACCGTGGATGCCATCATGCGCGTGAGGGCTCTGGCGGAGGATGCAGTAGCCCGGGGTGAGGTTGCCCAAGTCGTTAGGCGGATCCGGCGGCTGGGTCTCGAGGTGGCCCTGCATAAAACCGAGGCCCTGTTCTTCCATGGGCCTCGGAGCAAGCCACCCGAGGGATCACAGGAACAGGAACACAGATCCCGAGAAAAGCCAGCCACTGTCGAGCACCAGCCTGCAGTCCTACCATACATACGAGGGGTCACTGACAAGATTGGCTACATCTTAAAGCGAGCTTCAATTAACACATACTACAAGCCGTCAACGAAGATATGTCAATTTTTACCATCTGTCAAGTGCCAATTGCCTCTACAAGATGCAGGGGTCTATAAAATAGATTGTGACTGTGGGCTCTCTTATATTGGTCAAACCAAGCGAAGCATTGGCACTTGCGTCAAAGAACACATAGCTGACATAAAACACCAACGCTCAAAAAAGTCTGCTGTATGTGAACACGTGCAACAGGGGACCAAACATTATTTAAGATTTGATAAACCACAGATACTCGCCAAAGAAAATCGATTCCTACCTAGGATGCTCCGCGAAGCTATTAAAATTAAAAAACATCCTAATTTTAATAGAGAAGATGGTTGGAATGTACCACCAGCTTGGGACCCAGTCATTCAAATAATTAATTCCAAGAAAAATCAAAATACAACAAGACCTCATGACACTGTGAGCTCATTTTGCGTAAACTGTGTACTTTGAGATAACTTTCACTTCAAACTACAAGACAACAACCATCTTTAGTCTCCCCGTGACCATGGCTGCTAAAAAGCAACCGAAACGTCGGGATCAATGTACAATATAAAATAACATCAAATAAACCGCGATAGAATCCGTTAAAAATAGTTTTATTTCATAATACTTAAATGTAAAGTAAAGTAAAGAGTAAAGCGCTTGACTGCTACGTCGGAGCTCGCAGGTTCTGTTCCTGCTCAGTTCAATTATATGTATGCATGAATATGTCTATTTGCATGGTTTATTCTCATCCAGTAACACCCAAACGAGTAACACTGTTACTGGTTGGGACAAAATTTCCCATCGTGTCACACTTTTACTCGTTGCCTATATTTTTTTTCCAACCCGTAACACTGCTAGTTAGTCTGAGTGTTTCTATGTACCTACACACATATTAAAAGTTATGATTTATATATGTCTGTGGAGGAACGGGTTGTGGTGTACCTCTGATACAACGGGAAGATCCTCGGACCAGGCAAGACGATCACACATGGTGGGCAAAGAATGATGTTGGGTTGTAAAATATTCATAATATTCAGGCCTTTTTGTCTCCTTTGTAGGCAGAGAAAACAGCTCGCTATCTGCTTCTGACTTACATACTTCACGAGCTTCCTCTACTGTCAATAATTATTTTGTGCAAGCCCACCGGCTTCAAGTACTTTTGGTTAGCCGACGTTAGGGCCACTTGTCCGAATTGACACTTATCAATTATTATTATTTTTTAGTGACAATTCGGTGACCATCAAAATATTAAAGTTATTATGTAGATTTAGCATATTACAAAACAGCTTTAATATTCGGATGGTGTCAGTCAGTATAGTACAAATAGCTTCCGAACGCTGTCCGAATTGTCAGTACAAAAATATTCAAATTAAAAAGTGGTCCTAACGTCGCGTCGGTTAGCCGTAGATTTGACCTGCCATTTTTTCAATAAATCATCAAATTGTTCAGTGTATATTCTGCGAAATCAAGCCCAGCCTGACTGCTCACTTACTAAGGTACAGATAAATAATTTAGTCGATAGCCCAGTGGCGTACGTAACGGCCTGCTGAAACGAGGTCTCGAGTTCGATCCCCAGTCGCCCCGGGCACACACCTCTGACTTTTCATAGTTATGTGTCTATTAAAAATGTTTATTATCGCTCGCTTAGTAATGTGCCCGATAGATAGCAATAGGCTCAACATTGGGACCTAAACATAACTGGCGAATCGAGGGTGTGTCATACACATCTACCTTCTTTTATTTTTTCGTGCGGAAATCCCTTCGGATACCCCCCCGCCGGCCGGCGGGAGTGGTTATGTCGGGCTTGAACCGACTAAAACCGCACGCCGTCTCGGGTTTTAAGACGCCGGGGTACCCCTTCGGGGATACAGGCGTGAGAAGTTATGTTATAAATAATATAAATTACCATACTACAACTTACCTGCATATACATATATATATATATATATATATATATCGACGCTTGAAAGGCAATAATTACTAAGCGACATTGAGTAAACTTTACAGGAGAATAATTTAAAGTTCAAATTTTTAGAAAAAAAATCATAACACGTTACCTAATTGTCCGATTTCGATACTTTTTACATACATAATATTTGTATTTTTTAGAGTTATTTATGACATTAAAATAAGCCACATAGCTCTTATATAAAAGGTAATTTATGTCGCTTAGACAGAAAATTGCCATATTTCATAAACAGGTAAAATTATCTAAGTAGAAAATTATCACATTTCATAAACAGTTAAAATTATCTAAGCTATCACTGAACATTATGTAATTTCAAGTCAAATTATATAAATGATATCTGAAAGGATGGCATCAACATGTAACAATATCCAAGCGATCAATAAAATTTCTGCGCTAACAGGTAATAATAGTTAATTTGAAAAACTTTGAGATAAAAATACAGGAACAAATAACTTAATGATCTAACAGTTTATAAAAAAATCGAGTCAAGTTATATTAATGTCGTATTAGTCGTATTATTCATTCAGTGTCATCCATATAAAATGTATCTAAATGATTATTAAATGGTAATCTTTCTTCATAATGGCCATCATTCAATTTTTTTTATTTAACTAAAAGGTTCTAAATGGCTTACGGGTGTAAACATAAATGCAAATAAAATCTATTGAATAAAAATCTTTATTTGAAATAAACATTTATTAGACTTTGTTCGCAATATATAATACCAAAATCTGAGAACAAAACATCAAATACAGTATTATAAAACACTTAACTAGGTTTCTGTTGTGTAGAAAAAGCCTAGCCTTTTTTTTTTAGCGTGTGGAAACCCCCACGGGCGTCACCCCATCAGTGCTGACGATGGGGTGGGCGTGTCGGAATCGGACCGACTAAAACCACACGGTGTCCTTCCCAAGTGTCCATTGCCGTGAACCCCGGATAAGCCCATCGAAAGGATAACCCCAGGGTTACCGACGGACTTTAGCCGCCAACGCGGCCTCGCCTGGTGGGGTCGGGTTTTAGCCCGCGTAGGTGAGTTGGCAGGCGTGTGTAGGACATACACGACATGCCTCCGCCAAGGCCTGCTTCTGTAAGGACTGCGAGTCGGCCAACTGCCGGCCTCAGGCCCCAATCATGGAGGTCGGTAGTCCCGGGCGTAGACGAGTCTGCGGCGTCCTCGACGCAGACTGCGGAACTCGGGGGGCAGGGTTCTCTCCCGCTCCCTCTCCGCCGTCTCTTTCGCGCGAATTACCTGCTCGCAGAAAGAGGCGGCGGCGTGCCACTTGTTCCCGTCGGAGACCACGGTCCTCACCATGGTCTCTAACGAGAGAACGTCCACGCCCAGGACCGCAACGAGATCCCGGCGTTGAATCACCCACGCAGGGCACTCCACCAACGTGTGGAGCGCCGTGTTTTCGCCAGGATCCTCGCAGTGCTGGCACTGTGGCGTTGTCTTCCGGTGGATGCGCCATAGATACTTACCGAAGCACCCGTGTCCGGTAAATATGGATACCTTGGAGAGGGCACCGTGGTGCTTCTCCAACCACTCCTTCATAATCGGTCTCACCGCCGCAATGGAGGATTCCCCCCACCTTGGATGCTCAAGTCACACCCTCCATGTCTCCATGAGTTCCCGGCGGAGCTGGGACCACTGAGCCCTGATTTCTCGGGGCTCCAGCCTATGGCCCCGCTCCAGCGCCTCCTTGCGCCACTGGTACAGCAACGCAAGGGCTCTCGCTTCCAGGTCCCATGGAGGGATCCCGGCTAGGAGACATGCAACCTCGACGGAGATCATGCGATACCTCCTGATGACTCTGACGGCCATAACTTAACGGGCTGTTTAGAAGAGCCACGTTGCGGGCCGCCAGAGTCTCCGCCCATACGGGGGCCCCGTACAGGGCCATGCTTGGCACGATACCCAGGTAAAGTCTCCTAGTGGGGGCTTTGGGTTCCTAAACGTTGGGCATCAGCCGCGATAACGCGGCCGCAGCCCCCGTCAGTTACGGGAACAGACTTCGGAGATGTGGTCCGAAGTCCCATCGACTATCGAGTACGAGCCCAAGGTACTTCATCGTGGGCTCGATGCCGATGCTTACGCCCTCTACGGTTATGCTGGTTCCCGCAGGTGGGCCCCTCCGAGGCCCATGAAAACACATAGCCTCGGATTTGTGGAGAGCCACCTCGAGTCCCAGCCGCCGTTTTCGACCCACGACTTGAGCAACCCAATAACATGTCAGCAAAACTCGGGTAAACTATGGCCCTCTCGGATAGGTATGCCCCGACAATGCGGCGTAGGTAAGGAGGCAATCCGTGATACGCGCGCGCCTCCCTAACGCAGCTCTAGGGTAGGGTGTTGAAGGCGTTGGCGATGTCGAGAGACACCGCCACCACCACCACACCCCGCGAGACTACTTCCTCCGCCAGGCGTCTAATCCGCTCAAAGAGCTTGCACACCTCGTCGAGCAACACGATCGGCCGGTAACCGGATGGCTGATCCGCCATCCGCCCCGCCTTACGGATAAGGACCAGTTTCCCCGTCTTCCACGCCTTTGTAAACTTGCCTCTTTCGAGGCATTCTCTAAAGAGCACCACTAGTCGAGGCTCTAGTTCCTCAAGGGCCAGGACTCATGCTTGGCCTGGAATGCCGTCACGTCCGGGGGCAGTGCATTTTAGAGCTTTAAGCCGGAGCACCGCTACCCCTAGTTCACTCTCCCTGACTTCGGGCACATCGCTTTCGCTATTATTAGCGTCAGACGTCCGAGGCGGAGTCATACGCGGAGGGACATGCTCCTCCGCTCTCGCTGGGAGCAGGGAGCCCAGGATCTCCTCAGACCCGGAGCCTCCAGCCGCTGCGGCTGGAGGCTCCGGGTCAGTAGTGGCGCCCTTGGGCGGATTTTGCCCCTGACCGCAAGGTAGGGGTGCCCCCATGGGTTCTGCTACAGAGACTCCAGCAGCTCTTCGCCGTCACGCTGTTTGGCCTGCTTTATGGCTGTCTGGAGGGTCCTCTTGGCCCCCTTGTACGCCTCATATAGCTCCGCCTCTCGTGCTGCCGCATCGTCTGGGCGGCGACGCCTCCGGCGAAACCTGGTGTACTGGCCGCGAGCGGTCGCGCACGCTGCTCGCAGCTGTGCGATCTGCGCTGACCACCAGTACACCTCTTTCTTTTCCGGGCCGGGCTTAACCGCAGATATGCGACATGGCTCTCCTAAACCATTCTGCCTCTACGTCGACATCGGCAGGCCTGCCGGTGACGGAATCCAGGCCTGCACAGTGGATGCCTCCAGGAGAGCCTCCCGATTCAGACGTCTGAGCGCCCAACGTGGATGCGGGGGATTCGCAATAGTCGGCGGCAGGTTAGGTGGAGGGGAGACGTTGAACCGAATGTACTTGTGGTCAGACGACGTCTCTTCCTCCACCACGCGCCAACTCTGGAAGCGGTGGGCGAGAGCAGGGGTCGCGAATGCAACATCCACGACCGAACTGAGCCCCCATCGCTCCCAGGTGGCGACACTCCCCCGGTTGAGGACCTCTAGGCCACGGGTGTTGGCCCAGTCCTCCAGAACACGCCCCTTGTCATTGGCTTCCCGGGAGACAATTGTAGTGTATTTGATTGAATACTCACCACGTCTTCACGTAGGTAATACGGTGCAAGATCGTAAAACACAGGAGATGTTTTCACTAAGCGACGCATAGTGCCTGAATGGCAGTCATCCCGATATGTGTCAAGCCGTTATAGCGCACACTCATGCGACATGATTTTAAATTCGCGCCTAACTAATCGACAAGAAATAATATTTTATGTCCAGGAAAAATATACTAAGCGATATTCTTATAAATTTCAATAATGTCGTAAAAATATATTAGCGACGTACTTTAAAAAAAAGTTATCATGTAAAAATATCTAAAGACGAAAAAATAATATTATGTTTTATAAGTAAAAACATCTATGCGCCAATAATATTGCAATCTATTACGGGTAAAGTTATACAAGTCAAACATTCATAAAAAAGTTGTACCAAGTTAAAATAACTGTTTATATAATTAATAAATACTTGTTACGGGTAAAATTTACTAAGTGTTTATGAAGGAAAAATTTCAAACAAGAAAAATTAAACAAGTCTTAACAAATAAAAATATATATGTAAGTAAAATTGACTAAATTGATTTTACCACTAATTAAATATTCCTAATTGAAAATATTCGAAAAATTGACTTGTTTATGGTCGGTTAGTAAGCACAAAATTTGTGGTTTTGTATTAATTTCACAATATCTAAGCGCCATAAAACTCGTCGCAGCCGCACGAGGATGAGACCAATCGACGCAGAAAAAAAAGCCGGTTCGAATGGTATACATAACTCATTTTTCGTTTTTTGTCGCTTAGATAATGTTGCCTTTCAAGCGTCGATATACATATATATATATATATATGTATTTATATATATTTATAACAGCACCTTCATCTTGGTAGGTATTCGCTTTACGGCACTCCTTGTATTATAATAAGCTAACTAGTACTTACCACATTACAGGAATATACAGAAATTTAACTGCAGTTAGTTCTGCAATACTTTGATTACTTTTATGTACAATGTAAATTCATAAAGCTTCTATAATATTTAATTCAGGTTAATATTGAATTCATATAAAATATGAAAATATTTTTGACTTTCGTAGTTCATCATCATAGAAAATAAAAAATTGTCATTTTAGTAACTACGAAGACACCATTTTTTAATATAAATGTGTTTTTTTTGTTAATATGACACCTTGCCTTGCCTGATGCTAAGCTACTGGTAAAGTTTCAGGATTAAGGGTATCTATTATAGACACTAAAATAAAAAAAAAAAGCTAAAAAGCGTCAAGCTGATAATAATAATACTAAATAATAAAAATTCTACAACATTCTACACAGCGCTATCTAGACCCAATGTAAGCATAGCTTAACTAGCTTGTGTTATGGGATCTATACTGCTGATAAACATACTTAGACACATTTTCTTTAGTAAATACATACATATATTATTAAACATAGAAACACCCAGACCAATACAAATAGACATATTCATGCACACAAATATTTGCACTGCGCGAGAATCGAACCCGCGACCTCTGGCTTAGCAATCGAACGCACTACCGATACGCCACAGAGGTTAAAAAAGGTAGACTTAAAGCACCCGGAATTGTAGGAAGAAGGAAACACGTGTGTTGGTAAAGACATAAAGTTTTTATGGTGTGGTTTTATTTTCAAGTTTAACTACTGTTATAGGTCTACAGTGGCACAAAGAGTCTCTCACAATTAGTAGCGTGTTCGAACAACAAACTCGCCGTGTTCCTAGAATATTTGTAAACTGTGTCACGCCGCGCCTCGTGCAGCCGTGTTTGTCACTCTACACACCGTATGTACTGTTCGTTACTATTATTTAAATAGAATTAGCATTTCACATAAGATACGAAATAGATAAACTGTTTAAAATAAATTAAATGCGCTGGTAGTCCAAAGGGGTCGGAATTCATACATATATACATACATAAACTCACGCCTATACCCGAAGGGGTAGGCAGAGGTGCTAGCACCCACATTTCGCCCGTTTATGTTTAGGTCCCAATGTAATAGGTGGCGAGCCTATTGCCATTAACCGGGCACTTATAAACCTGCGATAAATACCCACATAACTTCGAAAAGCATCGAAAAGTCATTGGTGTGTGCCATGATAAAACCTGGGATCGAACCTGAGACCTCGTCTCAGCAGTCCATTACCCATACCACTAGGCTACCGCGGTATACGTAATTAATTAGATGTTTGAATTTTTACGTTATTGAGGAACTTTAAAAAGGTAATATCATACACCACATAGCGCTATCTAGACCTATTGTAAGCATAGCTTGTAATATGGGTTCTTGAAACCAAAATATCTGGGACAATGTATGAATTAAGTTGTTCTGATGTTTATCAAAATTTTTTTAAATGCAAATTATTATATATTTATAGAAAGTCAAAATGCACAAATTTAATTTACATAAAAAACATAACATAACTTCACGCCTGTATCCCCGAAGGGGTAGGCAGAGGTGTATTACGCACCCACGATTCGCCAGTTATGTTAAGGTCCCAATGTAATAGGGGGCGAGCCTATTGCTATCTACCGAGCACATTATTAAGCGAGCGATAATTAACATTAATTAATGCACACATAACTACGAAAAGTCCTCTGACTTTGGTGTGTGCCCGGGGCGACTGGGGATCGAACTCGAGACCTCGTCTCAGCAGTCCGTTACGTACGCCACTGGGCTATCGCCGCTTACATGAAAAGTCTTACAATTTGGTAGTTTAAAATTTCCTAATTGTTGGAAACAGCTCCGCAAATAATATGTAATTAAGTTCTGTACTGCACAGGCTTAAGGGTTGATTTGCCTTGCCAATAGGTATTACTGAAAAATTTTGTATGTATTTATTTTAATTACTAGTTTTTTGTTACATAAATAGACATACATCCACTCCACGATTTACCAAATATAATTTTCAAATAGAAATTACTCTTACTTTAAAAGTTTTTATCCGATTTCATCATATTAATCTCGGTTCTTATTCGGCTTCAGTTTTCAGGATAAAATTCTCATAATTCTTTTCTTTTGTTTCTAGGGGTTCGCTGAAGATAGTCAGTTCATTTAAACAAAGATTAATAAAACTGATATAAAAACCCATCCGTCAGTATAAACACAGTTTATGGGAAAATGCCCCTTTGACAGCAATAGGCTCACCCTCTATTACGTAAGCCGAAAATAGTAAAATGAGGTGCTAATATACATCTACCTATCCCTTTGAGGACATACCGGAGTGAGTCAATGTATGTAAGTAATTTAATTTAGTATAATTTGGTAAATTGTTGGTAACAGCCCCAATAGTGGTCCTAGAATCGGGGACCACTAGTCGGTTGACCCAATCAAGGAAGTACTACCCTCTTACATTATCAATGATAAGAAGCAGTTTGTCACATTTAGTATTGCAAGCGTCCGTAGGCCCATGGACGCTGGCAATACTTAAAGTGTCTTGGTTTAGTGAAACCATCATGGGTGCTTTATTTTATTATCTATTCAATTTTTTTACTATCTTATATTCTAGCCTAAGGTGGGACCTTAGGCTAGAATATAAGATAGTAAAAAAATATCCTGAATGTAATAATACACGATTATTGACATGACAGTATCTGTCTGTCAAACACAAATATTCAAAATGCACAAAAATAAGTACCGAAGATGATCACAAGAGCCAAAGCACGACTAGCACGCCCAACAACCCCGGACTCGTCGCTCAGCTCCGTCCCGCAGCCACCAGCAACTTCTCTGGGTGTGACAGCGACGACGTCGAGCTCAAGTTCCAGCGACGAGTTTTTCTCCCCGCCGACGTCGCCAACACCTGTACGTCGGCAGGGGAGAGGCCGGCCCCCGGTCTGCTTGGGGTCCCGAGGCCCACCGGCCTCGAATAGGGCCCCCGCTGCCGGTGGTGTAGTGCGTCGCATGCGATGGACTCATATTATGAATGAGAATTGCATGCGCGCCTACTATGGGGCTACAGAGGGAGAAACCATTCGAACGGCGTATCGTGACAGGATGCTTGCTCTGTTTCAGGTCCTCGATCCAACCATCACAGTGTCCGCCCAACGATTGTCGGATCAAGTGCGAGCTATCCAGCGGTGTAACCTGTTGGATCAATCTGTGCTTGATCGGCTCCGCCTGGAGGCACAACCTACTCGCGCGACTCCTGCCTTGATACGGGACTCACCCACCGCGTCGTCAGCTCCGCTGTCAGGAGTGACACCAGCGACTTCGGTGGAGCCCGTGGGCGATGATGGAGATTGTGTGAGTACGTCTGTTAGCACCCAGGTAAGTGAGCAATTGGGGAGGGCTTTGGAGGACGCTATTCGCCAGTATAGGTCCGCGCCTGAATCTAGGCCGCGTCTACCACGTCTGCCCACTCATTGGCGAAATCTGGCACTGATGGGAGCCCTGAATGATTTACTATTCCCGTACACGCGGGCTAGTAAAGATTTGTCTGATACCCACTCGATCATATACTGTGGAGCAATCGCGGTGTGCCGCGTCGCTCGTGTCAAGTTTCCAGATACTGACCGGGTGCCGCGGCTCGCCGAGGTAGTACCCGCTTGGCAGGTACGGATCGAGCGGCGTATCAGCACATTCAGGACTCTCATTGCGAAGCTGGTCTGCTTCAGTCGGGGGAATAACCGCCCCCGTGTCATGCGTTTCGTGACTCAAGCATTCGCCGGGACCGGTATTCGGCGCCCGGATTTTGAGGCTAACGTCACGGAGCGCATTGACTACCTGAAGCAGAAAGTCTATGCATGGGCAGCCCGTATTCGCCGGTACAGAGAGCGCGTGGATCGGTACTGGCAGAATCGCCTTTTCCAGAGTGACCAAAGGAAGGTGTACCGGAAGTGGGATGGAACCACCCAATGTGTGGTCGATGAGGGGCTGCCAGGAGCCAGTGCCATGATTAATTTCTGGCGTGGTATCTGGTCAGCGCCCGTCGAACACACAGAGGGCGATTGGATGTGCGTTGTTGAGCGTGAATGTGGGAGCATCGAACCCATGGCGTCTATAACTATAGACCCCGAAGACGTGAGTTGTGCGATCCGTACGGCCCCGAACTGGAAAAGTCCTGGACCGGACGGGTTGCACAACTTCTGGATAAAGTGGATCCGGTGCTCCCATGGCCGCTTAGCGACGCAGTTCCAACAAGCCCTCGAAGTTCTCCCTTCCGCGGTTTATGACCACCGGGATCACCTTCTTGCTCCATAAGACTGGTAGTACCGTTGAACCTAAAAACTATAGACCCATCACGTGCTTGCCCACTATGTACAAGCTCCTTACATCCATTCTGACCATCAAAATTAACACACACATTGTTGTGAACAACATTTTGGCCCCCGCTCAGAATGGGTGTAGGGTTGGGTCCCGTGGTACTAAGGAGCTCCTCCTCATAGACATGACTATTAGCCAGCAAGTCCGGCGGAGCAGGGGGGCTCTGTCCGCGGCCTGGATTGACTACAAGAAGGCCTATGATTCGGTGCCTCACTCATTGCTGAGGAGGATCTTAGAGTTGTATAAAATCGATGCAACTCTGAGATCCTTCCTCAGTGCGTGTATGGGGCAGTGGACCACAGTCCTTCGTCAACCGGGCGGCGGGGAGATCTCCTCTGACCCCCAGGACTTCATAAGGATTGAGCGGGGCATCTTCCAGGGCGACTGTCTGAGCCCGCTTTGGTTTTGCCTAGCACTGAATCCTCTCAGCACTTTGTTGAGAGATTCAGGTCTAGGCTACCGGCTTCAGAGAGAGGGTGAGGTTATTAGTCATCTGCTGTACATGGATGACCTCAAACTTTTCACACCGAAACTTCCTGACCTGGTGGAGCTGCTGAAAATCACGCAGGTTTTCAGCAACGCCATTGGGATGGAATTCGGTGTAGATAAGTGTGCGGTCTTACATGTGCAGCGGGGGAAAGTTGTGAATTCTACGAATTTGCAACTTTCTGAGACTATGACTCTGAAACCGAAACCTATAAGTATCTCGGTATGGCAGAGTCTTTGGGTATCTCAGTAGTGGATATCAAGAAATCGGTGAAGGAACGCTTCTTCTGCCGCTTCACAAAAGTACTCAACAGTCTTTTGTCGGGCGGCAACAAGGTGCGAGCCTTCAACGGTTGGGTGATGCCTCTACTGACCTACTCCTTTGGCATACTAAGATGGACTCAGACTGAGCTGGACGCCCTGGATAGAAAGGTCCGTCAACTGCTCACCACTCATCGCATGCTACACCCGCGCTCGTCTGTTATGAGACTGTACATCCCACGGAGGTGGGGGGGCCGAGGCTTTTTAAGTGCCAAGAACCTCCACAACCGTGAGGTGTGCAGACTTAGGGATTATTTCCAGAGCAACGAATGCGGGATGCATCGTGATGTGGTGGCAGTAGACAAGGGTCTCACTCCGCTCTCCTTGGCGAACGAGAACTGGCGCAGACCGACGGTATTGAGCGTCACGGACCGCAAGACCATATGGGAGGGCAAGGAGCTGCACGGGAGGTTCTATCGAGCCTTAACAGGGCCCGATGTGGACCTTCTGGCCTCGGTGAACTGGCTACGCTTCGGGGACCTCTTTGGGGAAACTGAAGGGTTTGCCTGTGCAATTGCTGACGAGGTCATGATGACGAACAACTATCGGAAATATATCCTGAAGGACGGTACGGTCGTCATCTGTCGGGCATGCCGTCGTCCCGGAAAGTCACTCAGGCATATTATTTCGGGTTGTTCTCATCTGGCCAACGGCGAGTACTTGCACAGGCATAACCTAGTGGCCAGGATCATCCACCAGCAACTTGCTCTTCGATATGGTCATGTTGAGTCTGAGGTGCCGTACTATCGGTACACACCGGTGTCGGTTCTTGAAAATAGTCATGCATTGCTCTACTGGGACCGCTCTATTATCACGGACAGGACTATTGCTTGCAATAAGCCTGATATCGTGGTAGTCGACCGGCCCCAGCGCCGGGCAATGATCGTTGACATCACCATCCCGCATGACGAAAACCTCGTGAAGGCTGAGAAGGACAAAATCAGCAAGTACCTTGACTTGGCTCACGAGGTTACCGCCATGTGGGATGTCGATTCAACGATCATTGTCCCGATAGTCATTTCGGCGAACGGGCTGATAGCGAAGAGCCTCGACCAACACCTCAAGAGACTCTCGCTAGATGGTTGGGTCAAGGGTCAGATGCAGAAGGCGGTCATCCTCGACACGGCACGCATTGTCCGGAGGTTTCTCTCTCTGTGACCCCAACCGCCGGTAGCTTGCACTATTTTTTATATTTTTAAATAGATGTTTTCTTTTTTTTTATATGTATTTAAAAATGTAATTTATAAGTAATTTTAAAGTAAATAAAGAGATAATAATAATAATAAATCTCTTTATTGTATGTACACAAGAATAAGCATGCAGAACATAAGCTGGAACAGTTTTGAGGTATATACAATTGGCGGCCTTATCGCACAGGGCAATCTCTTACAGGCAACCATTGGATGGAGAAAAAACAGTTATAAAAGATATAGGGCAGTTTCTGGTGTACATAATTATGTTATTTCCATATAAGCTCTGACATTTAAATATGAACTTACAAATACATAAACTTATCATTATATATATAATTTATACTAAAAACAGTACCTATTTCTAGGTACATATTATATACAATATACATACATAAAAAAGACAGTGTAGAATAAAGAGAGAGAGATGTGAAGAGAGAAGGAGAGAAATTGATGACTATTGTTCCTGTAGATAGTAAGCCGTGATTAATTTTTTGAAAATTGGCAGCGATTGCGCACGTCTTATGGCCTCAGGTAAGGTATTCCACAATCGGACAGCTTGTACTGTAAAGGATTTATCCATAAACGTTGTGGAGTGTGCTGGCATTTTCAGCCTCAGATTCTCTGACGATCTTAAGGACCTAGAATGCGTGTCGCAGAGGAAATTGAAGCGTTCTTTTAAGTAGACTGGTGTATGAGGATGAAATAGGATGTTATAGAGCAGTGAAAGAATGTGAGCATTCCGACGAAGGCGTATAGGTAACCACTTGAGTTTTCTACGATATTCGGAGATGTGATCATATTTGCGTAGTCCAAATATGAATCGTATACTGAGATTTTGGAGTCTCTCAAGTTTATTTAGTTGGTCTTCAGTGAGATCTGGATAGCTGGCATCGGCATAATCAAGGGTGGGAAGAAAAAGAGATTGTGCAAGCGCAGTTCTCGTAGCAATGGGTAGCAAACTTCGGAGCCTACGCAAGGACCCCGCTGTGGCAAATCTAATCTATCGCCTAGCCTCTCAACCCATAAGGAATACCTGTGCCATAGTTTTGTTCAAAGAGAAGTTTCAAAGATTTTAGTGCGCACCAAAGACACCGTAGCCCTTTTCAAATTGCACAGCCGATACATATCTTTTTACAGCTCCTTTCTACAATGTCCTCAGAATATATCTTATAATATATCGTCCATTTTCATGCAACAAAGCAATAATCATAACAAAACAATAAAAGTCTACAATGCTTTTAGTTCCCGACATAAAATTAAAAGCATTGTATTGAAACGCTAACTAATGACAAAATACATCACTTCCTATAAAAATGTTACGTATTGTTGTGAGATGTTAAGGTTTATCTGATACTCAACATTAAACATAACATAACATAAACTCACGCCTATATCCCCGAAGGGTTAGGCAGAGGTGCTAGCACCCACATTTCGCCAGTTTATGTTTAGGTCCCAATGTAATAGGTGGCGAGCCTTTTTTTTTTTTTTTTTTATCGTGCTGAAATCCCTTCGGATACCCCCCCCGCGGGCGGTTATGTCGGGCTTGCACCGACTAAAACCGCACGCCGTCTCGGGTCTTCAGACGCCGGGGTGTAAGGTTACCCATAGAGCATATCCCTCGCACCCCGGCTGACCCTGGGCCATCTCACCACTAACAGCATCGCTCATCCTGTCTCCTCTGAAAGCAGAGGAGTACGGAGAGCGATGTGTTCCCGCCACGTTGGGTATTGGCCGACGATCAATGCCAACCCTATGAAGGGGTGAAGGGGAAGCCATTGACCGCCGCCCAGGGTGTACCGGCCGCTCCGATTCCGTTCCCCCTGGACTGCAGCGGGATCGGAATCGGAGCGACACTCGAGGAGGTTACCCCACACACACCCCAGGTGGCGAGCCTATTGCCATTAACCGGGCACTTATAAGCCTGCGATAAATACACACATAACTTCGAAAAGCATCGAAAAGTCATTGTTGTGTGCCATGGTAAAACCTGGGATCGAACCCGAGACCTCGTCTCAGCAGTCCATTACCCATACCACTAGGCTACCGCGACTTTTTTGCAACATTAAGCAGGAGAATATTTTGATAATAAATTGAAACACTGTTCATCAAATTACTCCATCTAAACAAAAAATGCTTACTAGGCCAAATAAATTTAATGAAAAACAAAACGCACACCTTACAATGCATTGAGTCATTATCGTTGGATACACACCACACCGTTAAAACACATAATAATTTACATTAAAATTACTTTAACACTTCGGGCATTCTGTATCTTATATGTAGATAGAATGCAGAAAAAACCAATAGGAGCACAAGAACAAACAATCCAAACAATTTAATAAAAAACCGGTCAAGTGCTAGTCGGACTCGTCCATGAAAGGTTCCGTAGCAGCAAGTTAAATTTTACTTCGGGCCACCCACTTACACCCACTTTTTATCAATTTTCTCGACGTTTCACATGATTCTAAGACTAATTAAGCAAAAAAAATTTTTGGGTCGGTCTGTCTGTTGGTCTGGATGTCTGGATGTCTGTTTACGCAATAACTCAAGAACCACTTATCCGATTTAAAAAATTCTTCCGCCAATCATCTTGTTTGGTTAATGGGAAGAACTGATTAGATTTCAGGGATTGTACGTTCAAGGTTTCGGGTACCTTTTTTTTTTTTTTTTTTTTTTATCGTGCGGAAATCCCTTCGGATACCCCCCCGCCGGCCAGCGGGGGTGGTTATGTCGGGCTTGCACCGACTAAAACCGCACGCCGTCTCGGGTCTTCAGACGCCGGGGTGTAAGGTTACCCATAGAGCATATCCCTCGCACCCCGGCTGACCCTGGGCCATCTCACCACTAACAGCATCGCTCATCCTGTCTCCTCTGAAAGCAGAGGAGTACGGAGAGCGATGTGTTTCCGCCACGTTGGGTATTGGCCGACGATCAATGCCAACCCTATGAAGGGGTGAAGGGGAAGCCATTGACCGCCGCCCAGGGTGTACCGGCCGCTCCGATTCCGTTCCCCCCGGACTACAGCGGGATTGGAATCGGAGCGACACTCGAGGAGGTTACCCAACACACACCCCAAGGTTTCGGGTACCTACCATACAAATTGTCCCTAAAAAATATCTAAGTTTGGCCCGAAGTTTGACAATCACTGTGTGATTTCCACCCCACTAGATTTATATTTGAGTTGATTAAATGAAAGGTAAATTGCGGTTTACGATTTATGACGTATTAAAAAAAACTACTTTCTAGATCTAGTTCAAACCAATTTTCGGTATAAGTTTACATGTTAATGTACATCATATATTTTTTTTTAGTTTTATCATTCAACATAATAATGTTTTTTTTTTTATTTTTGCATTTGAGTTGATTGAATCAAAGGTAAATTGCGGTTTACGATTTATGACGTATTAAAAATAAACTACTTACTTGATTCCCTTCAATCCAATTTTCGTTGAAACTTTACATGGTAATGTACATCAGATATTTTTTTTAGATTTATCATTCTCTTATTTTAGAAGTTACAGGACACTTTTTACCACTTTGGAAGTGTCTCTCGCGCAAACTACTCAGTTTAGACAAAAATTATATTAGAAACCTCAATATAATTTTTGAAGACCTATCCATGGATACCTGTATGAGTATGATGAAAAAATATTTTTGAGTTTCAGTCATGAGTATGGGGACCACCAAAATTATTTTTTTTTTTCGTTTTTTTGTGTGAAAATCTTAATGCGGTTTACAGAATAAATCTACTTACCAAGTTTCAACAGCATAATTCTTATAGTTTCGGAAAAAGTGGCTGTGACATACGGACGGTCAAACAGACAGACATGACGAATCTATAAGGGTTCCGTTATTTGCCATTTGGCTACGGAACCCTAAAAACCTAGACATCTAGTACACAAATTATTCTAAATTAACCAACTAAAACTAGTATTAAATGAGTCTGCAAACAAATTCAAATAATTCAGTAAATAGCTAAATAACCCCAATTTTTTTTATTTTATTTTATTTTTTTTATTTAGGACACTTCAATTTGACTTCACCTCGCCTGATGGTAAGCTGAAGGTAAAGTCTCAGGAAAGGGGGTCACCATTACATACACGTACCATGTTAACAATGGTGGCACTCAGCTTGACGGCCTCATCAGAAGAGGGTTGTCGTCGCAGCACCGCGTGACACCCACCGGTCCCACTAGTGCTGCGACCACAATCCCCCTGCCCGGCTATGCACTTGCTGACCCCTGAACGCAATCAAACCGAAATTTTATTACTATGGAGGGTTTTTCGCAATCGTGCACGGTGGTACCTACCCGGCCGAATTTTGTGACAAATTTGTGTCATCAAATTTCTACCACCAGTAAAACCTCTATGCAGAAAGTAAATAAATATTAATAAAATATAAATCAAATTAAATTAAATAAATAAATGTAGTTTGTATAAATTTTTTCTTCCAAAATATCATATATATATATATATATATATATACAAAAATAACTTAAAATGATTATGTACAACAAATTATAAATAAATGTAAAGAAAAATAAAACCTAAACGATAGAAAAATATTTACATACATGCGTCATAGAATTCCTCCGCATCATCACTCCTCGTTCATACTTAATATTGAATCAAGGCTTCTGATGAGACCGCCAAACTGAGTTCCACCATCGTAGAAGTATTTTGTATATGCTATGAGATTACCCCTTTAGCTTACCATTAGGTGAGGCTATAGCCCAGTGGCGTACGTAACGGACTGCTGAGACAAAGTCTCGAGTTCGATCCCCTGTCGCCCCGGGCACACACCTCTGACTTTTCGTAGTTATGTGAGCATTAATAAATTTTAATTATCGCTCGCTTAATAATGTGCCCGGTAGATGGCAATAGGCTTACCCCCTATTACATTGGGACCTTAACATAACTGGCGAATCGTGGGTGTGTAATGTGGGTAGGCAGAGGTGTACTTCTGCCTACCCCTTCGGGGATACAGATGTGAAGTTATGTTATGTTATGTAGGTGAGGCTATGTCATATTGACAAGCACTACATAAAAAAAAGAATATAAAAAAATGTGTTCTGGGATCGATCGAAAATTTACTTTTTTGAATTTCAGTATGTTTGTCCGTTAGGATCGATATTCGTTTGTCAACTGAAAAGCACTAAACAAATTCAGCTGAAACTTTACATGAAGATTCTCCAGGAGTCTAGTCATAAACTTGGATATATATCATCACCCTATTATGCATGGGATTCAAGCAGCAGACCAAATTCTTTCTAAATGTTATTATTGATCATAACTTGGGGTTGGGCCACAGAATAAATAATAGTACAAGGTTGGGCTGGGATCGAGACTGAAGATGGATCTGTGACATAGCGGTAGACCGCTCGATTGTTAAGTCAGAGGTCGCACGTTTGATTCCTGCTCAGTGCAAATACTAGTGTGCATAAATATGAATATTTGCATTGGGCTGGGTGTTTATATGTATAATATGTATGTAATCACAAAAAAAAACGTATCAAATATGTTTATCCGCTTACTAGAACCCATAATACAAGTTAAGCTATTCTTACTTTAGTTATTTAATTTAACCTATTCTGAACTTAAAGTGAACGAAGTTGCGGGCAAGAGCTAGTTTAGAATATCATAAATGGTAGTTTCAATTCCAGCACACAATTCGATTTTGCCGTCTTTTCACACAAATCCCATTTTGCTTAGCTAGTTCTCTTTGTAAGTAGAGTTTATAGCACTTTTAAAGTCGGCATCGCATTGCCGCGGTTAAATTGAAAAGTAATTACTTGGCAAACTATTGCATTGTTGTTGGCATGGCATGGGAACCAGAACTGTGCAAAGCGTTTAACTGTTCGTCATTGAAACTTACACGGTACACAATTGAACAAACACTTTACGAACATTAATTTTTTTACCTTTCAGGAGCAGTACAGCCGTCTTTTACAGCTATAAATTTATGGTTAGGCTAGATATTGGGAGTAACAAACTTCAAGACAATGTATTCTAATGATAATCAGAATGCGTTCTTAGGTGTCTTTGGTGGACACGATAGACGGTGGACGCCAATCAACCAATCATAGATTATGTAGAATATACTGCTTCCGGGCTGTTTGGCCGTGGTCCATATGAAACTTATGTTCATCAGTCGCACAACATTCGCCGCCAAGGAGAGTTCTACGCACTCGTCGCGGCCCGGACCTGACCACTGAAGATGAAGACAACAATGATCGACGAAACGTTTGGAACACAATTTTCATATGGACCACGGTCAAACAGCCGAGAAGCAGTATATTCTACATGTAACACCGGCCGTGAAAGCCTAAAGATTTATAATCATAGATAATATTAAACAAATCACGGGTTCCAAGTGCTCGTGTAATTGGTTGATGCGAGTTAATCACTCCTTTTATCGTTTTATTTGGCTTGCTAATTAGTGTACCTTTTATTCTTTTTGACGTTTATTCCCGCAGTTTACCAGTAACCATTTACATTTGTTTTGTTTTTTTACTAACACTATATGGACTCCCTTGGTCCGAAATAAAGATTTTATTATTAATTCTTATTATTATTATTTAGTATGTATGAAACAGTATGAAAACCAAACAAGTCATATTTTGTACTTGAAACGATAAATCGCAACGGATGAATGTTCGGGTCCAATCTTGCAACTGAATTTTAAAGCAGTGATCCTCCACTGATTGAGATGTAATTTTGCATACACGTTTCATTGTTTTGTCTTGGTAAACACTGGTGCTACAGGATATTCTAGGTTTGAAGATGATTATAGGTATTATTGAATTAAACAAAATAGACCCGTAAATTTTGGGTTCGTTTTTCTTGTCTTGGCAAGCAAGCCGATGTGCGGTTTACGTACAAGCAATATTATTTTGCTGAAGTCGCAACCTAGTTTGCGCTCATCATTTTAATTTTATTATAAAGTCAGTTGAACATTCGCGGTTATAGCTATTAGACCACGGATTAGCATCCAACCTAAGTCTGCATAACAAATAAATCAAATATCTTAAAAAAAAAGGTAGTTCGCTGTTTCAAATCCGGCTCGAAAGACCAAATTTGATGTACGGTTCGGAACACGTTTAGTAGGTGTAGTTATAGTTTAGTTTGAATTGTGTATATTGTTGATATTTGATTTATTTGTTACAAAGAGTTAGGTTGGATGCTAATCCATGGTTTAATAGCTATGACCGCTAATGTTCAACTAACTTTATAATAAAATAAAAATAAAATGAAGAGCGCAAACTAGGTTGCGACTTCAGCAAAATAATATTGCTTGTACGTAAACCGTACAGCCGATTTTAATAGGATCTTGCACTCTTTTGCCCGGCGATGAAAGTCCAGTACTGTGCCTAGCTTATGTTACAGAACCCACAACTACATATTCGAAATGATTCATTACATTATTCTGGACACGTCGGGTGCAGAATTTGAAACGTTTTTAAAATAATGTGACTAAAGCAGATAGAAACAAAGTTTTTCAATGCTGAAAATACTTTTATGATCATTGAGTGAAAACAGATCAAATACAACAGTGTTGCAGTTAAGTTGGGATTTTATTTGAGAGTGCGTTTCCAATGTTGTCAGTGTGACGATATTCGTTTCATCTAATTCTTTATTTTACACAAAAAAAAAGATATAAATGTTGTTATGTACAAGTAAAATAATTTATGTACAAAGACGAATTTAACTCTAAAAGAGTTCTCTACCAGCAAACCTTTGAGCAGTAGAGGCAGAAAAAAAAAAAATCGAGGGAAGCAAAGTGTATAGGCATACACTTTGCTTCCCTCGGTAATTTTTTTTATACTGTCAATAAATGAGAAGTTAAAATATAATAACGTTTTTTTGTAGGTATATTAGGCAGCTTTTCCCAATACGGTTTTCAGGTCAGTTTGCCATATTTCCTTTTGCAGGAAAATTAAAAACGAAATCTTTGTTTCTTTGTGTCTTCCGTCTGTCTATCCGTAGATCAGAATAGTTTGTATGTAAATAGCAAGATTTTTTAATTTTTTAGGGATTTTCTTTAGAAAAGCTCTATTACTATCGAGTTGTCGTCGACGTCATAGACGTCGTCGACATCGTCGTTGCCAATTTTCTGTCACGGTTTTGGGTATGAAGGAGATGAGCTATCGAGTTGCTGTTTTCGGTAATAGATTCGTGCTGGGGTGAACCATTGCAAGATAAAGAAAAAATCGCAAAAAATCGCAAAAAAAAATAATCGCAAAATCGAAAATCCCTTGTATTCGGCTGAGCTCGTCTCAGGAATTCAACTTGTTTTCGTAGGGCACTTGTGTTTTCTAATCTTTAAATAAAAATAAGGAGACCGCAAATCTCGTCATTGAGTCTTGGCTTTAACCCACACCGCATAATACGGATATTTTTTAATTATATTCCTATTATTCAAAATCCTTCAGAAAAAGCAGCTGCTGAATTTGTACCCACGGCCAATTTATGACGTCTTTTTATAAGTATAATGTCAATGGAAACGCATCCAATATCAGCAAAAGGAATTCTGATTCAAGCGACGTCGTGCCACTAACAGGACGGGTGTATGAGGGTGTGAAGTACTGAAGTAGATGGGAGGGGGGGAGGACAGTGTGCCACCGAGCAAATAGCTTCTAGACCCTAGCGACACATTTCTAGGAAACTAGAAGTGCAAATACTGGAGCAGCATCGCGTGATGCACCGGAATGACACCATTTTTGTTAAGTTTCCTATTCTCGTTGTTATTTAAGATTATGTTTTATTCCTGCAGGGACTTTTTTTATGAATGATGGGAATTTGACCGTTCATATTTATGAATGAGTTTCTGTGATTCTGGGACTTATTGCACAACGTCATCTTGTCTTTGAATGCTCTGGTCGAAAATAATCGTGATATATATGCTATCTAACTCCAAACCTACTAAGCATATATTGTAATATGAGTTCTACAATACTGATACATATATTATACAAAGATACATATTTTTTGAAATTGGTGAATCGTGGGTGTGTAATATACCTCTGCCTACCCTTTCGGGAATACAGGCCTGAAATTATGTTATGTTAAGTTATGTACAAATATGGATGGATAATGGCAGAAGCAAATGGTGGGTTGTTATCTCTGCCTACCCCAAATGGAAAGAGCTAGGTTATGTCAAGATTACATAATACACGAATCTCTATTGCATTTCTGTCGTTGGCTTAAATTGCATGGCGACAGACCTGCCATACTTCAAAATTGAAATGAATATGTCAGGATTGTTTTTATTGCTCCAATTTGGAGTTATTGGATGAGAGACAGAATTGATTTCAATTAGTTAGAAATGTCACTGAAGTTCGTAGAATAAGAGAGACGTAGGTATCATCCATTGCGGGGTGCTTGGTTGGGGACCTCCACGCGGTGCACCCTGGGCAACGGAGACAGCAGCGCCTCTCTCCTAGGGCGGGAGAGACGCTGCTCGAACAGGCCCTGTTGAGGCCTGTTCGAAAGCTTTCCACGTGTCCCTCTGATTAGCAGGTGGCACAGTGGAGAGCAAGTAAGGGGGCCATCTCGAAACCGGAGATGGCGCGGGGTCAGCTGGGGTGCGAGGGATATGCTCTATGGGTAACCTTACACCCCGGCGTCTTAAGACCCGAGTCGGCGTGCGGTTTTAGTCGGTTCAAGCCCGACATAACCGCCCCCACTGGCCGGCGGGGGGTATCCGAAGGGATTTCCGCACGAAAAAAAAAAGGTATCTTCCATTGCAAATGGACGGCCTCTGTGGCGTAGCGGTAGTTCGTTCATGACAGGGGCGCGGGTTCGATTTCCGCTCAGTGCAAATATTTGTATGCATGAATAATGTCTATTTGCATTGGTCTGGGTGTTTCTATGTATAATATGTATGAATTTACAAAAAAAAAAGGTATATAAGTATGTTTATCCGCATTCTGGAACCAATAACACAAGCTAGTCAAACTATGCTTTCTTTGGGTCTAGAAAGTGCTGTGTAGAATTTCGTAGAATATTTATTTCTTATACAAATACAACGAAGGAGTGAAATTTGAATAAAAATATTTCAGACATAGTTTATTACGCGCAACAGAATCGACAACAGTATCACAACATCGTTGACGAAACTACAACAGACATCAAAAGGCATGTATTACAGCACGGAGTTCCTCCGCCGGTTATTGACAAACGTGATTTACATTTCACACGAGCTGACAGCCTGTCTGCACCAATGTGTGTTGAGCTCATTAGGATTCAAACATGATTGTATCATCACAAACAGAATATGGAGTTGAATTCAAATCTTATGACGGATTAGACTAATTTGCAGGTCGTTGCTCGGTGGTTTAGAGTTCTATTTGTGGGTAGAAAACAGTGTTATTCTGTTAGACAATTATTAGTAAAATCTTGACATCTAGAAATACAATGTATTGATTTGCATTTGAGCATTATTCACAAGGCATGTTAAATAAATGAATTACATATTATACATACATATTATATAAAACATTATATATCCGTTAAAAGCATAATATATAAACAGTATACCTACTTCGCAACAGCTCTGCCTGAACATTTAGAGATTATGGTCATTTATTTATACTGTGTCTTATGATATTTAAAAAAACTTTATCATGAGTAATTTCTCAATAAATTAGAGTGTTCTTCCTAATTTAGATTTACGAGTGAAGAGTGAAGAAGTGTTCATGTACATTACAGCAACACACACACACACACACATAAACACAAGTTCAACGTTTGAATACAGTTTTGTTTTGTTTTGCATGCAGTTTAATAATAGGTCTTTACCTATGAAATTGCCGAAATTTTCTAACAAATTCATGAGTTCGTTATTCCTGTAATTTAATAGCTATTTCCATTATTTATATTTTGTTTGAAAGTTGATTTCAAGATTTTACAACTCTGTAATAAATTTTGTTTTTATTGGCCGCTTGATAAATTAATTCGATCTTCAAAAACAGTACTTCCTAAATGCTATCCATTTTGATGATAAATTTCGTATTACTTAACAGCTGTCACTTTTCAAAAATGTAATAAAAGTTGTTAGCTTAACGTTGTCTCATTCATACACAAAAAAATGGATTTGTCATTCCTAAAAAAAATGCAAAAATGTTAGCATCTTTTTTTTTTTTTTTTTTCGTGCGGAAGTTCCTTCGGATACCCCCCCGCCGGCCAGCGAGGGCGGTTATGTCGGGCTTGAACTGACTAAAACCGCACCCCGACTGACCCTGGGCCATCTCCGGTTTCGAGATGGCCCCCTCGGGTGTCCCCGTCTTGCCCCGGTTTGGGGGGGGGGTGGCCCCACCGTCCTGGCCTGCTTCTGCTGGGGTGACAGGCGGCCTCACCTGCTACCCCCAGGCCTGCGCTGCGTTGGCTCCTTACTGATCCGATGCAGGTGGTCCCCGAAGCAACCCTTCCCGGAGACCACCTGCGTCAGTCGGTACGAGAGGCTTCCGTGTCGCCTCTCTAGCCAATCCTCCATGATGGGCCTTACCGCCGCTATTGCGGCGTGCCCTAAATCTATCAATACGTTGTCTAAGTAAGACCGAATCCAAGTTTGTAATGTATTTAAATTTTAATATTATTTCCAGTCGTACTCTACTTGTAAGCCAGATTCTAAATCTATTTAGTCATTTTTCTTCGAAAGAGATAAAACAATAACACAACAACTATTAATATTTCATTTTCATTTCATTATTAGATATGATTTTTCTAATAATAAAATTACTGTATAATAAAGATAGGCTTTATGCTAAGATGTTACATGAACGATAAAGATTCAATAGATTATCATGCGGAGTTATATTGACGTGCACTACATAAAAAGAATTAGATTTACATATTTTTAGACTGACAAACTCGGGGCAAGACGGGGTTCCCAAACCCGAGGGGGCATCCCAAAACCGGAGATGGCCCAGGGTCAGTACGGCCGGTACGAGGGAAATGCCCTATGGGTAATCACCCCGGCGGCGTCTGAAGACCCGAGACGGCGTGCGGTTTTAGTCAGTTCAAGCCCGACATAACCGCTCCCGCTGGCCGCCGGGGGGTATCCGAGGGGATTTCCACAAGAAAAAAAAGGTACGTCATATATATATTAGATTCTGCGTTCATCATTTTCACCTAGAAGTTATAAGAGAATCTTGTGTATTATCTCAAAAATCAAAAATCATTACGTCTTCTGTCGTATTGATGGTATATCGAATTTCAAATTTAATTTCCCCAGTGTGCTGCTACCTGTAACCGTTTTCAGAGGCGCGAGTATTTTTTTTTTTTTTTATATTTAGGACACGTCAATTTGACTTCACCTCGCCTGATGGTAAGCTGAAGGTAAAGTCTCAGGAAAGAGGGTCACCATTACATACATGTACCATGTTAACAATGGTGGCACTCAGCCCCATCAGAAGAGGATTGTCGTCGCAGCACCGCGTGACACCCACCGGTCCCACTAGTGCTGCGACCACAATCCCCCTGCCCGGCTATGCACTTGCTGACCCCTGAACGCAGTCAAACCGAAATTGGATTAGTATGGAGGGTTTTTCGCAAAAAGGAGTAAGTCCATATTCACCCCGCAAGCCTGCATCATCCGATAAACGCTACCTGAATCAATTTTCTTTGTTTCAGTCAACCGATGTCCGAAGTCTGTCATACGTCTAGAAGTGTATTCTTTTGATCAGCTCTATTATTGATCTGGTGGGACAGTTAGCAACGAGGATTCTTTCACATTTCTTGCCTAGAAAAGCTAAGCAGACTTTAAAAACCTCCAAGAATACAGCGGAGAACTCCTAGCCACTCTCTTATACACGCAAGTCGCTGGGTGTGAAACGCCAAACCTCCTGATTTTCAGGTTTATTTTGGTCGGTAATAGTGTCGTAGCGTAGTGTTTAAGCAGTCGGTTGCGAAGATTCCGGGTTCGAATCCTGTATATTACACTACCGCCGTGAACCCACTCCTAACATAAGTAATTTAGTTAGCGGGTTGATTAGAAATTAAGGTTACTAGTACTCTTTTAAAAAAAAGTTTGAAAAAATACCTTGTATTTTATATATTATGCTTGTATGTCTTCGAAGGGGTAGCCAGTGGTTAATATAACACATATTTTAACGTGTGGTTGGTTCCGCATAAAAGGAACTTATACACACATACATACATATACTCACGCCTTTTTCCCTCCGGGGTAGGCAGAGACAACAGCTCGCCATCTGCTTTTGTCCTTACATACTTCACGAGCTTCCTTTACTGTCATTAAACCTTTCATGCAAGCCTGCCGGTTTCGAGTGCTTTTGATCTGCCCTTTTTTCTATTTAGGAACTTATAATAGGTACTTATTGTAGTTGTTATGCGAATAAGTAGTTATTCTAGACTGTATGCTGCTACCAAGAATTTCCCATCCAAAAACCCCAAAGCACTTTGGCCATCCTAAGAATCAAACCTGAGAGTCAGGTCTCTCGCTACTTTAGTGCTACTGAGGCAGACTTGGGCAGGCTTTCAAGTAGTGGAATATAGTAATCATTTGTGAAGAAATGGACTTCACTCTACTGGGCATTAGAGTGCATTCTATTCTTAGAAGCTTCAAGTGGTAAAACGGTGCATTATCGGTTTTATCGCTGTTCGAATAAGTTCAACAGGCTTAGTATGTTTACGATAACTTGCTCGGAGAACACTTCCATTTTGCTCTTGGGAAACTTTTACACTTACGCAAAGAAAGTTTTAGTCCAGGTGAGGCCGCCTGTCACCCCAGCAGAAGCAGGCCGGGACGGTGGGGCGACTAGCGCCCCTCCCCCAAACCGGGGCAAGACGGGGACACCGTGGTTCCCAAACCCGAGGGGGCCATCTCGAAACCGGAGATGGCCCAGGGTCAGTCGGGGTGCGAGGGATATGCTCTATGGGCAACCTTACACCCCGGCGTCTGCAGACCCAAGACGGCGTGCGGTTTTAGTCGGTTCGAGCCCGACATAACCGCCCCCGCTGGCCGGCGGGGGGGTATCCGAGGGGATTTCCGCACGAAAAAAAAAAAAAAAAAAAAAAAAAAAAAAGTTGAGTCATGGAATGCTATTCTGTTAAAATTTGATGCTTGTGTGGTATGAAAAGTGGCGATAGCCCAGTGGCGTACGTAACGGACTGCTAAGACGAGGTCTCGAGTTCGATCCCCAGTCGCCCCGGGCACGCACCTCTGACTTTTCGTGGTTATGTGTGCATTAATAAATGTTAATTATCCCTCGCATAATAATGTGCCCGGTAGATGGCAATAGGCTCGCCCCTTATTACATTGGGACCTAAACATAACTGGTGAGTAATACACCTCTGCCTACCCCTTTGGGGATACAGGCGTGAAGTTATGTTATGTGTGTTATGACTGTAGAGGGGCTCGTGGGTAAGTGGTAACCGAGTGAGTTAACACATTGCAAAGTTAAGCAACACTAGCCAAGACAGTGTTAGAATGGGTGGCCATTCTTCTGACACATTGAGACTCTTCCGTGCCCCAGAGAGCACATTAAACCGTCGTTCCTGGTTGCTATACGAACATCAATGGTAGTCACTGGCAGTTGGAGCCATAAAAATTCAGACAAATGATTTAACTACAGAACTTTAATATCGCCAGGTTGTAGAGATCAGATAAAAGTCGCTTTACGGAAAATATCGAACTTTTGCCGCTTCGGCCTTATATCTTGTATCTTATAGCCCTTGTATATTATTATAGCTTATATCTTGGCGACGTCAATATGACTTCACCTCGCCTGATGGTAAGCTAAGGTAAAGTTTTTTTTTTATATATTTAGGACACGTCAATTTGATTTTACCTCGCCTGATGGTAAGCTGAAGGTAACGTGCGGAAATCCCTTCGGATACTCCCCCGCCGGCCAGCGGGGGTGGTTATGTCGTGTATCGACTAAAACCGCACAGTGTCCTCCCCAAGTGTCCGTTGCCGGGCACCCCGGGTAAGCCCTCGAAAGGACAACCCCAGGGTTACCGGCGGACTTATGCCGGCATCGCGGCCTTTTTTTTTTTTTTTTTTAACGTGCGGAAATCCCTTCGGATACCCCCCCGCCGGCCAGCGGAGGTGGTTATGTCGTGTCTCGACTAAAACCGCACGGTGTCCTCCCCATGTGTCCGTTGCCGGGCACCCCGGGTAAGCCCTCGAAAGGATAACCCCAGGGTTGCCGGCGGACTTTGGCCGCCACCGCGGCCTCGCCTGGTGGGGTCGGGTTTTATCCCGCTTCGGTGAGTTGGCAGGCGTGTGTAGGTCACACACGACACGCCTCCGCCACGGCCTGCTTCTGTAAGGACGGCGAGTCGGCCAACTGCCGTCCTCAGGCCCCGATCATGGAGGTCGGTAGTCCCGGGCGTAGATGAGTCTGCGAAACTCGGGGGGCAGGGTTCTCTCCCGCTCCCTCTCCGCCGTCTCTTTCGCGCGCATTACCTGCTCGCAGAAAGAGGCGGCGGCGTGCCTCTTGCTCCCGTCGGAGACCACGGCCCTCACCATGGTCTCCAACGAGAGAACGTCCACGCCCAGGACCGCAACGTGATCCCGGCGTTGACTAGCCCACGCAGGGCACTCCACCAACGTGTGGAGCGCCGTGTCTTCGCCAGGATCCTCGCAGTGCTGGCACTGCGGCGTTATGGTGGTGGATGCGCCACAGATACTTACCGAAACACCCGTATCCGGCACATCTGGCACATCCGGTAGGAAAGGTCCCCATGGTCCCTCTCCAACCACTCCTTCATGATCGGTCTCACCACCGCAATGGTGGATTCCCCCCACCTTGGGTGCTCAAGTCGCACCCTCCATGTCTCCATGAGTTCCCGGTGGAGCTGGGACCGCTGAGCCCTGATTTCTCGGGGCTCCGGCCTATGGCCCCGCTCCAGCACCTCCTTACGCCACTGGTACAGCAGCGCAAGGGCTCTCGCTTCCAGGTCCCATGGAGGGGTCCCGGCTAGGAGACATGCCGCCTTGACGGAGATCGTGCGATACCCCCTGATGACTCTGACGGCCATCGCTTTTAACGGGCTGTTTAATACAGCCACGTTGCGGGCCGCCAGAGTCTACGCCCATACGGGGGCCCCGTACAGGGCCATGCTTCGCACGATCCCCAGGTACAGTCTCCTAGTGGGGACGTTGGGTCCCTTAACGTTGGGCATCAGCCGCGATAGCGTGGCCGCAGCCCCCCTCAGTTTCGGGACCAGACTTCGGAGATGAGGTCCGAAGTCCCATCGGCTATCGAGTACGAGCCCAAGGTACTTCATCGTGGGCTCGATTCCGATGCTCACGCCCCCTACGGTTATGCTGGTTCCCGCAGGTGGCCCCCTCCGAGGCCCGTGGAAACACATAGCCTCGGATTTGTCAGCTTGACGGCCTCATCAAAAGAGGATTGTCGTCGCAGCACCGCGTGACACTCACCGGTCCCACTAGTGCTGCGACCACAATCCCCCTGCCCGGCTATGCACTTGATGACCCCTGAACGCAATTAAACCGTAATTGGATTACTATGGAGGATTTTTCGCAATCGTGCACGGTGGTACCCACCCGGCCGAATTTTGTGACAAATTTGTGTCATCAAATTTCTACCACCAGTAAAATTCAGGAATGAGGGCCCACATTTCAGACACCGATAATGTTACAATGGAGGCTCTCAGCTTGATGGCCTCATCGGATGCTTTTTCACGCCCCGCTTAAAGGACCCAGGAGTGTAGGAAGAAGGAAACACGTGTGTGAGTAAAGAATTCCAAATCTTGATGGTGCTGCAAAGAAAAGAGGTGCCGAACCGCTTGGATCTTGATGGAACTGTTTGCACCGTGTGAGGGTGATACCTCAGCCTTGCACGTGTTGTCCTGTATAGGAAAGGAGAGGGTGGAACTAATTGGAGGAGCTCATCGGAACACTCGCCATCGTAGAGGCTGTAAAATACTGCCAAGGAGGCAATATCTCTATGCTACTGGCTGGCTCAAGCGCGTTTGTGAACTGAATTGGAAAAAGGCATAGCGGAGGATGGCGACTGTAGAGTAAGTTTCTGAAGTCTGTAAGGGAAGAAGCAAATGGTAGGGCGTTGTCTCTGATACCCTGAGGTTTACTTTTGTAGAAATGAAATATCAAGTCTTAATCAGATGATAGAGCTCCGTTCGGGTCTTTCCGGGGAGTTCGTGCGCTCTTCGCCAATCACGAGCAGTATTGCCCTCAGCCGGACGAAGCAAAGTGGGGACTTTGCTTCGTCCGGCTGAGGGCAACATATTTGAAGAACAGAATATACATACACCGTTCGTAGTGAACTCTATTGTCTGAGTAATTAAAAAAAACCCCTATCCCACTACACGGTAATAATTAATTAGTTATTAGTACCCTTTAAACAATAAATCTTAGTTTTTGCTTTTGAGGATAAACTTAAATACCTACCTTACCTACTTAACTTTCGGAATATTTCGTTCGAGTCTAGATTGTACTGTGTAACGTGTCCCAGAACAATCACATATTTATTGATATGTTAATTAATAGGTAGGTCTGCATCGAGGGAATTGCCTTATTAGGCCACCTTATACCCCGGCATCTGAAGAGCCGAGACGGCGTGCGGTTTTAGTCGGTTCAATAGAGCATGATACATCTATTGTATTTTATTTTTTTGAAGTACACCAATTCGTGTTCACCTATTTGGTTAAGTACCTACCCTAGTTACACACGATATAACTTTATAATATTTATCTACACACATGTTGTTAACACTCCAAATTCTGGAAAAGCTTAATTACCACATTCTCGAAACATATCAATATTATTGTACAAGCAAATATTCAAGTAAATTAATGAAATCCATTTAAACTATAAATTTTGACATCAAATGCGGATTGTAACAAACAATTTGATTTATTTGATAGCCTGCAAGCGTCAATGGATAACGTTAGAGTCTGGAATACCGACAGATCTCGGAATGTATGTGGATATTTATCAGTCTTTATGGTAATAACTGTTAGGGGATGGCGAGGGTGGAATATAGGAGGTGGACGTATAAAAGATTTGATGCAGTAACTTAGATTGGAAACAACCTTTTGTTTGAACCTCATTTTTGGCTGACAAGCAAACAGTCCACCTGATGGGAAATAGTTACTGCAGCCTATGGATGTGTGCAACACTAGGGGCGTCACACTCGCGCTGCTGACCCTATATGACCCTATAACCTTCTAATGCCCTTCTTGAAAAACCTCATATTGTATTCGCTTGGGAAATCTACAGCAGGGGGATCGTTCCACAGCCTGAAGGTGCGTGGAATGAAGATTCCGTTCATAACTCGCTGTGCACCTTATAATAATATATTGTTTTTTTTTCTCTTTATTTAAGGAGTTTTAGTCCCTCGAGACTATGCCACTCCGTAAGGTCGACAACAATTTTTTTGCTTATAACTATATAATAACTAATACATAATATTATGTCATATACGTGACGATCTCCTTCTCATATCAACTAGAACCACCCTATACAGTGCCTTTGCTGCCTCCGAAAGGGGAGCAGCCAACACTTCGTTACAATTGCCGAGTTGTCCCAGCTTATTAGTAAAAAAAGACATATCCTGTCTTACGTCTTCGTTTCGGACACACTCCATCATAATATGCAACGCATCTTCTGCTATGCCACATTCAGAGCAGAGGGGGGATGGAACCTTCTTCATCATGTGTGCGAATTTATTAAGTGGAATGTGGCCGGAACGTAATCTAAAGGCTGTAACTAATTTCTGTCTCCTCAATGTACAGTCATCAAACCACGGGATCTTCCAAGGCTCGTTTTGTAGGGTTTTGTACCAAATACCTTTCTCCACTGATCGCTCGTCAAAATGAACCTTCCAGAGCTTAAAACAGTGTTCTCGGATTAAATGTATGCAATCAGTGAAGAAAGGCAAGGAACCCATAGGTACGCCATCGCTTGAAGCCTGTTTCGCCAATATGTCCACTTCCTCGTTGCCAGTCAGCCCGATGTGTGAGGGAATCCATTGAAGAATGATCTCTTTTGAATTAAATTTTAATTCAAAAAGTGACTTAATAATATCATAAGCTATCGGCATGCCTCTTCTATAAGAGATAATATATTGTTCTAGGCTAGGCTAGGGTGGTTTTGGGGCTCCCCCAAGACCTTCGGGATCAAACTAAACTCATCAGAAGGCTGGTACACTTGCTGACTGACGGACGACTGGAGTTCAGACGGCAGTCGCTATTATAGAATTCCTCACCGGCTTTGGCAGTAAATATAGATGCAATAACCTCAATGTTACTTTGTATATATGTGACATGTTTTACAAAGATCAGGTGCACCGTGGTGGCACTTTTTTTTTACAACGATATCTACAAAGGTAAATAGATAAAAGATTTTATGTTGTTGAAGATAAAACCAAAGCGTCTGTTTGTGGGAGAAACTTCTGACTATTTTAAATTCAAGTCTGATGGTGAAGTTCTGGCGCTGTCGAGTGTGTATTATTCTGATTACGCAGTAAACCTTATTTGTGTGAGTGGAACAAAAATCTCTTATAGTCGAATGTTTTTGACTGCAAGTCTTCAACGCGAAATCAATCCTCTTTGTTCCTTGAGGTAATTTAAACTAGCAAAAATGCACAGACTGATGTGGCAGGATCCGACCAATTCGACATTTCTTTTTCTTTACGTACATCTAAAGTACGTGACACACATTTAAAATCCTTGAGGTCGTCAGAATCATTGGTATTGGCAGTACCTAGACATTCTACGATTTTTTATGATAAATCGTTCACTGTACAGGCGGTACGGTTATGGAATGCACTGCCATTATCGATTAGACGGGCACAATCACTGGCCATCGTCAAAACGATGGTGAAAGAGCACTACCTGGGCCTATAGTCTCCCCGATTCCTTTTTTTTTGCGTTATGTACTGTTTTACTTTCATACGAGATATAAAAATAATTTATGTGTAGGTTTAATATGTATGTAAATTTTGTATGTATATATGAATGATTTATACTACTACTACTACAATTATATTCGATTTTATATGTCTGTTTATGTATCATTGTATGCTTATTTTTAGGTATATGTATATGTATATGTACTCCTCTGCTTTCAGAGGAGACAGGATGAGCGATGCTGTTAGTGGTGAGATGGCCCAGGGTCAGCCGGGGTGCGAGGGATATGCTCTATGGGTAACCTTACACCCCGGCGTCTGAAGACCCGAGACGGCGTGCGGTTTTAGTCGGTACAAGCCCGACATAACCGCCCCCGCTGCCCGGCGGGGGGGTATCCGAAGGGATTTCCGCACGATAAAAAAAAAAAAAAAAAAAAAAGGTATATGTACCTAGTAAATTACAATCATATGTGTTTGTAATCTAGTCTGTTACATTATATGACTACGTTACTCCTCTATTTATTTCCTATTACACCAATAACTACCCAATATACGATTTAGCTCATTTAGAATTTATGTCCATCCAAAGGTTGCCTGTAAGATATTGCTTTTAGCGATAAGGCCGCCATTTGTACATGTATTGTTTGAGTTTTCCATATATGTATATTCTGATTGGTGTACAATAAAGTTTATATCTATCATCTATCTATCTATCTAAAGTATCACGTATCATTCTGAAAGTGGAAAGAGTGGTGGGTGTAGCATAGAAATAAAGGGTGTATTTCAGCAAGACTGTTTGAATAGACACTCCAATTGTGCAAAATAGTTGATAGAGCGTGTTTTCTACCTCTCATATTCAATTTTAATCAACATGGATACGAACATTCCATTGTACCCTGAGCCTATATAATAAAAGATTATGGTGATGATGATGGCCTCTGTGGCGTAGCGGTAATGCATTTGACTGCTACGACAGGGGGTGCAGGTTCGATTCCCGCTCAGTGCAAATATTTGTATGCATGAATATGTATATTTGCATTGGTCTGGGTGTATCTATGTATAATATGTATGTATTATGATTATCCATAATATGATTATCCGCATCCGCTAGAACCCATAACACATGCTACTTAAACTATGCTTAGATACTGTGGGTCTGGGGTGTGTGTTGGGTAACCTCCTCGAGTGTCGCTCCGATTCCGATCCCGCTGCAGTCCGGGGGGAACGGAATCGGAGCGGCCGGTACACCCTGGGCGGCGGTCAATGGCTTCCCCTTCACCCCTTCATAGGGTGGGCATTGATCGTCGGCCAATACCCAACGTGGCGGGAACACATCGCTCTCCGTACTCCTCTGCTTTCAGAGGAGACAGGATGAGCGATGCTGTTAGTGGTGAGATGGCCCAGGGTCAGCCGGGGTGCGAGGGATATGCTCTATGGGTAACCTTACACCCCAGCGTCTGAAGACCCGAGACGGCGTGCGGTTTTAGTCGGTGCAAGCCCGACATAACCGCCCCCGCTGGCCGGCGGGGGGGTATCCGAAGGGATTTCCGCACGATAAAAAAAAAAAAAAAAAAGGTACTGTGGGTCTAGAAAGCGCTGTGTAGAATGTCATAGAACATTTATTTATTTATTAAACCCTCATTACTTAGATTTGAGTTCTCTGTCTTTCCTCTACCCTTTCTTCTCTTTTGACGACCTTTCCTCTGTGAAGGTTGAAACGTATGATAGTTTCCAGGTTGCAAATATTGATAGCCCATAATAACCACTTAAAATCAGATCAGTTTGCGTCTTTGCTACTCAGTAGTTAAAAAAGTCAGGAACCTACAAAATCGAGAACCTCTATCAAGGTTAGATACTAAATCGAATATAAAAAAGTGGCCAAGTGCGAGTCGGACTCGCCCATGAATTGTTCCGTAGCAGCAAGTATCAATAATTTTTTTAGTATGTTTCGGTTGATTGAATGAAAGGTAAATTGCGGTTTACCTTTCATTCAATCAAATCATCATTAAAAAAAAGGTTTTTTTAGTTTTATCATTCTCTTATTTTAGAAGTTACAGGGGGGCACACATTTTACCACTTTAGAAGTGTCTCTCGGGCAAACTATTCAGTTTAGAAAAAAATGATATTAAGAACCTCAATATCATTTTTGAAGACCTATCCGTAGATACACGTATAGGTTTGATCAAAAAAAAAATGTAGAGTTTCAGTTCTAAGTATGGGGAACCCCCAAAATTTATTCTTTATTTTCTATTTGTGTGTGAAAATCTTAATGCAGTACACAGAATACTTAATACTTATCAAGTTTCAACAGCATAGTTCTTATAGTTTCGGAAAAAGTAGCTGTGACATACAGACGGACAGACAAACAGACATGACGAATCTATAAGGGTTCCGTTTATTGCCATTTGGCTACGGAACCTTAAAAACATTAATTTTTCAATTAATAAACCCCTGATAAAAGTTTATTTATAGCTGAGAACCATCCCGATCATACCTCATACCGGCTTTCGAACAAAGATGCGTTCGAGCGCTACGATGCCACAGACAGACACACACACAGACACATCAAACTCATAATACCCCCTCGTCTTTGGGTCGTGGTTTAAAAATGTAAGTCACGATAATACATAGGCAAGTATATATAGTTAAACTTCTGCATATTCTGGTTACAATGGCTACAAATAGTCAGTTCTGCCCATATAGCATTACGTAAATTGGTCGGAAACTAGAACTATTTCTTTGTGTTTCCCTTCTCGGACAAATCGACTGTTTTTCTGTACACTGAGCCTTGAACTCGATCAAAATTGAGCATGCAGTGGTTGCCTTAAAAGGTTAAACAACCAACAAGATTGATCGTTTAACTAATTATAGCATAGTATTGTTGTATTAACTGGCTGTCCTAACAAATAAATAAATAACATAACATAACTCCACGCCTGTATCCCCGAAGGGGTAGGCAGAGGTGTATTGCACACCCAGGATTCGCCAGTTAGGCCCCAATGTAATATAGTGTCGGAATCGGAGCGACTAAAACCACACGGAGTTCTCCCCAAGTGTCCATTGCCGGGCACCCCGGGTAAGTCCTCGAAAGGATAACCTAAGGGTTACCAGCAGGACATTGGCCGCCGCCGCGGCCTCGCATGTTGGGGTCGGGTTTTATCCCGCGTCGATGAGTTGGCAGGCATGTGTAGGACACACACGACACGCCTCCGTCTTGGCCTGTTTCTGTAAAGGCGGCGAGTCGGCCGACTGTCGTCCTCAGGCCGCGATCATGGAGGTTGACTTCAGGATACTAATAAAAGATTCCCAACACAAAAAAGCCCAGTAGCACTTAGATCGAGTCCTAATTCTTAAAATATTTTTGTTACGGCCAAAGTTGTTCCCCTCCACGAGCAGCTCTGGCGACGCCACTCACATAAATTCCACTATTCTAGCCTCCCTTCCCTGCGCCTTATATAGTTGACTCTCGACTTACGTGGAATTCAAAAGATTTCATTTAATGTAATTTCGTGGTATTTTATATACAAATGTATGTCAGAGACCTAAGCTAATATGTCACTATATGTCAGAGTTGTAAACCGATATGAACCCCGGCCGAAACCTTATATCCCGAGGTAAGTTATTGGCGGAAACATAGGAATCACCACAAAAAAAACCCGATATGTATTCAGAGTTATTACGATTGATAAGTTTGAATAAATACACTTAATATACTGTTTTTATGCAATATAGATTTGATGTTCGTATTTCATGATTGTTATTGAAGAGTTAGACTCTTAAATTCTCATAAAATTCTAAGTAAATGTTTTCTCACTCACCCCATGCTAACTTCCAACCTCAATTTTAGATGACTACAGCTAGAATTTTCTCTAATCATTTCTTATTGCTTGCCTGGGTCATAAAATAAACTTACTGTTCAAATTCGTAGTTCTAGCTTCGGTAGTTTTGGGTCTGTGTTGATAAAAGTGAAGGGAACTCTTTATAATATTGATATGGTTGAGGGCTATGGGGTTTTCGTGTTATTCATTGATTGAAAGCAGTTACTTACTCGAGATCAACATTTCACGTTTGCCACTATACTTTGTTTGAAAGCAGTTACTCACTCGAGATGAACTTTTCATGTTTTACAGAACCTGGTCGGCTAAGTTGATTTGCTAACTTTTGTTTATTTTTAACGTGAATTGGTTGAATACGGATGAAAAAAGGATCTTTTTTTATCCGACTACAACATAATCTCCTAGGCTAGGCTATAATTTAAAATTGATTTTTGATGCATATAACATAACATAATAACATAACTTCACACCTGTATCCCCGAAGTGGTAGGCAGAGGTGTATTACACACCTGCGATTCGCCAGTTATGTTTAGGTCCCAATGTAATAGGGGGCGAGCCTATGCCATCTTTCGGGCACATTACTAAGCGAGCGATAATAAACATGTTTAATACACAAATAACTACGGAAAGTCAGAGTCAAAGTCAGTTACTTCAGAAAAAATACAAAATAAAATACAAATTCAAAAGCGTGAACGTAAGCGAAGATATGAAACGACCGTAGGTGCGAGCGAGATGAGTGGCGGTATTACGTGATCACAGCTGGTGCAATGAAAATTGTGAAACATTCGTATAAATAAACAATTCTTTGGCGGAATGCAAAATTTTATCTTATTGGAAATTGTGGTTTATAGTAAATAGTAAAGCTCAAGCCAAGCCAAAGCTTGTAGGTGTGAACTGATGTAGAATTAAAGCAAAGTTTGAAGTTATACCTTCTTCTTCAATCGGTCCCTCATTACTGAGGATCGTGGTCACTGGAGCTCTTCGATCGCACAATTTGTCTCCATTTGTTCCTATCCATGGTAGTTCTCACCGCTTGATAGAATTTGCTCGAGGGAATGGCTTCTTTCACTTGGTCTGACCATCGTGTTGGCGATCAACCCCGTGCTCTTTTGCCGTCAGTATTGCCAACAATGACAAGTTTTTCCAGATTGTCATCCCCCCTGCACATTATGTGGCCGAAATACGTGAGCACGCGTTGTAGGCATATAGTTATACCTAAATACCTAAATAGTAATTATTTCTTCAAGAGCTGCTCTCTTGTTACTTTTTTTTGTTTTTTATGAATGATAGGCTCACGTTTGACCTCTATCTCACCTGGTCGTAAATGACAACGTGGTCTTCGAGGGATCACGGTTGCCTAGAAGAAACCTATTCACTCGAGACTTTTAGATTCCGAGGTTATAGCTCTCCGGAAACACAGACTTGGGCAGGCAATTCCACTCCTTAGCCGTACGCATAATAAATGTGTATGTTATGTTTTACTGTGAGTGCTGACTTTTAATCACTAAGTATATCACAAGCAGAGCGAGTAATTCTAACATAGACTACTGAACTTTTTTTTTTATTCCACTCAGGTGGCAGACAAGCTCACGGCCTACCTGATGGGAAGCGGATATCGTGGCCTATGGACGTGTGCAACACCAGGAGCGTCGCACCCGTGCTGCCGACCCTGTAAAAACCTTCTAATGCCCTTCTTGAAGAACCCCTCATTGTAGTCGCTGGGGAAAACCACAGCAGGGAGATCATTCCACAGCCTGAGGATGCGCGGAATAAAGTGCATTTCATACCTAACTGTACGCACCGTTTCCGGTCGCAACGTGTGAGGATGAATTCCCTATCTGTGGTGAGCGGTGCGATGATAGAATGTGGCCGTGGGCATCATATCATACAATTCTTCTGAACACACCCCATTATAAAAACGGTAGAAAATGCACAGGGAGGCGAAATTTCTCCTAAGGTTAAGAGGTTCTACATTGCCTGTAAGTATGGGTATAGTGAGTGACTTAAAAGCCTGGGACATGAAAAAATATCCTCGTTATGAAACACAACTTATCACTTCGACCAGCAAGAAAAGGCAGACAGACAACCGAGTCTTAGTAAGAGGGTCATAGTGATAATACCTTCATTTATCATTTTTAAAGTTACTAGCTGATGCCCGCGGCTACGCCTGCGCTGAGGTCGGCTATCGGTTTTTCGGTCATATCTCTGGTTATACTTTATCAATTGCAATCCAACATATGGTAAATCATAAGTCTGACTAATACCTTTATTTTTTCTTTTTTTCGTGCGGAAATCCCCTCGGATACCCCCCCGCCGGCCAGCGGGGGCGGTTATGTCGGGCTAGAACCGACTAAAACCGCACGCCGTCTCGGGTCTGCAGACGCCAGGGTGTAAGGTTGCCCATAGAGCATATCCCTCGCACCCCGACTAACCGTGGGCCATCTCCGGTTTCGAGATGACTAATACCTTTTAAATAAAAAACGCAGTAGTTTTGTAGTTCAGTAGTTTTTGCGTCATCGAAAACAAACAAATAAATAGACTAACAAGAATTCCAAAAAAAATATTATGCTCAGAATCGTTAATTTAACAAAACCCAAGTATTTTTTTATCTCCAATGTACAGACACTACTAATTTTCAATTTTATAACTGATTAGATAGATAGATCACACTAATATGTTGGACCCAAGTTGGCCGCTGCAAGGAAAATATGTCAAAATGGGGCTTAATTGAACAGTCGCAAGTTACCTGCGATTACGAGGCCCCATAGCAGTAGCATTTGCTCTCTTCGCCACTGTACACCTCCACTTGTACTACCGAGAACCTGTGTAGAGAGACGAACAATGCTGTGGCTGTGGCCATCTTCTGGGCTAGCCAAATCTAAGGAATTTTATTAGCCATTGACTAGACTAACAAAATTCCTCAGATCCACAGACTTGTCTACGCCCGAGACTACCGACCTCCATGATCGGGGCCTGAGGATGGCAGTCAGCCGACTAGCCATCCTGACAGAAGCACGCTGGAGGCGTGTCGTTTGTGTCCTACACACGTTTGCTAACTCATCGAAACGGGATCATACCTGACCCCATCGGCGAGGCTGCGATGGCGACTAAAGTCCGCCCAGTACCCCTGGGGTTATCCTTTCGAGAGCTTACCCGGGGTACCCAGCAATAGATACTTGGGGAGAACACCATGCGATTTCAGTCGGTCTGAGATGCTGGCACCCATGGGATGGAGCCCTTGGGGGTTGCCTCACGTAAAAAAAGCCATTAACTAGAAGAGTACACTAATAGTAACAATTTCTTTAAATTATAGTTACTTACTCGATTTAAACATAAATATTTACTTCGTAATTTTGCTCGTACCTGTGTGATGGCTCAGCTAAATACCACCTGGAAGCGCTTAAGACAATAGAGAGATGGGCCAAGAGGCTCATCAATAACGATGCACTCGTCGAGAAAAGGTTTCAGAGCCTTTAACATCGACGCAAAGTTGCAGGCCTATCGGTTTTTTAACGGATGCATTTCGGAGAGTGTGCGCTGGAATTGCACAACTTGATACCTCCAAGCCCTTTCCACGAACGAACGACCAGACGCACAGCGACGCGCCACCGCTACATGGTGGATATTCCACTCATACGCACGAAACGTTTCGGCGACACATTTATTATGCGTACAGCTAAGGAGTTGAATTGCTTGCCTGAGTCTGTGTTTCCGGAAAGCTATAACCTTGGAATCTTCAAGTCTCGAGTGAATAGGTTCCTTCTAGGCAAACGTGATCCATCGTAGACCACATCGTCACTTACGATCAGGTGAGATACAGGTCAAACGTGAGCCTATCATCCATAAAAAAAAGTCAATCAGGTCAATTCTGTTGATGTTTTCACCAAATTAAATTGAAATCTCTGAATTTTACGTTGACTTACACAAACTACGTTGAGTCAATTCATTGTTTTTTTTTTTAAATTGACAAAAACTATTAGGCGCAAACCGTATTCATATTGAATAGTTTGAACAAGATCTGAAACAAGCAAAAAAAAAAAATTACGGAATTAGGAAAAATGTACCACAGAATATATTGTACAACAATTATACAAAGTCATAGTCCAGTGGCGTACGTAACCGACTGCCGAGAGGTCTCGAGTTCAATCAGTCGCCAGTCGCAATCCCAGTCGCCTCGGGCGCACACCTGACTTTTTGTAGTTATGTGTGTATTAAATATGTTAATTATTACTAGCTTAGTAATGTGCCTGGTAGATGGAAATAGGCTCACCCCCTATTACATTGGGACCTAAACATAAATGGTGAATCATGTCTGTGTAGTACACCTCTGCCTACCCCTTCGGGTATACAGGCGCGAAGTTATGTTATATTATGATAGTCCAATACTTGAGTGCAATAGTCAGCAATCAGCACACTAAGCTCACAGAATACAATATCGATACTCCCCCATAGATGTGTCCACATTATTCTTGTTAATCTCTACGAGATTAGTGTACAAAGCACTTTGACCCTTCACGCAGGCAATCAAGTTGTCAATATAGTGGACAAGGTGGCCGAGTGAGCGCTCTGACGAGGGTCCAGAATGACCTCGAGGTACTAGTGTTATTTGACCTTTGTCCGTCTGCGGTGCACATATTAGGAACCTGTGTCAATGTAGACAAAGTGCTTGTACAATAACGCCTCAAGAGACATTGGTATAGATTTTAGCGGTGATAGCCCAGTGGAATACGTAACGGACTGCCGAAGCGAGGTCTCGAGTTCAATCCCCAGTCGCCCCGGGCACACAATTCTGACTTTTCGTAGTTATGTGTGTATTAAAAATGTTATTTATCGCTCGCTTAGTAATGTGACTGGTAAGTGGCAATAGGCTCGCTCCCCATTACCTAAACATAACTGGTGAATCGTGGGTGTGTAATACAAATCTGCCTACCCTTTCGGGATACAGGCGAGAAGTTATGAGGATTTTGAAGGGTGCAATGAAAAAGTGTTTTATTTAGAAAGTGCCCTTTTACGAATTTTCTACATCCTCTCATTCTGCCATCCTACAACTGGGGCTCCAACCAGGTATCTGCTGTCCTGCTCTTTCTCTTCCTACTCCATTATTTATGTGGCTGATCTTGGGTTTTACAGAAGTGGCCGCTGTTTTTTGGTAGTTAGCATATCTGTAAAAAAATCTACTAATGGCGTCAGCATTGCTAGTCAATATGAATATAAATAGCACTCCATTAGAAAATTAATTCAGAGGACGTTTAGAAACGTATAATAGTTTCAGAAAATAATTATTACCATATATTTTTACCATGTAAGATCGTATATAACTGTACAGCCGTACTTTTTTTTTTTTTTTTTCGTGCGGAAATCCCTTCGGATACCCCCCCGCCGGCCAGCGGGGGCGGGCCTTACCTTTATAGATAAGACTTATATAAAACACAAGATTTTTATAGCCTTATGTCTTCAAAGAATCTACTATAAATGATTCAGTAACAAGCAAAAATTCCGAACAATAAAAACTCTTATTACTGAAATATAGCCTTGAAACAAACTGCTGTAACTACGACCATAATTTCACCCACATCTCGAGAGGAACTCGACGAAAATGACGGCAAATCCAAACTTTTTATTATATAAAAAACTTTCTTTAGCCACCGTCGAACAATGGCGTGAAATGTTTAACATCACTACACAGTCAGGAATCAAAGAGCATTCCCTATACTTTTGTTATTCAAATTATTCCGAGATTTATTCCCTCTCACAATACTGCCTTTTTACCCCTCGAGCAACCAAATTCACCCTATCAAGCCTCAACATACAGTTTATTATCCTTTGTGGAAACTACAGGAATAAGTTGGTAAATTTCCTTTTATAAGAAAAGGGATTATATTAATTTCATCTTGTTGCTGACGTGGGGTCCAGCATCATCGAGACATGACTCTTTTCATGGTATTATAGTGGAAATGGATTCGGTAAATTATTTTTCCACTCTATATACAGTTTTCGAATTATTATTTTCCTGTAGATGTTCAAGTATGTTTCTTCAGGTTTATTATTTGAAAACTATGTTACAATATCATATTAAACTGATTCTGAAAAGGTATTTACCTTTTTAGAATTAGGTATATGTAGACCCCATCGAGAAATCGAGGCCGTGCAGTCCCAGCTCCGCCAGGCCATCGTGGTGGAGTGGAAGGAACGACTTGGGCGACCAAGCGCAGGGCACGCCACAATAGCGGCGGTAAGGCCCATCATGGAGGATTGGCTAGAGAGGCGACACGGAAGCCTCTCGTACCGACTGACACAGGTCATCTCCGGGAAGGGGTGCTTCGGGGACGACCTGCAACGGATCAGGAAGGAGCCAACGCCTGAGTGTCATCACTGTGACGCGAGCGAGGACTCAGGGCTGCACACGCTGGCGGACTGCCCGGCGTGGGAGGTGGGAGTCCTCTCGCTCGGCAGCATGATTGCGGCAATGGTGCGGAGCGCGAGCGCGTGGGCCGCCGCCACCTCCTTCTGCGAGCATGTGATGCTCGCGAAGGAGATGACGGAGTGCGCCCGGGAGAGGTTCAGATCTCTCCCGGCCCGCCGAGCCCGCAACATGCTCGCCGCGCGTCGCAGGTGACTCAGGTGCCGGAGGTCGCTTAACGACCTTCGTCCTCCATGAGCGCAGGCCTGGGGGTGGCAGGTGAGGCCGCCTGTCACCCCAGCAGAAGCAGGCCGGGACGGTGGGGCGCCCCTCCCCCAAACCGGGGCAAGACGGGGACACCGTGGTTCCCAAACCCGAGGGGGCCATCTCGAAACCGGAGATGGCCCAGGGTCAGTCGTTGATTAGTGTTACGTTTTCATCGCATTTCAATCTTTTTCGTCATCATGGATACGTTAAAAATTAGAGTAATTATGGAATATGAGTATCATCTTGGCAGCAACGCGGCACAAGCGGCACGCAACATCAACGACGTTTACGGAGCTAACACTACAAACCAACGCACCGCCTGTTATTGGTTTGCTCGCTTCCGTTCTGGAAATTTCGACCTGTAAAATGAACCTCGCGGTCGTCCGAAGACTTTGGTCGACAATGACGAATTAAAGGCGATTGTGGAAGCCGATGATACAGAAATTCAATACCCGAGAGGCAGTACAAAATGCCTTCGAAAAATTTGTTTCCTACCGTCCAGCTGATTTCTTTAAGAAGGGCATCAATAAACTGCCGCTGCGTTGGCAAAGATGCATTGATTGCATGGGTAATTACTTCGATTAATACAAATAAAAAATACATGAAAAAAAATCGTCTAATTTTGTTCATACATAACGGAAATTTCATAGATAACCTAAGGTAACCTAATATATAGGTTAATGTAGTTGATATTGTCGAAAGTTTACGCGAATGTCACACATTGAAATTAAACTATTTTTAACGGATTCTATCGCGATTTATTTGATGTTATTCTATATTTTACATTATTTATTCTATATTATACAGCCATGGTCACGGGGAGACTAAAGATGGTTGTTGGCTTGTAGTTTGACGTGTAAGTTATCTCAAAGTACCCGAACTATGTTGAATTGTTGGTGCTACTATTTACGCAAATAAATAGTAACACCAAGGTATATGTGGACTGAAGAGATGGCATCTAACAGAAATGTATGGCGGAGAATGACGTGTTGCGCCGACCCAAAATAATTGAGACAAGGGCAGGTAGATGATGGAGGTACATATAGACTAAAGGACATTGTAGTTATAATAATCTATTCTTTAAATCCTTGAAGGGTTCAAAGGAGCCTCGGAGGGGAGGTCTTCTTTCTACCTATCAATCACAATCAATTTCATTACATATATTTTCATCAAGCAAGTAACATGTTTTTTTATGTTTTTATATTTGAGTTGATTGAATGAAACTGGTTTCCAAACCCGAGGGGGCCATCTCGAAACCGGAGATGGCCCAGGGTCAGTCGGGGTGCGAGGGATATGCTCTATGGGTAACCTTACACCCCGGCGTCTGAAGACCCGAGACGGCGTGCGGTTTTAGTCGGTTCAAGTCCGACATGACCGCCCCCGCAGGCCGGCGGGGGGGGGGGTACCTTTTTTGCACGAAAAAAAAAAAGGTACGATTTATGACATATTAAAAAAACACAGCACTGAAGACAGGGCGCTATGGCGCTCATTAGGGGAGACCTATGTCCAGCAGTGGACTAGCATAGGTTGATGATGATGAAAAAAAAACTACTTCTCTCTCGTTCAAGTCAATTTTCGTTGGATGTTTACATGTACAGTACATAATATTTTTTTTTTTAGTTTTATCATTCTCTTATTTTAGAAGTTACAGGGTTAATGTGTGTGTCCCCTACACACACATTTTACCACTTTGGAAGTGTCTCCCGCGCAAAGTATTCAGTTTAGAGAAAAAATGATATTAGAAACCTCAATATCATTTTTGAAGACCTATCCATAGATATATCACACACGTATGGTTTTGATGAAAAATATTTTTTTGAATTTCAGTTCAGTCAGTCAGGCCAGTTTCAGGTCAAAAGACCGAAACAAGTTTGATAGCGGCGGTACCCATTGATTTTCTTTCGGTTTATGATTTGCAAATGGGTACCGCCTGCTATCAAACTTGTTTCGGTCTCTTGAGCAGCATTTGTAATCTCCTTCTAATTTCCTTCATTTTGATACCCTACTCGATAAGTTTAAATGAAAATATTTCTTTGATAACATATATTTTAGCGCCAAAAATCTAGCGTATGGTTTTTTTCACATTATGTAACTCATTGAAAGCCGTCCAGCCGTACAGAACAAAGAAAACTGCATACATACATGCATACGCGCGTAACACGTTATCCTTGCTAGCGCAGTCGGGTAAAAAGAGTTTTACGTTAATGTAGATTATATGGACTCTAGAAAGGCCAGGTCAAGGGTACACCATTGGTGACCATGCACTAGTATGAAAAGAATTATCAAAGTAGAAGAAGCGAAAGTCGTACAACAGTATCATGGCAATTATAAATAAATAAAATAAATAAATAAATATAAATATTGTAGGACAAAGTCCACAACGCCATCTAGACCCAAACTAAGCGGAGCTTGTCATATGGGCTCCAGAATGCGGATAAACATACTTAAATACTTTTTTTTTGTAAATAAATACATAATTATATTATACATAGAAACACCCAGGCCAATGCAAATATACAAATTTGCACTGAGCGGGAATCCAACCCTCGACCTCTGACTTAGTAGTCGGACGCACTACCGCTACACCACAGAGGTCGTCAATGTTGATGTTATCTCTGCTTACCCCAATAGGAAAGAGGGTGACTGTATGTATATAGACTGTACTGTACGCTCTTCTTGTAACATTATAGTTTATGCCCAGATTGACAAGGGTCCGGAAAAATAATATATAACATGGCGGACGGTATCTCAGAGGCTCAATTGTTTCTTGTAGTGTTATGAAATAGTGTTATTGTGCAGGAAAACTGTTTCTGTCGGAGTAATGTTGGTGTGTTATCGTTTTTGGTGCTTGTACTTTATGGTTACTTCTACTCCAATGCTTTTCATGGAACATTTAGGGCAGAAAGGAACGAGGACGACTGTCGCGTCAGCTGAACTTGAAACGAGTTCATTTGATTGATTTTTCATTTTTAGGGATTTTCTTTAGAAAAGCCCTATTGCTATCGAGTTGTCGTCGACGTCGTCGACGTCGTCGACGTCGTCGTTGCCAATTTTCTGTCACGGTTTTGGGTATGAAGGAGATGAGCTTTCGAGTTGCTGTTTTCGGTAATAGATTCGTGCTGGGGTGAACCATTGCAAGATAAACAAAAAATCGCAAAATCGAAAATCCCTTGTATTCGGCTGAGCTCGTCTCAGGAATTCAACTTGTTTTTTTTTACGAATTTGCATTACAAATCAACGCGGCAATGCTATCAGCCTCTTGGGAAAATTAGCAGTCGGTGATGATTTGGAGAAATTTTTGAGGTATGTATAATAAATAAATAAATATTCTACGACATTCTACACAGCGCTTTCTAGACCCAAAGTAAGCATAGTTTAACTAGCTTGTGTTATGGGTTCCAGAATGCGGATAAACATACTTATATACTTTTTTTTAGGCTAGGAAAATTAAAAATCAAAAGTACCACGGAAGAATGATCACCCGAAAAAAACTATAATTTGGTTTCTCAATGAACAAAAAAGCCTCATTCACGCGATTGATATTAAATTAAGTAATATGTTCATATACACAAGACAAAAAACGAAAAACGAAAATCGGACTAGCCATTAAGGAATTATCACAGTTAGAAAAAGTACTGATGAAATTGAAAATTATAGAATGAATTGCAGACCTAGTAGCGATTAGAAATAAAGTGCACCATAGGGCGTAATTTGTAACAGTGCTATTGTTCATTTTTTTTTTTGTGTGGAAATCCCTTCGTATACCCCCCCGCCGGCCAGCGGGGGCGGTTATGTCGGGCTTGCACCGACTAAAACCGCACGCCGTCTCGGGTCTTAAGACGCCGGGGTGTAAGGTTACCCATAGAGCATATCCCTCGCACCCCGACTGACCCTGGGCCATCTCCGGTTTCGAGATGGCCCCCTTACTTGCTCTCCACTGTGCCCTCTGCTAATCAGAGGGACACGTGGAAAGCTTCCGAACAGCCCTCAACAGGGCCGTCCTCGCCTCGGTCGGAGTAGGCCGTAGGCGGCAGCGTCTCTCCCGCCCTAGGAGAGAGGCGCTGCTGTCTCCGTTGCCCAGGGTGCACCGCGTAGAGGTCCCCAACCAAGCACCCCTGTAACAATAGCACCCGGTTGTAGATTTGACTCGGCTTGCTCCGGTTCTGAAGTTCTAACCGCCACGCCACACAGGTCGTCGGTAAACGCTCAGAGAATGTTTAAGCCCCACTTAACCTAAGCATTTAAAGCTTCATTAAACGGGTAACCGGCAAAGCATCACACAAGTGACAAAATATCTTACTTTATTCACGTCTGGGCTGAAAACCTTGTATCTGAACGAAATGCTTAAATAAATAAATATTCTACGACATTCTACACAGCGCTTTCTAGACTCAAAGTTAGCATAGTTTATAGCTTGCTGTTAGCTAAGCTTGCTAGTGTGTGTTATGCTTGTGTTATGGATTCCAGAATGCGGATAAACATACTTATATACTTTATTTTTGTAAATACATACATATTATGCATAGAAACACCCAGACTAATGGAAAACGATATATTGATGCATACAAATACTTGCACTGAGCGGGAACCGAACCCGCGCCCCATGTCGCAGCAGTCGAATGCGTAGTGCATTCGACTGCACCCTGCACACGACTACGCCACAAAGGCCGTCAAACACCTTTATATTCACTTTATCTTTTAATTTTATAACGTAGTCAAGTTATCTGACCATTTTAGAAACGTCTTTGCAAAAGGTAGAATTCAAAAAACCTTCCTTTGCACTCCAAAAGTTGAATAATGGCTCTGAGGTGACATCGGTGCTTTTTGATATCCTTGGAAATGGAGAAGGAGGAAGCAGCACTATGCACCGAAGCACCAGGCTAGCATATGCTGAACCAGGTCCTGTTCTACACACTTGCGAAGTACACACCTACACAAAACCCTTCGAGTGGTTCGAGTTCTTAATTAAATTTGATTACCATAGCAGTCTATGTGATATTGTCGGAAGTTTACGCGAGTGTCACACATTGCAATAAATCTATTTTTAACGGATATTATCGCGAGTTATTTTATATTTTACATTGATCCCGACGTTTCAGTTGCTTTTCCTCGTCTCCCAGTTACCATGGTTGCTGAAAAGCATTTTCAGATTTTATTTAAGAATAATATATTCTTAAAAAAATTTACTCGTTCACGTCTACATTTTTAACCTTTCCATAGTCTGGTTACAATTTTTTTTATCTTTGTAACTTAATATTGTCGGAAGATTACGCGAATGTCACACATTGAAATATAGCCAAGGTCTCCCCGCGACCATGGCTCCTGAAAAGCAACCGAAACGTCGGGTTCAATATAAATAAGAAAATAACATCGAATAAATCACGATAGAATCCGTTAAAAATAGTTTTGTTTCATTCTTGTAACTTTTTTGCATTGTAATTTTGCGTATGAATTGAATGAATGAATGAATACAAACATCATCATGTTCATAGTGATTTCCCAGTTGTGTCCAGTGTGCACTATAGAGCTCGTTTTGATTGGTATATCGGCTTTTCCGGGAGCGACTCCCGTCTAACCTCCAACAAAGAAAGGAAAGCCAGCCAGAGCCTTTTTTTTTTTTTTTTTTTATCGTGCGGAAATCCCTTCGGATACCCCCCCGCGTGCCAGCGGGGGCGGTTATGTCGGGCTTGAACCGACTAAAACCGCACGCCGTCTCGGGTCTACAGACGCCGGGGTGTAAGGTTGCCCATAGAGCATATCCCTCGCACCCCGACTGACCCTGGGCCATCTCCGGTTTCGAGATGGCCCCCTCGGATTTGGGAACCACGGTGTCCCCGTCTTGCCCCGGTTTGGGGGAGGGGCGCTAGTCGCCCCACCGTCCCGGTCTGCTTCTGCTGGGGTGACAGGTGGCCTCACCCGCCACCCCCAGACCTGCGCTCATGGAGGACGGAGGTCGTTAAGCGACCTCCGGCGCCTGAGTCGCCTGCGACGCGCGGCGAGCAAGTTGCGGGCTCGGCGGACCGGGAGAGTTCTAAGTCTCTCCCGGGCGCGCTCCGCCACCTCCTTCGCGAGCATTACATACTCGCAGAAGGAGGTGGCGGCGGCCCACGCGCTCGCGCTCCGCACCATTGCCGCAATCATGCTGCCGAGCGAGAGGACTCCCACCCCGATGGCTGCCACGAGGTCACGCCTCGGCGCCTCCCACGCCGGGCAGTCCGCCAGCGTGTGCAGCCCTGAGTCCTCGCTCGCGTCGCAGTGATGACACTCAGGCGTTGGCTCCTTCCTGATCCGATGCAGGTGGTCCCCGAAGCACCCCTTCCCTGAGATCACCTGCGTCAGTCGGTAGGAGAGGCTTCCGTGTCGCCTCTCCAGCCAATCCTCCATGATGGGCCTTACCGCCGCTATTGCGGCGTGCCCTGCGCTTGGTTGCCCAAGTCGTTCCTTCCACTCCACCACGATGGCCTGGCGGAGCTGGGACTGCACGGCCTCGATTTCTCGAGGCTCGGGGTTCCATCCCTGCTCCCGCGCCTCCTTCCGCCACTGGTATAGTTGCGAAAGGGCTCTCGCTTCCAGGTCCCATGGCGGAGTTCCGGCAAGGAGACTCGCCGCCTCGAAGGAGATCGTGCGGTACCCTCGGATGACCCTGATGGCCAGAACTCGCTGCGGAGCGCGCAGCATCCGCACAGTTCTGGTCCTCAGGGCCTCCGCCCATATTGGACACCCATACAGGGCCATGGACCGCACGATCCCCGCGTAGAGTCTCCTGCAGGAGTCATCGGGCCCCCTCATGTTGGGCAACAGCCGAGCCAGAGCAAGAGCTGTGCCCTTCAATTTGGGGGCCAGACTTCGGATGTGCTCTCCGAAGTCCCATCGGCCGTCGAGCACGAGCCCCAAATATTTCATTTGGGGCTTGATGCCGATGCGATTTCCTCCCACGATGAGACTGGATCCCTCGGGTGGCTTGCTCCGAGGCCCATGGAAGAACAGGGCCTCGGTTTTATGCAGGGCCACCTCGAGACCCAGCCGCCGGATCCGCCTAACGACTTGGGCAACCGCGGTCGTGGCCTTTCGGGTCGCTTCGCGGTACGTCGCCCCGCACGCCGTCACGAGCGTGTCGTCCGCGTAGCACGTGACGGCGGCACCGCCTACGAGCTCACCGCGAAGCACCCAGTCGTATCCGATGTTCCACAGGAGCGGCCCCAGGACCGATCCCTGTGGAACACCGCACGACATTTCACGCCGACCGAGACCGGTCACGGTTGGGTAGATGACGGCTCTCTCCGTCAAATACGCCCCGACTATGCGGCGGAGGTAGAGACGCACTTCGTGATACACGAGCGCCTCCCTAATGCAACTCCAGGGCAAGGTGTTGAACGCGTTGGCGATGTCCAGGGACACCGCCAACATCACCTCACCCCGGGCTACTGCATCCTCCGCCAGAGCCCTCACGCGCATGATGGCATCCACGGTGGAGCGCCTCTGGCGGAAGCCATATTGGCCATCCGCCAGGTCCGGCCCCACTCTTGAGAGGTGCTCGACGAGGCGCTTCGCAATTACTCTTTCAAAGAGCTTGCACACCTCGTCGAGCAACACTATGGGCCAAGCCAGCCAGAGCCTCGTCCGTAACTTGCAGTGGAGGTAGGCGTATGCCTCAAGGATATATGTAGAGCCCTGTATACTCACGAATGAACCACCTAATACTCTAAAAAAGCGGCAATAGCCCAGTGGCGTACCTAACGGACTGCCGAGACGAGGCCTCGAGTTCGATCCCAAGTCGCCCCAGACACACACCTCTGACTTTTCGTAGTTATGTGTCTATTAAAAAAATGTTATTTTAGCTCGCTTAGTAATGTGCCCGGTAGATGGCAATAGGCTCGCCCCCTAATACATTGGGACCTAAACATAACTGGCGAATCTTGGGTGCGTAGCTGCCTACCCCTTCGGGGATACAGGCGTGAAGTTATGTAATGTAATGTATGTAAACCTCTCCTCCAAATTTCTTCACTACCCCACAAGTCACACAATCGTACAGACGATCTCACTCACATTAACATATTACATAACATACTCCATCACCTACACACCTCAAATACACACACACACCAACACACACTTAAATGTTGTAATTAATTTTTACTATTTTTTTATTATCATTTTTTTCCCCACTGTTAACATTTTTACTATACCTTCTTTGTTTATAATGGAACTCTGGTGCCCCAGCCTGGCCTCGAGGTGGCTTTAGTATCTGCGACATAGTTCTCAACTAATGCGGACACTATCACACTATTCTTTATCATTCCTGTATATTTTTTGGTTCCAATAAAGATAGTAGACACAAGCTAGTTTTGCCAATGAGGTTGCGGTCCGGACACATTCCATCTAGAAAGTTCACCTTCCTCATGGGCATATCAACTTCGCCAAACTGCGAAATATGTGGAGCGGTAGAAGATGTACAACATATTCTGATGGAATGTGTGCGGAACCAACAACTGCGAGAGGTTCTACTGAGAAACAATATAATGGCAATTGGAAGATGCAATAGTATCCTGGCAAGTCCTATGTCAGATACAGCACAGGACTGTTATTCATTATACTATGAATACCTAAGATATGTTTAGTTTTATGATATACTGGCTATGATGGAGCGACATAGTCATATTGTGGCTAAGCTCCTTAAATAAAGATTAAAAATCTGAGTAACAAAACAAATGGTCTTATATAAATCTACTGTATTGAATAAAAAATAATAATCTCGAAGTAGCTCTCAGCGATTCTATTATCCAAAAAGCGGGTCATGATGTATTTACGTAAGAACACTTCCATAAGTCTCGGCATACTTTCGCGTTTTAACAGATTCATGGTCGCACTTTAAACTTTTTAGATATTTTCGCCTTTTTCTCTTGGATTAGTATGAGCGGAAATATAATGTTGAGAACAATAGCCATTCCTTAAGATTGGAGCATGAAATAGCAATATATTGTTGAACTATTTGTTAAGAAGTTCCTTACACCCCGGCGTCTGTAGACCCGAGAAGGCGTGCAGTTTTAGTCGGTTCAAGCCCGACATAACCGCCCCCGCTGGCCGGCGGTGGGGTATCCGAAGGGATTTCCGCAAAAAAAAAAAGGTATGATAATTGGGAAAAATAAACCTTGTTATTGTATTTTTAGGGTTCTGTTACCAAATGGCTAAAAACGGAACCATTATAGATTCGTCATGTCTGTCTGTCTGTCCGTCCGTATGTCACAGCCACTTTTTTCCGAAACTATAAGAACTATGCTGTTGAAACTTGGAAAGTAGATGTATTCTGTGAACCGCAAAAAGATTTTCATACAAAAATAGAAAAAAAAAAAAATTGGGGGTTTCCCATACTTAGAACCCATACGTGTGTGGTATCTATGGATAGGTCTTCAAAAAGGATATTGAGGTTTCTAATATCATTTTTCTATAAACTGAATGGTTTGCGCGAGAAACACTTCCAAAGTGGTAAAATGTGTCCCCCCCCCCTGTAACTTCTAAGATAAGAGAATGATAAAACTAAAAAAAATATAATATGATGTACATTACCATGTACACTTCCAACGAAAATTGGTTTGAACGAGATCTATTAAGTCTTTTTTTTTTAATACGTCATAAATCGTAAACAGCAATTTACATTTACAAATATAAAAATTAAAGAATAAGTCATTATTATGTTACTTGCTACTACGGAACCCTTAATGGGCAAGTCCGACTCGCACTTGGCCGCTTTTTTATTTTATTTTTGCTATGGATATATAGATATGGTTCATATTTTATTGTTATGAATCTACTGGACTCACATTTAGGAGACATCTTACAGCACAGTACACGTGTGCGGTTTTTTTAGAAAAACAAGTTGAATTCCTGAGACGAGCTCAGCCGAATACAAGGGATTTTCGATTTTGCGATTTTTTTTTTGCGATTTTTTGCGATTTTTTCTTTATCTTGCAATGGTTCTCCCCAGCACGAATCTATTACCGAAAACAGCAACTCGATAGCTCATCTCCTTCATACCCAAAACCGTGACAGAAAATTGGCAACGACGACGACGTCGACGACGACGACGTCGACGACAACTCGATAGCAATAGGGCTTTTCTAAAGAAAATTCCTAAAAAACATTACAGATACTGTGTAAAGAGTTCCGTACTATAAATATGTAATTCTTTTTTTCGATTTCCCATGGGATTTTAAGGACTTAGGAGTTCTTATCCTGGAAATATAGGACAGGTGAAATTTTGTTTTCATGTTATTGTTTTCTTTGATATCTTTTAAACTGCGTTTTGAATTTATAAGAATAAATAATGTAATAATTTATTTTTTAATAATGTTACTTATTGTATTTTAGGGTTCCGTAGCCAAATGGCAAAAACGGAACCCTTATAGATTCGTCATGTCTGTCTGTCTGTCCGTCCGTATGTCACAGCCACTTTTTTCGAAACTATAAGAACTATGCTGTTGAAACTTGTTAAGTAGATGTATACTGTGAACCGCATTAAGATTTAAACACAAAAGTAAAAAAAAAACAATATATTTTGGGGGTTCCCCATACGTACAACTGAAACTCAAAAATTTTTTTTCATCTAACCCTTACGTGTATTTATGGATAGGTCGGGTATTTATGGATAGGTCTTCAAAAATGATATTTAGGTTTCTAATATCATTTTTTTCAAAACTGAATAGTTTGCGCGAGAGACACTTCTTAAGTGGTAAAATGTGTCCCCCCCCCCCTGTAACTTCTAAAATAAGAGAATGATAAAACTAAAAAAAGGGATGTAAATTTTTTACAACCTCTTTTGGTATGATGTACATTACCATATAAACTTCCACCGATAATTGGTTTGAACGAGATCTCGTAGGTAGTTTTTTTTAATACGTCATAAATCGTAAACCACAATTTACCTTTCATTCAATCAACTCAAATATAAAAAATTTACTTGCTGCTACGGAACCCTTCATGGGCGAGTCCGAATCGCACTTGACCGGTCTTTTCTAATACACCTCCCAAAATTGATAAACCTTTTGCAAAAATGGGCTAAAAGGTAATAAGATACAAAATAATAGCCAACGCTTTCGAGAATATACAAGCAGGATTAAATGGCATGACCTTAGGTGGTCAAACCAGAGCAAAAATGATCTCATAGGAGTTTTGCTTAGCGGGTTTTCAGTTGCATCCATAGTCATTAGATACCGAGGTCCATTTATTGTTTCTGATTGGTGTGTCAACGCTTCCAGGTGCGACTGTCTTCTGACCTCCCAACCCAGAGAGGTAAACCTGCGCCAGAGCCTCTTCTGTTGTCCTTTTTCATCGACACTACAAGCAGGACAAGATGGAGCCGTGTCGTGTGAGTCCTACACACGCCTGCCAACTCACTTACACGGGATCAAACTCGACCCCAAAGGCAATGACGCGATGGCGGCCGAAGTCTGCTGGGAACACTGGAGTTATCCTTTAGAGGGCGTACCCGGGGTGCTCGTCGATGGACACAGTGTGGAGACGGTTCGATTCCGACATACCCACCTCACCACTGGTAAAGGTAAGGTGAAGCCCATGGGAGTTTACACAAGTAAAAAATAAAATGAATCATATCTCGTTTAGTATATATGCTATCTAAGTAATGCTCTCACAATTTGTTAGTAACACTATTTTCTAGAATCCATTAAAAGGTATTGCGCTTCAAATATATTTTTTAATGAAAACAATTTTATAAAGAGAGTCCCCGAGAGTTCACAGAGCGAATTGATAACGAACTGACGACTACGAATGAATGAAATGAATGATTTTAAAAGTAAATGAATAAATTTGTGTTAACTTCAGCTGCGAGTTGCTTGAAGAGGAAAGATTGCAGTTTCTTAAAATACGGTCTTATAGTTTATTTCTGATATGATACTATGCACATTTCGTTGAAAATAATATCATTTTGAATTAAAAATGTTCAAATTAGTACATACATACACACTCACGCCTATATTCCTCAAGGAGACATGGCAGACCATATGCCCACGGTTCGCCGTGATGAGATATACAACAAAAGTCAGTAAGCTTCAACTATATTTAACTGAGGTACCCCATGGGGGCCATCTCGAAACCGGAGATGGCCCAGGGTCAAGTCGGGGTGCGAGGGAAATGTCTTATGGGTAACCTTACACCCCGGCGTCTAAAGACCCGAGACAGCGTGCGGTTTTAGTCGGTTCAAGTCCGACATAATCTCCCCCGCTGACTGGCGGGGGAGATTATGTCGGAACCATGGCTGCTGAAAAGCAACCGAAACGTCGGGTTCAATATAAATAAGTAAATAACATCGAATAAATCACGATAGAATCCGTTAAAAATAGTTTTGTTTCATTCTTGTAACTTTTTTGCATTGTAATTTTGCGTATGAATTGAATGAATGAATGAATACAAACATCATCATGTTCATAGTGATTTCCCAGTTGTGTCCAAAGTGTGCACTATAGAGCTCGTTTTGATTGGTATATCAGCTTTTCCGGGAGCGACTCCCGTCTAACCTCCAACAAAGAAAGGAGAGCCAGCCAGAGCCTCGTCCGTAACTTGCCTCAAGGATACATGTAGGGCCCTGTATACCCACGAATGAACCACCTAATACTCTAAAAAAGTGGCGATAGCCCAGTGGCGTACCTAACGGACTGCCGAGACGAGGCCTCGAGTTCGATCCCAAGTCGCCCCAGGCACACACCTCTGACTTTTCGTAGTTATGTGTCTATTAAAAAAATGTTATTTTAGCTCGCTTAGTAATGTGCCCGGTAGATGGCAATAGGCTCGCCCCCTATTACATTGGGACCTAAACATAACTGGCGAATCGTGGGTGCGTAATACACCTCTGCCTACCCCTTCGGGGATACAGGCGTGAAGTTATGTAATGTAATGTATGTAATACTCTCCTCCAAATTTCTTCACTACCTCACGAGTCACACAATCGTACAGACGATCTCACTCACATTTACATATCACATAACATATTTCATCACCTACACACCTCAAATACACGTACACACGCCAACACACACTTAAATTGGTTGGTGCCAATAAATATTTATTTATTATTATTATTATAATACAATCTGAGATAATTGTTCTTTCAGTAGACACAAGCTAGTTTTGGCAATGAGGTTGCGTTCCGGACACATTCCATCTAGAAAGTTCACCTTCCTCATGGGCATATCAACTTCGCCAAACTGCGAAATATGTGGAGCGGTAGAAGATGTACAACATATTCTGATGGAATGTGTGCGGAACCAACAACTGCGAGAGGTTCTACTGAGAAACAATATAATGGCAATTGGAAGATGCAATAGTATCCTGGCAAGTCCTATGTCAGATACAGCACAGGACTGTTACTCATTATACTGTGAATACCTAAGATATGTTTAGTTTTATGATATACTGGCTATGATGGAGCGACATAGTCATATTGTGGCTAAGCTCCTTAAATAAAGATTAAAAATCTGAGTAACAAAACAAATGGTCTTATATAAATCTACTGTATTGAATAAAAAATAATAATCTCGAAGTAGCTCTCAGCGATTCTATTATCCAAAAAGCGGGTCATGATGTATTTACGTAAGAACACTTCCATAAGTCTCGGCATACTTTCGCGTTTTAACAGATTCATGGTCGCACTTTAAACTTTTTAGATATTTTCGCCTTTTTCTCTTGGATTAGTATGAGCGGAAATATAATGTTGAGAACAACAGCCATTCCTTAAGATTGGAGCATGAAATAGCAATATATTGTTGAACTATTTGTTAAGAAGTTCCTTACACCCCGGCGTCTGTAGACCCGAGAAGGCGTGCAGTTTTAGTCGGTTCAAGCCCGACATAACCGCCCCCGCTGGCCGGCGGTGGGGTATCCGAAGGGATTTCCGCAAAAAAAAAAAAAGGTAGGATAATTGGGAAAAATAAACCTTGTTATTGTATTTTTAGGGTTCTGTTGCCAAATGGCTAAAAAGGGAACCATTATAGATTCGTCATGTCTGTCTGTCTGTCCGTCCGTATGTCACAGCCACTTTTTTCCGAAACTATAAGAACTATGCTGTTGAAACTTGGAAAGTAGATGTATTCTGTGAACCGCAAAAAGATTTTCACACAAAAATAGAAAAAAAAAAATTGGGGTTTTCCCATACTTAGAACCCATACGTGTGTGGTATCTATGGAGAGGTTTTCAAAAAGGATATTGAGGTTTCTAATATCATTTTTCTCTAAACTGAATGGTTTGCGCGAGAAACACTTCCAAAGTGGTAAAATGTGTGTCCCCCCCTGTAACTTCTAAAATAAGAGAATGATAAAAATAAAAATATATGATGTACATTACCATGTAAACTTCCAACGAAAATTGGTTTGAACGAGATCTAGTACGTAGATTTTTTTAATACGTCAAAACTCGTAAACAGCAATTTACATTTACAAATATAAAAATTAAAGAATAAGTCATTATTATGTTACTTGCTACTACGGAACCCTTAATGGGCAAGTCCGACTCGCACTTGGCCGCTTTTTTATTTTATTTTTGCTATGGATATATAAATATGGTTCATATTTTATTGTTATGAATCTACTGGACTCACATTTAGGGGACATCTTAGAGCACAGTACACGTGTGCGGTTTTTTTAGAAAAACAAGTTGAATTCCTGAGACGAGCTCAGCCGAATACAAGGAATTTTCGATTTTGCGATTATTTTTTTTTGCGTTTTTTTGCGATTTTTCCTTTATCTTGCAATGGTTCACCCCAGCACGAATCTATTACCGAAAACAGCAACTCGATAGCTCATCTCCTTCATACCCAAAACCGTGACAGAAAATTGGCAACGACGACGTCGACGACGTCGACGATAACTCGATAGCAATAGGGCTTTTCTAAAGAAAATCCCTAAAAAACATTACAGATACTGTGTAAAGAGTTCCGTACTACAAATACCTATGTAATTCTTTTTTTCGATTTCCCATGGGATTTTAAGGACTTAGGAGTTCTTATCCTGGAAATATAGGACAGGTGAAATTTTGTTTTCATGTTATTGTTTTCTTTGATATCTTTTAAACTGCGTTTTGAATTTATAAAAATAAATAATGTAATAATTTATTTTTTAATAATGTTACTTATTGTATTTTAGGGTTCCGTAGCCAAATGGCAAAAACGGAACCCTTATAGATTCGTCATGTCTGTCTGTCTGTCCGTCCGTATGTCAGAGCCACTTTTTTCCGAAACTATAAGAACTATTCTGTTGAAACTTGTTAAGTAGATGTATACTGTGAACCGCATTAAGATTTAAACACAAAAGTAAAAAAAAACAATATATTTTGGGGGTTCCCCATACGTACAACTGAAACTCAAAAATTTTTTTTCATCTAACCCTTACGTGTATTTATGGATAGGTTGGGTATTTATGGATAGGTCTTCAAAAATGATATTGAGGTTTCTAATATCATTTTTTTCTAAACTGAATAGTTTGCGCGAGAGACACTTCTTAAGTGGTAAAATGTGTCCCCCCCCCCCTGTAACTTCTACAATAAGAGAATGATAAAACTAAAAAAATGTGATGTAAATTTTTTTACAACCACTTTTGGTATGATGTACATTACATGTAAACTTCCACCGATAATTGGTTTGAACGAGATCTCGTAGGTAGTTTTTTTTTAATACGTCATAAATCGTAAACCACAATTTACCTTTCATTCAATCAACTCAAATATAAAAAATTTACATGCTGCTACGGAACCCTTCACATGGGCGAGTCCGAATCGCACTTGACCGGTCTTTTCTAATACACCTCCCAAAATTGATAAACCTTTTGCAAAAAGGTAATAAGATACAAAATAATAGCCAACGCTTTCGGGAATATACAAGCAGGATTAAATGGCATGACCTTAAGTGGTCAAACCAGAGCAAAAATGATCTCATAGGAGTTTTGCTTAGCGGGATTTCAGTTGCATCCATAGTCATTAGATACCGAGGTCCATTTATTGTTTCTGATTGGTGTGTCAACGCTTCCAGGAGCGACTGTCTTCTGACCTCCCAACCCAGAGAGGTAAACCTGCGCCAGAGCCTCTTCTGTTGTCCTTTTTCATCGACACTACAAGCAGGACAAGATGGAGCCGTGTCGTGTGAGTCCTACACACGCCTGCCAACTCACTTACACGGGATCAAACTCGACCCCAAAGGCGATGACGCGATGGCGGCCGAAGTCTGCTGGGAACACTGGAGTTATCCTTTAGAGGGCGTACCCGGGGTGCTCGTCGATGGACACAGTGCGGAGACGGTTCGATTCCGACATACCCACCTCACCACTGGTAAAGGTAAGGTGAAGCCCATGGGAGTTTACACAAGTAAAAAATAAAATGAATCATATCTCGTTTAGTATATATGCTATCTAAGTAATGCTCTCACAATTTGTTAGTAACACTATTTTCTAGAATCCATTAAAAGGTATTGCGCTTCAAATATATTTTTTAATGAAAACAATTTTATAAAGAGAGTCCCCGAGAGTTCACAGAGCGAATTGATAACGAACTGACGACTACGAATGAATGAAATGAATGATTTTAAAAGTAAATGAATAAATTTGTGTTAACTTCAGCTGCGAGTTGCTTGAAGAGGAAAGATTGCAGTTTCTTAAAATACGGTCTTATAGTTAATTTCTGATATGATACTATGCACATTTCGTTGAAAATAATATCATTTTGAATTAAAAATGTTCAAATTAGTACATACATACACACTCACGCCTATATTCCTCAAGGAGACATGGCAGACCATATGCCCACGGTTCGCCGTGATGAGATATACAACAAAAGTCAGTAAGCTTCAACTATATTTAACTGAGGTACCCCATGGGGGCCATCTCGAAACCGGAGATGGCCCAGGGTCAAGTCGGGGTGCGAGGGAAATGCCTTATGGGTAACCTTACACCCCGGCGTCTAAAGACCCGAGACAGCGTGCGGTTTTAGTCGGTTCAAGTCCGACATAATCTCCCCCGCTGACTGGCGGGGGGGGGGGGTATCCGAGGGAATTTCCGCATGAAAAAAAAATACCCCATACAGATGATACTCCCCTAGACCCTAAATATCCCTCGTTTTCACAAATTGCCTGAGAAGATATACAGCTGACGCATTCTACGTTTTTCTTTAATTCCCAGGTCATCAACATTTAAAGTAGTATGCATACCTAATATTTAGGTGTACCTATATATATATCTTACTGACATATTCGGGTTATCCTTAGATACAGGCCTCAGGTACACCTGCTTTTCAACGAACTATGCTCTGGTGCATGTTTTGGGGGGTTTGGGAGTCAGAAGGCAGTTAATGATGATGAAGATTTATTCTACCGGTCGTAAATAAAAATAAATATTCTACGAAATTCTACACAGCGCTTTCTAGACCCAAAGTAAGCATAGTTCAACTTGCTTGTGTTTTCTACACCCAAAGTAAGCGTAGTTTAACTAGCTTATGTTATTATGGATTCCAGAATGCGGATAAACATATTTATATACTTTTTTTGTAAATACAGACATAATATACATAGAAACACCCAGACCAATGCAAATAGACATACTCATGTATACAAATTTTTACACTGAGCTGGAATCCAACCCGCGCCGACTGTCGTAGTAGTCGAATGCACTACCGCTACACCACAGAGGCCGTCGTAGGTTTTAACATGCATGTTTTGAAGTCCTAGTAGTCACACACTCACTGAATCACGGTTATATTTCAATTAGGACAAAGTAACGAAGGATTTAGGAAGAATATTCAGATCTCTAAGTAGATGTAACACCAATTCTGTTGTACTTTTTTTTGGATCCCTGTTACTTTATTTTGCTGTTCTGACCAGACTGAGTCTTTACCTATGAAATTGCCGAAATTTTCTTACAAATTCATGAGTTCGTTATTCCTGTAATTTAATACCTTTTTTTTTTTATCGTGCGGAAATCCCTTCGGATACCCCCCCGCGTGCCAGCGGGGGCGGTTATGTCGGGCTTGAACCGACTAAAACCGCACGCCGTCTCGGGTCTACAGACGCCGGGGTGTAAAGTTGCCCACAGAGCATATCCTTCGCACCCCGACTGACCCTGGGCCATCTCCGGTTTCGAGATGGCTCCCTCGGGTTTGGGAACCACGGTGTCCCCGTCTTGCCCCGGTTTGGGGGAGGGGCGCTAGACGCCATACCGTCCCGGCCTGCTTCTGCTGGGGTGACAGGTGGCCTCACCCGCCACCCCCAGACCTGCGCTCATGGAGGACGGAGGTCGTTAAGCGACCTCCGGCGCCTGAGTCGCCTGCGACGCGCGGCGAGCATGTTGCGGGCTCGGCGGTCCGGGAGAGTTCTAAGTCTCTCCCGGGCGCGCTCCGCCACCTCCTTCGCGAGCATTACATGCTCGCAGAAGGAGGTGGCGGCGGCCCACGCGCTCGCGCTCCGCACCATTGCCGCAATCATGCTGCCGAGCGAGAGGACTCCCACCCCGATGGCTGCCACGAGGTCACGCCTCGGCGCCTCCCACGCCGGGCAGTCCGCCAGCGTGTGCAGCCCTGAGTCCTCGCTCGCGTCGCAGTGATGACACTCAGGCGTTGGCTCCTTCCTGATCCGATGCAGGTGGTCCCCGAAGCACCCCTTCCTGGAGATCACCTGCGTCAGTCAGTACGAGAGGCTTCCGTGTCGCCTCTCCAGCCAGTCCTCCATGATGGGCCTTACTGTAATTTAATACCTATTTCCATTATTTATATTTTGTTTGGAAGTTGATTTCAAGATTTTACAACTCTGTATTAAATTTTGTTTTTATTGGCCGCTCGATAAATTAATTTGATGTTCAAAAACAGTACTTCTTAAATGCTATCCATTTTGATGATAAATTTCGTATTATTTAACAGCTGTCACTTTTTAAAAATGTAATAAAATTTGCTGTTTGTTAGCTTAATGATGGCTCATTCATTCATTCATACATGAAAAAAAATCGTAAAGATTTGTCATTAAAAAAAATGCAAAAATGTTAGTACTGAAAATTGGATTTCCTCCAATTTCTTAAAGAAAAACGGCATTTTCATATGTAACGACCTTTTTTTTTTTTTTTTTTTTTCGTGCGGAAATCCCTTCGGATACCCCCCCGCGTGCCAGCGGGGGCGGTTATGTCGGGCTTGAACCGACTAAAACCGCACGCCGTCTCGGGTCTACAGACGCCGAGGTGTAAGGTTGCCCATAGAGCATATCCCTCGCACCCCGACTGACCCTGGGCCATCTCCGGTTTCGAGATGGCCCCCTCGGGTTTGGGAACCACGGTGTCCCCGTCTTGCCCCGGTTTGGGGGAGGGGCGCTAGTCGCCCCACCGTCCCGGCCTGCTTCTGCTGGGGTGACAGGTGGCCTCACCCGCCACCCCCAGGCCTGCGCTCATGGAGGACGGAGGTCGTTAAGCGACCTCCGGCGCCTGAGTTGCCTGCGACGCGCGGCGAGCAAGTTGCGGGCTCGGCGGACCGGGAGAGTTCTAAGTCTCTCCCGGGCGCGCTCCGCCACCTCCTTCGCGAGCATTACATGCTCGCAGAAGGAGGCGGCGGCGGCCCACGCGCTCGCGCTCCGCACCATTGCCGCAATCATGCTGCCGAGCGAGAGGACTCCCACCCCGATGGCTGCCACGAGGTCACGCCTCGGCGCCTCCCACGCCGGGCAGTCCGCCAGCGTGTGCAGCCCTGAGTCCTCGCTCGCGTCGCAGTGATGACACTCAGGCGTTGGCTCCTTCCTGATCCGATGCAGGTGGTCCCCGAAGCACCCCTTCCCTGAGATCACCTGCGTCAGTCGGTAGGAGAGGCTTCCGTGTCGCCTCTCCAGCCAATCCTCCATGATGGGCCTTACCGCCGCTATTGCGGCGTGCCCTTCATATGTAACGACCTAATTTAAAACTTTTAAAAAGTAGCTGATTGATGGCAACAGGTTTGCACTGGCAGTAACTTTTTCATTGTTACCCATTTAACTTCTCCCTCCATCGTTCTGCCGATAACAACACTCGAATCACACATAGCAGTGTTGCCAACATTCATATTCTTATAAGCTCATACCATGGATGCACAGGTTCCTATCAATATCCTTGAGGCCGAAGCCAACCACGCAAGTCGTTGCACTTGCTAAAATACGGACGAGAGTCTGGCGCAGGTTTTGTTATCATGATTGTGAGGTCAGACGGCAGTTGCTCCCGGAAAAGCCAACATACCAATCATAATAATAAGCGGACCTTGGGCTCCAAAGTGTAAACTTTGAACGGAACTGGAAACTCGTTATGAGGGTGAGGGTGTTAGGTATGAAAGGCACTAGGCGCCGGAGGTCGTCTCCGTCCTCCATGAGCGCAGGCCTGGGGGTGGTGGGTGAGGCCGCCTGTCACCCCAGCAGAAGCAGGCCGGGGCGGTGGGGCGACTAGCGCCCCTCCCCAAACCGGGGCAAGACGGGGACACCGTGGTTCCCAAACCCGAGGGAGCCATCTCGAAACCGGAGATGGCCCAGGGTCAGTCGGGGTGCGAGGGATATGCTCTATGGGCAACCTTACACCCCGGCGTCTGCAGACCCGAGACGGCGTTCGGTTTTAGTCGGTTCAAGCCCGACATAACCGCCTCCGATGGCCGGCGGGGGGGTATCCGAGGGGATTTCCGCACGAAAAAAAAAAAAAGGTATTAAAGGCACTTTATTCAGGCTGTGGATAGATCTCCCTGCTGTGGTTTTCCCAAGCGACTACAATATGGGGTTCTTCAAGAAGGGCATTAGAAAGTTTTTACAGGGTCAGCAGCGCGAGTGTGACGCACCTGGTGTTGCACTCGTCCATAGGCCGCGGTAACCGCTTCCCATCAGGTGGACCGTGAGATTGTCTGCCGCCTGAGTGGTATAAAAAATAATTATATCCTACTAATATTATAAACGCGAAAGTTTGTAAGTATGGATGGATGGATGTTTGTAACTCTTTCACGCTAAAACGGCTGAACGGATCTAACTGAAATTTGGTACAGGGATAGATTATGGTCCGGAATAACACACAGACTACTTTTTATCCCGGGAATAAGATTCCCATGGGTTGCGGGAACGGAATCAGAATTCTACGCGTGCGGAGCCGCGGGCAACAGCTAGTATTTAAATAAAAATAAATATATCAATAATCTAGGACAAATTACACAGCGCCATCTAGACCTAAACTAAGCAGAGCTTATCATACGGGTTCTAGAATGCAGATAAACATACTTAAATACTTTTTTTTGTAAACAAATATATATTATACATAGAAACACCCAGACCAATGCAAATATACATATTTGCGGGAATCGAACCCGCGACTTCCGACTTAGCAGTCAAACGCACTACCGCTATTCCACGGAGACGTCGTTTACCACCTAAGTAATATAAAAAGCTATAAGTTTTTTCTAAAGATTTAGATCGGAAAAAGAGAACATCTAGGACGGGACTTGAACCCGCGACCAGTCCCTTACAGGGGGAATGCTCTGACCAACTGAGCCACCTAGACACGTCCCAGATATTCGAAATTCTCCGATATATCATATACGTCTTAAGGCGACGTTGGAGACATCTACCGTGATTCTTGCGAACTACGGAAACAATGAATAACTTTACAGTCATTTTTAAACATTGTTTTTTTGATGACTCCGCCTAATTAATTCAATCGGATAATTTCGAATATCTGGGACGTGTCTAGGTGGCTCAGTTGGTCAGAGCATTCCCCCTGTAAGGGACTGGTCGCGGGTTCAAGCCCCGTCCTAGATGTTCTCTTTTTCCGATCTAAATCTTTAGAAAAAAGTAAGCATACAAAATGCTTAAAAATTTAATTGAAGCTATAAGTTTATTAGAACACAAACTACACTGGCAATATAGTTTAAATAATGAGTCTGCAGTGGATAATATCACAGCCATTTTCACGAAACATGTTAAAACATCGCGCTATTCTGAAGGTGCACAGCGAGTTGGTTACTGCATAATTGAACACCACAACTCCAGAGTTCAAGTCTCGTACAGACTGTTTTACAATTCACTTCGTAATTATTCAGGCGCGCCCGGGGGATACGCTAGTTCATAACGGAGACATCAGCTGTGTTAACTCTTCTAATATTCATTTTGTTTTAAACTGTTTTGTATATACCTTCTTTTGACGTTTAGTGACAGATGACTATTGTTCAATTTATTGTTTTTTGACACGTATAGAAAATATCCGAGAATTTTATTAGGAAATTAAACAATACGGGTATAATAACAATACAGTAGCATTAATAAACCACTGAGCTTTGTCATAAATACTAGTCTACACTAAAAATAAAGGAAATCTATGAATATCCTTTTTTTTTTTTTTTTACGTGCGGAAATCCCTTCGGATACCCCCCCGCTGGCCAGCGGGGGTGGTTATGTCGTGTCTCGACTAAAACCGCACGGTGTCCTCCCCAAGTGTCCGTTGCCGGGCACCCCGGGTAAGCCCTCGAAAGGATAACCCCAGGGTTGCCGGCGGACTTTGGCCGCCAACGCGGCCTCGCATGGTGGCGGAGGCGTGTCGTGTGTGCCCCCGAAGCGGGATCTATGAATATACTGACATAAAATTGTTAAGAAAACGTAGGTAGGTATAGATAAATACAATTATATATTACTGGAACAATATATATACATATATATATATATATATATATATGTATATATATTGCTGCTGTGCCTCCAAGGTGTCATACGTGGTAAGACGTATTTTATACAAATAAGTAACGCATTCTACAGGCGACTAGTTAACATCTTTCTATTTGCATTGGTCTGGGTGTTTCTATGTATAATATGTATGTATTTACAAAAAAAAAGTATATAAGTATGTTTATCCGCATTCTGGAACCCATAACACAAGCTAGTTAAACTATGCTTACCTTAGGTCTATAGAAAGCGCTGTGTAGAATGTTGTAGAATATTTATTATTTATTTCCTTTATTAAATTTAAATTCATATAAATTATATTTTTAAATACATTCTGTATAAAAAAAAACCGGCCAAGTGCGAGTCAGACTCGCACACCGAGGGTTCCGTACAAACCTGTAGGTATATAAGTAAACTTTAAAATTTTCAAAAATATTTTTTATTATATGATGTAACTAAAAATTTACGATTTTCGAAATTTTTCCTTTATCTGTACTATAAGACGTTACTTCGTACCAAATTTCAAGATTCTAAGTTCACGGGAAGTACCCTGTAGGTTTTGATTCCCGTGCGAGTTTCGAAAATTTGCAAAAATTTACGGCATAACCGGCTGTATCTTTTGATTGCTTTGGCTTAGAAGTTTGATTTTTTCACAGCTCCAAGGGACAGTAGACCTGAGTATTAGATATAAATTTCAGTTTGATACCTCCACGCGTTCCTGAGAAAAACGGTCTTGACAGACGGATGGACGGACGGACGGATGTACGGACGACGAAGTGATCCTATAAGGGTTCCGTTTTTTCCTTTTGAGGTACGGAACCCTAAAAAGAAGAAAAAACTGTTATTTATTACATTATTATATTATTATTATCTTATTAAAATCTAAAATAAACCTATTGCATTTAGTATCAAATTTGCTTATAAAAGACATAAATATTTACAAACATGCATCATAAATTTCCTCCGCATCAATACCAGTTACTAAAGTTTTTTTCTTGGATATTTTTATTTATTATTTTTATTTATAAGTTTTTGTACAGACAAGGATAAAAGTTTATTAACATTTAAATATTTACAAACGTTCTTTTTTAATATGAATATCTTATAATAAATATACATGTAATTTTATTATCCCCAGATGAATATATTCCATGTTTTGTTTATTATTTGATGAAAGGTTTAATGAATTAAAATATGTTAAGCCACATTTGTCGTTGACTGTACAATATAATTTTAAGTTTTATTCATATGTATTAATCCAATACCGTACTAGATTTGAACACACAATTGAGGGTATCTGCAATCTTATGCAAGTTAAAGGCGGCCACATACCATTAGGTACGATACGATTTCGTGTCGTACCGCAATTCGAAATAGTATCACGTAACGAATTCTGATCGTAACAGCCATACAAACTATACCGAATTACATTCTTTTTGTATCTTGGTATATTTATTACACGACTTTTTTTTAAAGTAGGTATTAGTGACCGACTTGGTTCCCACACCCGAAGGGGCCATCTCAAAGCCGTAGATGGCCTAGGGTCATCCGTGGTCCGGAATTGTCTTATTGGGCCACCTTAAACTGGTCTGAAGACCCGAGACGGCGTGCGGTTTTAGTCGGTTCAAGCATAACCTCTCCCGCTTGCCGGCGAGGGTGTATCCGAGGGGTTTTCCGCGCGAAAAAAAAGGTATTAGTGACCGAAATGATCAGTCTTTCTGTTAGATACAGTAACAGGAGTACACGTGTAGTCATTACTGGTGGTAGAAATTTGATGACACAAATTTGTCACAAAATTCGGCCGGGTAGGTACTGTAGCGTCGGGGTGTGTGTTGGGTAACCTCCTCGAGTGTCTCTCCGATTCCGATCCCGCTGTAGTCCGGGGGGAACGGAATCGGAGCGGCCGGTACACCCTGGGCGGCGGTCAATGGCTTCCCCTTCATAGGGTTGGCATTGATCGTCGGCCAATACCCAACGTGGCGGGAACACATCGCTCTCCGTACTCCTCTGCTTTCAGAGGAGACAGGATGAGCGATGCTGTTAGTGGTGAGATGGCCCAGGGTCAGCCGGGGTGCGAGGGATATGCTCTATGGGTAACCTTACACCCCGGCGTCTGAAGACCCGAGACGGCGTGCGGTTTTAGTCGGTGCAAGCCCGACATAACCGCCCCCGCTGGCCGGCGGGGGGGGTACCCGAAGGGATTTCCGTACGAAAAAAAAAAAAAAAAAAGGTACTGTAGCGTCGGACCTCGTTCGAGCACTACAGTTAGTTACCTGGCCATCATGCGTCAGCGATTAAAAATAAATTTGTTTTAAAATATAAAATGTGGAATAGGGAAAAACAATTGGCTTGGCGGACAAGTTGGTGACAGCTAGTTACTGGGGGCTCCGGCCTCGACCCACCGTATGAAGAGAGTTCCAAGCAAAGTGATCGTAGGCTCAATCTCTGAGCAGAATACGCGGCCCTCTTCAGTTCGCATATTAAAGTCAAAGAAACTCGCGTAAAATCCTCTAAAACTAGATTATAGAAGTTTTATGTGAAAAATAAATGCTATTTAAAATATAATTACTTGTGTTTATCATTTCATTAACACGAGGAGTTGTGACGCCAGTCCCCAGACGTCACAGTACCACCGTGCACGATTGCGAAAAACCTTCCATAGTAATCCAATTTCGTTTGGATTGCGTTCAGGGTTCAGCAAGTGCATAGCCGAGCAGGGGGATTGTGGTCGCAGCACTAGTGGGACCGGTGGGTATCACGCGGTGCTGCGACGACAATCTTCTTTTGATGAGGCCGTCAAGCTGAGTGTCACCATTGTTAACATGGTACGTGTATGTAATGGTGACCCTCTTTCCTGAGACTTTACCTTCAGCGTACCATCAGGCGATGTGAAGTCAAATTGACGTGTCCTAAATATATATATAAAAAAAAAAAAAAAAAAAAACATCGTAATGTAAGTCCCGTTCGCATCGGGGGTCTCACCTCTGAGTCCAGGATTCACTCTCCAACTCTTGCTTTTCGTTTGGATATTGAGTTTTACGGAAGCCGGCAGTGGCTTCTGATACCCTAACCTCGAGAGGAATACCTACACCAGTCCATCATCCAACCACCTCGTCCATCAACCAACAAGTTTACCGGCTCGCATGAGAGACCCCTGGGGCGTGTAGTGCGTCCATATTTCAAGATTGGTTTCGTTACTACAGTAATCTTTTTGAAATATTACTAGTCGATAAAGCGATGGGTTGACTGGTGATGAAATCGCTTTTGTCATCCGTCGGTTTATGGTTGATGAAGTTAAAGATGACACTGATATGAATTTCTTTATTTGAGTGTTTACAATAATTGTACTCTTATGACTAATTGTTTACTTATTAAGCGTAGCGAGCCGAAGGCGAGCGAAGCGTCTTTGGTTTCAAAGTTGCACTTCAAACAAATGATACTCCTCCGAGACCGTTTGGCCGATCTCCACCAAATTTGCCACGGTGATCAAGTAGACATTACTGAGTGTCGTAAGGGTTCGAATGTCCAGATCGGTCTTACCATCGAGGAATAATCACCGAAAAACCAAATCAATGGAAAAAGTCGACCGGTCACGTTGACCTATTGTTGGATAGGCAAATCTCGCTGAGCTTAAGTTTGGGTTGATTGCGAAGCTGGTAACCGTCCTAGTATGATAATCTATCTTTACGCACGTGTTCCAATGATCACGGTCGTAGCTGAACAGGGCGGACTGATTAGTGAAGTTTGAATACATTGAATGAGTGAACAATTTTGATTAACCAATAGGATCGATTATATGAGATTGATGGGGGCACATATTAATTAAACTTAATATGAAGTAAAGCGAATGAAATAAACTTGAGTGGCGGTAAAGTTTGAACGGTATACAATAAAGAAAAATGTTGATTTTACATTCATTTTACAGCTGTTTCAATTAATGACGATTTCGTTCCGTACTTCTTAATACGACACGAATTTAATTCATCGTTATCTCCGTACACGCGATTTCCGGATTGCGTCCAAATTTTAAATTCTAAATCCGGTCTGCTTATTTATTTTGATTGGTTTGTTGACTTATACGAGACCGACTGAGGTATAACCACGCCATCCCAAGAGAAAATCTGATGCCAGAGACTCTTCCGATGTTCAGAAAATGCACCACTTGCAGGTGAGGTTGACTTGGGCCCTGAAGGTGTTGGTAGGGCCTGTAAACCTAGTACAAACTCATTTCGGCGATTAGATTCAGAGTTTATACATCTTTAGTTTTCACTGGCGTATTTACAGGCGCGGTTGGAGGGGGAATACGACGTGATCCTGATTGGATCGATCACGTCGTTACGCCAGGGACTCAAGACTTTACATCAGCCGCAGAGAAGTCGCCGCCGAGGAGAGTTCTACGCACTCGTCGCCGCCCGGACCTTTACCCCTGAAGATGTCGGTCGCAGTGATCGACGAAACATTTGGAACACAAGTTTCATATGGACCACGGCCATACAGCCCGTAAGCAGTATATTCTACATACTCGTAAATTCAAAGTTTCTCATGGCCCGAATTGAATTCGTGTTACGACATGAGGTCGTATCGTTATGATGTGTGGGCGCCCTAAGTACGCCATTTTAATCTTATCTCTTCCTCTGTCAATTAGAGAGCAGTTCACGGTGTGGAGCACGTCGCTACGTAGAGTATGTAGTACGCCAACCGGTATCTCTTGTACAATTAGTGCCTTTGTCGACGGTCTAGAATTCTGAGTCTGGAGTGTTTCTGGCAATATAATATTACTAGCTGATGGCCGCGGCTCCGCCCGCGCGGAGGTCGTTTATCGGTTTTTGGGCATATCTCCGGTTCTACTTAACCAATTGCAATCAAACATAGAACAGATTTTAAGTTTGATCAAGACCTTTCTAATAGAACCGCATCAAAATCCGCTTGGTAGTTTTTGTCTCCTTCGCGAACGAACAGATAGACAGACAAACAGTCAAGAATTTCAAGAAAAATATTTTTATATTCAGAATCGTTCACTTAACATAAACCAAGTTTTTTTTTTAATGTCTCCAATATACATCATAAACATAACTGCATGCTTGTATCCCCGAAGGGGTAGGTAGAAGTGTATTATACACCCACGCCTCGCCAGTTATGTTTAGGTCCCAATGTAATAGGGGGCGAGCCTAATGTCAACTACCGGACACATAACTAAGCGAGCGATAATTAATATTTTTAATACACACATAACTACGAAAAGTCAGAGGTGTGTAACCGGGGTGACTGGGGATCGAACTCGAGACCTCCGTTATGTACGCCACTGGGCTATCGTCGCTTTACTATATACAGACACAACTAATTTAAAAATTATAATACAGCTAGTACAGCTGATGCCCGCGTCTCTGCCCGCGCGGAGGTTGGTTATCACTTTTTGGTCATATATCTCCGGTTCTACTAAACCAATTACAATCAAACATACTTCAGATTTTAAGTCTGATCAAGACATTCAGTAGTTTTTGTGTCTTATCATTATTGCAAGCTACTTCTTTGCCGTGGTCTAGAAGCTTACTTACTACTCTATTTCTGCGAATACCTTTGTCTACTCTTTACCCGTTCTAATTATCAGCTGTAATAAATATCACATATCAACACTGTCTAGGGATATTTTACATTTATAGATGTATAATTTAAACAACTTTATCGTCTGTGTGTTGCATGTCGCGTGACGGTTGGCCGCGGAGTAGGGATAAAGTGAAAGGCGCTCGTCATAGCAGCCAAGGCCAATATGGCGGCGCCTATAGTTCGCAGCAACTGACCGTGTAGTGTATAGACTATTTCTCATTTGTGCCAGTGCTCCACGCTATTTAGTTTGTTTTTGTCAATGTTTAATGTAAATGTTGTTTGTCAGTGTTTAATGTAAATGTTGTTATTTTTTAGTTAAATGTCTATAATGTGAAAAAAAGTTTCACTTTTACCGTGGTTTCATAAAACCACACAATCCTTTTTATTCTTGGTATCGAATTTAAATTTAAATAAAAAAGATTTAAAACGTGGCAATTCTGGAATGTATATTTTATTAATTACATCCATTAATGTTAAATATCCCTAGACCGTCGGGATCAATGTAAAATATAAAATAACATCAAATACATCGCGATAGAATCCGTTAAAAATAGTTTTATTTCAATCCCTAGACAGTTTTGATGTGTGTATTATGACTGGTTCAAAATTTCTCTCACCAGTAAATGACCTTTCATTTATATGATTATGTGGTAATAATATATTATGTATATTGACAATGTCATATTCTCCTGTGTACATATATAACACGTTCTTCATAATCACTTTCAGTAGTTTTATTAGAGTTGTAACTTTCAGTCGAAGTTTAAGTGATACATGCTGATCCCAAGAGAAAAAATACCATTAAATACGTTAATTGTTTCATTTTGTGATCTGAAAATAAATGAAATATTAGTTTCTTAAATGAAAAATTTAGGCAAAGAATGAAGAACCTTTTTTTTTTTTTTTTTTTTTTTCGTGCGGAAATCCCTTCGGATACCCCCCCGCGTGCCAGCGGGGGCGGTTATGTCGGGCTGAAGAATGAAGAATCTAATTTTTATTTTACTTTTATAAATTATAATCGTTGAAAACATACATACTACAATATCTAATACTAACACAATTATCAATGAAATGATTCAAATAAATTAAAATACAAGAAAGAAAGAAAGAAGAAATAAATAATTTTATTTACACTCAAATCGATAAATTCGAATTACGAATTTAAAGCCGATTCTATACATACGCACTTTATAAACGCATATACATAAAATTAAAAATAAAACTTATTATAGCACCGCCAACTGTATCATAAAACTCATTATAGTACCGCTATCTTTTTTTATTCATTAAACTGTTACTGTTACTAGTTAAATGTCTATAATGTGAAAAAAAGTTTCACTTTTACCGTGGTTTCATAAAACCACACAATCCTTTTTATTCTTGGTATCGAATTTAAATTTAAATAAAAAAGATTTAAAACGTGGCAATTCTGGAATGTATATTTTATTAATTACATCCATTAATGTTAAATATCCCTAGACCGTCGGGATCAATGTAAAATATAAAATAACATCAAATACATCGCGATAGAATCCGTTAAAAATAGTTTTATTTCAATCCCTAGACAGTTTTGATGTGTGTATTATGACTGGTTCAAAATTTCTCTCACCAGTAAATGACCTTTCATTTATATGATTATGTGGTAATAATATATTATGTATATTGACAATGTCATATTCTCCTGTGTACATATATAACACGTTCTTCATAATCACTTTCAGTAGTTTTATTAGAGTTGTAACTTTCAGTCGAAGTTTAAGTGATACATGCTGATCCCAAGAGAAAAAATACCATTAAATACGTTAATTGTTTCATTTTGTGATCTGAAAATAAATGAAATATTAGTTTCTTAAATGAAAAATTTAGGCAAAGAATGAAGAACCTTTTTTTTTTTTTTTTTTTTTTTTCGTGCGGAAATCCCTTCGGATACCCCCCCGCGTGCCAGCGGGGGCGGTTATGTCGGGCTGAAGAATGAAGAATCTAATTTTTATTTTACTTTTATAAATTATAATCGTTGAAAACATACATACTACAATATCTAATACTAACACAATTATCAATGAAATGATTCAAATAAATTAAAATACAAGAAAGAAAGAAAGAAGAAATAAATAATTTTATTTACACTCAAATCGATAAATTCGAATTACGAATTTAAAGCCGATTCTATACATACGCACTTTATAAACGCATATACATAAAATTAAAAATAAAACTTATTATAGCACCGCCAACTGTATCATAAAACTCATTATAGTACCGCTATCTTTTTTTATTCATTAAACTGGTCTAAGGTTTTAAGCTGAATATGAAAAAAAAAGTCGCACGCATGCGCAGTTCGAACTGTGAAAAAATGGCGCCCTTGTAACCTACCTACTTCGTTTAATTTCAATTTTTCCTATGAGTGAAGATAAAGTAGTGTATGAAACTGCATATAACTTAGGTATTAAAACACTCGAGTCAACCTATTATCGTATATAAACAGACTCCCGTGTTTTAATACCCCTTCTTAAATGACAGTTGCATAAACTACTATTAATTCTATTCGGATACACGTACATAGCACAATTTAACAAGATACAAAAAACAGAGAAAAATAATAAATAAGAAAAATAAAAAATACAGCATAAAAAAAGTGACGCAAATAATACAAATAGTAATAAAAACAAACAAAAATACTAATTGAAGAAATAAACCTGTTGTGTGCCGATGTACGCCATATCGGCTCAGAATCGGGCTGCCTCTCAGCTCAATGCTGTCATGCGGATAGCATGAAAGCGCTGGTTTTCAGAGGCACCAAACAACAAACAAAAAGGGTACAAACATATATACCTCGTTGTCAGATCAATCATTGAATATATATTATAAGTTATTATTTGACATCACTTGAAATGAGGTAACAAAATTAGCGTTATTTATGATAAATAGTTATTATTTAAGAGTTTATCATTTATTGACATTAATAAGACTAGTGTTAACATACAGATTATAATTTGAGCTGAGTGAGACGAAGCCGAGCGAAAGCTCCTCATACTAGACTTCAGGATTTTCTTTGTCACAGGTCTCCTCCTAAACTACTTATCCAATCAGAACCAAATTTGGCATGATTAAAGAGGTCAATCAGAGGAAGGTTTATGGATATATTTTGAAAAAATTAATGCTACCACAGAGGAATGATCACAGTTAAAAAAATTCCAGATGGAATTACATAATAACCGCTCGAGACACTGTGACCAAACTTTACACGCTCAGAAAGCATGTCCAGAGTTGTGACTTTCAAAAAGAATTTTCAAAATCGGACTTGCCACGGAGGAATGATCACTGCTCAAAATTTTCAAAATCTGATTCACGATGTCTCACTCAGCTCAACATTGCAAGCAGCGATTCGCCTTGCAGACCTAGTTAATGCAATACACTAGATGAACACAACAAGTCCAAGTACGTACGTAACGTAACAAGTCTAATTATTGCACTATACCATAACTTATAAGCAAGTGCAAGCAATAATTTGACAAAATTTTATCGCAATAATTTGAACGGTACGGTAGAAAATACTTACAAATAAACCAACAAACAGATTTTATATATTGGATTACGTTAGGACTATACTAGCGTGGGAGCGGGAGAGAACCCTGCCCCCCGAGCTCCGCACCCGGGACTACCGACCTCCATGATCGGGGCCTGAGGACGGCAGTTGGCCGAATCGCCGTCCTTACGGAAGCAGGCCGTGGCGGAGGCATATCGTGTGTGCCCTACACACGCCTGCCTTCTCACCGACGCGACGTGGGCTTACCCGGGGTGCCCGGCAATGGACACTTGAGGAGGACACCGTGTGGTTTTAGTCGGTCCGATTCCGACACGCCCACCCCATCGTCGGCACCGATGGGGTGAAGCCCGTGAGGGTTTCCACAAGCTAAAAAGTTTTCGGACATCGTTAGATCATTTACTACAATTTTTAAATTTATTTATTTAAAGTGACTCTTATAAAAAAAATATACAAAGAATGATGCGAATTTCTGAAGTACATATTCATTGGTAGGTTATTTATCATATTCATGTACGACTATATATCGTATATATTTACGACTATATTATATTTCTCGGCCTATCTCTCTTAGATATACAATGAGACGTACAACTAAGAGAGATAGGCCGAGAAAACTAACTTATCTAAGCCAGTAATCGCTCGCAAAAATGTTAAGATTTAATGAACTAAGAAAGACTGAATTATGAGTCACACAAGGAAAGATAAACCCCTATCAGTTTAGTAAGCGAACATATTTCTTAGTAATAGTTCATAGTTTTATTATAGTTTTTTCTTTTTTATATTTAGGACACGTCAATTTGACTTCACCTCGCCTGATGGTAAGCTGAAGGTAAAGTCACAGGAAAGAGGGTCACCATTAGCGTACCATGTTAACAATGGGGGCACTTGACTGCCTCATCAAAAGAGGATTGTCGTCACAGCACCGCGTGACACCCACCGGTCCCACTAGTGCTGCGACCACAATCCCCCTGCCCGGCTATGCACTTGCTGACCTCTGCACGCAATCAAACCGAAATTGGATTACTATGGAGGGTTTTTCGCAATTGTAGCCCATTTGGACGCTATAATATGGACAATATCACTACATAGTATAAAAGAAAGTCGATTCTGCTGTCTGTTTGTCCCTATGCATGCTTAGATCTTTAAAACTACGCAACTTTCAATAGATATAGTTATTCAAGAGGAAGGTTTATATGTTTTATGTATACATGCATATATTGTAGAGGAACACGGATAATTTCAGAAGTTTCTAATGTGATGTCGTAAATAAACGCATTATTTTGTGCTTACATTGCAAGCGCTGGTTGAACTCTACAAGATAGATCACAATAATGTACTACAGCATTGTATATACACCTTGGAAAGGTCTACAAAAAAGTGGTTAATATCTATTTCTTAGGGATAACCCACAATAACCATTTTTAGGGTTCCCTTGCCAAATGGCAAAAAACGGAACCCTTATAGATTCAACATGTCTGTCTGTCTGTCCGTCCGTATGTCACAGCTACTTTTTTCCGAAACTATAAGAATTATGCTGTTGAAACTTGGTAAGTATGTATATTCTGTGAACCGCATTAAGATTTTCACACAAAATTAGAAAAAAAACATAAATTTTGGGGCTCTCCTTATATCCCCATACTTAAACTCAATTTATTTTTTTTCATCAAAAAAATATATGATGTACATTACCATGTAAACTTCCACCGAAAATTGGTATGGACGAGATCTAGAAAGTAGTTTTTTTAAATACGTCATAAATCGTAAACCGCCATTTACCTTTCATTCAATCAACTCAAATATAAAATTTAAAAAAAAAAGCATTATTATGTTACTTGCTGCTACGGAACCCTTCTTGGGCGAGTCCGACTTGCACTTGGACGCTTTTTTTTTATTCTACTGTTTGACGGCTTCTGTGGCGTAGCGGTAGTGCATTCGACTGCTACGACAGGGGGCGCGGGTCCGATTCCCGCTCAGTGCAAATATTTGTATGCGTGAATATGTCTATTTGGTGTGGGTGTTTCTATTTATAATATGTTTGTATTTACAAAAACAAATGTAGAAAAGTATGTTTATCCGCATTCTGGAACCCACAACACAAGCTAGTTAATATGCTTACTTTAGGTCTAGAAAGCTCTGTGTAGAATATCGTGGAATATTTATTGTTATTATTTATATAGTTTACATTTTACGAAAAATAATGATTTATTTACGAAGCGATTTTAAACAATATAGCAGTGGTCCTTATCCAATTAAGTACGTTAAATACATTGTGCAATAAATGCCAATATGGCCGTCAACAGCATGTAATTTAAATGAATATTTTTGAAGATATTTTAGATTTAATATGCAGGAACATAGCGGTTGCGGCGGTACCGGCCGGGAGACCAGCGGCGGCGCTGAAGACGTTCTGTAGTATATTTAGTATCAGCATTGCACTCGTGCAAAGCCGGTGCGGGTCGCTAGTTAACATAATATTAATGAGATGTCGGACTTGAACCGACTGAAACCGCACGCGGTATCGGTTCTTCAGATGTCAGGGTGTAAGGTGGCCCCATAAGGCATTTCCCTCGCACCCCGGCTGACCCAGTGAAAACGTTAAACTCCATTCGAACGATTGGCGTTTTAAGGTTCAGAACCCTAAAAAGACTACAGTCGAAAATCTGGGAATATCTGGTTCAGTTGGTCAGAGCATTCCCCCTGTAAGGGACTGGTCGCGGGTTCAAGTCCCGTCCTAGATGTTCTCTTTTTCCGATCTAAATCTATAAAAAACACTAGTAACTGAAAATACTAGATAGAGATCTCCTAGAGACTTCCCAGCTATGTCCAAAGTTTGCAGTTTAAAGCCCAGGGTGCACTTGTTGTTTTTGTTTGGAATGTTGACTTTTCCGGGAGCAACTGCCGTCTGACCTCCCAAGGGAAGAGCATGCGTCAGAGGCTTGTCCGTTGTTTAGCAGGTGCACCAACTAGCAGGTGAAGTCATCATTACCATAACCAGAATGGTGATGATTAATTGATCCAATTCAATGTAATCCCGACATTACACAGTACAATTAGGTAAATTTACTAGATTGTACTTCGATTTATATGATTTATTATCAACTGAAGCCTCGTAATTTACCCAGAATATATAGCCTATCTCCATCGGGGATAATGTACCTTTCAAATATTGAAAGTTTTTTCCAATAAGTGCATTGGTTCTGAAGATTATCCCACAATATACAAACATATATACAAACTCACGAAATTCGGCCCCTCGCTTTATAATATTATTATGGATAGAGCAATATTCCCGACGTTTCAGTTGCTTCTTAACTACTAAGGTCACATAGACACTTAGATGGCGAAGACTTAAGTCTTGCAATATACAGAGTTATCTCAAAGAGCCTGAACTTAGTTCAATTGTTGGTGTGAAATACAAGACTTCAGAATACTTTAATACGTAAATAGTAGCTTAAATCTTAGTAAAGAGTATTAATTTAAGAAAGAAGCCGTCACAATGGCAAGAGCCAAGGATAATCCTCAAAGAATTGCAACCGAAAGATAAAGGAAACTGTACTACTGTAGTCTTCTCCGATTTATTATATTCGTTTTAAGGCGACGCTGGAGCCATCTACCGTAATTCTTGCGCACTACGGAAACAATGAATGACTTTACAGTCATTTTTAAATATTGTTTTTAATGACTCCGCCTAATTAATTCAATTCAATTTTATAATAGCGGCGATAGCCCAGTGGTGTACGTAACGGCTTACAGGGGGAATGCTCCGACCAACTAAGCCACCTAGACACCTAGACAGTTGGTCAGAGCATTCCCCCTGTAAGGGACTGGTTGCGGGTTCAAGTCCCGTCCTAGATGTTCTCTTTTTCCTATCTAAATCTATAGGAAAAAGTAAGCATACTAATTAATTACAAAATTAATTGAATTAGTAGTTTTTATTTAAAAAATTACCGTATAAAATACAGCATACTGTATACATAACTTCAATATGAAGTGAGAAGGCGGCACTTCCCCGGTGGACCGCAATTTAGTTAACTTCAAGCAATGTTCACCTACTGACTTCGAATATTGCTCCGCACGCAACAAAATATTTGCTCACAATTTCTAGCTAAGATGTTGCCACGCTGGTGCGCCGTAATTTCCCAGGTAAATGGCATGTAATTGTGTGATGCAGTAATGTACAGTATGTTGTACAATAAGGCAAAGTTTTAAAAGTTTTGTCACAACACTGACTTAACTCTTTTAATAGCTTATTACCAAAGGGTAGTACGTACTTCATAACTCGAGGAAAATTAATTTATAGGCTACCTTACATCCCAGTGTTTGAAGACCCGAGACGGCGTGCGGTTTTAGTCGGTTCCATATACATATCCAATCCGACATAAGCCCCCCCGCTGGCTGGCGGAGGGGTACCCTGGGGGATTTCCGCACGAAAAAAAAGGTATTTCATAACTCATTTATTCGTAAGAAATTTTACCGTGTTTCAGTAAAAATTTACATCACTTAAATGTAGCATGTACAATATTAACCCCATTTCATATATTAATATCTATGAGTCAGTAATTAAAATGACAGCTAAATTATATAAATAAAAATTAAAAATAAAAATCAACGATTAATTAAATAATTCAAATACCATTCTGGTAGTCATTATTTGACTTGCTACGTATATTTCATCGTTAACAGTTGGTCAAAAGAGTAAAATGCCTGCTCGATAAGTCATTTCTTTAATCGAAATTTGAAGGACGCAATGCTGAGAGCACAAGTTACGTTCACCGGTAGCTTATTGTATACACTATGGGCCCATAACAAGAGTCACCTAGACGGGTTTCGCTAGATACAAATAGGAGCCGTCGAATGATTGTAAATAGGTGTTGAAGTTGACTTAGAGCTGAGGCACAGAATAGGCCCTATCCGGGGCAAGACGGGTACACCGTGGTTCCCAAACCCGTGCGGGTCATCTCGAAACCGGAGATGGCCTTGGGTCAGTCGGGGTGCGAGGAAAATGCCTTTTGGGCAATCTTACTCCCCGGCGTCTGAACACCCGACATGGCGTGCGGTTTTAGTCGATTCAAGCCCGACATAACCTCCCCCGCTGGCCGGCAGGGGGGTAGACGAGGGGTATATCCGCACGATAAAAAAGGTACGAACAAAATAAATCTTTGCACCGATGATGTACAATGTTACTACTGTTATAAATGCGAAAGGCTGGATGGATGAATGGATAATTGAATAGCTGGATGTTTTTAGCTCAATCACGCCCTAACGAATCTGGATGAAAATTGGCTCAAAGATAGATTATAGTCTGATATAGCACAGAGGCTTCGAGGCACAGATTCCTGTAGAACGCGATAACCGAGATCAGTACTCCACGCAGACCAGACCGCGGGTAACACTTAAATTAAATTTGTCCGACTGAAGCCGGGACGAGTCAGCCAGCATCAAGTCATAATAGTCCGTCAGTCAATTTGACTGCACCCAGAAATTGTAAAAATTAAAGTCAATACAACTCTGCCTACCGCTTTCGTGGATGTACAGGCTTGAATATATAACAAGTAAGAAATGTACAAAACTATATTCGATACAAGGTAAATATAGCCACAATCGATCAAAACATATTACGAAACATGTTTATTATAAAACATAAAGATTCACAGCGGGCATATTGCAACAAATTGCATATTTATGAGCAGAGTCGCGGCGCAAACGCGGCGAATGATAAATATCTAGCGGATGTGACGTCGCGACACACGCGCTTCCGGTACACGACAACTTCTTTACCGAAAGCTCTTTATATCGGACGACTGGAGACGTCGACGACACGATATTTATTTTGTATTTTATTTTTAATACTGGTAATGAAATAATAATATTAAAAAACGAGCAACATTTTTAATTACTGTAAGGAGTAAGTTCGCAACCGGAACATGAACCCGCCACTTCTCAATTGTAATTCCGAGGCCTTAGCTCATAGGCTAATGTTACTTTTATCATTTCTCAGTTTTGTCTTTTGTGCTTTTATGTCATATCACTATGTTCTAAGTCTTTATCAAATGTAACGAAATATTCGAACATCATCATCATCACCAACCTATGCTAGTCCACTGCTGGACATAGGTCTCCCCTAATGAGCGCCATAGCGCCCTGTCTTCAGCTTGCCGCATCCAGCATCTGCCCGCAGTTTTTCGCAGATCGTCATCCCACCTGGCCGGAGGGCGTCCTACACTACGTTTGCCGAGTCACGGTCTAAACTCAAGAACCCGTTTACCCCAGAGATTGTCGGTTCTTCGCGAGATATGGCCGGCCCACTGCCACTTCAGCTTGCTTATTCTTTGAGCTATGTCGATAATCTTGGTTCTCTGTCGGATGTATTCGAACGTGCGATCCAAATTCCAAGCCAAGGCGATAGCCCAGTGGTGTACGTAACGAACTGCCGCGGCGAGATCTCGAGTTCAATCCCCAGTCGCCCCGGGCACACACCCCTGACTTTTCGTAGTTATATGTGTATTAAAATATTGATTATCGCTCGCATAATCATGTGCTCGGTACATGGCAATAGGCTCGCCCTCTATTACATTGGGACTTAAACATAACTGGCGAATCGTGGGTGTGAAAGACACCTCTGCTACCCCTTCGGGGATACAGGCGTGAAGTTATGATATGTCATTCAAGGTAATGATAGATTATCTTTCAAAAATTCCTAAAATTGTTGGCTCATAATATCAAAACATCATTAAAGCGTTGTTAACTCGGCACTTAGATAGTTCGGATGTTGGATGGATGATATGGAGTATATAAATAGGAGTTAAGAACAATAGGACATAAGGAAGGAACTTTATTTCTCAGCAATAATATAAATAATAATTAAATAAATAAATATTGTAGGACAAAGTACACAACGCCATCTAGACCCAAAATAAGCAGAGCTTGTCATATGGGTTCTAGGATGCGGATAAACATACTTAAATACATTTTTTTGTAAGTAAATACATAGAAACACCCAGACCAATGCAATTATACATATTTCCACTGAGCGGGAATCGAACCCGCGACCTCTGGTTTAGCAGTCGAACTCACTACCGCTACGCTACAGAAGTGTAGATTTCTATCGTTTGCAAAAACGGGTTCAATTAACGCAGGCGAAGCCTTGTGTATAGTACGTTTGCGAATAGACTGCAGATTATGTAAATATTTCCGTTATCCGTTAAAAATAGTTTTATTTCAATGTACATTCGCGTAAACTTGCGACAATATGAAATATTTATTTGTTTCGAAATCGTATGTTGTAAAAGCGCGAAGTGAGCTAAATATTACAGAGTCGGAGTATGAGATATTGCCTTTCATATGTTGTATTTTTAATACACTTTAGAGTGTAACAGAACTAATATATCCGCCATGCGATGGTTTCGCTGACAAAGAATTTTCATAAAAAATTCTTAGTATCACTACATAGTATAAAACAATCTTTAAAACTACGCAACGGATTTTGATGCGTTTTTAGGGATTTTCTTTAGAAAAGCCCTATTGCTAAGGAGTTGTCGTCGACGTCGTCGTCGTCGACGTCGTCGTCGTTGCCAATTTTCTGTCACGGTTTTGGGTATGAAGGAGATGAGCTATCGAGTTGCTGTTTTCGGTAATAGATTCGTGCTGGGGTGAACCATAGCAAGATAAAAAAAAAATCGCAAAAAATCGCAAAAAAAAAAAAAACGCGAAATCGAAAATCCCTTGTATTCGGTTGAGCTCGTCTCAGGAATTCAACTTGTTTTTTAATAGATAGAGTGATTCAAGAGGAAGGTTTATATGTATAATAACATCCATTGCACCCGTGCGAAGCCGGGGCGGATCGCTAGTATCAATATATAACTAACATCATGCTATTTTAACAGCCGCTGGTTCGATTCTCGCTCACTACAAATGTTTGTATGAATGAATATGTCTATTTGCATTGGTCTGGGTCATTCTATCTATAATAATATAAAATTGTCAATTAGATGTGTCATGTTATAGTACTTGGGTTATGTTAAATGAACGATTCTGAAATCAATTTTTTTTAATAGAATTCTTGTCTGTTTTTTCGCGATGGACGCAAAAACTACTGAACGGATTTTGATGTGTTTTTTTTTATTAGGAAGTTCTTGGTCTGACTTGAAATCTGTCGTATATTTAATTGCAATTGGTTAATTAGAACTGGAGATATGAACAAACAAGTTGAATTCCTGACACGAGCTCAGCCGAATACAAGAGTATTTTTTTCTTTTTTTTTTTTTTTCTTTGTCTTGCAATGGTTCACCCCAACACGAATCTATTACCGAAAACAGCAACTCGATAGCTCATCTCCTTCATACCCAAAACCGTGACAGAATATTGGCAACGACGACGTCGACGACAATTCGATAGCAATAGGGCTTTTCTAAAGAAAATCGCTAAAAATGATAATAAACCAATGCGCGGGTGGAGTCTCGGGCATTAGTATCAATATATCTAGCATCATGCTATGTTAACGCCGCTGGTTCGATTCCCGCTCGGAACAATTTATATGTATGTATGTGTATTTGTATGCATGAATATGTATATTTGGCTAGGTAATTCTATATATAATATGCATGTATTTACAGAAAAATACATCTACGTATGTTTAAGTAGCGAGTTTAGTCGCGATTTCGACGCCTCTGGTGCTGCAGGCCTGGTGCGCTTCCCATCAGGTGGGCCGGGTGCTTGGTTCACAGATTAGACGGCCGGACGGCCGGGTAGACAGTTTATACCAAAGTGGTATAAACAAAGTAAGTAAGCTCTCATTTTGGAGTTCGGAGTCTACTTTCCTGCTCCTCCTTTTATTGGTTTGTTTTGGCTTTTATGGGAGCGACTGATTTCTCACTTCCTAACTCCAAGCGGCAAGTCTCTACCAGAGCCCCGTCTGTCAATCAGTAGGTAGCGACTCGCAGGTGAGATTGACTTGATCCTGAAGACTTTTTTCGAACCCCATATACCTAGTGTCTATAATGCTTGCATCCCCACGGAGTTTCACATGTGTAAGTATAAATTAGCCTCTTCTTACTCAGGGATAATGTAGCAATCGAAAAGGTGAAACCATTTATGAAATCAGTTTAGTAGTTTCAGAGTTCATCGATTACATACAAACAAATCTTTCCTCCTTATAACATTAGTATAGATGCAATTAATGTGTTTTGATATGTGACAACCAAATAATATTATCACAGTAACATGTTCACAAAGAGATTGTATCTTGTAAGGCACGTCTAATAACGCCCTTACCGAAATATTGGAACCCCCCTTCGATGTGTGTGTACTTTGGGGTACTTACACAATTTAACGAAATTATCCCCGACGTCATAGTTGTGAAACACGATATAGTAAATCTCATTGAATTACACTGTAACATTAGCGGGCCACAGTGTAAGAAATACAGTAGTACAAGTTAAATTTTTAAGCAGTTATTATGATGCTAGCTATTGCCCGCGGATTCCAATCCCGCTCCCATGGGAAACTATTCCGGGGATAAAAAGTGTTATTCATAGAGGCTGTGTGTTATTCTAGACTATAATCTATCCCTGTACCAAATATCAGCCAGATCGGTTCAGCCGTTTGAGCGTGATTCAGTAACAAACATCCAACCATCATCATAAACTTTCACATTGATAATATTAATAGGATTAGTAGGATTAGTAGGATTGGTAGGATTAGTAGCATTAGTAGGATTAGTAGGTTGACAGCCTCCGTGGCGTGGCGGTATTGAACGCGGCCGCTACGCAGGAGGCGCGGGTTCGATCCCCGCTCAGTGCAAATATTTGTATGCATGAATATGAGTATTTGCATTGGTCTGGTCGTGCCTCGGAGAGCACGTTAAGATGTCGGTCCCGGTTGCCATACAAATATGTATGACAGTCGTTATAGGGGAATTGGGTGAAATGGCCCCACATAGAAGGGCTGATAACCCGCCTGGTCAAATGGCGTCCCCACTTTCAGTAGGATTAGTAGACTTGGTAGGATTAGGAGCATTAGTAGGATTAGTAGAGATAGTAGGATACTAGGATATTATTATCTTGTAAAGTAACACTTTTAAAAGTAGGACGAAATTTAACCGGCCTCTGTCCCTTTCTAGGAGAAAGCTCTAACAACTAAAGTGTCTAGGGCCAACGCGAGCCAGGTTGCTAATTGACGGATGAGGCTCTCGTCTCGGTCAGATCAGACGGCAGTCACCCCCGTAAAATTTAAAATAATTCAAAAATATCGAAACCCAGGGTCCATGAGAGGCGTCTAACCACGGAGTAAGGAAAGATTTACTCCGTGCGTCTGATCTTCCAACCCCAAGAAGGAAACCTCAGAACCTCCTCCGTCGTTCAGCAGACGTACCGACTAACAGGTGAGGTTAAAGGTTGAGGCCCTGAATGTGATGGCCCAGTGCCCTTTTGATGATCTCTATAAGAGACTGATAATCTTAGCAATCCATGGATTCTCCGTGCGGGTGCCGGGTCCTTCGTGTTGCTGAGCTGGGAACTCGGGACAGTGCTTGGGACTTCCGTAGTATAGGTTTAGAAGGGGCCCCTTTTGTTGATGTACATCAACACTCACCTTCACTACCCAAGTTCTCCCTGCCTAACCAAATTTGATGCGAACCTACTAGTGCCGCTTTAGACATTCGTCCTAGCAACGAGCTTATTGTAGCTCTCGGTAGGCCTAAATCTTTAAGTTTAATGCTCTGATTTGATTCACAAGTTCTGGTATTTACTAAACTGTGGCACAATCACCAACTTAACGTAATTATCTAGCTCCGTAGCAAGCGTCGTAGACGTTGACGTAGCTACGAGCGTAGCAGAGTAGATGCTACGAGAAAGCCTCTAAGTTTAAATAGTTTAATTCTGCTGATATTGCTATGCTGGAGCGATATATATTGTGATGAGATTCTTGTGAGAAAACTTGGTCTTCGGCATCAGGATTTGTTGAGGAGGAGGCGAAAATAAACGGATAAAGCAGTAGCTCTATATTTATGGCAGCGAATAATTTATGAGTAGGAATAAAATATTAATAAATATTTTTACTTCTATACTTTTGATTAATTTCGATGCGGGTTCCAATACAGTTTAACTTTCCCTGGGACTTACCCGAGTGACATTACTTGGTGTGTTCGTGGGTCAATACTGTTGATCCTGGTGTACAGGAGTTACAGTAATAGGAATGAGGGTGGGTTAGTCCTAAAAAATAGGATAGTTTTTTTTATGACAGTAGTTGAAGCTCGTGAAGTATATAAGGACAGAAGCAGATGGCGATCTGATATCTTTGCCTACCCCGGAGGAAAAAAGGCGTGAGTATATATATATGTATAAAACTCAAATTACTAGTATTCCCCCTAACTCCTCCAGCTAAGCTAAATTACTTGTGTTAGGAGTGAGTTCACGTCGATAGTGTAATTCCAGCCAGGATTCGAACCTGGGACCTCTCGACCGTAAAGCCGATTCCTTAACCAATAAGCTACTGACTCTTCATATGCCAGTTGGAAGAAATCCCACCAACATCAACTCCATTCCATGTGTATTCGTATCACTAAACTTGAACAAAGTAAATAAAGTCAGTCGATTTGTGACAAACTCGTTTTGCAGAAGAAAGTTTTCTTTTCTCTTAAAGCCTTTGGCGCGTGGATTAAGAGGTTCTCGAAGTGCCCCGGTTCAAACTTTCTGCATTCGCACCCCAATAACTTAGATATATACCTATTATTATATGCTTCACCTGTCCTGATGCTTATCAACAAATCTTGCAAATTAAATTTGATCCAATTCTCGGTTTCCGATTGAGCTCAAAATTCTGCACACATGTTTTGTCAATGCTGTTTGACATGCTCCTCTCACGCGAGCTATTACCACCCCCAATATAGTGGCAGAAAAAGTAGATATGGTCTCATGTTCACTTATTGAGTTCGTAAAGGTTTATTTTGTATTATTGTTTTATAATCGTAATTTGAAATTGCTATTACATTATAATTAAATCAATATTATTACTATTGCTATCGAGATATAATTAATGATATGAGATGATGTGACTGAGATGAATGATTAAATCTGAATTATAAATGATTCATGTGTAATTGTAATGAACAATATGTTACTTATAAAAAAACAAATATAAGTACATAATTCAATTAAATTTTTAAGCATTTTGTATGCTTACTTTTTTCTAAAGATTTAGATCGGAAAAAGAGAACATCTAGGACGGGAGTTGGTCAGAGCATTCCCCCTGTAAGGGACTGGTCGCGGGTTCAAGTCCCGTCCTAGATGTTCTCTTTTTCCGATCTAAATCTTTAGAAATAAGTACATAAGTTTAATAATTGAGCGAAACTCGTCAGAGCTTTTGCTCTCTTTTAGACGACTAATGTATTTCGTTAAACCATATTCTCCTACCAAACGGCTGAACCGATTCTAATGAAATTTCACACAAACAAAGATGTTACTGATGGGAAGGACATAGGGTATGTAATTAAAAATTCATGTGTACCACGGAGGAATAATCACCAAACAAAATTTTCAAAATCTGATTTCTCAATGAACAAGAGCCTCATTCACGCGATTTGTATTAAATTAAGTAATTTGTTCATATACATAAGACAAAAAAAAGAATAACGAAAATAGAACCAGCCATTGAGTCTTTAAATTATCACCGTTAGAAAAAGTCCTGGTGAAATTGCTTCGCTCAATTTTTGCAGCAGAATGAATTGCAGACCTAGTTAATGTGTTACGGACTGAATTTAGACAGTACAATATTTCGACATGTCGCGAACTTCGAAAGCACATATATCGACGAGTCATTGCTTCGACAGACAACTATATATTACACAATACACACCTTCGAATTACCATTACTTCGACAGACGATTATTCGACAGACAATACTTAAACAAGACACATCTTCGAATGACCACTAGTTTGACAGATTTTTTTAAACATTCCTTTAAAATAACAATGCTTTGAAATATATTAAAAAATGTGCCCTACCTAATTAAATATGTACCCAATCAATTGAAACATCAATTCCGGCACTTCGCCGGCCGGTGCCGCGGCACGCTCGCTACGATCGCTCGGCTCGCGCTCTGTTGGGGTCACAGTTCCAACCTAACCTAACCCACTTTACTTATTTTTGGAATATAATTTTAAAAATCTGTCGAAGTAGTGGTTATTCGAAGATGTATCTTGTCTAAGTATTGTCTGTCGAATAATCGTCTGTCGAAGTAGTGGTACTTCGAAGGTGTGTTTTGTGTAATAATTGTCTGTCGAAGCAATGGCTTGTCGATCTATGTGTTTTCGAAGTTCGCTACATGTTGAAGTATTGTACTGTATAAATTCAGTCCGTAAATGCTAGTTAATCATGTTACTACAATGTCGCGTTGGGATTTCCTGTAATGACGGGTGTAATATAAGAAATAAATAAATAAAAATGTGTAAATTGCGTGACAATGCAATATTATGATGACATGGTGCAGATCTGATGATTGAGCTGGAAGGTAGCCATAGGAACTTCGCAATGAAACGACACAAACTCATCTAGTTTGAGCTCGTTTGAATCGTCTTGACGAGTAGTTTGTCTTTCTATGGTAACCAGCGTCTGATGATGGAGCTGGAGGGTGGTCATAGGAACTCTGTAATGCAACGACGCAACCCCATCGAGTTGCGGCGCCTTTAATGATAATTTTGAGTTCTTATATAAAAGCTTATTTTTAAAATGTATTTTTTTAAGTTCCATCTGTGAAAGTTTGGTTTAAAACGTTTTGCGAATGAACTTTTGTGATAGGTTTATGGAGCCTACATAGATCTACGGGGCTCAAACCAAGCCTCACCTAAAAGCTGCTGCTCGACGGATGAGACTCTAGCACAGAATTTTCTCTCAATGTTAGGGGTCAGAATGCAGTCGCTACCATAAAAGCCAAGGTAAATCCAATATTTAAAGTCGAAGAACGAACCCTGGACTCCAAAGTACAACCTTGGATGATGATGGAGGTGATTGTCAGCAGAATCACTTCATCATCACTTCACGCCCCCTCTTTCCTTCACACCACACACTCGAACTGTAACGCAAGTTTTAGTCTAAACTGCTTGACTAGTAGCACATGAAGTAATTTATATTTACCTAGTCCAGCCATAAGTTTTGTTACAAATGAAAAATCTAATATTATTAAAATAATCTTAGCAAAAAAATAACAATATATTTTATTCAAAATGGCCACCTTTGGCTTTTATACAGGCCTTTAATCTGTTTGGCCACGAATCTATGGATTTACGCACAGTTTCCAAGGGAAATTTTACCATTGCTTGCTCCAAAGATTTGTTAAGAGACTCAATGTCGCCGTGTCGTTTAGAGCAGGCCATGTCCTCTAAAACTGACCATAATTTGTAGTATCAAGGGTTGAGGTCTGGGCTAGATGAGGGCCAGTCTTTAGCTCTTATAAAGTCCGGAACTTTGGTTCTAGCCAGGCTTGGGTAGTTCGTGCCTTGTGACCAGGAGCAGAGTCCTTGTATTGCTGATAGTTTTCTCAACATGATCCAAGACAGTATCTCGTTACACATTGGCTGAAGTTTTCACTCCTTTTTCACAAAAATGTAGCTTTGTGACTCCCTGATAAGACACGCCCCACCAAACCATCACTGACGCAGGATGGTGACCACTTTGTACCTTTCCGACCACTTGAGCAGCTTCCTTAGAACTGTGAGCGTACACTTTACCATTTTGCTTATTGTAGTGTTGTTCAATCGTAAAAAATTTTTCATTGGTAAGGAGGATATTTCTGTGCCTTTCACCTGCGTATCGCGACAGAAGGCGCTTTGATCGATCCACTCTCTTTAATCGTAAAGATTGATTTAGGGCACGTCCTGTATATCGACGATAAGCACCGAGCTTCAGGTCTTGTTTTATAATACGTGACAGAGTCCTAGCGGGAATCTTCATTTCTCGCGATAAGATTTTTTACTTCTTTACAGGGTTTCGACGAATTCTGACTTTAACAGCCTTTGTAGTTCTAACAGCACGCGGCCGCCCCGATCTGTTCTGGTCTTCGACAGACGAAGTGTTGTTGTATCTATTGATAGTACGATATACGAACATACGGCTGATACCAAGCTTTTGAAGTGTTTGGAATATGACCGACGGCTCCATACCCACTTTATGCAAGGCGATCACTGCGATCCTATTTTCTTTAACACCCCATTCCATATTCGATAATGAACACGAAAAAATATGTGAAATGGCGCGAAATCGAAAGAAGTTTTTAAAATAATATATATGTTTTCCAAATTCAAAATAATTAAAAAGTTGAAAAGAAAGAAAAGTTTTGATGTAACAGTATTTATGGCCAGACTAGTTATATAATATATTCTGTGCTAGTAGTATACAAAGACCCCACAATAGGCTCCCATGATGAAACACTGTGCTCTTTTAGTCAGATAGACTACTGCTGAGCTGGTACCCGAGTGGATTTCCAGAAGAAGCCTTTGACCTCGTCTTCCTTCAGTACCAGGTAACCAGTAAAACTTATTCTAAATATATGGACTACTTTAATATCAATTATATCACAAAGAAATTACAATTTAAATTGTAAACAAAGGCTACAAGAAACTGGAGTTGGGCACAAATTGAAGCAAATAGAAGCGAAGCATTGCATCCCGACGAATAACGGCTCTCTTGAGTCGAAGCGCACAGTTTTTAATGTAGTGGATAATTGTCTCAGACTCGCAGCACAGTTCACGAATGAAAAAATGGGAATCGGGTTAAAATGTAGTTTAAAAGTTATAATTGAACTTATTTAAAATAACTTTGAGTTTTTAATGTAGTAAAGATCTATGCATTTCATAGCATAGGCCTTTAGACTACGTAACATTGTATTTTTATGTATATCTATAAATCTATACTAATATTATAAAGAGGAAAGATTTGTATATAAGTATGTTTGTAACGAATTGGCTCAAAAAGTACTGGAGCGATTTCAGAAATTCTTTCACCATTAGAATGCTACATTATCGCTGAGTAACATGGGCTACTTTTTATCCCAATATTCCCACGGGATCAACCGGGATGCTAGTAATAAATATTCCATGACATTCTACACAGCGCTATCTAGACCCAAAGTGAGCATAGTTTAACTAGCTTGTGTTATGGGTTGTATTGGCTAGAGAGGCGACACGGAAGCCTCTCGTACCGACTGACGTAGGTGGCCTCCGGGAAGGGTTGCTTCGGGGACCACCTGCATCGGATCAGGAAGGAGCCAACGCCTGAGTGCCATCACTGCGACGCTAGCGAGGACTCAGGGCTGCACACGCTGGCGGACTGCCCGGCGTGGGAGGCGCCAAGGTGTGACCTCGTGGCAGCCATCGGGGTGGGAGTCCTTTCGCTCGGCAGCATGATTGCGGCAATGGTGCGAAGTGCGAGCGCGTGGGCCGCCGCCACCGGAGCGCGCCCGGGACAGATTCAGAACTGCCGCCGAGCCCGCAACATGCTCGCCGCGCGTCGCAGGTGACTCAGGCGCCGGAGGTCGCTTAACGACCTCCGTCCTCCATGAGCGCAGGCCTGGGGGTGGTAGGTGAGGCCGCCTGTCACCCCAGCAGAAGCAGGCCGGGACGGTGGGGCGACTAGCGCCCCTCCCCCAAACCAGGGCAAGACGGGAACACCGTGGTTTCCAAACCCGAGGGGGTCATCTCGAAACCGGAGATGGCCCAGGATCAGTCGGGGTGCGAGGGATATGCTCTATGGGTAACCTTACACCCCGTCGCCGGAAGACCCGAGACGGCGTGCGGTTTTAGTCGGTTCAAGCCGGACATAACCGCCCCCGCTGGCCGGCGGGGGGGTATCCGAAGGGATTTCCGCACGAAAAAAAGAAAAAAAAAGGTATTCAAATGCTGAAGGCCCGAGATGGCGTGCGGTTTTAGTTGGTTCAAGCCCGATATAACCGCCCCCGCTGGCCGGCGGGGGGTATCCGAAGGGATTTCCGCACGAAATTTTTCTCTTTGGAGCCCGAGGTCCACTTATTGTTTTCAATTGATATGTCGGCTTTACCGGAAGCGAATACCATCTGACCTCCCAACCCAAAGAAAAAAGCTTGTGCCAGGGCCTCACTCGTTGTTTACCAGGCACACCGACTAGCAGGTGTGGTTGGTTTTGGCCTCAAGGCTGTAAGTAGGGTCCTGTACACCCTACAAACATTGGTACATACATATATTCATACCTCTTTCCCATTGGGATAGGCAGAGATAACACCTTTTTGCTTGCTATGATCCTGATGCATTATATATTTTATATGTTTATCCACATTTTAGTAATATGGGTTTACAAGCTATGCTTAGAATCGGTCCAGAAGACGACCTGTGTGGTGTGGCGGAAGAGCATTCGACTACTAAGTCCGTAGTTTCGGTTCCTGCTCAGTGGAAATATTTGTAGGAACATGTTTATTTACCCTTGAAGTGCCGGAATCCTACTAGAAAGAAAAAACAACAGTCTGGTGCAAAATACGGTTAAAATAATTTGTATGCCGAAATTGCTTTTACAGAAAACAAACAAAATATGTTTCCTATGACAGTTTCCTCGTATCTCCCATAATGGTTTCGGATTACCTCAAACAATCTCAATAAAAAACACTGTATGAAGAAGATATTTATAAAAATACTAGCAGCTTCGCCCGCGTGAAATTCTAATCCCGTTCCCGCTATCCATGGGAACCTATTCCCGGGATAGAAAGTATGTGTTATTCCGGACTATAGTCTATCCCTGTACCAAATTTCAGCCAAATCCATTCAGCCGTTTTTGCGTGAAAGAGCAAAAAACACACATGCTCACAAACTTTCGCGTTTATAATATCAGTGGGATATTGTATCTCGCTGTCTTTTAGTTCTCGAAGTTTTAATGCGGTGTATAATTGTCTCGAACAAAACTTGCTCAAGTTGCTACCGCCAATTTCTAGTTAGAAGCTCATTTAAAATGTATTTCAAGATTGTTTCTGTGCTAATTCTTGGAATCAAGAAATACTGTGTGATCATCTTGTTCTGATGTAAAAGTACATCGTGGTTAAGTGGTAACCATACTTACACCTACTGGTTAACACATCGCAAAGTTAAGCAACACCACGCGTCTTAGGATGGGTGACCACTCTTCTTATTTATTTATTTAATTCACAATGGGACACAAAACAGTTTTTTTTTTTTTAAATAACACTTGTATCCGAAGGTATTAGTATTCCTCCTAAACCCTCCAGCTAAGCTTAATGGCTTGTTTCAGGACTGGGTTCACATCAGTAGTGTATTGGCCAGGATTCGAACCTGGGACCTCACGATCGTAAGGCCGACTACTTAACCACTAAGCTACCGACGCTTGGTTATATATTGTATCATACAGTAAAACGGTTTTTTTTTAAATATTTAGTCCGTCCAATTGACTTCACCTCAGCTTACCATTAGGGTAAGCTGAGGTGAAGTCCAAAAAGTAGTGGCCACCATTTCCAGAGAGTCCCTAGAATAGTGGCCCCTACCTAGACAGCCTCAACAGATGTTTTTTCACGCCCCGCTTAAAGAGCCCAGGATTGTAGGTAGAAGGGAACACGTGTGGGGGTAAAGCGTTCCAGTGATTTATGGTTCGACAAAAAAAGGAGTCACCAAACCGCTTGGTTCGCGATGGTATCAATTGCACTGTATGAGGATGACACCTAAGTCCTGCAGGTGTTGTTCGGGACAAGAAGGGAGAAGGAGGAATCAATTGGAATAGCTCAACGGAACATTCACCATGGTATATGCGATAGAATACTGCCAAGGAGGCTATATCTCTACGCAGCTGCAGAGGCTCTAGGGTACTGGTGACCTCAGGACTATCAATGATCCGGACTGCCCGTCGTCGCTGCAATCTATCGAGAGCGTCTAACAAGTACTGGGCGGTGCCATCCCACAGGTGAGAACAGTATTCCACGCAGGGACGAACCTGAGTCTTATATAGAAGACACCGCTGCCCCTGCGTGAAAAACCGCCTCACCCTGTTCAGCACTCCGAGTTTACGTGAAGCTGTTTTAATAACGCTCTCGATGTAATTTTTGTTGTTGAGTTTGCAGCGAACATCCATACCGAGCATGTTGATATTGTCCTGTAGTGGTAGTGGTGTGTTCCTAAGAGTTGAAAGGGGAAGGAAAGGAGATAACTTTGCTGTAAACGCGCATGCCTGTGTTTTCTTAGCATTGAACTCGACCAGGTTCTCAGATCCCCATTCGGAAATGTGATATAGGTCCCGATCGAGCTCAATGACAAGTTGCCGTCTTCTCTCCTCAATGTCAGTCTGCTTGGCCGCTGAATGTCCGAAATAACGCCCAAGCAAAGTACTGTCATCTGCATAGCAATGTACGCTGCCCACGGACAGCATATCATTGATATGCAGAAGAAAGAGAGTGGGCGATAAGACGGACCCCTGAGGCACACCAGCGTTAACCTGCATGAACTCAGAAGCCCGGCCGTCACATAGGACTCGGATGCTGCGCTCATGCAGAAAACTGGCAACCCAGCTGCACAGTCGAGATGGTAGACCGTAGGCCGGGAGCTTAGCAAGAAGCGAACTGTGCAAGATCCTTTCGAAACCTTTGGCGATGTCAAGGCTGATAGCCAGTGACTCGCCTTGCTTGTCCATAGCCTCACCCCAGAGATGTGTGACATACGCCAGAAGATCACCCGTTGACCGTTTTGGCCTAAAGCCATATTGCCGTTCGTTGATTATGGAGTGATCTTCTATGTAACGCATGAGCTGTGCGTTAATAACTCCGCTGCACATTTTTTAAGAACCACCGCTGGGATACCATCAGGGCCACTGGCTTTCCGGACGTCGAGTGACTGTAGTACAGCACGAACGTCGTATTGCCTGATACGGATATCAGGCATTGAGTGGTCACAAGTGACAGGTGTCGGCGGCTGCAAGCCAAAGTCGTCGATTAGGGAGTTTTTTTTTTTTTTATTTTTATTTTTTTTTTATTAAGTCCCACCGGAATACTCTGAATAGCATTCCGGTGGTCCTATTCGTAGGTACCTCAGCCTTAAAAGTAGCCGAGCCCTTGTTTGCTGTTGTTAAATTTTTATTTGTTAATTATTTAAATTTGTAAAAGGTTTGCTGTGGATTTATTTTTAAGTGCCTATAATATATATATCAATAGTCCTACTATGCATTTATTTAAATGGAAGAGAATTAAATGTTAATTTTTGATTATTTGACTTTATGAATTTAATGCTGTATTGTTGTTTGATTTTTATAATATTGATTTTAATTGGTTATTTGGGGATGGGGATATAATTCTATTTGATTACTTTTTTAAAAATCATTTTGTGTGTAATTGTTATGTCTGTATGTGTATGCGAACGGTTTATTCTGCCCCTTATTACATAATAAGGCAGAGAATACCCGGTATGTTTTCTAGTAACATGTGTAATCAGTAGTGTAGTGTGTACTGTGTATGGTTGGTTATGTGTATGTGTTGCATGTTGTTTTTTTTTTTTTTTTTTTTTTTTTTTTTTTTTTTTTTTGTTGTTGCGTGGTAGGTTTTATCATTTATTATTAGATTTTTATAGATATTTGTTTGTGTTTTATTTTAGGGTAAATGTTTTATTAAGAGGGGTATTTTATATATGGAAGGAGCACGAGTTTTTATTTTAGTTTATTATTGTGTTTTAATTTAGTTAGTTTAGTTTAATTTAGTTTAATTTATTAGATTTTTATAGATATTTGTTTGTGTTTTATTTTAGCGTAAATGTTTTATTGAGAGGCATATTTTATATATGGAAGGAGCACGAGTTTTTATTTTAGTTTATTATTGTGTTTTAATTTAGTTTAATTTTGAATTCTTTATGCCTAATTAATTACCAGGTGTTTATGTCGCAGTAATATTAATATAATATTACTGCTAACATAGCTGGGTTTGTTTAAAAATAATAGTTTTAATTTAAAAGTTTTATGCGCTCCTATCTTCCAGTGTCGCGCGATGTCTCGAGTCGCCTTAGCAATATGCTACGGCGGCTCGAGCGATCGCGTCCCACTTCTTCCTTATGGGGCACTCTCCGCTGAAGGCGTGGTGGTGTGCAGGCGATACCCCGGCTCGGACACAGTTTATACATTTTGGGGGTTCGAAGGCTTTTTGAGCTGGGCAGCCATCGCGGTTATGAGGACCTCCGCAATGGCTGCACAAGTCTTCGGGCTCCTTGCAAAATTTCTTACTATGCCCGTAGCCGAGGCACCGCGTGCACTGGACGAGGGGCGACTGGTCCTCCACCGTCACTCGCTGGAGGTCGACGTGGAGTTTACCCACCTCAGTCGCCCTCGTCCAAATCTTGGGGGACACCGCAATTACGATATGCGCGCTGTTCGGATTTCGAGCTTTCTTTTTATATCTTATTGTCATCCTAGCTTCTTCCTCGTCGAGGCCGCCAAAAACCCCCCGGTTCTGATTCCTGAGGGCGCGCAGAATGTCATCATCGCTGTTGACACTCAGCACGTCCCTCAGGACCAGAAGCGGGTCCTTGTTTTTGACCGCCTCGACGACGAAGCGCTCTTTCATTCCATCCAATTTACCCTTCACCTTATCGCGTTCCTCTCTCGTTCTACATGCGACAATCAGTTTTTTGTCCTTTGCTTTTCTCACTCTCTCGACTTGGACCCATCCTTCCTTCGCATCCATCGCTTGCCTTACCTTTTCAAGAAGTATATCGCAGGTGTCCATATCATCCCTCGAGGAGACAACTACCGAGTGCAGCGCCGCAGGTGCCAAAGACTTAGCTTTGGACTGGCCTGCGGCTACCGCACCAGCGTACGTTGTCCCCCCGAAGGTTCCACTTTCCTTCAGCTCATCTATTTTCCTTGCATTATTCTGAAGTAGCTTGTAGTGTTCTTCCAATTTTGTAAGGACGCGACTCTCCCACCCGTCTCTTGGCTGCTCTACCACGCTGTGTGTGGAGTGTGGAACCGGCACATTCTTAGTTTTCAACACTTCTATTTCATTCTTCATTCTTTCATTACTCTTCTTTCCTTCGTCATTTTCCTTTCTTAACCTGTCATTCACTTTTTCCAGCTCTTTGATCCTTAACACTTCCCTCCTCGCTTTCTCATTTGCCACCTCCAAATTTCTCACCTTGGTAGCATTGTCTCTTTCACTCTTTTCCAGTTCTTTGATCCTATTCTTAAGCTTTTTCAATTCCTCATTCTCGCTTTCACCTTTCTTTCCTACGTTCTGACATTCCGGTCCACACTTATTCTTCTCTCTCAGTTCCTCTATTTCTTTTTTGGAGCTGTCCCTCAACTTATCTAATACCTCTACCACTTCGGACAACTCGTCACTGCACTCTTTCGAGAAATTTCTGTAAAATTATTATATATATATAAGATTAGGGAGTTAGCCGTAAAGAGGTTAACCAGCATATCTGCTTGCTCTTGCGGCTCGTGAGCCAGTGAACCATCAGGGTAACGCAGCGGGGGCAGTGAAGGCTGGCAGAAGTTGGATTGCACGGCTTTGGCCAGTCGCCAGTACCCACAACTACCCGCGGGATGTGACATGAGTTGCTGACCAAGCCGTGCTATGCGCTGGGCATCCGCTCTGACCTATGCCCTCCTACAGTCCTTGGTGGCCCTGTTATACGCCGCCTTGAGGTGCCCCGTATTCGGATCGCACTCGACTCGTGCCTTAGTCCACGCGCGGTACGCCGACTGTTTTCGTTGAACAGCATCAGCGCACTTGCGCCCAAACCAAGGCCGAGTTCTGCGGGCACTGGTGACCTCAGTGTGTGGAATATAATATTTCATACCTAGGCTGATTACACCAGCGACGGCAGAAGCACAATCCGATGGGTCCTTTCCATCAAAGCAACGCTCAGTCCACGGAACGGAACGCCCAGCCAGGTCTCGTGGTGGGCGTTAAAGTCTCCCAAAAATACCATTTCGACGGTCTAAAACCGCTCCTGCGCAACGGCTGCCGCCTGACTCAGGTGGCCGAAGAGTCGAGTTGTCTCGGTATCCCCGTGATGGGAGCGGTATAGGCACACGTAAACCCGGCTAGAAGAGCCATGGTCCACGTGTAGCCAGAGGACAGAAAAGGATGGGTCCTCTAGGCAACGCAAGCGGCGATAACAAACATCCGCCCTGATATACACGCACACCCCGGCTTTTGCAAGGAAATTTTCTTCTACCATATAGCCGGGGTAGAGTAAGTAAGACGTATCATCAGGGCGGCATATTTGCGTCAATGCGTTAATGTAACAAACTTGATAAATGTATAACCCACACTTATATCCGTAGAATATTGCAGTAGGTGGAAAGATTTACATTGTGCTAATCTTAAGCCTAAAATTATTTTCACATTAGAGAAGTGATATAGTATTATAGCTTGCTTTTTGAGCTGAGAGTGAGACGAAGTCGAGCGAAAAGCACTCTATACTCCACTCGGTGTATTACGGTTGTGACACTACTCCTCCTCTACTCGATCAATTTTGACCTAGCTTGGCATGTAAATACAACTTAATACCCGGAAGGTTCACAATAAAAAGGAAAATCGAACATACCATGGAGGAATAAATTTCAAAAATGATATAAAATCTGATTACTCTAAAATGATTAATGTTGAGACCAAGATCTTGGCGCCAAAATGTGCAACTTAACTATTGGCTTAAGCCACAAAAAAAAAATGTAAAATCGGTCTAGCAACGGAGGAATACTCACTGAAAAAACAATTCAAGTAGTAGGGTAGCTGTTAGGCAGATTTTGTAGGTAATCATGTAGTGCACTCTCAGCGCAACATTGCAACAGCAGAATGCATTGCGCCCTTAGTTAAGTTCATTGTGCGGAAAGTGCGAAAATATCCAAATAAACGAAGTGCGTGTTATAATTATCTAAAAGGCGACGCAGAGGCGCGCGTACCCCTGCATTGGTTCTACACTTCGCAGTGTAAAAAAGTCTGGGTACACGCGCCTCTCGCCGGTTTACAGTCCTTGGTACAATATAGCATATAATTATTACAAATGTTAGAACAGTTAAATCTGTTCTTCTGACACATTAAGACTCTTCCGGGCATCAGAGAACACGTTAAACCGTCGGTCCCGGTTGCCATATAAACATCTATGGCAATCGTTACGGTAGTTGGAGCCCTAAAGAGCTCGACAACTGGTCTAAAATCGAAATAATAAACTATAGCTAAACTAAACTAAACTGGTCTAAAATTTGAATAATCATAATTGATAACTAATTTATTAACGACTACTAATTTAATTCTTATTTTTATTTCCAATTAAGTAAAACCATGACATTATTTAATAATTTCAATTTATAATGTTTTATGTTGAATTCAGGTGGGTAAATTTCAAAAAGAAAAATGTTTAATGGTTTAGTATAATATATTGTTTAATGTTAATGTTTGCATGCCATAAAATGAAATGGTATATGTGCTGAACGAAAATAATGTGACAAGATGTATTATATATGTCGGCGCGCAGACAGACGACTTCACTCATTTAATTATTCTAAGAAAAGTAATAGTTATAAGAATAATCCTAACTAACATTCTCATGTTTGTCTGATGGTAATAAGATGTATTCCCATATCAAGTAATTACATGAGTACCTATCTCTTTTGATCTAATCTTGCTAAGTCGGATGTGTGGTTTTTTAAAGCTATCTACACACTAAAGGTGTCAGTCCGGTGGCATTACCAGCTTGTGCCGCCGGGCTTATTTTGCGTTTAATCGTACCGGAACAAAACGCAATACAAGCCCGGCCAAGCTTTGGTGTGTAGATAGCGGTAGGCCTTGCCCGGCTGGTTAGTGGTGACCATTAGGGCACGCTCTATGAGACGTGTACCTTTTTTTTTTTTTTTATCGTGCGGAAATCCCTTCGGATACCCCCCCGCCGGCCAGCGGGGGCGGTTATGTCGGGCTTGCACCGACTAAAACCGCACGCCGTCTCGGGTCTTCAGACGCCGGGGTGTAAGGTTACCCATAGAGCATATCCCTCGCACCCCGGCTGACCCTGGGCCATCTCACCACTAACAGCATCGCTCATCCTGTCTCCTCTGAAAGCAGAGGAGTACGGAGAGCGATGTGTTCCCGCCACGTTGGGTATTGGCCGACGATCAATGCCAACCCTATGAAGGGGTGAAGGGGAAGCCATTGACCGCCGCCCAGGGTGTACCGGCCGCTCCGATTCCGTTCCCCCCGGACTGCAGCGGGATCGGAATCGGAGCGACACTCGAGGAGGTTACCCAACACACACCCCGGATGTGTGGTACCTATCAATGTAAACAATGTAATTACCAAAGTTAATATTTAAGGTGTTCTTGCAATTCAAATATTATTTTTATAAAACATGGAAATGAATGTCAAATTTATAAGTAAAGTAATGTTTTTAATAACGAGTATACCTAACTATAGTTTCTACTTTGTAATTTTAATTGATAAACATTTTCATAAAAAATAAGATTATAAAATGTATGGACTATTGGAATAGTTATCATTATTTAATTGGAAATTTATCACATTATAGCATGTGCAAAGTATTATGCTTTTAATAATAAGTCATTTAAGGTTTTAGATTGTGAAAGTTTGCGATTCTTTGTAAACATTCACTTCATGAGAGATAGCTTATAAAATGTGTGTAATATTGTAATAATCCTTATTATTTAATTAATGATTTATCACATTATAACATGAACCTAGTATTACGTTTTCTATAATAAGTAATTAAAGTTCAGAGCTTGTGATTCTTTGCAAACATTTACTTCATAAGAAATCACATAACATAACAGAACATAAACTCACGCCTATATCCCCGAAGGGGTAGGCAGAGGTGCTAGCACCCACATTTCGCCAGTTTATGTTTAGGTCCCAATGTAATTGGTGGCGAGCCTATTGCCATTAACCGGGCACTTATAAACCTGCGATAAATACACACATAACTTCAAAAAGCATCGAAAAGTCATTGGTGTGTGCCATGGTAAAACCTGGGATCGAACCCGATACCTCTTCTCAGCAGTCCATTACCCATACCACTAGGCTACCGCGGATAAGAAATCAACTTAAAGTGTGTGTAATTATTGTAATAATTCTCATTATTTATTTAACTATTATTCATGTTGTGTTACACATCTAATTCTTTGTGAAGTTACTACAAATCCAACAACTTCCGTTAAATATTGTAGAAATGTGTCCAGCGTTTGAGGTCACATCCGTTGGTTTTGTAGGCGCTAAAAGCGGTGAAAGAGAGAAACACTTTCGCTCGAGCCTGGAACGGGGAAGGACATCTCTCACATCAGATCAGCTCATTGTCTAGGGTTTATTAAATATAACTATTATTGTACGTGTCGTGATCAATAAATTGATTGTTTGGTGGATTCAATTCAATAGTTTTAATTATGAGCACTAGCAAAACCAGTCGTGACGTCAGTCAGGCTGACGTCACGGCATCTAAAAACGATTCCGCGGTTCCCCCGACGTTATTTATATCCTACTACCACATTTCCGCAAAAAAATTTAAACCCTCCAGAGTAATCCAATTTCGGTTTGATTGCGTTCAGGGGTCAGCAAGTGCATAGCCGGGCAGGGGGATTGTGGTCACAGCACTAGTGGGACCGGTGGGTGTCACGCGGTGCTGCGACGACAATCCTCTTCTGATGAGGCCGTCAAGCTGAGTGCCACCATTGTTAACATGGTACGTGTATGTAATGGTGACCCTCTTTCCTGAGACTTTACCTTCGGCTTACCATCAGGCGAGGTGAAGTCAAATTGACGTGTCCAAAAAAAAAAAGGATTTGAATTTGAATTTTTAACTATAAAATCTAGTGGGGCGGAAATCACACAGTGATTGTCAAACTTCGGGCCAAACTTATTTTTAGGGACAATTTGTATGGTAGGTACCCGAAACCTTGAACGTACAAACCCCAAAATCTAATCAGTTCTCCCCATTAACCAAACAAGATGATTGGCGAAATAATTTTTTAAATCGGATAAGTGGTTCTTGAGTTATTGCATGAACAGACATCCAGACATCCAGACCCGACACAAAAATTTTTTTTGCTTAATTAGATTTAGAATCATGTGAAACGTCGAGAAAAGTGATAAAAAGTGGGTGTAAGACTTTTTTTTTTATTTTGCGTGATTTTAAGACTTCGGTGTCCACCTGGTTGGTGGCCCGAAGTAATTTCGATCGCCAGTGGGTTGTGGAGGTCTGGTGGTAGTCAGTGGCTTCATGGAAAATATTGAAGTTCAGCTGCATCGTAGTTAGACTGAAAAGCCGACCTTAAGTGAGTTGGGAGAAGGTTCGGAGAACGATGATGATGTAAAAGAAAATGAATATTTAGAAGAACATATAACATATTAACATACATAACATAAACTCACGCCTATATCCCCGAAGGGGCAGGCAGAGGTGTTAGCACCCACATTTCGCCAGTTTATGTTTAGGTCCCAATGTAATAGGTGGCGAGCCTATTGCCATTAACCGGGCACTTATAAACCTGCGATAAATACACACATAACTTCGAAAAGCATCGAAAAGTCATTGGTGTGTGCCATGGTAAAACCTGGGATCGAACCCGAGACCTCGTCTCAGCAGTCCATTACCCATACCACTAGGCTACCGCGGATTTAGAAGAAGTGGTATACTTTTTGCTATCACCACTCTTCACTGTTTAAAACCAGAACTTGACAGACAGGTGGCACACAGGGTGATTCCCGCTGTAAAAATATTTGTATGTATGAATATGTCTATTTGCATTGGTCTGGGTGTTTCTATGTATAATATGTATGTATTTACAAAAAGTATAAAAGTATGTTTATCCGCATTCTGGAACACATAACACAAGCTAGTTAAACTATGCTTACTTTGGGTCTAGAAAGCGCTGTGGAGAATGTCGTAGAATATTTATAAAAAAAAGAACTATCACGTACAGTCGCGAACGGTATTAAATAAATTAAAAAAAAATTCTAGGACATATTACACAGCGTCATCTAGACCCAAACTAACGAGAACTTGTCATATGAGTTCCAGAATGCGGATAAACACAGTCAGATACTTTTTTTTTGTAATTAAATACATAGAAACACCCTTTTTTTTTGTGCGGAAATCCCTTCGAATACCCCCCCGCCGGCCAGCGGGGGCGGTTATGTCGGGCTTGAACCGACTAAAACCGCACGCCGTCTCGGGTCTTCAGACGCCGGGGTGTAAGGTTGCCCATAGAGCATATCCCTCACACCCCGACAAAGACACAACCAAACCATTGCAAATATATGTATTTACAATGAGCGGGAATCGAAACAAAATAAAAATAAAAACTAAAATAATTATAAATCAACTCACTATAACCCGCGGCTTGGCCTACGTCCATTCCCGCTTCCCGTGGAGACCTATTCCAGAAATAAAAAGAAGCCCATGTGTTATTCCAGACTACAATCTGTCCCAGTACCAAATTTCAGCCAGATCCGTTTAGCTGTAAAAGCGTGATTAAGTAACAAACATACAAACATCTTCACAAACTTTCACATTTAGATAAGGGATATAAGATAGTCAGCATCAAAAGTAGATACGACGGCCTCTGTGGCGTAGCGGTAGTGCTAGTCGACTGCTACGACAGGGGGCGCGGGTTCGATTCCCGCTCAGTGCTAATATTTGTATGCATGAATATGTCTATTTGCATTGGTCTGGGTGTTTCTATGTATAATATGTATGTATTTACAAAAAAAAAGTATATAAGTATGTTTATCCGCATTCTGGAACCCATAACACAAGCTTGTTCAACTATGCTTACTTTGGGTCTAGAAAGCGCTGTGTAGAATGTCGTAGAATATTTATATTTATTTATAATCATTTTCAAACTTACAACAACGAATGACTACACCACCATTTTAAACAATAGTTTTTCGACCAAACTAATATCACTACATAGCATAAAATAAAGTCGCTTTTGTCTGTCCTTTTGTATGCTTAGATGTTTAAAACTACGCAACGGATATTGTTGCGGTTGTTTTTAATAGATAGAAGGATTCAAGAGGAAGGTTTATATGTATAAAACATGCATATATCACGCGGGCGAAGCCGCTGGCATTCGTTAGTATATTAAAAACGCAAAAGTTTGTGAGTATGTATGTATGAATATTGATTTTAAGTTATCATATACTTTTGATGTTGACTGTACGTGAGCGAAACCGCTATGAACAACAAGTGAATTCAACAATAGATAAAACCAACCATACCATACCATAACTTCACGCCTGTATCCCCGAAGAGGTAGGCAGAGGTGTATTGCACACCCACGATTCGCCAGTTATGTTAGGGTCCCAATGTAATAGGGGGCGAGCCTATTGCCATCTACCGGGCACATATCTAAGCGAGCGATAATAAACATTTTTAATACACACATAACTACGAAAAGTCAGAGGTGTGTGCCCGGGGCGGCTGAGGATCGAACTCGAGACCTCGTCTCGGCAGTCCGTTACGTACACCACTAGGCTATCGCCGCTTTAGATAAAACTACGAAGCAATAAATTGAACAACAGTATAAGCAAATCGCTTGGATTTGCATCTGCTCTGGTCGCAGAACAACTCAGACGGTAACACCCAAACTGATGCCGAACAGGAACAGCTTAGTTGTCTCGCAGTGGAGGACTACTTAACATTGACAAAGAACCTGCAAAATAGAGATTGACGATTTTGTATCCCATAAAATAAAAACTTGGAACTATATTCAGCTTACTTCAAAAAATGGCCTTCGCCGACAACTGTTTATAAAGTAGCTACGAGTAAATACTGTTTAATAAATAAATATTCCATGAAATTCGACACAGCGCTTTCTAGACCCACAGTAAGCTAACTAGCTTGTGTTATGGGTTCCAGAATGCGGATAAACGTAAGTATGTTTAAAGTAAAAGTAAGAAAGTATATAAGTATATACTTTTTTTTGTAAATACATGCATATTGTTACGTGCGCGGGGTACAAATTAAATGCCGTTTACACAACAAAGAGGTTTATTCGCTCACTACAAACTAGACAACTAAATAACTAGCACACACAGTACTCTTCAACAGTTCCAGTCGCTCAGCAGTTCACAGTAGTCCACAGTAGTTCCTTAAGTCGCAGGTATAACTCTCTTGATTCACTTCGGTAAGATGTGTTCGCTTTCACTTTCGAAAATTAACTGCCTCGTGTCGATAGCCGGGCGTCCTTTTATAGCTCTTAATAAGCGGGGTAGAATATTCCGGAAGGTACTAGGGCGTTCGAGAATAGTAGGTATTTACTGGGGCGTTCGAGAAAATAAGTACCTACACAGTCGTGCCGACGATAGAGGTGAATGCCCTTTTTATCGCGATTTGTAGGTAAAGTTGGTATAGGTAGACAAAAGGGCGTGTGATTTTGTATTGACTTTTCTGGATTTTTCTAAACGGATCGATAGAGTACTTCGACATTAACAATGCGTTTTAATTTCTAGAAGATTCGATCAGTAGTTTCCGAGATATCGACGATCGTTGTAACATTACCCCCCTCTTAATCATGCTCGTCCCGAGCATCATTTGTTCCATGATATCGCGTCAACCTATCCACATGGACTACCTTTGGTTTTCCCCTAAGACCCTTCTTAATGCGGTAGGTGATGTCATTGATTCTTGTGACAACCGTATAGGGTCCTTCCCACCGAGCTTGAAGTTTTGGAGATTTCCCTTTTCTGCGTAGCGGGTTGTGAAACCATACCAGTGTTCCTTCTTCAAAACCGTTGGTGTTTGCATTTCTATCGTACCGGGTTTTCATCCTTATACCTGTCTTCAAATTGTTTTCCCGTACCATTCTGTGCACCTCGTCCAGCCGGTTTTGAAGTTCACTCACGTAGTCCGTTACGGGCTTAGGACTTTCGGGTGGCGTGCCGGTTATTGCATCCACTGGTAGCCTTATCTCTCGACCAAAATTTACTTTAGCTGGAGTGTGTCCCGTACTGTCATGCACCGCAGATCGATAGGACATCAGGAACAGTGGGATGTACTGGTCCCAATCTTTTTGGTGTTCGTCGACAACTTTAGCCAAGTGATTTTCCAACGTCTGGTTAAACCTCTCGACCATTCCGTCTGACTGTGGGTGCGCTGGAGTCGTACGGGTCTTGTTTATACCGAGGAGTTTGCACATTTCTTGAAACAGAGCAGACTCGAAGTTCCGTCCTTGGTCGGAGTGGATCTCCATAGGTGCGCCATATCGACTGACCACTTCCTGAACTAGTTTCTTGGCTACAGTGACTGCTTCCTGGTTGGGTGTCGCAAATACTTCCGGCCACTTAGTGAAGTAGTCTTGCACTACTATGATGTATTTGTTACCCTCATCAGTCGTTGGAAAAGGTCCAGCAACATCAATGGCGATACGTTCCCACGGTGCACCAACGTTGTACAGCTTCAATTTTCCTTTGCTTCTTGTCTGCGGTCCTTTAACCGAAGCACATGCAGTGCATTTACGGCACCAATCCTCGACATCTTCCCGACAACGGAGCCAGTAAAACCGCTGTCGCACTTTAACCAGGGTTTTCTTGACTCCGAGATGCCCGCCAGAAACACCATCGTGGATGTGCCGTAAGAGTGGGGCCACCTTGCTTCTTGGTACCACTACTTGCATGGTTACTTCCTTACCATCGTTAGACTCCCATTTCCTATACAGGACATCGTCTACCAGTGCTAAGCTGTCCCACTGGGCCCAATAGCTTTTGGTCGTCGAACTGTAAGCAGATACGTCACTCCATTGGGGTTTGCTGCCAAGCTGTTTCCAGTGCAGTATAGGTTTCAGATCATCATCATCCTCTTGCGCCTTCTTCATACTGCTTCCAGTCCATTCGTCGTCAAGTCCATTCACCCTTATGACTTTAATCTCTTCTCGGGCTTCGTTTCTTTGACAATGCTTGCAATCTTCGACACACGGCCTTCGTGACAAAGCATCAGCATTGCCGTGCCCTTTTCCACTTCGGTGTTCTATCACAAAGGGAAATTCCTGTAGTTGCTCGATCCATCTTGCTATTTGGCCTTCTGGGTTCTTGAATTGCAGCAACCACTGTAGCGCAGCATGATCTGTCCTTAGTGTAAACTCTCGTCCTATAAGGTACTTATTAAAATGCTGTAAAGACTTCACCACAGCGAGAAGTTCACGACGAGTTACACAGTAATTCCTTTCCGGTTTAGATAGCGATTTACTGAAGTACGCTATTACAACATGGCGATCTCCCTGCACTTGTGACAACACTCCACCTATTCCGCTGTTACTGGCGTCCGTGTCCACAATGAATCTACCTTCCCTAGTAGGATAACCCAATATAGGGGCTTCGCACAATCGTTGTTTAAGCGTACTAAAAGCTTGCTCGCAATCCAGGTCCCAAACGAAGTCTCGTTTATCTTCCGTCAGTCGGTGTAGTGGTTTTGCAATATCCGAGAAATGCTTAATGAAGCGTCTGTAATACGCGCATAGTCCCAGAAACGCACGAACCTCCGTTTTGTTCTTTGGAACAGGCCATTCTTGAACAGCTTTAATCTTCTCGGGGTCGGTTTTAACTCCTTCCGTTGAGATCACATGTCCAAGATAGCTGACCTCCTTTTTAAATAGAGCGCACTTCTTTGGACTCAGTTTAAGGTTAGCCTCACGAATCCGAGTAAAAACTTTTTCCAGGTTCTTCAGGTTTTCTTTGAAGCTGCGTCCCATAACTATAACATCGTCCAGGTAAACCAGACAGACGTCTCCAAGTAGACCCACCATTACTCTTTCCATGAGGCGTTCAAACGTGGCTGGTGCATTACATAAACCAAATGGCATGACATTAAAATGCCATAAACCGTTTCCAATTCCTGTACTAAAGGCTGTCTTCTCTTTATCGTCTGGACTGATCTCCACCTGCCAATAGCCACTTTTTAAATCGATGGTTGAAAACCATTTCATACCACTAAGCATGTCCAGGGTATCGTCGATCCTAGGCAAAGGATAACTGTCTTTCTTCGTGACATTATTCAACATTCGGTAATCCACACAAAACCTTGTACTGCCATCCTTCTTTTTCACTAGTACCACAGGTGATGACCATGGACTCGTTGAAGGTTCAATCACCTTGTTATCGGCCATGTCTTTAATCATAACTGCTACCTCCTCTTCTCTTGCCCATGGTAAACGTCGAGGTCTTTGTTTTATAGGCCTGGAGTCACCTGTGTCAATCCGGTGTTTCACGAGCCCAGTCCTTCCACAGTCATTTCCGGTTGCAAAGATGTCTCTAAATCGTAGCAAGAGGTCTCTGGCTTGATGCAATTCTGATGCCGATAAGTTTTCCTTTGAATTCTCGAGAAGTTGCTGGATGCGATCTTCGGAGATTTGTGTACCGCCTTGTTTAGTCGTAGTGCTGTTCAGCCGTCTCAGGTACTTTACTTCTTCACATTTTCCAACCACACTATTCTTCTTCAGGAGAACTATTTCGTCACTGAGGTTGAGGATTCTCACCCTAGCGATTCCGTTCGGCATCAGTAAGGTTCTCGCTGTTATTAAGTTTTCATGACTGCCGGTATCTTCCACAATAAGACATCTTCTTTGTTCAGTCTTCGCAGGAAACCTCACTCTGACTAATGTTTCCGATTTAGGAGCTAACGTCGTATCCGTTAAACAGTAAAGAGTACACGGGTGCGATCCTTGTAAACAAACTTCCTGATCAGGAAATCTCAGCACTCCTCTAGGTATATCCAAGACACATCGGTGATTCGTCAAGAAATCCAGTCCCAAAATGCAATCATCAGTAATATTAGCAATTAATACTGACTGGTGGTATATTTGGTCGCCAATTCTTACCTCCACATCTGTTTCACCGAGGACGGTCACTGGCTGGCCAGTAGCTGTCTGAAGCTGGCACCTCGGAGATCGTTTTTCCCACCTTATGGTGCGTTTCAGCAATTCCGGCCTTACAACTGTACGTGAAGCTCCAGTATCCACTGTTAAACTGCAAGGTTGATTGTCTAAGATGGCCTCGATGATCAGACTATTTCCATTGACAACTTGAGTTATTGTGATGGTTGGGGCCTCATGTCGACCAGCCAGCGCCCGCCCCGCGGCCCTGGCGACATTTAGTTTAACGGAACATCTTGATCGACCTGGGTCCCGGAGTCCGTGACCCTCCTCCGTTTCCTCGAAGGACACTCTGACTGGATATGGCCCCTTCCTCTACAGGAATAACACGTTGGGACATACCGTGGCTTCCTCTCCTCCTCAACTACCTCCTTGATCTCCCTGACCTTACTTATCCCGGCATTCTGCCGTACGGTTTCCACCTCAAGGGCATAAGCCAGTGCTTCTTTTAAGGTCTGGTGGTGACGCAACTGTACACTAGTTTTCACTTCTGCGTCCCGTATACCGTTTAGGAAGGCCTCCAGTAGGGTGGTCTCGATCATCACGGGTGTCGATGAGTAGGCCCGACGAACGAGCCTTTCAACCTCTACAGCCCATTCCTGGAGGCTTTCACCAGCTTTTTGTTTTCTCTCGCGTAGCTGCGCTCGGTAGACATTTTCCAGGTGCTTGTCACCGTAGCGTGTGTCTAACGCTTCCATCAGAGACTCCAGTGTCCTTCCTTCAGGTGGCAGGTTTTCCAGTATTACTAAGGCATCTCCTCGTAATGCAAGTGTCAAGGCCATAAAAGACTCCTCGTTGCTCCAGGCTTTAGTTTTTACCAATATCTCAAATTGGTATTTGAAGGCTGTCCACGAGGAAGTTCCATCGAAGTGTGGTAGGTCGAACTTCGCTGATGAGGGTGAGGTCGCGGCAACAGGTCCGCAGGTTTTTAGTCTGACGATCTCTTTTTCCAGTTCTTGCAAGCGGTCGTCAATGGTCACGGCAACAGGTCCACAGGTTTTTAGCCTGACGATCTCTTTTTCAAGCTCTTGAAAGCGGTCGTCGATGGTTCCTGTCTTCAAAGCCACTTCCTTACTCAGCATTTGCAAGTCGTCTTCTAGGTTCTTCACTTTATCTCCCAGTGCATGGATGCCTGCATCGATTTTACCCATGACAGCTTCCTGGTTGGCCTGTATCATCTCTTGCATGGAGGCCTGCATCGTCTGTTGACTAGCCTCTATGGAGGCTTGCATCGTCTGTCGACTAGCCTCTTGGTTGGCCTGTATCATCTGTTGACTGGCCTCTTGTTTGGCCTGTATTTCTTGCAAGGAGGCCTGCATCATCTGCTGCATAGAAGCCAGCAGCGTCATCATGTTGGTATCTGACGAGGTTCCATCTTGTGCTGCCGTAGTTCCCGCTGAGATAGCAGAATCGGCCTGATGGCCTTCCTCTTCAAGGCTCCGTTGACGTGCAGCATCCATTTCCACTTGACGTCTGGTCCGTGGAGTACGCCCTTCGTCTTCACGTGGTAATAACGGCATCGCACTTCTGACACCAGTTGTTACGTGCGCGGGGTACAAATTAAATGCCGTTTACACAACAAAGAGGTTTATTCGCTCACTACAAACTAGACAACTAAATAACTAGCACACACAGTACTCTTCAACAGTTCCAGTCGCTCAGCCTGTCACAGTAGTCCACAGTAGTTCCTTAAGTCGCAGGTATAACTCTCTTGATTCACTTCGGTAAGATGTGTTCGCTTTCACTTTCGAAAATTAACTGCCTCGTGTCGATAGCCGGGCGTCCTTTTATAGCTCTTAATAAGCGGGGTAGAATATTCCGGAAGGTACTAGGGCGTTCGAGAATAGTAGGTATTTACTGGGGCGTTCGAGAAAATAAGTACCTACACAGTCGTGCCGACGATAGAGGTGAATGCCCTTTTTATCGCGATTTGTAGGTAAAGTTGGTATAGGTAGACAAAAGGGCGTGTGATTTTGTATTGACTTTTCTGGATTTTTCTAAACGGATCGATAGAGTACTTCGACATTAACAATGCGTTTTAATTTCTAGAAGATTCGATCAGTAGTTTCCGAGATATCGACGATCGTTGTAACAATATTATACATAGAAACACCCAAACCAATGCAAATAGACATATTCATAACATAACATAAACTCACGCCTATATCCCCGAAGGGGTAGGCAGAGGTGCTAGCACCCACATTTCGCCAGTTTATGTTTAGGTCCCAATGTAATAGGTGGCGAGCCTATTGCCATTAACCGGGCACTTATAAACCTGCGATAAATACACATAACTTCGAAAAGCATCGAAAAGTCATTGGTGTGTGCCATGGTAAAACCTGGGATCGAACCCGAGACCTCGTCGCAGCAGTCCATTACCCATACCACTAGGCTACCGCGGTGTCGTAGCACTAGACATATTCATGCATACAAATATTTGTACTGAGCGGGAATCGAACCCGCGCCCCCTGTCGTAGCAGTCGAATGCACTACCGCTACGCCACAGAGGCCGTCTTTTCTCGTCGTCGTTTAAAAAAAGTCATTTTCCGGACATCGCCTTTTTATTTCAAAAGCTGATGAGATGTAATTGTTTAAATAGAAGTTTTTTTTTCATATTATGGTATTTTAATCTCAGTTTACCTGCCGGGACCAATTGCAAATCTAGACCATCTAGAAACAAATACGAAGCAAAATCGGTTAAGCCGCCAGAGGGTAACCGGAACGATGCGGAATCTGTGTCGCCTCAAAAACTTCCTTCCGGCTAAAAACTATGGCAATGCTTGTGCAGACTCTAATCTATCCAGTCGTGGACTATGGTGATGAATGCAGATCTGCTCAATAAACTCGACTGACTCCTCAACAATTGCATTCGATTCTTATTCAACCTTTGTTTTTAACGTGGGGGTTACGGGCTTCACCCCATCGGTGCCAACGATGGGGTGGGCGTGTCGGAATCGGGCCGACTAAAACCACACTGTGTCCTCCCCAAGCGTCCATTGCCGGGCACCCCGGGTAAGTCCTCGAAAGGATAACCCCAGGGTTACCGGCGGACTTTGGCCGCCACCGCAGCCTCACCTGGTGGGGTCGGGTTTTATCCCCTGCCAACTCACTGCTCCAGTGAGTTGGCAGGTGTGTGTAGGACACACACGCCACACCTCCGTCTTGGCCTGCGTCTGTAAGGACGGCGAGTCGGCCAACTGCCGTCCTCAGGCCCCGATCATGGAAGTAGGTAGTCGCGGGTGTAGCCGCGTCTGTGGCGTCCTCGCCGCAGACTTTCAACCTTAGTAGATACAATCACATCTCATCCCATCGTTCGCAGCTGGGTTGCTTGCCTATACGTCAGGCGAGCGGTGATACTTTTTTTACATTTTTAAATACTCCTAACGTCCCTTTTTTTTTTCCTACGGGAATCCTTTCGGATACCCCCCCCCCCGCGCCGGCCAGCGGGGGCGGTTATGTGGGGCTTGAACCGACTTAAACCGCACGCCATCTCGGGTCTACAGGCGCCGGGGTGTAAGGTTGCCCATAGAGCATATCCCTCGCACCCCGACTGACCCTGGGCCATCTCCGGTTTCGAGATGGTCCCCGTCTTGTACCCGCGGATGACCCTGATGACCATCACCCGCTGCGGAGCGTGCAGCATCCGCTTCTGGCCTTCAGGGCCTCTGCCCATATTGGGCACCCATACAGGGCCATGGACCGCACGATCCCCGCGTAGAGTCTCCTGCAGGAGTCATCAGACCCCTTTATGTTGGGCAGCAGCCACGCCAAAGCGAGAGCTATGCCATTCATCTTGGGGGGCAGACTTCGGATGTGCTCTCCGAAGTCCCATCGGCCGTCGAGCACGAGCCTCAAATATTTTATTTGGGGCTTGATGCCGATGCGATTACCTCCCACGATGAGACTGGATCCCTCAGGTGGCTTGCTCCGAGGCCCATGAAAGACCAGGGCCTCGGTTTTATGCAGAGCCACCTCGAGACCCAGCCGCCGGATCCGCTCCACGACTTGGGCAACCGCGGTCGTGGCCTTCAGGGTAGCTTCGCGGTACGTCGCCCCGCACGCCGTCACGAGCGTGTCGTCCGCGTAGCACGTGACGGCGGCACCGTCTGCTAGTTCACCGCGAAGCACCCAGTCGTATCCGATGTTCCACAGGAGCGGCCCCAGGACCGATCTCTGCGGAACACCGCACGACATCTTACGCCGACCGGGACCGGTCATGGTTGGGTAAAAGCCGGCTCTCTCCGTCAAATACGCCCCGACTATGCGGCGGAGGTAGAGAGGCACTTCGTGATACACGAGCGCCTCCCTAATGCAACTCCAGGGCAAGGTGTTGAACGCGTTGGCGATGTCCAGGGACACCACCAACATCACCTCACCTCGGGCGACTGCATCTTCCGCCATAGCCCTCACGCGCATGATGGCATCCACGGTGGAGCGGCTCTGGCGGAAGCCATATTGACCATCCGCTAGGTCCGGCCCCACTTTTGAAAGGTGCTCGACGAGGCCCTTCGCAATTACTCTTTCAAAGAGCTTGCACACCTCGTCTAGCAACACTATGGGCCGGTAGACGGACGGCGAGTCCGCCGGGCACCCCGCCTTTTGGATGAGGACCAGTTTCCCCGTCTTCCACAATTTCGGAAACCGGCCCCGCTCCAAACATGCGCTGAGAAGCCCTCTCAGTCGGGGCTCGAGAGCATCATCGGACCCACGCTCGGCCTGGAATGCCGTCGGGTCCCGGGGCGGTGCGTTCGGCTCTCGGCCTCACCACCAGCTCTAGTTCTACCCAAGTGACCTCGGGCACGTCGTCGTCATTCACGTAGGGCACCATGGGCGATTGAGGTGGAGTCATCTGCGGTGGAACATGTTCCACCGCCCGCGCTGGGAACAGGGAGTTAACAACTCCTCCGAGCTGGAGACACTGGGTCAACGGTGGGGCCTTGGGGCGCAGTTCCCCCCTTACTATTAGGTAGGGCCGCCCCCAAGGGCCCCGCTCTAGCGTCTCCAGCAGTTCACAGCGGGCCGCCCTTTTGGCTCGCCTTATCTCTGCGCGGAGGGCACCTCTGGCCTCTCTGTATCCCTCGTACAACTCCGCCTCTCGGGCCTCCGCATCTGCGGGGCGGCGACGCCTCCTACGGAAACGCGCCCACCGGCGGTGCGTGATCACGCAGGCCCGTCTGAGCCTCGCGATCTCCGACGACCACCAGTAGACATGACCCCTCGGATTATAGGGCGGAGCTGTAGGCTTCGCCGCGTCGCAGACACGGGTCATGACTTCCCGGAACCACTCCGCCTCATCGTCTACGTTGACAGGCCTGTCCGGTGCAGGGGCCCAGGCCTGTACGATGGCGGGTTCCAGGAGGAGCTCCCGATCGTCGCTTAAGTGCCCAACGTGGCTCGGGTTTAGCCGGTGTGGCCGGCGCATCGCTCGCGTGGGGGGAAAAGTCAAACCGAATATTTCGGTGATCTGAACTTATCTCCTCCCCCAAAACGACGTGCCAGCCCTGAACACGTGACGTCAACGAGGGGCTCGCGAACGAGATTTCGAAGATTGAGCTGGCCCTCGAGGTCACGAACGTATCCACGGCTCCCAGATTTAGGAGGTCTAGGCCGAGTCCTTCGGCCCAATATAGGTATTTAAACTATCATGGTCACTAACATATGCAACAGTGCCGAAATATCGGATATTCTTAGAAACACATGGTAAATATCCCGTTAACTCCTTCGGCCCAGTCCTCCAGTGCCCTGCCTCTATCCCCCGCCGGGCCCCTATCGTGACGGGAACTCCACGCCAAGGACCAGGCGTTGAAGTCCCCGAGCACAAGGACCGGGCGGGGGTGGCAGGCACTGACGACTGCCAGCCAATGCTCATAGTCAGCCAAGTCTCGGTTCGACGTGATATAAGCAGCCAAGACCACTATTTCCCCAATCACCGCCGCCACGCAGCCAGGTCCCCTAGCAACGATGGCAAGGGGGGGGGGCTGCCGGCAGCGGGATTGTGCACCAGTGCCGCCATCCCATCCAGCGCGGTTTCCTAGGGAGGCCCGAGGAACCAGTGGGTGAATGGGTCGGCGACAGCGGCGACATTTATGGCCCACTGTGCCATGCTCTGGAGCAGAAGGTCCTGAGCATGGGCACCGTGTCCCACGTTCACCTGCAGAATGCGGAGTTGAGGATCCATTATGGGACCCCATCTCCGCATCCCGCTGCGAATTGGAGGCGGAAGGCCAGCCTCCCGGCTTCGGATCCCCTCCTTACCTCCCTACTTATCTTAAATCTCACGTTCAATATAATTCTTTAGGCTTTCACGGCCGGTTTTGCATGTAGAATGTACTGCTTCGAGGCTGATTGGCCGTGGTCCAGATGAAAATTGTATTCCAGACGTTTCGCCGATCACTGCGGTCGACATTTTCAGTGGTAGAGGTCCGGGCGGCGACGAGTGCGTAGAACTCTCGTCGGCGGCGACTTCTCTGCGAACACAAGTTTCATCTGGACGACGGCCAAACAGCCCGGAAACAGTACATTCTGCATCTCATGTTCAGTTAATTAGCTCTAATCACAACAAAAATCTACGGTCAGCTAACAATCTTCTTCTCCTCTGTCCCACTCACAGTTCTAGTCTCGTTCATTGGACTTTCCTCGTGCAGGCTATTCTTCTCTGGAATTAACTTCCTCTCGAAGTCTGGATGTCCACTAACCGTGCTACGTTCACATATAAAGTACGCCAGCTCTACAGTGATCCATAGTATAACAACATGATAATAACTACAATTTGCATTTGCATTGGTCTGAGTGTTATGTGTTATTGGTCTGTGTTGTGACAACTATTAATAACTTAAAATGATTATGTTCAACTAATTATAAATAAATCTAAAGAAAACTAAATCTAAAAGATAGATATGAATTTATATACATGCTCTATGACGCATGCACGTATTCCTCCGCATCATCACCGACTGGTAATGTTCCCAGAAGACTGGCAGCATTGCTACGTTGAATGGTAATGCTAATTCTTTGTACAAGATAAAGTCCATCGCGCACGTTTTGAAACATTGGAAGATGTATTTTTTATTCAATTATCTTTTATCAACTTGCAGAGCGGCGTAACCTATTGTCTCTGGGAGAAAAGGTTAGCAGGCAATTCAGTATTGGGACAAGCCACCTTCCAAGCATTTATGGCATCAGCCTTGCACGACACTTCAGAGTTAACCTGCGTGTTTATTAAAATTTTCCTGGTCAACTCCTCAGTGCCATGGACCGACGACAGAAATGCTGGTAGGCTAACATCGGAAATTTTGCAAACACCGAAATCGCTCAAGCGAACCGGTAAATTTTAAATGTGGCTTTGAACGACCCCATGCTTGGAGCCAGGCTCGGTCGTTCAAAGCCATATTTAAAATTTTGGTAAGGGTAATATGGATAATACTGTCAATTTTTACCTAAAATGTCCGATGTTGCCAAATCTGGGATGATCGAAGTGCATGAGTAAATTTAGGGACAAAAAGACAAAACCGAAGTCTGGTGGCTCGCAATATCGCATAGAATCACCAAGGGAGTAATCAGCTGCAGTATTACAGCAGAAACCAACCGAATATGGAGATCATCGGTAGGCATGAGGCAGTCGAAGTCCAGGGTATAAGACGAGCCAACTGACCAAACTCTCAAGAGGGAAAAGACAAAGACGAGCCAACTGACCAAACTCTCAAGAGGGAACATGTGGCTCGTCATAGAAGTAATAACAGGACATTGCAGACTAAACAGATACCTAACAGTGATCGGAGTGAAGACTGACCCCAATTGTCCAGAGTGCATGGAGACAGAAGAGACCAGCTTCCACCTGCTGGCCGAGTGTCCCATGTACTCACTAATTAGATGGGACCTTCTGCGATCGGACACATACACTCCTGGGGTCAAGACCGCCAGCAGATCCACTCCGGAAGGAGCAAACGACTGTGAAAACATCCTTGGCAGTAATAGTGAGATACTCAGTGTCAGCATTTGGTGGTTCTGGGAAAGAGGGGTCAATTGATGGATGCTTACTCTGCAGACCTGCGAGCGTGTCTGGAGAGTAAGTTGCCACCACATCGCTACTAAAAAGTAGTCTCGAAGCTCCCCTTATATCACCTTCCCTTATTTTATTTTCAATACATTTGCATTTCTTGGTTTGAAAGGTATTGGTATAAGGTAATTTTGAATCAAAATGATGCGTAGTCTTAAAACAATTTTCTTTAATTTGGGCTGTCAAAGATTCTTGTATACTATTGTTGTTTTTAACATGTAATATTATATAGGGGTAGGTTAGCAGTTGTTCCCAGGCCGACATGGAGATCACCCGGACGACATGATTGATACAATTATCTAAATTATGGGCTAATTATAATGTTTGCCAAAAGGGAATTTGGGAGGTATTGGGTGAGACTTAGTCTGTAGTGGGTACAGGGATTATTGCAGGCCGGGACGGTGGGGTGACTAGCGCCCCTCCCCCAAACCAAGGCAAGACGGGGACACCGTGGTTCCCAAACCCGAGGGGGCCATCTCGAAACCGAAGATGGCCCAGGGTCCGTCAGGGTGCGAGGGATATGCTCTATGGGCAACCTTACACCCGAGACGGCGTGCGGTTTTAGTCGGTTCAAGCCTGACAAAACCGCCCCCGCTGCCGGCGGGGTAGTATCCAAAGGGATTTCCGCACGAAAAAAAAAAGGAAACAGGGATTATGGGACTTGGAAGTACATTTCGATATTTGTGGATCTTACCAATATTTACTTTCAAGCCCCGCTCACCTTTCAAAAAGCGGGCCTGTGAACATAATGGGCAACGCACGAAGTCACTTGATAAGAAAGCAGGTTGACCTGAACAGCTTTCCACATCCGTTAGAGTCTTGAGACATAAAGATTTTTGCACCTACACTAATATAGTAGGGTAACCTGTCCTCCAATGAGCCAACCTAATTTCAAACACCTGTAATTGTTTTTCTATTAATTTTACAATATAGAGCTATCACGCATAGATAACAAATTTAATCAAGATTGTTTTGGCGTCTAAATAATTTTGAATTATCGTCTAAATTTTATGGTATAAGGTGTTTTAAAAAAAATGGGATTTGGCTCATTGTGTACAACAGACGGTACACAATGAACCAAGATATATTACACAATGAGCCAGGATCAGTATTAAATTATGATATAGGTTCTTTAGAAAAAAACATACAGGTATGTATAAAAACAAAGTTATGTAAGACAAATATATATTTAAGAAAAAATGAGCACTTATAAAACTAAAACTATTCATGTTTTACATTTCTTTTTAATTTTAATTACGTCTAAATCACAGTTTTTAACTACAATCAGTCTTCATAATTATTATCTGTCGTAACTTCTACAACAATGCTTATATTCTTTGTAATTTTACAGTAGTAACCTACCTAATATCACATTAACGTTACGTAACGTTATAATGACTATAATATTTTTAATCAGTCTTTTAGTTACGTTTTTAAAGTAAACAAAGAAAAATCAAATTAACGCAAGTTAATAGTGGGTGAAAACCGCAATTGGAAGATATAAGTGGAGTTGCGGTTTTTGGTCTCATTGATTTTGGGCTTGGCAAGAATCATTTTAATGTCCTTGATATCCATCTCAGCAAGGTCTGGTTCTAATGGGAAATAAAATTTCATAATTCTCTCTGGATTTTAATCTCATAAAAGAAACCCCATATTTATCACCTGTTTCTATTATATTGGCAGCATAATAAACTTTCAATTTTTTTGTCTCGAATAATACTAGGACATAGTCTCCTTCCATGGGTTTTCTTTCGAGATTTGGAAACGGTTCATTTATCAAGCGGTCATCATCGGAATCATAATCTTCTTCTAGCCATCCATTGTCAGAGTGGCTCAGAGATTCTACGACCATTTCTTCCTCACTTGATTCAGTATCTGTATTATTTTTTATATTTTTTTGTGATTTCGTTTTCGATACTTTTCTTCCATCAGATAATAGAGATGGCTTCATTTTCTTTGCAGCCATTTTCCTTATCTTTGTTTTTTTCCTTTCTTCCGCTATGAGGTTCTTCTCGGGAGTATCGGTGGCAACCATACTCTTTCCCAGTCTTCTTGGTTTTCGTTTCCCAGTTCTGGGTCCTGCTTTCAAAGGTGGCATAAATTCTTGAGGGGATTTAAAATATTTTGAACAAGAGGGGTTCACAACTGGTTGTTTCATTGCAACTGGCGTCATTGGTCTAATATTAAATAATTCGCTATTATCCATAAAAGTATCAGGTTCTACTTGAAGTGGGTGTATGGTTTCCGTTGTTTCAGATTGACAAATGAGTTCAGTATCGTTGAGAATAGAGGGACTTACAACATTTCTCATTTCTAATGCAGGCGTATTTTCTTTCAAAGCAATTATCTCTGTAGGAATCGGGCTATCTGCGTTGGTCACATCCGAAGAAGGACTTACATCCCTAGCTCTATCTGTAACGGACGAAGGCAAATAGTCCAATTCTGTAAACACATCAGAGTCATAGGGAAAAATACCGCATTTCTTAAATGCAGCGGTGATATTTACAGGGGTCATTGCTTTTGGATAGGCCAGTCCAACGCACTCTGCAACATTGTAAATGGTTAATTGTTTTCCAGGATTCCTCATTAACCACGAATCAACTGCAGTATTGTAATATACCTTAAAGGGACTAAATATGCCTACATCGAGTGGTTGCATTTTTCCGGTTGTATGAGGGTGTAAAGTAAGAATTGTAACACCTGACCGTTTTGCCATATCTAGAGCCTCAATACTTAAGTGAGATTCATGATTATCTATTATGAGTAATGCTGGGTTGTCGAGGCTGGCTGAGGTATGTTTAATAAAATGTTCCATTACTTTGACAAACAATTCAGCATTCATCCATCCGGAAGGAGATGCTAAGCCGAGAGAACCTACAGGAGCTCCATGTAACATAAAATCTTTGTAGTTTTTGCGAGGAAATACAAGGGCAGGTGGCAATGCTTGACCTGATGCACAGACTATAGCGCATGTAGTTACCAATGTACCCTTTTCTCCACTCGTTATTTTACATAAATTTTGTTTGCCTTTAGGTGCCATAACTTTTTGCGGCTTTTGAACAGTAGTGGTTGCGGTTTCATCTAAGTTATAAACTCTGCAGCCGTTACTAAATGAAGGATGACGTTGATACACAGATTTCAAATTATCAAAAAAAGATTTGACTGTTTCTTTATTAAAAGAAGTAGCTCGCGCTAAGCTACAAGCTTCTGGCTTTCTTAATGATAATTGTGGAATCCTTGATCGGTAAGATCGAAGCCATTCTAAACCGGCCATATTGTCTCGATGCCAAGTATTAGGCATTTTGATATTATTTAAAACTGCCATTTGAAAAGCAATGCGGCGTACGTCTTTTGTTGTCAAACCATAAAATTTAAGTGCACATTCCGTTATATATCGCGGGCTTCAAGACAGAAGGGCGTATAAGCATTAGCCCTACTTTTCAGGACACGAAAAAAACTTAATAAGTTTTTTTTTAATGTATCCCTATAACTAAAAATTTGTATGTGTCGATGAAAGGACTTTCTTAATTACGTGAAATCCTCATCTTATTTGTAAGTATTTCCAAACTCTCAATATTGCATTTACTTCCAGTTGGCTCGACAACTTTAGGGAAAACGTATGTCATTTTTTCTCAGAAAATACTTTTATCGAATGGCCGTATAATACAATACGTGTTTATGCAATAAACTATCTAAAAAAACATCTGAACTTAGTAAAGTATCGTGAAATGTCATTAATCAATATTTTTTTATATAATTAAATGCAGTATATCTACCTTTTTTTAATATTGCACGTCCATATGGCTTGTCAAAAATATAAAATGAGATTCATCCCAAGACAGACGTAAAGATTACTTGGGTAGACGTTTCACTATTTGGGGTTAATTTTGATGGTAATGAAATAAAACAAGACACTCAGAAATGGTTTAAAATATTATTTCTTACTTGTAAAAGGAACTTGTGTAACAAATAAACTTTTCAAACAAAAACTTAGCATAATTAACACTCTAGTACTACAATAATAATTTGTTGTTTCTTTGGTCCCAATCAGCATTTGCGAATTGCAGAGATCTTGAGTTATCTTAAAGCTTAGAATACTATTAATCTTGGGTATTAAAGAATAGTAGTTTGCTTAAATAGCATAATCTGCCATAACAATATCTATAAAAATAAAAAAATAAACATGAGGGCCGAACTTCTAGAGAATTATACCTTAGCTGCAATTAATGAGTGGGTACTTTCCCTTTAGTTACATGCAATGCAATTCAAATTTAAATTAGATACAGACAAACGACTTAATTAATTCGGATTCAACCCTAAGCAAGCAAAGGTAAGAAGTTCAAACATCTAAGTAGGTACCTATCAAATGTACCTATTAATTGTTTTTCCCCGAACGACGTCTTAAATAGGACGCTCGAGTTGCAGATAATTCCAATTCGTCATCATCTTGACTAAGATTAGTCCGAGGTAACGATCCTGAGACAGACTGAACAGGAAGATTTTCGAAGTAGTAGTGATGATTCTTGGGTATCGTCCCATCCTGACACATTGCCATCAGATCTGTATGTTTTACTGATTTTATCAAAATTTGTCTGGAGTACAGTTTTTCAATATGCGAATTACGTTCCGATCTTGTCACTCTCTCCTTTAATTTTACCTCTTTGAATTCTTCCCAGTAATCAAATTTGAAAAACAACGAATGGGGAATGTCTTTGTTAAAACGTAACCATCTTACGTTAGCCCATTGCAAAACAGTTCCATCAGTGGCTTTCATAGTATTTGGAATAATAGTACTTCGCAGTGCTTTGAAATCCAAAAAATCTGTGTGTTCCATAACTTGAACATTATACGGATTGTCTTTACGGGCTAGTCGTATGACATTTTGCCAGTCATCAGGGGTGTAGATTTTGGCATACTCAGAAGCTCGTTCTATTGTCGAGTGCATGCTGTCGCACTCCATGTAGGTGTGTCCGGGTTCAAGAAATTTATAGTCAATGACTTTAATATCACTGTCAGGTGATGTAATGATATAACTGAGCATAGTTACAACCACAGAATTTCTATTCTGCCCTGGACAGCAGTCAGAATATAATATTAGGTGCTCGACTTTGGAAAGATTTGATATATAATTATAGAGACATGTTGATACTTCGTTTGATCCGCGGTTGCCTTCATATTCCGGCCAAAAATAACAATAGCCTTGTTTAGTCGCTGCATTGTGAATTGTGAAATTCATGCTAGCTAACTTTCGTTTATAAAATACAGGCTTTCCTAATACCAGAGGACAATATAGCACTGCCTCAAAGTCAAAAGTGCAAACATGCAAGCGAATATCTTCTATTGCTTTAATTTTATCTGATTTCTTTTCTTCCTGTGCATAGTATTTTCTATTAACATGCTCTTCGTATTCTTCTTGTTTCTCTTTTTGTTCTTCCTCAGTTAATTGTTCATATTTGTTACACCAACACTGGTCCTTTCTTGGTTTGTGGAAACCTATATTTTTCTCTAAAATAAGTTCTTTATACGAAGTTTTTCCAATGGGTTTCTTATGGTTCTCCAAACAATGCTGCTTATATAATTTGTACATTTTTTCTTTATTAAGACTGGTCTCCAAGTAAATCTTTTTTGTATCTTTACGGCACCAATGAGAAGGCACTTTTGGAAATGAATCTATGTGATCATTAGCGAACTTCATGTTGTCTACAGCACATTTGTTGGAGGGTGTGTGATGACCTCTTTTGTCAGGGGAAGGAATATTACCCACTCCTCGGCGCGCTTTTTTCATAGCGGTACGGACCATCTTGTCACTGATATCCAGTGTACGAAGAAAAAAAGGTTGACACACATTTATTTGCTGCGAATTAACCTTGAAACTGTAATTCAATGTAAATTTTCGCCTCGAATTGGTCACACGTGATCCTGTGGCTTCAGTTGATAACACGTTCGATACTATAAAATCCCTTTGTCTTTCAATACTACCCAAAGCCCAAAATGACAAATGAATATTTTGTCTTGTACTATTATCAATTTTCGTATGACATGCTCTTTGACACTTACAATTTTCATCGCCACACTTTTTTGCTGGTACATTTTTTCCTTGAGTTGATATGTATGTTTGGCCGCTATTTTTCTTATTTTTTCTAATGTTTTTCTTCCAATTTTCTGGTATTTTTCTTTTGCGTCTTTTCACTTCTTGATGATCAAGGTTACTTTCGAGTGTGGGCGACTCTTCTATTTCTTGTGAATTAATAAAGCTGACTCGCGGTTCAATTTGAATTAAATATGGGGACAAAATGGATGACATTGGTGAACATTGATTTTCCTCGTCTTCAGGTTGGTAATTAGGGTCTGCTACAGAGTCATCGCTATCATCAATGGAAGCTAGCACAGTCGTGGGTAGGTGGTTTCCAGAAGTTTCTGTAATGCTAGGGCTTGCTATAGAGTGTATGGATGCTATTGGTGTAAAAAGCGGTGTAAGCTGATTTTCAATTGATGTAACCGATGATTCTAATAGTTCAAAATCCTTGTTTGTTCTAAATATTGACAATGGTGGTTTATCAGAATATATTGCAATATCATAATCATCACCGATGTAACCTAAATTTTCCATTTCGGCTATAGTCGCTCGTTGTTCTGTGGTAAGTGGCGATTCTCTTTGTACTTTCGTATGTGAAACAGTCATTGGAGATCCCATACGTGACGAATGCTCCGCATCCAAATTCTGTTCTTCTATCAAGATTGGTGAATCTTCATGACTTGATTGAGTCCCTAGAAAAGAATAAACTCGGTAAAGTCACAGATTACCAAATAGTTGGAAAAGATAACACACTGCCTAGAAAATCAACAATATATCTCAGTTTAATACCTACAGTCCACCAGATCAACCACTGCATACAAAAATGTATCTTAAACGGTTATTATTACTTTGCAGCCGCTCGGCCACAGCTCAGCGTCGTAGTTACGTACTAGCCAACTTTATGCCTCACTCAGTAAAGGAATAAACCTACTTTTGCAATAGTTTGACATTTTTATTCCCTATTCATCGAATACCGAATAATAGCCAGTATGTAGGTAGGTCGGTTCGAGTTCGAAATAACCACTCCCACCAGGCAGCGGCGGTGGGGTATCCGAGGAAAAAAAGGTAGGTAGGTACGAATGAATAATTTGCAATACGTATACGTGGCTAGCGACAGCCCGAATACGGAGCGATCTCAGACGGCCCGCGGCGGAGTAGGTAAATATAGCGCGCAAGTACATAAAGTGAGCGTGGCCTGGTAAAGTGTTAAGTCCTCCTTATAAAACATGAAGCCGTTTGCGCGTGAAGAAGTCACAAACATACACACACTCACAAACTTTCGTCTATAATATTAGTCTAATGTGATTACATTATGATTTATTTGCATTATTTATTTATTTCCACAATTTTACCTACATGTCACCCATATCCTAGGAGGTTAAGAGCGGTTTCAAGGTCAACTTATTACCATTTGGTTTTACCTAAGTACTTACCTAAAACAAAACGATTAACAACCACAATAATATACCAACTTACTAGCTATGATAATTATTAATAAAATAATACTCACCGTGTAGTGCTAAACGAAGAATATTTTTGCTCCTATTCATTGTTTTTTTCTGGCGCCTATAGCTTCTATCAGCCCGTCCACTCTATACGGCCGTCTATTGAACACTGCGAGTGCGCGGGTGAAGGGAGAGCGGCACTAAACCCAAGGTCGTATGCGCATACGTCTTTTTGGTATGACATTCTAATGGTAATAACAACCAATGTACGGACAAACGTACATTATTTAACTATTTCTTATATACGTAATTGCATTCATTATAGTTAGTCGCTGACGGCATGATTTTGTATATTAACGATGTCAACACAAATCAGTGTAATAAACATACTCAAGCAGAGCGGTCGTTTCCTTATCATTACCTCAAACACCGTAATTTATCACTACGCCTTACGCTCATCATCATCATCATCTAGCAACTACTACTGTAGCCCCAACCCGCTACATTTGGTCCTTCGAGACACACGGAACAAAGCGATTTGACTTATCATCGTAGACTGCGGCCACGAATTTATTCGCGTCGCGGTTAACAGACATTTATCAAGTGCATCACCTTATCAGTGCCATCAAGTAACTTAGTGACTTGTAAATCTTGTGTGTGGTAGCGAATCGGTTTCCTGGCCTCCCACAAGCGGGTCTCACCAGTGGAATTGAGAAGGCGCATAATACTACATAGAGATTGCAAACCCACTAAGTGATCATCAGTTAACAGCCCGTTGAAGCAACTGTCAACGACCTGTGATTTATCAACTACTTAGCACTACGTTAAGTAAACTTTAAATATCACCATGGATCGGCTTTTCCAACGTCAAAGTGAATTAATCAGTGAGATTGAGAGGATTGATATTAATTTTGACAAGGACGGACCCTCCAGGAAGACTCCAGATTACATAGGCAAGCGATTGAGTGCTCTGGAAAATTTATGGGGTGAGTTTGAGCATAACCATTCTTCACTAGAAGGTTATGACGACAAGTCTAGTGAATATTTCACTAAGGATATATACGTGAAATGGAAGGAAGTTTATAAAACTTTAAGAAGCAGGATTGCATCTTACGCAATGGAACCCGTAGCGACGACGTCCAAGGGATCAGCAGACTCGGATCAAACAAACAAACCGTTAAGCTTCAGTGTTCCTAAAATCAACAAAGATCAAGGGACCATACCCTGTGGCCCAATCGAGGAATTATTGTCACAGCAGAGAACATACTTTAGAGCTTTTTCCCGCATTCAAAATGGCATCGATGTCGAGAGCATGGAAGAAAAGTGGGAAATCGAAGATCAACTCAAGGAGTTACAGCATCGCTGGCGCACGATTGATGAGCTGCATCTTCGCATTGACAACTTCCTACAAGGCAATGATGAAGACTATGAGAGACAATTCATAGGCTACGAAAAGCTGTACAATAACACTAAAAGGTTGCTAAATAAAAGGCTGTGCTCGACGGCACATCTACGCGAATCGACGCCTAGGGTAGAAATTCCTGTATTCACAGGTAAATACGCACAGTGGCCCACTTTCTTCGACCTCTTTGCTGACACGATCCACAAAAATAACTTTTTAAGCAAAGCGCAAAAGATGCAACATTTGAAAAGCAAGGTGAAAGGTGAAGCTGAGCGTCTCATTCAGCACCTAAATATATCATCTGAGAACTATGACACAGCATGGGACTTGTTAACTCATCGCTATAACAATCCTCATGCACTATTCACCTACCAAATTGAGACGTTTTTGAGCCAACCGAATCTTCATAAACAATCATCGCACGAGCTCAAACGACTTTACGACACTACAATGGAGTGTATACATGCGATTCATAATCTAGGCGTGGACACCACCACCTGGGACCCACTTTTAGTTCACCTTATATCAAAAAAGTTAGACACTGACACCTACAGCGACTACAAGGAAGCTCGCAAGGCACCTAGAGAGTTAGCAGCACTCGACGAGCTCATGGACTTCATTGAAAGTAAATTTACCGCTCTTGAACCTATCAACAAGAAAGATACGCTAGACCAGAAACAAACATCTCAGCAACCAAGGTTCGGCAACAAACCTAGTTTCTATAACAAGCCTCGCAGTAATCATTATCAAGCTGTCGCCACATATACATCAAAATGTCCGTTATGCCATGGAGAACATGATTTGTACCAGTGTAAACGGTTCCTTAACATGCCAGCGGACGCTAAAATGAGGGCGCTTGCGAAATATCAGATTTGTCAAAACTGTCTATACAAACACTTTGACAAACAATGCAATTCTACAAAACGATGTAAACAATGCAACGGAGAACATAATTCCATTATTCACGATGCTATATTGCAATTAACAACTGCGAAGTCGACACATTCGAGTTCATCGACTGCAGTGCCGATGAATAATGTGAATACTACTAAGCCACCTAGCAACAAGCAGCATAATGTGAATCATGTCGCCACTGATGATGAAGAAGTTTTGTTGACAACTGTATCACTGAAGGTGAAATCAGGTGACAACACATACGTCACTCTGAGGGCACTTTTAGATCAAGGATCTCAAATATCCTTAATATCAGAAAATGCTGCACAGATGTTAGGTTTGCAGCGCCGCAGTTATCACGCATCAGTATCAGGCATTGGCGCAAATGCGAAGCAAAGCAAGGGTATGGTTCAGTTCCAATGTCAATCAATTTATGGTGACCATGATTTTACTACACAAGCGTTGATTATATCACGTGTCATCAGCCACTTACCTAACACTACGTTTGGTAAACAATGCTGGCCACACTTGAAACATATTAAATTAGCTGATCCTGAGTACAATGTATCAAGACCTATTGATCTCTTATTAGATGCCAGCATTTACTCGGATATTATCATGGGCGGTCTTATCAAAGGCCCCCCAGGAGCACCCATTGCTCAGCAAACTACACTGGGCTGGATTCTATCGGGCAACGTGAAGACTTTCAGTTGTCATGTTGTTATTAATCAAGTCGACGAAATATCAAAATTCTGGGAAGTAGAAGACATTTGCGACACCTCTTCGACAACGTCGGTTCAAGACAAAAATTGCGAGGAGTTTTATCAAGCAACCACGCGCCGCCTGGACAACGGAAGATATGAAGTTGCCCTCCCGATGTTAACTGACTTTGAACAGAACCTTGGAGCATCCAAACCAAAAGCTGTTATGCAGTTTAAACAGGTCGAAAAAAGAATGCAAAAAAATCCGTCGCTATACGAAGCCTATAGAAAATTTATCAACGAGTATCACGAGTTGCGTCACATGCGACCGGCTGACTCAATAACAACAATGCCAACGTGCTACCTACCGCACCACGGCGTACAGAAATTAGACTCTACTACAACTGCATTACGGGTTGTTTTCAATGCCTCCGCGAAAACAACATCGGGCAATAGTCTCAATGATCTAATGGCGTGTGGCCCGAACTTACAGCAGGACCTTCAAGGACTCATTTTGAAATGGAGAATGCATAAGTACGTTATCACGGCAGATATAGAAAAGATGTATCGGCAAATTATTATCAGAGAACGTGACCAGCATCTTCAAACCATCATCTGGCGGGACTCACCACGAGATCTTCTTAAAGAATACCAGCTGACAACCGTGACCTACGGTACTAAAGCCGCTCCTTTTCTAGCTATCAGGACTCTTAAACAGATAGCCAAGGATAATGCGACCAGATATCCACTCGCAGCATCCGCACTAGACAGCTCATTCTACATGGATGACCTTATGACCGGACATGACGATTTTGCATATGCTAAAAAACTACAGAACCAACTTATAGAGGTCCTGAAAGGAGCAGGCATGAATTTAAGAAAATGGTCCAGTAATGAACCAAAACTTATAGCAGACCTATCGGCTAATCAACTCAATGCCCCACTAGAGTTCAAGGACGCTGAATCTAGAAAAACTCTAGGACTCCGATGGAATCCATCAACAGACACGTTCACGTTCCAAAATAAAATTGATTATCAAGAGAACAGGGATAGTCACACCAAACGGCAACTTTTATCTGACATATCAAAAATATATGACCCCTTGGGATGGCTCTCACCTGTCACTATCAAAGCAAAAATACTCTTTCAAAAAACATGGGTGTCAGATATTAAATGGGACGATGAACTTCCAGCGAACATACTTCAGGATTGGCGCCTTCTTAGAGAAGATCTGAAAAACATTGAAAATTTTATCATACCAAGATATTTAGGTAATAAAAAACATTATCAATTGCACGGCTTTTGTGACGCTTCAGAAAAGGCTTATGCGTGCGCCGTGTACCTAACAACAGAATGGAATAAGGGCGAATACACAGTGGCACCTTGTGGCAGCAAAAACTAAGGTGGCCCCACACAGCAAACAAGTATCATTACCGAGACTAGAGCTTCTAGGTGCTTTTCTACTATCACAACTCATGAAGAAAGTCATAGAGTCCATTCCAGCTGAAAACATCAATATCAGTGCTTGGTTCGACTCCATGGTCGTGCTCGGATGGCTCAACGGTGATTCATCACGGTGGAAACAGTTTGTGGCTAATCGAGTTCGACAGATAACTGACGTCATACCAGCATCCAACTGGCGGCACGTGAAGTCGGAAGATAACTCTGCAGACTGCGCCACGCGAGGCTTGACAACGGCAAACTTGCAAAAACATTCGTTGTGGTGGGTTGGACCGCCGTGGTTAACTACATTTATCAAGGGCATGGAGAAATCCATTCAAGTCGATATTCCAAATATCGAAGTAAAAAAGGCAAGTGTGAACACCGCCTTATATCAGAATAATTCATTCATAACCCAATTATTAAAAAACAACAATTCTATCACTCGAGTCGCTCGAATCATCGGTTGGGTGTCACGTTTAATTACACGATTGCGAAATAAACAAGGCGCATCGCTGCGGTCTGCAAGTACGTTGAAGTCATCGGAACTACAGGCTGCTCACATTTTAATTATAAAAAGTACACAAGCTTTGGAATTTGAAGACGATATCAACCAAATAAAGAAAAAAGGTCATGTACGCAGCTGCAGTAAAATATCGTCATTGAACCCATTCCTTGATGAAGATGAAGTTTTTGATGAAGATGAACGCAAATATTAGTTACTCGGCGAAACACCCTGTAATTTTATCAACACATAGTCGACTTACTGAGCTCATAATAAATCAAGCACACATTACAACTTTACACGGTGGACCGAGGCTGACCTTATCATTCATCCGAGACAAATTTTGGATCATCAGTGGGATCCGCACTGTGAAGAAGCAGCTGAGACTGTGCGTCAAGTGCAAACGCTATAGTCTACAAAATAAGCAACAAATCATGGCTGATTTACCATCTACGAGAGTCACCCCGTCGCGCCCGTTCACTAACACTGGCGTGGACTTCACAGGACATATCGAGATCAAGGCAAATAAGGGAAGAGGCATCAAGACTAGCAAAGCCTACGTCGCCGTCTTCGTGTGTTTATCAACAAAGGCCGTGCACTTAGAATTGGTGTCCGATTTGAGTACAGCAGCCTTCCTTGCAGCCTTTTATCGCATGTGTGCTCGACGAGGTACCCCGAAGCACGTGTACAGTGATAACGGTACCAATTTTGTTGGCGCATCTCGAGTCCTTAAACAGGAGTATAAGGCCATCCTAGAGACAATTGACGACTCATTCATCAGAACTGTCAATGAGATGGGAATCACATGGCATTTCAACGCTCCAGCATGGCCCAGCGCAGGCGGACTATGGGAAGCTGCTGTTAAAGGTCTTAAATATCATTTGAAGCGAGTACTGGGAGAGCAACGACTTACGTATGAGGAGTTCATCACTTTGTTGTATCAGATCGAGGCTTGCATGAACTCCAGGCCGTTATGTCCATTGACCGAAAGCCCTGACGATGATTGCCTTACCCCTGGTCACTTTCTAGTGGGAGATACGCTTTTATCGAGGCCTCAGACTGATCCCGATTCGATCAACTTACCTAAACGATGGCAACTGGTGCAGGCCATAAACAAGCAATTCTGGAAGAAGTGGTCTAACGAATACTTACAACAGCTACAATCGAGGTCAAAATGGAGGACAGCTAGCAAAAACTTGGAGGTCAACGACATAGTTATTATCAAAGAGGACAACATGCCACCAGGCAAGTGGGCCATGGGACGCGTGCTAGAACTTCATCCTGGGCAAGATGGCTACGTTCGGGTCGTCACCCTAAAAACACATAGCAACATTATCAAGCGACCTGTTAACAAGCTTATCATATTACCTACAAAAGAAACTAGCAGCATTCCAGTCAATAAAGAAGACAATCAGATCACACCCCCTGAACAACAACCACCGGTTGCTACGCGCACCCGCAGGCGAAGAGGGAATGCACTTTCGCATTTTGTGTCCATCGCACTTATCATGTTTATGACACTGTTTACACCGAGCATGGGACAAAGCACGGAATCCTACAATATCACGCCCTTTCAAGACCATCAGAGCCTATATTTTGACAAAATATCAGATCTTCAGCATATAAGAGATGAATGGAAATTAGTCATCTTTTACAACTTAACTACATACTGGCATGGATTATCAGACATACAGCAATACGTCACACACTTAAAATCATTATGTCACACGTCAGGCGCTCAGTTCGAAAGTGTTGCATTACAATTACAACATGCAGTTGACGAAATCGAACATTATAATAGTTTGCTAAAATATCCAAACAAAAGAGCGAAAAGAGGATTGGTAAATGGTGTTGGCTACTTAGCAAACTCGCTTTTTGGAGTTTTAGATGAGCGATTTGCAGAGCAATACAAGGAGGACATAAATCGAGTCATGCAAAATGAAAACCATCTACATAACCTAATTAAAAATCAAACACTTGTAATTGAAGCTGAGTATAACATACTTCGTCGCAACGAAGACACTATGAAGCAACAGTTTTCTGTTATTCAGCAACACCTCCACAACATAACTGTTGAGGTGGGCCAAGTTAAGCACGATTACAACAGCGCTATTTATCTCACTTCTTCGGCTTTAGCGGCGAGTATAATATTATCAAACTTGAGATTCATACAGCAAACATTGATAACCACCGTGACGGATATTAATCACGGTCGTATTGACACTCACTTCTTCTCACCGGAACAGCTGGAGGAACAGACTAACATCATCTTAAGTCAACTTCACGGTGATCTTACTCTGCCCACTGACAAACATGATATACGCCAACTATACCAATTATTAAGAGTGTACTCAAGGATAATTGAAGACTACCTTATCATTGAAATCAGGATTCCACTTGTAAGCAGTGATATTTACGAATTGGACCGTGTACTATCGATACCCCAGCGCAGAGAAGACAACATGACGTATCGACTAGTACCAACATTACCCTTCATTGCATTTAATTTGAAGAGAGATATGGCATTTCTACTATCACATGAAGATCTCCAAGGCTGTATTCATACTCAGATGGATAAAATCTTATGTTCACTAGATCAACCCATCTATGACGTAAAGTTAAAAGAATCCGTTTGTGATATCGAATTAGTAAATATAAACTCAATGAACACGTCACCGTGCACGTCACAGATATCACCTTGCACCGCCGGCCAGTGGATCAAATTACATCGCCGCAACGACTGGCTGTACTCCTGTTGTAAGGAATGTAAAGTTCGCATTTTCTGCCCAGCTGGAATGGAGATAAGGAGCCTAACGGGCAATGGATATATTAGCCTAGGTCAAGGTTGTTCCCTAAAGGGAGAAACATTCACCATTCATTCACACAACCACTTCCTTAGCAGCATACATCAGCAAGTAGCAGCCATCGAGGTACCTAAACCATCAGTTTTGAACTCGTTAATCAATAGTAGCGTCCCATCTGACGTACTGCTACCCGCATCAGATAATTCGGATGTTATGTTGGACCAACTGAAGACACAGATAGAAAAGTTAAAGAGCGAATCAGTTCACGAGCTTAACAGCCACGACCTACATCACTACAGCCTCCAGTACGTCCTGCTTGTCGGACTGCTAATATTAAGTGGTATTATTATCCACTTCTGGAGGCGAAGGAAGTCGCGTGTTATGAAGCAACAAGAAGAAGCTACACGAACGCCACAGAGCGGTGCGTTGCACACAGACGACATCAGACGCACAGACAGCGTTACGAGTGTTGACCACGGCACGTCGCCTATAGTGACCCGAAAATTTGCGGTACCTACAGTGTAATGAAATATTTAAGGTTAATTTATTTTTATTTTATTTGAAATTCATTTACTATTTACAGTTTACATTTTATTGTATTTAAAGTGTTTAATAATTTGTTAATTCAATTTTATAAGATTTATTGTCATTTATCGTTATCATTATTTTTTACATTAACGATTTAGGTTTTTTGTGTATTCTCCTTTTTGAGGGGGCAAGATGTACGGACAAACGTACATTATTTAACTATTTCTTATATACGTAATTGCATTCATTATAGTTAGTCGCTGACGGCATGATTTTGTATATTAACGATGTCAACACAAATCAGTGTAATAAACATACTCAAGCAGAGCGGTCGTTTCCTTATCATTACCTCAAACACCGTAATTTATCACTACGCCTTACGCTCATCATCATCATCATCTAGCAACTACTACTGTAGCCCCAACCCGCTACAACCAATTCGAAAGTCGTATGTACATACGTCTATATGGCACGACATTATATCGGTAGATCATATCAAAATAGACAATCGTAGGTACGTACGTCTTTTTGGCCCGATACACTACTCGTCATTTGTGGTTACGACCAAGGTACGTCTTTCTGGCATGAAAATAATATCTGACGTCAGTTGTACGTCTGATAGTATTTTATTAATATCTTCTAAGGTAATTTACCAATGTTTAAGAAAAAAACAGAGGTGGTGTATCAATAAATTTATAAATGATTGACGTAATAAAAAAAATACGCATTTTTTTCTATACGCCCTTCTGGCTTGAAGCCCGCGATATGTTGTAAGAACATCTTCTTGATCATTGGAAAATATTTTTTGTACGTCATATTTCGGTGTAAGCCTCTGGTTGTGTAAATTTGCAGTTGGTATATTCATGTACTTTTTTACGTAACGTTGCAAGGTGGGATAACATAGATTGCATTCTTTGGCCGCCTGCCGAATACTATGGCCCTGCCTATGCAAAATTATAGCCCGTCGCATGGTTTCCGCCGAATGATCCCCTTTTTTCCTTTGTGCAACTTTAGTACGCGCCATCTTAAACAAAATAAATTACAATCAAGCCTAATTGTATAGAAACTTTAGGTAGGTACTATGTTATTTGCCTCGCTTGTATCGAAAGAAAACCAGCTTGGCGTAAAATTATATGTTACACATTTAAAACAAGATAACAACACCCCAATTCAACAAAACCATAGTAGGTACTCAATGAAACACAAGTCGTACTCAATGAGTCATGGCTCATTGAGTACTATGCGGCACTGTTTCATTGTGAACCAGTGTGACTTTTTTCAGAAACATTAACATTATAACGGTAAAAATATTATACAGGAAAATTAAGTTTAGCTATATACACTGCCAAATATGTGTTCAATGGCATTCAATATTGCGGATACGCCTAAATATTACTATACAAGTGTAAGAAATCACGAAAAAACAATGAACTAACTTACTTTTGGAGGCAAAAATCCGATCGAGCTCCGTCACACGTACACTTTGCGCGCGGGGCGAACGCAGACTGGGGTAGCGGAGGGGCATCCAGTAACGAGTTAATACCTGTACCCTGCACTATCTGGCAACGTTGCGTTTGGAAACTATAGGCATGGCTCAATGTGTACCATTGGCTCATTGATGGACAGGTGACCCTACACTATATATAATGAAAGCTGAATAGAAAAGGTAAATGTAAAAGTTCATTGTTGACATTTAAAGCGCCTGCGCCTTCGCATCTTAGCAACGCGGGGGCCGGCGACGCCATCCGCGTTGCTCCAAGGTACCTTCGCAGTAGTAGTAGCAGTAGTTCCATTTGCTACGATCCTGACATACTACTATAATTCATTCACTCCCGCTTTTACATTCTTCATGCATGCTCGTCGGTTTAGGGTACTCCTGACTTGCCCCTTTTCTAAAACTTCCCCGATTTGGTCCAGGTATGTGCACCTAGGTCTTCCCATTCCGATGGTACCATCCATACTTGCCTCATACACCTGTGTCGTTAGTCTCCTTTCATTCATTCTCTCAACATGACCGAACCATCTTAACATACCTCTCTCAATTCTCGTCACTACATCTTCTGTCACTCCACATCGCTCTCTTATCACGCTATTTCTCACTCTATCTCTCAAAGTCAATCCACACATACTTCGCAATGCATGCATTTCTACTGCATTCACTCTATTCTGATGCCTTTTCTGCTACACCCAACTTTCGCTACCATACATAAGAGTCGGCACTAATATTCCTCCATGTACAGCCAGTCGTGCCTTTTCGGATATTTTCCGGCTGCTCATAAAGTTGTGTAGTGCCCCATTGACTCTATTTCCAGCTGTCACTCTCCTTTCAACATCTTCTTTATGCTTTCCATCAAACCCTCAGTGTACATGAGTGTTCACCGCGAAGATCGGCTATGTTAGCCATCTTCGAGCGCATCAGCGCCGAGCCGACTAGGAGTCGAAGTGGTCGCCATGGACAAAATCGATCGGAGGCATCATCATCATCAAACAATGTTCCCAAATATATGAACTCATTCAATTGTTCCACTCTTTCTTCACCTATACAAATCCTACACTCTGTCACGCATTCATCTCTTTCAAAAACCATAACTTTTGTCTTACTGACATTCACTTTCATTCCTTTCCTCTCAAAAGCTCCATGCATAGTTGTTACCATCTCCTGCAACTCATCTGCCGATGACGCAAGTAAAACCTGATCAATGTACGTATTTACAAAAAAAAGTATATAAGTATGTTTATCTGCATTCTGGAACCCATAACACAAGCTAGTTAAACTGTGCTTACTTTGGGTCTAGAAAGCGCTGTGTAGAATGGCATAGAATATTTATTTATTTATAATTATTTATATTATATTTAGGCCATAAGTATGCTTGAATATTTGTAAATGTGAGAATGTATATATATATGTTTATGTGAGTGTTGTTGTATATCATGCATATAGTTATTTATTTTACCATCTAATAATAATGATAAATCAAAACCATTCAAGCACCTACTTCAACTTATCTCTGCATCACCCCAGGGTAGACTGGTAGATAATGCCTTTGGCATTCACCTTTGTACCTCCCCATGTACAAGTTTTAAATAAAAATATGAATAACACATCTACAAAATGTTTTATATAGGTATATGAAGAAGATTGTAAAAAAAAGTAAAAGACGCAAGTGATAGAAATATTTACATCGTGGATCAAACTGATTCGGTTACAAAAATGTTTACTACACCAACAACTTTACATACCTTTACACTTACACCTAAACATCTCCGACCTGACCAGCATAGGAGTAACTCAGGGGACGCAGTCATGCAACAGGACAACCTGCATAGTCAGAGTCAGGGTGCGCTAGACAACATAGTCGAGCCTTAAGAAGTATACGGTTGAGTATACCCATATAAAAAGTTATCACACAATTAATGCAGATATCAATGTCAAAAATTTGGTATAAAAAATTCAACTAGATTTAAACTAACTTCAAAACCTAGAAAGCACGCTGCATTTGATGGAAATGCCCTGATCATGACTGGTACCACACCTGTATACAAACCAATAGGTCCTTCTGTAGCTATTAAGTGCATATAAACTTCTCTCAAGCTATGACGGCGATGGCCATTAGTGGCTGACTGTATCCTTGTTTTCAACACATCAGCTGGCATCCCAACCAACCAAAAAAACATACCAGCTAGACCACCAGCAAGTAAGGTCGTCATTATTCTAGTAGCATGGGTAGCATCTTCAGGCATCAGCATCCGCTTGAGCGTCTCGTAAGACATAAAATACATTCCAGCAGCTGGTATATCTCTTAATATGGTGGCTAGTGTACCTTTATATACATGTCTAATCCCTCCCTTAGCGTACAATTTCCTGAAGCAATCCAACGTACCCTTGTATTTCGCATGTGGTCCACTATCATCATGAATTTGTAGGAGACATTTGATATGTTCTGATGGTGCTGTAAAAATTGAGGCTAAAGCTCCTGCAAACGCTCCTGCGGCGAACAGTTCTGGCATTGTATGGGTATGATTATCATCCTGTTTCATTAATCTTTTTCCGAGAGCAAAACCGCAGAAGTTGATTGCATAGACTGGGCCTGCAACCATAACAGGTGCCAGAATACCTCTGAACAAGCTTTTATAACCATCCATTTCAATGGTCTTTCTGATACAATCAATAGTGCCTGTGTATAAAGGTGGTTCACCTGGTTTTGGTACAGGCATAGTCTGTAATCTCACTTTTATGGTATCCATTGGATAGCCAAAACCAACATTGAACACTCCGCCAACTCCTCCACATAAAAAATATCTGCGAAGGCTGCTTTTTTCCGTCATATTCTCCTGAGTGTTATTCATTACTATTGTAGTTTATATTATATGACATTTTAATATGAATATGTCAAAATCCATGGTAGCTGTTGTGCACGGTGATTGATTCTCAAAGAGAAACTACAACCGTTAATTTTGGGAACACTTTTATATGCTGCATTTATAAGAATAGGTCTAAACTTTGAGTTTTCACCCTAAAAATGGTGCAGCTAGCACCGTTTCTTCGTAATTCTCATTAAGTAAACATCTTGTAAATTTTCGTTCAACTTCAATAATTTTTTTAATTCATGTTTTCCTTGTCTGGATATCAATCATTTTGTAAAATCATTATAAAATGATCAATATTAATAGTGAAACGAAAAAAAACGATAAGACAAAAGTATTTTTATAATTTAGAGCAGGCGCTACAGGTTTTTGAGTTTTCAAAATCCGAGGACTGGTAACTATGACTAAACTTGGTCATGTGTGCTCTTGTAGACCTTAAAGTTTCTAGTAAGTTGTAATTAAATGGATCCGTAAGTTTTGGCGTAACGCAGGCAAAAACAAAGAATTTTTTTTTTAGTATCTCCAAAGAAATGTTTCTAAATAACCCACGATGATTTTTTAAACGGTTTCATATTTGTGATGAGCTTATCTACAACATAGTATATTGTCGTTAGCATAGACTAATCACAAATATTGAAAAAGTTATAAAAAAAATGGGTAGAAAGGGGCCATGACACTTGGCGGCAAGATATGTTTTTTAGTTATTTGGGGTCTCAGGAATCCGGTCATAGTTGCCGGTCCTCAGATTTTGTAAACTCAAAGACCTGTGGCGCCTGCTTTAATTACCAATATTACATAAGGCCAAAGCTAAACCCTGGGGTTATCCTTTCGAGGGCTTACCCTGGGTGCCCGGCAATGGACACTTGGGTAGGACACCGTGCGGTTTTAGTCGATGCACGACATAACCGCCCCCGCTGGCCGGCGGGGGGGTATCCGAAGGGATTTCCACACGTAAAAAAAAAGGCCAAAGCTAAAATTCAATCTTCCTCTTATAAATATGATATATATACTTATAATATAATATGACGGCCTCTTTGGCGTAGCGGTAGTGCATTCGACTGCTACGACTGGGGGCGCGGGTTCGTTTCCCGCTCAGTGCAAATATTTGTATGCATGGATATGTCTATTTGCATTGGTCTGGGTGTTCCTATGTATAATATGCATGTATTTACAAAAAAATATGTATATAAGCATGTTTATCCGCATTCTGGAACCCATAACACCAGCTAGTTAAACTATGCTTACTTTGGGTCTAGATAGTGCTATGTAAAATGCAGTAGAATATTTTATTTATTTATTTATACTAGTGTGCTGTGATTTCTCTGGTCAATCCATAATTGGATAGTTATAAAAGCTTCTTAGTTATAATCTCCTTGAACACAATCTCTCAAATATTCTTGACATCAAGCTACAATAGACACACTCGAATTTGACATTTCTATAAAGAATCGAGAGCGCAAAGCAAATATTCCAAACGAACCGATAATCTAATCAAGCTATAGTGCGGATTGAAGATAGAACTTGACATTAGCGTCTTCGCCATTTATAATTTTATAAACATTTATTGTATTTTGCTTGAAATTGGTGAAATTTCGGTGATTCTACGCAGAAGCCTATAACTAAAAGAAGAAGAAGAAATATTCCAAACAGGTAAATAGTCAAAGATTTCAGTTACATTATTTTGACCGCTTTGCGAAAGACTGCGCGCAGATGCTGGATGCGGCAAGCTGAAGACAGGGCGCTATGGCGCTCATTAGGGGAGACCTATGTCCAGCAGTGGACTAGAATAGGTTGATGATGATGATGATGATGATGATGATTATTTTGACCTTGAATCTGCTGCAGCTGAACTTTCACTTTTTCGGCAACTTGCACACGACTTTATAAATGGTTGGAGAAGTCTTAGGCTACTCACATGGTGGTGGTTTTTATATAACGGTTACTGGAGGGTGATTTTATGTGGTTATAAGCTCTAGAAAAGCCGCGGTAGCCTAGTGGTATGGGTAATGGACTGCTGAGACGAGGTCTCGGGTTCGATCCCAGGTTTTACCATGGCACACACCAATGACTTTTCGATGCTTTTCGAAGTTATGTGTGTATTTATCGCAGGTTTATAAGTGCCCGGTTAATGGCAATAGGCTCGCCACCTAATTAATACATTGGGACCTAAACATAAACTGGCGAAATGTGGGTGCTAGCACCTCTGCCTACCCCTTCGGGGATATAGGCGTGAGTTTATGTTATGTTTTATGTTTTATAAGCTCTAGAAGAAACATCTCAATTCAATGAAGGCACGTGAAACCTTGCACGACTACTCACGCTTCAATAATAATAGTCGTGTGATTTTTAGTTTTATCTGTTTTCTTTAGGTTTGCTACAGTTTGTTATAATCATAATCATTTATTTGTGGAACATAGCTTAGTTATAGGTAATTATATTGTTCTCTACGAACTAACGTGTGGAGTGCGGTATCTTCGCAATAATCCCCATAGTAATGGCAAGTAGACGTAACAAAAAATCCTGTTTTAAAAATTGTGTTGCGAGTTTCAAAGTGAGGATTTTTTAGCTTTATAATTAATCTTTTAGAGCATATTGTATGTTTCAAAAGGTCTTAGAAATATAATAATTCAATGTTGAAAAAACTTCTTACAAGCAATTACATCTCTAATAAAAATCCGTTCACAGATTCTCCAACCCAGTTTCATTTCAAGGACCCAAAGGTTTAACAGTAATAAATTTTCCACTTTATATTGATATAAAAAGCAAGGAGAAATGTTTTTGACAGCTACCGCTTATGATAATGAGGAGTTTAGTGGAATTCCTTTAAAGAAACGTAAGTTGAGTAGTTAAATAGTTTATGCACTAAGGCCCATGAGCGCAGGCCTGCGGGTGGCAGGTGAGGCCGCCTGTCACCCCAGCAGAAGCAGGCTGGGACGGTGGACCGACTAACGCCTCCCCCCAAACCCGGGCAAGACGAGGACACTGTGGTTCCCAAACCCGAGGACGCGATCTCGAAACCGGAGATGGCCAGGGTAAGTCGGGGTGCGAGGGATATGCTCTATGGGCAACCTTACACCCCGGCGTCTGTAGACCCGAGACGGCGTGCGGTTTTAGTCGGTTTAAGCCCGACATAACCACCCCCGCTGGGCGGCGGGGGGGGGGGGTATCCGAAGGGATTTCAGCACGAAAAAAAAAGGTAGTCTTTGTCACAGACATCTCCGGTTCCGAGATGGCCCCCTCGGGTTTAGGAAGCACGGTGTCCCCTGGAAAAAAGGGTATTCAGGCGGCACCACCTGCTACCCTCAGGCCTGTGCTCATGGAGGACGGAGCTCGTTGAGCGACCTCCGACGTCTGTGTCACCTCCGCGCATCGCGGGCTCTCCGGATCGGGAAATACCGAGTCTCTCCCGGACCCGCTCCGGCACCTCCTACAGAAGTACCCTTTTTTTTTCGTGCGGAAATCCCTTCGGATACCCCCCTCCAGCCAGCGGGGGTGGTTATGTCGGGCTTGAACCGACTAAAACCACACGCCGTCTCGGGTCGTAAAAGGCCGGGGTGTAAGGTTGCCCATAGAGCATATCCCTCGCACCCCGACTGACCCTGGGCCATCTCCGGTTCTACAGAAGTACCCTAATGTAGATTTGAAAGTTTTGTGTTACGTACTCAGTAGGTAATATAAGAAATTTATATCGACGTGTATTGCGCTGTGATTTTAGATAATTGAAGATTTTCATGTGTAGCTGTTGCCAGCCCATCCGTGTGGAATTCTAATTTCTTTCCTGTAACTTTTTTTTTTATAGCACTACGGTGGCAGACAAGCACACGGCCCACCTGATGGGAAGCGGTTACCGCGGCCTATGGACGTGTGCAACACCAGTGGCATCACACTCGCGCTGCCGACCCTGTAAAGGAAAGGGGATGGGAAAGGAGTTTGGGAGGAGATGGGAGAGGAGTTTGGGAGGGGATGGGAAAGGAGTTTGGGCTCCGGCACTCTCACTCACCAAACGAAACGCAACGGTTCAAATACTGTTACTTGGCGTCGATATTCTGTGAGAGGGTGGTGCTTCCCCGGTCGAGTCGGCCCATTCATCCAACGCTCAAAATGACTGTTGCTTGACTCCACCACTTCATGAGAACCTGGGTATTCCAAGGATAAATATATAAATATTGTAGGACAAAGTATACAACGCCATCTAGACCCAAACTAAGCAGAGCTTGTCATATGGGTTCTAGAATATGGATACACATACTTAAATTTATTTTGTTGTAAATAAATACATATTATACTTAGAAACACCCAGACCAATGCAAATATACATATTTGCACTGAGCGGGAATCGAACCCGCGACCTGTGGCTTAGCATTCGAACGCACTACTGCTAAGCCACAGAGGATAACCTGTACTAAATTTAAGACACATCCGTTTTTTTTAATATTTAGTCCGTCAAAGGAACTGCGCCCCGCCTGATGGAAAGCTGAGGTGAAGTCCAAAAAGTATTGACCACCATTTCCAGAGATTGTCCCTAGAATGGTGGCCCCTACCTAGACGGCCTCAACAGATGTTTTTTCACGCCTCGCTTAAAGAGCCCAGGATTGAAGGTAGATGGGAACACGTGTGTGGGTAAAGCGTTCCAGTTCTTTATGGTCCGACAACAAAAGGAGTCACCAAACCGCTTGGTTCGCGATGGTATTGATTGCACGGTATCAGTTCAGCCGTTTGAGTGTGATTGAGTAACTAACTTCCAAAAATCTTCACAAACTTTCACATGTATAATGTGACTAGGATTAGTAGAATAGGATCTAATGACAGGTCCACACTTCCAAATCATGATAATGCTAATTGTCGTCTGTGGTTACAAGGGGCCTGGTTAAAATCAGACACCAGACTGGCACATACTGAACCAGGTTCTATTTGGCACGCTTGCGAGGTACATGTCTGTTCAAGTGTTGTGGTGTGGTATTCAGGATTTTGAATTAGTTTCTTTCGTATATGTAGGATAATAAAAGTACTATTCTTGTACATTTCTTAAGAGTACCGTTCTTAATTCTTTATTGTACACAAAAAATGAAAAAGATATAAATGTTTTACAATTAAAATAAATTATGTACAAAGGCGAGCTTAACTCTAAAAGAGTTCTCTACCAGCAAACCTTTGAGCAGTAGAGGTAGAAAAAAGAAAATAACAGAGGGAAGCAAAGTGTACAAATAAAAAAAGTATACATAAACGAAAGATGGCAAAAATAAATCAATAGACTTACATAAATTATACATCCAAAAGTAAATATAATATACTATTGGTATTATATTTACTTAAATAAAATAATATACCTACATCCATACATTTATATTTTATACATAGTTATACATATATATAAATACGTTATATACATACATATATACTTTAACATTGTGAGAGGAAATGTTCTTTAATTCTTCTTTTGAAGATGTCCAGACTGCTACTGTCTCGAATATGGTGCGGTAGTGAGTTCCATAGTCGAACAGCCCGTACAGTGAATGACCCATCATAACAGCTGGAGCTGTGTGCAGGAGTATGAAGTAGAAGGGAGGAGGAAAGACGACAGGGTTTGCCCCGAGGTACGAGATACTCAAAACGTTCCCGCAGATAATTTGGAGAATAAGAGCTGTGAAGGATAGTATAGAGAAGAGATAAGATATGAGTATTACGACGCTGCCGAATAGGGAGCCAGTTCAGTCTTTTCCGAAATTCAGAAACATGATCGAATTTTCGTAGACCGAATACAAACCGAATCCCCAAATTCTGCAAGCGTTCGAGTTTGTTTAGGAGGTCCTCCGAAGCATCGAGAAAACAGACATCAGCATAGTCTAATAGTGGGAGAAGAAGACATTGTGCAAGAGTAACTTTAGTTTGAAGAGGAAGGAACTTCTGAAGACGTTTGAGAGATTGAAACGAGTAGTATACCTTCCGGCTCACCTCTGCAATGTGAACATCCCAAGAGAGATTACAGTCGATGAACACGCCCAAGTTTTTAGCACTCTTCGAATAGTTGATGGCCACAGAGTCATAAATTATTAGAGGTATGGAATTGTGATCGAGAAGGCCAAGCATATATCTACCACCAATAATGATCGCTTGTGATTTATGTGGATTTACTAATAATCCAAAAGATTTGGCCCAAGCGTTAATGTTCGCTAGGTCACTGTTGATGGCGGCCACGGCCCCCGGCAATTCATCGGCTTCAAAGTGTCGATATAACTGCAAATCGTCTGCATAGAGAAGAACCGTTTTTTTTTTATTGTGCGGAAATCCCTTCGGATACCCCCCCGCCGGCTAGCGGGGGCGGTTATGTCGGGCTTGAACCGCACGCCGTCTCGGGTCTACAGACGCCGGGGTGTAAGCTTACACATAGAGCATATCCCTCGCACTCCGACTGACCCTGGGCCATTCGCAGTGTCCCCTCAGATAACAACAGAGGGGTACCTGGAGCGACCCCCCCCCCTCCGTGGGCCTTGCAGGCCCGCCATACCCCGACCCCCTCGTGCAATGGGGTCAACTGGCCCTGAAAAGGGCCGGTTGGTCAGGCTCTTGGCCGTTGACGTTGACGCCAGCTACTCCTGAGGAGCAATCAATGATGCGTCATCGCCCACGTTGCCCAGGGTGCACCAAACTTGGAGGTGATCCAACCAGTCGCACCCCTCTTAAGAGTACCTAAGGTTAGTTTGATGCTGGTGAGATTGGTCCCAAAAGTCTTGTTGGGGCTACATTGAATACCTCTGCTTCCATCTTCGGTAATATTCTCCATATTTAGGCGTAAATTTATCTAAACCATTTTAAACGTAACGGACTGCCGAGACGAGGTCTCGAGTCCGATCCACAGTCGCCCCGGGCACACACCTCTGACTTTTCGTAGTTATGTGTGTATTCAAAATAATGATTATCGCTCGCTTAGTAATGTGCCCGGTAGATGGCAATAGACTCGCCCCCTATTACATTGGGACCTAAACATAACTGGCGAATCGGGGGTGTGTAATACACCTCTGCCTACCCCTTCTGGGATACAGGCGTAAAGTTATGTTATGTTGTGTTATTATGAAATTAGTTGTCTGTACATTGGAGATATTTAAAAAAATACTTGGGTTATGGTAAATTAACGATCCTGAAAACAAAAATATTTTTTTGGAACCTTGTCTGTTTGTTGGATATGGACGCAAAAACTACTGAACGGATTTTGATGCAGTTTTTTCTATTACGAAGGTCTTGGTCAAACTTTAAATCTACCATATGGTTAATTGCAATTGGTTAAGTAGAACAGGAGATATAAACAAAAAACGATAACCGACTTCCGGCCGGGCGGAGCTGTGGTCCTCAACAAGTAAATTTAATTAAATTGAATATTTTTCAATCTTTTTGTTACGGCAACGGATCGTAGGGTGTGAACTTTCAAAGCCTTTTTGTTCGTGTCTCTTGTCGAAAATTGTATTCTGAGCTAGGTAATTTCAGTTTCTGAACAAAGGATAACTTTTGGTTCATCATTTACCACTTGTAACGTCTGATGTACATTACACTTTCTCACATAATATCTGCATTCTGAGGTAATAATTTCTTGTACAGAAAACTTAAAAATGGGCAGTAAATTTCCATTTATGGTAGAACGTCCTGTAGATGCCTCGGGTAAAGGTGAAACTTATAAGCTGAAGATGCATGTACATCTTAGGTATAATTTCCCTGAAAGATATTTTTTGATAAAATTAAAGAGATATTAAAAAAAAAAAGATACCTAGATATTTTTTGTTCGCTTAACGACCTCCGTCCTCCATGAGCGCAGGCCTGGGGGTGGCAGGTGAGGCCACCTGTCACCCCGGCAGAAGCAGGCCGGGACGGCGGGGCGATTCCCTCCTCCAAACCGGGGCAAGATGGGGACACCGTGGTTCCCAAACCCGAGGGGGCCGTCTCGAAACTGGAGATGGCCCAGGGTCAGTCGGGGTGCGAGGGATATGCTCTATGGGCAACCTTACACCCCGGCGTTTGAAAACCCGAGACGGCGTGCGGTTTTAGTCGATTCAAGCCCGACATAACCGCCCCCGCTGCTTGGGGTACACGAAGAGATTTCCGCACGAAAAAAAAAGATATTTTTTGTTAAAATTGCTCGTTAGAATACTATACTGCAATCTACTTTTAACCTATTGCATTGTAAATTATGCATCGGTCTGGGTGTTCCCATGTACTTCTTTACAAAAAAAAAGTATCTAAGTATGTTTATCCGCATTCTAGAACCCTTATGACAAGCTCTACTTAGTTTGGGTCTAGATGGCGCTGTATAATATGTACTAGAATATTTATTATTATTATTTATTCTACTATATACTACATAGATTCGCAAATAACTAAGTAAAGCCTGTGTAAAAAGAATCTGGCGATAAAAACAATAAGAAAGGTAAAGTATTTAGTTTAATTTGACAGAAATATGAATTAACTGTTCGCCTCGAAATAATATATGTCCTGTGAAATTCTTCCGACAGAGGAAAGTTGAAGTCGTTGAGGCGTTTAGTCCTCAGTAATAGTCGTGCAGCATAAAATTCTTTGATATCTCGCCATGACTGCCTCTGTGGCGTAGTGGTAGTGCATTAGACTGCTATGACAGGAGCGCGTGTTCGATTCCCACTCAGTGCAAATATTTGTATGCATGAATATGTTTATTTGCATTGTTCTGGGTGTTTCTATGTATAATATGTATGTATTTAAATATATGTTTATCCGCATTCGGGAACCCATTACACAAGCTAGTTAAACTATGCTTACTTTGGGTAGCGCTGTGTAGCTGTGTAGAATGTCGTAGAATATTTCTTTATTTATATTATTATTTGTTGGAATTTTAATTAACATTTAATTTCTTTATATTACGCTTTAGTGGGTAAGAAACTAGGTAAGTAGTATATTATCTCTCAAGTTAGTCGACGTGAGTTTATATTTTATTTTAGTTTTTTTCATGCGCACCATAGAACTAAAGTTACCAACATCGCAGTGCATTGAAGTGGCAGTGGGCAGGTCACATAGCTCAGAGAGCCGATGGCCGGTGGGGCAGAAAGGTTCTTGAGTGGATACCACGTGACAGCAAAACAGCGTAGGAAGGCCTCCCACAAAGTGGACAGACGACCTAGCAAAGAGCACAGAGGGACTTGGTGGATGCAGGCCGCTACACACCGGACGAAATGGAAGTCGATGAGGCCTATGTTTAGCAGTGGACTGCCTACGACTGATATAATGATGATAATGATGATGCGCACCATATACAATTCTCCATCATCCTGGAGTGGTGTCGGTACTATCCAAAATTTGCACTTTGGAGTCCAAGATCGATCTTCTACTCCTTCATGGTTCGGTTTACTTGCTTCCATTACAGGAGTGACTGCCATGGGACCCTTTTTTTTTATTTACGTATGGAAACCCCGTCGCGCTTCATCCCATCGGTGCCGACTATGGGGTGGGCATCGTGGGTTTCCCCAAGGGTCCATTGCCGGACCCTGAAGAAACTTTTCCTTTAGGTCATAGGTCATTACTTCTTCTCTTCCTTTTGGTTTTACTTTTTACGGCTTTTATGGAAGCAACTACTGTCTGAACTTTCAACCCGGACAGGAAAACCTGCGCCATAGCCTCGTCCGTCAGTCAGGTATAGCGGCGTCCAGCTGAGGTTGACTTCAGCCCCAAAGATCTTGGCGGGGTCCAAAAATATACAATTTTTTCTTAACTCAAAAATATACAATTTTTTAAGGTTACGTTGACAAATAGCAAAAAACGGGACCCTTATAGATTCGTGATGTCTGTCTGTCTGTCCGTCCGTAATATGTCCCAGCCACTTTTTTCCGCAACTATAAGAACTGTGCTGTTGAAACTTGGTAAGTAGATGTATTCTGTGAACCGCATTTAGATTTTCACACAAAAATAGAAAATAAAAACAATAAATTTTGGGTGTCCCCATACTTAGAACTGAAACTCAAAAATATTTTTTTCATCAAACCCATACGTGTAGGGTATTTATGGATAGGTCTTCAAAAATGATACTGAGGTTTGTAATTTCATTTTTTTTCTAAACTTAATAGTTTGCGCGAGAGACACTTCCAAAGTGGAAAAATGTGCGCCCCCTTGTAACTTCTACAATAAGAGAATGATAAAAGTAAAAAAAAATATATGATGTACATTACCATGTGAACTTCCACCGAAAATTATTTTGAACGAGATCTAGTAAGTAGTTTTTTTTTTAAACGACTAAAATCGTAAACCGCAATTTACCTTTCATTCAATCAACTGAAATATAAAATTAAAAAGAAAACATTATTATGTTACTTGCTGCTACGGAACCCTTCATGGGCGAGTCCGACTCGCACTTGGCTGCTTTTTTTTCTTTAGGTCTCATTACGACACCCTAGCACTGACCAAATTACATTTTATTTTCACCAAAACTGCGTCTATATCATTATCTGGGTGATAAATCTTGAACCGCACCGTCTGAAATATCATGTTACAAATTAAAGGCTCAGGTATTAATTACTTGAAGTAATTTATAGGTTTTAATGAGAGGGTTCGTTATGCACCCGTCTTCGTTTACACTTCGTAATATTGTTAGTTCGAAAGTGTTTTGTACGAGAGGAAAAGTGTTGTGATATACATACATACATATTCTACGACATTCTACACATTGCTTTCTTGACCTAAGGTAAGCATAGTTTAACTAGCTTGTGTTATGGGTTCCAGAATGCCGATAATAGTTATTTATGCAACTGTGGTATAATGAGGGGTATTCGCTTCGTGTGATAATAGTATCACATGAGTGTTTTAATACCTAATTATACAGTTGCATACAAGACTTTATCTACATCCATGATAAACTAATAATACATCTTCAGAGAATGATGTACTGCCCTTTGATATTTTCCAATTCATGAAATCTTGGTACGCCTTTTCATACTGTTTTCTGGATTTTTCCGGTAGTAATTTGTTAGAAATGTCCTTTGCTGCATTCGAAATGTCTGGAGGTGTGTTATCAAAACTTGAATCGCTCATTTTCGTAAGTAAACAAAACAATTAGCAAAAATAATAGCGAAGAAAAATAGCGGGAATTCGAATTCGAACGAATAAGCTTTAATTTTTTTTTACGGCGCGCCGCCGCTGTGGTGGTGCAATGCAACGCGCGTGAATGACAGTTCTTTTTTTGAAACTCATACAGATTCCACGCATCGAGCGGTAAGAATTTGGCTGTCTGATGAGTACCCTTTGCGCGGAAGAGATTGAAAAAGCGAAAGGAGTGTTATTATGAAATTTCATACAACATTATAACACCCGTTCGGATGATATTATGCTTATTAGGACATTGGATGTATTAATGTTGGCAATAAGCTAACTGTTTCAGAATCTTTTATAGAGGATTTAAAGCATGGGTGTAGATAAACATACTTATATACTTTTTTTTTGTAAATACATACATATTATACATAGAAACACTATTTATATATTTATAGAAACAATATTTTTAAAAACCTTCAGCCAACGTGATGGATTGTGATCTACTAGTTACTATACTTTACGCATCGGTAGCTTAGTAGTTAAGTAGTCGGCCTTAAAATCGAGAGGTCCCGGGATGGAATCCTGGCTATTACACTTCCGATGTAAACCCATACTAACTATTAAACTTAGCTGGAGGTGTTAAGGGGAATATTAGTAATTTCGTTTAAACAAATTCTGTAAAAAAATAGCTACAGGAATAAATTGTAGGTATCATATATAAGCGGTGATAGCCCAGTGGCGTACGTAACGGACTGCTGAGACGAGGTCTCGAGTTCGATCCACATTCGCCCCGGGCACACACCTCTGACTTTTCGTAGTTATGTGTGCATTAATGAATGTAAATTATCGCTCGCTTAATAATGTGCCCGGTAGATGGCAATAGGCTCGCCCCCTATTAAATTGGGACCTTAACATAACTGGCGAATCGTGGGTGTGTAATACACCTCTGCTTACCCCTTCGGGGATACAGGCGTGAAGTTGTTTTTTTTTTATATATTTAGGACACGTCAATTTGACTTCACCTCGCCTGATGGTATGCTGAAGGTAAAGTCTCAGGAAAGAGGGTCACCTTTACATACACGTACCATGTTAACAATGGTGGCACTCAGCTTGACGGCCTCATCAGAATTTCAGATTGTCAATCCCCCTGCCTGGCTATGCACTTGCTGACCTCTGAACGCAATCAAACCGAAATTGGATTACTATGGAGGGTTTTTCGCAATCGTGCACGGTGGCACCTACCCGGCCGAATTTTGTGACAAATTTGTGTCATCAAATTTCTACCACCAGTATATGTTATGTGATGTCATATTTGTTCCTCTTCAGACAGAATCCGTTAAATAAAGTTCAAAAGGTCAAACTGCCGACAATATTATTATCATATTGAAGTTTATTCACAACTCAGAATGCTTATAATATCATTCTAAAATTATCAAACCGTTTACAAAACGAAATCTTTACAAAGAACTAGATATATATCAACCGTGAATAATAAAGCAACCCAACCTTCCGTGCCGCTCAAAAGCGAATTAAAACCGAATATTTTATACGACGTAAAAAATTCACACTCACTTTTCCTAAGTACGTCCCTGCGTTCTGCCTTGTACTAATGTAATTGGCCAATTTGAGGCAAGCGAGGCCCATGCGCCATAAATAATGGGCCGAACTAGGACAGACACACATTGAAATAAACCGGAGATATGGGGTAATGCGTCAGATTGTGCCCTGGTTCTTTTGATTAAATTCGTCTTGCCTGGATTCGGATTAAATGGCTTTATGTAATATTTTTCTTTGGTTTTGGCACTGCTTTGGCAATACTGCTGCCATCTAAATTGCGTCGGTAACTTAGTGGTTAAGGAGTCGACCCTATGATCGAGTGGTCCTGGGCTCGAATCCTGGCCATTACACTACCGAAGTGAACCCACTCCTAACACAAGCAATTAAGCTTAGCTGGAGGGGTTAGGGGGAAATAATAGTAATTTCGGTTTCTAATAATTAAAAAAAAGCCACCGTGCCTAACTCCTCCTTACTTAGCGTAATAAATTCTTTGATCCTTTAGTTATACAGTTGTGTTGTGGGACTTACGTTCCATAGTGCATCAAAGCAGCGCTCCGATGGATAACATCCCGACACTGCGTCAGCGCACTGTAACCACTAAAAATGAACGGTGCCATGCCACGCTATTTTATAGTCCTCAGAAGAGAGACTATAATAATAGAATATAATAATAATAAATTTTATTTCAGACTTTGTCCATATATGTTAGTTAATCTTAACCTAGTGTTAGCAGTTACATACTTGTGAATTTCATATGTAACCCTATCCAGTTTTCCATAAGTACGAGTCCCACCGCACACATTCAGCATGCCGCTGGGACCAACACGCACCCGCGCCAGCATTGCTGCACTGCGCTTGCGCATGATGGCATGGAAGCCGTCCACATGCGCCTCTGCGAATATACCACTCGCGATACAGTATCGTGGTAGCCCCTGAATGCGTTATTGTATTGTACACGCAGTACAACACCCCCACAAACTCCACGTGTAGAAGGTCTGGCATATACCTCATATCCTACTATGCGGTGCGAAAGACCGAGATAGAAGAAGACCACTTGGAACCACAATATTGTTCGTTGACATCGTCGCTACTTGCGAGACTTAATTTTGTATACTGTAAAATGTAGTTCCCTAAGACTGTCACAACTTGCGGGACGCAATTTTCATATACAAACTGTACATTTTACATCAAATATAAGCAGTCAATCTTTGTTGGACTATCAGTGCGTTTTTTTTTTTTTTCTTTGAGAATAAATATTGTCTCTTTCATTTATCGAGATCTTTCTTGACACTTATAATTGACATAATGTTTGTTATTGTATTGAATTGGTAGTTTTAGATTTTTATTAGCATTGGATAATGTAATGTAAATGTAAATGTATTGAAAAAAAAAAAAAAACCCACAATGTATTCTTGCATGCCAACAAGGTAGGCCGAAGAGGACTTCTAAATGTACTAAATACTATCGTAATACCTTTGGTCAGCAATAAATGATTTTGATTTTGATTTGATTTGATTACTAAATTACCTCAAAGAACCGGCGATAGCCGAGTGGCGTACGTAATGGACTGCTGAGACGAGGTCTCGAGTTCGATCCTCAGTCGCCCCGGGCACACACCTCTGACTTTTCGTAGTTATGTGTGCATTTAATGTTAATTATGGGTAGCTTAATAATGTACTCGGTAGATGGCAATAGGCTCGTCCCCTAGTACATTGGGACGTTAACATAACTGGCGAATCGTGGGTGTGTAATACACCTCTGCCTAGCCCTTCGGGGATACAGGCATGATGTTATGTTATGTTATCTCTAAGAACCCCTACTCCGCAAGAGTGTAATTGAAATTTTGGATAGAGATGATAGGCATGAAGCTGCAACAACAATGTTCTCATTTTGTTTTTAGGGATTTTCTTTAGAAAAGCCCTATTGCTATCGAGTTGTCGTCGACGTCGTAGACGTCGTCGACGTCGTCGTTGCCAATTTTCTGGCACGGTTTTGGGTATGAAGGAGATGAGCTATCGAGTTGCTGATTTCGGTAATAGATTCGTGCTGGGGTGAACCATTGCAAGATAAAGAAAAAATCGCAAAAAAAAAAAACGCAAAATCGAAAATCCCTTGTATTCGGCTGAGCTCGTCTCAGGAATTCAACTTGTTTGTTTTATGGAAGCAATTTAAAGACGTATTCACGTCAAAAAATCTAAACTATACCTTTTTTTTTTTTCGTGCGGAAATCCCTTCGGATACCCCCCCCGCCGACCAGCGGGGGCGGTTATGTCGGGCTTGAACCAACTTAAACCACACGCTGTCTCGGGTCTTAAAACGCCAGGGTGCATTGCCCATAGAACATATCCCTCGCACCCCGACTAATCTAAAAATACTTATCTCTAAACTTGACCATATATTTCCATAGCAAGTACAAAATGAGTAGCAGTGTCTATCCAACATAAGCACTATCGTAAACACAGCATCCACCATTTATCGCGTAGTTTCTAAATCCACTACAGCTGCCAGGTGTGCTCTCGCATAAGCTCCGATTCAAATTAGGCAGGCCGGTCATACTCATGCGAATATTAGATTCACCACGATTATGTAACGAAATGAGGGTTCGGCTCACACAACTCGGTCACGATATAATGGTTATGATTATTTTAACAGGAGTTGGAAGAGGTTGAAGTAATCGCTTTTGGATCTATATAATCTTTACATAGATCTTCTAAACTACGCAACGGTATTTGATGCAGTTTACACCGTTATTTATATATTGAACCATTAACCAGTGACATGTAGGCCCACATGCGTCGCGCATTTTGCTAATTCTTAGGATTGGCCATTTCTGTCAGCAGATAGAAGTACCTTTTATGTTATTTGATTTCTTTCTAGATTAGATTTTAAGTAAAAAGTGTTTAAATTTATCATATTGCTTGTACAAGGTCAACTAAGATATCAAAATAAGAATCTCATGCCAATAAGGGCGGAAAAGTATCACAAAGAGGTAATACTGGTATTTTTAGGGTTCCGTACCTCAAAAGGAAAAAACGGAACCCTTATAGGATCACTTCGTTGTCCGTCCGTCCGTCCGTCTGCCAAGACCGTTTTCTCAAAAACAAGTGGAGGTATCAAACTGAAATTTATATCTAATACTCAGGTCTACTGTCCCTTCGAGCTGTGAAAAAATCTAATTTCTAAGCCAAAGCAATCAAAAGATACAGCCGTTTATGCCGCAAATTTTCGAAACTCGCACGGGAATCAAAACCTACAGGGTACTTCCCGTGAACTTAGAATCTTGAAATTAAGTACAAAGTAACGTCTTATAGTACAGATAAAGGAAAAATTGCGAAAACCGTACATTTTTAGTTACATCATATTATAAAAAATATTTTTGAAAATTTTAAATTTACTACTACCATAACTATGACTCGATTGTCGTGATGGGTGAACTTTTACTTATATTATCTACAGGTTTGTACGGAACCCTCGGTGTGCGAGGCCGATTCGCACTTCGGTTTTTTTTTTAAATTTTATTATAATAGCTAATTCAATTTACTTATTTATTTTAAATAACATACCAATGATTAGATTTCAACACAATTTTGAAATATTTAAATTATTTTTTATAACAAAACGTTACTTTGAGACTACATGTCACTGATAGTGTTATAATTTTTCATGTCACTAAGTTAGGTTAAAGGTTAGAGTTACGTCAAAGGTTAACCCCGTCTTTTATGGCAAATGGCAAAAAATGGGACCCTTTCATCATGTCTGTCATATTAAAGTTTCTAATATATTTTTTTTGTAAACTAAATAGGTTGCGCGAGAGACACTTCCAAAGTGGTAAAAATGCATGTAAATATTATAATGTACATTACCATGTAAACTTCCACCGAAAGTTGATTTGAACGAGATCTAGTAAGTAGTTTTTTTTTTAATACGTCATAAATCGTTAACCGCAGTTCACCTTTCATTAAATCAACTCAAATATAAATTAAAAAAAAAAACATTATTATGTTACTTGCTGCTATGGAACCCTTCATGGGCGAGTCCCGACTAACACTTGGCCGCTTTTTTTATCTTTTCTAACATTGGAAACACTTATTTAAATTCACAAGCTCTGAAAGATGGTTATCTAGAACTATTGCATAAAACTTCGTTTCTAGAATGTAGGAAAATAAAATCGGCGTACTAGTAAAACAGCAGGCGACACAAAATGTACGCGGCCGAATATTTGCAATAGACGCGCGTATTTATGATATCTGTAGTGATTGATCACCGCTTCGGCTGTATGATTTATTCGTTGAAGCCAATAACATCTATTGTGGAGTGTGCAGACCGACGACTTCAACAATATTTCTTACTACCCTACCCTACTTCCTAATATCCTACTATTATTATAAACTAGCTGTTGCCCGCGGCCTCGCCAGCGTAGAATTCTGATCCCGTTCCCGCAACCCATGGGAACCTATTCCCGGTCATCCCGGTAGCCTTTTTTATTTTCAGTTAGTATTTTAAATTTTTCTCTCCGTGAGAACCATCCTCGCACTTCAAGGAATATTATAAAAAGAGAATTAGCGAAATCGGTTCAGCTGCTCTCGAGATTTGCACTTAGTAACACATTCAGCGATTCATTTTTATATTATAGATGTGTAAGTTGGCAGTGAATTAAGGTAACTTGAGGCGCTAAGCACTCTTCCCCTGTGGGCCCCCCTATCCTCAAGTTAATAGGTACAAAGAATTAATTTAAAAAAATACGTATTGTAAGTAGAACAAGTATATGTTCCTCCTCCTGCCCTTATCCCATGCTAGGTGGGGTCGGCACAACATGATTTCACATAAAGATTTAGATCGGAAAAAGAGAACATCTAGGACGGGACTTGAACCCGCGACGTGTCTAGGTGGCTCAGTTGGTCAGAGCATTCCCCCTGTAAGGGACTGGTCGCGGGTTCAAGTCCCGTCCTAGATGTTCTCTTTTTCCGATCTAAATCTTTAGAAAAAAGTAAGCATACAAAATGCTTAAAAATTTAATTGAAGTGATTTCACATGTTGTCCTAAGATTCTGATATATTTTTACGAGCGGCCGGCCGCCTATCTGACGTCAGAACAGATCTGGCTGAAATTTGGTACAAGAATAGATAATAGTTTGGAATAACAAGGCTACTTTTTAGGGTTCCGTAGCCAAATGGCAAAAAACGGAACCCTTATAGATTCGTCTTGTCTGTCTGTCTGTCCGTCCGCCACAGCCACTTTTTATCCGAAACTATAAGAACTATACTGTTGAAAACTTGGTAAGTAGATGTATTCTGTGAGCCGCATTAAGATTTTCACACAAAAATAGAAAAAAAAACAATTAATTTTGGGGGTAACTGAAACTTAAACTTCTAAAATAAGAGAATGATAAAACTAAAAAAAATATGATGTACATTACCATGTAAACTTCCACCGAAAATTAGTTTGAATCTAGTAAGTAGTTTTTTTTAATCTTCTTCTTCTATATATATAAAAATCAATTGCTGTTCGTTAGTCTCGCTAAAACTCGAGAACGGCTGGACCGATTTGGCTAATTTTGGTCTTGAATTATTTGTGGAGGTCCAGAGAAGGTTTAAAAGGTGAATAAATATGGAAGTTGTTATCGATTGAGGCAGTACGAAGTTTGCCGGGTCAGCTATAATAACATCCATTGCACCCGTGCGAAGCCGGGGCGGGTCGCTAGTATGTTATAAATCGTAAACTGCAATTTACCTTTCATTCAGTCAACTCAAATAGAAAAATTTTACTTGCTGCTACGGAACCCTTCATGAGCGAGTTCGACTCGCACTTGGCTAGTTTTATCCCAGGAATAAGTTCCCATGGGTTACGGGATCGGGATGAGGAATCCACCAGCTAGTACTATTATAATTCAATTAACATTTGTGTATAATAGATAATCCTCTGCATTGTTACTGAAAAAAGGTTACAGATAATATATGCAATAATAATATTTACTTTTTGCATGACTCGGTCACGATTCTTGATGATATTTGATAATATTTTCACGTTATATCCAAAAAGTAAAACAGCAATATACATATTTGACATTACTTCTAAATTTGAGAGTTCTATTAAAAAGGCAATTAAGCGAAGGTCCCCTCATAAAATGATGTTGAAATGTATTAAGTACTTGATTTTCAAGAAACGCAGCCTCGCCTCTATGCTGTCCGTCTGTACTCGACCTTCGTAATCGTATTTACTATGTCTTTGTACAGTTTTCATTCCGAAATGAAACTCCTTGATGGAGTTTCATTCAAGCGATCTCTTGTATTTAATTTTTTTATTTCGTCTAGAACCCCCTTCTCATATAACTACGAAAGTGTAAGAAAATTCGTAATTTTAAGTATATTGCAATGTCCATTTTAACAGGATTGCAGACATTATAGATAAGTTTACGGTTTCTCTGAGTGAGTTCACGAAGACATCATTATATGTAATAAGTTATATTAAGTACTAGCTATCGCATTGGGGTAACCTGTAATGGTAGTTTTAAGTAAGATGAATAAATAAATTAATTAATTAATAAAATTTGTCGAGAATTATTAATTTTTTTCGAATATCTTATTTAATTGCACAATTTATCGATTTATGTTTAACGTTTACAAAATTCTGAACCTTTCAAACGTCTATAAGATCATGAAAACGGAATTAAAAGTGAAAGAAAAATGGCTACTGACATCACAACTTTTTTAAAGGAAATCGTAAGACACAATCGCAAAATCGCAGAACTACAAACACAACCGCATTTACATCTATTTGTTAATTCATATGTGTGCGATCAGTCTTCTGACGATTTGTATCCGGCTGGAGGTGATCGGATCGCAATAGAGGCTGTACCCCCGAACCGATCGGCAGCATTGTGGATGAATAAAAGATTCCGGTTAAAATGATTCAAGGTTTCGCACCTGATAAATATATGGAGGGAAGTAAGGATTGAGATGATTTAGTCGTAAATTTGTTTTATATGAGCTACCTTCCTTTCATCAAATCCTACGTATACTTACGGCTGCATATCTTTAGAGAGCTAAGCAGAGGTATATTAACACACATGTGCGCAAGTTATGTTTTTTTTTTAAGAAAGAAAAGCTTTTACTGTACATAAAACTTAGTAATTTGAGGTTTTGGAAGTGTCATCACTGTAATGCAAGCGAGGACTCAGGGTTGCACACGCTGACTGCCTGTCGTGGGAGGCACCGAGGCAAGCCCTCGTGGCGACCCTCGAAGTGGGAATCCTCTCACTCGACGTCTTGCTCACAGAGATGGAGCGGCGCGCGAGCGCGTAGGCTGCCGCCGCCTCCTTCTGCGAGCAAGTAATGCTCGAGAAGGATACGGTTGAGCCAGTCCAGGCGAAATTCAGGTCTCTTCTAATCTGCAGAGCCCACGAGGCGCGGAGGTGACTCAGGCGTCGGAATTTGCTGAAAGACTTCCGTCCTCCATGAGCGCTGGCCTGGGGGTGCAGGTGGAGCCGCTTGTCACCCTAGCAGAAGCAGGCCGGGCCGGCGGCGCGCTTGGCGGCCATCCCCCCTCCCTCTTTCCAGTGGCAAGATGGGGACACCGTGGTTCGCAAACCCGAGGAGGCCATCTCGAAACCAGAGATGGCCCTGGGTCAGCTGGCGTGCGAGGGATATGCCTTATGGGCCTTACGCCCTGGTGTCTGAAGACCCAAGATGGCGTGCGGTTTTAGTCGGTTCGAATCTGACATAACAACCCCCGCTGGCCGGTGGAGGGGAATCCGGGGGGAGTTCCGCATGCGGTTAAAATATCATATTTTATCCATTTTGGGACAAAAAAAATTTGTGGGTGTTTTTGGGGTCCTTCTAACTTCGAGAGGAAAATCTGTACAAAACCTCCACGGTGTGCCAGATCGCACGTGAGGGAGTGTAATTCATAGTTGCGAAGTTCAATATCGCGATGTACGTTACAGCGAAAGTTTACTTTTGCGACGGACGTTTTTGCGAAAGTTCATTATCGCGATGTACGTTACAGCGGAAGTTTACTATTGCGACGGACGTTGTTGCGAAAGTTTATTATCGCGATGTACGTTACAGCGAAAGTTTACTACTGCGACAGACGTTGTCGCGAAAGTTCTATACTAAAAAGAAAAAGACCAGTGGTTCTGGCAGTTAGGGTCACAGTTCTAACCTAACCTAACCTACTTTAGTAGCAACCAAAATTCGCGACAACGTATGTCACAGTAGTACACTTTCGCTGTAACGTACATCGCGATAATGAACTTTCGCAACAACACCCGTCGCAATAGTAAACTTTCGCTGTAACGTACATCGCGATATTGAACTTCGCAACTATGAATTACACTATACGTGAGGTTGTCTTGGGCTCTGAAGATCTTGGTACGACCCTATACACCGATTGACCATGTTATGAGTGATCTCCACTTCGCATGGGGGCTCCATACGTGTTGACAGTAATATCCTCATAACTTTAGCCTATTCGTGTTGAGAAACTCTTGAACCTAAAACCTCTTCTTCTTCCGTTTTTACTGGTGGTAGAAATTTGATGACACAAATTTGTCACAAAATTCGGCCGGGTGGATACCACCGTGCACGATTGTAAAAACCCTCCATAGTAATCCAATTTCGGTTTGGTTGCGTTCAGGGGTCAGCAAGTGCATAGCCGGGCAGGGGGATTGTGGTCGCAGCACTAGTGGGACCGGTGGGTGTCACACGGTGCTGCGACGACAATCCTCTTTTGATGAGGCCGTCAAGCTGAGTGCCACCATTATTAACATGGTACATGTATGTAATGGTGACCCTCTTTCCTGAGACTTTACCTTTAGCTTACCGTCAGGCGAGGTGAAGTCAAATTGACGTGTCCAAAATATTACAAAAAAAAAACTACAACATAAGTATAGTTTTATTCTACAGTATTTCTACAGCCTCTCGAATCACATCAGGTACCTTCAAACTCCAGGAAACACGATAATATCTCATTTCCCACTACTACAACTTGTTAGGAAATCTCACCAATCAACGAACGGATATTAAACGGAATGAGACAGTATATGGTCGGGTATACATTATACATTGCAGGTTTAGTACGTGATAGAAATAATGCGGGTTGAGTGATAACGCAAGGGTTATGTGAATGAGAAAGTCACGTAATGCGAAGTAGATAGAATTGTAGGGGGGAGTTTGGGCGGTGACGCTGCGTTTTTTTTTCTTTAGAACGAGTTAGACTAATGGCTTCGTCATTCACATAATTACTACGGAATTAAAGAGATTATTTGTACTACTAGGGTGGCAAACTAGTACACTTATGAAAGTTCTTGATATCAAAGCTATCATTTGGAGCTCTTGTTTTGAGCTTTTTGTTCCCGGTTGCAACCCCTTCTCCTCATTTTGGTTTGGATCATGCGGCTTTTATGGGAGCGACTGTCGTCTGACTTCCCAACCAGAGAGGCAAGTCTGCGCCAGAGCCTCGTCCGTCAATCAGCAAATGTCCCGACTTGCAGGCAGGTTGGCTGGTCCCTGTAGATCTTGGTTGGGCCCTACTCACTTTTTTTTTCACGTTGTTTTCATACATGCTCACCAGTTGCGGGTACTCTTGACCTGGTCTTCCCTTAAACTTTACTGTTTGACATGACCATGCTAAAAATTAAATTTAGGTAACATTTGGGTCAACCTTACACCCCGGCGTCTGTAGACCCGAGACGGCGTGCGGTTTTAGTCGGTTCAAGCCCGACATAACCGCCCCCGCTGGCACGCGGGGGGGTAAAAAAAAAAAAAAAAGGTAACATTTGGGTTGTGCCGTATTCATCCCAACATATCTCATACCTCTCCGCATTCGTCGGCGCCCGGACTCATACCACTGAAGATGTCGACCGCAGTGATCGACGAAACGTTTGGAACACAAGTTTACTATGGGCCACGGCCAACCAGCCCGGAAGCAGTATATTCTACATATCTCAAATAGTTTGTCTTCATGTATGAGCAAGCAATATACGGGGAGCTTTACGACAGACATGCATATTTTTAAATGAAAATGAATATGAAATGTAAAACCACTTACTTTTTAAGACGTTTTCGAAACGACCATCTTTATAATGAGCATTGTTGTTAACTGAGCTTGTTAAATAAAGAATAGTCAACGAGCGGTCAAAATTACGTCTAATAAATTTAAATTGGATAAAGTAAATTTTCAGGACGGGACTTGTACTAGCGAAAGTTCCATTTCAGGGGCCTTTCAGGGGCCTTTCAGGGGCCTTTCAGGGGTCTTTCAGGGGCCTTTCAGGGGCCTTTCAGGGGCATTTCAGGGGCCTACTAGCAAATGAGATACCTGGGCCCATTCTATAATATAGCTGAAATGATTGTCTACATACGTCTTAGAATGATGTAGGTGTCATCTACAATAGTACTTTCATAAGTTAGCTACGAAGACAACGAAATAATCATCATCATTAACTTAGCATTGAGTCCCTGTCGCATCAGAGGCCTTCGCCCTGGAGTTCGGGGGAGACAATGAAATAAGAAAAATTTTAAAACTTTGTTTTTGTAAAAATCCGTTACATTAAATGAAATGAAACGAAGAAATTAGTAACTTTTAAGGCCCGTCCTGGATCAACATCAATTTAAAAAGCCAACTTTTCCTATTTAAATTTATAGCAGAAGTTATCGTACTAATTGTTTCACATTTTCATTCGTAAAATCATACCTGTTACTTACTCGTACTAAAAATATCTTTGTTATGTCCTTTTCAAAGTTATAGAAAGATATGTAACTGCAATACAGAACTATATCTTCCAATTTTATTATCATCAATATTCTGAATAGGGTCTCACAATAAAAGCAAATTGAAATACGTATTCATGTCAAAATACACCTTCATATTTCTTTCAATATCGCTTTTATAACATATCTGATATAGAAGAAAACAAAATATCATTCACATGTACTGATCCATCTTAGACCGACGCGGCGACGATCCCGTCTATAGGTCACTCATGACAAATTCCCTTCGTATTTCATATTGGATCAATAAATAATCCATCAGATTATCTCGTATATCTTAAGGCTACTTTCCATGATGGGTGTATCTGCGGACGGACGCGGATAAGTCCGCACTTAAGACGCACTGTGGACAGAATGACTTTTGTAGAAGCCATCTGTGAAATAAGTCCGCAGTGGTGTGTCGCGGCTCATAGTTAGGACAAACAAATACACGACAAATGTTATTGCGACAGTACGATTTATCGACTATCAGTGGTGTGACATCACATAAGCTCGACGAACATTAGTGCGACTGATTTTGTGCGCGACCAACGAGGTGACGAAACTTTTGATCGACGGCGATAGCGCGACAGAACTTTAGCTCGACAAACTAAAGCGCTCAAAATTATAAACTGGATATTCGAAAATAGGTGTTTTTATAGATTTAGATCGGAAAAAGAGAACATTCAGGACGGGCTAACGGACAACACCGCTCGTCGCGTAGTTTTATTTGTCGCTACTATGAGACTGAGTCACCGATACGCACCATGGTAAGCAATCGATACGCAGTGCGTTGCTAACCGTGGCTGTCTACCGTGCGTGATAAAACTTTCAGAATCACACATCATATAAAGGCGCCTTTATTGAAAGCAAAATATAATGGTGGTCAAAGATAAGGCAATCGTCTAAATGGTTTATCGTCGAAGTTAGCTGGAAAATATTCCATGTTTTCAAGGACCTATTGCAAGCACAGACAGAAAACAAGAAGTGTGATTACGATGAGTTATGATTGATTGAATAGGATTGCACTTGGACTCGGTGGAAAATATTACTTGGAGGTGTCCTGGTTCGTCATTTTGCAGATCAAAATACGTAATCTTGGTTTTCGGTTCTTGTAACTTTTTATTTTTATTTTGTTCGAAAATTTTCATTGGGACCAGGGCGGGCAGATAATGATAATGTTTGAAAATTTCTGTGTCTTTTATGTCACTGTTCAGAAACACATGGCCCGCCTGATAGAAAGTAGTTCCGTAGCCTATGCACATTTTTGTATTTCAGGGATTTACATAAGAATTGCTACGAATTTCTAACCCTGTAGACAAAACCTCTTTTTGAAGAATTCCACATTGTAGGCCATTGGGGAAAGTCATGACAAGGATTTCATTACACAATTTGAATGAGAGCTGAAAAAAGGTCATTTTTAGGATTCCGTTGCCAAATGGCAAAAAACGGAACCCTTATAGATTCGTCATGTCTGTCTGTCTGTCCGTCCGTATGTCACAGCCACTTTTTTCAGAAACTATAAGAACTATGCTGTTGAAACTTCGTAAGTAGATGTATTCTGTGAACCGCATTAAGATTTACATACAAAAATAGAATAAAAACAATAAATTTTGGGGGTCCCCATACTTAGAACTGAAACTCAAAAAAAATTTTTTCATCTAACCCATACGTGTGTGGTGTCTATGGATAGGTCTTCAAAAATGGTATTGAGGTTTCTAATATCATTATTTTCTAAACTGAATAGTTTGCGCGACAAACACTTCCAAAGTGGTAGAATGTGTGTCCCCCCCCCCTGTAACTTCTAAAATAAGAGAATGATGAAGCTAAAAAAAATCTATGATGTACATTACCATGTAAACTGCCAACGAAAATTGGTTTGAGCGAGATCTAGTAAGTAGTTTTTTTTTATACGTCATAAATCGTAAACCGCAATTTACCTTTCATTCAATAAACTCAAATATAAAAATTAAAAAAAAGAACATTAACGTGTTACCCGCTGCTACGGAACCCTTAATGAGCGAGTCCGACTCGCACTTGACCGCTTTTTATTTCTTTTACTAGTTGATGTGACGACGTTTATTTTTTTTATGAAGTCGTAAGTGACGATGTGGTCTACGATGGATCACGTTTGCCTAGAAGGAACCTGGTTTCCTGGTCTCACTCGAGTTGGTAACTAGAAAGCGACAAAAAAAAACCATGACATTCTACACAGCACTTTCTAGACCCAAGGTAAGCATAGTTTACCTAGCTTATGTCATGGGTTTCAAGAATGCGGATAAACATACTTATTTTTTTTTTGTAAATACATACATATAATACATAGAAACATCCAGACCAATGCATATAGACATATTCATGCATACAAATATTTGCACTGATCGGGAATCGAACCTGCGCTCCCTGTCGTAGCAGTCGAATGCAGTACCGCTACGCCACAGAGGCCGTCGAATAATATATAATATAAAATATTATAATATGTACTATAAAATTTCATATGATATTAACATAACATAACTTCACGCCTGTATCCCCGAAGGGGTAGGCAGAGGTGTAGTACACACCCACGATTCGCCAGCAACAGTTCTGAATATTATGTATTTTACAAACGTATACTTTGTAAGTTTGTTAGCTGACTTGTTATATTCTAGGACATAACACAGCGTTGTCTAGAACAAACTAAGCATAGCATAATATGGATTCTGGTATAAACATACGTATTAACATATATTTTTTCTTAGTACATACATACAATACATATTATTCTACATATAAACAATCTGACCATGCAAATTCATGAAAACCAATATTTGCATTGAGCAGGAATCGAGCCTGTGATCTCCGACATAGTAGTAGTCAAATATTCTATCGTCAGGGTATATCCCACTAATATTATAAATGTGATAGTTTCAATGTATGGATGTTTGTTACTCTTACACGCAAAAACGGCTCAACAGATCTGGATGAAATTTAATACCTCCGTATCAAATTTCAACCAGATCTGTTTTTGTATATAAATTATAGTCTGGAATAACACATAGGGTACTTTTTAACCCTGGAATAGGTTCCCATGGGAGGCGGGAATGGAATCTCAATCTCACGCGGGTGGAGCCGCGGGTATCAGCAATAAGTCATAATTTAACTTTTATAAAGGCAGACTATGAAACAGGTCAATAAAAATTCAAAAGAATAATCTTAAAACTGTCAACACCCTCGAATAACCATCACGAAACACCTCGCACAGAAGCGATTACATCCAGTCAATCCATTCCATATTACATACACTACCTCTATATATTATCTTCCTTGCACAACTTGCTACCTGCTAACGTATTCATTGGATATATTGAAATCCTCCCAGAATTGGTATTTCTATACAATATGTAACAAAACTAGTGTTCGATCCGCGAAGGTGTATATAGATATTAATATTAGGTTCTGTTTATGTAATCCTTTTTAGAAACCAAGTTAAAAAAATTACCCCACAAAAATTGAAATAAAATTTAGGTCGATGCGGAAACTTAGATGGCAACACAGGAACACTACACAGGGCTACTTTGTGAATAAACCCTGTCTAAAAATTAAATAAACCACAAGAGGGCGCAGCGTTGCAGCCAACGGGGGGCGGTGTTGTGGCCGCTAAATATTATTGGATATCTACTATGTGGTGTTATCATATTCTAAGATTTTAGGGATATATTGTGTAATTATGATCTAGGAAATGGCATTTAAAATTCCAATATTATATTAATTTTCATTAATATATTATTTTCAATTTCAAAAGTGGTTATGTATATAGAATACCTATGTCCCCTTATTGATCGGACACTGGTTTTGTAACGTCACGTACGTACGTTATCAAATACACAGTATTATTCCACAAGCATGTTTTCCTAGTTTTGTTGTCGCTGAATATTGCAAAACTATTATCTGTGTACACACTTGTCCAATTTCAAATGTGAGACCTTATATGTGAATCACAAATTCATGGTAACACTGCCAAAATATAATAATACTTTATTTACAGAGATTCTGATGGTACGAGGCTGTCGAGAATTAGACTCACATGCATCTTGTATGTTGGCTTTTCATCATTTTTTACAAAGAATATTAGCAATCGATTTTTTTAGCATTGCGTCTATCCCCTCCGAATACGTTTAATTGCTTGTGTTAGGAGTGGGTCCACATTCGCAGTTTAATGACACAAGAATAAAGGATTCAGATCCGGGACCTTCGATCTTAAGGCTGACTCCTTAACCACTAAGTCAAAACTGCATAGCATTAACTTAGTCAGCATTAGCATAGCCCCACCAAGATCTTCGGGCCCTATTGTTTTAATCTGGTAGAAGAAAATGGAGCCGCGGTAGCCTAGTGGTATGGGTAATGGACTGCTGAGACGAGGTCTCGGGTTCGATCCCAGGTTTTACCATGGCACACACCAATGACTTTTCGATGCTTTTCGAAGTTATGTGTGTATTTATCGCAGGCTTATAAGTGCACGGTTAATGGCAATAGGCTCGCCACGTATTACATTGGGACCTAAACATATACTGGCGAAATGTGGGTGCTAGCACCTCTGCCTACCCCTTCGGGGGATATAGGCGTGAGTTTATGTTATGTTATGTTATGTGAAAATGTACCTTAACCGCACATCACGCAACTCAGAGAAGTCGCAACGGGTATGTAGGGTATAATAAATAACCTGCCATCTAATACACCGAATGTGAATTGTCCCTCAATATCAATGTGTGTATGGCCTAAGCTTACGGCTAAGCTTTGAGGATTATTGGTAGGAGTTCTAGTGCAAGCTTTCCTCTCGAGGTTAGAGAGTCAGACCATTGCAGAAGATAGTCACTACCCTAAAAGCTATGATAAGCCACATTAGGAGGACACATTAGGAAAGCGTAGAATAGAGGACTTCGAGCTCCAAAATACAAGCTTCTAATGCAACCGGGATAATCACTTGAATCATTATTGATTGTCACTATTAGTGTGTAATATTAGAGTGTAATATAAAATAGTAGAAAGGAAATGTTAGAAAAATAACAATTTCTTGAAATATTGCCAAAATTCTATTCAATACTTTAGTCGTTCGCAGAAAATACGGTGGTAAAATGACAGACGGCTGATAAATGTTGCAGAAAACACAAAAAGGATATTATTTGTGTTCGTCTTGGGTAGATATTCAAAGAAATGAGCGAAAACAGGCTTAGTTGAAGTCTAATATTATTAATTGTAAAGTTCCTCCATAGTAATCCAATTTCGGTTTGATTGCGTTCAGGGGTCAGCAAGTGCATAGCCGGGCAGGGGGATTGTGGTCGCAGCACTAGTGGGACCGGTGGGTGGAACGCGGTGCTGCGACGACAATCCTCTTCTGATGAGGCCGTCAAGCTGAGTGCCACCATTGTTAACATGGTACGTGTATCTAATGGTGACTCTCTTTCCTGAAACTTTACCTTCAGCTTACCATCAGGCGGGGTGAAGTCAAATTGACGTGTCCTAAATATTAAAAAAAAAAGTTACGGGGGTAATGGTAACAGATTCTTTATTAATAATTCCATACTTATAATATGAAAAAACTACGGGTGGCTCAGTTGGTCAGAGCATTCCCCCTGAAAGGGACTGGTCGCGGGTTCAAGTCCCGTCCTAGATGTTCTCTTTTTCCGATCTACATCTTTAGAAAAAAGTAAGCATACAAAATGCTTAAAAATTTAATTGAATTAATTAGGCGGAGTCATCAAAAAACAATGTTTAAAAATGACCGTAAAGTTATTCATTGTTTCCGTAGTTCGCAAGAATTACGGTAGATGGCTCCAACGTCGCCTTAAGACGTATTAATGTATCGGAGAATTTCGAATATCTGGGACGTGTCTAGGTGGCTCAGTTGGTCATGCAAATCTTTAAAACTACGGGTGTCTATCTGTCCTTCTCACGCTTGAATCGCTAAACCAATTTGGTAGCATTTCAAATAGAGATGGTTTAGAACCTGAAGAAGAACAAAGGATAGCTTTTGTTTCGGAAAATTTATAAACAGAAATGGATTTAAATGTTATTTAGGATATAAATGTGAAAGTTTGGATGTATGGATGTTTGTTAGACTTTCACGCAAATACGGCTGAACGGATATAGATGAAATTTAGCACAGGGAAAGATTATAGTCTGGAAGCCTGGATTATAGTGGGAAGCGGAAACCGGACCAAAATGCCAAAACTATAAAAGTATCAAACTTTCAATCCGATGAATGATAGAGAATACGCTCTATAAATCTGTACGCTTGTTAACGCTTGTTGTGTTAAGCTCGGTACTGGACCTAATTATTCTATTAAAGATTTAAACAGTACATTCCTATAGTAAAAAATGTTTCTCTCACGAGTACCCAAGCAAAAATAGCTGATGTATTTCGAGCATCTTTCAGCAAATCTAAAATTCATAAAGGTTTGGAGTAAACTCAATATCAGCAAGTAAGACGGGCCATTAGTCGTGAATTGAGAGGTTCGGAGCTGGCGGCCTGCCAATGTACACCTCCTACAAGTTTATATTAGTCAACCTTGGACTCGGTTTAAGAGCTACAAATTGCTGTAGAGGAAGTATACGGATTAAGGCTTTTATTTACTCGAAACTAATTGTAAAATTATGCAGACATATGAATGGGATATCTTAAATCCCGAATATTTTGTTAAAGCTGCTTTTTTCAAATATTAGCACCCCTCCATATATATTTAAATTGGGAAAAGAGAACATGTAGGACGGGACTTAAACCCGCCATCAGTCTTTTACAGAATGCTCTGACCAACTAAGCTACCTAGACACGTCCAAGTTATTCGAAACTCACCAAAATATTTTATACATCTCGGGGCGCCGCTGGAGTCATCAACCATAATTGTTGCGTAATTTTCCAATTTAAATCTTTAAGAAAAGTAAGCATGCTAATTGGTTAAAAATGTTATGATTGGTTTTACGTCGGTAGTTTAATGGTTGGGATCCGAACCCGGGATCTATCGATCGTAAGACAGAGTCCTTTATCACGCTAACGCGAACTACCGACACTTACATCTTTAAGTTGGTAGGTACTTCTTTATGGGCCCCGCATTATCACTACTCAAATGGCTGTATTCGGGAAGTCTTACGAAAAGGTAAACTGTTTTGAAATACTCATCGGACTGAATCAGAAGTAAATTGGTGGTACTGGTGGTAGAAATTTGATGACACAAAATTGTCACAAAACTCGGCCGGGTGGGACCACCGCGCACTGATTGCGAAAAACCCTCCATAGTAATCCAATTTCGGTTTAATTGCGTTCAGGGGTCAGCAAGTGCATAGCCGGGCAGGTGGCTTGTGGTCGCAGCACTAGTGGGACCGGTGGGTGTCGCGCGGTGCTGCGACGACAATCCTCTTGTGATGAGGCCGTCAAGCTGATTGCCACCATTGTTAACATGGTACGTGTATGTAATGGTGACACTCTTTCCTGAGACTTTACCTTCAGCTTACCATCAGGCGAGGTGAAGTCAAATTGACGAGTCCTAAATATTAAAAAAAAAAAAATTCGGTAGTTTCGAAATACAATAAATCCAGTGCCCTCCTTAACCATCAGGGCACAAATAACAAAAGAGGCAAAAGCAATATAATACGGTAAATCCCTTGACAATCCTTTCTTTTTGCATACCTCTGGAAAATTTGCAGTCCTAGGACTCTGGAGCAATTTGACTACAAAAATGAAATTATACCACAATACATGTTTATTACTTTTTGGACATTAATCGGCCATAAAAATTTTAGAAAGTTTTAGTTTCATCACATCATCAATCTATCATACCAAGAGCAAAAACTATAGTAGGTATATCCCCCGCTGGCACGCGGGGGGGGGGGGTAATCCGAAGGGATACCCGCACGAAAAAAAAAAAGGAAAAAAAAAAGGTAGGTATATATGTTTAGTCTTACACAGAAACTGCGGAACTGAAATGAAAAGCAAAAAATAATTACCCCAAAAATACACAAGATACGAGAAACCTTATTTAAAAGTAAGTAAAACTCAATCGTAGTTATAAGTAAGCTTCAGAAACAAAGATGTGTCTTAATAAGGATGCGTATACATTGCCCAAATCAGAGATATATCTTTGAGTTAGGATAAGGGGTCAGTTGCGAGCCGGCACACCGGCTGAAGAATGGACGAGCCTCTGGCGCAGGCTTTTCTCTCGTCATCAGACAATAGAGTCTCCCGAAGCCAACCACACTAATTTATGGAAAGCGGGGGTAGTACAGCGGACTACGGTGTCAATACTTTGTATGCAAACGGAATTGGCACTCGCATGAAGAAAGATGTGTGTTATCGTCCTTATGAGAGATTTTCTTACACCTAACTACAGGTTACAGGTTACTTACTGGTGCTCTACGGACCCTGTTATTAGAACTATCACCACACTATTGCCCAATACAGCTGGTCGAGGAGAGGCCATTTGCGTTTCAGCTGTAGCCCTGAACATACCCGAAAGGAATTTTCTCTTCATAGTGCAGCTACTGATTTTTTTTTACGTGTGGGAACCTCCACGGGTTGGATCCAAAAGTTGGCACAATTTGATTGGACCCCATCTGTGCCAACGTTGACATGGGTGTGTCGGAATCGGACCGACGCGTCGGTAAAACCACACGGTGTCCTTCCCAAGTGTCCAATGCCGGGCAGTCCAGGTAAGCCCTCGAAAGGATAACCCCAGGGTAACCGGCAGAATTTGGTCACCATCGCGGCCTCGCCTGTGGGGTCGGGTTTGATTTCGCTTCAGTGAGTTGGCAAGCGTGTGTAGGACACATATACGACACACCTCTGTCTTTGCCTGCTTCTGTAAGGACGGCGATTTGGCCGACTGCCATCCTCAGGCCCAGATCATGGAGGTCGGTATTCCCGGGCGTAGACAAGTCTGCGGCGTCCTCTCCGTAGACTGCGGAACTCAGTGCCCATGGTTCTTTCTCGCTCCTTTTCCGCCACATCTTTCGTGCGCATTACCTGCTCACAGAAAGAGCGCCAGAGAAGAAAGGTTGGAAATCAAGTAAATTAAAGAAAGGTACGCACAGTTCTCGAGGTGCGAGGGATATGCTCTATGGGTAACCTTACACCCCGGCATCTGTGAACCCGAGACGGCGTGCGGTTTTAGTCGTATCAAGGCTGTCATAACCGCCCCCGCTGGCCGGTGGGGGGAATACGAAGGGATTACCGCACGAAAAAAAAGAGGTCCGCACAGTTCGTACCTTTTGATTCTCTCTGATTCTATAATGGTATCAAACTGTCAGTCCACTTTACAAACTCAAAGTGAGCCGATCCTAACCGAACTCCAGTCAGATTTAGATCGGAAAAGGAGAACCTCCCGCGACCAGTCCCTTACAGGGGGAATGCTCTGACCAACTGAGCTACCTAGACACGTCCCGTTCTTCTTTCCAACGCGCCAAATAAAAAATCCGCGTACTGTAAAAGTACCTTTATGAAGTCCACAAAAAAAGCTATCAGAATTGTAATAATTACAAAAATTAACGAGTTTTAAAACACAACGTATAAATATTTGTTCTTTTCTGTTTGTGACAAACATAATCAGATGAGATGTTTGCCGTATACAATTATATTTTGATACAATTCCGAAATGGCGTAAAGTACAGCGTGCGGTAGAAGGATTTCGCAAAAACTCAAATAAACGGGGTTTCAAACAAACAAAGGCCTATGTTGATGATATATTTATGAAAATGAGTTTGGAATTTAGAAATGAATATTATACTGTTTACTTCATACCTTTTTTTTTTTTTTTTCGTTCGGAAATCACTTCGGATACCCCCCCCCCCCCCCCGCCGGAAAACCAATAAAACGTATTTCGCAATGTTATTGTAATCATTATGAGGTTTGATTGGAGAAAAAACAATGATGGAAGCTCTCATATTTTGTTATTCGGGGAGGCTTGGGACTATTGAACTACAGTTTCCTTAACAAGTAATACAAAGTACTACTTCAAGGTGATGAATGAAAGATATAAGTGACAGAGATTGTAATTTTTTTTGAACTTTATTTATGAAGTTTTGAACTGATATTTATGTATATGTTACCGGAAATGTATGTAATTCGTCATTGTATACAATGTCTAGAAAATGTTTGTAATTCCTAAAATCGCACGGAAATGTATAAAATATATATTAGACACATTTCCTAGGAAATCTATACATTGTCTAAATAGCAATCGGAAATGTAAATATTTAAGATATCAATGGGTATGCGGGGATAGCGGGGCGCGGGGAGGGTATTGTTTGGTCTGATAAGGCGATCTCGCTAGTGCCGCGTTAACTGTTTAACACCCCGACTCAGAGTACCCCGACTCGGATAGGTTAGGTTAGAAGCCCCTTAGCCATCGTGGTTATTTTTTTTATAAATTTCCTAATACGATATTGGAATTATATACAATTCCTAGGAATTGTGCACATTTCCTAGGACGTTTATGTATTAAACAGTTATTGAAACAATATTTTATACATTTCCTAAATAGCTTCGGAATTATATAAATTTCCTAGGATTTGTATACAATTCCTAGATTTCATACATTTCCGGTAACATATACACTAGCTGACCCAGCAAACTTCATTCTGCCTCAGAACCAAGTTATCTTGGTTACTTTATCAGCTGAATTTATTTCGTGAATGTCTCCTTCTGTTCTAAAGACCCGAGACGGCGAAAGGTTTTGATCGGTTCGAGTCCGACATAACCACCTCCGCTGGGCAACGGAGCCAGCCATAGTAAAAAAAAATAAAGATCATGAAAATCGGTCCAACCGTTCCTGAGTTTATCCTGGTCAATAATAACATGACTTTGTTTTATATATATAGATGATTAAATCATGATATTATTTGAGTTTAATTATTTTATATGGAAAATAAACTATTTGCTATGTTAAAAAAATTTGAGATGCACATCTTTAATGAAGATTAAAGATGTGCATCTCTAATGTAATAGGATATTTGTTTTTGAAATTACCTGTAGATCAACTGCTCAACGGGGAAAAGATCCCCGTGAAAAAAAAAAACATCCCACCAGTGGGTCGTTTTTTTTTTATACCACTAAGGTGGCAGACAAACACACGGCCCACCTGATGGGAAACGGTTACCGCGGCCTATAGACGTATGCAACACCAGTGGCGTCACACTCGCGCTGCCGAACCAGTAAAGGAAAGGGGATGGGAAAGGAGTTTGGGAGGGGATGGGAAAGGATTTTGGGCTCCGGCACTCTCACTCACCAAACGGAACGAAACAGTTCAAATACTGTTACTTGGCGTCGATATTCTGTGAGAGGGTGGTGCTTCCCCGGTCGAGTCGGCCCATTCATGCAACGGCCAAAATGACTGTTGCTTGACTCTACCACTACAACAGGTCGTAGCGGTGGGGTAGCATGTGTAGCTTTTTGAAATCTCTATTTTCATTTTTACGGTGGAATTTGTGCTTATTTATTAATATAATGGCTGGATCATTGGCTGGCTTCTATTTAGCACAGAGAATAAGCATTGCCATACAACGTGGCAATGCTACCAGTCTTTTGGGCACGTTACCACAAGATACCTTTTTTTTTTTTTTGTGCGAATATCCCTTCGGAACCCCCCCCCGCCGGCCAGCGGGGGCGGTTATGTCGGGCTTGAACCGACTAAAACCGCACGCCGTCTCGGTTCTACAGACGCCGGGGTGTAAGGTTACTCATAGAGCATATCCCTCGCACTCCGACTGACCCTGGGCCATTCGCAGTGTCCCCTCTGATAAGAGCAGAGGGGTACCTGGAGTGACCACCTTGCAGGCCCACCATACCCCGACCCCCTCGTGCAATAGGGTCAGCTGGTCCTGAAAAGGGCCGGTTGGTCAGACTCGTGGCCGTTGACGTTGACGCCAGCTACTCCAGAGGAGCAATCAATGATGCGTCATACCGCACGTTGCCCAGGGTGCACCAAACTTGGAGGTGATCCAACCAGTCGCACCCCACTACAAGATACCTATAGTATTAGATACACAATATCATATCTGTAAAAATTACTTTAAATACATTATTATGATAAGCTCCTTTGTTCTTATTTAACAAACAATACTTTTTATTTTAAACGAGTAAATATTTGGTCTTTTAAACTTTTGCCGCAGGCTAGTCCGCGCCCATCCCCTCAGGTCGCAACACACCATTTGAGTGGCGACTCTGCGTCAGGGGAGATTTGATATTGTATTATTAAAAAAGGGAAAAGTTTATATAAAATTTGAAACTGTAAAGAAATAAAATAAAAGTATTTTCAGCGGCCATTATTTTCAGTATTTCTGACTCGTAGTCCTACCAATTTTGTCCCACCGTATTCGTGGTCCTACTAACATGTGGTGTAATTAAATTAACGATTTTTTTTAGTATTTGATATTTATTTCAATGTGAAAAACTTTTATCTATCAGCACAATAAAAACAGAATTATATAAACTAAAATATTTACATCCTAAAAAAGAGTATGTACCAAGTGAAAAGTTTAGGTGTCAAAGAATTCCTCCCCATCGATGTCGACGACTGGTAACGTACCGTTTTTTTTCATGCGGAAATCCCCTTGGATACCCCCCCCCCCCGCCGACCAGTGGGGGTGGTTATGTCAGACTTGAACCGACTAAAACCGCACGCCGTCTCGGGTCTTCAGACGCCGGGGTGTAAGGTTGCCCATAAAGCATATCCCTCGCACCCCGACTGACCCTGGGCCATCTCCGGTCTCGAGAGGGCGCCCTCGGGTTTGGGAACCATGGTGTCCCCGTCTTGCCCCGGTTCGGGGCAGGGGCGCTAGTCGCCCCACCGTCCCGGCCTGCTTCTGCTGGGGGGACAGGCGGCCTCACCTGCCACCCCCACGCCTGCGCTCATGGAGGACGAAGGTCGTTAACCGACCTCCGGCACCTGAGTCACCTGCGACGCGCGGCGGGCATATTGCGGCATCGGCGAGCCGGGTGAGTTCTAAATCTGTCCCGGGCGCGCTCCGCCATCTCCTTCTCGAGTATTATAGGCTCGCAGTAGGAGGCGGCGGTGGCCCACGCGCTTGCGCTCCGCACCATGCCGCAATCATGCTGCAACTGGTAACGTACTCAAAAGGCTGGCGGCATTGCCACATTGGTTGACAATGCCAATTCTTTCAATTAACGTTGGGTGTAGATCATAAATATTATAGCTGCACAAACTGTATCCACCAATTTCGTTATTACCATGTTATCTGGATTGCCTCTCACTCATCATCCTAGCGCTGTTTCTGGTGGCCGAGACTTCCACTTCAAAGCTTGGAGTTCGCTTACTCCTTCTCCTACTCTTGGTTTGGCTTATACAGCTTTTATGGGAACGACTGCGGCCATGGCCTTCCATCCCTGAGAAGAAAGCCTGCGCCACCTCCTGATTGATGGACAAGGCTTGCAGGTAAGGTGGGCTTGGCCTTAAAGTTCACGGTGGAGACTCATACGCAACACGAAAATATAAAATAAATAAACAAATATTCTACGACATTCTACACAGCGCTTTCTAGACCCAAAGTAAGCATAGTTTAACTAGCTTGTGTTATGGGTTCTAGAATGCGGATAAACATACTTATATACTTTTTTTGTAAATACATACATATTATACAAAGAAACACCCAGACAAATGTAAATAGACATATTCATGCATGCAAATATTTGTACTGAGTGGGAATCGAACCCGAACCCCCTGTCGTAGCAGTCGAATGCACTACCGCTACGCCACAGAGACCGTCAACGTTTGTCCCATGATTATGTTACCATCAAATTTTCTGAATCGCCTTCCACTATGGAAGTAAAAATGTCATTGTAAATTTAAATGATTATTCCGAACCTGACCCGGTCGCGGGTTAAGTTAGAAACTTGAAAAAAAAAACTAATATTTGTTCCGAACGTAACCCTCTTCTTAACCTGACCCGACGTCTCGTTCCTATCATAACCCGAATTGCGCAGATTGGTCATTCTCTCTAATCTTTCTCAAAATAAAAAAGTACATATGTGTCAAATCAGTATTTAATATTTAGTATCCGACTTGGATAGGTTAGATTAGAAGGCTAATGCGGGAGCGGAGCGGAGCGTAGCTCCCGCATTAAGCCTTCGTGGTTATTTTTTTTATAACCATGCAGAAATAAGTCATTTTCTAAGCTGTTTGATTAAATAGCTAGGCAAATAAATAAACTATCTGCGCAATTCGGGTTATGATAGGAACGAGACGTCGGGTCAGGTTAGGAAGAGGGCTACGTTCGGAACAAATATTACATTTTTTTCAAGTTTCTAACTTAACCCGCGACCGGGTCAGGTTTTCGGGTCAGGTTCGGAATAATCGAATTAAAACGTGTGAATATATTTTACATACCGTCATTTTTTTCTTATCTTAAGTATTCAAAAATACAAACGCGAAGGGTTGCGAGCCTTAAACACGTCATAACTATTCCGTTACCCCACAATCCATATTTACCCATACGAAAACAATTTCTTACTTCACACATAAGCTACTAATTTGATTTCAATCCCTGTATCTTTCGCTATTTGCAATCGGAGCGGTATCCGCCTCTCAGTATTGTAGTCACGTTTGTGCCTTCATCCTCTTTATAAAAAAAGATGGTACGTTTTTCGAAAGGCAATGGATCCACTGAAGTGATTAATTCTTTGCTAAGATTTATTTTGATGTTAACTTTGATTGTTTTTTGCATTTTAATCTACCTGTGTTGGAGATTGTTTATAGTTTGTTTGTAGTATTAAGGTAGCAAATGAGTAGTAAATATTTTCGTATGAATAATAATATTCTGAGACATACTACAATGCTATCTAGATCAAAATTAAGCGTTCTTAAATGTGAATAAATATACATTTTTTTTGTAAATGCTTTCATATATACATATGAACACCTAAACATTACATAAACAGCCAAACTAATGTAAACATAAAGATTCATTCATTCAAATATTGACACTGAGCGGAAATCAAACTCGTGACATCTGACATACAGTCGAACATGCTAACACCACGCCACACAGGTCTACATAGTTAGTTTACGTTTGTTAGTTACAAAGATAAGCCAGCCTGGGTATGGTGAATATATTTATTAACATATGAACTTACAGTAAAAAGACATGTTGTCAAGCGCAAGCGCCGGCCCAAAGAGACGTGTAGGACTTAGGTGTCATCCTCATACAGTGCAATCGATACCATCGCGAACCAAGCGGTTTGGTGACTCCTTTTTTGTGGGACCATAAAGCACTGGAACTGGAACGCTTAACCCTCACACGTGTTCCCTGCTACCTTCAACCCAGGGCTCTTTAAGCGGGGCGTGAAAAAACATCTGTTGAGGCCGTCTAGGTAGGGCCCACCATAATAGGGACAATCTCTGGAAATGGTGGCCACTACTTTTTGGACTTCACCTCAGCTTACCATCAGGTGGGGTGCAGGCAATCTGACGGACTTAATATAAATAAAAGAGGCAGATAGGGCTACATCAGTGTGGCTACATAATAATGGTTCTGGCATAGATATATGTATGTAACAACAGTTACGTGAGAGCTATAAACACTAGAAGCATCTAGGGCTTCGAGGTCGCTGGATCGAACCCTGACCTACCGGCGTGAAGTCACTCCTAACACAATCATTTTAGCTTGGCCGATAATTTCTGATACTAATCATCATTACAGCGTTCGTCCTGGTTACATCCAAAGCTTGAATTTTAACGCCATGGTCCGCTTTTTCTCCTTATCTTGACTTTTACGAGAGCGACTGCCGTTTGACTTCCGTTACAAAAGCCTGCGTCAGAGCCTCGTCCGTTAATCAGCAGGCGTACTGGCTAGCAGGTGGGGTTCGTTTGGACCCCGATGTTGGCAGCCCCCCCCCCCCCTTTAGAAGAATATTAGTACCCAAAATTACTGATTTTTCCCATTATCCCTCCAGCGAAGCTTAAGCGTGTTAAGAGTGGGTTCACGTCGGTAGTATAATGGCCAGGATTCGAACCCGGTACCTCTTGATCGTAGGGTCGACTCCTTAACCACTAAGCTACCGATGCTTCTATTATATTTCATATTCTATTATATTGCTTCTATATTGCATATTTAACGTTACATATATTACAAACTGCTATTAATTTTTAGTACTATGTACTCTATAAATCTAGGCATATCTCATGTACTCGAACCTTGGCCTAACGCCTTTAACTACAAAGATAAGACCCTTTCTACGCAATTCCAGTTTTTACTCTAGGGACCCTATTTAGGATGTTGTCAGTGAAGTTTCATTGCCTCGTGTTAATCTTAGTTAAGCTCCGGGGTTAATGAACTGAAGTTGATCTTGAGGGACGAATACAGTTTAGATGAATCTATGTAATTAGTTAATTGTAAGTCTTCTTCGTGTCTTTAGGAAAGGCAGGAAACATTTCTTACTGTTATAAAATGAAATTAGGATGAATTTTTAAACAGCGTATATTCATACGAATAGTGACAAATAAACATAGTGTCTCGGGGGCCTTACTTGAATCTTCTGGACCCAAGCATATCTCACCTACGAGCTGGCACACCCATTTTATGTTTAGTGACGGAGTTGCATATGACGGACTTGCATATGAGTAAATAAATAAATAACCAGGTCTGCAAGGCGAATCGCTGCTTGCAATGTTGAGCTGAGTGAGACAATCAGAGACAATGAGAGAATCAGATTTTGAAAATTTTGAACAGTGATCATTCCTCCGTGGCAAGTCCGATTTTGAAAATTCTTTTTGAAAGTCACAACTTTGGACCGTTTAGGCGGTCTGTGACAACTTCTTGTTACGTCCTCTTCTGGATATGACTAATTCTGATTTGCTTTCTGAGCGTGTAAAGTTTGGTCACAGTGTCTCGAGCGGTTATTATGTAATTCCATCTGGAATTTTTTTAACGGTGATCATTCCTCTATGGTAGCATTAATTTTTTCAAAATATATCCAAAAACCTTCCTCTGATTGACCTCTTTAATCATGCCAAATTTGGTTCTGATTGGATTAGTAGTTTAGGAGGAGAACTGTGACAAAGAAAATCCTGAAGTCTACACACGCCTGCCAACTCACCGAAGCGGGATGAAACCCGACCCGACCAGGCGAGGCCGCGGTGGCGGCCAAAGTCCGCTGGCAACCCTGGGGTTATCCTTTCGAGGGCTTACCCGGGGTGCCCAGCAACGGACACTTGGGGAGGACACCGTGCGGTTTTAGTCGATACACGACATAACCACCCTCGCTGGCCGGCGGGGGGGGGGTATCCGAAGAGATTTCCGCACGTAAAAAAAATAAAGGCCTGCAGAGGTTTCCACTTGCTACGACGCTAGCATACACCTTTCGCTTCTACCACTTTCATAATTTTTTTCCATAAAAGAAATAGAATTTGATTCAAAATAGCTGACTGTATTATTGTAATTTTGAGTAGAAAATAATCCTATAACCGTACATTACCATAATACATTTCGAACGCATAAAAAATCCTCACACTTCAGGACACGCACCATCTGTAACACAATGAACCGTTTTAAGTGCTTCACTTCATCATCTGAAAATCTCGTTCCACGTGACGTCACATAAAAACGTTTCAAAACGCCAGTTCATCTCGCCTGGCCCTATTTAGGGCCGCAGAGCCTCCATTACGTGGACATTAAAACATTCGAATGAATAATCTTGCACAATTCAAAATGGCTGTTAAAATATAACTGTTTGGCTGTGTGGTGTAAGTTATAAGATTAAGAAACATCCTGTGAACACTGAACACATTTTAGATAAGGATGTTATTTTTAGGCTTTCACGGCCGGCGTTGCATGTAGAATATTCTGCTTCTGGGCTGTTTGGCCGTGGTCCATATAAAACTTGTGTTCCAAACGTTTCGTCGATCATTGCGGTCGACGTCTTCAGTGGACAGGTCCGGGCGCCGACGAGTGCGTAGAACTCTCCTCGGCGGTGACTTCTCTGCCTGTTGTTTTGTTGCCTCTGGATGTAATTGTCATCTGAAGTTGTTCCTGGTTGCTATCTGATGCCCCAACCCCGAGAAGAAAGCCAGTGCCTGGAAAGCTTTGTTCGTCAATCAGTAGGTGAACCGGTTTGTATCAAGAGCTATGGGGCCCAATATACCCTTTATCTCCTATCTAAGGTTGTTTAGTGACGGATGCATTAAATTAGAAATCAGGCTTTATTTTACATTACATTTTCTTATAATAAACACCTTACTAAGCTAGAGGAATGTTTCTTAATCACACCGATCATTGTGTCACGCAATCACTCATAGTTGCACTACACTGACTCCGTAAAACCCTTACAGCTTGTAACTTAGACCACACAGATACCTTTAAAAAGCTTTCGTGATAATCATTCTGTTATTTAGCCGTGATGTTTTAATATCTCCCGGCTGTCCGGTAATCTGAGCTTGATCCCGACGCGTCCGGCTCCCGTCCATCCGGCAGTCCGTCCGGACACCGCATACAATTTTTATGACATGTGAATTGGCTTTAATGGGGTTTCGAGAGGTCATTTTTTAATTTAAAATTATGGGTGCATGGCTTACCCGTGATGGATGGAGAGATTAAGCTCTGGGGTTTCCTTAATTTTTGTTTACTGCTGGATGTTGTTTATATTTTGTTCGTAATGGTATGTCAGGCTCTTTAAAACTTACAGTTTTATGCACGCCTATTAACTTTTTGTATGGTATGGTATAGGAAAATTTCCTAAAAAGACTGAGTATATAAAACTACTAGTGGTATGGGTAATGGACTGCTGAGACGAGGTCTCGGGTTCGATCCCAGGTTTTACCATGGCACACACCAATGAATTTTCGATGCTTTTCGAAGTTATGTGTGTATTTATCGCAGGCTTATAAGTGCCCGGTTAATGGCAATAGGTTCGCCACCTATTACATTGGGACCTAAACATAAACTGGCGAAATGTGGGTGCTAGCACCTCTGCCTACCCCTTCGGGGATATAGGCGTGAGTTTATGTTATGTTACTAGTTGATGCTGAGGCTCCGCCTGCGCGAAGGTTGGTTATCGATTGGTAATATCTCCGGTTCTACTTAACCAATTGCAATCAAACATATGGCAGATTTTAAGGCTGACCATGACCTTTCTAAAACAAAAAAAAAGCGCATTAATATCCGTTCAGTAGTTTTGCGTTCATCGCGAACAAACAGATAACAAGTCCAAAAAAAATATTTTTGTGTTCATAATCGTTCATTTAACATAACTCAAGTTTTTTTTTATATCTCCAATGTACAGACACAACTAATTTACAATTTTATAATAGTATAGATATATAGATTTAAAAAGTAATACAAAAGTGGATAAATTGACACTGCCTACGTGTACTATCGTAACTGCATTTTTTGATTGAGTTTTTCAAGCTTCATTCTTGAGCATTAGCTAAATTTCTATCTCTGTATTTAATATAGTGCTACATAATGGACAACTGTTACGTATGGCAAAGTTATTATATTAATTATAATAGTAAATATATTAAAAATACGTTCCTTACGTATAGTGTCGAAACTGCATTTGGAGAACTACACGGGAAATTTGTTCAAATGCAGTTACGATACTATACATAGGAGTGTTAAAATATGTTATTTTTATTAATCGATGTGATGGATAGGCTTTTTAAAATAGACTCCCAACAAGTTATGTATAGTTACGTCACACAAAACAGTCACGTTCACACTGTTCATAACATGTCAGCGTTTACGACACGATTAGTTTAAATTTAAGAGTTCTTTTGATTTTATATCTTTACCAAATATATAGCTGCAGTACTTCGTCACGATTTTTAGGTAAGTACCGTAACATCTGCTAGAAATTATTATGCGTTTTTATTTACTAGAAAGAATGCTATAACAGGATGCTAACGATAATCGTCGAAACTGTCCCTCGGGAACCAGTGGCAGGACAAATGAGCAACAGTTACCGGGTACCAGGTGGGCTTAAGATATTTAATAGCCTTGTTTCTCGTTTAAATGATAGTAGCTTTTTTGAAGCACCCATTCTTTTTGTTAAAGTATTTTCAGACGAGGTAATGTATGTAATTTACAGTTTACGTGTCAGAAATTGCGAGATCGTGGACTCGCGTCTAGATAGTTCTATATTCGTTGTCGGCGTAATGGTCAAGGCGTTGGACTTGTAGTTATGAGGTTTTGACTTCAAATCTCATAGTATACCATCTTTGTACTCTTACTCCTGTTGTTTTTCTCGGTTACTGTACAGCCATCTTTTAAAAACAATAAAACATAATGCTTACCGCCCATTCCTGTAGGTTCAACACGCAAGATCAATTATTCGGAATAACCAAGTGTAACGGGAACACGTGTACCTTTTTTCGTGTGGAAATCCCCTCGGATACCCCAGCCACCCCCCCACCCCCCCCGCGGGCCAGTCAGTCCCATTCGTATTGGTCGAAACATTTAAGTTGTTTAGTATTACGCCAGTTCTTTCTTCCATAGTAACCAATTGAAATTCACTGACTACAAGCTGGGTACAACTGCTGATGGACGGACGAGGGTCTACTGCAGGCTTTACTCTTGAAGTTAAGGGGGGGGGGGAGACAGTTGCTTCCATAAAAGTCAACATAAACTAAATCAAGATAAATAGTAAGAAATTGTATTCAACTGGGGCAACGCTGAGATTATGATGATGATATTGACACTAACCATTGATCGATGAGAGAGAGAGAGAGATGAGGGGGTCACTGAGTTGAGTGAAAAGACAGTCGCATAGTTAGGTAAGGCTGAGCACTCATTATAAACAAGACAGTCTTAAGACAGACTATTGCTCTACAAAAACTTACGAAAGTGTCTAATTACTTACATTAGGTAATTATACATCCTCCTATAATTGCAAATACTGCTTCTATTGATAATACATAATGAAAATGAGCTACAACATAGTAAGTATCATGTATATCAATTAATGAATTAGATAAAATTACTCCTGTCAATCCTCCTACAGTAAATAAAAATACAAATCCTAGTCTTCATAAGTCTGTCTTGTCATTAGAGAAGACAGTCTAATGAAAAGACAGTCACTAAACTGTCTTTTCATTAGACTGTCTTACGACAAGACAGTCTACATAAACTACTGGTAAGGGAGCACTACCTAAAGTTATAAGTATTGTTACGTGCGCGGGGTACAAATTAAATGCCGTTTATACAACGAAGAAGTTTATTCGCTCACCACAAACTAGACGACTAAATAACTAGCACACACAGTACTCTTCAACAGTTCCAGTCGCTCAGCAGTTCACAGTAGTCCACAGTAGTTCCTTAAGTCGCAGGTATAACTCTCTTGAATCGCTTCGGTAAGATGTGTTCACTTTCGCTTCCGAAAATTAACTGACTCGTGTCGATAGCCGGGCTTTATAGCTCCGGGGTAGAATATTCCGGAGTCATCTAGAGATTAGAGACGTAGGTATTTACTGGAGCGTTGGAGAAAATAAAATACCTACACAGTCATGCCGACGACAGAGGTGAATGCCCTTGTTATCGCGATTTGTAGGTAAGTAGGTATAGGTATTTGAAGTACTTTGTGATTTTGTATTGACTTTTTCGACACCGATCGATAGAGTTCTTCAACATTAACAATGCGTTTTAATTTCTAGAAGATTCGATCAGTAGTTTTCGAGATATCGATGATCGTTGTAACAGTATTTTATGTATGTTCACTCTTTGCTTTTTTTATTTTCTTACTTCTAGTAACTGTATGCTAAGTAATTAGTGTATATTTGCATGCAGTATATTTATAATGTATATATTTAACTTAGGTTTGTATATATGTAGCTATGGTATATGTATGTTTATATTATGGTATATATTTTATGTATGTATGTAAATAATACAATCTCTTAGTCCTCTTCACTTCTGTTTTCTAAATACGATACTAGATAAATATTACATTATTATAATTTAGTGTACACCGCAAACTACCCTGATTACTGGCAGTATAGTCCATACACTGGTTGTCTGGAAGAGATCGCAGACCACGATAAGACCGCCCATTGTACAACTTTCTAACATGTATGTCGTATGTATTCTATGTTTAGTGTGCAATAAAGAGTGTCTAAATCTAAATCTAAATCTACATATTACTAGGTCTGCAAGGCGAATCGCTGCTTGCAATGTTGAGCTGAGTGAGACATCGTGAATCAGATTTTGAAAATTTTGAACAGTGATCATTCCTCCGTGGCAAGTCCGATTTTGAAAATTCTTTTTGAAAGTCACAACTCTGGACATGCTTTCTGAGCGTGTAAAGTTTGGTCACAGTGTCTCGAGCGGTTATTATGTAATTCCATCTGGATTTTTTATAACGGTGATCATTCCTCTCTGGTAGTATTAATTTTTTCAAAATATATCCATAAACCTTCCTCTGATTGACCTCTTTAATCATGCCAAATTTGGTTCTGATTGGATTAGTAGTTTAGGAGTAGACCTGTGACTAAGAAAATCCTGAAGTCTGGTATGAGGAGCTTTCGCTCGACTTCGTCTCACTCAGCTCAATAAATTAATGAATAAGTATTGTACGGCAAAGTACACAACGCCATCTAGACCCAAACTAAGCAGAGCTTGTCATATGGGTTCTAGAATGCGGATAAACATACTTAAATACTTTTTTTTCGTAAATAAATACATATTATCCATAGAAACACCCAGACCAATGCAAAAATACATATTTGCACTGAGCGGGAATCGTACCCGCGGCCTCTGGCTTAGCAGTCGAACGCACTGCCGCTTTGCCACAGAGGTCACACTGTCTTGTCATTAAACTCTAATGTGCGGCAGCCCTTTTTTTTTTAGGGATTTTCTTTAGAAAAGCCCTATTGCTATCGAGTTGTCGTCGTCGTCGACGTCGTCGTTGCCAATTTTCTGTCACGGTTTTGGGTATGAAGGAGATGAGCTATCGAGTTGCTGTTTTCGGTAATAGATTCGTGCTGGGGTGAACCATTGCAAGATAAAGAAAAAATCGCAAAAAATCGCAAAAAAAATAATCGCAAAATCGTCTCGCACGGTGTCCTCCCCAAGTGTCCGATGCCGGGCACCCCGGGTAAGCCCTCGAAAGGATAACCCCAGGGTGGCCGACGGGCTTTGGCCGCCATCGCGGCCTCGCCTGGTGGGGTCGGGTTCTATCCCGCTTCGGTGAGTTGGCAGGCGTGTGTAAGGGCACACACGACACGCCTCCGCCACGGCCTACTTCTGTAAGGACGGCGAGTGGGCCAACTGCCGTCCTCAGGCCGATCATGGAGGTCACAGCCCTAAGACAGCGGGTGACGACGCGTCGCGAAGCCAACACGCACCAATGCATATTTTACATCGAAATTAAACATACTTACTCAGTATAACTCACAATTTTTCAGTAACATTATTATTGTGCCATATGCAGCTCTGGCCCAAAATATTCCACGTGTCATCATTAGTCATTTAAAGCTACTAATAAATTTATATAATACAATTAAACCAATGTTTAGTATTTAATGATTTTAAGCTGGGTGAGCCCATGGGCATCATTAATAACACTGATTAATTACTTTAATTGTGGCATGCAATGTGTTTGCATCTTTTGTAGACTATTTATAAAATTATGAAGGGATGGGGGCGAGGCTTGACCTTATTTTGGCGTACTGGGCAGTATGTCACTCTATTAATGGAACAGAGGAAGCGAGGGTCGTGTATCGTACTTCTCAAAGGTGGGGAGACTTGCTCTCCTTCAAAATACCCATAGCACTATGGTATATTACTTCGATCACCGCTGTTATTGATTTTAATTTTTTTTTTTTTTTTCATATATTATATCTTGCGATCAGTCATACAATAACTATAAGCAGATGAGGTGTGGTACTGTTGGCGTTCAGGGCGTCGCTTCCAACGGAGCCTGCCCTTTCTTCATATTTGCCTGGTATTTAACCCCTCTAGTTATCAAATATATCGCGCCGCTTTTTGAGCCGACGTACGGTTTCAGGGATGGTGAGCTGTCCCGCTAGCTGGTTCGGGTGCTTTGATAGCCATATTTTTTTAATTTTTTTTTTATTCTTAAATAACTTTCTAGTAAGCAGCGTAGGAAGGCCTCCCGCAAGGTAGACAGACGACCTAGCAAATAGCGCAGGGACTCTGTGGATGTAGGCCGCTACAGACCGGTCGAAATGGAAGTCGATGGGGGAGGCCTATGTCCAGTAGTGGACTTCCTATGGCTGATATGATGTTGATAATGAAGAAAGAGAATTGAAAAGGACTTTTTTGGTGAATTAGAAGCTGGAGAAACAGCTCCTCCGTACAGAAAACTGCGTCTGGTAATGTATTCAATGTCAAGTTAGGGATTCATAGGCATTGATGACCGCTTACCCTCAGATAGGCAGTGAGCTTGTTAGAACGTGGTCAATTTCTCTTCTAAATTCAACCTCATCATCTAAAAGTACGCACCTATATCAATGTTTTAATATTCTACGACATTTTACACAGCGTTATCTAGACCCAAAGTAAGCATAGCTTATCTAGCTTGTGTTATGGGTTCTAGGATGCGGATAAACATACTTAGATACATTATCTTTTGTAAATAAATACATATTATACATAGAAATACCCATATCAATGCAAATAGATATATTTATGCATACAACTATATGCACTGAGCGGTAATCGAACCCGCGACCTCCGACTTAGCAGTCGAACGCCCGTGTACCTTGTTTGTTTGTCCTCTTAAAATGTGAACTTTAAATCTTCATACTTCCTATGTACGCTGGTTACGAAAGTTCAGTTACGAATGTGGATGAAAGGTACTACAATAAAGTATTCTTTAATACCGCTGTTTGTTTGTCAGAATGACCATCAAATAACATTCCAATGCTTGAACAGGAGTGAGTCGTAATTCTAGGAGTGGCATCTCCAGAACTAGACTGGCTTCCGTCCAAACTGGGTGTATCTAGGACCCTTCAATGCTCACCGCCTAGGAATAACGATCTCTCCATACTTTGAGCCTAGATACCCAAAATGCTACACAAGTTTCAACTTTACCACCTTAAAAATAAAGTTGTTAGATTCTGGTTTAAAATTGCTGTAGATAGAACTGACACACTTACAAATGCGGTAGAAACATTCGATTTCGAACTTTAAGTGGTAAGAATAAGATAAGTTTGAAATGAAATACGTGATTCAAAATTGAATACCATTGGATCTCACTTGAGTTATCTCGGATTGTTCTATTTTAGTATCGAGTGTACATTTTGGTGACAAATTGATATCGTTTAAAAGATAAAAGTGTACGATATTATAAATCTACGGCGAGGTTGTTTGTGAAAATTTCTCGGTACATTTAATGTACTTCACTTTGCAGTGATTTTCTCTTGGGACTCGGCTTTTAATGTTATTAAAAGTTGGGCCGCCCGGTGTGTATATTTTTTTCTTTAAAGAGTGCTTCTATGGGCCTCTTATCTTTGGTAAGTGTCGCAGAAAATGGCAGTGAATTAATTATAGACCTTTATTTTTTCAGGCTTGTAATCAGAGAGGTTGGCAGAGGTATATTAACATCTACATTTTTTGACATGGGACCAAAAAACATTTTAAGGGTCAGCCCAAAGCTATCTACTAGGCACTCATTAGTAGGTTGTATATTCGTATTTACTGTCACGTGGAGGATAAAATTATTACTTAGTCACCTCGTACGATCTTAGATATTTATGGAGCCCCAACAAAGTTTTTTTTTTCGTGCGGTAATCCCTTCGGATGTCCCCTGCCGCGGGGGTAGTTATGTCGGACTTGAACCGACTAAACCGCACGCCTTCTCGGGTCTTCAGACGCCGAAGTGTTAGGCCCATAAGGCGTTTCCCTCACACCCCGGCTAACCCCGGTTTCGAGATGGCCCCATCGGCTTTGGGAACCACGGTGTCCTCGTCTCGTCCCCGGAAAGTAGGGGGGCACGCAACGCGTCGCCGCCCCGGCTTGCTTCTGCTAGTCCACCTGTCACCCCGAGGCCTGCGCTCATGGAGGACGGAGGTCGTTAAGCGATCTCCGGCGTCTGAGTCGCCTCCGCGCCTCGCAGGCTCTACGGTTCGGGGGAGATCTGAATCTGTCCCGGACCCACTCCACCACCTTTTTCTTGAACATTACTTGTTCGCAGAATGACGCAGCGGCAAGTTCTCGCGCTTCGCCCCATCGCTGTGAGCAAGACGCCAAACTAGAGGAATCCCACTCTAAGAGGCGTAAGCCAAGATTGGTGAGGTTACCCGTAAGTCGGTGCTCTTACTGATTGACGGACGAGGCTCTGGTGTAGGATTACTTTTCAGGGTTGGGAGGTCAGACAGCAGTCGATCCCATAAAAGCTGTATAAGCCAAACCAAGAGGAGGAGAAGGATTCAGCTTTCACCTCGGGGCCCGGGGTCCGGATCCATGGTGAATGCATCGGATGCCACCTGAAACATCACTGAAGTAATGATGATGATTCGTAACTCGCCTTGTACCGGTGATATGATACGGGACTTTAGGATCAGACGTATTAAGAAATCACATAGAGTAAAAAAATAATGAACTTCAACGTGCTCACAGCAGTGCCAGTTAAATCAATACTACATTATAAATTTGAAGAAACTACTGATTCGAATAGCAAAAAATATTTTTGTGTTGGATAGCCTATTTATTGATGAAGGCCTATATATCATCACGCTACTATCCAGGGGACCGGAGTAGTTATCATATATGTCAGCAAATCGGGCAAATTTCCTTAGGTGTAGGCGTAGGTACCACGGAGGATCGAAATATGTCACAGGTGAAACCGCGGGGGACAGCTAATCATCAAAATATTTGAATTGAAAACCCACCTACATCCCTACTATTATAAATAATGCGAATGTAAGTTTGTTTGTTACGCTTTCACGCCTAAACCACTGAACCGATTTTGCTGAAATTTGGTACAGGGGTAGATTAGACCTTGGGAAAGGACATAGGCTATGTTTTGTCGCGATAACCGACATCTACGCGGGCGGAGCCGCGGGCAAAAGCTAGTATTAAATAATCTACAGACATCTGGTTGTTTTCTTAATATTAAGTAAGGACATCACTCAAAACGACTGGATCAATTTTAATGTGATGTTCAGCGGCACAATACTTTGGGTGCCGGAAATTAAATGGATCATTAATCTTGTTCCACTGAGGTCTCTTTAACATTACTTTTTATGAAGACTTGTTTACAATAGCAATGCAATCCAATACCTTTTTTTTTTTTTTTACGTGCGGAAATCCCTTCGGATACCGCCCCGCTGGCCAGCGGGGGTGGTTATGTCGTGTCTCGACTAAAACCGCACGGTGTCCTCCCCAAGTGTCCGTTGCCGGGCACCCCGGGTAAGCCCTCGAAAGGATAACCCCAGGGTTGCCGGCGGACTTTGGCCGCCACCGTGTCCTCGCCTGGTAGGGTCGGGTTTTATCCCGCTTCGGTGAGTTGGCAGGCGTCCTACACACGCCTGCCCACACGACACGCCTCCGCCACGGCCTGCTTCTGTAAGGACGGCGAGTCGGCCAACTGCCGTCCTCAGGCCCCGATCATGGAGGTCGGTAGTCCCCAATCCAATATCTTCATTAAACTTTTTAGTTTATGTATGATTCGAGATTTTAGCTAAAGAAACAATTATTTCGGCAAGTTGTTTTATTAAAAGATTTTTTTTTGTGTGCATTCCTCCTGGATTCCCTCCCGCCGGGTAGCGGGGGTAGATATGTCGGATTCGAACCGAATAAAACCACACGCCTTCACGGGTCTTCAGACGCCGGGGTGTAAGGGGCCCATAAGGCATTTCTCTCGCACCCCGGCTTTCCCAGGGCCATCTCCGGATCGAGATGGCCCCTTCGGGTTTGTTAACCACGGTGTTCCCATCATGCCCCAGATAGGGAGGGGGGGCTCTTCTCGCCCCGCCTCTGCTGCGAAGGGATATAATATTATGCTAACAAAATGGCCCAAATTGGCTCATGGTACAAGGCCCCTACCAACACCTTCGAGGCCTAAGCCAGCCTCACCTGCTGGTCGGTGCTCCAGCTAAGCAACTGACAAGGCTCAGAGACAGGTTTTTCTTTCTGGGTTAGGAGGTCAGACGCCAGTCGGTCCCGGAAAAGCCGACATACCAAAGCAAACTTTGGATTTTACTAGGGTTTATGATAAAATATCAAAATCTGTTATGCGGTTTAGATGTTAAAAATTAACATACTGACAGAGTTACTTTCCTCTCAGGGTTTGAACGTCAGAAGGCAGTCGCTCCCATGAAAGCTGAATAAGCTAAACCAAAAAGCGGACCCCGGGCTCCAAAGCAAAGGCCTTGGATTACCCGGAAACAACGCTAAGATGACGAAAACTTTTTTTTTTCTATTTAGGACACGTCAATTTGACTTCACCTCGCCTGATGATAAGCTGAAGGTAGTCTCAAGAAAGAGGGTCACCATTACATACACGTGCCATGTTAACAATGGTGGCACTCAGCTTGACGGTCTCAGCAGAAGAGGATTGTTGTCGCAGCACCGCGTGACACTCACCGCTAGTGCCCACTAGTGCTGCGACCACAACCCCCCTGCCCGGCTATGCACTTGCTGACCCCTGAATGCAATCAAACCGAAATTGGATTACTATGGAGGGTTTTTCGCAATCGTGCACGGTGGTACCTACCCGGCCGAATTTTGTGACAAATTTGTGTCATCAAATCTCTACCACCAGTAATTTTTTTTAATCATTTCCTCTTTCACATAATCAAATAAACAAAAAGTAAAAGAAATAAAAATATTAGTTATCCTAATACCTACATTCGTCCATGTCTAGTACCACTTTGACACTATTCCGGCGACAATAAAACTCCATATGTCAGCGCCATCTGACATTAAACTAACATTAAATGTCGTTTTAGTGTTGGGTGCTCCAACTATCCTGCTTTATGAGGTGAACAGATTCTTCAAAGAGTCATTTCGGAATGGTGTATTGACACTCCAAAAGTGAGATTCTGTTTTAGGCAGTTTTCATTTCTAGCGTATAGTCAGGCGCCGACTGTAATTGTCAGTTTAAGTACACACAGTATCTTACTTAATTTTATGATTGTGAAAGTTTGTGACGATGCTTGGTTTAATGGCTGTTTGTAACTCGTTCATGCAAAAGTGGCAAAACGAATCTGGGTGGATTTTGGCACGGAGATAGATGAAATAAATAAAATAGCATATGAGCTATTTTATACTTTATGTCCCGGGAATAAGTTCTTGTGTGTCGTGAGGACGGGATCAGAATCACTCCGCTACTGAATGTCGACGTATGTTAGTTCTAAAGTACAGGATCTCGATGTACACCAGTTCGAAAGTTCACTGCAGAGAAGTATGCAAGGCCGACCCCGACTCAGAGTACCCCGACTCGGATAGGTTAGGTTAGCCTTCGTGGTTATTTTTTTTTTAACCACCTAGAAAATTATTTGTTGTGTGTCTCGTGATATTGTTTTATCAAATTTTCATACGTCGGCCTTGCATCCTTCGCTGCAGTGAACTTTCGAACTGGCGTACATCGAGATCCTGTAGGTACTTTAGAACTAACATACGTCGACATTTTAAACTTCGACATTCAGTAGCGGAGTCGATCAGAATATTATGGGTTATTTTTTTACTATTCCGGACGTTATGATTACTTTGAGCAGCTAGTTACGAACAGAAGGCATAAATTTTGTTTTATTTCGCCTTATGCTGATATTGTATTATAGACGGGGGGTATCCGAAGGGATTTCCGCACGACAAAAAAGAAAAAAAGGTATGTGACAGTAATGCTGTATGTTTAGGATGTATGTGTATATAAGTTTACGATATATGCTTATTCTGATTGACGTACAATAAAGTTTACATCTATCTATCTATCTATTTGTATTAACCACCTCAGACGAGTATAAGTAAATAAGAGTATGGAAATTCAATAGACAAATTATAGCTCACAGTCAGCGGGTAACAATACGCTTGGTTTTAATACGGCCAAGTTACGTAGTACACTTCACGTTATTGAATCTGTTTTGACACCTTTTGGTTGAGTGAGCGGTGCTTTTAAACGATGAGTCTTAGAATGAGATATATAAATTCAATTTGCCATTTGATGCGAAATTATCTCGTATAAAGAATTAGTATTGTCTTTCGAGGAGACAACACTGCCAGCTTTCTCGAGTTAATGATGGTGATGTAGAATTTTGTGATATTTGTATGTAAATGTTAACTTTTATTTTATTTTATTATTTGGGCTGTAAGGTGTGTGAATCACACAGATGCATATGCGGCTCTATGGTGGAGGAGGGCGGCCATCTTGCACTGAGCTGTCTTCGCTGCACAGGCTGGTTCCCGCGTCACCATGCTCTCAACGACATCATCAGAAGGGCTCTCATATCGGGATCAGAATCGGGGTCGGAGGCAAAGAGGTTGATCGCGGAAATTGGCCGCTGTATCCACGACCAAGGCGGTGACTCCCGCTGTGGCTCGTTCTTGGGGCAAAGGATGGCCATTGCCATTGAAAGAGGCAACGCGGCCAGCATCATGGGCACCTTTGCGCCAGGAATGATACGGGGTGGGTTATTCGACACAACATGAATATGTTTTATATCTAGTTGTATTGTATTGTTTTGAAATTGTATTTAATGTAGGAAAATTTGATTTATTAAATGGTTCAATTTTACTTAACTTTAATTTTTTATTCATACCTGCGAATATATCTGTGTATAGTATTGATCCACAGAAATATATTTTTAGTAGTAATTTACCTGCGTACTAAATTAAAAATAAATTTATTGGCCCGTTTTCGGTTTATAGATTTGATACTGTAGTTAGGATTGGATTCACGCCGGTACTGGCCAGGATTCGAATCTCTCGATCTTGAGACTGACTCCCTAACCACTAAGCTACTATGGCCACATTATTTCACAAGAATTTTAACTAATTTATATCGAGGCTAGGTTATAAACCTGTTAACGTCACTGCAGACTTTTTCTGGACTCTATACCACAGATTACTAAATAGTTATCTATACTGCTAAAGCCAGTACCCTTTTTTTTTTTTTTCTCGTGCGGAAATCCCTTCGGATACCCCCCCGCCGGCCAGCGGGGGCGGTTATGTCGGGCATGAACCGACTAAAACCGCACGCCGTCTCGGGTCTTCAGACGCCGGGGTGTAAGGTTACCCATAGAGCATATCCCTCGCACCCCGACTGACCCTGGGCCATCTCACCACTAACAGCATCGCTCATCCTGTCTCCTCTGAAAGCAGAGATCCATTTCAGGAATCAAACCCGGAACCTTAAGCATAGCAGTCTTACTCGCTATTTATTACTAGCTGATGCCTGCGGCTCCGCCCTCATTTTAGTTGTCGTTTTTTGATCATACCTCCGGTTTTACTTAACCTCTTGCAATCAAACATACGGCAGATTTTAAGTATAACTAAGACCATTTTAATAAAAAAAACTGCATTAAAATCTGTTCAGTAGTTTTTGCATCCATCGCGAACAAACAGACAAACAGATAAACAGACAAGAATTCTAAAAAAATATGTTTGTGTTCAGAATCGTTCATATAACATAACTCAATATTTTTAGGGATTTTCTTTAGAAAAGCCCTATTGCTATCGAGTTGTCGTCGACGTCGTCGTTGCCAATTTTCTGTCACGGTTTTGGGTATGAAGGAGATGAACTATCGAGTTGCTGTTTTCGGTAATAGATTCGTGCTGGGGTGAACCATTGCAAGATAAAGAAAAAAAAAATTATCCCTTGTATTGGGCTGAGCTCGTCTCAGGAATTCAACTTGTTTTTAAATATCTCCAAATCAAACAGACACGACTAATTTACTATTTTATAATAGTATACTTTTGAAAAGAAATACGTAAGAGGTGAAATCGGCAATATATACGTGTAATTTCGTAACTGCATTTTTTACTAGGTTTTCCTAGTCAACCTCATAGGCGTTAGCTAAATTTCTATCTTTGTTTTTAGTATAGTTCTACATAAGGGATAACTCTTACGTATGAAGCGACAGGCGTATGCCAGTATCGTAGCAAGTGGAAAACGATGTCTCTGCCTACCTCGATTCGAAAGAGGCGTGGACTTTGTGTATGTATTAGCAAGATGTTAATACCTTTTTTTTCGTGCGGAAATCCCTTCGGATACCCCCCCCCCCCCCGCCGGGCAGCGGTGGCGGTTATATCGGGCTTGAACCAACTAAAACCGCACGCCGTCTCGGGTCTTAAGACGGGGTGTAAGTTTGCCCATAGAGCATATCCCTCGCACCCCGACAAGAAGTTAATATCTATACAATTGGAACAGTCCTACAGTTTGGCAAAAAATATAAGCTTAACTGTGTGTTGCATAGAATAAATATTATTTTGTGGTTCCATGTTCCATGACCATCGACTCCGAGTCCGACTGGGGAAGTACCTCCGCCCTACAGAATGCCGCGGCCATAATAACCTCGTGTTGTGTTCCCGGCGGTGCGTAGGGTAGCCAGAGCTCACTGAGGGTTTTTGTGCTGTCAGAGGGAAGAGTCTTCCTTCTGACAGCACAAAAACTAAAAAAGAAGGGAGAGGCAGGAGTAGCCTTTGATCTTCCCGGAAGACTAAAGGCTATTCCTGCTTTGCAATTTCTTTTTTTTAGGGTCGGCAGCGCGAGTGTGACGCCCCTGGTGTTGCACACGTCCATAGGCCACGGTGACCGCGTCCCATCAGGTGGGCCGTGAGCTTGTCTGCCACCTGAATGGTATAAAAAAAAAAAAAAATTAGGGCCTGTAGACAAAGTGACATTCTACTAGTGGATTCGCTACGAAGCGAACCTTCAAAGTCTGAGTCTGTATGGGAGTGACATTATTTATTAAACGTGACATGTTGACACATAATGTCTCTCTCATACATTTCGAACTTTTAAAGGTTCGCTTCGAAGTGATTCCACTAGTAGAATGTCACTTTGTCTAGACCACCAGGAGATTCGTAAAATAAAATAATACAATACAAATCAGTAACTAATTAATTTATTTACATATTCACATATAATTAATTTTTGCAACATTGAAATAAGTATAATATACAATATTTCTTAATAACTAGTACAAATATTAGCTTTATTAATTACCTATCACAACATTCAGTTTCCTTACGTAATGTTGCACTGCGCGCGGCTTCGTTTCTTTCACTCTTTACCATTCACACGTAAGTGCGAGAGGGAGAAAATTTCGATTCTCAAGCGCTTGGCAGTTTTTTTTTACTGAGGGAGTCTTTTGAGTTTCTAGTCTGTTCTTTAAAGTGATTGCGTTGCTGTTGGTTTAATTTATTTTACACTGTGACACAAAAGACTTGGAAATTGTTAAAATTAAGTCGGTTAACATATATAGTACAAATATTATTGAAATATTTTTCGGTAGCTGGACTTATGCTCCTAAATAATCATAAGTAATACGTATGTCTTTTAACAGATTAAGTAGGAGAAAATGAATTTAAACATTAATTGAATTGCATAGTGAACACGAAAGTATGGCTTAGTGGTCATTTTGCACGATTTTGATCGCAAAAATAGTGCGAAATGACCCTTTTTTCAAAAAGAAATATTTTTCGCAAAAACTAATTTTATTAACGTGCGAATCAGTCGTTATAATCGTTAAAAGAAATAAAAGTAGATGTGTGCACAATCGTATATTCAACAAATATTTTTGGATAATTTGTTGGCAGACTTGTTATGTTGTATGTTGCATTATTTGAAGTAATAAATTCAAAGACACGAAATTCAAAAAAGAAAAGAATAAACATAAAACAAACATAACATAAACTCACGCCTATATCCCCGAAGGGGTAGGCAGAGGTGCTAGCACCCACATTTCAAAAGAATATCAATGTACAAAATTTACGTAGGGGTATATTCCTTTGACACAAACTGCTGAGCGACTTTTTGATTCTAACCTTATGAGGTATTGTTAAATTCGTCTTAATGTTATTATTTTTATTTACGTAATACACAGTATAATAAAATAGCTAAACACGAATACCAAAACTACAGGATTAGAATAAATAAAACTAAAATATCTAGCTATTTTAACAATATAGGTGTATATAATATCAAACAATATTTTCATTATCAGTAAATTATATTACATACAATAATTGAATTTTTATATAATAACGTTTATCATATTATAAACGCAATAGGATTTTTCTGTCTTTGAAATAATAAAGTTTGGTTTTCGAATAATCCAGATACACTGAATCAAAATAACTTTCATACACGTATATTTCGTTTCTTAACCCATTCTCCCACACATACAAACAATACAGCTACGAATCTACAATGTACAGTCGCGCGCAGTACAATCAGCGAGTTTAATTGAGTGTGTGCATGTGCGCGAGAGTGCGCGATCATAACGCATGCAAAAGCAGCGCGCCCATGCATACAGCTGTCAGTAACGCACTATGCGGGATGGATGTACCTGTGGAAAAAAAAACATGTTAGAATATCAAATACAATAAATAACAGTACAAATGTTCGGGTAAATAATAAATAAACTTTTTTATTTTATTTATTATTTATAATACCGAACCGAAATTACTAATATTCCCCCTAACCCCTCCAGCTAAGCTTAATTGCTTGTGTTAGGAGTATGTCCACCTGGGTAGTGTAATGGCCAGGATTCGAACCCGGGACATCTCGATCGTAGGGTCGACTCCTTAGCCACTAAGCTACTGACTGTAGCACAACAGACAGATAGGCAAATAATCGATCCAGTACCATATAATTATATTTAGGATCCGTTTATCTTATATAACGTCTATGGCCATTAAAATAGACTTTTTTTTTAGCGTATGAAATACCCCATCAGTGCCGACGATGGGGTGGACGTGTCGGAATCGGACCGACTAAAACCACACGGTGTCTTTCCCAAGTGTCCATTGCCGGGCACCCCGGGTAAGCCCTCAATTTGATAACCCCAGGGTTAAGCCAAAATCATCATCATCTTAGCGTTTTTCCTGGATTAATCCGAAGCTTTTAACTTGCAGTCCGGGGTTCGCTTCCCTCCTTCACCTCCTTTTGGTTACGGGAGTACCGGCTTGCATGTGTACCTGCTTGCAGTTGTACCGGCTTGCAGGTGTACCGGCTTGCAGTTGAGGTTGGCTTGGCCCTGAAAGTCTTAGTGGAGCCCTAAAACCCCTGACCTCAACCAAAATATTAGTTTAACTAAAATATACATAATGGAGAATTAATTACTCGTGTAATTGTGCATATACTTACCTTTGGAAACTTAAGAATTTAATGAAGGACGACCTCTGTGGGTAGCAGTGCATTCGACTGCTAAGCCAAAGGTCGCGGGTTCGATTCCCGCTCAGTGCAAATATGTATATTTGCATTGGTCTGGATGTTTCCCATGTGGTTATGTATAATATGTATTTTTTTTACAAAAAAAAAGTATTTAAGTATATTTATCCGCATTCTAGAACCCATATGACAAGCTCTGCTTAGTTTGGGTCTAGATGGCGTTGTGTACTCTGTCGTATAATATTTATTTATTTTCTAATGGAAATCTTATCCAAATATATATGAGACTAAATTTAAAGTTTCATTTTGCAAAAATAGTGAAAATTGGTCCACACAGTAAAGAATGATCACTCTCCATTTTTAAGTCGGTTATAATAATGTAAAGAAGAAACTAACCTGATGAATCTTCCCTGGTCACCGATGCGGGGTAAGGTGGATCCGCCTCCCTGATGAACATGGGCTCGCCCATTCTAGAGTAGATGTCAAATATTGTAGCAACACAGCTCAGTGTGAATTGTCCGTTTGCTGGAGGGATCAGGGTGTACCTGGAGAAGAGGACAGAGGTTACAAAAGAACGTTTGATCCATTTCATTGATTCTATTTGAAAAATGGTGATTTTTAGTACACGTCAGACACATCCATATTTTTCGGTTGCAAAAGGTATATTTATAAAGGTAAGATATATATAATAATAATAATAATAATTAATTTATTTACAGGTATGCACCCAATAAAATGTCACAAACTTGAATTATAAAATTACAATGTTAACTAACTTATTATAACTTAACAACGTACAATAACAAATAAATAAAATAAAATGATACGCAGAGATCCTTATCAAATGCCTAAAACTGATAACAGTCAAGCTACTTTTTATTTAACTCGCGATGCACAGTTAACCAATGCATAAGAATGGGATTGTTCATGCACCTGCACAGCGTTTGGAGAATTTCATTCTTAGATTCACGCAACTTCTTCCAAAAGGAGGCAACACGTGACCTTATAATTGCGAAAAAGTCAGGTACCCTGGCCTCCGCAAACATGCTCGATGCACTACAGAACCTTGGTCGTCTCATTAGAATCCGAAAAGCATCATTATATTGTACTCTAATGGTACTCATCGCGCGCTTAGTGAATTTGCTCCACAGCTGACACGTGTATAAGCATAAGCAGTATGCCCTAAACAGAGTTAGTTTCACATCTGCACTACAGCGCGCGAACCTGCGCGCGATCATGTTGCAGCGCACAGCCAGGGCCCTGCGTTCACGTTCAATATCCATATCATCACGTAGATCCTCCGTAAGCACATGACCCAGGTACCTGAACAATGCCACCCTCTCGACTTGCGCACCGTCTAAATACACTGGCGGGACATTCGCCGGACCTCTACCAGCTTTGAAAATCAACATTTTGGTTTTAGAGACGTTATATTTTAAGCCGTGTGTAGAGGCGTATCGCTCGCAAATAGCCATCAATTTTCTCAACCCTCTGACCGAGGGGCTGAGAAGCACCATATCATCAGCATAGCTAAAGTTATTCACGCATGTTGTTCCTACATGACAGCCTACCTTGGTGCTTCTCAGCTCCACAATCAGATCATTCATGTAAAGACTGAAGAGGTCCGGTGAAGTCAGCCCTCCTTGGCGTACTCCACACTCTAGCCTAAAAGCGCTAGAGGTTGTGTCACCCCATCTTACACAGTTCACTTGGTTCCCATACCAGAATCTCAACAGGCTCACCACTCTACCTTCGACCTTAGACCTTGAGAGTTTTTCCCATAGTAGCTCTAAGTTCACTAGGTCAAATGCTCTACTAAGGTCCAGGAAGCACGCATACACTGATGTACGTCTACCTACATAGTAGTTGACTGAGCTTTTTAAGCTGAATATAGCTGAGTCCGTTGAGAGTCCGGGACGAAAACCAAATTGTGCGTCATCAATACTAATATTGCGCTTCAGAGTTGGATGTATCAATCTATATGAAATATGATATCTAATAATTTTAACAAGCCTGCATTTCTTGTGTATGTACATTTTCATGAAATTTTATCTAACAGAATTAGATCTAGCTAGGTTTAATTTTTATAAAAAAGTCGAAAAAAAAGTTATTAATATTACATAACATAACTTCACGCCTGTATCCCCGAAGGGGTAGGTAGAGGTGTATTACGCACCCACGATTCGCCAGTTATTATAATTCTATATTAATATTTAATATAGCAAGAATAACCACGAATTGAAACAATGTACTTTGCTTAAAGCTTTCTACACCTTTTTTTTATATGTGCGGAAATCCCTTCGGATACCCCCCCGCCGCCGGTTATGTCGGGCTTGAACCGACTAAAACCGCACGCCGTCTCGGGTCTACAGACGCCGGGGTGTAAGGTTACCCATAGAGCATATCCCTCGCACCCCGACTGACCCTGTGCCATTCGCAGTGTCCCCTCTGATAACAGCAGAGGGGTACCTGGAGCGACCAGCCCCGCGGGCCTTGAAGGCCCGCCATACCCCGACCCCCTCGTGCAATGGGGTCAGCTGGCCCTGAAAAGGGCCGGTTGGTCAGACTCTTGGCCGTTGGCGTTGACGCCAGCTGCTCCAGAGGAGCAATCAATGATGCGTCATCGCCCACGTTGCCCAGGGTGCACTAGTCGCACCCCTGATCCAACCAGTCGCACCCCTGATCCAACCAGTCGCACCCCCATCCAACCAGTCGCACCCCAAGCTTTCTACACCTATCAATTAAAACGTTTTAAAATGAAATTGAAAACATTATACTATTGTTAAAAAATAATATTGGCAATGTTTTGCGTACTCTCAAACATAATTGTGCAATACGCTGACCGACTGCCTAAGAGATTTGGCCCTAGTCAATTTGTATTAACAACCGTTTTAAATATGCTGGCCGGCGGGGGGATATCCGAGGGGATTTTCGCATAAAAAAAAGGGTACTATTAAGTAGGTAAATTTTACCAACCTCAAAATATCCTTATCATCCTTCTGCTCCCTTTCGAATCCATAATAGTTCTCTTGGTACGCCCGGTTCAAGCTAGCGCTGGTATACGTCAGCCCCATCTTGTAATGTTCTGCCTCCAGTATTGTCACCTCAAGTTGGCTAAACGCACCCCGTTCTTTGAAGTCTAGATCTGATGTCCTCCAGGAGACGGTTTCTGCTATCTGATGAGAGAGAAAAAAATGAAATAATTTTGTTCTTTCAGGGTGCATGTGGCCTACTCGAAATCGGAGATGACCCTGTGTCAGCCGGGGTGCGAGAGAAATGCCTTATGGGTCCACCTTACACCTCGGCTTCGGAAAACCCGAGACGGCGTGCGGTTTTAGTCGGTTCAAGTCCAACATAACCTCTCCCGCTGGTCGGTGGGGGGCGGGGAAGTATCCGAAGGGATTTCCACACGGAAAAAATAAAGTTGCATATGGGTGCTTCAAGATCTTTGAGGCTAGGCCTCTTCTTGTAACTGATGGACTTGCGAAAGCTTTTGGGGCTCGATATAAACCAAACCATGGGTGGATTTCGAGTTCTAAAGTTCCAAAGTTTAGATGCAACCGGGATGAAGTAAAAGAGACTTATTAACAAACAAGTTGAATTCCTGAGACGAGCTCAGCCGAATACAAGGGATTTTCGATTTTGCGTTTTTTTTTTCTGCGATTTTTTGCGATTTTTTCTTTATCTTGCAATGATTCACCGCAGCGCGAATCTATTACCGAAAACAGCAACTCGATAGCTCATCTCCTTCATACCCAAAACCGTGACAGAAAATTGGCAACGACGACGTCGACGACGACAACTCGATAGCAATAGGGCTTTTCTAAAGAAAATCCCTAAAAATTAAAAGAGTGTGTGCTTCAGACCGCACGGCAGAAGTGAAAACTTCATTGTTTCAATATATAATATTAGCACGATAAACCGCTAACTACAACACACTAACCTCACAATGTAAATCAAATTTTTGTCAAAATAATTTTTATTACGTACCAATTATAATTATTAAATTTATAAAGACAATTATTACGTATAAATAAATAAATAAATATTCTACGACATTCTACACAGCGCTTTCTAGACCCAAAGTAAGCATAGTTTAAATAGCTTGTGTTATGGGTTCCAGAATGCGGATAAACATACTTAGATACTTTTTTTTTGTAAATACATACATATTATACATAGAAACACCCAGACCAATGCAAATAGATATATTCATGCATACAAATATTTGCACTGAGCGGGAATCGAACCCGCGCCCCCTGTAGCAGGGGTGCATTCGACTGCTACTCGAATGCACTACTGCTACGCCACAGAGGCCTTCATGGCCGTATGAATTGAATATACTAAACACAGCGACACAACAGCAAAGAGTGTAACGGGAAATGGCCCTTAAAGCTATCTTCGTCACTAGCTTGGCTGTAATCGTCTAAACCTAACTAAACATAAAACTAAACTGTGAAATTGAATTCCTAACCGATTTATTTTAAATAATGTACGCCGTGATTATTCTCCTCACTGAATTAATTTAACCTTCGGTTTATATTATATATTAACTAATGTTCTAATCTTTTGAGTTTTGTTGAAATAAAATGAACTCTATCTGCATAAAATCTAGTTTCTATATACGATATTGATTTAAATGTCAAGTTATCATTTACGGTCGTAGATTGTATCTACCAGGTAACTGAGGTTTTCTGGATCCAGATTATATGATAATGGCCTGTATTTTTTTATATTTCATATGTTTTGTCGTGAGCTCATATATATATTTTTTTTTGGTTGATATTAAATCAACATATTTTCTCCTCTTCTCCTTCAAGAGTAATTTAATTCTGTTATCAGTACCTCCACTAACGCTAAACGTATAATAGTCTTCTTCTCCTTTTTTATATTAGTATTCACTAATTAATACCATTACAAGTTTAACCGACCCGTCGTAAATCGCCTCACATATCTAGGTTTGCCTGCATTCCAATGTAGGTTTCGTTTGAGACTGGTATAAATACTGATTTAACATGAGTTCATCTGTTTTAGCTTGTAAATATAATTTATGAATTTCAGGCAGACCCCAGATATGCTACACACCGATAACTTGCTCAAACTGAAAACCCAAATGGTTCCAGGAGCTAAAATTGTATTTAAATTATCTATTAAGTGAGCTGATTGTAACACATATATTTATTTATTGCTGTATTCGACTAAAATACTCCCTCTCGTTAGAAAACTGTGTGCAAATAATGATATTTCAGATGTCTCTGAATGAACCTACTAAAACCACACGTCGTCTCTTATGTGTTCTTTACACTTTACAAGTCGAATATTAATTGAGTTCACCAACGACCATCTCTTTGTATTACTGATACTATTTCCTTGTGTTACTCGATATATTGCAAATGTTAGATGAATAATCAGCCACTTAGATAATTTACTCTAATATATTACTCGTCAACTTCTGCCCACTCAAATCAATGTTCTATAACTGATAACGGAATAATTATTTATACTTGCTCTAATTCTCGAATGATGTATTCAGCCATGTTATAATGCACTTAATTGTTTGATTACAGTGCCTAGATAAAATGTTATAATGATAATGATATTTCACGTAATCATTTAAATCACTTCCAAACGTAATTTTATATAAATTCAGACCACAGTTCTTTATGTTGCTATTCAAACCAATATACTATAAAATAGTAGAAATTTACCAGAAACCTTCAATTATATTATTTAGTAATATATTTAAAGTTATATAACAAACTATCACGATTTATTCAGACAATGTTCTGGAACTATTTTCGATATATCTATTCTTAATTATTGAATAACGTATTTATCCACAACTTTACTATAAAATTCACGGTTACTTTAATTAAAACACAATGGATTTGCTGTTGGATTGATTAAGTTATTTATGATAATTATCTTGTAAACAAAGACTTAACGCGATATAATTTACGTAACACTTCACTTCGGTTAGTTATCACTTTAATAAACGTATTTGGTATGATGTTACCTACGAGTCCTATTAATCCGCCTCGACAGATTAACCTAAATAATTCTAGACTCAAATGGCTAGTGTTTACCTCCGGTCTACTATCCCGTACCAAAGATAGCAGGTGTGTTTGATTTGACATGTGTGTTTGTGTGCGAATTGTGTGTAGGGGAGTAACAATGCGAACTAAACTAAGGAAAAGGAATGGAATAGCTTGCGAAAACCCCTAAAACTATTCCACGGATCCTAGATTATAGGAAATAGGTGTTTGAAACGCTTCCGAAATCAGACTCAATCCCAGAATTTAAGGCTTGTTACCTAAAAGTTCTTTTTTAGCCACGTTTCAGGAGATTGGGTTTATATAGAGAAAGGTTTTTATAAAATATAGGAATCTTTAGATATTCAATCCAAAGAGCGTTATCATTTGTCACTGTCTAGTATGCACAACTCGTCAAAAGAATCACCAATTATATTAGCATAACACAGCCAACGAAATTACCAACTATTTTAACAGAGCGTGTGCACTTCAACCAGCTACAATGAAAACTCTCCCATGTCCCCGTTCGAAATCAGTTTTTATATTCCACTGACTCCCCGCTTGTTGCGTCCAAATGACGTCACACGCCGCTTCATCACTTGGGTATCAGGTAGTATTTTTTTATGAGAAATGACCCACGCATTGGATCTTTAGCCAAACATTATAACTTTTTGTATTTAAAATAGCGTGCCAATATTATTTTAAAACAAACATCTTAACTAGTTCAAATTAAGCATATTTTAATTATATACACACCATTAACCTTAAATTACCATCCCTCCATGCAACATGCCACGCTTAACACTTAAATCTCAATCTACGTAATACAAACTCATTGTCAGGCAAAGCATAGCGACATTCAATCGTGCAAAATTTGGTAAACGCGTCCGTTTACTAACCAACAGTCTCGTATCAAAGCTTGACAAAGAAATCAAATTACATCTTATTTGGTTCTTAAAACCCTTTATAAATTATTTTAATACGCATTAACCAATGAGATAATGTAGACGTCCATAGAGTTCATTTTGCAATAATTAACACGTGTCAATATTCCTTTATTTCAAATACGTCGTGAAGACGAATAATTTTTTATGTTGTATGAATGGTATTTGTATTGTTAACAGATGTGAGGTAAAAATTCTCAGCGTTGTTTCGCCATCGTGGCGATATAAATAATACCATTTCAGTCGCCTCCTCAGACTTCAAATTAAGTTGATTCGCTTAGAAACAGACTTCTTTTGAAGATCTGCTTCTAGGAAAAGTTCCCAGATGCATTCCTTTGACTCAATCTCTTTACTCTTAATATATTATCACGCTAAATTAATAGTGTTGTAAGTTCCTTTTATTTTATTAGTTTTGGGTTCCATGAGGGCATAACAATTAGTGGATGTTATGTAACTCGTTCTGTAAGATTCCGCAATGTATATAATCGTTTAACTTTACCATAGGTATCCTGCATAGAATATATGTATTTATAACAAGATTTACCTGCATCTAATAGACCTAATTCACGCCTCCTAAACTGTCGTTTTTTTTTTTTTTTTTTTGCAATTTTAAATATCTATGTGAGTCCTTTTCGCAGTCTAAAATGTCAGCGCCTTTAAATAATGTTTGAATGATTTATTATTTTGCATAACTCAATTATTGTCATTTGATTTCGATAAACATATCGGAACGTTTCTGCCTTTTAATCGGACAAACTCCTTTACTCCTACAGCTGGTCTTATTGGAACTATTTGTTTTTTTTTTTATGAATAAATGTTTTAACAAAACCGAAATTTTGAACTTTGGAGCCCACATATGCCACCTTAACTTAATGACTACCTTTTTTTACTTAGTACTAGAATTATTTTCCGTATTACTATTCCCGCTATTATTTGTGTTTTGATCTTTCGCTTCCGGTCTAAATTCAATTGGCTGAACGCCTCCCCGTATATTAGAGTACCTACCAGTTGCTACACCTCGACCTCGTCTGTTATAATTCCTATAAGGATAACCCCGTGTATTACTGCCTCTTCCGCGATTCGTGGAATTAAACCGTATTGTATTTACTCGCACCGAACTGTACCTCGTGTTAACGTTTGCACCGCGTGTTCTTTCATATCTATTTACTGTCGAACTCTGTGATTGTGAACTACCGAGCCTATCTACATTTATATTTCTTTCCAGATGTCTTAAAAATTCAACTGTTTCTTTGATTGTCATAGGTTGTTGTCTACTAAAGTATGCTACTTGTATATGTTCAGGATACTGCCTAAAAATGGTATTTATCTTTTCTGCATCCGTAAAAGGCAATGATAAAGCATAAACTTTATCCAACTGCTCCGCGAAATATTTCTCCATACTCCCGTTCTGTTTATTATATTTTGAAGTCATAAATCTAGACTTTACTACTTCCTGTTCTGCCTGGCTCCAAAATACATTCTGGAAATCCGATTCAAAATCACTAAACGACTTCCAATAATCTCTATAAATATTCATACGAATTTTAGCTTCCCCTGATAATGATTCTATTGCTAAACTTAATGTTCGTTCTGTATTTAGGTCTTGTCCCGTCATAGATAAATAATCTTTTAGATCCCTCAAGAAACTCATTGGATTATGCATCCTATTACCATCAAATGTAGGTAATTTTTGTTTTACCTGTACAATTACCGTTTGACGTGTTGTCTCACTACTAATATTGTTCGTTTCCGAGCTAGTCAATGGTACTATTGGAGAACCTGAACTATGACCACTATCACTTTCAATTCGCTCGTTTTCCAATCTCGTAAGTCTATTTAATATTTCAGATAACAATTGATTAGTCTGATTTGCACTATTCATGTTATTAGTACCGCTAGTCCCTCTACGACTATTACGCATGTTCTTTCCGCTCATGGTTTGTTATTAAAATATATTATTTCCCACGTGAAAATAAATACTCTCAATTTTGTATTGGTTATTTGTTGTTAGAATTGCTGTTAAGTATTCACTTAGATACGTTATCCACATATATTTTTCGAGTAGAAGTTAAGTATTTGAAATTTATTGTTTTGAATATTTTTCGAGTGTTCAAAGAATATTGTTAAGATTAAATAACACCAAGTGTGTTAAGTGTGCCTAACCTTTTTGAGTTCGTTTATTATCTTATCCTAATAAACTGTCAAACCTTTTTGAAATTAATGGCTTTCAAACTTCTAATATTGCTAAGTGTCTTGTTTTCACAAGTGCGTTTTTAAGTTTTTACGAATGTCAGTTTCGTACGTGATAAACGGTCCTATTTTAAGACCCCTTGAAATGTCCAAATGTATCGAGTTATTGTATTTTTTTCCGTTTTGTTAACTATGTCTATGAGAATCGTAAGGCAAAAAAATATTGTTACGAGTTTACACGTGCGTCAACAAAAGTTTTAGTTTGCTTAAATACAGACAAAGACTGACCCAAGTTTTGCCTATGTTTATGATATCCGTAATAATTTTCGGTGTATTGTGTATTGGACCCTTTTTAGAAAGTCTTACTATTTTAGTAATTGCCTACGTTGTGTAATATTTTTTTTAAACAATAAATAAAGAATAAATTTTAAACAATGAATACGCCTTTTGTACTGTTTTAAAAGTCTATTCCTGTGAGTTTCGAACGTACTAAATAAAAATTTAATATTCTGCGTGGTATGTTTTGTAGTAATTTATAAGTTGGTTCTTTTCTCGTTGTATTAAAATTTAATACTAGATAAGAATTCTGGTCACCGGGCATCAAAAACTGTAACGGGAAATGGCCCTTAAAGCTATCTTCGTCACTAGCTTGGCTGTAATCGTCTAAACCTAACTAAACATAAAACTAAACTGTGAAATTGAATTCCTAACCGATTTATTTTAAATAATGTACGCCGTGATTATTCTCCTCACTGAATTAATTTAACCTTCGGTTTATATTATATATTAACTAATGTTCTAATCTTTTGAGTTTTGTTGAAATAAAATGAACTCTATCTGCATAAAATCTAGTTTCTATATACGATATTGATTTAAATTTCAAGTTATCATTTACGGTCGTAGATTGTATCTACCAGGTAACTGAGGTTTTCTGGATCCAGATTATATGATAATGGCCTGTATTTTTTTATATTTCATATGTTTTGTCGTGAGCTCATATATATATTTTTTTTTGGTTGATATTAAATCAACATATTTTCTCCTCTTCTCCTTCAAGAGTAATTTAATTCTGTTATCAGTACCTCCACTAACGCTAAACGTATAATAGTATTCTTCTCCTTTTTTATATTAGTATTCACTAATTAATACCATTACAAGTTTAACCGACCCGTCGTAAATCGCCTCACATATCTAGGTTTGCCTGCATTCCAATGTAGGTTTCGTTTGAGACTGGTATAAATACTGATTTAACATGAGTTCATCTGTTTTAGCTTGTAAATATAATTTATGAATTTCAGGCAGACCCCAGATATGCTACACACCGATAACTTGCTCAAACTGAAAACCCAAATGGTTCCAGGAGCTAAAATTGTATTTAAATTATCTATTAAGTGAGCTGATTGTAACACATATATTTATTTATTGCTGTATTCGACTAAAATACTCCCTCTCGTTAGAAAACTGTGTGCAAATAATGATATTTCAGATGTCTCTGAATGAACCTACTAAAACCACACGTCGTCTCTTATGTGTTCTTTACACTTTACAAGTCGAATATTAATTGAGTTCACCAACGACCATCTCTTTGTATTACTGATACTATTTCCTTGTGTTACTCGATATATTGCAAATGTTAGATGAATAATCAGCCACTTAGATAATTTACTCTAATATATTACTCGTCAACTTCTGCCCACTCAAATCAATGTTCTATAACTGATAACGGAATAATTATTTATACTTGCTCTAATTCTCGAATGATGTATTCAGCCATGTTATAATGCACTTAATTGTTTGATTACAGTGCCTAGATAAAATGTTATAATGATAATGATATTTCACGTAATCATTTAAATCACTTCCAAACGTAATTTTATATAAATTCAGACCACAGTTCTTTATGTTGCTATTCAAACCAATATACTATAAAATAGTAGAAATTTACCAGAAACCTTCAATTATATTATTTAGTAATATATTTAAAGTTATATAACAAACTATCACGATTTATTCAGACAATGTTCTGGAACTATTTTCGATATATCTATTCTTAATTATTGAATAACGTATTTATCCACAACTTTACTATAAAATTCACGGTTACTTTAATTAAAACACAATGGATTTGCTGTTGGATTGATTAAGTTATTTATGATAATTATCTTGTAAACAAAGACTTAACGCGATATAATTTACGTAACACTTCACTTCGGTTAGTTATCACTTTAATAAACGTATTTGGTATGATGTTACCTACGAGTCCTATTAATCCGCCTCGACAGATTAACCTAAATAATTCTAGACTCAAATGGCTAGTGTTTACCTCCGGTCTACTATCCCGTACCAAAGATAGCAGGTGTGTTTGATTTGACATGTGTGTTTGTGTGCGAATTGTGTGTAGGGGAGTAACAATGCGAACTAAACTAAGGAAAAGGAATGGAATAGCTTGCGAAAACCCCTAAAACTATTCCACGGATCCTAGATTATAGGAAATAGGTGTTTGAAACGCTTCCGAAATCAGACTCAATCCCAGAATTTAAGGCTTGTTACCTAAAAGTTCTTTTTTAGCCACGTTTCAGGAGATTGGGTTTATATAGAGAAAGGTTTTTATAAAATATAGGAATCTTTAGATATTCAATCCAAAGAGCGTTATCATTTGTCACTGTCTAGTATGCACAACTCGTCAAAAGAATCACCAATTATATTAGCATAACACAGCCAACGAAATTACCAACTATTTTAACAGAGCGTGTGCACTTCAACCAGCTACAATGAAAACTCTCCCATGTCCCCGTTCGAAATCAGTTTTTATATTCCACTGACTCCCCGCTTGTTGCGTCCAAATGACGTCACACGCCGCTTCATCACTTGGGTATCAGGTAGTATTTTTTTATGAGAAATGACCCACGCATTGGATCTTTAGCCAAACATTATAACTTTTTGTATTTAAAATAGCGTGCCAATATTATTTTAAAACAAACATCTTAACTAGTTCAAATTAAGCATATTTTAATTATATACACACCATTAACCTTAAATTACCATCCCTCCATGCAACATGCCACGCTTAACACTTAAATCTCAATCTACGTAATACAAACTCATTGTCAGGCAAAGCATAGCGACATTCAATCGTGCAAAATTTGGTAAACGCGTCCGTTTACTAACCAACAGTCTCGTATCAAAGCTTGACAAAGAAATCAAATTACATCTTATTTGGTTCTTAAAACCCTTTATAAATTATTTTAATACGCATTAACCAATGAGATAATGTAGACGTCCATAGAGTTCATTTTGCAATAATTAACACGTGTCAATATTCCTTTATTTCAAATACGTCGTGAAGACGAATAATTTTTTATGTTGTATGAATGGTATTTGTATTGTTAACAGATGTGAGGTAAAAATTCTCAGCGTTGTTTCGCCATCGTGGCGATATAAATAATACCATTTCAAGAGCAGCAATCTTTCTCGCTCGGGTGCACTCGGCGGTCCCGAGTTCACCCGACCGAGCCTTTCACCTCAGAGCGTGACGGATCAGCCTAACTCACCACCTATGATAAAATCTGTGTGCGATGCGCCAAAAGAAACTTTCACTTCAAAAAGGCTTGATATAGAGAAGTGGAAATGAATTTTCGCTTATCCAAATAGTGAAGGTATGACAGGGAAGTAGGGAAAATAAAACACTTACACAGCGGGATAACTGGTCTGGACTATGAAACAGCCTCAATTGCCCCGATGGGACCGGACCGTTTGTGATAGAAAAAAATATCAATAATTAAGAAGTACGGCCTCTGTGGCGTAGCGGTAGTGCATTCGACTGCTACGTCAGGGGGCGCGGGTTCGATTCCCGCTCAGTGCAAATATTTGTATGCATGAATATGTCTATTTGCATTGGTCTGGGTGTTTCTATGTATAATATGTATGTATTTACAAAAAAAAAGTATTTAAGTATGTTTATCCGCAGTCTGGAACCCATAACACAAGCTAGTTAAACTATGCTTACTTTGAGTCGAGAATGCGCTGTGTAAAATTTCGTAGAATATTTATTTATATTTATTTATTATTTATTTAGTAGGTAATTGATATTTTTTTCTCTTTTTCTGAAGTTTATCTCTAGATAGGTACTAAAAGAGCAGGGGGTGGCAGGTGAGGCGGCCTGTCACCGCAGCAGAAGCAGGCCGGGACGGTGGGGCGACTAGTGCCCCTCCCCTAAACCGATGCAAGACGGGGACACCGTGGTTCCCAAACCCGAGGGGGCCATCTCGAAAGTGGAGATGGTCCAGGGTCAGTCGGCGTGCGAGGGATATGCTCTATGGACAACCTGACACCCCAGCGTCTTAAGACCCGAGACGGCGTGCGGTTTTAGTCAGTTCCAGCCCGACATAGCCGTCCCCGCTGACCGGCGGGGGGGGGGGAGTATCTGAGGGGATTCCCGCAAGAAAAAAAGGTACTAAAAGAGTAGAAAGAAAAATTACATACTACAAGAGATTTTTAATCTTTTGGAAAGGAAAATTCTCACCAATATAACGTTTGACTGAATTCGAGAATCTTGTTCTATATAACTTCTCAAGCGTCCATGGGGACTGTATTCACCAAATTTAATCTTTATTACAATCTTGCAATCTTTCAAATAAAACAGCTTCTTAATCTTCGTCAAGTCTCACAATTGGTCTGGCTTTTGATATGAAAATGCTTTTCTTATTCGAGCGAGTTGAAACAAAGTGATAAATTGTAATACAAGATGTATTATTTTATATCTGTTCGATGATTTACGGAGATTCGTGTTTACGCATGAAGATTGTGATTTCAGGATTTTCTTCGTGTTTCAGAGTAATTGAACGCGTAAAATATTTTGTTCTCTAGATAATATATTACGAGGAATTGATGTGCAGAGCGTGAGACGCCATAACGTATGTAGGAATAGTAGTGTAGTATCGTAGTGAAAACGACTAAGGAGACTTTTTTTTGTACAAAAAGAATATTAGTAACCGAAATTACTAACATTCCCCCTAACCAGAATTCGAACTCGGGACCTCTCGATCGCAGGGTCGACTCCTTAACCGCTAAGCTACCGATGCTTAAATTTATTTAAGAATAACACTTTTTGAGGATATACGGAGCCTCACCAAGATCCTCAGGGTCACAACCTCACCTGCAAGCCGGTACTCCGGCTGATTAACGGACGGAAACCACGCTAAGATGGCGCTAACAATCAGGCAGCGACGATAGCCCAGTGGCGTAGGTAACGGACTACTGAGACGAGGTCTCGATTTCGATACCCAGTCGCTCCGGGCACACACCTTTGACTTTTCGTAGTTATGTGTGCATTAATAAATGTTAATTATCGCTCGCTTAATAATGTGCCCATGGCAATAGACTCGCCCCTCATTACATTGGGATCTGAACATAACTGGCGAATCGTGGGTGTGTAATACACCTCTGCCTACCCCTTAGGTGATATAGGTGTGAAGTTATGTTACGTTATGTTAAAATCAGGGATTTAAATCTAAATTAAAAGTTAACTTGACAAGCCAAAAAGAAAATGTTAATCAACAAATTTCATTAAACAAATTGAAATTATAACTTTCGAAGAGTTCTATAAAATTATAATATAAACATGCCCGAAAAACATGGAAATGAGAAAAGACAGAAAACATATTTCACAGAAACAACAGCTTTAAGAACAGGCTCGAAACACTTCGGAATTTCATTTATATCAACCCTTCATGTTTCTGATATTAAAGGATATTTTTGTGTGCCGAGTTGGAAAGTTTTAGCGTTTTTATTTTGACCGCCTGCTAGACAATGGGCTTTCTTCGTGAGCTGTCATTCCTTCATTCATTAGTGAGAGAGGATGCTGTTACGTTACTCTGCTGAAATACCTTGAGAAATTTAAATTAAGGAGGTTGGTTTTGATTTATTGTAAAGATATTAATTAAAAAGAGAAGAATAATTACTTAGGCTCTTTAAAAAAACTCATCATCACCATTAGTCCTGGTTCCAAGGGTCCCTTCTCCTCTTCTGCCAGCAAATAATCCTCGAGAAGGAGGCGGTGAAGGGGGTGCAGGGAGAATCCTTAGAGCCTGCCAAGCCTGGGGGTGGCAGGTGGAACTACCTGTCACTCTAGCAGAAGCAGGCCGGGGCGGCGGCTCTTTCCGGGGGCGAGAAGGGTCACCGTTGTTCCCAAACCGGAGGGGACCATCTCGACACCGGAAATGGCCCTGGGTAAGACGGGGTGCGAGGGAAATGCCTTATGGGCCACCTTACACTATGGCGTCTGAAGACCTGAAATGGCGTGCGGTTTTAGTCGGTTCGAATCCGACATAACCACCGCCGCTGACCGGCGAAGCAGGTACTAGGGCGGGTATTTCTGCTTAAAAAAAATGGTCCGCTCTCCCACTCTTTCTCTTGACTTGGTTTACCTTCCAACCTTGAGAAAGCCTGCCTCAGAGCCTCCTTCGTCAATCAGCAGGTGTAACGGCTTGCAGGTGAATCTTGTCTGTAAGTCGATGCACCTGCTAAACAATGGACAGGCTTCAGGGTTGGGAGGTCAGGCGGCAGTCGCTCCTAGAAAAGCCGACATACCAATCGAAAACAACAAGCGGGCTTCGTACTCCAAAGTGCAAACTTGGGATGATGGTGATATACTCACTTTATGATCATCAAGCATCCAAGTAATATTAGGAGCTGGATAGGCTTCATCAACGGAACAGTTGGCTCTCAGCACATCACCGCGCGCGTAACTGAAGCTGGATACTGTCAAACGAGGTGCTCGGAACGGTGGGTCTGGAAATGAAATATCTTGTTAACGATGAAATATCATGAAATTGTCGGAAGTTTACGCGAATGTCACACATTGAATTCAAAAACATCCTAATTTTAAAAGAGAAGATGGTTGGAATATACCAACAGCTTGGGGCCCAGCCATTCACTTAATTAATTCCAAGAAAAATCAAAATACAACAAGATTTTATGACACTGTGAGCTCATTCTGCGTAAATAGTAACACCAACAATTCACCATAGTTCTAGGTTCTAGGTACTTTGAAATAACTTACACTTCAAACTACAAGACAACAACAATCTTTAGTTTCCCCGTGACCATGGCTGCTAAAAAGCAACCGAAACGTCGGGTTCAATGTAAAATACTAAATAACATCAAATAAATCGCGATAGAATTCGTTAAAAGATGATTTATCATGTTTTTTTTTATGTATGTTGGCTCACGTTTGACCTCTATCTCACCCTGGTCGTAAGTGGTCTACGATTGATCACGTTTACCTAGAAGGAACCTAATTTCTCGAGACTTGAAGATTCCGAGGTTATAGCTTTCCGGAAACACAGACTCAGGCATGCAATTCCACATGTTTTACTATGCAAAACTTGTAGGTAGAATTGTCTACGATCTCTGGCCTCCATGAGCGCAGACCAGGTAGGGCTCTCGCCTTAGCAGAACCAGATCCGAAACAGTAGCGCGACGTGTTTGTTTAAACAGAGGGGAGTTGTGAGACAACCTACTTACGAGTGGTGGTCAAAGTCTGTCCAGTGGGCCTACCGCCCAAGTGTCGTCGATATCACAGCCGTCGAAATGTTGCGCTGGTCAAGGTCGACGGCCATTTTGTACCGCCCCATTGATAATCGATGCCGGCGCGGCGTAAGAATGAATGAAACGCTGTTTTTGACAGTTAAATAGCTGCCGACCTTGACCAGCGCAACATTTCGACGGCTGTGATATCGACGACACTTGGGCGGTAGGCCCACAGGTTCCTGAAGAGATCCTTCCTAGGGTACACTCGGGTTCCGTGATAAAAGACTTACGTGGACGGTACACCGTGTAGTTTTAGTCGGTTCCATCCCTATATAGGCACGTCACATTTAATTAATCAATTTCAGAGCGACGAAGCTATGCTCGGCTTTTTTTCTTCGACGTTTTCTAACAATGAAACCTCGCTAAGTATGAAATCCTGTATACTAAGTTTCATGAAAATCATTGGAGCCGTTTTCGAGATTCAGATTATATATATTTATATACAAGAATTGTTCGTTTAAAGGTCGATTTATATTTTATTGTCATACAAATACAATCAAACTTGTCTCTCTAACATAATCGCAGTGTCTTTAAGATACTGGGTTTGTGAATGAGGAACGTTTTTAGGGTTCCGTAGCCACTTATAGATTCGTAGTACTTATAGATTCGTCATGTCCGTCTGTATGTCACAGCAACTTTTTCCGAAACTACAAGAACTATGCTGTTGAAACTTGGTAAGTAGATGTATTGGTAAGTAGGTTTTTTAGTATCATTTTTTAATAAAAAAAATGCATAGTTTTTGCGAGACACACTTCTAAAGTGGTAAAATGTGTGTGTGTGTGTCCCTGTAACTTCTAAAATAAAAGAATAATAAAACTAAAAATTTATATGATGTACATTACCATGTAAACTTCCACCGGAAATTGGTTTGAACGAGATATAGTAAGTAGTTCTTTTTTAATAAGTCGTAAACCGCAATTTACCTTCCATTCAATCAACTCAAATACACTACCACTTCTTTTAACCTTTTCGATTGTATATATTCAAGATTACATAATTCCCAATTGAAATGGTTGGGACTGACAAACCAGTGAACAGAAATTTCTTTTCCTTTTCAATTTTTATCTTAAGCTCTTTAAGAAAGTATCTTTTTAGAATATACTCAGAATATTTGACAAAGGAAATCAAATATTCAAACGGTAGACAGACAGACGTTAATTGCTTGCAAATTCTCAAGAGAGAGATAGGGAAGGGCTGTCTGTTTTCCTTGAAATGGAAATTAAAATCAATTATACTTACATTAATTTTCAGTTAAATCAACCGTATCTGTGTGTTTAACGAGTATTTTTTTCTTGGTGTATATACAAGATGAAAAACATTTGTATACAATACAAGGACTGATTATAAGAGGCAAGTAGTTCAGGTATATTGAGTACAATTTACGCCTTATGTAAACTATTATAAAAATAAATATTCTAGGAGAACTTACACAACGTCATCTAGACCCAAACTAAGCAGAGCTTGTTATATGGGTTCTAGAATGCGGATAAACATACTTAAACACTTTTTTTTGTAAATAAATACATTTTATACATAGAAAAACCCAGACCAATGCAAATATACATATTTGCACTGAGCGGAAATCGAACCCGCGACCTCTGACGTAGCAGTCAAATGCACTACCGCTACGCCACAGAGGTCGTCATTGTAAATTAGTATCCCACCAAAAACATACCTGTTAAAAAGGGGGCCAAGTTACTATCGGTTAATTGTTCGCCTAAAAAAGGGTTGGAATCCAATCCAATGCCAAGTTTAGATGCACTTTAAAATCAATCATAATCATATTCATCAACAGCCTGATCCCCTGGTAAACATTTGCCATTCCCAAGACTCGCCACCACACCAAGTCCTCCGCCTTCCGCATCCAGCCACTACACGCCACCGTATTCACGTTAACGGTCCATCTGGCCGAAATTCACTTTACCATACACCCAACATAAAATATGGTATACTTGTGAAAATACGAAGGTACTTGGTTAAAAATATCTAAAATTAAAATACTTCTAAATTTGAACTTGACAGATTTTCGTGCTGTACGTAACACTTGATTTATTGTATAATTAAATTTATTATTTATATAATTAAATTAACTTCCACAACCTAACCATGAGTGGTAGAGTCAAGCAACAGTCATTTTGGCCGTTGCATGAATGGGCCGACTCGACCGGGGAAGCACCACCCTCTCACAGAATATCGACGCCAAGTAACAGTATTTGAACTGTTGCGTTCCGTTTGGTGAGTGAGAGTGCCGGAGCCCAGACTCCTTTCCCATCCCCTCCCAAACTCCTTTCCCATCCCCTCCCAAACTCCCTTCCCATCCCCTCCCAAACTCCTTTCCCATCCCCTTTCGTTTACAGGGTCAGCAGCGCGAGTGTGACGCCACTGGTGTTGCACACTTCCATAGGCCGCGGTAACCGCTTCCCATCAGGTGGGCCGTGTGCTTGTCTGCCACCTTAATGGTATAAAAAAAAAAAAAACTAAACTAACCATCGATTAAGCCAACTCACGCTTGACCAATTTCTTAAATTTCTTAATTTGTTGTTAATCTACATAGAACATACGACCTGTGTGCTAAAGTTTATAACGCTAAGACAACCTTGACGGCCTCTGTGGCGTAGCGGTAGTGCATTCGACTTCTACGACAGGTGGCGCGGGTTCGATTCCCGCTCAGTGCAAATATTTGTATGCATGAATATGTCTCTTTGCATTGGTCTGGGTGTTTCTATGTATAATATGTATGTATTTACAAAAAAAAAATGTATATAAGTATGTTTATCCGCATTCTGGAACCTATAACACAAGCTAGTTAAACTATGCTTACTTTGGGTCTAAAAAGCGCTGTGTAGAATGTCGTAGAATATTTATAAAAAAAAAAAAAAATTGGAAGTGACCTAAAGGTTTTGATTACCGGTCAGCGAGTCAGTCAGTGCCAAAATTACCTATATTCACAGGGTCATATTTCAGGATCTCCTGAAGCTATATCTATGAAATTTGGCATACTGCTTAAGTACTAGTATATGATTACGTAGGTACTAATGATAATTTTATTTCTGTACTTGCAATAGGCACTGAGCTACAGGGGGCTAAAAAGTGGGTCGAAACGGTTCGTGTAAATAGTGCACGTCATGCGCGCGGCCTGTTGCTGGAACTTGGGAAAAACATTGGGTTATGTTAAATGAACGATCCTGAACACAATTTTTTTTTATATTCTTGTCTGTTTATCTGTTTGTTCGCGATGGACAAAAACTACTGAACGAATTTTGATGAGGTCTTGGTCAGACTTAAAATCTGTCGTATGTTTAATTGCAATTGGTTAAGTAGAACCGGAGATATGACCACAAAATGACATCCTCCGGGCGGGCAGAGCCGCGAGAGTCAGCTAGTTTAATTAATTTTTTAAGCATTTTGTATGCTTTCTTTTTCTAAAGATTTAGATCGGAAAAAGAGAACATCTAGAATCTGGGACGTGTCTAGATAGCTCAGCTGGTCAGAGCATTCCCCCTTTAAGGGACCGGTCACGGGTTCAACTCCCATTCTAGATGTTCTCTTTTGTCGATCTAAATCTTTAGAATCAGCTAGTTTTTAATAAAATCATCAATTAAATATCTTTATTCCTGTAACTCACACAATAACACTTATAAAAGTAAAGATATCACGTCTACATTCACATTTGAAGCCCGATTCGTGACCCTATGAGAAGAACCTGGACTGGTCAGATAAAGTTTGATACAACGAATTATATTATTCTTACGGATCAGTTTTCAATGACTACTTTCAAAGCGTCTTAGCACAGCCGCAGATCAGAGGCGAGTCGCCACTTAACCTGGTGTATTTAGTAAGCACGTATACATATCCATTTTCAAATAAAAGAGTTGACGCATTTTGTTTAAAAATAACAAGAAAATCTTGCTGATGCAAAAATTTGATGTAAAAAAAATCCGTTCCCGCAGGGGGAACGCACAGGTAGATATCGTGAAGCAATGAATCATTTTTAACATGTTTAATTTTTTTTTCGCGAAAACGGTAACTTTTAGCGAAAAACTTTTCAGACATTTATTTTAGACTTAAAAATGGCCTATCGATTGAAAATGTTTCCGACTGCAAGAATGTTCACCGGTTAGAAGTTATGATTTTTTTCCCGAAAAATTGGTTTTTCCCCCTCCACTTTTAGTTAAAGTTTTAATCTTATAGGTTTATAATTAAAAGTTGTTGGTATTCATGTATACTATGGGATAGAATTAGAACGGTTCGAATATCTTTCATGGAACGTGAAATTTTGAGCAAAAACTGATTTCACAAAAAGTGAGGCCCTACCGTCCCCTTAGGCCAGATTCCACCCGTTCACAAACTTAAACTAAGTTTACACCCAAGCAATTTTTGACCGCAGTTTGAAAGCGATCGGGGCAAAAATGCGACCGTGAGAGTGCCGCAAATTTTGGGAAGTGGAACCATACATACATATATATATATATATATATATATATAAATAACCGCGGTAGCCTAGTGGTATGGGTAATGGACTGCTGAGACGAGGTCTCTGGTTCGATCCCAGGTTTTACCATGGCACACACCAATGACTTTTCGATGCATTTCGAAGTTATGTGTGTATTTATCGCAGGTTTATAAGTGCCCGGTTAATGGCAATAGGCTCGCCACCTATTACATTGGGACCTAAACATAAACTGGCGAAATGTGGGTGCTAGCACCTCTGCCTACCCCTTCGGGGATATAGGCGTGAGTTTATGTTATGTTTTTATGTTTATATATAAACTTTTTGACCAGTGGTCATTTCGGACTCAGGGGGTCATAACTAGACCTCCTATGAAGATTTTTTTTTAAAATTCGACAGTAGTCAAGAAACCAATAGGTAGATCGATTTCATCGAAATCTACCTTTTTTTTTTTTTTATCGTGCGGAGATCCCTTCGGATACCCCCCCGCTGGCCAGCGGGGGTGGTTATGTCGGGCTTGCACCGACTAAAACCACACGCCGTCTCGGGTCTTCAGACGCCGGGGTGTAAGATTACCCATAGAGCAGATCCCTCGCACCCCGGCTGACCCTGGGCCATCTCACCACTAACAGCATCGCTCATCCTGTCTCCTCTGAAAGCAGAGGAGTACGGAGAGCGATGTGTTCCCGCCACGTTGGGTATTGGCTGACGATCAATGCCAACCCTATGAAGGGGTGAAGGGGAAGCCATTGACCGCCGCCCAGGGTGTACCGGCCGCTCCGATTCCGTTCCCCCCGGACTGCAGCGGGATCGGAATCGGAGCGACACTCGAGGAGGTTACCCAACACACACCCCACATCGAAATCTACCTAAAAATGTTACCGCAAAATCTGTCATCTATATTGTACATGTAAAATAATAACAATGGCAAAATAAGCAAGTCATGCCAATATTTCTGACTATAAGATGAACGACAAAAAGTCCTAATGGCTTATACAGCACTTTACCTACAGCATTTTGTATTGTATCATCGATAAATATTTACGGCTTTTAACCTAACAGTGTTTGTATATTACGGTGATATATCGAAGGGTTAAATTTGTATTATGTTTTATTAATATTCATTACACAAATACCTTTATTGTCATATTTTTATACCGTCTCGGGACTTATCGCGATAAATATGGAACTTACTTTTACCGACGTTTCGGATGTGTTGCAGCACCCGTGGTCACGGCTTGACTGGCCGGCGAGCGTCGAGAGGTGTGCGGGGAAACAGTTTTGTGCACGTACCCTCCATTACTGTTCTAATGTATGGTAAGGCTGGCGACACAGCACACTCACTGTATCAGTTCTTAACGGCACTTTGCTTATGGGTTTAAGTATTTTAATCACTGGATTCCACGTCCCGGATAGTTTGAATCCATCTTCCCTATTGAAATTTTTATATTTTTTAATTTCAATAGCTTCACGCACAAGACGTGGATAGTAGTGGCGATCAGTGGAGAGGACTTTGGGTTGATGAAACTGAATCCAGTGATTAGTACCCGACTCAAGATGTTCTGCTACTGCCGATTTATTTAACTGACGGTTTTTCACAGCTGCGATATGTTCTTTGACTTTCTTTCTTTGACTTTGTTATAAAAATATGAGGTTACACCGCGATAGTTTAAAAATAACAAATATTCTTAATTTTTTATAACGTCTCGGGACTTATCGCGATAAATATGGAACTTACTTTTACCGACGTTTCGGATGCGTTGCAGCACCCGTGGTCACGGCTTGACTGGCCGGCGAGCGTCGAGAGGCGTGCGGGGAAACATTTTTTTGCGCCTACCCTCCATTACTGTTCTAATGTATGGTAAGGCTGGCGACACACCACACTCACTGTATCAGTTCTTAACGGCACTTTGTTTATGGGTTTAAGTATTTTAATCACTGGACGTTGGTATGGTATGGTATGGTTTCGCGAGCTGGTATCCGCAACTCCACGACAAGGCGCGGTTTTTGCGTGAGGGTGGGCATTTCACTCGATCCACCCCAACTCATTGAAGAACGCCAGCAGGCTATTCACGCTGCTGGCAATCTCCCGGAGCGTACCTGTATTTCCGAAGTACTTAACCCTGTATGTGGCGGTTGCAGGGCAGTGTAGGAGCACGTGTGCCGCTGTTTCTTCCTCTCTCATGCAGGCTCTGCAGAGAGGGCTGTCGGTGATTCCTAAAATAAAAAGGTGTTTATTGAAGGAGCCGTGCCCCGTGATGGCAGCTGTGGCTGTGCGCAGTTGCCGTTTGGTCAGTTGTCGAAGACGCCTGGTCAGTCTATTTTCAAGCACGGAGAGTGCTTCCCTCGCCTGTCTGCCAACTTCCAGATTTGTCCAATAGCTGTTGTGTTGATCTCTCGTTCGTTTGTTTACTATAGTTCGTAGGTATGCAAAGGGGATCGGTATTATGGGCTCAGGTCCCATTACCACCATGTCAGATCCTCTCCTGGCAAGCTCATCTGCTGCATCATTGCCGCGCGAGCCGCTGTGGCCCTTAATCCATTGCAACGTTATGTTGTTGGAATGGCCTATTTGGTTCAGTTTACGATGGCACTCCAAAATTAGTCCCGAGTTTATAGTGTGGCTGTTTAAAGCTTGCAGCACGGCCATGCTGTCGGAGAGTATGCGTATTGAGTGGCCTTCCACTCTCCTGGCCATTACCGCTGAAGCTGCCAGGGTAATCCCCATGCATTCAGCTTGAAATACTGTGTTATGGTATGGTTGAAATGGATACATTAAGGTCCTCCGAGAAAACGCCGGCCCCGGTGCCTGTACCAGTTTTTGATCCATCTGTGAAAATGCGTAATTCCGTTGGGCATAAAGCCTCACAGCGGTGGTCCTCATGAAGTTGGATCTTGTATTTTTTGTCGAAAACGTATTGTTTGGGTACACGATCATTCATTGCTCCTATCACGGGTATCTCCTTTATGAGATCTGTGAGCAGTGAGGTGTGTCGTGTGTTTCTCTCGCTCCATAGGTTGAGTGCCCTCAGGCGTATAGCCGCAGCTGTTGCTTCTTGGCGGATGAACAGATCCAAGGGTGGGAGTCCGAGCATGGCTTCCATTGCCGCGGTGGGGGTAGATTTCATGTATCCAGTGGTTGCCATGCAGGCTAGTCTTTGGGTCCGTTGTAGTTTAGCCGCTATTGTGCTGTTTTCGGTCCTTGGCCACCAGACGATAGCGCCATACGCTATCATGGGGCGGATTACTGTTTCGTTAAGCCACAGGATGATTTTCGGTGATAGCCCCCATTTTTTACCAATCATTCTTCTGGACTGGATCACTGGACGTTATAAAAATATGAGTTTACACCGCTATAGTTTAAAAATAACATCTTTATTGTCATCATTTTATTAAATAGTTTGAATGAAGTAATAATATATGAAATCTTAACAAGTGGTGAACTTGAAGTTATTACAACTTGTAACTATTTTACATTTAAAGACATATACAAGAAAATACGGTTCTAGACTGTGTATAAGTCAGTACTTATCTGCGTGTGTATGTGTGCATGTGTGTTGTGTGTGTGTGTGCGTGTGTGTGTGGGTGTGTGAATTCTTGCGTCTATTTTTGGCGTCCCAAAAGGCAACTGGCCAAAAGGCCAAAAGCCAACCGTCACCCGACCAACACCCCATCGCCTCGAGCGGTTAGTATTCTTTGTGTGAAATACTATGGATATACGCTTACTATATCAACTCGGCTCTTGGCACTTTGGAGTTGATGTACTGAGCATATACCCATAGCAGCTTGAGGCGAGGCGGTGCTGGTCGGGTGCTGGGTGACACCAATAAGATATGACCTTAAAACTATACATTGTTTCGTAACGAGACTTCTACTGAAAACCAGAATCAACAGCAGCTGATCTTGTTATTCAGGAGTCACAGTAGTAGGAATAATAAATGAGTGAATTAGTTTAATTAAGACTCACCAACAACAGTAAGCGGGGCTGATCTTATGTCAGTGTGGAAGAGCGGAGCGTCAGCAGATACCTCGCACTGGTAGTCGCCACTCAAGCGGCGGTTCAGGTTTACTATACGGACTTGCTGGTGATCCGATTGGGTCAGCTGGTGAAGAGAACATCCATTAAACATAAAGGAAATTAACCTACACATAGTAACCGAACATCGAGACCAAATAAATTTAAAAAATACATATATGGGATGTACTGTTCTCTGTACCAAATTTTCGTTTTCACCGTTGGTAAAATTATTTTTAAATTTTGTACAAATTTTCAACCATCTAAATGACATCCCTAGTATTGTAATGTTTAGCTTTAGATAGAAAAAAATAAATAAAATACCTAAAAAGTAATAAATATACCTAAAAAAAGATTAACGTTGAGCGACGCGTTCGTATCAAGACTCATTTGGATAAAAGTAATCAAAATCAATTGTCAAAATATATTTATTAATAAAAAATAAAATATGAAAACCGAATAGGACTAGCCTATTTTTAACAGGACGCTACAGTGAACACTATTTTTATGAAACTTAATGTCATAAGTTTGAATAAAGAAACATTAGCTTCAAATTTGTAGGAGAAATTTAGAAAAAAAAAATCTCCAGGACTCTGAGCGTAATCATTTTAACGCGGTGTACAGTATTTTTGTTCTCTGACAAAATCTTATGTCAAGATCAAGACAATGTTTGATGCGATTATTTGTGTAAAAAATGAAGTAGCAATTAAGTAAATTTATTTTGAGACAGATACAAAACCAAAATGTATTGTGCTTTGAGTAAAATAAGAACTGCGTACTATTTTTTTTATTACTTCAGGCCACCAACCAGGTGGACACCGAAGTCTTAAAATCACGCAAAAAATATCAAAATCTTACACCCACTTTTTATCACTTTTCTCGACGTTCCACATGATTCTAAGTCTATTTAAGCAAAAAAATTTTTTATGTCGGTCTGTCTTTCCGCCCCACTAGATTTATCTTTGACATAAATTTAAAGACATTTTCAATAAATATTGATACTTACGTAACTTTACCGTATCAATAAATGTATAATGAAATATAGTAAATAAATTGAAATAAAACTATTTTTAGCGGTTTCTATAGCGATTTATATGATGTAATTTTATTATTTAGTTTCCCCGTGGCCATGGCTGCTAAAAAGCAACCGAAACATCGGTTTCAATGTAAATAATATCAAATAAAACGCAATGGAATCCGTTACAAAATAGTCTTAATTCAATGAGTGACATTCTCGTAAACTTCCGACAATATCATATAGTACTTAAACATAACCACTGATCTCCACACAGAATTTTCAAAAACTAAAACTAGGACGGTTACCAGCTTCGCAATCAACCCAAACTTAAGCGTAGCGAGATTTGCCTATCCAACAATAGGTCAACGTGACCGGTCGACTTTTTCCATTGATTTGGTTTTACGGTGATTATACCTCGATGGTAAGACCGATCTGGACATTCGACCCCTTACGACACTCAGTAATGTCTACTTGGTCACCGTGGCAAATTTGGTCGAGATCGGTCAAACGGTCTCGGAGGAGTATCATTTGTTTGAAATGCAACTTTGAAACCAAAGACGCTTCGCTCGCCTTCGGCTCGCTACGCTTAATAATTAGCGATAGCCCAGTGGCGTACATAACGGATTGCTGAGATGAGGTCTCGAGCTCGATCCCCAGTCGCCCCGGGCACACACCTCTGACTTTTCGTAGTTATGTGTGCATTAATAAATGTTAATTATCACTCGCTTAATAATGTGCCCAGTAAATGGCAATAGGCTCGCCCCCTATTACATTGGGACCTTAATATAACTGGCGATTCGTGGGTGTGAAGTACACCTGTGCCTACCCCTTCGGGGATACAGGCGTGAAGTTATATTATGTAAAATAATTGAACTGGAAATTCCAAACTTGAATAACGACCTGGATTGTGAGATACATGGGCTTGCGCAAGTTCAGTCGCTCGCTGAAGTATTTTCTGATAACTGTGTCCTACCATGGCAAAAAAAGTATAACTTTTAGAATCCAACCCCAAAACTTTGTTAAAATATTTACACAACTTACATCAACAGATGCTCCTGGTAATGGAAACACCATTGTAGGGGGCATTTCTCTTGGCACAAATCTGTAGAATTCCGTCTCAGCTTTGTACCATCTAATAGAGTACAGTGCAGCATCTTCCAAATCATAGGAACATCTGAGGATGGCTGATTGGCCCTCTCCTGAGAGGACTGCTCGTGGAACTGAGATGGAGAGGTTGCGGAGAGACCATACGCCACCTGTTGAGAAGAAAAGATAATTTTTAAGTCATAATCTTGCAGATCATTGCGTATAGCGTCGCAATGCGAATGAAGTAACAAAACAATTTTAGATCGTGAGAAATTACAAAAAATCGGCCTCTGTGGAGTAGCGGTAGTGCATTCGACTGCTACGACAGCGGCGCGGGTTCGATTCCCGCTCAGTACAAGTATTTGTATGCATGAATGTGTGAGTGGGTGAGTGTTTCTGGGTGGGTCTTGAGAGCGCTGTGAAGAAGTATTGTAGAATATTTAATCAGTAACGGCCGGTTTCAATAATCCATCTATCCTTTACCAGCAGTTAAAATAGCTACCATTAGTATCTATCGGGGATTTTTTCTGTTTCAATAAACAAAGATAAGCAGAAAATGACTTTGATAATATGGAAACCGCAGTTACAGATAGATTAATGTGGACATGTTTATCTGGGATGGCTTCTACCTTTAACTGTAGGTAGATTATTGAGACTGGCCGTAAGACGAATCTAAGTTTTGATGAACGGTAAGCAATCATGCCGTTTAAAACTGCTTTATTATACACTGCATCAGATTGCATATTTCCTATACCACTTTTTAACTCTTGACGTAAAAAAGATGGATGTTATAAGTTGGACGTATCTGTGTGTGTGTCTGTCTGTGGCCTCGTAGCTCCCAAAGGGATGAACTGATTTGATGCGGATTTTGCCGATATGATCAAGATGGTTCGTAGCTATAACCTAGGAATTCAGTGCAGGGTGCGACTGAAATAAATTGAGCTGAGCGAGCGGGACTCTTACTTGAAAATAAGACATCTTACTACGGTCGCGCGCTTAGCTGAGGCCGCGCGCTCGTGAAACTGTTTTTCGGTGATTATTCCTCAATGGTACATCGAACATGAACCATCTCGCTTCAAAACACTCCTCAGTGTCCACACTACCACCGTGGTAAATTTGGTCAAGGTCGCGCGAGTGGTTACGGAGGAGTTCAGTCACCAACAAACGGCTATGCCGGGTATAAGGGTACTAGGAATTCAGTGAAGGGTGCGACTGAAATAATTTGAGCTGAACGAGCAGGACTCTTACTTGAAAATAAGACATCTTACTACGCTCGCGCTATAGCTAAGGCCGCGCGCTCGTGATGTTTTTCGATGATTATTCCTCAATGGTACATTGTATTTGAACAGTTGACCCCGCTAAACACTCAGCGGTGTCTACACTATCACCATGGCATATTTGGTCAAGATCAGTATTGTGGTTCCGGAGGAGTACAGTCTCGACCAAACGGCTTAGCCACGTATAAGAGCTTCGATTCGCTCAGCTCAATAAATTTATGTGCTATAAAGTGACTTACAGTAATCTTTTTAAAGGTTAACAACGACTCTTCACCGACGATTTCGTCCTGTGCGACGACAACAAAACGGCACGAACTAGTATCGTCAATTCGGCGATTTCTCACGTGGCACAATAATGATTTTGCAACGTTCTGTTGTGGGCTTTAATTGAGCTGAGTGAGACGAAGTCGAGCGATAGCTCCTCATACCAGACTTCAGGATTTTCTTTGTCACAGGGCTCCTCCTAAAATACTAATCCAATCAGAACCAAATTTGGCATGATTAAAGAGGTCAATCAGAGGAAGGTATATGGATATATTTTGAAAAAATTAATGCTACCACAGAGGAATGATCACCGTTAAAAAAATTCCAGATGGAATTACATAATAACCGCTCGAGTCACTGTGACCAAACTTTACACGCTCAGAAAACATGTCCAGAGTTGTGACTTTCAAAAAGAATTTTCAAAATCGGACTTGCCACGGAGGAATGATCACTGTTCAAAATTTTCAAAATCTGATTTTCAAATCACGATGTCTCACTCAGCTCAACATTGCTAGCAGCGATTCGCCTTGCAGACCTAGGAAGTAAATTTCATTTCGAGCGTAATTGGGACATATTTTACCAAATGGTTAGCCAATATTCCAAACTGAGAACTACTTACAAAGGCACTATGATTAGGATGCGTTTCCAACAGAGATGTACGAGGATGCGCAGCCAGGGATGTATTTGTTAACAACCAACAGAATAACTGCATTTAAACGGCTAAGATGAGCGAGGCTAGGTAAATTAAGTCATTCTATTGGTTCTTAAGAAACACATCCTACGCTACGCATCTTTGCACATCCATGCCTGTGTAAGTTGATGTCTATTCACACGCAAATCAAGAGTTTAGGGTTTTAATACTCAGCCGTGGTGCGAGGGAAATGCCTTATGAGGTCACATTACAGCCCAGCGTCTGAAGATCCAAAACGGCGTGCGGTTTCAGTCGGTTCATGTCCGACATAACCTCCCTCGCTGGCCAGCGGGGGGGGGGGGGGGGTATCCGAATAGATTAAACGGAAAAAAGGTACTCAAATGTCTTGAGTGATAAATAAAAATATTACATAAATGAACCCGTTGCCAAGCAAATTTGACGCCTTCTTTCACATTACGCTCCCTCCGCTTAAATTGAATCGAACTGCTTGTACAATTTCAGTCACCCTTTTGATTCTTACCCCTTTTTAATTTATAAACAAACAACTTTACATAATAATTACAAGCAAGTTCCGTTCCTGTAAGTACAACACGATATATTAGGTGATTAATTAATTTAGTTTCCTGTGCGTCCAACATTAATCATATTCTGAAAGGGTCATTTTAGGCTCCAGTGTCACAGGACAGACCTTGTGTTGTTTGAGTAAGGGGTAGGGTGGATATAGGGGGTTTAATGTGCTGGAATACTGATGATGTTATGTAGAACGTAATTTAGGTATGAAAAGTACCAATTAGTAAATAATTATGTTGAAATATATCCAAAAAAAAAATAGCCCAGTGGCGTACGTAACGGACTACTGAGACGAGGTCTCGAGTTCGATCGCCAGTCTCTCCGGGCTGACACCTCTGACTTTTCGTAGTTATGTGTGCATTAATAAATGTTAATTATCGCTCGCTTAATAATGTGTGGTAGACGACAAGGCTCGACCCCTATTACATTGGGACCTTAACAAAACTCACGAATATTGGGTGTGTAGTACCTACCCCTACCGCCTACTCCTTCGGGGATACAGGCGTGAAGTTATGTTATGTTATTAAGTTAAAATATTTGTTGTTATAGAAGTAAAATTCATAACGAGACATTTTAGGAGAAATATTGTACCAGCTGCGCTATCTGAACTATTCTCTATAACTGATATCGTAAGAATTCTGATAAATGCTTCCCACATCGCTTTGAGACATAATATTGTTATGTGGGCCAGAATTAAATTAAATTACAAGGGTTGGCAGCTCGAGTGTGATGCCCCTGGTGCTGCACTCGTTCATAGGCCACGGTAACCGCTTCCCCTCAGGTAGGTCGTTAGGTTGCCTATGCCACCTAAGTGGTAAAAAAAAAAAATTTGTGGTCGGTAGTTTAGTGGTTATGGCGTCGGCATAACGATCGAGAGGTCCCGGGTTGTAATCCCGGCCATTTCACTACTGACGTGAACGCACTCCTAACACTAGGGGTTAGAGGGAATATTGTTAATATTCTTTAAAAAAAATTACCTCATGACTGGTCTAGAAATCGCAGTTGTTAAAATATTCTTCTTAGTACAGACTGCCACGTCTCATTCTAGATGTTGACATGGGGGAAGTATGGGTGGTAAAATATGTAAGTGCTAATACATCTTTACTTACCCCTTCATTGATGTACGGGCGTTCAGAAGTTAAATTAATTCTGGTAATATTAAAAACACGCTATGCCCCGCGGCTTCACCCGTGGCACCTATTTATCCCAAACATAAATTATTAGGTCTACAATACTGCATGGAAATATTTTCGATTTAGAAAGAAAGAAAGAAAGAAAGAAATAAATAAATTTATTCAGTTATTATTAGTTTTTATTTATTTATTTACATTTATGATTACAGATCCGCTCTTCGAGGTAGTAGCGTGATAATATATAGCTTATAACCTTCATTGATAAATGGGCTATCTAACACAAAAATATTTTTTCAATTAGGACTAGTAGTTTCTGAGATAAGTGCCTTCAACCATTCAAACAAACTCTTCATCATTAAATAATAGTAAGTATAGACCTAGAGATCTATATAATACTTCACGTTGCCTGTAATAACTGAGCAGATTTTAGTGGAATCCTGGTTTAATATTTTTTAAGATATTAAACCATTTTTAAGAACATTATTTTGAGATCATTTTATCTCAAAATAATGTACAGTAGAACGAATTTGCGTTATTCTTTGTGAATACATTAGAAAAATATATAAAGTGTTGAACAACACAAAAGATATTTAAATTTAAAAACAAAGATTAAACAAAAAGTTGTTCTGAAGAAACTGCAATCCCTGGTGTGATCCGAAAACGATATTTCGTAAGGCGACAAGTGTCATGTGAACTTCTCCTTAGGGACATGTTCAGGGACTTGCGTAGTCCTGACAGCATTTCTTTTGTTTTTTTTTATGTAGCGGAGGCGGTGAGTTCCAATAGGCATTGTGCCATAGAAATATAAGAGATGTAATGTACAAGTGGCTAATCCAAAAGAGGCTAATCACACTATTAAGAGCCTATTACATCACGTATTACACGTGCAGCCTGCGGAAATATTACAACAAAAAGTCATACAACGAGATACTGCTGGGGCTCCCGCACTTTTGTGGTGCTTCGGCAATGTTCGCGGAAGCAGGCGTTGACTGCATCTTCGCGATTATGCGCAAGAGTGGCGCGTGCGGTATGTGCGCGGGAGTCACATAGCAAACCGACTGCACTCGGGCTCGGGTGGATTGTCCTTACGTGACCCATTGCTCCACCTGCACGTCGCACACAGGGCCCGAAATATAATTAATTAACATAATTCAATAATTCTTAATTGTAATTAGAATAATGTAACAAATGTGATACTAGCATAGCTTTAAGTAACTAGGAATTCAGTTCAGGGTGCGACTGAAATAAATTGAGCTGAGCGAGCAGGACTCTTACATCGGTCGCGCGCTTAGCTAAGGCCGCGCGCTCGTGAAACTGTTTTTCGGTCATTATTCCTCAATGGTACATCGGAAATGAACCATCTCGCTTTAAAACACTCCTCAGTGTCCACACTATCATCGTGGTAAATTTGATCAAGATCGCGCCAGTGGTTACGGGGGTTCAGCCACCAGCAAACGGCTATGCCGCGTATAAGAGCTTCGCACGCTCAGCTCAAAAATTTATTACAAACATAGTTGAGTCATGGTTACTTGAATGAAGAATTAATTAAAGGAGAGCTGGGAGGAAGGAAAATATGGATAATACATTTCAGGACTTACAAAATGAGTTCGGAGTAGGGGGGCCAACCAAGGTCTTGGGAATTCAAGTCTACCATCAGCAGATGTAACAGTCTCCAAGTGAGGTTTGCTTGGGCCTTCGAGATCTTAGTGGCACCGTCAGAAACACCCTTTTTTTTATCCGTGCGGAAATCCCCTCGGATACCCCGGTTATGTCGGGCTCGAACCGACTATAACCGCACGCCGTCTCAGGTCTTCAGACGTCGGGGTGTAAGGTGGCTCAAAGGGCATTTCCCTCGCACCCCTCGGATACACACTAGCCCTCTTTCTGTAGAAAGTCTGTTTAGATTATTACCCATTATTTTGCTAAATATAACTTAACGTGTTAATATTTTTGTACTGTGTTAGTGCCATCTTACAACTTATTTAAAACCAGCTTGACTCAACTGTATGAACTATAATTATGTATATAAGTACGTTTGAAACTGAGTTCCATGTGCTTTTTAGGCTTCCATAGCCAAATGGCAGAAAACGGATTCGTCATGTCTGTCTGTCTGTCCGTCCGTATGTCACAGCCACTTTTTTCCGAAACTATAAGAACTATTCTGTTGAAACTAGGTAAGTAAATGTATTCTGTGACCGTGTACAATTAACTCAAAATAGTTTGCGCAAGGGACCCTTACAAAGTGGTAAAATGTGTCCCCCCCCCCTGTAACATCTAAAATAAGAGAACAATAAAACTAAAAAAAATATATGATATACATTACCATGTAAACTTCCGCCAAAAATTGCTTTGAACGAATTCTAGTTAGTAATTTTTTTTAATACGTCTTAAATAGTACACCGCAATTTACCTTTCATTCAATCAACTAAAATATAAAAATTTTACTTGCTACTACGGAACCCTTCATGGGCGATTCCAAATCGCACTTGACCGGTCTTTTGTTATTGTAAGCAGTATAAATATAAGAATACAATAAATTATTCATTAGTTTAAGGTTTATTATTTGAACAATAGAATAGATTATTTACAGATAATAGTTATCGGTATCTTAGAGGTCAAGGTGCCCATAATGATCGAGAGGTCCAGTGTTCGAATCCTGGCCATTACACTAAAAACGTGAACTCACTCATAACATAAACAATTTAATAAAAGGGGGAATACTATCTATTAATTTTGGTTAATAATATCCTTAAAAAAACCATGTTTACCCGGTACTTAAATCACAGAATGTTCCCGAAAGAGTTTGTTGTGATCACGATTGAGACAACATTTTCCATCCCATCAACGCCATTACGACCAAGAAATAAACACATTAACGTTACTGACATCCCTATTAATCGTGAAGTAGGGGGTGGCCACTAATCACCCCGCCACACCTGCTTCACGGTACCCTTTGACTGAGATAACACATTGTGTATACGATTGTGTTGATTCACAATTGATACAATGCTAACATTGTTTACCAATTGTATTCTAAACATACTGTTTGAGGAGCAATGGATGGTGTAATAGTACGATTATGGAGGTTGTAGGCTGATTTATAGCCGGATTAGGCGGGGGTTAGGTAGGGCTTTTCTTGTAAGAATTAATATTATAATGAAGCTTAACCTGAGTTTATAGCTGAATCATTTAAAGTTAGATAACCTTATGACTATTATTATGAAGTAATGGTAGAATAATGAAAGGTATATACATAACTTTGAATTCCCTGACGTTTCAACCAGGTTACACTGGCCGTGGTCACAGGCTTGTCACGACCACGATCGCGTTAATTCACGTTAACATTATTGTATATTATGGAACATGATTTTGGTGGACAGACAACCTAGCAAAGAAATCAGGGACTCGGTGGATGCAGGCCGCTACGGACCGGTCAAAATGGAAGTCGATGGGGGAGGCCCATGTTCAGCAGTGGACTTCCTACGGCTGATATGATGATAGAACGCGAAAGTTTAAAAATTAGTATAATCAAAGTATTGTTTTAGTAAACTTGTGAAATACTTTGTGAAAAACTGAAATACTGTTTTTTATTCTTTAAGATTTTTTTACGTGTTTAGTTGAGCTGAGTGAGACGAAGTCGAGCGAAAGCTTCTCATACCAGACTTCAGGCTTTTCTTCGTCACAGGTCTCCTCCTAAACTACTAATCCAATCAGAACCAAATTTGGCATGATTAAAGAGGTCAATCAGAGGAAGGTTTATGGATATATTTTGAAAAAATTAATGCTACCACAGAGGAATGATCACCGTTAAAAAAAATCCAGATGGAATTACATAATAACCGCTCGAGACACTGTGACCAAACTTTACACGCTCAGAAAGCACGTCCAGAGTTGTGACTTTCAAAAAGAATTTTCAAAATCGGACTTGCCACGGAGGAATGATCACTGTTCAAAATTTTCAAAATCTGATTCACGATGTCTCAGCTCAACATTGCAAACAGTGATTCGTCTTGCAGACCTAGTTTTATAATTAAATATTTTAATTGGGGTAGCTGTGCTTGGTTTCAGGTTCTATAGTAAAATAGAATCTACAAAACTAATGTCGTATTAAGATCTAGTTCGATCTCCTAAGCGAACTATTTAAAATGACATAAAACTAAGACAATTTCAGAAGTTCCCCGTCAACCTAAATCAAGATAATTTTACAGACAATCAATTATGGTGTGGGCATGCATAATCCCATAGTCATTAGACCCTGTATGTTCGCAGCTGAGAAAACACTCCCCGGACTTGCGGTTTGGGACATTTCACCCCGTACACTTCACCCCGACCTCCTCCAGTGAAGAGGGATTATTATATCATTCGAGGATTAAAACAACTTTATTTTGTAAAGATTTAGATCGGAAAAAGAGAACATCTAGGACGGGACTTGAACCCGCGACCACGCGACGGAGAATTTCGAATATCTGGGACGTGTCTAGGTGGCTCAGTTGGTCAGAGCATTCCCCCTGTAAGGGACTGGTCGCGGGTTCAAGTCCCGTCCTAGATGTTCTCTTTTTCCGATCTAAATCTTTAGAAAAAAGTAAGCATACAAAATGCTTAAAAATTTAATTGAATTAATTAGGCGGAGTCATCAAAAAACAATGTTTAAAAATGACTGTAAAGTTGTTCATTGTTTCCGTAGTTCGCAAGAATTACGGTAGATGGCTCCAACGTCGCCTTAAGACGTAATAATGTATCGGAGAATTTCGAATATCTGGGACGTGTCTAGGTGGCTCAGTTGGTCAGAGCATTCCCCCTGTAAGGGACTGGTCGCGGGTTCAATTCCCGTCCTAGATGTTCTCTTTTTCCGATCTAAATCTTTAGAAAAAAGTAAGCATACAAAATGCTTAAAAATTTAATTGAACTTTATTTTGTGTTAATATGAACTATGTGTCATTTGGGCCGAATGTAAATTAATGAATGATTAAAAAATTAAAGAATCCAGCTGTAAAGGAGAAGCAATGCCTTAAAAAGACCGAAACCAATTTGATCACTTTACACCCGGCGTCTCCTGGCATCTGAAGACCTGAGATGGCGTGCGGTTATAGTCGGTTCAAGCCTGACATTACCTCCCGGGGGGGGGGGGGATTTCCGCACTAAAAGAAAAAATAAATTGAAATCAAGTTAACTGTCATGTCATACGCGCTGATAAAGAAATTTACAGACACAAGATACGCTCGCTAAACATAACCCTTTCTTGACAGTCCGGGTAAAAATGAGAAGAAATTGGCAGCGATGAGGTACACATAATATGGTATGCGTGTATCCAAATGTAACACAGGTACAGATGTGTTGAAATGACATGACAACCAATCAAGGAATAGGTACAGACGTTATCCTGGGGTGTGTGTTGGGTAACCTCCTCGCGTGTCGTTCCGATTCCGATCCCGCTGCAGTCCGGGGGGAACGGAATCGGAGCGGCCGGTACACCCTGGGCGGCGGTCAATGGCTTCCCCTTCATGGGGTTGGCATTGATCGTCGGCGAATACCCAACGTGGCGGGAACACATCGCTCTCCGTACTCCTCTGCTTTCAGAGGAGACAGGATGAGCGATGGTGTTTGTGGCTGAGGCCACCATAGGGTCCTGCGGGATCCAGGGGCGGGTTGGCCCACTGCTAACGCAGGGGCCGACGGGCACTTGTGCCGCCGCCGGTGAGAGAGGACTAGCCATCCTCTCGCGTTCCGTAATCGGCAGATGATCAGCAACGACCTGACTGGTGGCTCCAGAAGGGTACGCTGTGAACTTGCCGACCGGAGGGCTTGCCTTTATTGGTCGGCCCACGACAAGGAAAAGTCTATAACACCCGACAGCAAAGTCGTAAAAACCTATGGATACCAGCCGACCTCCATAGTATATAGGCTTATCCAGGTGCAGGGGGCTCCGCCTGGATGGACCACCTTTCCCCCATACTCGTGGGATATGATATGCAGAAATCAAACCTAAAAAATAATAAACTGGACGGATTAAATAACGACGACAAATGCAAGGACAATGGCACTACCGAAAATGATGGAGTGGAGTTAGTGGGGGGCGAAGAGAAGGTGAGGCTGCGGTCTCACTCGCGGTCAATTAGGGCCACCTTCCCCAGACCCGCTACTCCGCTGCCACTAGGCGGGGAAACCGACGCGGACACTGTGTCTGCGGCGTCAACGGCTGGCACCGCCAACGAGAGAAGTAGGGCGAGCAGCCCGGCGGGTCTCGGTCTGAAGCAGACCCGTAAGCGGAGACGGCGCACAAAGGCCCGGCTGGGGGAGAGCGTGTCGGATGAGGACTATACCCTCACCGGGACGACCTCCTCCAGCAGTGACGAGGTGTCAAAGCCGGCGCCCAAAGTGGCTGCTGGCCGCCGAGGGGCGCGAGGTGGAGCGAGGGTTGTGCAGGCCACCCGAGCCCCTTCGGCTCTTGGGAGGGCCGAGGAAATGTCACCGCCGAGGCCTTCCACCTCGGCGGTGTCGGAGCCGTGCGGGAGGACGCGGTCGCTCTTGGAGAGACTCCAGAGGGTGACCGCGTCGTTCCAGGGGTCCCCAAACCCTGAGCAGGAGGCGATGTTGCGCATTGTGCTCGACATCGCCTCCGAGAATGAAGGCCTGGCGGCGCAGCTGGCCGAGTCTCGTCGGGAGACGGCTCGACTAGCTGCAGCCGTCGAGGAGCTCAAGAGGGCGATGGCGAATCCGGCTCAACCGGCGCATCGGGTGCAACCGGTGGAGACGCCGCGCGTGACTCGCTCGTTGGCGAGGCAGTCGGCGCAGCCAGAGCAACCGGTGCAGCAGCCGGCACAGTCGGTGCGGCCGGCGCAGCCAAGGGTACCGCCGGCGGAGTCCTGGCTCCCCTATATGGAGGCGCTGGAGGAGAGGATGATGTGTCGGATGGAGGCCCTAATGGACTCCATCCGCCGTCCGCCTCTGGCGCCACCAGCGGCCGGCTACGCGGCTGTAGCCCGGAGGGGCCCCACCCGCCCCGCTGCGGGTGCGGGTGCGACCCTGCCGGGGCCGGCTCCTCAGCTCCCTCCCGCTCAGGGTAAGGGGAAGGGCAAAGGCAAGGGGAAGGGCAAGGGGAAGACGTCCCCAGCCCTGGCCCCAGCCCCAGCCCCAGCCCCAGCCCCAGCCGTGGTTCCAGCTACCTCTACCCCATTGGAAGGGGGCTGGGAGGTGGCTGGAGCCAATAAAAGCAGGCGGAAGGCCGCCAAGAAGGCCGCCAAAAAGGCCAGGAGGGCCGCGGCCGCCGCGAAGGCAGCGCCGGGGAAGCTCCGTGCCCCTAGAACTACGGCCGTCGTCGTCACTCTGACGGCGGAGGCAGCGTCGAGGGGCATGGGGTATGCCGAGGTGTTGGCCAAAGTAAAGGCCAACGTCGACTTGAAGGCCCTCGAGATCCCGGGTGTCCGGTGCAAGAGCACACGGACGGGAGCCCGGCTACTCGAGGTCCCCGGCACCGCCAGTGGCCCCAAGGCCGATGCCCTAGCGGCTCGGCTAAGGGAGTCGCTGGATGCAGCCGACGTCCGGGTGTCCAGACCCATTAAATGCGCAGAAATGCGCATTACGGGCCTGGACGACTCCGTCACGGCAGAAGAGCTCAGGCTCGCCGTGGCGGAGGCCGGGGACTGCTCCCCGGACACAGTCAAGGCCGGAGCGATACGCTTCGGCCGCGGTGGACAGGGGGCAGCAGTTGTCGGCTGCCCTATCGCGGCGGCCCAAAAGGTCGCTGACGGGCGGAGCCTCCTGGTAGGAGGCTTCCTGAGGGCGCAGGTACGGCTCCTGCAGGCCCGACCGGCCAGGTGCTTCAGGTGCCTGTCGGTGGGCCATGTGGGGGTGCACTGCACGGCGGAAGTGACGGCGGGTGACCGTTGCTTCCGCTGTGGCCAGCCCGGTCACAAAGCCGGCACGTGTGGCGCCCCGCTGCACTGTTTTAGATGTGCAGCGGGAGGCAAGCCGGCGGACCATAGGGTTGGCAGCAAGGCCTGCGCCGGAGGGGAGCCGAAGCCGGGAGGTCGGCCTTCCGCCTCCATTTCACAGCGGGATGCGGAGATGGGGGTTCCATAATGGATCCTCAACTCCGCATCCTGCAGGTGAATGTTGGCCACGGTGCCCATGCTCAGGACCTTCTGCTCCAGAGCATGGCACAGTGGGCCATAAATGTCGCCGCTGTCGCCGACCCATACACCTACCGGTTCCTCGGGCCTGCCTGGGAAACCGCGCTGGATGGGTCGGCGGCACTGGTGCACAACCCTGCCGCCGGCAGCCCCCCTCTTGCCGTCGTTGCAAGGGGACCCGGCTGCGTGGCGGCGGCGGTTGGCGACATAGCGGTCGTGGCTGCTTACTTCACGCCGAGCCGAGACATAGCTGACGACTCGTATGAGCAATGGCTCCGTCAGCTGGCAGTCGTCGTCAATGCCTGCCACCCCCGCCCGGTCCTTGTGCTCGGGGACTTCAACGCCTGGTCGTTGGCGTGGGGTTCCCGTCACGATAGGGGCCCGGCGGGGGATAGAGGCAGGGCACTGGAGGACTGGGCCGAAGGACTCGGCCTAGACCTCCTAAATCGGGGAGCCGTGGACACGTTCGTGACCTCGAGGGCCAGTTCAATCGTGGACATCTCGTTCGCGAGTCCCTCGTTGACGCGACGTGTTCAGGGCTGGCGTGTCGTTTTGGGGGAGGAGACAAGTTCGGATCACCGATATATTCGGTTTGACGTCTCCGCCCCCGCGAGCGATGCGCCGGCCACACCGGCTCCACCCGAGCCACGTTGGGCACTTAAGCGACTAGATCGGGAGCTCCTCCTGGAAGCCGCCATCGTACAGGCCTGGGCCTCTGCGCCGGACAGGCCTGTCAACGTAGACGATGAGGCGGAGTGGTTCCGGGAGGCCATGACCCGTGTCTGCGACGCGGCGATGCCTAGGGCTCCGCCCTATAATCCGAGGGGTCAGGTCTACTGGTGGTCGTCGGAGATCGCGAGGCTCAGACGGGCCTGCGTGATCACGCACCGCCGGTGGGCCCGATTCCGTAGGAGGCGTCGCCGCCCCGCAGATGCGGAGGCCCGAGAGGCGGAGTTGTACCAGGGATACAGGGAGGCCAGAGGTGCCCTCCGAGCAGAGATAAGGCGGGCCAAAAAGGAGGCCCGCTGCGAACTGCTGGAGACGCTGGAGCGGGACCCTTGGGGGCGGCCCTACCTAATGGTAAGGGGAAAACTGCGCCCCAAGGCCCCGCCGTTGACCCAGTGTCTCCAGCCGGAGCTGCTCGGAGGAGTTGTTAGCTCCCTGTTCCCAGCGCGGGCGGTGGAACATGTTCCACCGCAGATGACTCCGCCTCGGTTGCCAATGGTGCCCGACGTGGATGACGACGACGTGCCCGAGGTCACTTGGGTAGAACTAGAGCTGGCGGTGAGAAGGCTGAGAGCCAAACGCACCGCCCCGGGTCCCGACGGCATTCCAGGCCGAGCGTGGGTCCTAGCTCTAGTCGACGACGCTCTCGAGCCCCGACTGAGAGGGCTTCTCAGCGCATGTTTGGAGCGGGGCCAGTTTCCGAAATTGTGGAAGACGGGGAAACTGGTCCTCATCCGAAAGGAGGGGCGCCCGGCGGACTCACCGTCCGCCTACCGGCCCATAGTGTTGCTCGACGAGGTGTGCAAGCTCTTTGAAAGAGTAATTGCGAAGCGCCTCGTCGAGCACCTCTCAAGAGTGGGGCCGGACCTGGCGGATGGCCAATATGGCTTCCGCCAGAGGCGCTCCACCGTGGATGCCATCATGCGCGTGAGGGCTCTGGCGGAGGATGCAGTAGCCCGGGGTGAGGTGATGTTGGCGGTGTCCCTGGACATCGCCAACGCGTTCAACACCTTGCCCTGGAGTTGCATTAGGGAGGCGCTCGTGTATCACGAAGTGCCTCTCTACCTCCGCCGCATAGTCGGGGCGTATTTGACGGAGAGAGCCGTCTTCTACCCAACCGTGACCGGTCTCGGCCGGCGTGAGATGTCGTGCGGTGTTCCGCAGGGATCGGTCCTGGGGCCGCTCCTGTGGAACATCGGATACGACTGGGTGCTTCGCGGTGAGCTCGCAGACGGTGCCGCCGTCACGTGTTACGCGGACGACACGCTCGTGACGGCGTGCGGAGCGACATACCGCGAAGCGACCCTGAAGGCCACGACCGCGGTTGCCCAAGTCGTGGAGCGGATCCGGCGGCTGGGTCTCGAGGTGGCTCTGCATAAAACCGAGGCCCTGTTCTTTCATGGGCCTCGGAGCAAGCCACCTGAGGGATCCAGTCTCATCGTGGGAGGTAATCGCATCGGCATCAAGCCCCAAATGAAATATTTGGGGCTCGTGCTCGACGGCCGATGGGACTTCGGAGAGCACATCCGAAGTCTGGCCCCCAAACTGAAGGGCACAGCTCTCGCTCTGGCGCGGCTGCTGCCCAACATGAAGGGGCCCGATGACTCCTGCAGGAGACTCTACGCGGGGATCGTGCGGTCCATGGCCTTGTATGGGTGCCCAATATGGGCGGAGGCCCTGAAGGCCGGAAGTGTGCGGATGCTGCGCGCTCCGCAGCGAGTGATGGCCATCAGGGTCATCCGCGGGTACCGCACGATCTCCTTCGAGGCGGCGAGTCTCCTTGCCGGAACTCCGCCATGGGACCTGGAGGCGAGAGCCCTTTCGCAACTGTACCAGTGGCGAAAGGAGGCGCGGGAGCAGGGACTGAACCCCGAGCATCGAGAAATCGAGGCCATGCAGTCCCAGCTCCGCCAGGCCATCGTGGTGGAGTGGAAGGAACGACTTGGGCGACCAAGCGCAGGGCACGCCGCAATAGCGGCGGTAAGGCCCATCATGGAGGATTGGCTAGAGAGGCGACACGGAAGCCTCTCGTACCGACTGACGCAGGTGATCTCCGGGAAGGGGTGCTTCGGGGACCACCTGCATCGGATCAGGAAGGAGCCAACGCCTGAGTGTCATCACTGTGACGCGAGCGAGGACTCAGGGCTGCACACGCTGGCGGACTGCCCGGCGTGGGAGGTGCCGAGGCGTGACCTCGTGGCAGCCATCGGGGTGGGAGTCCTCTCGCTCGGCAGCATGATTGCGGCAATGGTGCGGAGCGCGAGCGCGTGGGCCGCCGCCGCCTCCTTCTGCGAGCATGTGATGCTCGCGAAGGAGATGGCGGAGCGCGCCCGGGAGAGGTTCAGAACCCTCCCGGCCCGCCGAGCCCGCAACACGCTCGCCTCGCGTCGCAGGCGACTCAGGCGCCGGAGGGCGCTTAACGACCTCCGTCCTCCATGAGCGCAGGCCTGGGGGTGGCAGGTGAGGCCGCCTGGCACCCCAGCAGAAGCAGGCCGGGACGGTGGGGCGACTAGCGCCCCTCCCCCAAACCGGGGCAAGACGGGGACACCGTGGTTCCCAAACCCGAGGGGGCCATCTCGAAACCGGAGATGGCCCAGGGTCAGTCGGGGTGCGAGGGATATGCTCTATGGGCAACCTTACACCCCGGCGTCTGCAGACCCAAGACGGCGTGCGGTTTTAGTCGGTTCGAGCCCGACATAACCGCCCCCGCTGGCCGGCGGGGGGGTATCCGAGGGGATTTCCGCACGAAAAAAAAAAAAAAAAAAACAAAAAAAAAGGTACAGACGTTATCCTTTATAATAATGCGCTGTGTAACATGATGGCGTGGGTGCGCGCCCTTTCAAGGAATAGCTAGTAAGCGGTCATGTCACTAATATTTAACTCTACTAAGAAACTTGTGAATAATTATCATAACTTCTTTAAACTTAAAAAGCGGCGATAGCGCAGTGGTGTACGTAACGGACTGCCGAGACGAGGTCTCGAGTTTGATCCCCAGTCGCCCAGAACACACACCTCTGACTTTTCGTAGTTATTTGTCTATTACAAAATGTTTATTATCGCTCGCTTAGTAATGTGCCCGGTAGATGGCAATAGGCTCGCCCCCTATTACATTGGGACCTAAACATAACAGGCGAATCTTGGGTGTGTAATACACCTCTGCTTACCTCTTCGTGGATACAGGCTAGAAGTTATGTAATAATTAAATAGTAAATATATGGCGTATTCCCAAGCATTTATTGTTTTATTTAGGACAATACAACACAAATGGTCTGTAATTTAAACAAATGTTATTAGCAAAATTAAAATCAATTCAATAAATCTCCCCGTTACCATTGCTTATGAAAAGTAACCGAAACATCGGAATCAGTTAGAATAATAAAGTAACACTAAATAAATCGCGATAGAATCTGTAAAAAATTGTTCCGTTCCGTTAAAAAGCGACGATAAACCAAAATCACTAATTCCAAAGAAAGAAAGCACTAACGGCCGGTTTCAATAATCCATCTATCCTTTAACAGCAGTTAAAATAGCTACCATTAGTATCTATCGGGGATTTTTTCTGTTTCAATAAACAGAGATAAATAGAAAATCACTTTGATAATATTGAAACCGCAGTTACAAAGACATTAATGTTGACTGTTTATCTGGGATAGCTATCGACCTGTAACTGTAGGTAGATTATTAAGACTGGCCGTAAGTAGGTTTTTTGACGGTGACTTGTCGGTTTTAATAAACTGACCTAGAGTGGATTCACAATTTATCTCTGGGAGGGACACAATGGTGATCATTAGACAGGTCTTTTGAGATTAAATAATTGTTTTACCGGATCTCTGTATCTCGGCTGCCCTTTGTTTTAATGCTATTTTTATAATGTTCACAAGAACAATAATTCATTCTAATTATTCGAGCTGATTTATCTTTAAAATAATGTCACTAACCGAAATTACTAGTGCAGTTAGGAGGACCTAACTCCACTAGCTAAGCTAAATTGCTTATAAGCCTTGGTTGCCTTAAGACGTATATAATATATTGGAGAATTTCGAATATGGGACGTGTCTAGATAGCTTAACTGGTCAGAGCATTCCCCCTGTAAGGGACTGGTCACGGGTTCAAGTCCCGTTCTAGATGTTCTCTTTTTCCGATCTAAATCTTTAAATTGCTTGTGTTAGGAGTGGGTTCACGTCGGTAGTGTAATGGCCAGGATTCGAACCCAGGACCTATCGATCGATGGTCAACTTCTTAATCACTGTATTGTACTATGTATTGCTCTTCCTTGCTACGTTGAGATTTATTGTAAACTAGCTGACCCGGCAGACTTCGTACTGCCTCAATCGATTATAATTTCCATATTTATTCACCTTTTAAACCTTCTCTGGATCTCCACAAATAATTCAAGACTAAAATTAGCCAAATCGGTCCAGCCGTTCTCGAGTTTTAGCCAGACTAACGAACAGCAATTCATTATATATAAAGACTAGCTGACCCAGCAGACTTCGTACTGCCTCAATCGATAGCACCTTTTAAACCTTCTCTGGACCTCCACAAATAATTCAAGACCAAAATTAGCCAAATCGGTCCAGCCGTTCTCGAGTTTTAGCGAGACTAACGAACAGCAATTCATTTTTATATATAAGAGAAAATAATATTTTTTAGGAGCGGCTCGACCGTACATTTCCTCGGCATTTCAAAGATGTATTGGCCTATCAGAACAACAGACTGCATCCGTACTGGTATCTCTGTCAAACTTCATTGGGTCCGCCAATTGAAGGAGGAAGGAAGGAACGAATAGCCAGTGTCTACTATTCACATTAAAAAAGCAGATTATACAAATTCCGTCTTTTTTTTCTCCATCCAATGGTTGCCTGTAAGAGATTGTCACAGTGCTAAAAGGCCACTAATTGTATATAAGTACCATAATGTAATATTTGTATTTCTTTTTATCTTATTTTTGGTGTACAATAAAGAATTACTACTACTAATGCCTATTTTTTTTAAACATATTCACAACTTTGTTTTCAGGACACCAGCTAACCTCACCTGCTTATGGGTGCTCCTGCTGAGTAACCGATGAGACTATGGCGTATACTTTCCTCTCAGGGTTGAGGAGTCAGAAGGCAGTCGCTGCTGTAATAGACAAGCGAAATCAAGAGACAGAGTAGGTGAGTGGAATTCGGACTCTGAGATGAACGCCGCGGCTGTTATCGAGAGAACCCTGAGATGTATGTTTCCTGGTATAATGAGAGACAAGATTGTGTCAGATCTTTGAAATATCGTGATAGCTGCCAACATAGAACTCTCCTTATATTTCCCAAAACTCACGAATCCACAAATTAAATTTCTCAACTGGGTTATATTCCAAAAATATAATATAATATATTATAAATATATTACATCTTTAATTTAGCTATAATAATTATAGCTAAATTAAAGATGGAGACGGTTTCACACCAAAAACTGAACAAAACTCTTATATTAATAAAGCCTAAACGAGTTTAATAACAACTGGGGAACATGAAATTCATGTACTCGCTGTGAGGCAGAAACTCTGAGCATTTAAATGTTGAAACTTTCCGTCGCCATGTTAAAATGTATAGGGAGATATGCTAAATGGAGTTGGCATGTAAATTGCCGGGGATATTAACGTGCTCCGTGATTCTGCTTGTGATTTTATGTCTGTAGGTAATGTCTGAGACGGTAACTAAGAAAATAAAATGTCTGAAAGTCTTGTAGCACAGAATAGATAAATAGTACTGATGTGGTGTACAGAATGGAAACTCACCCGCTCCCACCTGTACCTGTACCTGTTACTCCATAGCGCCTTGACGATTAGTGTGAGTTCATATATATTAAAATAATAAATATTCTACGGCATTCTACACAGCGCTTTCTAGACCCAAAGTAAGCATAGTTTAACTAGCTTGTGTTATGGCTTGCAGAATGCGGATAAACATACTATTATACTTTTTCTTGTAAATACATACATACATACACATACTCATGACTTTTCCCCTTAGGGTAGGCAGTGACAACAGGCCGCCATCTGCTTCTGTCATTACATACTTTTATACTTTTTTTTTGTAAATACATACATATTATACAAAGAAACACCAAGACCAATGCAAAAAGACATATTCATGCATATAAATATTTGCACTGAGCCAGAATCGAACCCGCACCCCCTGTCATAGCAGTCGAATGCTCTACCGCACGCTACAGAGGCCGTCATTATGTGTCTTAAACAAGGGCTGTGCCGACCACACACCATATATCGTGCCATCTCACTCGAATGATGTGTAATATTTTATTTTATTTATATGTGTATTAATTAGGATGTAATGTATGTTTTATGTAAGTTTTACTATATATTACCTATATCTAGGTATTTATAATGTTTATGTGTATTTATTTACTATTTCAACGTACACTTTTTTTTTTTTTTTTTCGTGCGGAAATCCCTTCGGATACCCCCGCGCCGGCCAGCGGGGGCGGTTATGTCGGGCTTGCACCGACTAAAACCGCACGCCGTCTCGGGTCTACAGACGCCGCCGGGGTGTAAGGTTGCCCATAGAGCATATCCCTCGCACCCCGACTGACCCTGGGCCATCTCCGGATTCGAGATGGCCCCCTCGTTTTTGGGAACTACGGTGTCCCCGTCTTGCCCCGGTTTGGGGGAGGGGCGCTAGTCGCCCCACCGTCCCGGCCTGCTTAAAGTTCCTTTTTTTTTCGTGCGGAAATCCCTTCGGATACCCCCCCGCGTGCCAGCGGGAGTGGTTATGTCGGGCTTGAACCGACTAAAACCGCACGCCGTCTCGGGTCTACAGACGCCGGGGTGTAAGGTTGCCCATAGAGCATATCCCTCGCACCCCGACTGACCCTGGGCCATCTCCGGTTTCGAGATGGCCCCCTGGGGTTTGGGAACCACGGCGTCTTGCCCCGGTTTGGGGGAGGGGCGCTAGTCGCCCCACCGTCCTGGCCTGCTTCTGCTGGGGTGACACTAAAAACTTTTCTTTTTCCTCTAGCCGCGGTAGCCTAGTGGTATGGGTAATGGACTGCTGAGACGAAATCTCGGGTTCGATCCCAGGTTTTACCATGGCACACACCAATGACGTTTCGATGCTTTTCGAAGTTATGTGTGTATTTATCGCAGGTTTATAAGTGCCCGGTTAATGGCAATAGGCTCGCCACCTATTACATTGGGACCTAAACATAAACTGGCGAAATGTGGGTGCTAGCACCTCTGCCTACCCCTTCGGGGATATAGGCGTGAGTTTATGTTTATGTTTTATGCTATATGGTTGCCTGTAACAGATTGAGATAAAGCCGCCAATTGTATGTAGGTACCACAAATTGTATTTCGTATTCGTGTTTTTAATATCCTTGGTGTACAATAAAGAGAGGTTATTATTATTTCCTTTATTTAAAATACATATAAATTCTATTTCTGAATACATTATTGAGCTGAGCGAAGCGAAGCTCTTATACGTGGCTAAGCCGTTTGGTCGAGACTGTACTCCTCCGGAACCACAATACCGATCTTGACCAAATTTGCCATGGTGATAGTGTAGATACCGCTGAGTGTTCAGAAGGGTCAACTGTACCATTGAAGAATAATCATCGAAAAAGTTTCACGAGCGCGCGGCCTTATCTATACGCGCGACCGTAGTAAGATGCCTTATTTTTCAAGTAAGAGTCCTGCTCGCTCAGCTCAATTTATTTCAGTCGCACCCTGCACTGAATTCCTAGTTATTATTTTCTCACACAAGCACATGTACACAACCTATGTATTTTGTAATTACAAGGCGATAATTTCATACATTTTGCCGAGAGTTTCCGAGGTGTGCTGGTAGTCATTACGCGTATAGATCTTCAAGTCACGAATGGATAGGTTGCTTCTGGATAAGCGTGTTCCATCATCGACCATATCACTGCTAAGCTGGTGAGATAGTGGTCAAACGCTGGTCTTTCTCTGATAAAATATAGCTCGTCTCACTCCGCCTGATAATCAACTGTAAGTGAAAATTTACTTTTTATATTAAGTTCGGTATTCGTTTTTATCTAATACCTTTAAACGAGCAGTCCTTGTATATACATAATCTGAATCTCGGAAACAGCTCTAACAATTTTCGTGAAATTTTGTATGGTCTCTGGGATATCCTTTCTAGGGCACACCAGATTCCCCGTACCACATGGATGACGCAAGAGACACCGTGCGGTTTTAGTCGTGTCAAGTCATACCCATCTTACCGTTAGCTCCGGTGGGGTGAAGCCAGTGGAGGTTTTCCGCACGTAAAAAGAGGGCGTTTCGGGGGCGATAAATTGAAAAAATAAACCGAGCACAGGTCGCACGTACTGAAGTTTAAGAGATATAAACTGAGCGTGCATGGTGAGTCCCATCATCAATTAGTTTTTCACTGCGAATATGAAGTCACAAAATGGCTGTATACAAGAGTGATATTCTTAATAGTGAGAAGGTTTGGGTACGTATAAAGAATGAGTACTGGAAGGACAAAGGCGTGTCTATGATCTTCTTATTCAATGAACTAAGATGACGGATTGTATAATAAATATTCCCATTTATCATACAATGAGTCGTTGCAACCGGAAACGGTGCGCACAGTAAGATACGAAAGCTGCGCACGCTCAGACTATGGAATGATCTCCCTGCTGTTTTCCCAAGCGACTACAATATGGGGTTCTTCAAAAAAGGCATTAGAAGGTTTCTACAGGGTCGGCGGTTGGTCCCCTGATGTTGCACACGTCCATAACCGCTTCCCATCGGGTGGGTCGCGAGTTTGTCTGCCACTTAAATGGTATAAAAAAACGGCCAAATGCGAGTCGGACTTGCCCATTAAGGGTTCCGTGGCAGCAAGTAACATAATATTATTTTTTTATAGTTTGAAAGGTAAATTGCGGTTTACGATTTATGACGTATTAAAAATAAAAAATACTTACTAGATATCGTTCAAATCAATTTTCGGTAGAAGTTTACATGGTAATGTACATCATATATTTTTTTTAGTTTTATCATTCTCTTATTTTAGAAGTTACAGGGGGGAACACATTTTACCACTTTGGAAGAGCCTCGCGCAAACTATTCAGTTTAGAAAGAAATGATATTAGAAACCTCAATATCATTTTTGAAGACCTATCCATAGATACCACACGTAAGGTTTTGATAAAAAAAATAGGTATATTGAGTTTCAGTTTTAAGTATAGGGAACCCCCAAAATGTAGTTTTTTTTCTAATTTTATGTGAAAATCTTAATGCGGTTCACAGAATACATCTACTTACCAAGTTTCAACAGCATAGTTCTTATAGTTTCGGAAAAAAGTGGCTGTGACGTGACATACATACGGACGGACAGACAGACAGACATGACGAATCTATAAGGGTTCCGTTTTTTGCCATTTGGCAACGGAACTCTAAAAAAGAGCCTGTGGTCCACTCCTACTCTTCTTCTTGATGTGGCTTATCTTGGCTTTTACAGGAGCGGCTGTCGTCTAATCCTGAGAGGACAGCGCGCAGCGTGCGCCAGAGCCTTATCCGCTAATTCGGTCTATGTCAGCTACCTTTCACAGGTCATCAGTTCATTTGGCTGGAAGACGGTCCAATTTTCGTATACCGATTCATAGTCTACTCCACTCTAACTAAAGCGACCATAGGAGTAAGCGAGACCAAGGTCTCAGGTGACTACCTAGATGTGATCAACCAATTACTATTATGATCTATGTTTTTCTCCGAGATATTTTTTTTTAAAAGAATATTAGTAACCGAAATTACTAATATTCCCCCTAACCCCTCCAGCTAAGCTTAATTGCTTGTGTTAGAAGTGGGTTCACGTCGGTTGTGTAATAGCCAGGATTCGAACCCGGGACCTCTCGATCGTAGGGTCGACTCCTTAACCACTAAGCTACCGACGCTTTATATTGGTAACTGCAATTCTTTGTCGAATAACCTTTTTACGGGGAGGAAAATCCCCTCGGACTTTTGAAACCATTCCATTTTGAAACCGCACGCCGTCTCAGGTTTTCACACATCGGGGTGTAAGGTGGCCCAAAAGGCATTTCCCTCGCACCTCGACTGATCCCTGGCCTTCTCCGGTTTCGAGATGGCCCTCTCGGGTTTAAGAACCACGGTGTCCCTGTCTTGCCCCCGGAAGAGGGTGGGGTGCGCAAAGCGGATGACCTCATTACAAATTTTATCCTTTACACGGAATTATGTTCGAACCATGGTAATAAATTGTCACTTTTATGGACCTAAACACTCTTTATAGTAGTAATTAGTTAGAACAACTGCAAGATTAGTCATTTTTTAATCATCGTTATTTATTCCATAACATTTACGTTTAATTAAAACTAAGTTAAACCCAAAAAAAGGTTCAATCGTTCCGTATTTCCACAAAAAACTACACAGTGTTTCCTAGCAAATTAAGGCCTTGGATGTTCCTATTCCCGTCAAATTGCGAATTCGCTTGAAGCTAATGAACGTAATAAATGTTAGGCAGTGTTCGGGAGAGCGTCGATGTATAGCGAACATTGAGATAATGACCGCACCTCCTGGCAATAACCGGATGGCTCGGTAATGGTTCGATATGTCTCGCACGCTTACGCTTATTCGATAAGGTGTGGTTTTACTTCAAGCGGATTTGAAAGGAATGTTTAAACTGATCTAGAGATATTTAAAAAAAACATAAAGTTAAATTAACGATTTAATGACAATTTCTTTTTTGCCATTCTTTCTCTTGATGTTTGGTTGTTTGTTCGTGATGGAAGTCAAACTATGGAAAGGATTTTGATGCAGTTTTTTCTATTAGGAGGGTCTCGGTCAGAATTAAAATCAGCCTTATGATATTGTCGGAAGTTTACGCGAATGTTACACATTGAAATAAAACGATTTTTAACGGATTCTATCGCGGTTTATTTGATGTTATTTTATATTTTACATTGAACCTTGAAGATTGAACATTGAAGATTTGATAAACCACAGATACTCGCCAAAGAAAATCGATTCCTACCTAGGATGCTCCGCGAAGCTATTGAAATTAAAAAACATCCTAATTTTAATAGAGAAGATGGTTGGAATGTACCACCAGCTTGGGACCCAGTCATTCACTTAATTAATTCCGAGAAAAAACAAAATACAACAAGACTTCATGACACTGTGAGCTCATTCTGCGTAAATAGTAACACCAACAATTCAACATAGTTCGGGTACTTTGAGATAACTTTCACTTCAATCTTCAAGACAACAACCATCTTTAGTCTCCCCGTGACCATGGCTGCTGAAAAGCAACCGAAACGTCGGGTTCAATGTAAAATATAAAATAACATCAAATAAACCGCGATAGAATCCGTTAAAAAATCGTTTTATTTCAATCAGCCTTATGTTTGATTGCAATTGGTTTTAAGTAAAATCATAATAACATTTAATTTTGAAACTTCATAGAAAATTAGACGAATAAGAGGTACCAGACTGTCCCGAGGGGGCCATCTAGAAACCGGAGATGGCCCAGGGTCCGGCACCGGCTTCTGAAGACCCGAGACGGCGTGCGGTTTTAGTCAGTTCAAGCCCGACATAACCGCTTTCCCGCTGGCCGGCGGGTGGGGGGGTATCAGAGAGGATTTCCGCACGAAATAAAATAAAAAGGTACCAGACTGCGTCGCTAGTCGCTGACGGTTAGACAGTCACCTCAGGTACAGTTTGAGGGTGAAACATCCAAGCTATATGGGATATATACAAGCTTGACGTGCAGATATATCAGTGTGATGTGTCGACTAGTTACGGAGAATAACGTTCCTTTTATATTTTGTTTTGGCTTTGTTCAGCAGCATCCTGGAATTAGCGCAAGATAAAGTAAATGAGCTCTTTGTCTAGTGTTATGGGAGACAAAATTATGCGTTTAGGTTATATTTCGCCAATAATTATTCAGTTTTCTATTTGAATATTTTCAACATCACATAACTTCACGTCTGTATCCCCGAAGGGGTAGGCAGAGATGTATTACACACCTACGATTCGCCAGTTATGTTTAGGTCCCAATATAATATGGGGGCGAGCCTACTGTCATCTACCGGGTACATTACTAAGCGAACGATAATCAACATTTTTGGCTATTTTATCCCACCAAAAACATGTTCATGTTAAATGACGCCAAGACGAGCCTTTTCTTATACTGTATTAGATCCTATGAAGAGACAAGCTTCTAACTCTGCAAGCCCTAACCTAATGCCCTAAATCTCATCATAGTGTATAGTGTTCTGTGTGAATACTAGTCTAAATACCATACCTATATAATATATATATATATATATATATATATTATAAATGTGTCTATAATACATATATGGTATTATATTCTCACACATACATCCTTACCATACACTCACTCATATTCACAATGGACATAGTTACATACATTTCGGCGTCCACACGCCGCAAACATCTGGGTTCCAGTCGAAAACCAGCGCCAAGGTTCATTCCGAATCCTGGCATGTGCTGAACTGGACACCCATTTGCTGCAACCGTAAGGCACACAATAATATAAACTAGGAATTCAGTGCAGGGTGCGACTGAAATAAATTGAACTGAGCGAGCAGGACTCTTAATTGAAAAATAAGGCATCTTACTACGGTCCCGCGCATTGCTAAGGCCGCGCGCTCAGAAACTGTTTTTCGATGATTATTCCTCAATGGTACATTGTATTTGAACAGTTGACCCCTCTAAACACTCAGCGGTGTCTACACTATCACCATAGCAAATTTGGTCAAGTTCGGTATTGTGGTTCCGGAGGAGTACAGTCTCGACCAAACGGCTTAAATGAATGAAATTAAAAGAATATGTACTAGTAATAAGTAATGAATGTTACCTACTTGCAACAAAAACAGTTTCTTTCTTTCTTTCTTTCTAAAGTTCTCTGCAAATCTTACACCTTAGTTAAATGTGTGGCCCGGCCGTTTCGTAAAAGTAACGTAGATAGATACTCCTAGGGGTTTATGAACAGAATGTAAGTAATTAATTTAGTAACTAGACGTTAATTTTGCCAATAGATCTTTGAGTAACGAAACAACCAAGCCATACATTTTGACTGAGGTGTAGGATTTGTAGAGAACTTTAGACCGATATGCGGTACCGAAAGTGTCTTATGTGTCCATAAGACACTTTCGGTAACGCATATCGCTTTGCCTATAATTTAGTGTCCTGAATTATAGGCAAACTCATAGTTTGCGGATACGATGTAATTGACGGCGGTACGATGGTACATATTGAGTAAGGTGTAGGATTTGTAGAGAACTTTAGACAAGAATACTAGAACACTATACGCGGTACTGAGTATCCGAAAAGTGTCTAATGGACACTAAATTATAGGCAAACTCCTAGTTTGACGGTACGATGTAATTGACGGCGCGGTACGACGGTACATTTTGACTAAGGTGTAGGATTTGTAGAGAACTTTAGATTAGAATTCACACAGAACACTATACGCGGTACCGAGTATCCGAAAAGTGTCTAATGGATACTAAATACGCAAACTCCTAGTTTGGCAGTACAACGATACAAGGAGGTCTAAAGGGTCATATTTGTAGGTTAGGTCCAAACTCGGAGGTCCTACGGGTATGTAGCCGAAATGACTTGTATTCCCGTTAACACCTTTTTTTTTATACGTGTGGAAACCCCCACGGGCTTCACCCCATCGGTGCCGACGATGGGGTGGGCGTGTTGGAATCGGACCAACTAAAACCAAACGGTGTCCTCCCCAAGTGTCCATTGCCAGGCACCCCGAGTAAGGCCTCGAAAGGATAACCCCAGAGTTACCGGCGGACTTTGGCCGCCACCGCGGCCTCGCCTGGTGGGGTCGGGTGTTATCCCGCGTCGGTGAGTTGCCAGGCGTGTGCAGGGCACAAACGACACGCCTCCGCCATGGCCTGCTTCTGTAAGGACGGCGAGTCGGCCAACTGCCGTCCCCAGGCCCCGACCATGGAGGTCGAAAGTCCTAGACTCGTCTAAATAAAGCTAAATAGTTTGTGTTAGGAGTGGGTTCACGTTGGTAGCGTTATGGCCAGAATTCGAACCCGGGACCTCTCGATCGTAAAGCCGACTCCTTAACCACTTAGCTACCGATGCTTATAACATACATTAAATAGACCTGTTAGGAGTCACGCAATACACCACTCAGTTAATTGGAGTCTTCATGTCCACTATCTTGTATCAAGGATTTATCATCTGGAAGACACAATAAAATCATGGCATCGTCAATTGTACTAGAATATAGGGATCATATTTGTTTGGGTTCTGTTTGGTAAGGATCAAAGCGCCTTTGAAGTTCAGACAGTAAGTGCTTATGCAACTTTTTCAGCAATTTATGCTCCTTAGCTGCTAGAGATGGTTTAATTGTATGACGATATGTTGAGATTTTTTGAAGTGAAAACTTTCAGCACTTGAGCACTTGCCATATAAACACTTTTTGGGAGAACAAAAATCATAAAAATCAAAGTTTTATTATTCATATTCGGTCAAATTGTTTTTTATAACAACGTCATTTTTGTTGTGGATGGATGGAGTTAAGGAGGGAGGGAATTGGGACGGAGGAAGGGAGGGCCCTCCCTTCACCAGGGGGACGCAAGGGTGGAGGGACGAAGGGAGGGTAGGAGGGAGGCGCGGAAGAAGGAACAGAAGGAGTTAAGGAGGAAGGGACGGAGAGACGGAGGGATGAACGAAGGTATTGTCGGAGGGAGGGATGGAGGGAGAAGCAGACGAAGAAACATAAGGAGGGAAGTAAGGAGGGACGGAGGGTCGGATGGAGGGAGTTAGGTGTTAGGAGTGAGTTATCGTCGGTGGTTTAGTGACCAGGATTTGAACCTGCGACCTCTCGGTCGTAAGATCGACTCCTTAACCATTAAACTACCGACGACGGTTGATTTCATTTTTCCCTCCTATGTGGGTTGTGGAGGATTCGATCCCGATCGATTTTTCTAATCCCGGAATTTCGGGATTATCTACAGTTAATCTCGGGATCCCGGGATAGCCCCGGGATTTTATTGGTAATGGAATGTGGTAACAAAAAGACAGTAAAACATATCAAAATCAATTATTAGTTTTGTGAGAACATAGAATATTTAAATTTAAATTTTCTAAAAAGCAGTTAATCAAAATTATACTTTCTTCTTATGAAATAAACAAACTAGGCACTTCTGTAAATAATTTATGAAACAAACAATAAACTTCAAAAAATCAACTTCTATTAACTTATTTAGATAAGCTAATGTTTATAGGCACTCATATTTTTAAATTAAATTGACCAGAAACTTTGTAAATTACTTATCTAGTTCTAACGAACTTCATCTTTTTCATGTTTGACATAAAAACTTTCTTTGGATGTGACATTGTTCACTTCTTAAACCTAAACAAAAATGACAAGAAAATTTAAGTCTATGTACGACATTAATAAAACCTCTTAGAGCTAAAGAAAATAACACTTCTTGTTTTTCATCTATATTTACTCAGACACGTGATTTATTGCATTTTAATAATTTCATTGATTATCACCCATTAACAAAAAAAAATCAATACTTACACGACGTGAAGCGAGAATTTTTATACACTTTTACGCATAATCCGGTACCGGTAGTTAGTAGTGACAAATGAAATCAGCTGTGTAAACAAGATGACTGTCAAAAAGTCAAAATAAGGTAAGTGCGTTTCGTTTCACGCACATTTTTATTAACTTATTTAAAAAATGTATTAATCCCGAAAATCCCGGGTTACATTAAATTTGATCACGAAAAATTCGGGACCAAAATATGACCGTGATCCCGGGATCACGGTCATATTTTGGTCCCGAATTTTTCCGAATTTATCGCATCCTCTTGTGGGATATAATGTAAGAGCGGTACTGATCCACCGATTTTAGTAGCCACCAAAATGTGTTATGCCACCAACCCCAATAAACTGAATTCAAAATGGTAGAACAGACTGGCAATGAACATTAATAATGAATAACAGAATAATAAACAGCGGTAACATAATGTTGCTATTTACTAACAGCATTATTATTTGCATTATAATGTAAGATAATGTACAATTTATTGAGTTCTTAATCTATTTACATATTATTAAACGCTTAGCAGCATAATGTTTCGTCCTCTACTTTCACATAATATGGATGTATTTATACGTGTATTTACAGAAGAAAATGTTTTTAGGTATGTTTATTCAGGGGTGTATGTTGGGTAACCTCCTCGAGTGTCGCTCCGATTCCGATCCCGCTGCAGTCCGGGGGGAACGGAATCGGAGCGGCCGGTACACCCTGGGCGGCGGTCAATGGCTTCCCCTTCACCCCTTCATAGGGTTGGCATTGATCGTCGGCCAATACCCAACGTGGCGTATAACCCAACACATCGCTCTCCGTACTCCTCTGCTTTCAGAGGAGACAGGATGAGCGATGCTGTTAGTGGTGAGATGGCCCAGGGTCAGTCGGGGTGCGAGGGATATGCTCTATGGGTAACCTTACACCCCGGCGTCTGAAGACCCGAGACGGCGTGCGGTTTTAGTCGGTGCAAGCCCGACATAACCACCCCCGCTGGCCGGCGGGGGGGTATCCGAAGGGATTTCCGCACAATAAAAAAAAAAAAAGGTATGTTTATTCACATTCCGAAACCCATCCTGGGTCAAAGGTTTAGATAGATAGGTGAAAATATAATGTAACCGATGTAAAACACTTCTACAGTAAGGGTGTCGAAGCGGGATAAAACCCGACCCCACCAGGCGAGGCTGCGGTGGCGGCCAAAGTCCGCCGGCAACCCTGGGGTTATCCTTTCGAGGGCTTACCCGGGGTGCCCGGCAACGGACACTTGGGGAGGACACCGTGCGGTTTTAGTCGAGACACGACATAACCACCCCCGCTGGCCAGCGGGGGGGTATCCGAAGGGATTTCCGCACGTAAAAAAAAAAGGGTGTCACCATATAGCGGTCACGTTGCAGCTCGAGGGGTATAATTGAGCTGAGAGTGAGACGAAGTCGGGCAAAAGCTCATTTACTCCACTCGATGTATTTTGTTTGTCTGGCGCCTAGACCCGGCGGTAGAAACCGATTTTAATGATTTTTAGCATAATCATAGATGATAGTGATGTGACGGACATAGGCTATACAAATTTAAATTATCAAGTACCACGGAGGAATAATCACCGACCAAAAAAAATTCAAAAGCTGATTTCTCAAAAACCAGAATTAGTAAAATCTAAGTTTTGACGCCAAAACGTAGACTATAACCATATATACCGATTAAAAAAAGAAAACTAAAATCGGACAAGACATGGATTAATAATCACCGAACAAAAAATTCTAAAGCTGATTTCTCAAAAACTACAATTAGCAAAACCTGAATTTTGTGAATTGTAGGTAATCATGTAGTGCACTCTCAGCTCAACATTGCAACAGCTGAATGCATTGCGCCCCTAGTTTATAAACACAGTACTTTTCTCTCATTGTGGCGGAGTATGTGTCGGTAATCGCGAATTGTGGTCATATGTACAACTTACTCAACCAATTGCAATCAAACATACGGCAGATTTTGAGTCGACCTAGACCTCTCTAATAAAAATAAAAAACCACTTAAATATCCGTTCAGTAGTTTTGCACCCATAGCGAATAAGCAAATAGACAAGATTTCGAAAAATAAAATTGAGTTCAGGATCATTCAATAAACATAACTCAATTTTTTTCTCATTATCTTCAACTAATTTACTATTTTTAGGGTTCCGTATCTCAAAAGGAAAAAACGGAACCCTTATAGGATCACTTCGATGTCCGTCCGTCCGTCCGTCTGTCTGTCTGTCAAGACCGTTTTTCTCAGGAACGCGTGGAAGTATCAAACTGAAATTTATATCTAATACTCTACTGTCACTTGGAGCTGTTACAAAATCAAACTTCTAAGCCAAAGCAATCAAAAGATACAGCGGTTTATGCCGCAAATTTTCGAAACTCGCACGGGAATCAAAACCTACAGGATACTTCCCGTGAACTTAGAATCTTGAAATTTGGTACGAAGTAACGTCTTATAGTACAGATAAAGGGAAAATTGCGAAAACCGTAAATTTTTAGTTACAGCATAAAATAAAAAATATTTTTGAAAATTTTAAAGTTACTACTACCATAACTATGACTCGATTGTCGTGATGGGTGAACTTTTACTTATATACCTACAGGTTTGTACGGAACCCTCAGTATGCGAGTCCGACTCGCACTTGGCCGGTTTTTTATAGTATAAGATTAGATATCTGCTAGAGTGTAGTGTGTAACGAGAAAGAAAGATAAGAAAAACGCTGTTACGGCAATTTTTCAAGGACTCAGGTCGACTCCAACGTTCTCCATATATTATGCAGTAAGCCGAAATAATATCATAAATATTAAAAACAATACAAACAACACAGAAATATTTTCGTTCATTCGAAACTCTTGTGATAACAATATTGTAATACTTAGTTTTTCTTCAGAAATATGAATTATGAAAATGTTTCCTAATTTCTTGTCTCTATAATATTTTTGTTTTCTGACGATATTTTAATACCAACCGACGGCCAGCGGGGGCGGTTATGTCGTGCATGAACGGACTAAAACCGCACGGTGAACTGCCCAAGTGTCCATTGCCGGGCACCCCGGGTAAGCCATCGAAAGGATAACCCCAGGGTTACCGGCGGACCTTGGCCGCCAGCGCGGCCTGGCCTGGTAGGGTCGGGATATTTTAATACTATAAGAAAATTTGACACAAAATTCGGCCGGGTAGGTACCACCGTGTCCGATTGCGAAAAACCCTCCATAGTAATCCAATTTCGGTTTGATTGCGTTCAGGGGTCAGCAAGTGCATAGCCGGGCATGGGGATTGTGGTCGCAGCACTAGTGGAACCGGTGGATGTCACACGGTGCTGCGACGACAATCCTCTTCTGATGAGGCCGTCAAGCTGAGTGCCACCATTGTTAACATGGTACGTGTATGTAATGGTGACCCTCTTTCCTGAGACTTTACCTTCAGCTTACCATCAGGCGGGGTGAAGTCAAATTGACGTGTCCTGAATATTAAAAAAAAAAAAAAAAATCCTTAAGCCATTTTTGTCGTTGACTGTACGTCAACAACAAAAGTAGCTTAACAAATTCTAATTTTATAATCAGCTTACCTCTTAAACCGTACTGACGGACGACGATTTGGCGCAGGCTACCGAAATTACTAATACGCCCCCTAACCCCTACAGCTAAGCTTAATTGCTTGTGTTAGGAGTGGGTTCACGTCGGTAGTGTAATGGCCAGGTTTCGAACCCGGGACCTCTCGATCATAGGGTCGACTCCTTAACCACTAAGCTACCGAAGCTTCAAGGCTTGCTTCCGGTGTTGGGAGGTCAGACAACAGTCACTCCCGTAAAAGGTATATAAGCCAAATCAAAAGGAGGACAAGTAATAACGGGGGTTCAAGGTGAAAGCTTCTACAGCAACTGGGAATAACTCTTAGATGGTGACGATGATCAAAGTGACTGCCACGGAGTTCAAGTGCCCTGGGCATTGATTTCCTCCCCCCTGTAGGTATTCTGTCTTACCTAAACGAGAACTGGTGATAGAAATTTGATGACACAAATTTGTCACAAAATTCGGCCGAGTGGGTACCACCGTACACGATTGCGAAAAACCCTCCATAGTAATCCAATTTCGGTTTGATTGCGTTCAGGGGTCAGCAAGTGCATAGCCGGGAAGGGGGATTGTGGTCGCAGCACTAGTGGCACCGGTGGGTGTCACGCGGTGCTGCGACGACAATCCTCTTCTGATGAGGCTGTCAAGTTGAGGGCCACCATTGTTAACATAGTACGTGTATGTAATGGTGACCCTCTTTCCTGAGACTTTACCTTCAGCTTACCATCAGGCGAGGTGAAGTCAAATTGACGTGTCCTAAATATATATAAAAAAAAAACTCGCACACCGAGGGTTCCGTACAAACCTGTAGGTATATAAGTAAAAGTTCACCCATCACGACAATCGAGTCATAGCTATGGTAGTAGTAACTTTAAAATTATCAAAAAAAAATTTTTTATTAAATGATGTACATAACTAAAAACGCAATTTTTCCTTTATCTGTACTATAAGACGTTACTTCGTACCAAATTTCAAGATTCTAAGTTCACGGGAAGTACCCTGTAGGTTTTGATTCCCGTGCGAGTTTCGAAAATTTGCGGCATAAACGGCTGTATCTTTTGATTGCTTAGGCTTAGAAATTTGATTTTTACACAGCTCCAAGGGACAGTAGACCTGAGTATTAGATATAAATTTCAGTTTCATACCTCCACGCGTTCCTGAGAAAAACGGTCCTGACAGACGGACGGACGGACGGACAACGAAGTGATCCATTTTTTTCCTTTTGAGGTACGGAACCCTAGGGGTGTGTGTTGGGTAACCTCCTCGAGGTTCGCTCCGATTCCGATCCCGCTACAGTTCGGGGGGGACGGAATCGGAGCGGCCGGTACACCCTGGGCGGCGGTCAATGGCTTCCCCTTCACCCCTTCATAGGGTTGGAATTGATCGTCGGCCAATACCCAACGTGGCGGGAACACATCGCTCTCCGTACTCCTCTGCTTTCAGAGGAGACAGGATGAGCGATGCTGTTAGTGGTGAGATGGCCCAGGGTCAGCCGGGGTGCGAGGGATATGCTCTATGGGTAACCTTACACCCCGGCGTCTAAAGACCCGAGCCGGCGTGCGGTTTTAGTCGGTTCAAGCCCGACATAACCGCCCCCGCTGGCCGGCGGGAGGGTATCCGAGGGGATTTCCGCACGAAAAAAAAAAAAAAAAAGGTACGGAACCCTAAAAAGAGCAAAAATAATGTATTTTCGGATGTTCCATCACGAATTCGATCATCAAGTCCGACGCTTTAGCCAGTAGACTACATACAACATCCAAAATCATACACCAATACAATATTCAACACGTCCCACACATCTGTGTCGTTACAATGTTTCTTAAATAATCAATCACAGAACGTTGCATATGGAATACGACATTAACTCATCTTATTCATAATGAACCTCAACACGTTCAAAAACCACGTTTCCCCTAAACGTGTTACGTATGAATACGTGAGTGCTAACCATAGATACAAAATACGCCAGATATCAAAAGCCGGTCTTTCGTACAGCGTGTCGCTAAACTGCCTGTACAGTGCATAAGCATAGCCGGGCAGGGGGATTGTGGTCGCAGCACTAGTGGGACCGGTGGGTGTCACGCGGTGCTGCGACGACAATCCTCTTCTGATGAGGCCGTCAAGCTGAGTGCCACCATTATTAACATGGTACGTGTATGTAATGGTGACCCTCTTTCCTGAGACTTTACCTTCAGCTTACTATCAGACGAGGTGAAGTCAAATGGACGTGTCCTAAATATAAAACAAAAAAAAAAGAAAATAAGCATCCCGGACCTTTTCGCACTTCTACTTCAGATTAACCATGCCGACAGATATTCTAATTCTGACTATTCCTATCCTAACAATCCTGGTAATATTTAAATGTGAAAATTTGTGAACATGTTTGTTACTTCATCACGTTCAAACGTGTAGTGTATAGCTATACATCGAACTTAGTGTGGGTAAGCCTGGATATTATGTACCTACCTACCGACCTTATAAAATAAAGTTAGTCGTTGTAAAGTCTGTAACTCAATTGCATCACCACCTTCGAATTCCCGTATATCACAAAATGGTTGAACGGATATGGCTGAAATTTAGTATAGGGATAGATTACAGTCTGAAATAACACATAGCTTACATTTAATCAGAATTTCATCCAGACGGAGCCGCGGGCAATAGCTAATTTAACATAAAACTGCCAAATTGTGTCAATAGACGTTTTGCGATCTGTTTGGTGATGATACTAAATATTTATAGATATTTCATCGGCGGTGGGCAAAAATCTCATTACCATTATTTAAACGCCAATTCCAGTTGCCTACAAAACTTTCCACTCTCCTAATTGCCAAGAGTTCGTTTATCTTAGCTTTTATGGGAGCGACTGCTATCTGATCTCCCAAACCTGGGAGGAAAGCATGCGCAACATAATATCTAACGTGCGCTAAATCTATGGTGCTAACCATTAATTACATCATCCTGTCATCGCACCGGTGTCGTGTGGACTCGAACAGATTTCATTAGTTCAGTCATATTCATTAACTGTTTAAGTTTGTAATCTAGTTGATCTAAAGTTCAGTTTGTTAGTTTTAACCCTTAAGCAAAACTCAAATTTAGAGTGTGAATTAAAGGGATCATTAGTTTGAGGTTGGTTTAATTATGTAACCTAAAATAGACCCTTGGGTAACTCTCGTAGATATTATTTGAATATGATAATTTGATTGGAATAATCGTCATTTGAGTGGCATTATTTTGGTATAATTTCTGTGTTTTATTCGATGAGGCAGACCTTGTGGTGTGAATGTAGATTTAGGCCACAGACTCTTGGCTGCGTATGTATGAATACGCAGTATATTTGATTACATAATGAAAAAAGAAAATTTTCATTAAAAAATAAAACCTACTTCAAAAACCAAAAAAAAACCCACTAAATATTTTGTTTTTAGGGTTCCGTTGCCAAATGGTAAAAAACGGAACCCTTATAGATTCGTCATGTCTATCTGTCTGTCAGTCCGTATGTCACAGCCACTTTTCTGCGAAACTATAAGAACTATGCTGTTGAAACTTGGTAAGTAGATGTATTCTATGAACCGCATTAAGATTTTCACACAAAAATAAAAAAAAAACAATAAATTTTGGGGGTCCCCATACCTACTTAGAACTGAAACTCAAAAATATTTTTTTCATCAAACCCATACGTGTATCTACGGATATCTATGGATAGGTCTTTAAAAATTATATTGAGGTTTCCTTTATAATTTCTTTCTAAATTGAATAGTTTGCGCGAGAGACACTGCCAAAGTGGTAAAATGTGTCCCCCCCCTCCGGGGGACACATCTTACCACTTTGGCAGTGTAACTTCTAAAATAAGAGAATGATAAAACTAAAAAAAAATATGATGTACATTACCATCTAAACTTCCACCGAAATTTGGTTTGAATGAGATCTAGTAAGTAGTTTTTTTTTACGTCATAAACCGTAAACTGCAATTTACCTTTCATTCAATCAACCCAAATATTAAAAAAAATCATTATTATGTTACTTGCTGCTACGGAACCCTTCATGGGCGAGTCCGACTCGCACTTGCCCGCTTTTATTGGAAGTCGTTTAAAAGTGTATAATTGATAAATACATAGATGGGTCATCCCATCTACCAACATGTGCTATATGCCTCCTATGCTACGTAATAAGTATACCATAATAAACCATGAGTGTCTCCGAGAACATAATAAAGTGTATCTACACGATGACTTGATGTGAAAGTCCCTGGCAGGGATATGTTCATTTTTATTTTATCTCAATCATCTCTGACTGGGCATTCTTAAAAACAAGTTGAATTCCTGAGACGAGCTCAGCCGAATACAAGGCATTTTCGATTTTGCGATTATTTTTTTTGCGATTTTTTTCTTATCTTGCAATGGTTCACCCCAGCACGAATCTATTACCGAAAACAGCAACTCGATAGCTCATCTCCTTCATACCCAAAACCGTGACAGAAAATTGGCAACGACGACGTCGACGACAACTCGATAGCAATAGGGCGTTTCTAAAGAAAATCCCTAAAAAGGACGTAGCACTTTTATCAGAAATACTAGTAGTTCGTAGAGCTTAATACGTCCAATATACATTGCCTGCGTTTCGATAAATTGAATAAAAAGCGGGTAAGTGCGAGTCGGACTCGCCCATGAAGGGTTCCGTAGCAGCAAGTATCATTTTTGAAGACCTATCCATAGACGTATAGGTTTGATGAAATTTTTTTTATTTTATTTAACCAAAATTTATTGTTTTTTTTTTATATTTTTGTGTGAAAATCTTAATGCGGTTCACAGAATACATCTACGTACCAAGTTTCAACAGCATAGTTCTTATGGTTTCGGAAAAAAGTGGCTATGACATACGGACGGACAGACAAACAGACATGGCGAATCTATAAGGGTCCCGTTTTATGCCATTTGGCTACGGAACCCTGAAAAGCAACATATTATCATGTGTATGTATAATATGTATGTATTTATAAAAAAAGTATATTAGTATGTTTATCCTCCTTCTGAAACCCATAACACGAGCTAGTTAAACTATGCTTACTTTGGGTCCAGAAAGCGCTGTGTAGAATGTCGTAGAATGTTTATTAATATATTTATTTATATGTGCATATAATCTAGACTAATAACCATATTAAACTGTTTACTTGAGCGCTTTAATCTCCGGACCATATCTGTGGGATTAAAACCAATATTTTGCCCATGACAACCCATTTCTTTACAGGGTTTTTAACATTTAAATATTTTTTTTACCTAAATGCATTCCAGTTGACCCTCCCCGACCAAAGCAATCTGGTCAGATGGGGAAAAGCCACAGATAAAACATGTAACTCATGTGGTGAAGCAACTGGTACGGCTAGGCACCTACTAGTGGGTTGTAAGACGCTATTAGACCGGGGTCATTACTCGCGCCGTCATGATAAGGTATTAGAAATCATACGTGAGGCTGTAAGGTAGCTAGAGCGAAAAAAGGATTAACCACAAACAAAAGAAATGACATTGCGTTTGTAAAGGAAGGCTGCTCAAAGAAATCACCTCAAAAGCCATATTCAATTTTGATAGCTGCCGTTGACTGGACAATACTCGTAGACACGTATGAGAACCACTATAGGATACCGGAGGATGTCTGTGCCTCATCATCCAGACCCGACATATTCCTTTTTTCACGATCGCATAAGCGTGCAGTGCTTGTAGAACTTACAGTACCGTGGGAAACTAATATACCTAAAGACCACGCTATAAAGACAAACAAATACTTTGATTTGACTAACGAGTTAACCAAAAACGGCTACGTGGTTAAACTCTACGCCGTAGAAGTAGGAGCAAAATGGAGTTCCAGCTAAATCCCTGTACAACTTACTTAAAGACCTCGGATTGCCAAGAGCTTCAGTAAGCTCTTTACTAAAACGTATATCAAAAGCGGCATTGTTAGGATCTTACCAAATTTGGATAGGTAGGGGGGGGGGGGAACACTACTGACGGTGGAGGTGAGCGCTGATGCATCACAAGGTGGCCACCCTAAACCTACATCTGGGTCGCAAGTCCCAGTCGCCGTCATGGTGTTCCTCTCTGTACCACGCTAAGGACCCGGCGACCGCACGGTGAATCCATGGAGTGCTGAGAATCGGATCTCTAAAATGTGTGTGAAACTAGGAGTCACATCTAGTTATTAATTTGTATAAAATAATAGCCGCATAAACATAATGAATTAAATATATTTGGAGCTCATAGATTCTAATTATCACTCAATAAATGGATTACTAGAAATAGTCTTGTTCGATATTAACTTGCCAGATTATTAGTCCCTCCTTTTCATGGTGGTAGAGTCAAGCAACAGTCATTTTGGCCGTTGCATGAATGGGCCGACTCGACCGGGGAAGCACCACCCTCTCACAGAATATCGACGCCAAGTAGCAGTATTTAAACTGTTGCGTTCCGTTTGGTGAGTGAGAGTGCCGGAGCCCAAACTCCTTTCCCATCCCCTTTCCTTTACAGGGTCGGCAGCGCGAGTGTGACGCAACTGGTGTTGCACACGTCCATAGACTGCGGTAACCGCTTCCCATCAGGTCGGCCGTGTGCTTGTCTGCCACCTTAGTGGTATAAAAAAAAAGTCCCTTATATGTTTTTCTACGAGAAAATAATCGTTTATTTATTTTTATTTATTTAATAGGTTTATCCACAGCAAACGCATTACAAATTGGTATATAATACATGTTTATCTACACCCATGCTATAAATCCTCTATAAAAGATTCTGAAACAGTTAGCTTATTGCCAACATTAATACATCCAATGTCCTAATAACCATAATATCATCCGAACGGGTGTTATAATGTTGTATGAAATTTCATAATAACACTCCTTTCGCTTTTTCAATCTCTTCCGCGCAAAGGGTTACTCATCAGACAGCCAAATTCTTACCGCCCGATGCGTGGAATCTGTATGAGTTTCAAAAAAAGAACTGTCATTCACGCGCGTTGCATTGCACCACCACAGCGGCGGCGGCGCGCCGTAAAAAAAAATTAAAGCTTATTCGTTCGAATTCGAATTCCCGCTATTTTTCTTCGCTATTATTTTTGCAAATTGTTTTGTTTACTTACTATTTTATAGAGGACACATCATGGGTGTAGATAAAGTCTTGTATGCAACTGTATAATCAGGTATTAAAACACTCATGTGATACTATTATCACACGTGTGATAAACCCACATTCATGTTTTAATACCCCTCATTATACCACAGTTGCATAAATAACTATTAGCGAGTAATGTGGCTGATACATTTGCCAATTACGGATAACCAGCATGCGTAATATTATAACATTGAAGAAAAGAAAAAAAAACTATATTAGCACAGATAATTAAATAGACAAAATAACATTTCTTATACCTACATCTAGCTCAATACCATTAAAAACTTCTTCAAGTAGTAATCGTGAATTGCCGATAAGTTTCTAGTTGGGACAAATCGTAATATATGTTTAGAGAGTCTGCTCACGATCAGTCATTAGTTTATTTCGTACAAGGTTGTTAAAATTTGATCTATGCTCCGCCTATAGACATACGAATAATAAATTAAATTTAAAATATAATTATTCTGAATAAAATTAACCATAAGGATTTCAAATTTCCGTCCTCCATGAGCGTAAGCATGGGGATGACAGTTGGAGCCTGCAAGCTGCGCGCGCCCCTTCTTTCTAGGGGCAAGACGTTGCACTGTGGTTCCCAAACCAAGAGAAATGTCTTTGGCCACCTTACACCCCGGCCTTTGAAGACCCGAGACGCTGTGCGATTTTTGTCGGTTCAAGTCTGACATAACCTCCCCCGCTGGTCGGCGAAGTATCCGAGGGAATTTCCGCACGAAAAAAAAGGTACAAATCAGGCAGATTATATCTTAAGGCGTTAGATTACAGTGACTTAAAGATGTGGATATATCCTCAGTGAATAATTTAACCAACCCTGGCAGATTTCAGCCGTATATTTAAAACAGACTACGTAAGTCCTTTACGGACAGACCTTTTCTACTTCTTGACCCATGAAAACTTATATTGCTACTAGCTGACCCGGCAAACGTTGTTTTGCCATGTATATTATTAATTATTGCTGGTGATCTGTAGCACAGGTTTCATTAACCTAAATCAGACACCAGCTCCTTACAAAAGAAAAAATGCACCAAGAATTAGGAGCATTACTTTCGCTTTTAATATTGTATTTCCTGTGGCTCTATTGTTTGTCATCTTGCTTTTTTGTAAGGAGAAATAAAATATTTTATTATTTTTATTTTTATTATTATGGAAATTAAAAAATTAATATGAGAGATGCACAGTAAAATTAAAATAATACGTATAAAACCAAAAGAAAATGGCCGAAAACTGTATAGTGAGTAAGACAGGAGACCGGCTTCGTTCTCATCCCTACTCCGTGATGTTTGCTGGATAAGAGGTGACAACGGTATACATCTAGCGGGGATAACTGGTCGATTGATAGTTGATCGGCTACGGACCGGCGAAGGCGGAAGATCAAATTGAATTGAGAAAAAAATCATATTTGAAGGAAATTATTAAAAATAAAAATTAAAACAAAATCGCGATTAAAATAGGGGTTGATCGTAGAGGGTTGAAAATTCAGGGTTGTATGTATTTTATAATACTGTATCATAAAAAAAAAGATCTAAAAATAAAAAATAAATTAGGGATTGTGGAATACCCTTAACATTTAGGGGGATGAAAAATAGATGTTGTCCAATTCTCAGACCTACCCAATATGCACACAAAATTTCATGAGAATCGGTCAAGCCGTTTCGGAGGAGTTTAACTACAAACACCGCGACACGAGAATTTTACATATTAGATAGTAAAAAACAATTGTATCAGCTAAGCGAAAGCTGAAGAGCGCTGAAAATTAAGACTTTTATTTCTTATCGTTGTTATTCTTCAATTCGCTACTAGTAGTAAATATTTTACTTTAACGAGGTATGACGTCACACCTCGTTATCTCATAAAACTTTTATACACATTTTGACGTTTCATAAAAAGAAACTGATTTGACTTGACAAACTTGATTGCGTTCAGGGGTCAGCAAGTGCACAGCCGGGCAGGGGGATTGTGGTCGCAGCACTAGTGGGACCGGTGGATGTCACGCGGTGCTGCGACGACAATCCTCTTCTGATGAGGCCGTCAAGCTGAGTGCTGTTAACATGGTACGTGTATGTAATGGTGACCCTCTTTCCTGAGACTTTACCTTCAGCGTACCATCATGCGAGGTGTAGTCAAATTGACGTGTCCTAAATATAAAAAAATAAATAATAACTAGCCAATCATGTTTTAGACGTAAATTAGCCCCTAACCGAACCAAACGTCCTGATTGTCCACCAAATCTCATGGGAGGCGGACATATGAGAATAAATATAATGGCGTTGCTCTGATAGAATTACTTGCAAAACTTGTCATTATCGTCTCCGCCATTATGAATTTTATAGACATTTATGAAATTTTATTTGATTGAGCTGAGTGAGACGAAGTCGAGCGAAAGCTCCTCATACCAGACTTCAGGATTTTCTTTGTCACAGGTCTCCTCCTAAACTACTTATCTAATCAGAACTAAATTTGGCATGATTAAAGAGGTCAATCAGAGGAAGGTTTATGGATATATTTTGAAAAAATTAATGCTACCGCAGAGGAATGATCACCGTTAAATAAATTCCAGATGGAATTACATAATAACCGCTCGGGACACTGTGACCAAACTTTACACGCTCAGAAAGCATGTCCAGAGTTGTGACTTTCAAAAAGAATTTTCAAAATTGGACTTGCCACGGAGGAATGATCACTGTTCAAAATTTTCAAAATCTGATTCTCTCATTGTCTCTGATTGTCTCACTCAGCTCAACATTGCAAGCAGCGATTCGCCTTGCAGACCTAGTATTTTGTGAATTTGCAGCCATTCTTTCGACTAGAAGATATCGAAAGGCGAAAATGTAAAAATTATTTTTAACGAGGCGATAAGCTAACGATTTTAATACTTTTGATAAGCGTGAGGGCAAAATTCAATACTTCGGAGCGCTGAATTGAAGGTTCGCAACAGCTTAACGAGATTTCCTCCTACTGATTGGAAATTATCATGCAAATTGTTGTATGCAAATAGAATCAATATTAATTTCAACAAGAGTTCGAGCCCTTGTTCTATCCGGTGTTGCTGTTTGGTATTAAATTGTAGTATTGTAATTAGACATCGTGTGAAGTTTCACAATTTAAATTCTAAAGGCTTGTCATTTTCATTACAATATAATTATTGTATTGCTAGAATCTATACATCTACACATATAAATAAAATTGGAGTGTCTGTTTGTAATATTGAAATAACCGGTTTTTACTACATGTATATGAATATATATACGGTACATCCACCAAAATAACATTTTTTACTATTTTTGTCTGTCTCATCTATCTGTCTGTTTATTCCGGCTAATCTCTGAAATGGCTGGACCGATTTTGACGGGACTTTCACTGGCAGATAGGTAATATAACAAGGAGTAACATACTTCGTTTTGTAAGTGCCGTATTAATGGTCTATACAGAATAAATGATTTTTGACTTTGACTTTGACTTTGATAGGCTACTTTAATTTTAGGAAAAATAATTAAGGTTCCGCGCAAAAAAACTAAAAGCCTAAAAATCTTTATCAACGCGGACGAAGTCGCGGGCACAGCTAGTAGAAAATATAAATAAATATTATTAAGTACTAGCAACCCCTCGTTGATTACTGCTCCGCTCTCCTGGGTCATGATGATATATTATCTGGTATAACCTTTCCCGATGAATGGACTATTTAAAATATTTTTTTTTTAAGATTTAGATCGGAATTCCCCCTACAGGGGAAATGCTCTGACCAGCTGAGCTATCTAGACACGTCCGAGATATTCGAAATTCTCCGGTATATTATATACGTCTTAAGGCAACGCTGGAGCCATCTACCGTAATTCTTGCGAACTACGGAAACAATGAATAACTATACAGTTATTTTTAAACATTGTTTTTTGATGACTCCGCCTAATCAATTCAATTAAATTTTTTAGCATTTTGTATGCTTACTTTTTGTAAGGGACTGGTCGCGGGTTCAAGTCCCGTTCTAGATGTTCTCTTTATCCGATCCAAATCTTTGGAAAAAGTAAGCATACAAAATGCTTAAAACATTAATTGATCATTTTTTTTTTAATTCGAATCAGTAGTTCCTGCGATTAGCGCGTTCAACCAAACAAACAAACTATTAGAATTATGTAATTATGTTAAAAAAGCGGCGATAGCCCAGTGGCATACGTAACGGACTGCTGAGACGAGGTCTCGAGTTCGATCCCCAGTTGCCCGGGCACACACCTCTGACTTTTCGTAATTATATGTGCATTAATAAATGATAATTATCGCTCGCTTAATAATGTGCCCGGTAGATGGCAATAGGCTCGCCCCCTATTACATTGGGACCTCAACATAACTGGCGAATCGTGGGTGTGTAATACACGTCTGCCTACCCCTTCGGGGATACAGGCGTGAAGTTATGTTATGTGTTATGTGAATTATGTAGGTAATCTGTGGTATTCGTTTAGATGAGTTTAGATTTAAATCACAAATGAAAGGAAATATTATGTATATTCTATAATTTAATAAGATGTAATATACTTTATTGTGCATAACATTTGTAAATGAAAGCGCCGGTAGCCTACCTACGAACCTACCTACGATCGAGAGGTCCCGGGTTCGACTCCTGGCCATTACACAACCGACGTGAACCCAGTCCAAACACAAGCAATTTAACTTAGCTGGAGGGGTTAGGGGGAATATTAGTAATTTTGGTTACTAATATTCTTTAAAAAACCGGTTGTCTGTAAAGTCGGTTTACTGACGATAGTTGAACGTGACAACGTCATAAGAAAATACTAACTATATGTATAGCAGCTGTCCACGCGGACGCATCGCTTGCACTTCAAGCCCAGAGCGAGGTAACGCCGCATACGAGGTAACGGCATACGAGGTAACGCCGCATACGTCAGGTAACGGCATGTTACGTCATGTTTTTTCGTGCGTGCAGCCGGCTCATCGATTTATAAGACGTTGTCACGTCAAAAAAAAAAATTAATATATAAACACCAATAGCAGGCCACCCTCACTTCGTTTCGGTTTATATGAGTCTTATAAATACAACCGCGGTAGCCTTGTGGTATGGGTAATGGACTGCTGAGACGATGTCTCAGGTTCGATCCCAGGTTTTACCATGGCACACACCAATGACCTTTCGATGCTTTTCGAAGTTATGTGTGTATTTATCGCAGGTTTATAAGTGCCCGGTTAATGGCAATAGGCTCGCCACCTATTACATTGGGACCTAAACATAAACTGGCGAAATGTGGGTACTAGCACCTCTGCCTACCCCTTCGGGGATAAAGACGTGAGTTTATGTTATGTTATGGATATAAATACAAGCCTTCGTAATTTACACATAATGTATATAACCTATAGCCATTGGGGATATTGTAACTTCCATGTTCCATACCCCACATAACTTTTAAAGGTGGAACAATGTGTCCAATAAGTGCAGTGGTTCCGAATATTACCCCAAACACTCTTTATAAAATTAGTACAAATTACAACAAATTTCTTGACGGCCTCTGTGGCGTAGCGGTAGTGCATTCGACTGCTACGACATGGGGCGCGGGTTCGATTCCCGTTCGGTGCAAATATTTGTATGCCTGAATATGTCTATTTGCATTGGTCTGGGTATTTCTATGTATAATATGTATGTATCTACAATAAAAAAGTATATAAGTATGTTTATCCGCATTCTGGAACTCATAACAAAAGCCAGTTAAACTATGCTTACATTGGGTCTAGAAAGCGCTGTGTAGAATGTCGTAGAATATTTATTATTTATTTATTATTATATACTATTTCAAATGCAAGATCTTCAAACGACAATCTCCTAAACCTCAAATCAAACATGTCACAATAATGTCATCAGAGCCGACAAACGTTTGAACTAATGTTTGATGTCCATGCAATTAGCGACAGCGGTTAATTACCTTTAGGCGTCAATGCCGTTATAATTGTGACGATAATTGGATTTTGGTTAGAAGCTGTCTGCAATTACTCATAGTAAGTCTGTTGTAAATAAACATTAGGGTATCCTAAAAACCAGGCTTTTGTGAAGCACGTCTACAAGACAAACTGTACGTGCTTGGTTGGGGACCTCCACGCAGTCCACCCTGGGCAACAGAGACAGCAGCACCTCTCTCCTAGGGCGGGAGAGACGCTGCTGCTTACGGCCAACTCCGACCGAGGCGAGGACGGCCCCGTTGAGGGCTGTTCGGAAGCTTTCCACGTATCCCTCTGACTAGCAGATGGCACAGTGGAGAGCAGGTAAGGGGGCCATCTCGAAACCGGAGATGGCCCAGGGTCATTCGGAGTGCGAGGGATATGCTCTATGGGTAACCTTACACCCCGGTGTCTTAAGACCCGAGACGGCGTGCGGTTTTAGCCGGTTCAAGCCGGATATAACCGCCCCTGCTGGCCGGCGGGGGATATCCGACGGGATTTCCGCATGAAAAAAAGAAAAAAAAAAGACAAACTGTACTAGGTCTGCAATACATTCTGCTGTTGCAAAAATTGAGCGAAGCCCTCTGACTGATAACCAGCATCAGTGTAATTTGTTTGAATAGTTTATTAATGGTTAGTTTTTTGACTAGTCAGCTATTTTGTGATAAGGGGCTATCACGGGGTGCCCGGCAACGGACACTTGGGAAGGACACCGTGCGGTTTTAGTCGAGACTGGTGGTAGAAATTTGATGACACAAATTTGTCACAAAATTCGGCCGGGTAGGTAACACCGTGCACGATTGCGAAAAACCCTCCATAGTAATCCAATTTCGGTTTGATTGCGTTCAGGGGTCAGCAAGTGCATAGCCGGGCAGGGGGATTGTGGTCGCAGCACTAGTGGGACCGGTGGGTGTCACGCGGTGCTGCGACGACAATCCTCTTTTGATGAGGCCGTCAAGCTGCGTGCCACCATTGTTAACATGATACGTGTATGTAATGGTGACCCTCTTTCCTAAGACTTTACCTTCAGCTTACCATCAGGCGAGGTGAAGTCAAATTGACGTGTCCTAAATATAAAAAAAAAAAAAAAAAGACACGACATAACCACCCACGCTGGCCAGCGGGGGGGGGGGGGGTATTAGAAGGGATTTCCGCTCGTAAAAAAAAAGAAAAAAAAGGGCTATCATAAAATTCTATTTTGCACGTGCCATATTTGTTTACTGGGTTACAAATGGTACTTTTGATGATTATTCCTCCGTGGTTAGTCTAATTTTGGAATTTCTTTTGCGAAATGGATACTACTGACACACAGCGCGCGCATGTTAGGTTTCATCACAATAGCTTGAACAGTTTAGTCGCAATTTCACCAGGACTTTTTCTAACGGTGATAATTCCTCAATGGCTAGAGCGATTTTCGTTTTTAGGGTTCCGTTGCCAAATGGCAAAAAACGGAATCCTAATAGATTCGTCATGTCTGTCTGTCTGTCCGTCTGTATGTCACAACCACTTTTTTCCGAAACTATAAGAACTATGCTGTTGAAACTTGGTAAGTAAATGTATTCTGTGAACCGCATTAAGATTTTCACACAAAAATGGAAAAAAAAAACAATACATTTTGGGGGCTTCCCATACTTAGAACTGAAACTCTAAAATTTTTTTTTCATCAGACCCATACGTATAGGATATTTATGGATATGTCTTCAAAAATGATATTGAGGTTTCTAATATATATTTTTCTCTAAACTGAATAGTTTGCGCGAGATACACTTCCAAAGTGGTAAAATGTGTGTTCCCCCCCTGTAACTTCTAAAATAAGAGAATGATAAAACTAAAAAATAAATAATGAACATTACCATGTAAACTTCCACCGAAAATTGGTTTGAACGAGATCTAGTAAGTATTTTTTTTAATACGTCTTATTACGTAAACCGCTATTTACCTTTCATTCAATTAACTCAAATATAAAAAATTTACTTGCTGCTACGGAACCCTTCATGGGCGAGTCCGACTCGCACTTGGCCAGATTTTAAATATTTAAACTGCTACAATTATTGTATCCGCTCACTAAACAGATTAGTAATCACCCAATAAGACCCTCGTAGCATTATAAGGAAACTCATCTTCCATCCGTCCAGTGGTCATAAATCGAAAACAATGGCCAACAATATATCTACTGGCCATTTCGAAACCGAAGTTGTTCCGCCGTTCCGCCATAATTGTGAACTGTGCCAATAAGAGCGTCTTCACACCGCCCGGTAATTGGCAATTCTACTAGCATTGGCAGCATCGGAGTAGTTTGCGATATCGTTTTGATTACTGAACTAATAAAGTTTCGGACACTTTCAGCTGTGAAATGGTTAAGAATTGAGATAAAGAGCTTTTATTGACCTATTTGGATTATTTTTTGCGATGAAACGAATCTTTATCTATTGTCGTTTGCCGGGCACCCCGGGTAAGCCCTCGTAAGGATAACCCCAGGGTTGCCGGCGGACTTTGGCCGCCACCGCGGCCTTGCCTGGTGAGGTCGGGTTTTATCCCGCTTCGGTGAGTTGGCAGGCGTGTGAGGGCACACACGACACGCCTCCGCCACGGCCTGCTTCTGTAAGGACAGCGAGTCGGCCAACTGCCGTCCTCAGGCCCCGATCATGGAGGTCGGTAGTTCCGGGCGTAGATGAGTCTGCGGCGTCCTCGCCGCAGACTGCGAAACTCGGGGGGCAGGGTTCTCTCCCGCTCCCTCTGGCATAGCGGTAGCGCGTTCGATTGCTAAGTCAGAGGTCATGGCTTCAATTTTCGTTCAGTGCAAGTAATTATATGCGTGAATATGTATATTTGCATTGCTCCGTTCTGCGTGGGAATCGAACCCGCTACCTCTGACTTTGCAGTCGGAAACTCCACTGCTACGCGACCGAGGTCGTTTTTAATAATTATAATAAAAAATGGTGGGTCAGAAACACTAAAAAGCTGCGAATTTGTCAATAAATTAAAAAAATATTTTTGATCTCAAAGTATCCAGTTGTAGGCTCTGTCATATTACCTCTGCCTTGCATCCAAGTCTTTTTATACCACTTAGATAGCAGATAAGTGCACGGTCCACCTGATGGGAAGCGGTTACCGCGGCCTTTGGATGTGTGCAACACCAAGGGCGTCACATCCAATCGTCACTGCGGATCCTATAAATACCTTCTAATGTCCTTCTTGAAGAGAACACTGTAAGTAAGTAAGTAAATTCATTTATTGCACGAAACATGGTCAGGTATAAAGATGTTAACATATCATTAGTGTACAGCATGTCTCATAGAAATTTCCGCATGCAACATTGTCTATCAAATCAACTATATAAGCGTTTTTGACAGTTATTATGACCAAGAAATTTAATAAATATGTAAAATTAAAGCAAACATGTCAAAAGTTAAAATGAGTCAAAATCAAAATGAAAAATTTACATATTTAAGACCAAGATATTAAATAAACATGAAAATTAAAGTAAACATGTCAAAAGTTAAAATAAGTCAAAATCGAAATGTCAATACAAAATATGTCATAAATGTTAGGAACAGTCAACAAGATTAGATTATCATAGCAAGTAATAGTACAATTTTAATAAACTAAATATTTCAAAGTCAAATAAATTATCAATTACATCTGAAACAATGCTTCCCAATCAATGCGCACCGAAACGGCAAGAACTGCTCTTCAGGAAATCTGAAGTGTCGTATCAGTGGTATAAAGCGTAAACTCAAACCCTATTTTTTAAATTCATTGTAGGTGACAGGAGATTTGTTTTTTTTTTGTAACCTCACTATCTATTAAATAGTTATATCTACTCCTAGCGTGTGTTATAATTTATAGTCCTATGTTAAGTTCTGATAACTCATAATAGCACAAGTATAAACTTTCGTGTTTTTTTTTGTTGCTATCGTTATTTGATTATGATGTAATGTTTGTTTTTAATAATAATAATAGTCCCAGTTGTGATCTCAGCCAATGGTTCGGTCCCAAGGAGCCTCTCTGTATATCTTGAGAGGCTCGGGATCAGTGGAAAGTCGGTGACGGCCAAGATGCAGAAAGCGGTCTTGCTCGAAGGCGGTTCCTTTGCCAATCGCCCTAACACCCCGGCCGACTGTTGCCCACCTCGTCGCCGCCTCTTCTAAACTATGGGGGAGGCGTGATATAGTTGAATGCCCTTCGGATACCCCCCCGCCGGCCAGCGGGGGCGGTTATGTCGGGCTTGCACCGACTAAAACCGCACGCCGTCTCGGGTCTTCAGACGCCGGGGTGTAAGGTTACCCATAGAGCATATCCCTCGCACCCCGGCTGACCCTGGGCCATCTCACCACTAACAGCATCGCTCATCCTGTCTCCTCTGAAAGCAGAGGAGTACGGAGAGCGATGTGTTCCCGCCACGTTGGGTATTGGCCGACGATCAATGCCAACCCTATGAAGGGGTGAAGGGGAAGCCATTGACCGCCGCCCAGGGTGTACCGGCCGCTCCGATTCCGTTCCCCCCGGACTGCAGCGGGATCGGAATCGGAGCGACACTCGAGGAGGTTACCCAACACACACCCCAACCCCATCTACCTCAACTATAGTGTTCTCGCCACATAAGCGAGACGTTTGCAGGAACGGAACACGAAGTGTCAAATTAACGTTCCGTGTGTCAGTGACAGAAAAGTTGTAGAACTGTTCCAGCTGAAACCACGCGCGTGCGATATTGAATTGTAACATTGAATTAATGTGTTTAGTGCATCCCTTAGTCGGCTCATTAGAATTAACGTGTTTAGTGCACTCCTAGTCGGCTCATGTGAATATAAACAATTGACATTTAGTGTAAAAAAAAAAAAAAAAAAAAAAAAAAAAAAAAAAAAAAAAAAAAAAAGTACCCGAGTTCCTGAACTCCTCAGCGCCAGCCACCAACCTGTAAGTACACCCCCTTTCCCATACTCTCTACACATCCTTGCATGTGCTGGCTCCGGCACATACATATAGTATACTAATAGTAATAGTTAAGTATACTAGTAGTTTAATAGTAATTCAATTAAATTTTCAAGCAATTTGTATGCTTACTTTTCCTATAGATTTAGATCGGAAAAAGAGAACATCTAGGACGGGACTTGAACCCGCGACCAGTCCCTTACAGGAGGAACGCTCTGACCACCACCTAGACACGTCCCATATATTCAAAATTCTCCGATATATCTCGTATACGTCTACTGTAATTCTTGCGAACTACGGAAACAATGAATGACTCTACAGTCATTTTTAAACATTGTTTTTTGATGACTCCGTCTAATTAATCCAATTAAAGTTTTGAGCAATTTGTATGCTTCTACTACTGCCAATAGATTTAGATCGGAAAAAGAGTATATCTAGGACGGGACTTGATTTAGATCGGAAAAAGAGTATATCTAGGACGGGACTTGATTTAGATCGGAAAAAGAGTATATCTAGGACGGGACTTGATTTAGATCGGAAAAAGAGAATTCCGTCCGTTCTAGATGTTCTCTTTTTCCGATCTAAATATTTAGTTTAATAGTAGTACAGTGTATTTTAGTAGAGCACTAACATATACTGTAGTTCAATGTACTACCAACCATAGAGCCAATATATTGGAGGTCGTGAAACAATCTTAGTCTACCGATGTCTTCATTAGTCAGATGCCTAGGCGCATGTCAATGTCAATCACTCTGAAGCTTACACACGAGCGGTAGAACTTTGATGGCAGTGTTGCTACAAACTGACTTGAATTTCAACACAGTGGGAAACTAGGGATTATAATATGTGCACTACCTGTATTACTCATTTATAAATATACAGGCTGGGTTTTATAACCTCCGACGAAAAACGACGGGTGTTATAATAAGTAGTAGTCGTAGTTCCCGAACGAATGATTTTGATTTTTTTTTTGGTTTCAAAGGTGAATTCGTCAGGAGTGTTATTAGCTATATCAGGGATTTCTAAATATTTTTTTGAGACAGTTAGTGCAGGTACAATCAATGACAAAACTAGCTTAACAAATTCCAATTTATTGATCAAACACAGCTTAAGCCTTTGTCCTCGGGATAATGTAACTACTTATACATCAATTAATGGTACCTGTATTCCTACGTAAAAACGGTTTGTAAATATTCATTTGTTCATCAACTTTTGTCATTAACTGAACCTTAACCATTAACTTTTTTTTTTTTATACCAGTAAGGTGGCAGACAAGCACACGGCCCACCTGATGGGAAGCGGTTACCGCGGCCTATGGACCACCATGCATGCAACACCAGTGGCGTCACACTGGGATGGGAAAGGAGTTTGGGAGGGGATGGGAAAGGAGTTTGGGCTCCGGCACTCTCACTCACCAAACGGAACGCAACAGTTCAAATACTGTTACTTGGCGTCGATATTCTGTGAGAGGGTGGTGCTTCCCCGGTCGAGTCGGCCCATTCATGCAACGGCCAAAATGACTGTTGCTTGACTCTACCACTCTAAAAACAAGAAAACTTCAAGAAAACGCTTCCTATCAGGTGGGCCGTGTGCTTCTGCCACCTTAGTGGTATAAAAAACAAAATTAAGTTAGTGTTAACTATAATATAGTTATGCATGAATATGAATATTTGCATTCGTCTGGGTGTTTCTGTGTATATTATGTATGTATTTACAAAAAAAGTACATAAGTATGTTTATCCGCATTCTGGAAACCATAACACAAGCTAGTTAAACTATGCTTACTTTGGAACTAGAAAGCGCTGTGTAGAATGTCGTAGAATATTTATTTATTATTTATTATTATTTATTATTATTTATTATTACGGACTATAGTCTATCCCTGTGCCAAATTTCAGCCAGATCCGTTCAGCCGTTTTTGCGTGAAAGTGCAACAAAGATCCATACATACACATACTTCAACACAAACTTTCGCGCTTATAATATTAGTAGGAAGTATTAGTAGAAAGATTAGTAGGAATTTTATGTAGATAACATCGATAAGTCTGATAACGTAAGGAATAAACTGATGATAATACACTATGGCAACATCGATTTAACTTTAGCATGTCGTAGAATATTTATTATTTATCTATTATTATATATAAAATTAATATTATTATGTATAAGTGTGAGTAATACAAAATATTACATACTAGCAACCTGCCCACATTTCGCTTCGGTTTAAATGTTATTTTTTAATGAAACCCATCAAAATTTATACTAATTTTAGCCTATATCCATCGTGGATAATGTACCTTTCGAACAGTAAAAGATTTTTCCAATAAGTGTAGTGGTTCCGAAGATTACCCCAAACACAAACTCATAAAATCCCTCTATAATATTAAGTATTAGTATTGAAGTCATTGTGTCAAATTCCAATACATACTTAGGTTGATTTCACAAGTGTAGCGCCATTCAACAAATGACTTCCCTCGATAAAAAAAATCCTTTTTAAGGCCAAGAATCAAAACACCTATTCTGTACCAAGGACAGACAGAAATTCGATTTAGGGCGACACTGATTGAGATTAGAACTGACGTGTAATATTCGGTGGAAATATTTTTATATAAAAATACGGCTCAAAGGGACCTAGACAAAGTGTGTAAATAGCTGGACCAGAAGCAGTGATAATATAATAATAGTTCTAACATATAACAAAGACAACTAATACTATTATTATAACTAACTAATATTACTTGCTAAGTAACTATTATTTCAGAGAGAATAATGCTCTTTGGACAGCAAAAGTTTTGGTATAAATGAGAAGAATGATATTGAATTAAAGATTACGAAGCAATAAGTACGCTAAATTTAAATCGGAAAAGTCAACATTTAGGTCGGGACTTGAACCCTGTTCTAGGGGGAGTACTCTGACTAACTGAGCTACGTGCGCCAGAGCCTCATCCGTCAATCAGCAGAGTACCGGCTTGTAGGTGAGGTTGGATTGACCCCAAAGGTTTCAGTGGAGCCCTATATACCTTTTTCTTTTTTTTCGTGCGGAAATCCCTTCGGATACCCCCCCCCCGCCGTCCAGCGGGGGTGGTTATGTCGGGTCTTGCACGGTCTTGCACCGACTAAAACCGCACGCCGTCTCGGGTCTTCAGACGCCGGGGTGTAAGGTTACCCATAGAGCATATCCCTCGCACCGCGACTGACCCTGGGCCATCTCACCACTAATAGCATCGCTCATCCTGTCTCCTCTGAAAGCAGAGGAGTACGGAGAGCGATGTGTTCCCGCCACGTTGGGTATTGGCCGACGATCAATGCCAACCCTATGAAGGGGAAGCCATTGACCGCCGCCCAGGGTGTACCGGCCGCTCCGATTCCGTTCCCCCCGGACTGCAGCGGGATCGGAATCGGAGCGACACTCGAGGAGGTTACCCAACACACACCCCAGCCCTATATACCTAATTCAACACATCCAACATTAGACCATTACAGAACTGAATACTTTGTCACTCCGAAAATAAGCATTTGCAATTGTAACTCCTTTAAAATTTACATTATTCAAACAAATTCACTATTATCTTGAAATCTCTGATTTATGACAAAGAGACTTTCAAAATTAGCCAAATTTTAATCCGCCCGTAGAATACTAACAAGATGGTCGGAAAAAGCAATGTCGGCATTGGGTTGAGCTGCCAAAGTCCGGGATCGGAATAAATCCCGGGGCTCAAATTTAATGTATTGATTGTGAAGGTTTTGGTAACTCGATTTTATCTGCTTTCTTTTCAAATTTATTTTATTAGATAAAACCAGGTTTAGAAGTTCAATTCAGTCTTCATTACAATAAATTGAATTCAAATCATGAAATAAAAAAACGGCCAAGTGCGAGTCGGACTCGCCCAGGAAGGGTTCCGTGGCAGCAAGTAACATAATAATGTTTTTTTTTCTATTTTTGTGTGAAAATCTTAATACGGTTCACAGAATACATCTCCTTACCAAGTTTCAACAGCATCGTTCTTATAGTTTCGGAAAAAAGTAGCTGTGACATACGGACGGGTAGACAGACAGACATGACAAATCTATAAGGGTTCCGTTTTTTACCATTTGGCCACGGAACCTTAAAAACTTGATCGTAAACTTGAGCAAATTAATGCATTGACCTGTATCAAATAACTAACGAGATTAAAACTAAACACCTAATCCGATTAATTACAAACGAATAATTTAAGTTGAGTACTTCAATTCACCCTAATTTCATAATTATAAAATACCTTTGGTAGTTTAACATACTTCAAATACTCGATCACTTATATTACAATATTAAAATAGTATTTTAGGACACCTACGTAGTGCCGTGCCAGGGTATATAAGCTCCACCAAGACCTGTGCACAGCCAGTACACCTGCGAGGCGATGGTGCAAACTTCTCTCTCAAGTTTAGCAAGTCAGACGGCAGTTGCTCATATAATATTCGTTGACAGAAGATGGAGATGAGGCGAAGGGATATGCAGACCCCTGGCTCCCAGGTGGAAGCTTCATATGCAACCGGGAATAACGCTAGATGATGATGATAATCACAGTGCCATCGAGACTCAAAGTAAGCAGAGCTTAACTAAACTCCTTTCAATATAGCTTGATCTCTGTGACAGTTATCACTAGTGATGTGACGCTTGCGACATAGTCCGGAGTTTTTATCGATAAAACTCTTAATTTTATAAATAGTGTATTTAGATTGTAACTGACTGTTTTATGAATAAACATATTTATTTTATTACCAATAATGATTCTATAGTATTATTATTAACTCTGAGAAAATAAAAATTCTAAGTGGTTTTTTATTACTAAATTATCTCAATTTATGTAATTCATAACCTAACTGTATGTTGGAATTGTAAAACAATATTTAAAGTTTTATAAGGGGCCTGTATTGGTTTTATTTCTGTTATATATAATTTAATAAGAATTTTTTATGTATAATTTATATATAATAATAACTTTTTTTTAGTCATTGTTACATCTCTATCTTTTTCTCAGTCCAGTATGAGCTTGTACGTGCGGAAGCAACCTATTTTGTGAAACGATAACTAGGTATTTTAGAAGTTTCGGGGTGTGAGGGATATGCTCTATGGGTAACCTTACACCCCGGCGTGTGTAGACCCGAAATGGCGTGCGGTTTTAGTCGGGTCAAGTCCGACATAACCACCCTTGCTGGCCGAAGGGATTTCTGCACGAAAAAAAAATGTATTTTAGGAGTTACGAAGTAGTGTATGATTTTTTAAATCTTTAAATGTATTGCAATTTAAATGCGGTAAAACTAGCACTAAAGAATGAAATTATAGGTGATACTAAATAAAATTGTAAACATGACGCTTGTTCAAAGTTACTTCGGCGGTTTCGTAGCCATCTGTCACAGAGATCAAGCTATATTAAATGGACCATAGCTAGTATTAAGGGTTCTAGAAAACAGAAAAACATACTTGAAAACATTTTTTGTGTAAATACATACTACTAATTTATACATGCAAGAATTGTTGATGTTTATTTACTTAATCACGCAAGAACGGTAAAAAGATGAAATTTTGCACAGAAACTAGATCAGTTTCTGTGCAAATAACATTTGTCAAATTTATTTGTCCAGTGAGCAATATTTAAAGTTGGTTCATAGTTCATGCAGTTTCACGGGCATGAACCATGGGATCAGTTTGCCACATGGATGGACCCATGGGCAACAGATAACGTCGTACACATAGAAAAACCCAACCCAATGCAAATACACATAACCAGAATTTTAGATGCAAGCGGCGATAGCCCAGCGGTGTACGTAACGGACTGCCAAGACGAGGTCTCGATTTCGCTCCCCAGTCGCCCGGGCACACACCTCTGACTTTTCGTAGTCATGTGTGTATTAAAAATGTTTATTATCGCTCGCTTAGTAATGTGCCCGGTAGATAGCAATAGACTCGCCCCCTTTTTTTTTTGTGCGTAAATCCCTTCGGATACGCCCCCGCCGGCCAGCGGGGTCGGTTATGTCAGGCTTGAACCGACTAAAACCGCACGCCGTCTCGGGTCTGCAGACGCCGGGGTGTAAGGTTACTCATAGAGCATATCCCTCGCACTCCGACTGACCCTGGGCCATTCGCAGTGTCCCCTCTGATAACAGCAGAGGGGTACCTGGAGCGACCACGCCTCCCCGCGGGCCTTGCAGGCCCGCCATACCCCGACCCCCTCGTGCAATGGGGTCAGCTGGCCCTGAAAAGGGCCGGTTGGTCAGACTCTTGGCCGTTGACGTTGACGCCAGCTACTCCAGAGGAGCAATCAATGAGGCGTCATCGCCCACGTTGCCCAGGGTGCACCAAACTTGGAGGTGATCCAATCAGTCGCACCCCAATAGACTCGCGCCTTAACACATTGGGACCTAAACACAACTGGCAAATCGTGGGTGTGTAATACACCTCTGCCGATCCCTTCGGGAAGTTATGTTATATGTTACCAGTACACTATTTCAACCAATTTTACACCGAAATACTCTTCAGCAGAAATGTAACAATAGACTATAAATTTAATGGCATATATTATTTATATATATAACCTGTACATTTAGCCAAACAGTATTAACAGCATCAAATTGCTTTTTGTTGAGAGGGTCTGCCTATGTAATTAATTATTTAAGGTTAAAGTGCAGCCTAAGCTTGGGTAACGCTGTAATCCTGCTTTACCCAAAGTGTGTCCATTTCAAAGGTATATTTCCGGTGTATGTTGATGTGTGTCCGGTGTATGCTAATATTAATTTTAGGGCGTTAGTTAGTAAAAAAGCCGCGGTAGCCTAGTGGTATGGGTAATGGACTGCTGAGACGAGGTCTCGGGTTCGATCCCAGGTTTTACCATGGCACACACCAATGACTTTTCGATGCTTTTCGAAGTTATGTGTGTATTTATCGCAGGCTTATAAGTGCCCGGTTAATGGCAATAGGCTCGCCACCTATTACATTGGGACCTAAACATAAACTGGCGAAATGTGGGTGCTAGCACCTCTGCCTACCCCTTCGGGGATATAGGCGTGAGTTTATGTTATGTTATGTAATGTTATGTTATGTTAATTTTAGTGCAGTTTATGGACTGTTTTATATGAACTACTCTTTGTTTAGATATACATTTTGATCGGAAAAAGAGAACATCTAGAACGGGACTTGAACCCGCGACCAGTCCCTTACAGGGGGAACTCTGACCAGCTGAGCTATCTAGACACGTCCCAAATATTCGAAATTCTCCGATATTTTATATACGTCTTAAGGTGACGCTGGATCGTTCTAGATGTTCTCTTTTTCCGATCTAAATCTTTAGCATACAAAATGCTTAAAAATTTAATTGAA